>LR991029.1:20843172-22179330 GCA_905163495.3 Cosmia trapezina
CTTCGTACACCCGCGTCGGGGGCTGCGGGTGCGAATGCGACTTCCACTGCCCCGGACTAGTGATGAGTCGCGCCAAGCGGGGCACGTCCCATAGGGGGAGTGAGGTGTTGAATTAAGTCTTACAGAGGCGCTTCACCATCTTGGGTCCTATGGAATAGGGGGCGATGGATGTCCCCGAGTTCGCCGTCCCTCCGGACCTGTTTACGGGGGCTGGATTAGCATACGTAGGGGGCTCCCAACAAAGACTGCCTTTAAGTTACTGAACATTTATTTTGGCCTTGTTTGGGATTTTAGGACGGGGGCCCGGGCGGACCGCACCTGCCATCCTCCCCCTTTGTCCGCCAGAGTGATTCGACGACTGTCGGTAGTACATGAAGCCAAAGACTCGACTCTCACTGGCTCTTACCCGCAGCTAGCAGGCGCGCGCGCTCTGCAGTAGTAGCAGATGTGTCAAATAAATTGTTCTATACTCTTCTGCAGAGCGGCTCATCCCACCGTCTAGCGCCTCTGGGAAGATGGATTATCGGGTGGCTGAATTCGGGCAGTCTCAAGGCATACATATACATAGAGCCTCGGTGAAGCACAGCACATCAAAATTAATCAGTGTTGAGGCTAGGATTTTCCCGAGTATTTTTTTTTTTTGATTTTTTTGTTTTTGTTTTTTTGAGTTTTTTTCAGTGTTTTTGAGTAAAACTAGAAATTTTACGGACGCCGAGACCTCCCATACGAATGGGGAGAGTAGCTTGAGCCCAAGCTCGGTCGTCCACGGCATTTTGAAATCGAAGTTAATGTTTAATGTTTGATAATTTGGTCTATTTTGTCTAAAAAGTGAGTGTGCTCCCACCTTTATCTGTTAGGTGGCTCCCAGATGGTAATTTAAAAAAAAAATTAAGTGAAAAAATTTCGGACTTTTTACCCGACTGCGGCGAGGCCCAAAAGGAGGGTTATGTGTTTGACCTGCATGTAAGTATGTATGTAAGTATGTATTTTGTGTGTATGCCTGTTTCTTTGTTCCCTCGTAACTCCTAAACGAATGAACGGATTTGGATAAATGATATGTCTTTAGATTTGTCTTGGTAGCGCAAGTGTCACTGGCTACATTAAAATCAAAAACAAAGTATTATAGCAGATTTGGGGTGCCATATTTTGGAGTTCAAATTTTTTTTTCTTCTAATACATCGAGTGGGATATCAAAATGAAGGGTTTTATAAGGTGATTACAAAAATGTACCTATACAACTTTTATGGTTCAAAGTAATTCGAAGTGACAAAATCCATAAAACTTTTAAATAACCCCTACAACTAAAACTCCTTGCAAGAACTAAATTGTCTACGAAATCTTTCACATTTGTAAACTAAAAAGCTGGAAATCAAAATATGTCGCATAAATGGCCGTACTTTTTTAATGCGTTGCTTGATATTTTAGAACTCCAAGGGAGCATAGATCTACGTAGTCTTGACTCTTGACAGACAAACAGACACACGGACAACGAAGTGCTACTATAAGGATTCCGTTTTTAGGGTTCCGTACCAAAATGGTAAAAAAGGAAACCTTATGGTGTGGACTCAGTCTGTCTGTCTGTCTGTCTGTCAAAGCTGGATATCTCAAGAACTACTAATGCTATCAACTTGAAATTTGGAACAGTTTTAGATGACGTTTACCCAACTATTTTGCAAATAAGAAAGAAATAAAAATATATGTTTTTTTTTTGCAACAGGGACTGAAAGGGGGTCTTAAAAATTCAAAGTGGGGCATGTGGGGTATCATATGAAAGAACGCTGTTTGCACATTCTCAAACATTTTTTTATTTTTTTTACGCCGCACAGTTTTCGTCTTTTGATGAAAAATGTTAAAAAAAATACCGTCCCCCCCCCGCCCCTTATCTCCGAAGTTTGCAAAGAGAAAAATCTGAAATTATTCTATGTGATAGAAGTTTATGTAAAGATTACAGGAAAAATAAAACGATGTCTCTAAATAGCACACTTTTTCAGAAATCGGAACGGAACCCTCGGTGCGCGAGTCCGACTCGGTCCTGACCGTTTTTTCCTTTTGAGATACGGAACCCTAAAAATAACCAAATTGGTTATTTGGCTACTTTTTCAAATGATGCGCTTTCCAACGAACAGCATTTCATGTTTATTTAAATATACTTACTTAAGTAATATAAGATTTTAGATAAAGATAAATAAACATTGAGCCACATGACGTAGAGATCGGATAATCGGATGCATATTAACCTAAAGTTAATATTTCGCTAACAAAGTATGGAAGCGGCTTCTTAGCATTTTTTTACTTACTATAAATCCCGGGATTCCAGAAAATGTGGGAATGCACAACTAATCGGATACATGGTATGGAAACGACTTCATAAATAACGTGGTTTTATTTATTTGGAAATACCGGGAAATCGGGATCACATAAATATTCCGTTTGTTACACGTGCGTGATCCCCGCGAGAAATACAAAGTTGCCGAATTAAAATGGTTGTCTCTGGAAGGTACCGACACTATATCGGTGGGGTTGTTTTCATGGGTTTCGAGAATGTTAAAGCCGATAGTGACGTGAAAATGTAAATCCAAGATGGCGGCTGCGATCATTTTAAAATTTTTCGTCATGGGTGTCGTTTTCATGGTTTCCGAGGGTTTTAAAGCCGATAGTCATGTTAAAATGTAAATCCAAGATGGCGGCTGCTAACATTTTCACATTTTTCGTCATGGGTGTCGTTTTTATGGTTTTCTAGGGTTTTAAAGCCGATAGTGATGTTTAAATGTAAATCCAAGATGGCGGCTGCGAACATTTTCAAATTTTTCGTCATGGGTGTCGTTTTCATGCTTTTCGAGGGTGTTAAAGCCGATAGTGATGTTAAAATGTAAATCCAAGATGGCGGCTGCCAACATTTTATTTTTTTTATCATGGGTGACTTTTCACGGTTTTCGAGGGTTGTGAAACCGATAGTGGCGTTAAAATGTAAATCCAAGATGGCCGCTGCTCAATTTTCTAACTTTTCGCCATGGGTGTCGTTTTCATAGTTTTTGTGAGTTTTAAAGCCGATAGTGGCGTTAAAATGTAAATCCAAGATGGCGGCTGCGAAAATTTTCTAATTTTTCGTCATTTGGTTTTCGAGGGTGTTAAAGCCGATAGTGACACTAAAATGTAAATCCAAGATGGCGGCTGCCAACATTTTAATTTTTTTTATCATGGGTGACGTTTTCACGGTTTTCGAGGCTTGTGAAACCGATAGTGGCGTTAAAATGTAAATCCAAGATGGCGGCTGCTCAATTTTCTAACTTTTCATCATGGGTGTCGTTTTCATAGTTTTTGTGAGTTTTAAAGCCGATAGTGGCGTTAAAATGTAAATCCAAGATGGCGGCTGCGAAAATTTTCTAATTTTTCGTCATGGGTGTCGTTTTATTGGTTTTCGAGGGTGTTAAAGCCGATAGTGACACTAAAATGTAAATCCCAAGATTGCGGATGCGACAATATTTTAATTTTTCGTCATGGGTGTCGTTTTCATGGTTTTTGAGAGTTTCAAGGCCGATAATGGCGTTAAAATGTAAATCCAAGATGGCAGCTGCGAAAATTTTCTAATTTTTCGTCATGGGTGTCGTTTCATTGGTTTTCGAGAGTGTTAAAGCCGATAGTGACACTAAAATGTAAATCCAAGATGGCGGATGCGACAATATTTTAATTTTTCGTCATGGGTGTCGTTTTCATGGTTTTTGAGAGTTTCAAGGCCGATAATGGCGTTAAAATGTAAATCCAAGATGGCGGATGCAAATATTTTTTAATTTTGCGTCATGGGTGTCGTTTTCATGGTTTTTGGCGGTGTTAAAGCTGATAGTGACATTAAAATGTAAATCCAAGATGGTGACTGCAAAATATTTCAAATTTTTTGTCATGGGTGCCGTTTTCATGGTTTCCGAGGGTTTAAAGCCAATACTGGCGTTTAAATGTAAATTCAAGATGGTGAAATTTAAAAAAAAAATGTGATGTGTATCGTTTTCATGGTTTTGGGGGGTATTAAAGCTGATAGTGACATTAATATTGTATGTATGTATGTATGTATTTATTGGTATTTATTCTTTTTCCAGTTATCTATCCCTTGTGTTGCACCTACCATGTTTTATCTCTGCATCACCCTAAGGTTGACTGGTAGAAAATGCCTCAGGCATTAAGTCCGCCTTTGTACAGTATTTTTTTACTTGTGCATAAAGTTTTAATAAATGAATAAATAAATAAAATGTAAATCCAAGATGGCGGCTGCGAACATTTCGGTCGGTTTTACAACCCTCGACAACCATGAAAACGACACCCATGACGAAAAATTAGAAAATGTTCACAGCCGCCATCTTGGATTTACATTTTAATGTCACTTTCAGCTTTAATACCCCCGAAAACCATGAAAACGACACCCATGACGAAAAATAAAAAAATATTTGCATCCGCCATCTTGGATTTACAATTTAGTGTCACTATCGGTTTTAGCACCCTCGAAAACCAATAAAACAATACCCATGACGAAAATTAGAAAATGTTCGCAGCCGCCATCTTGGATTTACATTTTAATGTTACTATCAGCTTTAACACTCTCGAAAACCAATAAAACGACACCCATGACGAAAAATTAGAAAATGTTCGCAGCCGCCATCTCGGATTTACATTTTAATGTCACTATCGGCTTTAACACCCTCGAAAACCAATAAAACGACACCCATGACGAAAAATTAGAAAATTTTCGCAGCCGCCATCTTGGATTTACATTTTAATGTCACTATCAGCTTTAACACCCTCAAAAACCAATAAAACGACACCCATGACGAAAAATTAAAAAATGTTCGCAGCCGCCATCTTGGATTTACATTTTAATGTCACTATCAGCTTTAACACCCCCGAAAACCATGAAAACGATACCCATGACGAAAAATTAAAAAATATTCGCATCCGCCATCTTGGATTTATATTTTAGTGTCACTATCGGCTTTAACACCCTCGAAAACCAATAAAACGACACCCATGACGAAAAATTAGAAAAATTTCGCAGCCGCCATCTTGGATTTACATTTTAATGTCACTATCAGCTGTAACATCCTCGAAAACCATGAATAGTACCCATGACGAAAAATTTTTAAATATTTGAAGCCGCCATCTGGGATTTACATTTTCAGCAGCTTTCACTATGAGACCAACTCTGAAGTCACAAAAAAAGTTACGATGTTTGAAACAAAAGTTCAATACCTACTCGACCAAAATGTATGAAACAGCTGACTTATGTTTCGTGATTTACGGGTTGATCCCATAGTGAAAGTTGCTCATGAGTAGAACACCCTATGAAAATTTAGTGATAAAAAAGTTACCCTTTGAAAAAATACTTATAATATCAATTCCGGAATTGCGACATTTTGACGATCGACACTAAAGTGCATTCCTTAATAGCCAAAACCTAAACGTAAGTAAATATACATTCGATTCTATAATCAGAACTATAAATTTGTGAATCCCGGAATCCCGGGATTTTTTTAATACAAAAGTACAATTCATATTAGCCAACACCTGAACGCAAGTACCTAACTAAAACATTCGATTCCAAAATCAGAACTTAAAAATTTTCATTCCGGAATCCCGGGATTTTTTTTTTTTTAAGTGCAATCCATATTAACTAACATCTGAACTAAAGTAAATTATACATTCGATTCTATAATCAGAAGTCAAAATTGGCCGATACCGGAATTCTGGGATTTATTAATCCGAAAGCCCACTCCATACTTAGCCAACACCTCAACTTTAGGTTAATATGCATCCGATTATCCGATCTCTACTGACATGAGCCATACGTAGTAGTACTGAAAAGTTATGGCCGTTTGCGACAGTGTACACATGGCTACATATCAAGCTATACATTTCCAGTATAAGCTGATCTCGCATTGCTTAGGATTTCCGTATATTAAGAGGTCAGCTTATACTGGAAATGTATAGCTTGATATGTAGCCGTGTGTACGTAATAGTTTATTGTTCTACTATGCATTGCTCAGTGTAGTTCCGCATCCTAATTTTGCAAGCCAGACTCGACCCTTGGCCGAATATTTGTCCTCTCAAAATCTTTTTTAAATGGTTGTTTAAAATTTTTGTAAGTACTTTTAAAATTAAAAAAACCGGTCAAGTGCGAGTCGGACTCGCGCACCGAGGGTTCCGTTCCGATTTCTGAAAAAGTGCGCCATTTAGGGCGAGCACGCACTGCGGTGCGTTTCCGTTAGTTCTTCCGCACTGGGCGGGGCCTACAGTAACAAAACGCATGACCGCAGTGCGCGCACTTCAAAGACATTCCATACTTCACAGATAATGCGGTAGAAAAACGCACCGCAGTGCGCGCTCGCCCTTAGAGAAATCGTTTATTTTTCCTGTAATCTTTACATAAGTAGAATAATTTCAGATTTTTCTTTATGCAAACTTCAGAGATGGGGGGGGACGGTATTTTTTTTTAAATTTTTCATCAAAATTCGAAAACTGTGCGGCCTAAAAAAAATAAAAAAAAATATTTGAGAATGTGCAAACAGCGCTCTTTCATAGGATACCCCACATGCCCTTAGTAGCCCCACTTTGAATTTTTAAGACCCCCTTTCAGTCCCTGTGGCAAAAAAAAAAAAAAAATTTCTTTCTTATTTGCAAAATAGTTGGGTAAACGTAATCTAAAACTGTTCTAAAGAAGAAGTTGCAAAAATGCCCCACTTCCGACTGCAATGATAAGTATCTCAAAAAATAGCTAAAAATGAGTATAAAAAAAAGATATACTACCGGTGATCATCCTTACTGGCTAGCACATTAAAAAATTGCTCTAAATATAAATTCGGGGGCAGAATACCTGTAAAATAGTAATTTCTGATTTTAGTTAAGCAATTCAACACTTTTTTAACTCATTTGCGATTGTTTGATAATAGTTATTATACTAGGTTAATAATAACATAAGTATATAAAAAGTACTATTTAAAGTAACGCTTACCTACTGACTACCTTTAAATATAGGGTGACTGGTAATTAGTGACCGATTAGATATAAGTATTATTAGATATTAGGATTAGTAACCCATGACTGTGCTCATGATAACAAACAACTTTTACTATGGGACCAAACTTAAAATCGCGTAAATAAAATCAGCTGCTCCCTACATTTTGACGAGTTAAATGCGAACATGAATGGGGGCAGGTGATTTTTTTTTTGCGATTTCAGGTTTGGTCAAGTTGTTTGTTATCATGAGCACAATCATGTGTTTAGGTGTCGGTCACTAATTACCAGTCACCCTATATAATCTATTTATTTTGTAAAATAATTATAGCCGTCCGTGTGTAATAAGAATAGAATAGAATAGAATAGAATAGAATATCTTTATTTGAATAAAATATGGTACATAAAAGGTCTTAAATATAAAATTAGTTCCACATATTTTGCTTACTTATTTCAGCATGCAAAAAAACACCTTAAAAATATAAACAAAAACACTTATTACTAGCCTACTGAGATCATGTGAACAAGAAAATATTTAAAAATTAAAAATGAGAATAGTGAGATCATAAATTGATGAATTTAAATATACCTAGTTAAGTTAGCTTAATTATTTTATGCTTAGCTTATAATTTAAAAATTCACTTAAAGTGTAGAACACATTAATACAGAGCCATTTCTTAAGTTTTATCTTAAAATAATTTAATGGTAGCTCTCTGATCTGTTTAGGTATTTGATTATATATTTTGACAGACATATTATAACAGTTGTTCTGGAATAGTGTGCTTCTACATCTTGTGACAGCCAGTCCGTCAGCCGTCCGTGTGTTAAGTAATAACACACGGACGGCTATAATTATAGCAATGTCTCGGCCTAACTAGCGTTGCAAAACTGCGCAAGTATTCGCAAGTATTCGGAATAATTGCGAAATATTCAAAGGAATACTTCGATTTGAAGGAATACTACTAGTAAGAATGTAGTAGGTAACCTACTTTTTATTACCTATTAAGAATGAAATTATTGCCAGTAGGTGCCTAGTTACGAATATATGCGTACTTGCGTAGGTCGCTTGATGAGACTCGACTCGCCGAATATATTACGCCGTGCCGTTAAATGAATTAACGCCATCTAGGGGGAAATGGTAGAATTGTAAATGAACACCTGCTCTCGTTAGTCGCTCGGCGACGCCAGCGCTCGCCTGGCATTGGCTTGATAGTAAAGTGGCACACCACCGAGCTTCGCAGCCATTCATTCATGAGTCAACGAAGTATTAGCGCTCCTGTACACGTTTTTATGGCGAATCCAGTGCCGGACAAGTGGGGGTTCAAGGACAAAAATGCAGTGCGCCGACTATTCTATTGTTATCGCAAGAATCCGCAAGATGGTGCCACAGAAGCGTAGCATTAACTAGCGTGATTAGTCGTGTTAATGCGACGCTTTCTGCTGCTGCAGTGACCAAGGTTTGCTGATTAGCTTATGAATGGTGGAAGATTGATTCGTGGGTATTAATGAATGCACTATCACCAATGCGGGACATAATATATGTAATTTGCAATGAGAACTGCGCCCCCATCTAGTGGTCAATAGTCGCATTTAAAAGATAATCCAATAAGTACCCGAAGTTGGTCGGCGCGCGGTGCCAGCGGCGTTCACTTGCACACTTGCACACGTGATTTAGGAAGCTCGAGCCCGTTCATTCATAAAATCAACGAGTATTATTCGATGCCTACGTACTAGCGCGAATATTTCCGCGTAAGTAGTTATCTACTAGCGGGAATAATTCCCTGTAAGTAGTTATCTACCAGTGACTCGGTAATTATTGTTTTATTTTTGTATGGTTGAGTTTAAAATGTCTATTTTGTGCGGATATTAGTGCCGATTCTCTTGTACATGGAGGGGCGCTAGGAGGGGGCAGCTTCAACGTGTTCTTTACGGTTTTTTTTTTGGTACCTACATGTAGAGGTTTAGGGGTTTATGGGTTCTATAAAGGGGGGCCAAATTTTAATTATTTTTGCGATAGGACACACCGTTTTCGAGATATAAGCAAAAGAAAAAAAAAATGTACTGTATTTTATATCTCGAAAATGGTGTGTTTTTGCACTTGAAGTCAAACCTTGACTTCTTTCTTGATACTTACTTTAAACTATTTTATAAACTCAGTAATCTACCTATTTACTTACCTCTCTACCACTTTCACACCTAAACCGCATACAAAAACTTATTACGTAAGTACTTATATAAGTAGATGTAAAGAAATATTCGGAAGTATTGCGAAGTTTTCAAATCGAATATTACTCGGAGTCATGAATGAACGCAACATACTCGTACGACAACAAAACACACGACACACAACGACGTAATGTTAGTTTGACTATTGACCGCTAGATGGCGTTAATTAACGCCATCTAGTGGTCAATAGTCAAACTTTAATAGATAAACTTGCGTGACCGCACATGTACTTAACTCGGGGAATACTTGCGAATACTACTCAAAACTTGCGAATACTTCCGAAGGGAATACTTCGGAATATTACTCTCCGGCAACGCTAGGCCTAACTCAGGTAAGTTAAAAACCGTACATTGTAAACTCCTAGAGGACAGGACGTGGGAGGCTGAACCAGGATGGACCCCAACGGATTAAGATTGGTCTAGACCACACATTATGGTAACAGAAGACCGGATAAAGTGGGCTATAGACTCCTTCCAGCCATATAAGTCCGCAGAACTGGATGGCTACTGCAGTGGGGGTGGATCATTTGATACCGTGGCTGGTGGAGATCTATCTGCATAGCACTCGGATACATACTTCTCACTCATGGCCGTGAAGTGAAAGTCATTTTTATACCCAAACCTAGAAAACCCGACTATACACAACCCAAGGCTTATAGACCTATAAGCCTCACATCATTTCTACTGAAAACCCTCGAGAGACTCTGTGATAGACACATCCGTGACGGACCTCTTCGGGTAAAACCACTTCATAAACAGCTTCATACCAGCATGCATACTCCACTGGCTGCTAGTTTCCAAAATTGAATGCGCAGTGGACCACAAGTGCTCATAACTGGCCGTCTTCATTGATATAGAGGGCGCCTTTGACAAAACCATGTTCAATAGCATCAACATGGCCCTCGACAGACATAGTATAGACTCGACACTGAGAGGCTGGAAACGACAGCCAATGATGGCATCACCATGCGACAGAGCCCCGAAATAACACTACTTTCAACAGCATTAAACCATAATACTCACGGAAGAACTCAGGCCCGCAAGAGTTGAGAGTATACACCGATGGATCAAAGACCGACTCCGAAATCGGAGTCGGAGTCTTCCCACACGATCTCAACATAAACATATCCAGCTCGCTGGGAGTATTTAACACTGTAGACCAGGTAGAGTGTGAGGGCCTCATACAAGTGGCTTACGCCATAGAAGCCAGGAGAGTTACTGATAGCCATATACGTATACTCTCAGACAGTGCCTCAGTGATCCAATCCTAACAGAAAAAATACCTCGAGATTAATACTAGAATGTTACAATGCACTCGAACGAGTGACGGTATCTAACCGCAACACAGTGACACTGCAAAATATGAAAGGACACAGCGGATCACTGGGTTACGATGCAACTGACGAACTAGCTAGGAGAGCATCCAGCACGCCTGTCTATGGATCTGAGCCAGTCGTACCCATTCCTTTCAACCAGTTACGCAGGTGGCCACAGGAGTGCACCCATACACAAGCGGAGAGTTGGTGGTCCTTGACACCAGACTGTAGACAGACAAGGGAGGCTATTTATGTAAAGATTACGGGAAAAATAAAACGATGTCTAAATAGAACACTTTTTCAGAAATTGGAACGGAACCCTCGATGCGCGAGTCCGACTCGCTCTTGATCGGTTTTTTTATGGTCGTTAGAGTAGTAGGTATTTCATGATTGAAAGTCAAATATTTTTAAGATAAGTTATCCTACTGCGCCTGAAAGAATATTTGGAGCAATTTCTAAGTATGATAGCCACTTAGCCAGTAAGGATGGCAATTGGAGGTATGCAATTTAATAATACTCATTTTTATCTATTTTTTGAGATATTTTTCTATGGGCGCTGCAACTTGTCCCAAGTTAATTATCCAGCTGTGACAGACAGACAGACT
Organism: Cosmia trapezina; assembly: GCA_905163495.3. Taxonomy (NCBI): domain Eukaryota; kingdom Metazoa; phylum Arthropoda; class Insecta; order Lepidoptera; family Noctuidae; genus Cosmia; species Cosmia trapezina. Next base: position 20,854,315 of record LR991029.1, read on the forward strand.
GAGTCGCACCATAAGGGTTCCTTTTTACCATTTTGGTACGGAACCCTAACAACGACGACGAACAAATCAGATTCCAAATCCTGGCATGGGAGTCGCAATCACAGCTATTTTAGTACCTATGTGTACTTCCACGCGAACGCGAAGTCGCAGGCACTGGCGGGTATTGTAGAAGCTAGTATGATATGACATAACATAACAAACGAAAACCAGTCAAGAGCGAGTCGGACTCACGCACCGAGGGTTCCGTTCCGATTTCTGAAAAAGTGTGCTATTTAGAGACATCGTTTTATTTTTCCTGTAATCTTTATATAAACTTCTATCACATAGAATAATTTCAGATTTTTCTCTTTGCAAACTTCGGAGATAAGGGGGGGGGGGAATGGTATTTTTTTTTACATTTTTCATCAAAAGTCGAAAACTATGGGGCCTAAAAAAAATTAAAAAAATGTTTGAGAATGTGCAAACAGCGTTCTTTCATATGATACCCCACATGCCATAGTAGCTCCACTTTGAATTTTTAAGACCCCCTTTCGGTCCTGTTGCAAAAAAAATATAAATATTTTTATTTCTTTCTTATTTGCAAAATAGTTGGGTAAATGTCATCTAAAACTGTTCCAAATTTCAAGTTGATAGCATTAGTAGTTCTCGAGATATCCATCTGTGACAGACAGACAGACAGACAGACAGACTTAGTCACACCATAAGGGTTCCTTTTTTAACATTTTGGTACGGAACCCTAATAATGCGAATCACCCCAAGCCCCACACACTAGAGGTGCTGCCTCTGTTGGTTGGCTCAAGACTGCTGAGCGCGACGTCCGAGTTCAATCCTCCATACTTTTGTTTTCTACTTTTATTTTATATAATTTACTAGCTTTTGCCCGCGGCTTCGCCCGCGTGGATGTCGGAAAATATCCCATGGGAACGTACATGTGGAAAACATAGGGCCGTCCGATATAACTGTACAAATTCAAATCGCTACGATATATCGTTACCGTGTATAGTAGGCATAAAGCTACCAGTCGGCATGATTTTTTCCGACATCTTCAACAGTCGTCGTCATATTTCAGCCAATTTACACAAAACCATAATGAATTACACTGAATCACTCCGTTCATTGGAGAAAACCGTATGAAAATCCGTTCGGTACTTTTTGACATTATCGCATTCAAACAGACACATATACGCGGCGGGGGGACTTTGTTAATTACTTAAAATTTATTATGCCAGTCACGCTCTAATAACAAATAACTTTTGTCCGAGTGTCCGTCCACTCGTTCAAATAATTTCCTCGTAAAAACTTCGAATGAAATAAAGACTAAATGTTACCTCAAGATTCGAACTATGACTACATTTCCAGTCCCTTAAATCTCTTAAAAAGAGGTAGGTACACAAACATTTGTCAACCCCTATTGTACCCCCTCAAAAACGCTGAACCGCATATTTCTTTGTTTCCTATCAAAAGCATACATTTTAATTTTCACATCCCTAACTTAAGAAATACTGAGTTTCCATACAAACTTTCATCCCCTATATCACCCCCTGTAGGATTATTTTTAAGACAAAAAGTAGTCTATGTCCTTCCCCAGGATGCTATACATATAAAGCCTTGCCAAATTTTATCGACATCCGTGCAGTTTTGTAAATTTTAAAATCAACCCCTATTTTACCCCCTTAGGGGATAATTTTTCAAAAACGCTGAACCGCATATCTTAATTTCCTACCAATAACATAAATTTGTTATCCCTAACTTAAGAAATACTGGGTTTCCTTTACAAACTTTCATCCCCTATATCACCCCCTGTAGTATTGTTTTTGAAAGTATCCTATGTCCTTTCCCAGGATGCTATATAAAGCCTTGCCAAATTTTGTCGAAATCCGTGCAGTTTTGTAAATTTTAAAATCAACCCCTATTTTACCCCCTTAGTGGATGATTTTTCAAAAACGCTGAACCGCATATTTCTTTATTTCCTATCAAAAGCATACATTTTAATTTTCACATCCCTAACGTAAGACATACTGAGTTTCCCATACAAACTTTCATCCCCTATATCACCACCTGTAGTATTATTTTTGAAAAAAATAGTATGCTATGTACTTCCCCAGGATGCTATATACAGCCTTGCCAAATTTTGTCGAAATCCGTGCAGTTTTGTAAATTTTAAAATCAACCCCTATTTTACTATATTTTACCCCCTTAGGGGATGATTTTTCAAAAACGCTGAACCGCATATTTCTTAATTTTCTATCAAAAGCATACATTTTAATTTTCACATCCCTAACTTAAGAAATACTGAGTTTCCCATACAAACTTTCATCCCCTATATCACCCCCTGTAACATTATTTTTGAAAAAAAAAGTAGCCTATGTCCGTCCCCAGGATACCATCTATAGCCTTGCCAAATTTTATCGAAATCCGTTCAGTGGTTTAGGCGTGAAAAGGTAACAGACAGACAGACAGACAGACAGACAGACAGACAGACAGACAGAGTTACTTTCGAATTTATAATATTAGTATGGATATGGATATGTAAAGGTACTGTAAAATAATACAGGTCGGGCAGTGTGGGGTTTTCGTTTTCCATTAGCTATTACCTTTTTTTTTTTTTTTTTTTTTTTTTGTTGTCGGGGGGAAACCTTCAAAAGGTGCCCGGGCTTTGGGGAAAAGACCGGGGAGTGTGGGATTTTTACCTCACTAAAACCACCCCGGTGGTCATCATCTGCACATGGAAGGGGCACCGTTACCTCTCAAAAGACCAATCCGGAACCCCCTCTGTGCAACGCCTGTTAGGGCACATCTCTGGGGAGACTGTAAAGGGATCTCTCCGAAACCTAACTATGCAAATGTGCAAGGCAGCACGTGACCACTGTGCGCCGTCTTCCCTGAGGTCACTCAGTGCACGGACAGAGTCCCCACTCTGAGAGCCCGTGACCCCAAATTCCCGCCTACCGGATGCAGGTGGGGTTTCGGCGTGTTAGGCATCGAGGCGGTTGCCTCCCCGACGCCTTCTCCTCCGAGCGGGATTAGCTCTCTCACGATCCCGCTCGGCAGCCTCCTTCTGAACCATCATGGTCTCACAGAAGGAGGTCGTTTCCCTCCAGTTCTCCGACTCCGCCAGCATTGACCCAACTACTGCTGGCAGAGATAAATCTCGCCCGATCCTGGTGACTAGGACCCGTCTTTCAGAAGCCCACGCAGGGCATTCCTCGAGCGTGTGCTGTGCGAAATCCAAGCCGCCTCCGCAATGGTGGCAATTTGCCGTGGCCTCTCGCCCAATCTTATTCAGGTACTCACCGAAGCAACCGTGCCCGGTCAGCACCTGAGTGAGGCAGTGTATGTACCTACTTGTCGCTCGGTCGCTCCCCATTTGCCCATTACACGAGACATGACTGGCAAATGGTAGGTCTCGCTGAATAGGTGTTTATTACTAACTAGTCTGAAATTCAGAGTACCGCATTTTCTATTCAGACTCTAAATAGAAAATGCGCTATCGATTATCAAAGGTTCAAAATTATTTTGGCTTTCTGATTTAATATTATGAATGGTCGATGAAGAAGATGAATGTTACAGTGCGCTGCATTATCTGGTAACTACATAAAAGTACTGTAGGTACAGAACTACAGACGCCAGCAGTTCAAGCCACCCGAAACTGTCAAATTTTCCCAATCAACCTTGAACCTAATATTTATGCGATAAAGATGAAAATCTATTAAAGAAATTTGACAGATTGTAGTAGCTTGATGTGCTGGCGTCTGTACAATGCTAACACCATTGTTTTAGTTGACGTAAGTAAAAAAATGCTTTCTGCACCTTCATTTGTACACAAAGCAAGGTTGATGGACCTTATTTCATGCCTCGATGCCTCATTTCTTTGCACTGCAGCCTTGCAAAGATGACTTTTTAAGTTCAGATCGCGTCATACGCAAGCATTGTCTTTTGATATCTTTGGTGTAGATAATACGATGGAATGATTTTAATTCTAATAAGTCACGGTATCTGAGGGATCTAATCCTTGTCGGAAACTAGCCTGCATTGTTAGTGAAACTGCTGTGCGTTCATTGTCGCAATGATGCGCTCTTCGTTTCTAGGAATGGCTTGTTAAATCAGCGTTAGCGTTCATAACACCACCTGAATGGATTGCTCCACTTCCAAATATTTCTTCCTACGTAGGTTTTGGATTGGATTATCGATAGGAAAAATATTGAAGGATAAGTGTGATTTTTGTCTACATTGTCTACTATAAATTACCATTTTGTAGACAATGGAAAACGACCAAACTCGAAAGCTTGGTCTAGCTACAGCTAGACCAAGTTTTCGAGTATTGGTCGTTTGCCTACAGGAAAACAGGGTCGCGCTTTCTGGCGACGTCTCATGAAAATTCGTACATCGTCTGGATCTTATATCCATAGATCATCTTGCTCTCATGCGACAGCAATTCCTCGCCGACGGACAACGGCTGCGGCGCGGGTGACTGGGCCAGCCACCAGCAGCGGCCACACCAGACGTAATGTGCTCGCGATAGATGGCATTCAGGTCGGGCGACGATACCGAGCGGACGCGCGTACTGATATTTCGAGCGCGCTCACCTCGATCGTTAAACATCTTTATCGAAAGTTTTTTTGTTGTAAAGTTTTTTTTATTTAGTCTTTACGGTTAGCCTTCATTGCGGGTGCTAGTATTAAGAAAAAATAAAACGTAACATTTTTAAAAGCTTTGTCGTGGCGGCTCCTTTCTCTGTTGTGCTTGCCAATAAATTGAATTTTGCTACGAGGTGACGTTAGACGTATATAAACATTGTGCCGGTGATAACGGAGAATGATGTGAATAGTGTTGTGTTTATGTTTGTGATGTGCGGTTTAGTGTAGACGTGGGTTGTTTACAATGGGGTACGCATCGAGCGGTGCAGGGCGCGCGGCGCACGAGGCGCTTCTGGCGCGCCAGGACGCTGAACTGCGGCTCATGGAGACCATGAAGCGGAGCCTCCAGGCCAAGATGAAGAGCGACCGGGAGTACGCCCTCGCGCTGTCAGCTGCCGCCGCGCAAGGCCAGAAGATGGACAAGTGTGAAGAACTTAACGGTAAAAAATCAGCGCCTTAACCCTATTAGCACCGCTGAACGGTCTAGTTGCATTAAAGCTTCTTTTTCCAGTTACTCTGTGATAGGTGGCAGCAGTTAATAAAACGTGCTAAGGCGTAGTCCAGGAATTAGGCACATCCTTGATTAAGAAACCGTTGCATTTAAATGTTACCTATGTGTTAAACATGAATTCGCTTGGGCTTAACTAACAACCAGTTTGAATTAGCAATCATCAGGATGGATAATGAATTGAAATGACTGCAGCTCAGGAAACTTTGAGTCTTTCAAGAATCTTTACTTGAAGTTCAAAGTTCAAAAAACTTTGTTGTCATGTGGGTAGGTAGGTTTGCGAATTTGACGAACTTGACAGGAATCTGTTTCTGAAATATTTTTTTTTGTTTTACCTACTCAATTTCGTGTCCGGTCAAAGATAATGAATCTGGCATTCTTGAGTTCAAATTCACCCAAAAACCTGATTGATCAGCAAGTGTGGGTGAAATTTATTCCCTATTCATATATTAATTATTATTTATTTATTTTCTATTTATTTGTTTTTATAAAATGTGTTAAGGTTACGTTAGTCAGTCATTCTTCCATACTAACGTCGTATGGAGTTTACTCCACTGTTTGACAAGTAACGTTAAAAATGTCTCGTCATTATCTAGCCCTGTACGGAAACAATACAAAAAAAACCGGTCAAGAGCGAGTCGGACTCGCGCACCGAGGGTTCCGTACCATCATTTATGTGTAATTTTTGTTGATGATTTCTGAAAACTGTGCTATTTAGAGACATCGTTTTATTTTTCCTGTAAACTTTACATAAACTTCTATCACACAGAATAATTTCAGATTTTTCGCTTTGCAAACTTCGGAGATAAGGGGGGAACGGTATTTTTTTTTACATTTTTCATGAAAAGTCGAAAACTATGCGGTCTAAAAAAAAGAAAAAAATGTTTGAGAATTTGCAAACAGCGTTCTTTCATATGATACCCCACATGCCCTAGTAGCCCCACTTTGAATTTTTAAGAGCCCCTTTCAGACCCTATTGCATAAAAATATGAATATTTTTATTTCTTTCTTATTTGCAAAATAGTTGGATAAATGTCATCTAAAACTTTTTCAAATTTCATGTTGATAGCATTAGTAGTTCTTGAGATATCCAGCTGTGACAGACAGACAGACAGACAGACTGACTGAGTCACACCATAAGGGTTCCTTTTTTACCATTTTGGTACGGAACCCTAAAAATGGTTTGAAAGTTGCGCGTCGAAACTTCCAATAAGTATAGGTATATTTCAAAATTAATTTTAACGCATCTGGGGGGGTAAATAAGTACCACCCAAAGTATGAAAATGACAAAATTGTTACCGGACAAGGATAGATAATTTATTCAAAAATTCAAATAACTCTATTTTGAATAAATACATCTAGTACTTTTTTCATAATATCTATACGCCCAAAGGTCTGTTCATGAAATCGCTCGTTTTCAGTATAATTGTTATAAATATTTATAAATCATTGCTTCATCACTAAATAAATAAATACTAAATAAGCAAAACTAAACAAATAAACTAAAAATAGCATGCTATTTATTATTATTATGTCTTGACAATTCTCGGGACCCTGGAGTCCCGGACCTTTAGAAGGCGTACGAGGGGCCAAAGCCAACTCGCAGAGGCCCGTTAGACGCTTTCAATGAAATGAGGCACCAACCGACGATTATCCCTGTACGCACTATGCAAGTGCACCCAAGGACAACACGCGGTTGGTGCAGGACTATTGCAGTATATAGAAATAAAGAGATTGGACTATGGATTTGAGTGGCTAAAGTGGACTGGTTGCCTAGAACTATGAAAGGACTATGGCCCCTGCCGGATCAATGTTTTGTAATACACGGATAAAATGGCAGGGGGTGACTTGCACACACAATAATGGGGCCCCGAAAAGGTCGCTAGCACATAGTGTCGTAGCGGCAAGGGGGCAACATGTCCTGAGGTGCTTGTGAGGAGTGGAGAGGTATCCCACGGTTCTCAGAACAATCCCAGAGCCCGGAAGATGGTCAAGATCCCTACAAACACTTACTGGAATACTTCCTTCCTCCGAGCACGTTTGCTCTTGCGAATCTCCACTCAAACCGGCCAATAAAGGCAAGAAAGAGGTGGGAGCTCTGTTCCTCGTCAGTGTTCACTCCAGCCGGCCAATAAAGGCAAGCGAGAGGTGAGGAACAAGACTTCTCCCGGGAGATAGGGTCCGTGGGGTCGCTACTGCCCAACAGCTCGCCACATGCTGCCCTGCGGGTTTCTGTATCTCTCTTGGTCTGGCTCCTCATCCTAGACCTGTTCCGGCAAAGTGAACTCTACCGGCACAGACCTAAATTCGGAGCGCGCAAGCCCCACCACGACGTCAACGTAGAGATACTGCGGTGGGGTTATTATTATTATTATTTATATTTATCATTTGAAGCAATGAAACGGGTGCTGTGTGCTGTTGATTTCCGCTAAAATAATAGAGACATACATACTTACCTAGGTTATTTCCTGATTGTACAGGAGTTTTTAATTCTGTCAATTTAGAACAAGGAAGAGTTACTAATTATGTACCTCGATAATTAAAATTAATAATTCAGATTTGCCAGTGCTTTAAGAGCGACCCTCACAATATAATTCTGACAATACTAATTAGCAAGAAGCAGACACAAATCTCACGACAGATAATTTCGACAGAGCCATGAAGCTATTTTGTAATAATATTGTAATTGCGACATTATTTAAAAAAACCGGCCAAGTGCGTGTCGGACCACGCACAATGAAGGGTTCCGTAGTTCAAAAGAATTTATCCAAAAAATAAACCTAACATTGTAATATACGTCGCAAACAAATTTTTTTGTATAAATTAACATTAATATTATAAATTAACAATTTTTGGACTTTTTTCTTTACTTGTGCTGTGAGACCTTGCTTCTTGCCAAATTTCTTGATTCTAGGTCAACGGGAAGTATTCTATAGGTTTTGATTTACTTGCGAGTATCAAAATAATAGTAGCATAAATGGCCGAATTTTTTTATTGCGTTGACTTAGAAGCTCGATTTTTTTAGGACTTTAAGGGATCATAGACTTACGTATTTAACATTAATTTCAACTTGATACCTCCTTGCGATCCTGAGAAAAAGGGTCTTGACAGACTGACATACCTACTTGAAAATATTTTTTATGTGACAAAATTATAAATTAACAACTTTAGGACTTTTCCATTATTTGTGCTGTAAGACATTGCTTCTTGCCAAATTTCATGATTCTAGGTCAACGGGAAGTACCCTATAGGTTTTGATTTACTTGCGAGTATCAAAATATATCGCATAAATGGCCGTATTTTTTATTGCGTTGACTTAGAAACTTGTTTTTTTTAGAACTCCAAGGGACAAACCAAGGGGGAAACTTACGTATTTGATATTAATTTCAACTTGATACCTCCACCCGTTCCTGAGAAAAAGGGTCTTGACAGACTGACAGACAGACAGACAGACGGACAACGAAGTGATCCTATAAGGGTTCCGTTTTTTCCTTTTGAGGTACGGAACCCTAAAAATGAAGGTAGGTGTTTAGTGAAACGGAAAAGGATGCAAAGGCAGTTAGATCAAAAGTGAAGGTTAAGGAAGCTCCGACAGACGAATAAATGACAAATCACACGAAACAATCGGACGTACAATTTTAGAGCCAAAAAGGCAAACATCTTTTCCCTATAATTATTGTTATAATAATTTACATCTGTAACCTTATTATTAACTATAATATTAATTTTCATCAATATTCCAAATAGTAGGTGGTACCTACTGTGGGTGCTGTCATTGTTCTCACCATAACTGTTTCTTGGTGGGCTGGCCCTACCATATGGTAACACTATTGTTTTTGAAGATCATGAATAAAAAATGCTTTGTTTGAAGAGACCTTAAATTTGCCTTCTAGTAGTACAGGTAGCTTTGCTTTTACACCGTTAAATCTAGTTGTCGGACCAATTTTTCCTTTGCTGTTCAAAAGATCCATACGTCATACCGTAAAATTATGATAAATTCTTTGACCATTGAAGAAATTTAAGCCAAGTAAAATTGCATCTGATTTGGCTATCGAAAAACTATATCTCTACAAGTTCAGATCTATCATGCTTCTGTAAATATGGCATTTGTAAATTGATGATAACTTAGTAGTCAAACAATTACGTCTTGATGTGCCTAGAAATTGCTGATAAGATGACAGTTACAACTGGTCATGTCCCTTAACAAGGCTTTCATCGCATGTAGCTTCATATTTCGATAAAGCATGCTTTATTTATACAACGATAAGTTTTATTAATATAGAAATATACTCCTATGCTTGATATGAAATTTATAAAGATAGAGACGAAGAAAGATAAGATTTTATAACGTTTAAGGCATTTAAGGATCCTTACCATAGATTTGAAAAGAAGAAGTTATTGAAATTACATTTGAGTCGATGTTGAATATTTTATACTTATAGCAATTTCAACGAATGATCATGAAAATGCAAATATACAGATAGTTGACACCATTAAGAGCATTTTGAGCCACACAACATGTCTTAGATTGAGTAGATTTTGTATTTTTAACTGCTGTTTTTAGTTTTTTTAAATAACTCATATTCAGACAGTAAATTGCCAACTGGGCCCCCGTTAAAGTGGTATGTTAAATCTGAACACTTTTGAGGTCGCAGAAAACTTTTAAAATTTGAAAAAATACAAAAAATGGGTTATTTGAAAAAAAAACCAACAGAATAGGCGAGGGTGGTCAATGGGCAATTCCTCACTGCTTAAAAGACTAATTGTAGATAAATCGACCAAAGGAGCAGCTAAATGTCTTAGGACAGATTGTTGCGTTAAGTAGGATACAAAAAAAAAACCGGCCAAGTGCGTGTTGGACCACGCACAATGAAGGGTTCCGTCGTTGAAAAGAATTTATCCCAAAAACAAACTTAACATTGGATCCAAAAAAAAATTTTTTTATGTCAAAAAATTACAAATTCACAATTTTCGGACTTTTTCCTTCATTTGTGCTAGGAGACCTTGCTTCTTGCGAAATTTCATTATTCTAGGTCAACGGCAAGTACCCTATAGGTTTTGATTTACTTGCTTGTATAAATGGCCTGCTTGGCTTGCTTGTATAATGGTTGTTATATGACGCATAAATGGCCGTATGTTTTTATTTCATTGACTTAGAAGCTTGAGTTTTTTAGAACTTCAAGAGACCACAGGCTTACGTATTTGATATTAATTTCAACTTGATACCTCCACCCGTTCCTGAGAAAAACGGTCTTGACAGACTGACAGACAGACAGACAGACGGACAAACAAGTGATCCTATAAGGGTTCCGTTTTTTCCTTTTGAGGTACGGAACCCTAAAAAACGAAAAATTTTCAGTTAAAAATATAAAATATACCTACTTCGTGTAAGACATGTATGGCCCAAAATACTCTAAATGGTGTCAACTATCACCCCCTTTAGGCTTTGCATACAGCTTCCAAACACCCTGTATTTTGTTTGAGTTGGCATTTGAAACCTATGCCTGCCAGCAGTAGTGAACAGACATATAATATGGAGCTTTAATCAATGATTGGTGGGGGCATCAAAATATTAATAGAGCATTTAAAATTGAAAACAAAATTATACAAAGTGACTTTCAGCTAGATTTTGTGCCAGAAATCATTCAACAGGTTCGACATGCGTCTAGTCTAGACGTAACATTATCATCGTCAATAACCAATATTACACAAACATGCATGGGCGTTGTCGAGTTGAGATAAATGGAACATTTGGCCTTTGTATGAATTCTAATGACCTCTTTTTCCCCCTCGAAAACATACGCCTCATTGCCCTTAGTGCAGGTGGGGTTAGTTTTGAGTCTCATAATTTGTACGTTCTACTGAAATATTATAGCCCAAAATCCACCGTCGCCGTCGTAATGCCAGCCACATCGGTCATCAACTTGCCAAGGATAACCCAAAGCAGTAATTACTTTTCAACCAAGATGAAATATATTTTTGTTAGCCTACATTGTGTCCCACTGCTGGGCAAAGGCCTCCCCTTTTTCCTTCCCAACCTCCCTGCCTTGTGCGATCTCTGGCCATGTTGGCCCTGCAAACCTTATCAGATCGTCACACCACCTTCGCCGTGGCCTGCCTCGACGGCGATGTCCTCCCTCAGACGTCCAGTGAGTGACGATCTTTGCCCATCTCTCCGGGTACATTCGTGCGACGTGTCCGGCCCACTCCCACTTCAGCCTATCTGTTTTTTCACCAACATCTGCTACTTGAGTTATTAAGCGCAGAGTGGTGTTTCTAACTCGGTCTGTACGCTTGACGCCTATTATGCTGCGCTCCATTGCCCGTTGGCAAATTTTGAGTTTGGACTTTTGTTGTTCAGTAAGTGACCAACTTTGTGCACCATACGTTAGAACGGGCAGGATGCACATGACGATGAGTTTCCTGTTAAGTGATATAGGAAGACTACCTTTCATGTGTTCTTTAAGGGCCCAGTAGGTCTTCCAAGCATTTTGGACTCGTCTTTCGACTTCAAAATCTTGTCTATTGTTGAAAGACACTATCTGGCCCAAGTATGTATACTCAACGACATATTGCACCACATTTCCGTCTACTTCGACCCTACGTTTTATGCTGTTGGTCATGACCTTGTTTTATTTAGTTGTATTCTGTTATCACATAGTATATTTATGCTTAATTTGCCTACTTTGCTTATAGTATTTTGTCATTTTGTTCCAGGCTCTGTGATAGCGTCAGCCTGGCGGGCTATGACCGAAGAGTGGGAGAATATCAGCCGGCTTATCAGGGCCAATGCTGAGGCTCTAGAATCTAAAGCTCTAGACAGACTTACAACCCTCATGACGGAGAGACGGAAATCAAGGAAGGTGTACCAGGAGGACCACTCGAAAATCAATTCGCAGTTCACACAGGTATGTTTAAAGCACGAAAATTGATTGTGGCTTTCTCTTTCTCATATTTTCTGTCATATTCCAATACAGTATGCAAGTATTTGGGTACCATTTGTTCTATTCTTTCTTATAAGTTGTTCGAGAACTTGATGGTTATTTCAAACTGGCTCTTTACCTGAGCCATAAGTCGTTATAGCTTTCTTATCACGAGTGGTATCACCGTATCGGATCACGTCTTACGTGGATAACGCTCTGACTCACGCACTATTTGACGATTTCTTTTAAGTTTTTCCCTCAATCACGTACGTCTTGTTTGCTTTTATAACTTTGTATGAAGTTATCGTTCTAGCTTCTGTACAAAAACAAATATTTTTTGGTTGCAAGCAAAACTATTTCATTGTCGTGTGAATGCAGTATACAATGTTTTCGTACCGTTTGCACATATCGTATTTATGTTTATTTATTTTCTAAATGACCATGTCTTGAGCCGAACAGTCGGCACACGCGACCCGTTACTGACCGGTTCGGCTAGCCTCTTGATTCCTCGTCCGCTTCCTATCGCGATCTACTCCCAGTACCTGATCCACGTAATTAGGTCTTAGCGAACGGTGCGAACGAAAGAACCGTGTCGAGGCCAGTTTACACACTTCAATACGACTGTGCTTCGATGTGGGCTAATCGATTTTGTCCGACAACCAATGACTTGTACCACTGGTTGCTGATGAATGACATGCCATCATCATCGTCTATAACAAATTGCACGAAGGAACATAAGACTATATCGTCTTGATTCCAGATGCAATAACATAAATCGATTTCTTATTCGATACAAACTAACGTTTTACCAGATCGAATCAGCAGGGGCCAGTTTCGTGAAGTGTATTTTTGCACCTTAAACTTCTTGTTAAACCATAAACCTGTTTATCGAGATTAGGATTTCGAAATACTCAGATATCATTAAAGCCGCCATCTCGTTTAGGATTTGGACTAATGCCAATTTTTTGCCTGAGATGTAAATAAAACAAGCAATATTGGCGCCGCTGTGCCGTGCGTCGTACCCGGTCGTACAGTACCCGTGCCTACCACCAACATTATACACGCATCTGTTAACATTTTATCTAGAACTTAAAAATAGGTTGCGCTCTATTTACCAATGCTTACTGGTAATAAATGATTTATTTTTTCGCAGAAACTGTAGGTTTCTTTCTGGGTAGATGACTTGAGCGCGAGGCAGTGTGACTAAATGTTAGAAAGTTAGTTACCCGAGTAGTGTCATGGCTCGAAACTACAAGCGGCAGGAAGGACATTTGTATGCCAGGGAATGCACTCGCTTTAATGAATGACTGACATTAGACCGCACAGTAACGACCTCCTGGAATGCGTGGGACGTTACCCGGAGAATTACAATTCCGTTCACAGATCACTGTCTACTTGAACTTTTTCAGCTAACAAAGGATTACGTAAGCTTTTGGGTCAAAGCTTACAACGATGACTTTGAACTTTTGAGAGAACTAATAATTTAGTTAGATGTTATAGAAACGACAAAAAATGAAAATGGAAGTTTTATCATGTCTGAAGAAATCTTAAGATTGATCGGTAAACAAAGCCCGTGCAAAAGCAAGCCAGGTAAGGTGAGAGGTCCTTCGCCCTCTACGTCTCTCTTTCACACGGTATTATTTGAATGTACCAGAGAAGGATGTAGACATAATTTCGTGATTTGAACCGAGTCGCGTAAAGTGAGATTCTGTATCGGGATTGGTCGCGCGGCACCACCTGTCAACGTTTATTGGCCCTGTTCCTGCGCTGCGGCGCGTGCACGACTGATTTCTTTTTAGTTTCACCTTTTTGGCCATTATTTTTGCATTAGTTAAGGCGGGGTGAAAGCAAGCGCCGTAGGTATTAAATGCTTACCGCAGCCCCCGCAAGGAGTAGCGATACGTAATAAATTACGATGCGCGGGAAACGCGCGCCAAGCGCACCGCTCATGAGTTCATGAACTCGAGTAGGTACTATGTTGCGTCACAGAATAGAGCAATGCAGTAGATAAACTTGAACTGATTAGTATACAAGTTTATTTTGTTTTATTTTTCTAGTAAGTATTTTTTAAAGTTTTACACAGATTAGGTATGCATTGTAAACTTGAACAGTTAAAATAAATAAAAATAACTACTTATACATATTTATTTTCGTGAATAAGGTGGATTTAAAATCTGACTGACACGAAGACCTTTACCCGTACGATTCAAAACTACGCGCCGCGCACCATTTTACTTTACGAAGGTGTCGCATGGCGTGGGGAATAGTAGTTTCTGTCATTCCCCACGATACCACACCAGTGGTATCGTTTTCAGTGGTGTCGCTGTCGTGGGGAATGACAGAAACTACTATTCCCCACGCCATGCGACACCACCGACTGTATTGTGCTGTTAGTGATGTCCAGCTACATAACAATGATGTGTTACATAACAATTTAGACCTTATTGACATTCATGTTTTTTTGTTAAATTTAGCTTCCAGACCATTTACCAAGTATCTTGGACCAAAAAAACAAATGGTTTGTAAAATGTCTATAAGGTCGAAATTAGCTTGACACCCTAGAAATGATGTGCATAATAATCTAGACACTTTCTGAGGTGTCAAGCGAATTTAGACCTTATTGACATTCATGTTTTTTTGTTAAATTCAGCTTCCAGATCATTTACCAAGTATCTTGGGCCAAAAAAACAAAGGGTTTGTAAAATATCAATAAGGTCGAAATTAGCTTGACACCCTAAAAATGATGTGCATAATAATCTAGACACTTTCTGAGGTGTCAAGCGAATTTAGACCTTATTGACATTCATGTTTTTTTGTTAAATTCAGCTTCCAGATCATTTACCGAGTATTCTGGACCAAAAAAAGAAAGGGTTTGTAAAATGTCAATAAGGTCGAAATTAGCTTGAGACCTTTATCGTTTTCAGCGAACTTAAATACCACGAAATGACCGTTCATTCCCCACGACACCACTGGTGGTGTCGTCGGGAATGACAGAAACTAGTATTCCCCACGACACCAATGACTGCATTGTGAGTGATGTCCAGCTAATTTTTAAACGTAACAATTAACAATGATGTGTTATTTTTAAACGACTTCAAAAACGGAGGAGAATATCAATTCAGTTGTATTTTTTTTTTTTTTTTTATGTTTGTTACTGCAGTACTCCGTCATTTAGAAGCCGATTTGGAAAGTTCTTTTTTTATTTTATTCGTTATGTCAACACAAAAAAAAAAAACGGAGGGGCATAACTTCTTACGCTCTAGTTTTTTTTTCTTGAGAGGATGTGATTACGGTCAAAATGAAAATCCAAGATGGCGGCTGCAAAAATTTTCGAATTTTTCGACATGGGCGTCAATTTCGTGATATTTGAGGTCGCTGAAAACGATAATGGGGTCAAAATGAAAATCCAAGATGGCGGCTGCGAAAATTTTCTAATTTTTCGTCATGGGTGTCATTTTCGTGATATTTGAGGTCGCTGAAAACGATAGTGGGGTCAAAATGAAAATCCAAGATGGCGGCTGCGAAAATTTTTAAATTTTTCAACATGGGTGTCATTTTCGTGATATTTGAGGTCGCTGAAAACGATAGTGGGGCCAATATGAAAATCCAAGATGGCGGCTGCGAAAATTTCCTAATTTTCGGTCATGGGTATCATTTTCGTGATATTTGAGGTCGCTGAAAACGATAGTGGGGTCAAAATGAGAATCCAAGATGGCGGCTGCGAAAATTTCCTAATTTTTCGTCATGGGTGTCATTTTCGTGATATTTTAGGTCACTGAAAGCGATAGTGGGGTCAAAATGAAAATCCAAGATGGCGGCTGCGAAAATTTTCATATTTTTCGACATGGGTGTCATTTTCGTGATATTTGAGGTCGCTGCAAACGATAGTGGGTTCAGCGACCTCAAATATCACGAAAATGATACCTGTGTCGAAAAATTTGATAATTTTCGCAGCCGCCATCTTGGATTTTCATTTTGACCCCACTATCGTTTTCAGCGACCTAAAATAACACGAAAATGACACCCATGACGAAAAGTTAGGAAATGTTCGCAGCCGCCATCTTGGATTTTCATTTTGACCCCGCTATCGTTTTCAGCGATCTAAAATATCACGAAAATGACACCCATGATGAAAAGTTAGGAAATTTTCGTAGCCGCTATCTTGGATTTTCATTTTGACCCCGCTATCGTTTTCAGCGATCTAAAATATCACGAAAATGACACCCATGACGAACAGTTAGGGAATTTTCGCAGCCGCCATCTTGGATTTTCATTTTGACCCCACTATCGTTTTCAGCGACCTAAAATATCACGAAAATGACACCCATGACGAAAAATTAGGAAATTTTCGCAGCCGCCATCTTGGATTTTCATTTTGACCCCACAATCGTTTTCTGCGACCTAAAATATCACGAAAATGACACCCATGACGAAAAATTTGGAAATTTTCACAGCCGCCATCTTGGATTTTCATTTTGACCCCGCTATCGTTTTCAGCGACCTAAAATATCACGAAAATGACACCCATGACGAAAAATTTGGAAATTTTCGCAGCCGCCATCTTGGATTTTCATTTTGACCCCACTATCGGTTTCAGCGACCTCAAATATCACGAAAATGACACCTGTGTCGAAAAATTTGATAATTTTCGCAGCCGCCATCTTGGATTTTCATTTTGACCCCACTATCGTTTTCAGCGACCTAAAATATCACGAAAATGACACCCATTACGAAAAATTAGGATATTCTTAGCCGCCATCTTGGATTTTCATTTTGACCTCACTATCGTTTTCAGCGACCTAAAATATCACGAAAATGACACCCATGACGAAAAATTAGGAAATTTTCGCAGCCGCCATCTTGGATTTTCATTTTGACCCCACTATCGTTTTCAGCGACCTAAAATATCACGAAAATGACACCCATGACGAAAAATTAGGAAATTTTCGCAGCCGCCATCTTGGATTTTCATTTTGACCCCGCTATCGTTTTCAGCGACCTAAAATATCACGAAAATGACACCCATGACGAAAAATTAGGAAATTTTCGCAGCCGCCATCTTGGAATTTCATTTTGACCCCACTATCGGTTTCAGCGACCTCAAATATCACGAAAATGACACCCATGACGAAAAATTTGGAAATTTTCACAGCCGCCATCTTGGATTTTCATTTTGACCCCACTATCGGTTTCAGCGACCTCAAATACCACGAAAATGACACCTGTGTCGAAAAATTTGATAATTTTCGCAGCCGCCATCTTGGATTTTCATTTTGACCCCACTATCGTTTTCAGCGACCTAAAATAACACGAAAATGACACCCATGACGAAAAGTTAGGAAATTTTCGCAGCCGCCATCTTGGATTTTCATTTTGACCCCACTATCGTTTTCAGCGACCTAAAATATCACGAAAACGACACCTATGACGAAAAATTAGGAAATTTTCGCAGCCGCCATCTTGGATTTTCATTTTGACCCCGCTATCGTTTTCAGCGACCTTAAATATCACGAAAATGACACCCATGACGAAAAATTTGGAAATTTTCACAGCCGCCATCTTGGATTTTCATTTTGACCCCGCTATCGTTTTCAGCGACCTAAAATATCACGAAAATGACACCCATGACGAAAAATTAGGAAATTTTCGCAGCCGCCATCTTGGAATTTCATTTTGACCCCACTATCGGTTTCAGCGACCTCAAATATCACGAAAATGATACCTGTGTCGAAAAATTTGATAATTTTCGCAGCCGCCATCTTGGATTTTCATTTTGACCCCACTATCGTTTTCAGCGACCTAAAATAACACGAAAATGACACCCATGACGAAAAGTTAGGAAATGTTCGCAGCCGCCATCTTGGATTTTCATTTTGACCCCGCTATCGTTTTCAGCGACCTTAAATATCACGAAAATGACACCCATGACGAAAAATTTGGAAATTTTCACAGCCGCCATCTTGGATTTTCATTTTGACCCCGCTATCGTTTTCAGCGACCTAAAATATCACGAAAATGACACCCATGACGAAAAATTAGGAAATTTTCGCAGCCGCCATCTTGGATTTTCATTTTGGCCCCACTATCGGTTTCAGCGACCTCAAATATCACGAAAATGACACCCATGTCGAAAAATTTGAAAATTTTCGCAGCCGCCATCTTGGATTTTCATTTTGACCCCACTATCGTTTTCAGCGACCTAAAATATCACGAAAATAACACCCATGACGAAAAATTTGGAAATTTTCGCAGCCGCCATCTTGGATTTTCATTTTGACCCCACTATCGTTTTTAGCGACCTAAAATATCACGAAAACGACACCCATGACGAAAAATTGGAAATTTTTGCAGCCGCCATCTTGGATTTTCATTTTGACCTTGAAATACAAAAAAAAATAAGAAGATACCTAATTAGAAAAAAAACTTTATTTAAAAAAAAAATCTTATTTATGCAGGTATACAGAAAAATACATTTGAGGGCCTACTTATTTTCTGAACATCCCTGCCCAACCCTTTGAAAGAATTCAGGCGTGATGTTATGAAGAAATCTCATTTCCTATCCGATATTCATTATAAAACCACCCGTACTAACTTTATTCTGTGGCACCTACCTATTTGAGATTTGAAAATAGTGAACCAAAAATTTGCGCGTCAGGCGGCTTTATAAGCTCCAGTGTAGGGTTCAAATTCAACTGTTTTACACACTTGATGCGATTGGTAAACATAGGCCGTGATAAAAATAAATACCAATAAAGCTTTTGCGCGCGTGACGTCTTTATTTACATAGGCATAGCGTTCAAATTCAACTGTTTTCAACACATGTTAATTTGTGCCGGTCGCAGCCGGTGACAGAAGTTAGCGGGGGTGGCGGGTTCGAAAAATTGGCACACGTCCGACCTCCATCACGTTCCGCTCGGGACTAAACGACACGGAGCGAGCGCAAAACACTTGACATTGGAATTAGTGATATAAATATTTTGATATTTCAAATTATGATAGCCGTTATAAATTACATTTTTTACGACCTTTATTATGGCATAAGTTTTATCGTTCAAAGCCTAATATAAATCAAATGAAATAAGATATAGATCATAATTTAGATTTGTCTTTGCGATTTAATTGGATGCAGTAAAGTGCAAGTAATCGTGTATCGGACGGCCGAAATTTGTAGATGGAAGTCTGAACTAAGTAATATATTTTTTTCAAAATTTAAATCCGTGTTATCTACGAATAAAACACTAAACAAAACGACGTTTTTACGGCTCTCACCGCCTTAAATTAAATTGGGAGTTTGTAACAGGACACTGTCGGCCATCTTGTCATTTCATTTAAAGTATGGGACTTTTGTGTAACAGAAATCTTTCTATTATCTATAGCAGGAATAGGAAAACAGAAGTAGGAAGTCCCCTTGTTCAATTATATCAATGTTCTACCTTATTCCCACATGAATATTAATTTGCGGTTTTAGGCCAGACATTAGTCATGCGATAGGTTGTCGAAATCCGGCGGTGTGAATGATATCGTAATCACGAACTCTTCAAATTCTACATGTTGTGCCGGATGTAGTTTTGCTAGGTCTTAAATCGCATTTGAAATCTAGGGTCTTGCCGTGTCTGTGTTACAAAACAAATAAAACGCAGTAACTGGGGCAAAAGAACCACGACGTGTCTCTTGTTGCAAGTTTCCCTAGTGACCGCTAATAATTCTCAATTTCACCCAGTTTTGATGCCATCGTTGATGATAGACGAAACTGTAGACTATTCTCAATTCTCCATGTCAGTAGTACTAACCTACTAATTAAGAGACATGTATTTATGCCATTAATTCGTCGTTAGCTTGATTGAATTCGGATGCGTAAATGTCAGTAACTTTGTGTATACTATGTAAAGTCGAGTCGGATATTATAACGTTGATACTTTGATGACATAATTGTCCCAGCATTTTTTAAGAAACGTTGTTCACGTCAAGCAATACGAACATCCTGGGGGCCGGGAGGTGAATGTCATAATATACTACATGATACTGCAGATTAACTCATCACTGCATATCTGACGGTCCACTGCTCCATTAGCTCATTTTGCAGATATGCTGTAATTGTAAGGTTTGCAGTCAACTGTATCAAATTATCATTTTATTACTATGTTATAAAATATTATTTTGACTTCGTGAGAAGCGCTTATAAGTCAGGATGTACTCGTAGGCATAATAAAAATGAGTACCTAATGTAGGTTTTTTATAGTTCACGATGCTGACTTAGTACTAGTAGAGGACACAGAATAAATATTTTTAACATTGGTATTAAATATGATACAGAAGTACCACATAAAGTGCGTATTTTCTGTTAACTAGGTCATGTATGTAAAGAACACGGGAATAATTACGAAGTATTTCTAGACTATGTGTAACCTACAATTAGCCGTGTGAACATCAGTCTACGACATTTTATTTCTTATAAGTCTGTAAATAGCTATCTGGTTCGTATTGCAATATATTCGTTCGACCAGTAAGCCTACGGAAATAACTCATTTTGTAATATATAACTTTGGCGTAAATTTTTTGTTGTATTTGTTTGAATATGAGCCAACAAGGTAAAATACCTTGTTACAAATATTTTGATGTCATACAGATGGTTTAGCCGTTCCCTTTATACAACACTAGATGCGCCTCGCGGTTTCACCTGCGTAGACCGGGATAAAAAGTAGCCTATGTGTTAATAAAGGTATAAGCTGTCTACATACCAAATTTCATTCAAATCGGTCCAGCCGTTTGAGCGTGAAGAAGTAACAAACATACAAACACACACACACACTCATAAACTTTCGCTTTTTTATTATTGGTGTGATAGTGTGATTGAATTAGATTCAGCAATAAAACAAAGTAAAATATTGTGTCATAGTATTTAGATGTACCTATAATTAAAATAATCGTACTCTGCAAAAAATTAAACGAGCAAATATTTTTTGTCAATTATAGAATGGCCGTTTGTTACCCGAAAGCAATATAAAACAGTTTGTATAAACGGCCATGAAACCATTTGAGTAAATTGTAATATAAATTGAATGGGCAATTGTTAACCGTATGGTATTATTGCTGTTAGATGAAGACATTGCTGGAACTTGGAAGTTGATTGTCTTATAAATTGATAGACTTCGTTTCCGGCAAAGTAAAAGATTTATTCACTTTTTACTACACGTTATGAGCTGTAGAAGACGCATATTTTAGAGACAAAATATTATTTTTTTCTTAGAAATCTGTCTGGCTATTTTAAATAGGTAGGTACGGTTCAGAAAATGTTGAGACTGGCAAAATGGATTATATAGAACTTTCTGAAACGTCTGACAATATGTAGGTAGAACTAGTAATTTTGTACAAACCCGTTTTAGAAGGATTTGGGTACGTACTGAATACTGATATTAGTTTTCAGCGAAAACTTTAGCTCACCTTTGCCTTATGCAAAATAGATTTTTAGACGACATAGTTCCAGATGGTGGCAATGTTAATCAAATTCTCAGACAGTCGCATGACATGACCGGTTCAACTTCGACTCGATGGGAGCCTGCCCCTGCGATGCGACGACGCCCCATTGTTGCGCAAGAGTCGAATCGTCTCATTAGTTGGCCGAGCGGGGAAAGTGAAATCAACCGACGATCAGTGAAAGTCTCAATGACAGTTATCTAATTTTGATAGCAGGTTGGTGATTATGACGCGTCTAGCCGTGGGTGATCTCGGACCAGTTTAGGGAAGATCAGTTAGGGACGGCCAGACGGGTTATTATAGCACCTACGCCGCGCCGCCAGCGCAACTGCAACGGTTGGAGTCAATTTCCAATTAGTTTGTCATTTCCGTTCGTGAGTAACTTCTTCGGCACTAATTTTACTAGACTGGCTCTAATCGAGACCAAAGTAGATCAAGGTATACGTTGTGTTTAACGTTCATAGAAATTGTGTTCATTCTCAGTAGAATTAGTTCTGGTGGTCCTGTCAAAAGCTATCAAATACCTAAATAAATATCTAAAACCAGTTGTTCATACTGTAGTTTGACATCAGTCATCATTGTTATCAAACACAACGATGTTATTATTCAGGTAAGTTGTTATTAATTAAATATACGAGTTACGGGGACGCCCTAAGAGGACATTAAATATGTAGTTACCTCATGATGTTCTTCAGAAAGGTCAGGTGCGTAGTAGGTACTCACAACTGGCGTGCGTGTATGACCAGATGTATGAACGTAAACGAGGCTAAAGGAATATGTAAGGATCGTAGCAGGTGGCGTAGTTTTTGCCTACACCTAGAAGAAGAAGGCGTTAGTTTATGTGTATGTCATGTATGTATGCGAGTTAAAAAAAAGTCAAAAGTAGAAATTAACTAGGAACGAGAACGAAGAATTTCAAGTTGATGACAAAACAAGACGAAAAAAACAACATCTTTCTCAACTTCCAACCTCAAAAATACGACGTGAATAAAGTGATGAACGGTACAGCATTAACATCGACAATGAGGTTTTATCTAAGAAATTGCATTCTAAAGCTGAGTCAATGGGCAGTCTTTGTTATCCTTAACGAGTTCCTTCAGATACGAACAACTGTACCGTTATTGAGTGGAATTTCGTTTTACCACAGATAACATTATCTCTTGACATTCCTGAGCAAATACCAAGGTCACTGCCTCCGAGTATAGGCATCTACGTGATGATAATACTGATATTATTAGATTTTTTTACGTTAATATTATTAAAAATAAACTTGTCTTGTTGCTTAGTGATGTCGTGTGGTCTAGAACTCTAGACTAGACTACAATCTTAATACAAACGTCATTTGAATAAAGTATTGGATTTCAGTTCGCAACTTTTGTTGAAAAGTTCCAGTTTATGTTACGATGAAGTTTATGTTGAGTTTTGTTAACATGGCGCTATCCTCATTTTTAACATAATATACTGATATACAGGGTGTAAGGGACAGCCCTCAGCAAACTGATAGGGTGAATTCAGGATGTCATACTAAGATGACCGGTACATGAAATTTTTTCAGGAACGTTATGGGAATCCAATAAACCTGATTTGTTTGTGTTTTTGTGCACAAATCGGAGCGTCTATTACTGGTTGGGAGGGGTAGGTAATGGGTATGCGGTGAGTTCGATGAACTCTGTAGCTAGACAGAAAGTGAACAGCTTATTTCACGCGTCGTTCGTTAGAGTATTTCTACATCCATTGCTGGTTTTTGTTTTCAGTTTTGTTTTTTTGCTGTTTTTTTTTACATAAATGGAGTGCTGCGAACACACAATGTAATTTTACATTGAAATAAAGAAAATGTAACTGAAAAAAATATTTAAAAAATGAAAATTTTCCTGAGAAAATTTTCGGTGGAATATGATTCAAAATGAAGAGCTGAATGCACCCTGTTAGTTTGCGGAGGGCTGTCCCTTACACCCTGTATATAACGCTAACGACAGGAGTAGCGAGGGTTCCCCTTAGATAGATGCAAAATGGCCAGCCAACCACACCTGAAGAATGTGACTCGTGCTAGCTGAAGGTGAAAAGTTCGAAGACCATCTACCAACCCGGCAAACACTATACAGGGTGTCCCGTAAATAATGGATAATCTCTTAAGGGGTCATCGTACTCATCATTATGAACAACTTTTACTATGGGACCAAACCTGGAATCGCGAAAAAAAAAATCAGCTGCTCCCTACATTTTGACGAGTTTGATGTAGATAAATGTACTGGTCAGCTGATTTTTTTTCGCGATTTCAGGTTTGGTCCCATAGTAAAAGTTGTTCATAATGATGAGTACAATGACCCCTTAAGAGATTATCCATTATTTACGGGACACCCTGTATATAAACTAACTAGAAACATAGAAAGTCAGGGTTGGTTTGTAGGTATGTGCTCATGTCTGAAGTCTGAGTGGATTATATAGGTAGTACGAGTATATGTATGAGCTCATGTTGTGTCAAAATCAGCAGTTAACGCGAAATGTAATATGTCGTGACAATAACGTGGCATATTTCCAATAAGTACCCGTTGCGTGACGTCATGGCGATGGCAGAAACATTTTAATGCAACCGCTACTTATCCTATAAACAATAACCTATTATATTTGTATTTAAACAAGTGTGTCAGCAAAATAGGGATGATAATTAATTACGTGTGTTTTACTGTCATATATTTACTTTTCTAATGGCAAAGCTATGGCTACTTTGAAGATTGATTGCCATCACTTATCAGGTGAATTGGCAATTTGGCAGGGTTCATTAGAGTTTAATCAGTCACTCTCGAATCCTAATTTGCGTCCATAGAGTGAATGAAATGCTTTCAGGGGCTAGCAAACGCGGAGTTGGGATTTGGGATTTGGGAAATCCAAAATTTTTCTTCTCTTTGATTTTGAAACAGATGCTTCTGCTATCCCTCTCGCCCATTTGAATCATTTTGGATATCTTATCTTCTTTTGGTTATACAATCTTGGAGGTAAGTAAATTTTCGCATTGTTCTCAGCCGCATGTATTTCGCTATGATTTTTAAGTTATACAATGTATACGTGTGCTAAATACATTTACATAAGCACTAATTTTAACCGCATACCTGTAAGTATTTAGTCAATGTAATGGAGTCACAGGCAATAAATTAAAGCAGCGTGGCGCAGTGCCAGAAAAGTCGTACTAACAACACCACATTAGATCGCTTAAGGCCCAGATTTCCTGAAAACGATCAAAAAGGTGGTTTTTTAAAGCAGTGTATCTCATAATACTCATAAACCGTAAATAATTTTGACATGTAAAAAAAATATGATATTTTCAAGTCTTTTTCGCATACAGTGATGGAAGCCAAAACATAATTATACATATTTTAATGCACCAAAAAAATCTTTAAACATACCTCCTAATAATCTTTAAAAGCAGTTTATTACTTCATTAACAATTATAATTATAATTAAAAATATACCATGAAATGTCAAATTCCAAACTGCATCCAGTGATGGATTACTTTTTATTAAATAGTTAATTTCTAATTTTATACGATTTAATTTGCATTTTTACGACATAATTCCGGTGCGCGTGAGAATCTTCTATCTCGTGCGTCAAACTAGACAGCCATAACGCCATTTCACTTACACACCGAGCTAAACCAATCTTGGAACCTGGGCCTTAAAAGTTTTCTCTGAAATCGTTTGTTCAGTTGTTCTTGTTCATACTGAAATCTTTGTGTGCTAAAAAGTGTTTCTTTTAAACATTATTTAGACTAACTAGAATCAAATCTGACTTTCGCTGGCAACTGTTGCATGTAAGCCTCTCCCACCTAAGTGTTGTCTGTTCATTTTTCTCCATCAAGTCCAACTGCTTCCCCCGGTTCGTTTCACCTGGCTTTACCTGAACCATCATCAGCCTAACCTTTTCCCAACTCCGTTGGGCTCGGCTTCCAGCCTAACCGGATGCCTATCTGCCTCTATGACTGGCTTTAACTGAATATGTCCTGACTGCTGTAGACATGTTTGGCTGAATATCGTGTGATTATTTTAAATGAAGGGACTGCGATTTGAGCTCTACAATTCTTCATATATTTTAATGACTTGGTAGGAAGTCAATATTCTAATAAATATGATTTTAAACATTTTATGCGGCCAAAGTTCTTCGACCACGGTCAAAGTCAAATTAAGCCATTTATGTAAATCTAACCTTCAGCTTCGGACGAAGTTCAATTCCAAACTGTGCGTTCGAACTGTTCGAAGCAGATAAATATTTAGATGTTAAGTGGGGTGAACATGACCTGGGATGAAGTTGACCTAATTATGAACCCAAACTTCATTGTTTTGGTCACTCTTGTAAAATGTAATCACGTAGTTTAGGAGTAGAACATTAACCACGTCACGTGCATGATAAGGTAAAAGCTGTTTTACACAGAGTTTATCAATAACGACAAGAGTTATGCAATAATGTTTTAATTATCACAGACACAGTTCAGAAACTTATGAGATTCGCTAGATAATGAGAAGTCCCTATACAAAACATTAATTAAAATAAATAATAATTTAAAACTAAATAATACGGATAATATAGTAGTAAAAAAAGTACCGGTGAATGACTAACTAATATAAATAACTAATGATAAAGTTCATAGGAAGCTTGCCTTCCGGAAAAGGAAACACGTTCAACGTGTGTTGTGACATTGCGCGAAACAAGTAGTTCCCCGCTGTCCGCGCACACGTAGGATATTATTGTTTAATATAATTTTCCTCTTTCCATTCAACTTGAAGCCAGTTCCAAAGCATTTTAGTATGCTTGTATCCACATAGCTCTCAATATCCAAATTTTCTTATAACTTATTCAGATACTATAACGGTTAAGTGCTACTTCTTAGGTCCAAATGTTTTCTTTATACAGAAACTAATAAACTTTTCGAAAATCACTTTTAGCGATTTTTTCGGCTTAGATTTCTTCTTTGAATCAATAGTTCTTTCGAGCACGTCTTTATTCACTTCAACTATCGTATCACTATTATTACTGTTACACACATTTATTTTCACTGTACTACTGGCACTGATCATTTCCACACTTCCATAGTTATCAAAAACGTCTATACTGCAATCGTCACCAATGATCGTAACACTTCCCACGTTCTTACATATCTTTATGTAGTTGTTGTTGCCTATAATCTTCAATCGATTATGGTTCTCCTCTATTTCCATCTTCAAATTGTTTCCGATCAGTGAATATTTCTTCATATTTTTAATGATGTCACATGTGTCTGTGGCCACATAAACTAACAAATGAACTATCAATTGAGTCGTATTCCTTTTATATTGGAGCTCGAGCACACGGTCGGGTCGGGGCATTTTTGTGGTGAATCCCCTGAGGCGTCGCCGTCGCGTCGCTCGCGACCGATATGAAATCATCGCGGTGTTTTTTAATAATATTAGTGTTTATAATTTACGCTTCTATATCTCTATATTACTCAATCATATTAATTTCGTAGCAATCAAATTGCGGATTTGACCTCTGCCAATTTGTATTGTTTCCCACGATCCCATTGTTGCTCAAGTGCATAGGGGTGCAATGCAGTTCATATTTCACAATAGAATTTGCATGATGTTTATATTAAACTATTAAAATATAAGCGGTTAAATCTTGTCAGTACCATATAACTTGCAGTCGACGTGTCGTTAAGAGGAAATGGGGGTAGCCAGACTTTTGAAAATTAGGTATTTTAAGAAGGTACTGCTGTCACTCGGCGAGCGCTCCGCTCTCGAATTCGTGCGATAAGGACAACTGCAGATTCGACTAAATAGCCTGTGTAAAAAGTCACATTTCGAGGTTTGGCTCTCGCCTATTTCCTCCTCCAATATTGGACCAATTTAAAAGATATTTCATAAACTGAATAAGAAGGATATATACTATGCCCCTATGTTTTTCTTTTTCCGTTAATAGTTGTCAAATTGGTACACTAGGCGGCTGTTGACAGCGGTCTGAATAGGCAATTTTGAGCATTTTTTGAGGGTTCTAGTTCTTATAAAAATAATATATCATCAAAAAGGAAAACATAGGGGCATACAAGTAGCTGATATTTATATTTCTGTAAAAAATCATTGCTCTATGGTTATTAACCAGAAAGAAAACAGGCGAGAGCGTTTGTATCTTTTTGTATGGAGAAAAGAGCGCCCACGTTTCCTCTTAATCGTTTCAATGGATTGACAGCATGCATGAGCGTCGGCGGCCGACCTCAGTTGCCGCGCTATAATACCCATCTTATGATTATTATGATCTGTTGTAGCCGACCAGACGTATTGATTATATCGGCACAGATTTAGCAGACCAATAAAACAGCCATTAACCTGGATTGACGTCGACAGTTCCACACCTAAACAAAATAATAATGTTTTCGATTACAAAAGATAAGATCAACGTCCGCATGTACGCGCGCTGGCAATGCTGTCATTGTGTTGTTTATGATTAAAACGAGGAGTTTAGTGTGAAATCACAACAGCAGCGTGGTAGTAATTTGCAATCGTTATCTTGTTAATGTATTCTGTTTCGTCTGGTGCAGCGATATGGCACAAATTACTCACTACATTCGCCTTTGTTGATGACGCCGCCATTTTAATTTGGTCGAGAATAACCGTCTCGGTTCGGGTCTCGGGTTTAGTTTCGCGAGGAGGCGGCTGCTCGTTAGACGATCACTGGACCTGTTATTTGCCTCGCCGACAATCGCATCCGACTATTGGTAACTCTAGAACGCCTCTTTCATCTTGCGTGAAATTGCCTTTTGATCGTCGCTTTTAACTTGCTTTGTGTCCGGATGAATATATTATTTAGACAAAAAGTTGATAGGTTTAAATGGAAGATCGATGCAGATTTTATCTGTTGGAGTAGGATTCGATTTTATTTTATCATTTCAAATATCAATACCAGCCGTACCATAGCAGGTGCCTATAATTACTCTAGAGAAGTCAATACTCCCAGAGAAGTCAATAAATGCTAGATTCTAAGAAACACCTCGGGGGCATGACTTTATGCTAATTGTATATAGCAGCCAGTCCTTGCGCTGTTATTGATTATATTCGAGCTCATTAGGCTCAAGTCAATAATAAGCGCGTTATTGTTGGCTGCGCGTCTGCCCCGGTCTGCCCCACCATTTATTATCTGGCTGCAGAACACATCAATTACGGATATTAATTCGAGACGCAGAGCAGAAATAGATCAAACTTATGCGCATCTGAGGCGTGCAATCAAGGCTGCATCTGTTCAAGTCCTTTAATTGCATTTTGATTTTGTTTTAGCAGTTGTAATCCATGTATTGTTTAGACCTGAGGGTCAATTCTCGTATTTTTAACAACGTTCGCAATATCATCTGAAGACTCAATCTGTCAAAAATTGTATAGCGTTTACCTAAATTTTTGACATTTGATTGACGCTGGCATGAGATTGTGAACGTTTTTAGGTACGAGAATTGCCCCTCTGTCTGTTGGAATACAACAAAATATATCCGACCTACTTAAGTAGTTTGAGAGTCTTTCTCTTTCATACATATTTACACTGTGCATAACTTTGATATAGTTTAGACGCTAGTGTTCCGTCTGAACCAAGCGAGGGCGCACACACACCTCTCCTACCAAATAAATATAATAAATAAATCAGTGGAAATTATAACTGAGTCTTTCATTGGTTCTCAAAACCCAACAATGCCAAAGCAAGGTGTAAATGTGACTAATATTATCAATCAGAATGAAGAATTGAAGGTGTATGAATTTTTTCAATAAGTTAAGGAAAGTTAAGTTGTTTGTTACCTTAAGCTTTTAAGCGTAACTCTTCTTACTGTTGAGCCACAGTTTTAGAAGACTTATCTACTTATTATGCGAAGAAAGGGCAAAATACTATACTAGCACCTACTATAGTTTTGAAGATCATTTAAATTTTAATGACCCAAAACACCTTCGTTTCTGACAAAATTATGTGAGTTAAGAATGCTGACGATGACAGGAACAAATGACAATAGATCATTAGAGTTATGATACTGGGAACATTTTGGCTATGTTTTCGTTCTACATACGTTGCACATTAATCTACTTACAGAATAATAAAGGCTATAATACGTTACGTTATCGCAAACAAAGTCGTAACGTTTGGTATTGCTTTAATGACCGGTCGCTTTGATCAAGCGTAGCGAAAACAATAGGCGAAATATTGTAAAAACCTTGATTTATTTGCATGGAGTTTGTGTTCGAAGCTGGTTAAGCCAACACGTTTATAGAAAGACTGCAATAAACATTTGCCTAGCAAGTTGTTGGCTGTTGTCACTACTATTCGTGCAATACAAATCAATGAGGTGAACAACAGTTCCGCTAATAACTGCAAATGCAATAAAATGGTGGTTTAGCGTGTGGGTAACAAAGTCCGTGCTTTCAATCGACATTCGGCTGGCTCTCGGCCGAGTCGCCGATTCGCGCTTCTTGGAATTAAATGTCGCACCGCTCCAAATAGTTCGTTGCACTGTCCTCGCATCCAGCCATATTGACCTCACTCGAGACAACAACACGTGGCTTGTTTTATATGTCATCGTCATTATAATAGTTATAACTACTTATAACTTAAGTTATAAGTAGTTATAACCCCGTTCTACTTTACCTTTATGCCTTTATTTCTGTGTTCTATTCTATAAGTTCTACTATTCTTTCTATCGACGTATTGCAAATACTCATTTCATATTGTATCCGCTGCAAATTATTACAGTTGATTGCTTTATTTATAATCATATCAATTACAATTTTGCTGTCAGTGCAACTTGTTGGAAGTCTATATTTATAGCGTGCAGTTACTGATGCAAGTAATTCAATTTTTCTCGCTCCAATGAGAATATAACGTTGCAATTAGGCGTTGGTCCAAAAAAATTCTTTGTTAGTTTATTTTTTATAGTTGAAGTAATACCTTCTGTTACTCAATATGACGTTGAGATTGCTTTAAATAGCGTGTCTTGATACCATCTTATTTTGCAAATTTCTGTAGAGTAAAAAAGTGGCTCGCTTGATTGATTTACCGAGAAAAACTCACATGAGATATGAAATGGAAAACGATCGTATATTATATATTCTTCTAATACATATTTGCACACCTCACATGTTTATAAATGTTATAATACAGTGTAAGTACTAAGTAAGTACTTATGAACCTTTTGAAACATCTTCTGAACCTGTGTTATGCAAATAGATGATTGACTTGATTGAAGACGCTAATATTATCTGATTTTAGTGACTTTGAAATCTGTTATTACGCCTTCAAATAATGCAAGTAAGTTATAAATGCAAAAAATGTATGTAAAACTAGAACGCGTACACATCAATGTGAATGTTTAAGTATTAAATTCAGGAAGTCTACCCAAAACATATCGAGATTACATTCAAACTACATAACTATGATATTTTCATGATTTTTTTTTCTTTACGATCAAACTATTTCAAGTTCCAACACACTAATACTATAAAGGCGAAAGTTTGTGAGTGTGTGTGTGTGTTTGTTACTTCTTCACGCTCAAACGGAAAATTTTGATATTTGGTATGGAGGTAGCTGACGTCAGGTCAGCTACCTCCAGTTAATCCAGGGTAAAATTGTATGGACGTAACCATACAATTTTACCATGGATTAACACATAGGTTACTTTTTATCCCGGTCTACGCGGGTGAAACCGCGGCGTGCAGCTAGTTATCTATAGTTATCTCTGTGATTTACTTCAAATATTTTATTTTTGTTACTAATAATAATTAGGTATTCCGTATGAAGCCGAACGAAACTGCATGCGGTGAAAACGCACCGCCTAGTCGCACTCATCATCATTCGTCACCATATATCGTACATATTCTATTTAACTTAAGTAATAGAATCTGGAATAAAAGAAAAATCTTCTTCTACCTTGCAGCCAATGTGCATTCTCAAACTGATACATAGTTGAACTTTACTTTATATTGTAATTATAAAGATAAATACCACGTTCACCTTTGTTAGTAGGTAATTACTTAATAGACATTGTGCAACCTGACCTGGGTGCGTGTCAGTGGCAATGCTGACACAGACACATCGTATAGTCGTGATCATGTTAGCGACGACTGACGACCCGTTTGAATTCAATATCTGATGATTAGTGTCACTTGTGACAATAGAGAAGTAAAAGTAGCCCAAAGATTACGGATCAAGGAATGTATGTCATTGTGATGAACTGGCTTGTTGTTATTGCAACTGACCGTAGCACGTGTAGACACGGCTACATAATATCAAGCTGGATACAGTAAGCTGACCTCTCATTGTACGGAAATCCTATAGAATGTGAGATCAGCCTAGACTGAAAAGGTATAGCTTGATATGTGCCAAATTGAAATGAGAGATTGTACTCATCACTATGAACAACTTTTACTATGGGACCAAAGCCAAACCTGAAATCGCGAAAAAAAATCTGCTGTAGGTACAGTACATTTTGACGAGTTTGATGTAGATAATTCTGAACGGCTGATTTTTTTTCGCTATTTCAGGTTTGGTCCTATAGTAAAAGTTGTTCATAATGATGAATACAGTCTGCCATTTCGATTTGGTACATATTTTAAATTTCATCCCGTATATCTACATTATATTCTATTTCATAGTCATTTATCAGATCACTTTTGATGTATACTGTCTGTTGTGTATTGTCATTGTTTGCTATCTCTGTCTCTTCTAAGATTATATGATTCTAAAGATTCTATTCTATACTAACTCTACTTAGTTTATCTTCTACTTTGTTTCATTTTTGTTGTCCAAGAAGATTATTATTTACCAGCGCGGCAGCGTTCATTTACTACAAGACAAAATTCATATGAACTTCATCTAAAACATAGTATCAGCGTTACCTAGTTTGATACCGCATAATTAGGTAAGTGGTTACAAATGTAACGGTTGACGTAACGTAACAAAGCTGTTGTGAATTTTTGCTTTCGTTAAGAGTAGTGTGATATAATAAAAGTCATAATAAGTGGGTTGCGCTAAAGTGCCGTGAGAATATGAATTTCAATTAGTTTACGCATTTTCAGAAATATCTTTGTTAGTAACGTGTTATACAATTTTATTATGAACACCGCCTCGTTTCTGGTAATGAAGGAAATTGTTACTTTATCTAGGTTTTCAGTTTTCAATATTGGTTATTTCCTAAGCATTTTCGTAACGTTTGGTAACACGTTTGATCTTTTATGAAAAATGCGAATATATGTATATTTAGAATATACTATAGTAACAACACTAATAAATCCCCTATGAAAACGTGCTATATATTCCAGTGATTGCTGCATTTACTAAATACCAGTCTGGCGTCAATTTAAAGTTCAAGTAAAAGGTCAATTGCCAATTTCCTTTGAGATTGTCAGTGGCTAATTGCTTATTGAGGAGATCTGTGCTCTGCTCCAGAACTGGAATAGAAGATATATTTGTACCTAGCTTTGTATCTGGATTGCAAATTGTAGCTATATTTATGAGGACTCCTGTACAGTCAGTATCGTGTAAATATATTACCCTAAAACCGTCCGTTGTGCTTCGTGTTTTATTTTTAGATTCAGCAAAAGTTAATTTGCTTCGTAGAATCAACGTTTTTTATAAATCTTTGTGCACGTGTAGCGATTCTTCTTAGATCAAACAATTTACTAAATTATAGACAGTTATTTTTAGCAACATGTTGTTGTTTGGGTTTTGGATGTAATAATTTCAGAAAATTTAGCATACTGGTGATCTTTAGATTAATCATGCATGCATGATTTACATAATTATGCATTTAGTTTTTTGAAGTCAGCTATAGTTTTGTAACACTTCTATTTACCTACCCTTACATTGAATCACCTTTATACTCTAAATCATTATTTACAAATTGAATAACTGTCCTACGATGAACGATTTGATACTGAACTATTTTCTGTTGTTAACACAAAATTAGTTATTAACCCTGAGTGTCTAATTCTAACAATTTATTTATATTTTATGGGATTTCACACGACGGCACCGACATGCGACACCATAATAAGGTCCCACCGTAAAATGGTAGACATCACTCCGTTCAGGTAAGTACCTAACTCGAACTTAACTAAAAAACAAAATTGACAGCCAGCGTCCAACGTAATATATTAATGAAAAGATGGGTTAGAAAAAAGATATTAGAATTCGAATTTTAAAAGGCGGCGCGTTCAAGCAACTGCTAGAGTTTATTTTGTTTGAGTGTTCGAAAAAGAAAACAAAAGTGTGGACGTTCTTTTCTCCTATTTGCCTCTGACCTCGGCTCTTATTGACAATGGCTGCCAGAATGAAATATGGCGCGCCTCTAACGAAAAAGAGATTAGGTGGACGATATTATTTCTCGACGATTGTGGTCTATCGGTGCGGAGCGGCACTGTTTGCCGTTTCGAATGCATTTTACCGTGTTATTTTTTAAATCACCTGTTAAGCTGTGACGAAGGTTAGATGTTTTCTTAGGATATCATGGTATCCATCATATATCATTAACATAACAAATATGATATAATTTATATGCATAAATTAGGTGTTTGGTAACTGATTGTTGTACTAACTGTCTCGTGTCGTTATGTACAAATGGAAGCTTTTCATTCCACTCTTCATTAAATAGCTTTTCATGAAAATTTCTAACGAACATTTTGTTTGCTGTTAAAAATAAAAGTGCTGTTAGACGTCATTTGTTTCATGAACCTACAGAGCCTATAACGATACCATACAACCTAAAATTATGCTTATCTTTAATTGAATAGTAGCAAGTGATCCAAAACAGCGCATAAATATCACGAAGCGTTGGCGCCTGGGTTAGTTGACCACTAACACATGTGCGGAGGGCGGGAGGGGAGGTCTGGAGGGCCGGTAATGAAGCGGCGCGTGTGGCAGAGGGCAGACACAATAGCTGCCGCCGCCGCCGCCGACGCGCCGAGCCTTCTCGGAACCGGTCCCGAGGGCAGCGCTCTGCCGAATTTCGCGTCGACCACCCATCG
Organism: Cosmia trapezina; assembly: GCA_905163495.3. Taxonomy (NCBI): domain Eukaryota; kingdom Metazoa; phylum Arthropoda; class Insecta; order Lepidoptera; family Noctuidae; genus Cosmia; species Cosmia trapezina. Next base: position 20,888,871 of record LR991029.1, read on the forward strand.
CCCCGCTCCGTCCTGGGCGATACTTATCGCGCCTGTATTTATGACTAGAAACACCATTACAGATACAGTCCCCAGGCGAAGAAATCGCAACTCGAGACCACCCGTTGTAGTTTCTGTTGCCAGTGAAATAAATCGCTTTGCGGTTGCTGCCCGCGCTTGCCATTTGACTTATGCTTGGTAACAGCCGCGCTGTACTCATAAATTCCCTGATTGAAGGACACCCGTCTCATTCTTTAGCAGCCTGTTAACACTTTGATTTACAAATTTTTTGAATCACTTTCAATAAGCAACCCTAAAGTCTTGCTTTAGTGTGCGAAGGAGAGGTAAAACTGCACCGCTAGATTTAGATGCTAGGTGCGAGTGAGATAGAAGACTGCACCGCTAGTCAGTGCAACGATCTCGCCTACTTAACGTCTACTCTACTCCACCATAGTGTTGTCGTTACAGTCAATTTCGAAATCATCGATACGGTTGAAACAATGCCTAGTGAGTGTCATTGTCATAACGCAGACAATCATGATCTCTAAGCTCTGTAACCTTGAGATTATTTTGGGTCACTCTAAAGCCAGAATGTTCCAAAATCAGTTTTTATTATTCTAGAGTTTCAAGATTCATCAGCTGATTTTGAACCAGATGAGCCCATGCCACGTGGTTTGCATTTTAGTTAATTATTTCCTTCTTATGTAAATAATTTTCTGGCTAGAATAGTGGCCACTGACAAACTTCATAAATGATCTTTTCGGCATATTTCAGGCGATGACGCATTAGACCGATAAATTAAAAAAGTGAGTGACATTAGAACGGTCGTAAACGAACTTGTATACTGCCTTGTCGTGGCCACATTATAAATAGATGACGCATCTACCGAAATACTTATATTGGCAGAGAACGTTACAATAAATAACATTGATGTCTTCTACTCGTATATGTAGATAGAACAAGTTAATGATAACAATGTTGTTTCTAATGAAGTGGCCTTGCTTAAAGGTAGTCAGGGTCAACTGGAATATATTTGAGATCCCTGAGATAGATGAAGTTGACAAAATTATGAAAGTTAAATAGAATAATATTGCAATCGATAAATATGGATCGAGTTCTCCCATCCCTGAGGCGTACAGTTCATTGAGTAAACCTGTGTTCCAGGCTGCGCAGGCGCTGCGCCGCGGGCGCGCACGACTTGCCAGTGTTCGTGTGTGCGTCTGTGTCAGCCACTTATTTGTTGTGAGCACTCGTAAGTTTAGAAGCTCGCCGGCGGCGCCCGCGCCGCTCTCCAACGTGTTTCGTTAGCTTTAACAGTTGTTATTGTATATTTATTGTTCGTTTCTCTGGGAATTATGGGTCGGTCTTTTATAATATTACTGACTTTCAAATGAATCTTTAGATGACTTATTTATAACCATTTCTACATGTCCGAGTGTCTGGGCATTTTATACTACTGACTCTGCTATCAATCAAGCGAAGTTTACTACTTCATTATCAATGATTGTATAAGTCTAAACGAAAGCTTGTTTAATAAACATAGATTTCCGTGTTGACTCCGACATCGGCTGCACGAGCGAGGGAAAGTTAAACTTTCTGAATACTGATCGATTAAAAGTAAAAGTGCCTTCTATGTTGTATTTGAGGAGTTTAATTTGCGTAATAATATATTATGCGAATCATGCTTGAACGTTACAAGGTGTGAACTGAATTCAAAGTATAATTACACCATTTCTGATGGTGAAAAGAATATAAAATAGATCTATTAAACCATGTCCTATTGCTCAATAAATACGCAAAGGCAGCCGGCAATGTGTGACTGTGGCGTGCGTGAATGCAGCGCTGCAGAATTGAAAATTGCGTTAGGAGGAAAAATTAGCGAAAAATTGCGAGAATGTTTTACAGTCCAAAAAAGAGGCTTGACATAAAGGCATTTTAATATAATGATGCCTCAGACTCTAAAAGCGACGACACGTTAGATGACTGAAAAGACGATGACAATAAGCCTAGATATGTCTTGATTAAGGATCCAAGTATGATTATGTAATGAATTTGTTTAATTTCCGGCATAGATGTTAATATCATGCGTAGACTACACTTCCAGATATTTACATTATGATAATCTATCAAGAATTCAACAAGTGTAACACTTTAAATGTAGAACAGAATACAAGTTTGCGTGTGCATAAATTGTGGGACAGTGAGAGGGCGTTATTATATGCACTCATCGCTACAAAACTATGTAGATTGCATTGCTGAATCGATATTCAAGTTAGGGTTTAAAGAAAGGCTGTAGCAGAAAGTCTGTATTTCTTTCCATCCAATTCTGGTTTCACTACCGCTTCACTTTTTTGTACTGTTTGTACTTAATATATAGTTTTATCAAACACACAAACAAATTATATACACACAAAAAAAAATTGTATACACACACATATACATTATACACATTATTTTACACCTAAAAGCTTGAAGTCTTTTCTGCACGAATTAATTCGCATAGACCTTTCGTTTGAATGTATACGTTCGCAAATGTCAGAAATCACTATAGTCTATGGAATTTCCGACACTTCGGGCCCTTTTAAGGTGCGTCGCATCGCTGCGACATTAGCCATGTATTGCACTAACGTATAAGTAGTAGAAAGTTGTTGGCCCATCGACGATGTAAGTGTAGTTAAGGTGAGGTCTTTTATTTGATGAGGAAAATGATGTCTGGAAACTAGAAGAGTAGTTCTTCAAAAAGTATTTATTCACCGCGTAGCTTTCGTGGCGAATTTTTTTTTAGAGTAATCTTCAAGTAAATGGGCATGCATTTAAGACGCTGTAAAAGTAATAAGTGCAATTTTTATTATATGTAAATCGGTGCATAAACTACAAAGATATTCTATTTTGAAATTTCGGTTTCCACGAAAGTTATGAAAGGCGCCACAAAAGTTACAAACGTATTCTCTACAAGCAAAGGGAATTGACCAGTTTGTTAGGGTGCTCTGGCTTGACGTGGACATTAAGTATAATAATAAATGAATTGTGTTTTTAATATTTCATTCCTAGTAGAAACGAAATATTATAATAAAGTTGCAGGAAGTTACAAAAATGTACCATATTTAGCATTTGTAATATTGTGATCTCGTCGCTGAGAAACGTCTAATAGGAGTATTTATTTTCTTAATAAAAATAAAAATGAGTGTTTCTTTTTTAATATTAATTATTCTCGTTTATTGTAGTTATATTAACTAACATATTTGTGCAACAGTTACAACTTAGAGGAATATTAGTGGATAAAATAAAACAAGCGCTATTATTTCTTACGGTTTTAATCTGAATCATAAATGATTAAAATATTATCTAAAAACTGGGCGGGCGGCGTAATATTATTCTCGTGCCTTGCCCAGCTTAAATACCACATTATGGTCATGACGTGAGCACAGCAACCTACCGTTCTTCGGCCTACAAGGCAATTGCAATAACACTGAATGATTGCTTCTCTGCCCTGTTGATTATTATTATATAAAATATAAACAAAATATGTTTTTCGGCTTATGTGCCTGCTTTGTATTTTGCCTCTTAATAATGAACAATTGCCTGCCAAGGGTAAACCTTCTAGGAGGTTGCTGGCTCTGTCCGTGCTAATTCCAATAGTATAGGAACCATCATTCCTAATATGTTCTCCATAATATGATCGTGCCTGTTTCAACTGGTATGTTCCGCAACCAAATAAAATAAGTTCACTGTAAGTCAGTCTTGGGAATGATACATTATTTATGTTTACATTTATATTTAAAAAATGTGTGTGTCTTCTATTTAAATTATTCTGTATCACAAAATCAGCAAGTGTGTTATTCATATACAGTCTCTCATTCACTATTTCTAGAATTTGACCTGCATCTACTCTATCACTGATCCTTAGGTGAAACTTATTTATCAACGCAGCAGCCACCTTAAAATCTAACATTGCATGCTTGGATGCCAAGTTAAAAAATTCATGTCGGAATATTTTAAAAGAATGTTTAAAAATTCCATTAACAACTTCTACAATCCACCTACACATTGTGACGGTTCTAGATTTATTAGCTGCCAACGTCGATAATTGAGTTTCACCTACTTGTAAAGATGCAGGCATATGTACAGAATAATTACACTGTTGTAATAGTGCCACACAGTCTCTAAAACCCCTATCCAGAATAAAAACGTCTCCTGCCTGAAAATATTGCCTTAATGCATTTGCCTCGTCTCTAAATTCATGCAACATAATATTGGCATCAGATGTTGTTGCTGGATAGGGGCCTAATACATCTATAATGTATCCATCGGAACATACCATTAGGAGTGGCTTGATTAGGTTCCTATACTTGTGTAAGGAATAAGTATTCTTTTGATATAGATAGTTTGAACTCTTTTGAACATACAAGTATGTACCATCAATTATAACAATTGGTTTTCTGTCATCACCACCGAACAGACCATTTGGGATTATAAGATTTCTATTTGCTATTTCTGCCCTTGTAATATGATTTATTCCCAAGTTACGGGGAATAAAATCCTCATTTAGAATGTCACGAGCTTTGCCCATTAGTCTGTTCAATGTTGATCGCGGGATGTTCAGCAATGATGAAATTCTTTCATCGCTGTCCCCAGTTCGTAGTTTAATTAAATAAGCAGTAAGAGCCAATGAACCATTGCGCATCTCAGATAACCTTGGAAGATCTGCTTTTAGATTAATAAATTGATCTTTGGACAGCCCTATCCAGAAATGAACCAAATCATCAGACATTGCCTCAATGTCATGGAAGTCAAATGTCCGATTTCTTTCTTTGACAAATGTAGCAAAGTCCTGAACATGTTCTACTGTAAAAGTGTGGTTAGGATTTAAAATATTTGTTAATAGTTCATCCCAATCATTATTCAATAAATGAAAACTGCATATTCTGCAGTTTTTCGGAACATAAAAATTAAAATCTGTGAATAACTTCACCCTGAGCCATGTTGGGACAGTCAATCGCTGCGGTGATTCACAATCTGGACAAAAACAATAGCCTTGTGTATCTGGTGCTCGTGAATAATCCGGTAGGTTAATTGTTTCTGTTGACGCGGCTGGTTCATTAACAGCTACTGGAGCAAGAACTGGAACTCTGTCAGCTCGCTGCCAACACGGATGGCAGATTCGATCTGATCCATGAACCTTTAACAAAATAATTCTAAATTAGTGGCATTTCAATACATTAATTACTTCTCTTCTATACACATGCCTTTTCCCAACTATGTTGGGGTCGGCTTCCAATCTAACTGCATGCAGCTGAATACCTGTATTTTACATGGAACAACTGCCTATCTGACCTCCACAACCCAGTTACTGGGTAATACAATAAATAATCCTTGGTAAGACCAGTTGTCAGAATTTCGGGCTTCTGATGACCCGTAACAACTGTCAAAGATCCATAAATGATAGCCGGGACCAACGGATTAACATACTATCTAAGACACGGAGAGGTCTTGGTATGTAAAGACGGTCACCCATTCACGGACCAACCGCGGCAAGCGTAGCTTAACGTGATCACTCGACTTGTGCGGCTGTTATTACTTAGCCACAAACCCCAAATAATATATCTTAACCATAATACATAAAAGTTAATCTGTGCTCACCTGCCGTGGTGCTATCCACTCGCTAATCACATTTCTTATGTGTGTTTCTCTTTCTGTATTTGTATGCAGAACATGGGATCTGGTACGCAATACAGAACATTGGCAGTTGACACATAGTTGTCGATGATGACCACTACTTGTGCTTGGTTCATTTTCTAGTACCGTTGAGTAATTAAATGCCAACATCCAGCATGAATGACAGACCAAGCTGTGGGCTGTAACCTGTAAATAAGACAAGCATTTATAAATGCACTTTGTTTAGACAATAGGCATAATTAATTCAGAAACAGAAATTATATTAAACAAGACAACTGAGTTTGTTTCAGACAAGCAGTCAGTTATGAGATATTGGACTCTCTAGTATGGGCCTACTGAAATCGTAAAAGAGTTTGTGAAAACCTATTTATTTTAATTACACATGTTTGAGTTTTGAAAATAGACTTACGATTTGAGGAGCGGTCCATTGTTGAATAGTTGCTTGTATTTCAACGAGCTCCAGAGTGCGTCTTCTGCGATGCGTAATATCGATGCCACAATTAACACATCGCAATTCTTCCTCATAATTAACATTCCCACGCGAGGAAACGAGTGTCCGAGTTCGTGCCAATGTTGTCGCTTAGAGCAGGTTCAATGTCCAAAATAATGCCAGGATCAACGTTAGAAGCAGAATCGGTGTCCAAAAGTAAGGCCGGGTCTTCGTAAGGTGCGGTATCGGAATCCATTATAACAAAAACAAACGTTCGCAAAAAAAAACAACACGAGACAACATTCACAACACGGTAGCAAACATACAAAGCAAATTGTAGTTTTTTTTCCGACTTTCAGTAATTGTTGACAGATGACGCAGTTAGTGTTGCCAGGTAATAAAAAAATATGTTTAACAATAATCGTTTTTTTATTTCATAATCGAGTCTACAATCAGATGTAAATTGATTTTCATGTAGAAATATAAATATTTTGATAGTTTTCATCTAATCACTGATAAATAAGCTTGCAAAATGGTCCAAATCATTTAATCAGTAAACGTGCTTCACAAAGAACCACATTTTATACTCAAACACATGAAATCGATTATTTTATCGATTAGAAACTGAAATCACATAATTTTTTACGTGGTAACCCAGAACCTAAGCCACCGAGAGAGAGCCTGCAACCAAAAAATGGCGGATTGGCGTTGCATTGCGCGTGCAATCGGCGTGAATACTTTTAATACAACTTTTTTTACATAAAACTTTCCTGCGACGAGGATTGCAAAAATATTTATTTTATAATTAATTATGTTTATTTGATAGAATACTTTTTACTGAACAGCTTGTTCACGTTAAGCCGAAAATGGCGATTCCCTTTAGTTTTAAATCCTTTTATTTTTCTTAAATTTCCTGTGGATTGAAGTTTATAACTTGTATTTGAGATTATCAGTGTTTTGAGATGAGCTTATTATTACTTATTAGTAACATAGGTTGCTAACTCAGCTTTTGTCCCAGCAATGAAACTGTAAAACATTTAGTTTACATCACCATCATCATCATTTCAGCCGAAAGACGTTCACTGCTGGACAAAGGCCTCTTAGCACCGTCACTTCGACCGGTTCTGTGCTTCCCTCATCCAGCGGATTCCGGTACGCAGCCGAGTCAGATTCGACGATTGATCTCTTTCTTGAAGTTGGACCTAACTAACTGGACAGTTTGTCCTAGATAAACATACTCGTCTACAACTTAAAGTGTAGTGTCTCCGATCTTCATGAGAGTAGGTGCTACATGGGCATTTGACATGACCTTTGTCTTATCGATGTTCATTTTAAGACCGATTCTTTCGGAAGCTCTACTGAGGTCATCGAGCAGTACTGAGCTCCTCCATAGTCTCAGTCATGACTACTATATCATCAGCAAACCGAAGGTGATTGACGTACTTGCCATTGGTGTTGATGCCTAGCCCTTTCCAGTCCAGAACCGTGAAGACATCCTCCAGTGCAGCGGTGAACAGTTTCGGAGAGATAACGTCTCTCTGTCTCACCCCTCACTGGAGAAGGATAGGTTTCGAGGTCTGGTCTGGTATAGTGGAGTTTTCGTACACGCACTTCAGGACCTCAATGTAGCGATAGTCGATCTGGCACCGTTGAAGAGACTGCAGTACAGTTCATGTCTTGATCGAATCGAAGGCTTTCTCGTAGTTCACAAACGCTAAGCAGAGAGGCAGGCTTCAGTTTTCTGTATAACCTGCCACAGCGTATGTATGTGGTATACGCTGCTATAGCCTTTGCGGAATCCGGCTTGTTCAGGAAGCTGGAAGTCGTCAGACCTGCGTGCGAGACGGTTCGTGATGACTCTTGAAAACAGCTTGTAGACATGGCTCAGAAGTGAGACGGGTCAGACGAGCCTGTAACTCTTAAGAAGAGCATTATCACCCTTCTTAAAGAATAGTACCACGACACCTCTGTTCCATGTCTACGGCGATTTGCCCTCAAGTATGACTGAATCAAATAGCATCTGGAGGGTCTTAAGAACGGGTTTTCCTCCGATCCTCAAGAGTTCGGTCGTAACTCCGTCATCACCCGGCGCCTTGTTGTTTTTGAGTTGCTTCAGAGCCATCCTAATCTCGTACAAGCTGAAGTCCGGGATGTCTTCGGTATAGTGTCTGGTCAATCTAGCTTTTGGGTCATTTTCCAGATTCGTGACGGGATTACTTGTTGAAAATTTACAACATTAACATAATTATTACTTAGGTACTATACTATTGTAGCTGCTGACAGATAATGTGTCCTTTTGATTATTTATTTCAAATGTTTACAATCATAAAACACACCATTTTCTGCCAGCTGCTATAATAGTAGTTTACATATTATTTTTGTCTAAGTGGAATTTTTATACTTATAGCTGACAACCACTTTTCATAGTAAAATTTATAAGGTATTTTTCTTACTGTTAGCCTATTGGCTAAACAGCACAGGTTGGGGTGGGGTAAATTGGCTACGAGAAAACATACAAACAGAAACACATACAAGTCGTTACAAGAAAAAAATTTAAGTACATGCATGTACAAATACATAACATCTTTCTTTTGAGATTCGCGACAATCGAGTAAATGCATCAGCGACGTCACAAAAAATCTGAAGTCATTATTTAATGGAGATATATAACTTTCATGGTGGGCTAGATGACTTTCGTGGACAAATAACCACGAAAGTAAAGAAAATTTCACATTTTTGAGAATTACTATTAAAGTTATGGGTAAATTAACGAACAAAGTACTTGGGAATAATCTCGAAGATCTGTATTATTCCTTCATTCAAAATGAGTTGGAAAATTATAAACAATATCCTTCAATATTTGCGCATGAAAGTTTCTTAAGCAAGGTTACTTGAAAATATTCAAAGGTTAACTTATCTCTTATTTTTTTTGTTTAGAAGCAATGAATGTATTTGTCTCCCCCACTGATGCCGGGACACTACTGAGCGTCCGCGCAGCTAAAACGGGTAGCGAAAAGTTGCTCCTCTTGGAAGATAAGTGCAGTTTTGTTGCGCGCTCGCGAAACTAGCAAAATAGTGTGACAGAGACATAATGCCTATTAACTATTGTATATTAAGAGATACAATTAACATTCTTTGGTCATTATGATGCCTAACTAAACACGATTAATTTGATGTATTACATTATATGCTTATTAATAGAATACAAAAGTTATCAAAGTTTGACGTGAGCGCGAACAGAGTGTGACGCGCTAAGAACACCGATTTTGCTCCCGTTTTAGACACTAGATATTTTTAAAGATAAATATTATAAATAATTTTAGATATTTATTGTTGAAATTATACACATAAATAAATAAAGAGTAATCTGTATTTGGTCCTAAGGCTGAATATTTAATTGGTTAGGAATTAAGACCGTGTGACCGCGTTTTGAGGGAGCTCGAAGAACTACCCAGAAAATTGTTTCATGGTAGCGATACTTGCTGGTTTTGAATCTGACATGACTCAAGTGATACTAATTCGGAAATGTTTGATATAGTCGAAGAGTAGTTTGATATACCTCGATGATATACATCATGGAGAGATGATGATAGAATGTGTGTATATTGTAAAAAAATTGTTTTATTTTCGGTAAGAGTTCGATCAAACAGATGCAGTGACGTTAGCACAAGTGTACCAGAATACAAAAAACAATGTCCCTGTTCGACGCGACATTTTCTACAAGAACTATGTAGCATAGCTGGCGCAACATCGTCATCGTACTTTAATACAATTCCACCATCTTACAGAGAGCCGTCGTAAAATTCTAAATTACCATTTATTGCTTCATTATTGCTCTCGAGAGGGAAGCAGGGAGGGTCTGCTTGCTTTGGATACCGATAACAACACGTAGTTTGTATAGCTGTGCAAATAGAGTCGGTTTGGTAGCAACACGCGCGATACCGAGAACTTTCTCGTTTACTTACCGTTGTACTTAAATTATATTTATCTTTGTTATTTCTATTAAGTCACCCACGGATGTGAACTCTGATAATGTTGTTTGTTTACACCTTTTCGTTGAAGTAATATTTTTAATATTTGTACATTGATTGTTGAACATGATAATGTCGTTGTCGAGGCGACTACAATGTTTGAGAAATCTCCATTAGATTTTGTCCTAGTTCCAAAACTGTTCGTGAAACGTTTCCATTCCAAAAAGTGGTTGTCAAGTGGGCGAAATATATTTGGAAATAACATGTTAAAATACTGCGTAGTAGAATCAGCCCACCCATGTCAAAAACAAAGGGTTCAGTGGCATAGCAGTATGTTATCACGGACGTGCAGGCACGTAAGTATGTACAATTGTACAGTCAACGTCCTCACTATATGTATTATTTACAGTAGGTATAAGACAAAGATAAATCGCTACTATAGAGGGAAATATTCAAGTCCGGTATTGGGGTGTTTGCTATGCACTGATATGGTGGTCGAATGTATTTTGTGGGTTCTTCTTGTTTTTCTATGTTTAATTTTATCACAATGTATATGTACATGATATATATAACAAACCGCGTTGTAAGTACAGACAACAGCACATCAGGTTATACCAAACAGTCAAACTCCAAATGATTTTAAACCTTCAAATGTTGATGGTTGTGTTGAAAAATCGAATGAGAAAATTTTACAGTTTGTAGTAACTTGACCTGCTGCTGTGTACATATTTGTAAAATTCTACTCACATCAATATATCTTGTTACGGAAAGGGTATACATACATCGTCGCTAATTTAACTAACTGACATTTAACTAACTTGCCATGTCTGCCGAAAGATCGATGAGCGTTGAAGAAGAATCTTTGAATGGAGACGACGGAGAGAGAGAATGAAGAAGCGAACTAGGTGAAGCCACCGATCTAGGCAACGGTGTAGACTGGCTGAATGTGGAAGCTAGAGTCGTGGGTAATGGTGGCACAATTTAGGAATCTTAATTCTTATGTAGTCATAATAGTGTTGCAGTAGAATACTACTATTACGTACGTGAAATTTTATTGCCCTGGCCCACCCCGTCGCATTGCATTGCCTGCCCGCGCTCTTCGTTTTCGCTTAGCGTTCTTTCTGACTTTTTCTTTTTGCTCAGCTTCTTCGCTTGTTTCGGCCTTCCTCAAGAATTGGGCTAGTTCCAGAGATTAGCTAGTGCGTTCAAGCCTACAATCAAACAAACAAAACAAAAATTCAAACTGTTCAGCTTTATTATTAGTATAGATAGATATTCTGTCATCCATTGCATCAAGAGGGTCAATATACTAAGGGATAGATATTTAACAATAACTTTAACCAGCGAAGCTTGGGCGATTAAGGTTACAGTTAAAGTTATGACATCAGCTAACAAATTGTCAAATGGAACAACCATTGACTTATATAATATACCCATTTTAATGTCTAACTGGAACTTTAACAAGCGTGTGTTGCACCATCTTACTTTAACAATAACAAACATCGCACCTTCAGTTCGATGTTTGTTATTGTTAAAGTGATATGGTGCAACACACGCTTGTTAAAGTTCCAGTTAGACATTAAAATGGGTTGTTCCCATTGATATATTATATAAGTCAATGGTTGTTCCATTTGACAATTTGTTAGCTGATGTCATAACTTTAACTGTAACCTTAATCGCCCAAGCTTCGCTGGTTAAAGTTATTGTTAAATATCTGTCACTTCTGTCAGATGCGTCGAGTAACATGTCCCTGCTCCGAACTTTATCTTTTACATTTGACATGACGGTGCAAGGGTGAAACAACAGGTAGTCATTCTATGGTCATTTTAACTTTAACAGAAGTCGGTTAACACTGCTACAATTTGACATCATCTAAATTAACACAAAATGATACGATAACCTGCTTTTTAGCATATAACTTATTAAAGAACTAATTTTCTTTAAATTTAACATCTGTTCCGATTTTAATGAAGTATTTTTCTCAATAATTAAGATTTAGAAAACTCAAGTATTAATCGACTTTTGTTGCTGACTGTACAACGTGCAACCCACCCTTAGTGTCTAAACACACTATGCCGAAGTTACGCGACCGAAGTTCGGCATGATTACGCCTGCAATGCTATTTGAATTACTGACGACACACTATGCCGAAATTACGTTGCGTTCTAGCGTACAGCCGAACTTCGGTCGGGCGTAAGTTCAGCGGCAATTCGGCGGCAACGTTTTCTGTAGAGCACACATTATACGCGACCGAAGTTCGGTTCGATTGCCGAAGAAGATCCGGGGCGGGGAACAGCGGGAGGCAGGCATGCCCGCGCCCCGCGTGTCCGCCCCACGGTGCCTATAGCTTAAGGCGTGGTATTAGCCCAATATTTACAAAAAATGGTTTCTTGGGTTGTCGAGTATGACGTAACCACAAATATCATTTTCAATTATCAACCTTATTTCAAGCCAGCTAATGGTGACAATAGATTAAGCGGTTCTTTGCCGTTTAAAATGTAGTCAGTCCGCGCCTTAAGCTGGGCACTGACGGTCAGTTCATTTGGATTAAACAAATGGATGAACCACCAAAATACTTGCATAGGAAATTGATTCGAGTTGCCCTGTAAATAAGGAGCATAATCGTATCAGCGAAAAGTTCAAAGTATTTTTATTTGCAAATACGAAAGTGCTCCTTATTTATGTAACGACATGGCTCTATTTCCTGTTCAAGTATTTATGCACGACAGCGTTCAAGACACTGAAGTTCCGCAACTGAATTTCCGCCGCGTAAGTTCGGCACTTATGGTGTGTCATATCAGCCGATCAGCCGCGGAACTTCGGTCGCGTAACTTCGGCATAGTGTGTTTAGGCACTAAGACTTACAGATTATGGTTACTTAACACTTATTTTTTTTTGCAAAATTATGAGTGTGATGTCAAGGACTTCCTGTGTAGTTAAATCATTCTTCGTTCTATTTTAACGTCTTATTCAGCGTAATATTTTTAATTACCTACGTTTATAAATACCACGACTGTGGACGTAAATCATAAAACAACACCATGACATGTTTATTAAGTTATGGCAGAAGCATTTTTATTATAGAATTTAAAGTATTCATGACATACTGGTAATGTTTGTAGATAATTATTATGTTGATGAATACAGATTTCAATGCCTACATACCGAAGTGTGACCTACACAAATAAGACACAATTGTTTGAAACTCAATAAAAACTTCGTACTCAGATATCTTACCTTACGTAATATTATTGTTTTATAAAGAAAAGTTGATAATAAATTTTCTAATTGAATAATGGAAAATGGCCTTTGGTACACTAAAATACTGGTACTCAGCTGCATCCGGTTAGACTGGAAGCCGACCCCAACATAGTTGGGAAAAGGCTAGACAGGTCTTTGGTACACACACCAGCAGATCAAGTTACTACAAACTGTAAAATTTTCTCATTAGATTTTGAGCTAAACCGTCAACATTTTAGGGTTTAAAATAATTTGAAGAAGTTTGACAGTTTGGTTTAACCTGATGTGCTGTTGTCTGTACATTAGTGTCACTGGTTTCCCGAGAATTTTAATTTCAAAGCTGTTGAATATAGAACAATTAAAATACTGAAGTGATTTTGAATTAATTGTAAATACACTCAATGCTTTCAATATCAACCTCATTCGAGAACTAAATCACACAAGAAACGACCATTGATCACCACATTCACGACGCTTGCTCATTGCAGGCTGGCAAACCAAAGCACAAATAAAAATTTTTTTTTTTTTTACTTTATCTAAAATAAAGCTAAACATTCCCTCCAAACAATCACCCAAAACGTTTTTTGCATCAATAAATTGGCACCAAAGTATAGCTTAGCGTAGGCCTGGGTGTATCTAATTGGTGCGCAGGAGTGGAGTCGTGGGAACCTGCCCGCGGCAGCAGGGTGCTTCAATGAACCTCAGCATGGCCGTGAATAAAGCTATTGTTGCCATGCAATTTACCTTATTAACGGCCAATTTGAGAACTCGATGTTCATTAAGAAAGACTTCGAACTAATTCTTTGGATAGTGAATGAGTTTATTGAATATATATAAACTCCTTTGCAAAAAAAACGGGCACCTTACAGTCATTAGCTTTTCTATGGAAAATATTAATATTTTTAGTATGTCGTTAGCATAAATGACTAGAAATTTCTTATTATCATTGAGAATATAGTTTTTAACCCTTAAATCATAGAATCGGTGTTTTAGTCAATGCAAACAGAGAGTCGTGTTAAAATGGAAATTTTTAGGGTACAATTAAATTAAGACTACGAGTATTTTTAAGGTATTTTAATAAAAAAAAGATATTGAAAAATAAAAATTAGTAACGAGTATGACCTCCTCTTGCAGCGATTACGACATGTAATAGTCTTGGCATGCTTTTCACCAGGCTTTTGATGGTGTCCTGTGGAATGTGTTCCCACTCAGCCGAAATCACACGTTTAAGCTCCCTGATGTTTTGTGGAAGTGGTTGGACAGATCGTACTCGCCTTTTTAGGAGGTCCCAGACGTGCTCAATGGGGCTAAGGTCGGGGCTCCTCGCTAGCCAATCCAGACGACGAATAGCGACCTCTTGCATATAAGCATCTACGTCGCCAGAACGGTGGTCCCGAGCATTATCGTCCATGAAATGGCATCTTCACCAATTACAGTCAGTGCGGGCTGTGCATGTTGACAAATTATTCTTGTTATGTACCTTTGCGCATTTAGTGAGCCATTTTCAATGAACACTATCTCGGTACGATAGCTGGAAGTTACGCCCGCCCAAAACATAACGGACCTTCCACCATAAGGGGTGATTTCTTCAAAACACACGTCGACATAGCATTCCCCTGGTCTTCGTAACTCTCGCCGACGTTGGTCCTCACCATTCAGGCAAATTCGAGCCTCATCGGAGCAGAGTACGCGTTCCAGTTACCTAGTGTCCAAGATAGACAATTTCTAGTGAACCTCAGTCGAGCAATCCAGTACTCACGGAGTAACTTGGGGGGCCGTGGCGGTCGTTGATTGCGTATATCAACCGCTAAAAGCCTCCTCCTCACTGTCCATAGGCTAACTTGTGCTCCTCGTACCTCTTCAAGGTTTCTTTTGAGGTCTATGTAACTGAATTTGCGGTTACTCAGTGCCTGAGTCACTAAAAGCGGCAGTCTCGTAGTTGTGTGCAACGTTTTCTCCCACAACCTTGCCTTCTTTGAACGGAACCTGTCTCTTGGTATCGAGTCCAGGTTCTTTGGACGGTGGAACGACTCACGTTTAACCGCTGTGAGCCGTAACATTGGCTACACCCCACTTCCAGCAGAGCTATAATTTTACTAGCTCTTATTGCTTTTTCTGCCATTATAATCGACACAAAGATATCTGTTTTAAGTCATAATAAGGCAGGATTATGCGACAAACATAAATTATTATAATAAAAATAACGAGAAGTTAGTTTTAGTTGCCTGATTACCTTTTAACCGCAAACCCGCGAATAGCAAGTAAAAAGTCATAAACTGAAAAATGGATTATTATTTTTAAAAACAACAGTTCTGAATTTGAATTTAACTTTTTTTCATACCCAGACTCTTTATTAAGTGCCAGTAACATAGTTTGGCTATTAAAACCTCTTTAGAACTAAATGATTACCAATAATGTAGAAAAATCCAAACCGCCCGTTTTTTTTTGCAAAGGAGTGTATATACAATGTAAGCTAAGAGGTTTAAGAATGAATTAAGTAATATTTTGAATCGTATGATCTACTTTTAATGATAATAATTTTGCACAAAAAAAGAGGTGTGAAAATGATGCTGTTTTGGCTACAAATAATTTGTTGTCTAATCATCTACTTATAGTTCCTTATGTAAAATACGCGCATTGTCGTCGAGTTGCGGATACCAGCCCGTATTACCTATCTACTTATAGTTGAAGGAAAATTCAGTTAGTATTCGCCGCGTTTTTCTCTCTTTCTCTCTCACGTAGTGATGTACACACGTGCTTAGGTTTAGAATCTTATGATTGTACTCATTGACGGAGTTTGCAATCCATTTTCCTCACAATTTCAATGTTTTTTTGACACCTGACGATAGCATCAGAAAATGGCATAAATGGAGAGGTTTTGAAATGTCGCTCTTAACGTACGAGAAGCAAAAAGCAATGACAATATAATCAAAGTAACAGTTAAGACAGAAAACGATTCTTCCTACAATTGTGATGCTAACAAGGAAATATTTATATAACAGCAGCAACTTCTAATAATGTAGGAACACATTTCTTATAGCACCCAACATTTTACTTGAGCACTCGTTGAGATCTCTCAACTACCAGCTGATGATATGACTTAGATTACAGTAGTAGTTACGGTAAATATCTTGTTTAAATATAAATAAGATGAAAGCGGGATTTCCTAGGAAAGTAATCGCGGTACAATCAGTGTTACTGCTGTATGTAACTTTCCTATCAGTTTATCGATGTCACGTATCTAATGATTGGAAGGCTAATAAACATAACTAAGTAAGATATCTTATCATGCCGTTTGTAGATCAGATACATATCAATTCAATGATGTCTTGATTTATATCTATTTCCATGACTAAATTACTACCGAGTTTCCAATCTATTTTTAACCAGCTAAGTACGGTTTCACAGGAAGATTGGTTTTTGAATGCACAAGATAATCCCATAATTGCCATTCAGGTAGTTGTCGAAAGCAAAGATATTATAATACTTTAGCATTGTGGTATCAGTGTAAAAGCACAATACAAGAAAAGGAAGAAGATTATGATAATCTAATTAATGAACTTCTAATTGGTAATACTTATCCAGTTATACGGAATATTTAGAAAATATTTTCATCTGCGCCAAGTCAACCCTAGCTACCCAAATTACGAGTATACCGACCCAAATTACAAAATAAAGTCTTTCATCATAAATCAATATGTTGTAACATATCTATGGTTGTAACCTTGGTATTGACAAGGTTTGGGCTAATGTAGAGCATATCACACACTTGTCAACGTCGCTGCGCGTGCGCAGGCGCCCCGCACGTGCAAGGTGCGGGCGACCAGCTGACTAGAGAAAGCAGCCTCGCTTGCCACACCTAGCTGCAAGTTTTCCGGCTGTTTTATAGATACTTACTAAGTTTTTGTGCATTGTGAAACGACCATTCGTTTGTGTTTTTTGATCGAAGTCGAAATGTATCTACAGATCAGTTATTGATTTAAATTGAATCTGGTATGCAAAAAGCCAACTCAAATAAAGCAGAAAGAGTGCGTACGAATGTGAACACCTCATTATTATTCAGTAATATATTATGCCTGTTCATTTGTTTTATAGACTAGTAAACACCCAGTCTCCTGAGTCCTGTTCGCATATGGAACGAGCGTGGAATTTTAAACGCGGTGTCGTCACCAGCCCTGAGGTCATTCCCGGGCGTATCCCTTCACTTACTATGTGCAAGAGCAACATGTCCAACGACTGCATTCGAAATTACCCGGAGACCTGGCGATGACTCATAGTTAATGTCCAATTAAAAAAATTGTAGTGAGACGTGTTTCAGAACGAACATAATCGACATTCTTGTTAGCGATGTCATTCCCTTTCCTTTATGAAAATTATGTTAAATTATGCAGGGTAAAAATCAAGACCAAATCAATAACTTTAAAGCATCCATATTTTAAACATGAGTTGGAATCCCTGAAATCGGCAAAAACGTCAACACTAATTATGACGATGCACACACATCAAAACTAAACCTTGTAAAGTCCTCTATTTTCACAGCTAGTGCTGTGGAAAATAGTTCGTCAAAAGGAAAGTAATTCGTCCGCTGCATCTAGGCCGTTATCGACAAAAACATCTTCCGCAACGTTGGTGCGCTCCAAAGTCCAAGCAAAAGCTAGTTTCGGCTGACTCAATCCGTCTTCAAGGAATCGTTCATCGATAGATAAGATGATCACACAGTGACTCAGCACTCAACATGTTTGTTATCAAATATCGAAATCAAACTTTATGCGTAATAAAATAGAATGCAGTAAGCCCTTTGCATGTATGTGTCACAATTAAATAAAAAGCTTTGTCGGGTATGATTGAAGTGAACAATAGTAAAAAATCGGAGCGGTCCGCCTCGGGCCCCCAGTCTTAGGGGTCCCTCAAATCTCGACTACAGGCCCGTTGACAAAGTGTTTCCTATTTATGTAGGAAAAGTCAAAAGAAAACCTAACCTAGGCAGTGTGCTTAAAATTTCGAGCTTGCTACGCTCGCTCTTGTATACTACTTATCAAACTTTTCTGCATACCTGAGCGGGGGCCACCATTTAGTTTTGCCGCCCCGGCCCGCCATTGGTAAAACATAGTCCGATGGGGGCCAGTTTAACAAAATACCCATCACGCGGTGTGCAGTAGACAATATAATGCGTAAAGAATTGTTTCCCTCTCATACGTTGACCGCAAACATTTATCGTTCAGTGGTTAAAGCCAGTTTTATTGTCAACTTGGTCCTTTTGGATTTTCCCTTTTTGGACTGCGATCGACTTTTTCAGTTTTATTTCAAGGTTGCTAATAATTTGGTTTGGTAAATAATATCTAAGTAATGCTTTATTATTAAGTTAAAATCTGTTTGACTTGGTGTCTGGAAACATCATCAATAATCATCATATTACATAACTGCAGTAGATGCTGCAATTTTTGGGATTTGCTGTTGTAACCTTGTAACGAAACTGCTAGAAAATAAAAACTACTGTGTATAACTCATTTTACTGCTTATTTATTTGTGTAAATGCCTAAGATATAAAAAAAATAAAGATCTGTAACTAACGGCTTCAGAAAAAAGTTGAGTCTTACGAAATCTCTCAATCTGTTACGTCTAAAGTTCGTATTAGATTCTTTGTCGGTGTAACTGGATGTGTAGGATTAACATTCCTCTTCTCAGCAATATTTTTACACTTCACAGTATTGTATATAAATAATGAGAATTTTATGTGACCTACCACCGACCTCACATTAAATTTGTTTGAAAACGAAGTGATATTGGTCATAACGTTTATAAAATCCAAGCTTTTGAATATAAATGGTGTTATTTTGTTTAGTCAGTTTGATTATTTTATAAAATATTATGTAAGTAAATATAATATCTTGAAGCTGGCGCCGGTAATGGGCACACCTATTTTCCCAGGAGTGTCGTTAGAGGTCACTTGAACATTACATCAAGTAGATGGGCTACATTGTACTTAAGATATCTAGTTACCTTATAAGATTTTGAGTTGATCCGAATAAGATTGCTAACTAAACGATGACATGCATAGGGAAAAAGAGTTCTTGGCACATATTGAATGAAACAGTGAAGGAAACTAAAATTTGGATTTGGTCCAGAACTGCATTTAACAATTGCCAACCAAAAGTATAGAAAAAGAAGATTATCGTGCCAGTATTATAATTATTTTATAGAATAGAACTATATACTACTACCTACCTTACTTTTTATATCAACTACTTTGTTGTTTGAGAAGTATTTAACTCCGGTTCCTAAAGAATTGACGTAAAAAATACATCATGTTTTATCGTTTCTACGAAAAACGCTTTCTCTACCGTCAGCGGTATTGCTCAAAGAATCTTGGTTAATGTCATTACAGCTTGGTATTGGTACAGTGAGTTTTGTCACACCGTTTTAATTTTTAACTTTTCTCTTCCACGGATTTTGAGCAATCTTCGGAGATTTACGAAATTGCCTAGGTTTATGAGTTCGAAAAGTTATAAGTACAAATACAAACGTTTCTTTACACAAAATATGTACCAATAATTTGTTATGATCGCTTTATGAATGTCTTATGTATCAAGGTAGTTTAGTAACATTCTTGATAAATGAGCGGCTTGCCAGCACACAGATAAGCCCTGAGAGGTTTTCGTGTGTGGCTATAACCAAAATTGTATAAGGTTAAGTGTTTTGGAAATAATAAATAAATAAATATAATAATAACTGCTTAGTAGTATTATTTACTTACCAATAAGCTATGAGTTGTAAGTAGTTTATTACGTTTTGCCCTATTTAGACATCCTTGCTGAAGGTTTTATGCATTTGACCATTTATGAGGTAACGCTTGTTTTATGTAAACTTATTTCTTTTGTTCAGTTATATTACTAGCTTTTGCAAGCAGCTTCGCCCGCGTGGATGTCGGAAATCATCCCACGGGAATAGTACATTTTTCCGGGACAAAAATAGCCTATGTGCTATTCCAGACTATAATCTATCATCCAGATCCGTAAAGCCGTTCTGGCGTGATTGAGTAACAAACATCCTGCCATCCATCCAAACTTTCGCATTTTTAAGGGCCAGCGCGCACTACGGTGCGTTTCCGGTAGTTCTGCCGCACTGGGCGGGGCCTACAGTAACAAAACGCATGACCGCAGTGCGCACACTTCAAAGACATTCCATACTTCACAGATTATGCGGTAGAAAAACGCACCGCAATGCGCGCTCGCCCTAATAGTAGTAAGATTAGTTTTAATGCATTTTGGTCTTCAGGTCTTATATTGTAAACATTCAAGATAGGTATTCGAAGGACCACTTCTTCAAGTTACATGATTGTCAGGTTAACTAACAGTAACACCGAACACGTTCCCTGTCTGCTTTCTAGCACCTTAGTATTGACAACGTATTTCTTCAATTTAACAAGAAGTAGCTTTTCCGAGACATAAATCGAGCTGCGGTTGCTTGTCGTCAAATATGGCAACTGTTACCTTATTTGTTTATAAAAAATCATTAATACTGGCAGTTATTCGGCACGCCTCACTTTATGCCAGATTTTCTCACGGGACCAGCTTTTGCTGACGCTTCTCGGAAGTCAAATACATAAAGGCATTCTTTGATCTAATGTGCCGACGTTACCTTCATCGTTAATATCACAATTTGTCAATATTTAGTCGGGGTTCATGTTACATTTTCTTACCGATAAGCAGAACCACGTGAACATAAAGGTTAGTATTTGTACTTGTAGGGACTTAATCTTACCTACATAATTAATTAGATACCTAGTCTATTTTAGACAAGTATTATATATAAATTTTATTAAAATTGCTTTTTGTGTCTGTCTGTGTGACCGCGTTGTTCTTCTAAACTACGCATCGAATTTTGATGTAGTTTTACATAGAAAAACGTAGAAACTAGGCGAAGCATGTTGACAGAATATAAAAAGAGATGTTTTAAGTGATATTAAATTTCCTTCAATGGTCAGAAAAAAATACTACGGCTTCCTATAATTATATTACTTAACATAACGCATAATGTATAATATGTAGGTATGGATAATATTGTGTACAATCACAAAATTTTTTGTTAGCCTCGAATTCCATTAACGTATGACGTCAATTTGCCATTCTGTCGATTACTGTCGATGACGTGTGTCGATGGGCAATCATACAAATGAAGACATCCTCAAATGGAGTCAAAGGCAAAGGCACGCGTGTGAGTGGCCGCATCTGATGTATGTGGGTCACAGACAATAGAGTTAGTTGCGTGTTTAAGTTTATAAATATCTAGCACACATTCTTGCTAATGTCTAGTAATAGGAGTGGAATACGGTATTCGGGATTCACTGGACGCTAATTCTATCCTGAATTCCCAACCTAAATTAATGCTTCCGTTCCATTAGCGAATTGTAGTGATTTATCTGCTGTTATAAGATTCATCGCAATCAATGACATGCGAGCTAGTCTTAGAACGCCATAGATCTCTCTAGCTGCAATAACCTTGTTGCCTTATGCGCTAACTATTAACTTTCTTATCAAGAAAACGCGTTTATGTGGTACTTACTGTACACTTAGAACAATTGAGTGAGTGTAACCTTACACGAACAGTTAGGTAGCCCATTTACAAATGTACACTTGTAGATTTATTTCTATCGTAAAAGTAAAAATATAGGCTGCTTATCTAACTAACGTTCACATAAAATGAGGGTTTTACGTTGTCAGACACCGTTCTTGGAAACCGTTACTTTGTCTCCTTCTGTGCATGCGACATTGTTACTTTCTGCTTTTGTTCACGACACCTACTAACCATACCACTTGTGTTACTTACTTACTATTATATTATAATAGACTCAAGCCCCTGACAGGTTTTTGTTTGCACAAGACTATTGCATTTTATTGCATTAAGTACTACTTTCTCTATTATAGGTACGAAAATTCTATTGGCAGTTATTAACATCTATGCGTATATTTTTACGATTTCACTTTTAATCTTACTTACATCATCTTATGTACATAAAACATTATGTCTATGTCTATTAAGTAACATTCTGCTGTTTTATTGTGCTCTATGACTCAAGATAATGCTATTCGATACACTTCGTGCTTTGGCATTAGTCTTTACTTAGTGATTATTTCTTATTGTGTTCAGAAATATGCAGAACATACGATATTCAGAGATTTTAGCCCGTTTTGTTGTGTATTTAGGATACACAATTAAGACTTTTGACACAGATGAAACGTTAAAAATATCTTAAATGGATACGATCATCTTTTTCCATTTATGGGTGCTCATTTCTGGTGATGATACTAAATCTTCGCGAATTTTCTAAGAGCGAGAGTGTTTGAGTCAACGAACTGCGTGCGTTGTTAGTGGTCTACCGCAGGGCGCTGTACTAGGACCTCCAACATACGTAACTTTTGTTTATTTTTCTTTGTGTTAACATTCCAATATTTTTCATTATTCTTTCTAGACAGACTCTAACGTGTATATTTAACATTACATTTTATAAGCCTTGTGATATATTTTCAAATAAAGCTCTGTAAGACCATTTATACATATACCTAATATGAAATAGTATTGTCCTAAAACTTCGTCGATTTGAAATCCTTATCATGAAATGATAAAACTTTTAATACCTATTTATATGTGATATAAAATTAGAACCACTGTCCTTACCTTCTACTCCAGACAATAAAACTTCCAAGAATATTACCAATGTCATTTGCATTAACGTATATCAAACGGTACCTGTCTCATTATGACAGCCTCCTCCAAGATTTATTTCACTGAAGAGAGCATTAGCATGACAATCATGTTGTGCGAATTACCGTGTTCATTGTCCACTTTTAACGGTAATGCAAGTCACATACTTTGAATTCTTATAATTATTTACGGCTTTCCGAAGATGTTCTAATATAAAGTGTTTGTAATATTCGTTCGATTTCACTTTCTTTTCGCGAGTTTTTTTATGTTGTGAGGAAAGGGAACATACGTTCACTCAATCACTTCAATCGAGGAGTGATCTAATATGATGTCAGAACTCGGTTGCGATAGAAGTTAGTACTGTAGTAAAGGGTGTCCCAAAATTTACGCAAGTTTTGAATTAATTATAACATAGTTTTTTTTTCCTTTTGTTATAATTTATTTATTGAATCATAAAGTACATAGGCTAGGGTTGTGTATGGAATAGCATATCGGACAAATGGCCTCCACGGCTTAGATGGCCAATTAATTAATTGTCGATGACTTTTTCGCATAAATGTGGCTGAATTTAGCTGATGCAGCGTTGAATCTGCTCCTTCAATGCACGGTTGGTTGTGGGCTTGTTGTCATAGACTTTTGCGTTTGAATAACCCCATAAAAAATCTAGTGGTGGTGGTGGTGGTAATCACATGATCTAGGGTGCCAATTCTGATCACCAAAACGAGAGATTACACGACCAGGAAATGTCTCATGCAGTAATCGAATTGTTTAACAGCTAAACCGTTGAGGCCATTTGCCCGATGTGCTATCTCAATATGTAAAAAGAAGTCCTGACTGACTGACTGACTCATCATTGCCCAGCCCAAACCCTTAGACCTCTATAACTAAACGTGTTTTCTATTTAATTCAAAACTTGCATACATTTTGGGACCCCTATTAGAAGATAGAAATATGGAAGTTCATAGACGATGAATATCATCATTTCTTGACGATGATGATCACGAATCTAAATAATTCATCGACAGATAATTTTCTACAATATACACCCAACAAGATGGTAATATTGCTGATTTGGAGTTATAAATCGACCCATGGGCATAACAATGTTACTTGCCTATCAATTCAGAGCGGAACAGCTGTAATGGTGTTCACATTAGCAGTTAATTTATTGGTTATCTTTGATCGCATTCGTTTGGCACGCCTTATTTAAGCTCGACCAATTCAAAATGTGGATAGGTATTTGGTCTACATTCGTAGGTTATTTTACATATTTGGTACATATTTGGTAATTTTTTTAAATTAATGAATCACACATCCAGGGCCCCAAGTCTGCTATTTTTTACATTCCAACATGATCCCATTGTCACTGCATTGTCATTTTGCTAAAAGTTCGTAATCTGCTAAATTTATAATTTCATACAATGGAGTGTCAGTGGTTGACCATTGGAAAGTCATAATGACGCCATTATATTAGTAGATTACCAAACTTGTCAAAATCAACAATTATGAAATCAATGATAGACCATTCTGACACTATTGTAATAGCAGACTTGAGGCCCAGAGCCCCAAGTCTGCTATTTTTTACATTCCAACACGATCCCATTGTCACTGCATTGTCATTTTGCTAAAAGTTCGTAATCTGCTAAATTTATAATTCATACAATGGAGTGTCAGTGGGTGACCATTGGAAAGTCATAATGACGCCATTATGACACCATTATATTAGTAGATTACCAAACTTGTCAAAATCAACAATTATGAAATCAATGATAGACCATTCTGACACTATTGTAATAGCAGACTTGAGGCCCAGGACGACTGCACAGCGGTATCGTATTACCAATAACTGGGTTGTGGAGGACACATAGGCAGTCACTTCATGTAACATACTGAAATTCAGCTGCAACCGGTTAGACTGGAAGCCGACCTCAAAATAGGTGGGAAAAAGCTAGACAGATAATGATGATGAATGAATTACACATCCAGGAAACACTTCAAGACTATAATTTGAACTTTAAATCTAGAATGTTGTGTGTTTAAATGTAGAAGGCTTTTTGGCAAGTATTACAAACTTTAATGTTGGTAAAAGTATGGTTATATCGGAGAACAGTATTATTAAGATCAAAACTGCCAGCTTTTCCTGGACCAAACCTGTCTGTTTAATAAAGTTTTTTTCGTTGACATGAGAGGCCAGACACGAAATGTTGCCGTTAGCTCTCGAAATATGCGCTGACGACCGGATACTGTTATTTTGATTTATTTTTCTTACGCCAAACTGTGGTTTTACTAGCTGGCATGTGCTCCTTGAATATCAATGTCATGTTTTAGTATTGAGCTTCTTTAGCATGAACATAATGTCTTCATTTACCACTTCGCGATTTCAAGGAAGTAAAGTAGAGGCAAATAGAAAAGAAGTTAGTTGTTAGGTGGATGGATCTTTTGAAGGCAAAAAAATAAATAAATAAATAAAAAGTCATTTAATCAAACTAGGCTGAGAATCAGCAGTTTTTAAACGTTAACTTACATAAGACAGTCCCCCAAAACGCAAATGTAGAGATATAATATACGCTAAACGTATATTTTATGAGTTTTCTTTGGAGTGAGTATAGTATAGTAGGTGGAAATTACATACCAGCAATACCGACAGCAATTGTTGTGGATGGTGCGTGACTAAGGGTTCCAAAATGCCTTTAGTTTGGCTTGAATATGATTGATGGCATCATTTAAAGTTTTCGCACGTTTGTAGCCACTATGTCTGTTCTTTTTAATATGATTTTAATTTAAACCTAAATTAATTTTGATGCGTTTCCTCAGGGCGATAATGGCTCGTATGATTTATCTAATGATGATTTGATGTGTTATGTTTGCTTGTGATTAGTTGTGATCATTTTTTTTATTACATTATAAAATATTTTTAACCGACTTTAAAAAAAAGAGGAGGTTATGTAATATGTTCGTATGTATATATGTTTTTTTTTATGTATGTTCAGGTTCACCTATTTCTCCGATATTCGTGGACCGATTTTGAAAATTATTTTTTCGTTTGAAAGGGTATGCTCTCGAGGTGGTCCCTTTGTCACCAAGTCTGAACCTAAAAATGAGTAATGAATGAGGGGATCACTTGGAAATTGAGGGAAATCCTCACAGGGGAATCCTCTCCTTCGCGGATTTGGATATTTTTTTATAGCAACTCGTGCATTTGCTTTCGGAAAGCACCATTTGGTGAAATTGAACTGATGATGAAGTACAAAGTGAAGAATAACATCCGGGTACACCTTTCGGTTTGCACGGATGTAGAGTTCATTCGTTCGTAGAAAAAAACTTCCAAATAAACTTTTTTATCTAATACTAGCTTTTGCCCGCGGCTTCGCCCGCGTGGATGTCTGGAAATATCCCAAGGGAACCTACTACCGGGAATTCCTTCCTTATATTCCTTGTCTACATTATAAACGGAACCTCTGTTCAAAATTACAGCTTTCTAAGTCCAAGGGTTTGGGCTGGGCGTTGATGAGTCAGTCAGTCAGTCAGTCAGGACTTCTCTTTTTATTTATATAGATAGATAGATAGATTTCAAAAGTAATTTTGCGTAGAATCTCTCAGTTGGAAAATATTGCAAACGGCTACTTGAGTTTGATAACTGCTAGTAAGTACCTACTTAATTACGTTATCAAATTAGTTAATTAAACTCAAATAGAGGACGCATAGCTATAACGGAATTAGTCATCAAATCAATAGTTTTAATTGATACAACAGCATTTTACAACAAAACAAGTGTAAAAATAGATAGGAACAGCAGTGATGCTATGCCAAATATTTCCGGAAAAGCCGATAACGGACGCAGGCGCAAACCGGCTCCTGAACATACAGGGTGACTTTGAAAACATGCGACAAAATTTAAGGGTGTGTTCTACGCATCAATATGAACAACTTTTACTAAGGGACCAACATCGAATTCGCAAAAAAAAATCCGACCTTATTTTACAAAAGGGTCCAATACCTTTAAGTATAATATGGGAAGGTAATTTTTTTTTTGCGAATTCGATGTTGGTCCCTTAGTAAAAGTTGTTCATATTGATGCGTAGAACACCCCCTTAAATTTTGTCGCATGTTTTCAAAGTCACCCTGTATATTATACTACTATAATTATAATAGTATACCTACATGTAATATCAATATGTTTCCTATCGACTTGTTGGTAGCAAACGACAATGTTCTGTTTGTGAAACTGATTAGCAACATACCGTTCAACGCTGGGCTAATAGTAGTTTGAAGTCTTTCTACTCTGTTTTAATTTTTATCCTCAAATCCCACAGAAGTATTAAAATCCTCAATGGCGTTACCATTGAGGATTTTGATACTTTTGTGGGATTTGACGTCATGATTGAACACGGGGTTCCCCAAGAATCAATCGTTAGCCACATCTTGGGTAAAACATATAGGTATGTTCTGTCAGTTGCGCTTCTGACAAACCAAGCACAGAAATAAGGATTGATAAAATTGATAGCATAGATAAAATTAATACTTACACTTTTTTACCATGACCAACATTTGAAAAAAAAAAAAAATGTTTGTTAAGTATAGAAATAAAATCGCACTCCCTCGAAACAACTGCTTCAGAGGAGGATGTTTTTAACTAGTTTTTAGATTTTTTTTTATCTGAAAACAGCATTATTTGCGGCTAGTGTGTGCTTGTTTTTTTTTAGTGTTTGTGTGTGTGTGTGTTTGTTTTGGTTCATTGTTTAGTGGTCCAGTAGCTATTACCCTAGCCCATTCATCTATGTATATTTGTTAAATCAAACGCAGTTAATGCGATATATGAATATCGGAAGCATGATCATAATTTTGGTGTAATCTATATGTCTATGATTTATCGAAGCATTCATACACCGATTGATTAAAAGCATTTTTATTTTCTTTTTATATGTAATATGACTTGGCAACTGGTATTGTTGGCATTTTTATGGTGCTATTAATTTGAACTTCCTTTATTATTTTATTTGAAAGAAAACAAGTGTTTTGTTTCGTCTGCTGTTTATGCTTGATATGTGAGATTTATGAGTATATCCTTATTATTATTTTGTATTATGTAGTTGCGGTTACTAGTTTGCCTACGTTATATTCCTCCAATAACAGGGTTTTTTTTTAAGATTAGATAAGAAAGATTGCCAAGTTTGTTTGATAAATGATAATTGATTGAATACTTACTTTCCTCTTGACTATAGAACTTCGAATTTGTTTTGTTTCCTAATTCTCTCTAGTTCCAAAACAAGATTTGTGATACGTAAATCTTCAATTTCCAATGGTCATAGTAAACGGTAATTTATTTCAGCAACAGTAAGCAATGCATTGTATAATACTTGGCGTCATAATGCACAAACCATTTACATAAATGAATATGTAGTATATACAAATCATGTAGTAGTAGGAAGACATTTTTTACCCACTTCATAATAAACAAGCAATTTGAGATTAGCATTTAATTGTTAATAGCTGTTGTAAAAAACGTGGCCATACTTACGGCGCTACTCACATAGCATAGCACGGTCTAATAGCCGAGGCAAACAATTTCAGTGTCATTAACTCTATATATTTTAATTAAAGCATATATGCAACGAGTATGATCGTGAGAAAACTTTCGTATTGCAACCATTACTGGAGTTTTCTTCTCAATTATGAACATTTATGGAAGCTTTAGATCGATAACGATTGTTAATAAGGCCAAGTGTTTGCGAATGTGTTTCCACGGGAAATTACGGGCGGATAAGGCTTTTACTGATAAATATTAATGATTGGATTGGTTGATTTTATACCTTACCATGTCGTAAGTACTTATAATATTTCTATCGAATATTGTACCTACGTTTCTATGATCTATGTTAAAGGATTTGGTTTCCGCACTTAGTCCTTCATGTGGACCATTGTGCGTGTGTAACTGCGTTTTACCTAGTTTGGAATTCAGGAGTCACAAATACTTTTAGCCGTCTACTCACTTACATAATTGTATCCTAGTTCTTAAGAATATAACTGTATTAGGCTATATTATATTGGGTCTAAAATAAACGTTATTACTTTAGTAAATATATTATTATTATAAGGCGTACGAGGGGCCGAAGCCAACTCGCAGTAGACGCTTTCAATGGAATGAGGCACCAACCGACGATTATCCCTGTACGTACACACTATGCAAGTGCACCCAAGCCAACCTGGGGTTGGCCCCAGGTTGGTGTAGGACTATTGCAGGATATGGAAATGAAGATTGGACTATGGATTTGGGTGGCTAAAGTGGACTGGTTGCCTAGAACTATGAAAGGACCATGGAAATGCCTGATGAATGTTTTACTATACATGGAAAAAATGGCAGGGGGTGACTTGCACACTCAATAATGGGCCCCCGGAAACCGTCGCTAGCACTTAGTGACGTAGTGACAAGGAAGCAACATATCATGCGGTGCTTGAGAGTGGATAAGTGTTCCACGGCTCTCAGAATATTCTCAGAGCCCGCAAGATGTTGTCAAGATCCCTACAAGCACTTACTGGAATACTTCTTTCCTTCGAGCACGTTTGCTCTTGCGAATCTCCACTCAAGCCGGCCAATAAAGCCAAGAATGAGGTGGGAGCTCTGTTCCCGTCAGTATTCACTCCAGCCGGTCAATAAAGGCAAGCCAGAGATGAGGAACAAGGCTTCTCCCGGGAGATAGGGTCCGTGGGGTCGCTACTACCCAACAGCTCGCCCCATGCTGCCCTGCGTGTTTCTGTCTCTCTTGGTCTGGCTCCTTACTCTAGACCTGTTTCGGCAAAGTAAACACATACCCAGAGTTCGGAGCGCGCAAGCACCACGACGTCAACGTAGAGATACAGCGCGGTGGAGTTTATTATTATTGCATTTCGCCATTGACTAGCACCGTCTGCGCCTATTGAAGTTTTAAGTAGGCAGTAATGGTTGTAGCCACAGATATAGGTATATCTATATCTGTCGTGGTTGTAGCAGTATTATTTTTAGAGAGCAGTAATAAAATCTGAACAAATAGCTTGGTGATGGATGTTGTTACCAACTAAACACCAAGGCGCTAACGTGAGGGTGCGAAGAGAGAATAAATCTTGTTGTTAGCATGATTTGTTCATCCCACAACTGCGCGCGCGACTCTCCCGCTTCATTCATTTATTATTCAAGCGCATCTGTTTTCATTGGCGATTTATTGCTTTATTTAATAGTTCGATATAGATGTACAGATAAATAATTCCACGTGGGAATTTATTGACGCGTTGTATCAAACTTAACAACTTGAAATGCAAAAAACTGGTTCGCTTTTCGAAAACACAAATGGTTTCCTACGTAATTTTCCTGCTCAACAGGTTACTCTTTTGTCTGCGTATACGCATGTCCTTTTAGAGATATCCAGACTGACTGGTTTATCAACGCTCAGTTTAAACACCTGGGCCTTGATTGTGAAATCCCGGAATATATTTATTTTTGGTTTGATTTTTAAATTTACTATATTTCTAGATGATACTTTTACAGTTTTATGCTCGAAGTCTAGGTAATAGTGTAATGTTGTCCTTTCGCTTATAGGTATGTCAAAGGATATTTAAACCGTAGTTTTTATTTCTATACGTTAAGATTGTTTTTTATGAAACAGACTTTAATGTTGTTGTGTTATTGTCCACAGCTGTCAGAGGAGGTGCAGAGGAAGCAGAGCGAGTACCAAAAGTGCCTCGAGTCCTACAAGCAGATGAGGGCCAAGTTCGAGGAGAACTACCTCAAATGTAAGATTTTTTATTAATTTCCTAGATTAGAATCCTATTAATATTCTAAAGTAGTTTCTATTCTATACTTAAACAAAGTTTGCAGCATGTGATGTGGGTAGCACCGTAGCATAAAACAGGCTCTGTGGGTGGTCCTAAGTGGATCTGAATTTGGAACACTGGAAAAATATTATTCGTGTCCGTGCTTGCAAAATACATTGCATAAAATATGTAGAGATGATCCATGATCGTTTGTAGGCAACTTCGATAGTTCTACAAAGTGTTGCTGTGGATTGAAATTACATTAAAATTATTATTTTTGCTAATATTTCGATCCAGAACACAACTGCTTCTTTTGCTTCTATGGGCACTTTGTCTGTCAAATACCATCTTCAAATAAATCTCTTTCATAGATCTATGTCGCAGTCAACTAGCTTAATTAGCCGTTTAGTTAACAGCCTAGCCTTTGGAAGTAGTGCTCGCCGGCCGCTACCGCGGCACCTCTCGCTTCGCTCGCTCAGCCCCTAAGCGGTTGATCACAGTTCATGTAACCTAACCTAACCCATTGGGTCGGGGTGCCGCTTACTGCAACCAATTCGGCTCACGCGTGATTGGTCACAGTTCCAACCTAACCTACCTAGTTGAATATCATTCAGGCCGTCATCGCCAGTTGAATGGCGCCGTTTAGTTAAAAGGCTAGGCTGTTAACTGAAAGGCTTTATTAACCTAGTTGGCTGCGACATCCACATCTTATTTTCTACATGACTCTTACACAAATTCTTTTTCAATACCTTCCAGGTCCAACGAGTCGGGGTGGTCGCAAGCTAGACGAGACCAGAGACAAATACGGCAAGGCCTGCAGACGGCTACACAGGGCACACAACGAGTATGTCCTGCTATTGGCGGAGGCTACAGAGTGCGAGAGGGCGTTACGGACTGCTGCGTTACCGACGCTCATGGACCAGCAGCGGCGGCAGGGGGAGGCAACTGCGTCGTCTTGGTGAGTACACGGTCCATTGTATTAAGGCCCGAAGGCCCGCTAGCACCAAAAATTACTAAATGCGTTTAGCATTAAACATATTTAAATCATCATTCTGGCTCTCTGATCTTCATACGACTGACTGAAACAGAACCATGTTTTAAACACCTACGTTCGGTTCTGTAATGGACCTTCCATTGGATTCTCGTAAGCTTACTGCTTTGGGGGAGGCCTATGTCCAGCAGTGGTCTTGATGTTGATGAACCTTACTGTTCAATGCAATTGCTACTCCTTCGTAGCCTACGTTCCTTAAGGAGTGCCCTCATCAGCACGGTACGTTTAGCTTTTTGTATTAAAATGTGCACAGCTAATTATGTTGATGTGTTCCCCTTCAGTCTGCTGTATTTGTGTTGGAAACAAATTATTATCAGTGCGTTGCTGGTCAGCGATATTTTTTCCATTAACAAATCGATGAGATTTGAGGTTTGGGGAGGCTGCGAATGAATGGTGCGTTAAAGAATTATTTCATCAAAAGAGGCATTATAAGTAGGTAGTTTCTGGAGCTTCTGAATTGAAATGTAAGACTATGTCAATCATAGATTCAATCTATGATGTCAATAGTGCAACCGAGCAACCTATCGTAGGTGTTTAATTGTTTATTAAATGTCAAACTTGTTATATGAAACTAGCTTTTGCCCGTGGCTTCGCCTGCGTGGATGTCGGAAAATATCCCAAGGGAACCTGCTACCGGGAATTCCTTCCTTACTCCTTGTCTACATTATAAAGGGAACCTCTGTGCTAAATTTCAGCTTTCTAGGTCCAAGGGTTTGGGCTGGGCGTTGATGAGTCAGTCAATCAGTCAGTCAGTCAGGACTTCTCTTTTTATTTATATAGATTAACTACCGTTAAAGATAACATCAACTGTTATAGACTGTTATACAGAAAAGAATTAAGTTCTTTGTGATAAAAATCAAAAGTAAATATATTCGAAGCTGATATCGACTATTCATGTAACGTGTACATATATTATTTAACTTCGATAAAGAACTACTACTGATATGTGAATTACAGTAATTAAGCGATAATGAAGCATGCACATCCATTAAAATATGATAAGTAATTAATAACTAAATGGATGGTGCAATACCAGGTTATTTGATAGATTTATCGTTATATTTTATCACAATCAATCAGATTTTAAGCCATTGCCCGTTATTTGCATGCATTTAGAACAGAGAACAGAACTTAACTTTCAGAACAAAACTAATGATTTCTAGAAAACACGCAGAAACAAACATACATTCATTGTAAAACCTCCTGGGGTGATTGCGCTGATTTCCGAAATCCGACCAATCCGAACGACATCTAACTTAGAAAGATATATTGATGATTTTTATGATTAAAATTATAAAAATACATATTTTTTGTTGTTGCTAATCATAACCTGATACTGACCTGCAAATTGCCAAAACTGCAAGAAAATCTGAATTTCGCGAGCTACCACAGCGAGGGACTCTAGTTCTAAACATAACAAAAAAACAAAACGCAGAGCTTGTCCACTCTGAAATAACGCGCCCCACTACTTAAATTTGTATGCTTACACTACGGTAAATGAGGTAGTGGGGCGCGTCATTTCAAAGTGGACAAGCTATACAATAGGTAGGTCCATATCACAGATATAAGAAAGAAGGAGATGTGCCCATTAGGTTAAAATGTATCGGAACCCTGTGTCTCCACTTTTTCCCTTTGTCACTTTCGTGATTTTAAAGACAAACACGGTAAAATACTTGTACTTACATAATTATGGAAAGTGATTCCATGATTAACATGGCTTCGGTTTTTACAAGAAACCACTGAACAACACGGCATTCTTATAAATTGTCACGGTCACAGTCGAAAGCGCACTAGTTCGCGGACGCGGAGACGGAATTTGTACTCTGAACGGCTCATACATGTCGCGCGGACACAGATTCGCCCGCTTGCCACTTCTCCTTTTTTTATATTTCTATGGTACATACAAACGTCGATATTGCTACTAGAGGAGATTATAAAAGGATGGGATTAGTATTCACTGGTTCACAGCATATCTTAAAAAAAAAAACAGTGACCTCTATATCAATGATGAAGATGATGAATGTTTACTAACAACACTATTTGTTTAACAGGAAAGGCGTGCTTCTAGAGGTAGTGCAGAGGTCAGACTTCAGCACGGACAAGTTCAGGGAGATCCAGACCAAAATAGAGACCACCATACAGAACCTGAGGCCACAGGACGAATATAAGGAGTTTATTGAAAAGTACAAGTAAGTTCCAAGTTGGGGAGCCCCAGCTTTATTTACTCACCAAGATTGGTGAATACGCCCGCACCGCAATCGCACTGCACCGCACCGCACCGCAATTCAACAGTTGAGATCAACTGGTCTCTGTTGAATTACGGCTCACAGGGAGGTGTAATTCAACAGAGACCAGCAACCTAATTGCGTAACACATTATCTATCAGAGTTGGTTTCATTTTGAAACAAATTGCTAATCCTTTGCTTCATAAGTTCGAAAAATTTGTCTGCTCGACAACGTAAATAACGCAATGAATTTTGTTGAACTGTCAAAATGAAACCAAATCCAATTGATAAAGTGTTACGCAATTAGGGTGCAGTTGAGATCAACTGGTCTCTGCTGAATTGAGGCTCAAAGGGAGGTGTCGTAGCTTTGCAGCATGAATAATTACGTAGGTTTTTACCCGACTACGGCGAAGCCAAAAGGAATAAGCGTTATGTTTTTTGATAAAGTTTCCGTTTTAGTGTTAGAGGCATGCGAATGTCTGACGCCAAGGTAATCTTAGATGTTTGTGTACCTACTCGATAACGAATTTGAAACGAATTTCGGGCCATCCCTAGTGGAAACTCAAAAACCTGAATCGTAAAGAAATTGATGGTCACGATTTACGAGTAAAGAAAAGATGAATAGGTATAAAAATAATTTCGCGGATGAGTTATTAACATTTCGCAATTACATAGTCATAATAGGTTTCTTTTATAACGAATCATTCTCGAATTTCAATCATCAGCGAACTGTAAATTTGCAACGTCATGAGTTTATTAAACTTATTACTGTCGGAACAGCTTTTTGCCCAGAATGCAATAGAAAGTAAAATGTACCTACCGAAAACTTTTGACTTGACAATGAAATGCAGCAATGTATACCTATGGTAATAATAAGGTTACAGAGTGTTTTAAACATTATTGGAATTTGTTTTTTCGATCGCTCTGGTATTTTTTCCGATATTTCTATTTCTGGTTTTCTAAGTAGGTAGTTACTTAATTGTGAGCAAAAATAATAACTCTGGAACTACCAGTGGTATTTGAAAAAATCTTTTTGCATTTGGTAGCTCAATTCTCGAGGATGTCTATTTAATATCACGCTAGCAAAAAGAAACAGTGTCGCCCTCCTGCACTGTTTCATTCTTCGACGGAGACGAGTGAGTTGTTACATATTGAGTTGTTACACATATTTTAGTATATTGTGTATCTTACGACTTTCACGCGAGCGAAGTCGCGGCGCTCAGCTAGTGACTAATTATGACCAATATAATAAATAACTCAACATTTCGGTTCGTTTTTAAAAGTGATCGTTGCGACAATGCGATGAGTAGTCGAAGGAAGCCTCGAAGGTA
Source organism: Cosmia trapezina (assembly GCA_905163495.3). Classification (NCBI taxonomy): domain Eukaryota; kingdom Metazoa; phylum Arthropoda; class Insecta; order Lepidoptera; family Noctuidae; genus Cosmia; species Cosmia trapezina. Next base: position 20,924,261 of record LR991029.1, read on the forward strand.
AGGTATGATTGTATGAATCAGAGGTACCTTTTTATTCAGGAACTGACCGTTACTTTCAAAGTGTTTGAGAGGCCATTGAAGTAAATTACGACTGTTTTGTTTGTCTTTAATTGCGGCTCTTTCTAATTAGTATTTTGGTTTGATCCGTCGTATTATTTAGTACCTACATAATTGTGTAGGTAATCCGTGGTATACCTACAGGATATTTTATCAAGCACATTTTCACAGGGTTTTCTATACCCATGAATATGAGCAACTTTTAATATGGGACCAAACCTGAAATAGCGAAAAAAAAATCTGCTGCTCCCTACATTTTGACGATTTTGTTGTAGATAAATGTAGACCAGGTATACTGAACAGATGATTTTTTTTTGCCATTTCAAAGTTAGTCCCATAGTCAAAGTTGTTCATATTCATGGGTACACCTAGCGCACTGCTTAAAAACTTATCCTGTATATACGAACTACAAAACCAGACTTCTTCTAAGGTTTGGCCTTAGAAGAAGTCTGGTTTTGTAGTTCGTACCTTTCATTCATACTTGTGTGACAGTCCCTTTCTAGAACTCTATGCGCCATACTAACGGCTGGGAAGGATAAAAAGATTTTTATTCGTAATTCGTGGTTATGGTTGCTTTTATTATCGGAATCGATAGGTACTACGGTCGCATTTTTCTATTGTCAATCACGTTTCTTGAAAAAATCATACTTTATTTGACTAGCTTTTGCCCGCGGCTTCGCCCGCGTGAATGTCGGAAAATATCCCACGGGAACATACTGCCGGGAAATCCTTCCTTATTCCTTGTCTACTAGGCGTGAGTCAGTCAGTCAGTCAGGACTTCTTTTTATTTATACAGATGATAGATAGGTGAATTGTAAATCAATAGGTAAACTCTAAGAACGAAAATATTTAAATCGCAAACCACATCATGCTGTCACTGGAATAATGTACAAACCACACGTGACGTCATTTTGATGATTGTGTGAGCATCGTGTAGGTATTTATTTAGTAGGTATACCTATTATGGTTATGGTTTAGGTAGTTATTATTATATTTTGAACACGTTTCGTGATAAAAGGTAACGCACACTTGTACACGCCGAAAGAATTGACCGCGCCGAACGAAACGAAGTTCCTAGTACTTAATTCTTCCGGCGATTCGTCAGATTCGGCGAAGATAAGTGTGCGAGGTTTCAAGAAATTCTAAAATTCGTTTCTTTCGGCTCCTTCGCTTCCTTCGGCGCTGGTAAGTGTGCTGTCCCACCGCCCGGCGAGAAACGAGTAGAGCTAGCAACTAAAAATGAGTTGGCGAGCAGCAAGCAGCGAGTGTGCGACGGCGACGAGCGATTATTAGCTGATTTCCGTGTGTAAGCTCCAGTCTCTCAGCGAGTGCTCTACCCACAAAACAACACCTTAATTTCGTAACACACTATCGATCGGAATTTGAAACATTTTGAAGCAAATTGCTAATCCATTGCTTCATTAAGTTCAAAAAATTTGTCTGCTCGACAACGTAAATAACGCAATGAATGTTGTTGATCTGTTAGAATGAAACCGATTCCGATTGATCGCAATTAGGGTGCTGATTATCTGTTCTGTGGTTCTACCCACCAAGCGCGCAAGCGAGCGTCACTGAGCGAGTAGGTACTCTCTTTGATAGCTCTTGTCGCTGCGATAAACAAGTACCTCCCTACTCGCCGGCGGTGTTACAGTCAGCGATCAACTAGTATAAATAGTCAGCGATCAACTAGTACAACTAGTATAAATAAGGTGCTAAAAATTTCTGTCACGGCTTCAATGGGAGATAGTATTCAGATAGATTACAATAGTGAAGAAATTTCGTACCCCGGAATAGTTAAGAGCCATTTCACGTTTTCGCGCGAATATCTAAGATTTTAGTCGCCTAATTTACCATCTTACGTAAAATATTCTTTAACAAAACTAATTCTAAAGTTTTATTAAAATGCCTTCATTTATTTAGACACTAGCTTTTGCCCGCGGCTTCGCCCGCGCGGATGTCAGAAAATATCCTTCCAAGAGGAACAAAAATCCTTCCTTATTTCTTGTATATAAAGGGAACCTCTGTGCAAAATTTCAGCTTTATAGGTCCAAGGGTTTGGGCTGGGCGTTGATGAGTCAGTTAGGACTTTTCTTTTATTATATTGAGATAGCTTCTGCCCACGACTTCGTTCACGTGAAATTTCTTGTGCCCCCGACACACCCCTCGCATCGCATTGCCTGCCCGCGCTATTTCTTCGTTTTCGTTTAGCGTTCTTTCTGACTTTTTTCTTTTTGCTCGGCACCTAACGGTCCTAGAGTGAGAGTTCTTAATAATTGGGCTTATCTAATGCAAAAATAATTATTAAAGTCCGACTGGCAGTTCCAGAGATTAGCGTGTTCAAACAAACAAAAAAAGTGTGTGTCAGCTCCGATGCACGACTGGAGTTTGTTCCTGTTTTTGTGCCGATCCGAGTTTCCGACTTTCTATTTTTCGGTCATTTCTGTCGGGCTGGGTTTCTTCAATGAATCAGTGCTATACGAATATCAACTTTAAGGTGTAAAGACACTCGTCCTCCTCTCACTCTTACCACTCCTCCTCTCACTCTCACCCCCCCTCTTCCCACCCATATTTCCTCTCTCCCTTATCAGCCCTTTCACTGCCCCCTCTCACCCCTTCACCCTTCCCAACCACTCTCCCTCTCACCCCCCTCACCACATACCCTTCCCGCTAACCTCCCCCTCCCCCTCTCACACCCTCTCATATCCCCTATACCGCTTCCCCTCCCTCTCTACCCTCACCAACTCCTCCCCTCCCCTCTTTCCTTCTCCACACCCTACCCCTCACTACACCCTCCTCCCTTCTATCCCTCTCATGCTCCCTCCATCATCCTCCACCTCTCCCTCCCCCTCTCACTCCTCACCACCCCTCCCCTCCCTCTCCCTCTCACCAAACCCTGCCCTTCCCCGTTTCCCTCCTCACCATCCCTCCCGTTCCCTCCCCCCTCTACCCTTCCCTCTGGGGAAAAACTATTAATGACAAACTTTGTTACTTGCTTAGGCAAGTATTTGTGACAAGTTTCAAGTTAATTAACCAAATGAGTAAGATTTTTCATATAAACTATATTCCCTTTTTTCACCACCATAGGGGTGGAATTTTAAAAAATCGTTTGGGATATTTCCGTAACTTGACTGAAAGATTATTTACACCAACTTTCGAATTAATCAAGCCCCGCAGTAAATCCTGCCCTGTAAAATTGACTACCCCTTTTCATCCCTATATGGGTAGATTTTCGAAAAACCGTGATACACGTTATTCTTAATTTTTGGTTTCAAGTTTAAATACTGAGTTTCGAGTTAATCGGAACGCCCGTTAAAATTCCTCCATACAAAACTTTGACACCCCCCAATCCCTCCTGAGCGGGTAATTTAGGAAAACTAAAACTGTCAAACTTTATAATTTACTTAGATAAATATTCATGCCAAATTTCAAGTCTATTAACTCAAGGAATAAGATTTTTCATACAAACTTTCATCCCCTATTTGTCCCCCTTAGGGATGGAATTTCCAAAAATCCTTCCTTAGCGGATGCTTACACTGTATAAGGTACCTATGTGCAAAATTTCAAGTCTCTAGGTCCAGCGGTTTGGGCTGTGCGTTGATATATCAGTCAGTCAGTCAGGACTTTGAATTTTATATATATAGACTAGCTTCTGCCCGCGACTTCGTCCGCGTGAAATTTAATTTTTGCTCGACCCACCCCGTCGCATAGCATTGCCTACCCGCGCTATTACTTCGTTTTCACTTAGCGTTCTTTCAGACTTTTTTTCTTTTTGCTCGGCACCTAAGGGTCCTAGAGTGATGTTAAATATGCCTTCTATAAGATTTGGGCTATCATTAATGCAAAAAGATTTTTTAAAGTCCGACTGGTAGGGTAGTTCCAGAGTTTAGCTCGTTCCTTCACCACATCCCCTTCCGCTACCTCTCCCTCCCCCTCTCACTCACTCTCACACCCCCTTCACCACTTCCCCTTCGCTTTCTCTCTCTCACCACCACGTCCCCTCCCTCTCCCCCTCTCCTCCACCTCCAACTCACCAACCCCTACCCACCCCTCAGCCTTCACCATGTCTTCCTCCTCTCCTCACCAATTCCTGCCCTTTCTCCCTGCGTCCATCATCCTCCCCCTCACACTCCTCACCACCCCTCCTTTGCCCCTCCCCTCTAACCCTCCCTCTGGGGTAGTTTTAAAAAACTAATAATGACAAACTTAGGCAAATATTTGTGCCAAATTTCAAGTCAATTAAAACATTTTTCATGTAAATTGTATTCCCTGTTTTTACCCCCACAGGGGTGGAATTTAAAAAAATGGTTTGAGATATTTCCATAGCTTGACTCAAAGATTATTTACACCAATTTTCGAGTTAATCAAGCCACGCAGTAAAATCCTCCCCTGTGAAATTGACTACCCCTTTTCACCCCGTTAGAGATAGATTTTCGAAAAACCCTGACACACGTTATTCTTTATTTTTGGTTTTAAGTATAAATACTGAGTTTTGAGTTAATCGGATTGCGCGTTAAAATTTTTCCATACAAACTTTGAGACCCCCCAATTTCCCTTTAGGGGGTAGTTTAGAAAAACAAAAATCACAAAAATCATAATTTAATTAGATAAATATTCGTGCCAAGTTTCAAGTTTATTAACTCAAGGAATAAGATTTTTCATACAAACAATATCCCCCCTTTTTACCCCCTTAAAGGTCGAATTTCCAAAAACCCTTTCTTAGCGGATGCCTAGGTCATAATAGCTACCTGTGTTCCAAATTTCAGCCCAATCCGTTCAGTGGTTTGAGCTGTGTGTTGATAGATCAGTCAGTCAGTCAGTAACGCTTTCCTTTTATAGATATAAACTCCTTTGCAAAAAAAACGGGCACCTTACTAGTCATTGGCTTTTCTATGGATAATATTAATATTTTTAGTATGTCGTTAGCATAAATGACTAGAAATTTCTTATTATCATTGAGAATATAGTTTTTAACCCTTAAATCCTGGAATCGGTGTTTTAGTCAATGTAAACAGAAAGTCGTGTTAAAATGGAAATTTTTAGGGTACAATTAAATTAAGACTACGAGTATTTTTACGGTATTTTAATAAAAAAAGACATTAAAAAATAAAAATTAATAACGAGTATGACCTCTCCTTGCAGCGATTACGGCATGTAATAGTCTTGGCATGCTTTCCACCAGGCTTTTGATGGTGTCCTGTGGAATGGATTCCCACTCAGCCGAAATCACAGGTTTAAGCTCCCTGATGTTTTGTGGAAGGTCGTTGGACAGGTCGTACTCGCCTTTTTAGGAGGTCCCAGACGTGCTCAATGGAGTTAAGGTCGGGGCTCCGCGCTAGCCAATCCAGACGACGAATACCGACCCCTTGCATATAAGCATCTACGTCGCCAGAACGGTGGTCCCGAGCATTATCGTCCATGAAATGGCATCTTCACCAATTATAGTCAGTGCGGGCTGTGCATGTTGACAAATTATTCCTGTTATGTACCTTTGCGCATTTAGTGAGCCATTTGCAATGAACACTATCTCGGTACGATAGCTGGAAGTTACGACCGCCCAAAACATGACGGACCTTCCACCATAAGGGGTGATTTCTTCAAAACACACGTCGGCATAGAGTTCCCCTGGTCTTTGTAACACTCGCCGACGTAGGTCCTCACCATTCAGGCAAATTCAAGCCTAATCGGAGAAGAGTACGCTACTCCAGTTACCTAGTGTCCAAGATAGACAATTTCTAGTGAACCTCGGTCGAGCAATCCGGCACTGACGGAGTAAATTGGGGGCCCGCGCTGGTCGTCGACTGCGTATATCAACCGCTAAAAGCCTCCTCCTCGCTGTCCATAGGCTAACTTGTGCTCCTCGTAGCTCTTCAAGGTTTCTTTTGAGGTCTATGTAACTGCATTTGCGATTACGCAATGCCTGAGTCACTAAAAAGCGGTCGTCTCGTGGTTGTGTGCAACGTTTTCTCCCAGAACCTTGCCTTCTTTGAACGGAACCTGTCTCTTGGTATCGAGTCCAGGTTCTTTGGACGGTGGAACCAACTTCTTTTAACGGCTGTGAGCCGTAACATTGGCTACACCCCACTTCCAGCAGCGCTATAATTTTACTAGCTCTTATTGCTTTTTCTGCCATTATAATCGACACAAAGATATCTGTTTTAAGTCACAATGAGGCAGGATTATGCGGCAAACATAAATTATTCTAATAAAAATAAGGAGAAGTTAGTTTTAGTTGCCTGATAACCTTTTAACCGCAAACCCGCGAATAGTAAGTAAAAAGTCATAAACTGAAAAAGGGATTATTATTTCTAAAAACAACAGTTCTGAATTTGAAATTAACTTTTTTTCATGCCCAGACTCTTTATTGTGTGCCAGGAACATAGTTTGCCTATTAAAACCTCATTACAACTAAATGATTACCAATAATGTAGAAAAATCCAAACTGCCCGTTTTTTTTGCAAAGGAGTGTAGATAATAACGATATTAACATCACTCTAAATTAGAATAAATTACGTTGCATAAGCGGGCACCGATTATTACAGCGCGAGCGCCCATCGAGGAAGGACCTGTGCCATTTTTTCCCGCCTCCTGATGTCCGAGCTCACGTATCATGAACGCATTATTTTACTACGACTCAATACAGGGTGTAAGGGACAGCCCTCCGCAAACTGATAGGGTGAATTCAGTATGTCTTACTAAGATGACTGGTACATGAAATTTTTTCAGGAACGTTAATGGAATCCAATAAACCTGTTTTGTTTGTGTTTTTGTGCACAAATCGGAACGTCTATTACTGGTTGGGAGGGGTAGGTAATAGATATGCGGTGAGTTCGATGAACTCTGTAGCTAGACAGAAAGTGAACAGCTGATTACTCGCGTCGTTGGTTAGAGTATTTCAACATCCATTGCTGGTTTTTTTTTTGCTGTTTTTTTTTGCAGTTTTTTTTTACGTAAATGGAATGCTGCGAACACACAATGCAATTTTACATTGAAATAATGAAAATGTAACTGAAAAAAAAATTGAAAAAATGAAAATTTTCCTGAGAAAATTTCCGGTAGAATATGATTCAAAATGAGGAGCTGAATGCACCCTGTTAGTTTGCGGAGGGCTGTCCCTTACAACCTGTATAAAAATTTTGTTAAAATTTTGTGAAATGGCTCTTTAATCAATTTGAGAAAATAAAGTAGTTAGTTAAAAAATAAAAATTTACATACTTTATTCTGCTTAGCGTGGTTCACAAACTACGCGCGATGTGTCGCTTCGTCAATGAAAACAATTGATACCTCTTTCTAATTATGAGAATGAACACTAATTATCTACTACGGGACGGTTTCATAAAAATAAATCAATTCAAATATATACGCACATGTTTTTGTATGAAAAAATTTATGAGATATTTTATGATCAATAATATTTATCTTCACTATTGTAATCTATATACTTACACAATACTGTCTCCCACTGCAGCCGTGGCAGTTATTTTTATAGCACCGTATATGTATTTATTTTACACGGGACCTACAATCTATATTGGTACCTACACAATACTGTCTCCCACTGCAGCCGTGGCAGATATTTTTATAGCACCGTATATGTATTTATTTTACACGGGACCTACAATCTATATTGGTACCTACACAATACTGTCTCCCACTGCAGCCGTGGCAGTTATTTTTATAGCACCGTATATGTATTTATTTTACACGGGACCTACAATCTATATTGGTACCTACACAATACTGTCTCCCACTGCAGCCGTGGCAGATATTTTTATAGCACCTCATATGTATCTCTTTTACACGGACCTACAATCCTTTGGACGTTTCTTGAGCTAGAAAATCGTTGATAAGCTAGCTACCCACTTCCTCGTCGGCGGCGGCGGCGAGACAGGTGCCCAAATTGTCCATTAGTTTTTAAACAGACTTCAATAATTTCTCATTAGGTATTTATTAAAAAAGTAAATCCACATTAAAATAAAACTAACAGTGGCCTTACCAATGCTTTTCTGAGGGTCCAGTCATATACAAATTGGTTGACACTGAGTCACAAACCGCATAGCTAGATAAGCTTTCCGTATTTAAAGTTGATAGCTTTGTAGTTGGTAGATAGGTACCTCTTTTGTAATCCCCTTCAATGTCTTTAGTAAGAATTAGGGTTTTCAAACCACAATGATAAAACGGTACAAGGTTAAGAACCAAGTCTTTATGGCTTCAATAGGTACTCAATTAAGTACTTTATTTTGTTTGTATTCCACAATGCTTAGCTACTTAGGTGTTGGTTTCTTTAGCGTCAAACCAGATTACAGCGTGTAGATGTGGATTAACGAAATCAACAAGCAATTAATTACAAAATATGTTAATGATTAGACTATATAGGCAGTTAACAACGTGCTAATCTGTGCCTATAGGCCTCTCACTGTAAGGCTCACTTGCACCACAAATCACTCAATACGTTTAGCGCTAAATGTATTTAAAGCATCGTTCTGTTTCTGCCAATCGTTTGAAGAAGACAGAGATAGAATTGTGTTTTAAATAGGTGAGTGTGGTACAAGCGGGCCCTCCTCGGGGTGACCGTATTAGAAAGACGTGCTGTCCCAACAACAAACAAGTTGGGATAATTATTAAAATATGACTAAACTGCTAGTTTCTCTCAACGATAAATTTCAGAATAGGGATGATGCCTGGTTAAAAAAAAAGAAACTCTATTTAGTCAGATAATAAAAAAATATTAGACACGTATTTTTGCTATAACATATTGAGAGACAATTGAGTTAAAATACGTCATGCCATATTTTAACTCAATGTATCGCCGTAATCTGTTGATTACATAAAAAAAATATATCCAACATTTTTAATAATCTGCAGGACAGACAAAAAAAGATTTTTAAAGGTGAACGTCCACTGGTCCGCGCCGGCCTCATCGCACGCACGGCACGCAACGGATTTTGGTTTGCTTTGTATGAATTCCTATAACACTGCGTCCACTACCGGTACCGCCCAGATTTTCATTTCTTCATACAATTAAAACAAAATCCGTTGAGTGCCGTGCGTGCGTTGCGGCCGGCGCGGACCAATGGACGCTCAGCTTTAGTCGGCACCTCTATTTAACCACAATTAAATTTGTTCTAGATCGCCACCCTCAACACCAGTAACGTTTAACTTCGACGAGAGCCTAGTCGAGGACACGAGCGGGAAGCTGCAACCGAACCAGCTGACAGTGGATAACCTCACGGTGGAATGGTTGAAAGAAAAGTTGACGGAACTCGAGAACACTCTGCAAGACAACCGGGAGAAACAGTCGGCGCTCCAGGGACCGGAGATCATAGGGAATGGAGTCTGCAAGAACAACAATACAGGACTGAGTAATGGAGTCAATGGGATTGATAGGTGTGTTTTGTTGCAAAATAATCAAACCTTACAAAATATTCTAGCATTAGAATCAAAAATTATGCTGAGAATTAGCAATTTAATTAGCTTTTGAACGTCAAAGGTTACAAAAACCGCATTAAAACTCACGCCCGTCACCACTTTCTAGTGGTTTAGGTGAAAAAAACTTCGTAAGATTTTTTTTCAAATATTAAATTGCCTTCAATTTAATCAATAAGTACCTTATTCCCTTTGCCAACTACCTACCTAGGCATTCACCACCACCATTACCAGTGACGACGTCAGAACCCATCAAACTTCTGGAGCTTCGCGTCGCAGAACGGAAATGTGCCAAACAAGCAGAGATGATCAGGTCCGCATTGGCTGAACTGGGTTGTGAAGAGGCACCCAGCGGATGTCCTGATCTGTCTGCCGAGACTGTTGGAGTTGATAGTCTGGATGGCAGCTCTCCTGATCATCAGGTAGGGTTGGTTGCATGTTTTATAGTTCATTAAGGCTTGTTTAAGGGCTTAGGGTATTTAACGTTCAATTTAAAATGAAATAAAAAAGGTGATGGAAATTAACTAACATACTAGGTATTTCTGGTGTAGATTCTTCTATGGATCTAGTGGCCTTGCTAAAGATGACATTCGATTATCAGGATCGCTCCTCAATCGGATCTAAAGCGTCGACGGACGTGTTGCGATTGCATCTCCACTCGATAATACCGCCGAGACCATTCTTCAAATTATTTACGAGGCCGTTCCGACGCAAGTCAGCGCCTTCGAGCCCTGCGCTACCTCCCAAGACTTACAGAAGCAGCAGCGAAGGCCCCACTGACTCGGTAATCGTACCACATCGCAGACGGATCAGAGTCCTGAGGCGACGCTTACGCAAACGTCTGGATATCTATGTGCATTGCCGAGTTCACAACAAAACACTTTTCAAAAAGAGGAGACAGAGCCGCGTTGTACTCGATAGTTGTTCTAACAGTGTGGTGAGTGCCACTAACCGAGATATCTCTCACCCACGCATGGCATGGAGTTTGTTCGATGCATGAAGCTTTCGTCTTCCACGACGCCACTGGAAACGGCACGATTGGCTCTGAGACGAGCGTTACTCAACGTATCAGTGCTAATATTAGCACAAACACTTCACGTCACCGTGCACCGTACGAACTTCTGTCGGGAGTGAAAATTCAAATAAAATGAAAATAGCACAGGCTCTCCTTAAAACTCAGTTTCAAAATCAAGGTGAAGCCGCTTGCGACGTTCCAGAAATGTGTCGGTGTTTACGAGTGAACTGTGTACGTTTCAGTCGTGAGGTTTACGTCAAGTTCATCCTGTTTATGGTAGCGTTCGCTTCACGTGGTTGAAATAAAAGAGATAATAAAGTAGTGTTGGTTTATTTTGCGGTGTTGTGAGCTGATGAGGTTGAATAATGGATCCGTTTTCGCTGTATATTACGCACAGCGAACTGCCTCCGCCGGTCGTGGTGCCGCGGAGGAAGAAACGTCTGAAGCAGCTACAATTTGAACTTGAGAGAGAGAACGTATGTTATCGCTTTCGTTGTTACGTTTTGTCGTGTGTTTTTGTCGTTATGTAATTAAGTTGGTGAGTGCATGTGCATCGCGTGGAATAATATTTGTTTCTTATGTGTTCGATCGTGTTAATAATGACACAGTACCAGTTAGAATTTAAGACAACGTTTTAATAACTAGATTATCTGATAAATGATGAAACATCGATTATTAATTACAGCTTTATACAGAAGTTAAATAAAAAAAAAATGCTTGATAATTTTTTTATTTTTATTTTCTGGGTCAAAGTAATCCTAAACTATTTTTGACTGTCCCAATTTACTTACCTACTCTGTTTATCCCCATCATATCAATTACCTGTGTTACTTATACTCCTGTCTTCGCAGGTGAGTGTGAGCGAGACAGAGCGAACTCTCGTTGAGCAGGAGTGGTTCCACGGTGTGCTGCCTCGTGAGGAGGTGGTGAGGCTGCTGAGAGCCGATGGGGACTACCTGGTGCGGGAAACTACTAGGAACCATGCGAGGCAACTGGTGCTATCCGTGTGTTGGGGGCAGCACAAACACTTCATTGTACAGACGACTCCTGAGGTTCGTATGGTAATATTTATCTTTGTTTTTTTATCTGCAGTAGTGGCTAGTAGGTTCACATGAAGTAAAATTGCACGTTTTTGACGCCGTATCACGGCGGCAAATTGCCGTATGTATGAACCCAACCTTTAAATCTGCAAACACGTGCAGCTCAATGTCGTGTGAACGTAATCTTACTGTTTATATAGAAGGTATAGATGCTTAGCAACCATAATATATCCTAAGATACTCCGTATACCTAGGCTCCTGACCTTTCTAGACTCGTAAAACATTCAGGCTTTAAAAGTAGTGTTACAAAAAAGATTACTAGTTACACCTGTTATTTGGAATGTTTTTTGTGAGCTAAGTATATGGATCAAGAATCGTTCCAAACCGGTTTGAATGTTGAATGCAAAACTCCGACTAACATTTGGCAAATGGATGCTTCGAACTCTGAATATACTTACAAATTCTTTAATATTCTGCAGTACCTACCTAATAGAGTGTAATGGTTTCCTCGATTCGTTTAATGCTCAAATGTATGATTCATAAATGAGTTTGCATGGTGTCAATTAATGAATGTTGCGGTTTCTCTGAAATTTGAGGTGCTTCTTATGTCACGATTTGCGAATTATTTATTTTAGGGGACATAAAAACATTGTGAGGTCAACTTTGCGAAAAGTTATTAGTTCTGCTTTAGAATTGACTTATATTAATACATTGATCATTTTGATTTAATTGTTGCTGGTCTGACCAAATTCAGAGAATCAACTCGAGGAAATGGGATTATGTTAGCAGGCCGTTGAACTTGTATTCAATCGATCGATCTTTTGATTCTACCAAAGCTGACAAAAGCAAATAAAACCGTTCCTAAAAATAAAAAAAATCATTGGATGCACGGATGTAGGTATTGATGTAGGGATACCTGATGATGAACTTACCTGTGCCCTGCGGTTTCACCCGCGTAGACCAGGATAAAAAGTAGCCTATGTGTTAAACCAGGGTATAGCTTATACCCTGGTTAACACATAGGCTACTTTTTACATTTGGATATCTACATACCAAATTTCATCCAAATCGGTCCAGCTGTTTGACCGTGAAGAAGTAACAAACATACAAACACACCCCCACACACACTCACAAACTAATATTAGTGTGATTTGGCTTAGAAACATTATTCTCACGTAGGTAACTGACTTTGTGTCTTTTTAGGGTTCCGTACCAAAATGGTAAAAAGGAACCCTTATGGTGCGACTCAGTCTGTCTGTCTGTCTGTCTGTCACAGCTGGATATCTCAAGAACTACTAATGCTATCAACTTGAAATTTGGAACAGTTTTAGATGACGTTTACCCAACTATTTTTCAAATAAGAAAGAAATAAAAATATTTATATATTTTTTTTGCAACAGGGACTGAACCTTTTCAGTCCCTGTTGCTAAATTCTTAAAAATTCAAAGTGGCGCTACTAGGGCATGTGGGGTATCATATGAAAGAGCGCTGTTTGCTTATTCTCAAACATTTTTTTTTTTTTTTTTATGCCGCATAGTTTTCGACTTTGATGAAAAATTTAATAAAAAATACCGTTCCCCGAAGATTGCAAAGAGAAAAATCTGAAATTATTCTATGTGATAGAAGTTTATGTAAAGATTACAGGAACAATAAAAATATGTCTCTAAAAATCACACTTTTTCAGAAATCGGAACGAAACCCTCGGTGCGCGAGTTCGACTCGCTCTGGACCGGTTTTTTTTTGAGAATAAATTAATACCTCTAACGAATCTTTTATATTATTAAAAAGCTAGTAGTTACTCAGACCGAAGTAGAGAAGAGAAGTACCTACTTAGGAAACATTTTCCAATAGTACCTACCTACTCCCAAGTGGTGCAGCAGATTGGAAAATCGTCAAAACACATTACAAAAGACGTTGCCTATGATAAGACAGAAGCACTTACCTAATCCAAATGTTACAAAAACCCTTCTTCTTCCAGGGTCACTACCGTTTCGAAGGAGCAGCGTTCCCCTCAGTAGCCGAGCTGATAGCTTGGCAGAGAACAAGCGGGGTGCCAGTCACAGCAAGATCCGGAGCCCTGCTGCGTCGAGCAGTTCCCAGGGAGAACTGGGAACTCAACAATGATGATGTGCAGCTATTGGACAAGATTGGCAGGGTAAGTTCAGAAACTGTTTTTTTTTCTTATGAACCTAAATGTACTCAAGAGTGGAGCAGAACAGTCAAACAAAAAAACCGGCCAAGCGCGAGTCGGACACGAAGCACACGAAGGGTTCCGTACCACCGTACAATATTATACAGTAGCTACATATTTTTTTTAAAATACTTCAGTGTATAAAAACACGTTTCTTATATGGGGACCCCCTATAATTTAAACTGTCTACCTATTACGGTACATGCGATACAGTCCCCTGACAGGCAGACGGACGGACAGCGGAGGCTTAGTAATAGGGCTCCGGGCACCCTTCGGTTACGGAACCCTCAACAACTGTTGGTAGGTAGGTATACCAGTGGGCGTTCCACCTGCTGATAACTGTTTACCGCCGCCAATGAACATCTGCAAAAGAGGCATTGCAGGAACGTTGACATCCCAAAGACGAAGCTAAAATTGAGGCAAGGAGACTATATTGTCACAATTTAGGAGGCATCGATCGATCATTGATGCATGATTTTGATGCGCAGGCGCAGCTATGGTATCTTGAAAGGGCTTTTGGCTTTTCAGACCGAAATAAAAAACCGGTCAAGAGCGAGTCGGACTCGCGCACCGAGGGTTCCGTTCCGATTTCTGAAAAAGTGTGCTATTTAGAGACATCGTTTTATTTTTCCTGTAATCTTTACATAAACTTCTATCACATAGAATAATTTCAGATTTTTCTCTCTGCAAACTTCGGGGAACGGTATTTTTTATTAAATTTTTCATCAGAAGTCGAAAACTATGCGGCCTAAAAAAAGGAAAAAAAGTGTTTGAGAATGTGCAAACAGGGTTCTTTCATATCATACCCCACATACCCTAGTAGTTCTACTTTCATTTTTTAAGACACCCTTTCAGTCCCTGTTGCAAAAAAAATATAAATATTTTAACTTCTTTCTTATTTGCAATATAGTTGGGTCAACGTCATCTAAAACTATTCTAAATAGTTGATAGCATTAGTAGTTCTTGAGATATCCAGCTGTGACAGACTGACAGACAGACAGACAGACTGAGTGACACCATAAGGGTTCCTTTTTTACCATTTTAGTACGGAACCCTAAATACAAGTAAAATTAAAGAACAAGCACGCGAGTCAGCTTCGGGAACTTTTTGGGGTCAATTGGCAAGGCCGCTAGGGTGGGTATTCGGGTCAGCAATTTCGGTAGTTCTCCGCCTATCTATTTCTACCTACAAGATGTCTGAGAGTCAGAATGGATCGACAATTGCTACGTTTAAGTGAGTTATTTTTAGTTTACCTGTATTCTTTAGATAGTGAAGGAAGGCCATACATACGGCACCGTAAACTTCCCGGAATAGAGTTTAGTGTTCGACCTGACATTATGACACATTCACTAACTTTACTTAATACCATGGTATTAAGTAAGAGAGTTGCAACTCTCTGGTCACAATGGAAATGTTTGAATGCGAAGCTTATTACAACATTCTTGCTTATGTACTTTATTGAATAGGCAACAATAGTTGAAGCATTCCCGTTTGAGCACCTATTTTCTGAGCACCGATTTTTAGAGCACCCAAGGTATTCCCATTTGAGCACCTACGGTCCAGTAGCTTCTAGTGATGGGATGTATAATAAAACATATCGATACAAACATTCTGAAAGTCAAGATCTGCCTGCTAAAGTCACTGACCTTGACTTCAAGGACACCAACCATGAAAATTGACCTGTTACTGCTCCTAAGAATCGCTGATCTTGACTTTCAGAATGTTATCGTTGAGATCAAGGTCAATGACCCTGCGGTTAAAGTCAATGACCTGAGTTCAAGGTCAGTGACCTTAGGAGGCAGATCTTGACTTTTGGAATTTTGACCTTGAGGTCAAGGTCACTGACCCTGACCCTGAGGTTAAGGTCAGCGACCTTAGGAGAATTGCAGAATTTGACTTCCGGAATTTGACGTCGAGGTCAAGGTCAATGACCCCGGAAGGCAAGGCTAATGACCCTGAGGTCCAAGTCAATCACTTTAGGAGCATCGCAGATTTTGACCTAGACCTCAAGGTCAAAATTCCGAAAGTCAAGATCTGCCTCCTAAGGTCACTGACCTTGAACTCAAGGTCATTGACTTTAACCGCAGGGTCATTGAAGATTGAAGGGGGATTGTTTATAAGTAGTTTATCAGCCATCTCGTTACCATAATACAAGCATTAGGTTGCTTAGCTTGGGACTAGATGGCGTTGTGTGAAATGTCCAAGGATATTATTATTATTATTTTTAAAGTGTCTTTGACATATCTCGGGACCCTGCGGTCCCGGACTTTTGGAAGGCGTACGAGGGGCCGAAGCCAACTCGCAGAGGCCCATTAGACAATTTTTAATTATGAGGAGGCACCAACCGACGATTATCCCTGTATACACTATGCAAGTGCATCCAAGGACAACCCCCGGTTGGTGCAGGACTATTGCAGAACATGGAAACAAAACATATTGGGCTATGGGTTTGGGTGGCTGTGGTCTGGTTACCTAGAACTATGAAAGGACTATGGCCCCTGCCTGATCAATGTTTTATTATACACGGATAAAAAATGGCAGGGGGTGACTTGCAAACTCAATAATGGGCCCCCAAAAACGGTCACTAGCACATAGTGTCCTAGCGGCAAGGGGGCAACATGTCCTGAAGTGCTTGTGAGGAGTGTAGAGGTATTCCACGGTTCCACACAGCCCGGAATCCCAGAGCCCGGAAGATGGTCAAGATCCCTACAAACACTTACTGGAATACTTCCTTCCTCCGAGCACGTTTGCTCTTGCGAATCTCCAATCAAGCCAGCCAATAAAGGCAAGAATGAGGTGGGAGCTCTGTTCCCGTCAGTGTTCACTCCAGCCGGCCAATAAAGGCAAGCGAGAGGTGAGGAACAAGACTTCTCCCGGGAGATAGGGTCCGTGGGGTCGCTACTGCCCAACAGCTCGCCACATGCTGCCTTGCGGGTTTCTGTATCTCTCTTGGTCTGGCTCCTCATCCTAGACCTGTCCCGGCAGAGTAAACTCTAAAGACACAGACCTAGAATTCGGAGCACGCAAGCCCCACCACGACGTCAACGTAGAGATACTGCGGTGGGGTTATTATTATTATTTTTAAAGTGTCTTTGACATATCTCGGGACCCTGGGGTCCCGGACTTTTGGAAGGCGTACGAGGGGCCGAAGCGAACTCGCAGAGGCCCCTTAGACCATTTTAAATTATGAGGAGGCACCAACCGACGATTATCCCTGTATACACTATGCAAGTGCACCCAAGGACAATCCCCGGTTGGTGCAGGACTATTGCAGAACATGGAAACAAAACATATTGGGCTATGGGTTGGGGTGGCTGTGGACTGGTTACCTAGAACTATGAAAGGACTATGGCCCCTGCCTGATCAATGTTTTATTATACACGGAAAAAAAAAAAAAATGGCAGGGGGTGACTTGCACACTCAATAATGGGCCCCCGAAAACGGTCGCTAGCACATAGTGTCGTAGCGGCAAGGGAGCAACATGTCCTGAGGTGCTTGTGAGGAGTGGAGAGGTATTCCACGGTTCTCAGAACAATCCCAGAGCCCGGAAGATGGTCAAGATCCCTACAAACACTTACTGGAATACTTCCTTCCTCCGAGCACGTTTGCTCTTGCGAATCTCCACTCAAGCCAGCCAATAAAGGCAAGAATGAGGTGGGAGCTCTGTTCCCGTCATTGTTCACTCCAGCCGGCCAATAAAGGCAAGCGAGAGGTGAGGAACAAGACTTCTCCCGGGAGATAGGGTCCGTGGGGTCGCTACTGCCCAACAGCTCGCCACATGCTGCCTTGCGGGTTTCTGTATCTCTCTTGGTCTGGCTCCTCATCCTAGACCTGTTCCGGCAGAGTAACTCTACAGGCACAGACCTAGAATTCGGAGCACGCAAGCCCCACCACGACGTCAACGTAGAGATACTGCGGTGGGGTTATTATTATTTTGTCTTTGACATATCTCGGGACCCTGGGGTCCCGGACCTTTGGAAGGCATACGAGGGGCCGAAGCCAACTCGCAGAGGCCCTTAGACAACTTTTAAATGTCGAGAAGACACCAGCCGACGATTATCCCTGTATGCACCATGCAAGTGCACCCAAGGACAACCCCCGGTTTGTGCAGGACTATTGCAGATCATGGAAACAAAACATATTGGGCTATGGGTTTGGGTGGCTTTAGTGGATTGG
Source organism: Cosmia trapezina (assembly GCA_905163495.3). NCBI lineage: Eukaryota > Metazoa > Arthropoda > Insecta > Lepidoptera > Noctuidae > Cosmia > Cosmia trapezina. The sequence goes on from LR991029.1 coordinate 20,942,163, forward strand.
GTACCTTGAACTATGGTAGAACTATGTCCCCTGCTTGACCAATGTTATTTATCATACACAGATAAATAGCAGGGGGTGACTTGCACACTCAATAATGGGCCCTCAGAAACGGTCGCTAGCACATAGTGACATAGCGACAAGGGGGCAACATGTCCTGATGTGCTTGAGGAGTGGAGAGGTATTCCACGGTTCTCAGAACAATCCCAGAGCCCGGAAGATGGTCAAGATCCCTACAAACACTTACTGGAATACTTCCTTCCTCCGAGCATGTTTGCTCTTGCGAATCTCCACTCAAGCCGGCCAGTTAAGGCAAGATTGAGGTAGGAGCTCTGTTCCTCATCAGTGCTCACTCCAGCAGGCCAATAAAGGCAAGCCAGAGGTGAGGAACAAGACTTCTCCCGGGAGATAGGGTCCGTGGGGTCGCTACTGCCCAACAGCTCGCCACATGCTGCCCTGCGGGTTTTTGTATCTCTCTTGGTCTGGCTCCTCACCCTGGACCTGTTTAGGCAAAGTAAACTCTACCGGCACAGACCTAGAGTTCGGAGCGCGCAAGCCCCACCACGACGTCAACGTAGAGATACGGAGGTGGGGTTATTATTATTATTATTGACCTTGATCTCAACGTTAACATTCTGAAAGTCAAGATCAGCGATTCTTAGGAGCAGTAACAGGTCAATATTCATGGTTGGTGTCCTTGAGGTCAATGAACTTAGGAGGCAGATCTTGACTTTCAGAATGTTTGTATATGTTTTATTATACACCCCATCACTAGAAGCTAATGGACCGTAGGTGCTCAAAGGGGAATACCTTGGGTGCTCTAAAAATCGGTGCTCAGAAAACAGGTTCTCAAAAGGGAAAGTTTCTAATAGTTTGCGTTATGTTTTTTTTATTTCTACGTTTGCGTTCCTATTATTATCTGTGTACGTAAAGGTAAGTTTTTAGTTGAGTTTTTACTGGCGAGATCGTAATTTGTCGTAGTGAGAATAGTATTTGATTGTATATAGATTGTAGCATAAAGGCTCTTACAGACAGAGGCGATATCGCGTCGCGACGCGATATCGCCTCTGTCTGTAAGAGCCTTTAGGTTTAAGAAAATTGTAGTACCTACCTAGTAGTTGATTTCAATAGTGATACAGACGGCTTTAGATCTTGCTTTCTTCATCCTGCAACTAGGTTCTGATAGGAGATAGGGCTCCACTGAGTGCTGACAGTTAACAGTCTTATTGTCCTTTTTATAATTATTAGTCTTTTAAGCCTCTTTTAAGACCAACAATGTGTTTTGGGCCCTTGGTTGCTTCTTGCAACATGTTTTATGCTGCATTGTCCTTAGATTCTTACTCTCCTCGTAGTTATCACTTCAAAAATGGCTACAGTTCTTCCCCATAATATGTAATTGACTATTTTCCTTCAACAGGGTAACTTCGGCGACGTCTACAAAGCTCGTCTCAAGAGCACCAGTCAGGAGGTGGCAGTCAAGACCTGCCGAGTGGCGTTACCGGACGAACAGAAACGCACCTTCCTGCAGGAGGGCCGGATCCTGAAGCAGTACCAGCATCCCAACATTGTGCGTCTTATTGGTATAGCGGTGCAGAAGCAGCCCATCATGATTGTCATGGAACTAGTACCAGGTAATTTTTTTTTAATTCCGAAAGAGGCAGACATGTTTTATGATTTTCGAAGAAGATGGCGGCACGAGCTAGACTCCTACCGAAAGGACTGGCCGACACTAGCAAAAGTCGGAATTGTGTGGAAAGACCTTCCGCCCGCCTTTGCCCTGATGTGGGACAATACAGACTATACCTACCTCCTAAGTTAGATTTAGTAGATTAGATGATTTTCGATATAGCCACGGACGCGTCCCCTCTCCCCGCGCATTGCTGGATTGTCCCCGAACATTTTTTGCCACTTACACACGGCTTGTACACAAAATATTTCTATGAACTGATAGTAAACTAATTACTGTTTCCTATAGTGGATAGACCAGACTAGATTACTTTGTTTGAGAACTCTAAATGTTTTTTAAAGATCTAAAACAAAATATGTAGGTACCTAATCTTGTTTTTAAATGTCCACCATTTACCATTTTCAGGAGTTTTTAATCTGGAAAATAGTAGGATTGGATTCCCTTTTCGTATTGCAATTTTTGATTGTGATTTCTTAGCTGCTTTCATTTATTTGGCTTATTTTACGAGTCTACTGGACCACAGATTAATGTGACTGGACTCAAAAAAAAAATGTCTACATCAAAACAATGGTTAAATATAGGTTGTTGAACCTGAAAGAAAGATGTAATTATCTTGGTTCATTGTTCGTGTTTAAGTTTGAGTAAATGATAAACAGATTTCCTTAACATCTGTACATTTTCTCTAGCTGTTTGTTAAAGTCAATGAGGAATGTAGGTAAGTATCTAGTTTAGATTCAGCGTAGGCGACCTACCTACGTTTAAACTAAGCTAAACATAGCATTGCTTTTTCAGTTTATTTCTCATTGAAACTGAAGACAAAAATACTAATGACCCCTCTTCTTAGTTATAAAAATATCCATTTTATTTTTACAATGTTGCGTCATTATGATGGAAAATAAAAAAACGCGGTTCATTTTGTTGAAAAATTAATTTCCTGTCTTGACTCATATTCCTTATCTATAATTTTCTTTGAAGGTGTAGGTAGGTCTCACTTCAGATAATGTATGCCCTTATGGCCTACTGCTTTGATGGTTCTTAGCTCATAGCTGGACCTAGGTCCTTGTTATAGATTCACAAGACACTTCGGTTCTTCGGCAGTTCGTCTATAAAACCACGAACTATAGGTACCAGGTACTGGTAATATGTATGTAGGTATCTGTAAATGCAACGTTAATCTAAAATGTATTTATGAAACTGCACCGACATAAGCATAGTTTACCGTGTGATGTGTCATTGCCATGTTTATAAACCCAGCGAGTGGGTGTCTAGACCGATTTCATGCTGGGTGGGTGAAACATGCGTTTAAAATTAAGCTACGGCAGCTTTCCCTGTAAATAACTACTCATTTTGCTAATAAAGTGTCGCAGTGTTATGATTTATTGTAGTTTCACGTACCTCCTACTACTATTGGGACTTGGAGGAGAAAAAACTTCAGTACCTAGCTAGCTAGCATTCTAGGTAGGTACTATATATTATAGGGACCTATACAGTGAATTTCTCGACAAGCCGGGTTACCTAATGTAAATAAAACAATATTGCTTTTGCTGTAGACACTTAAATGTTATGAATTAACCATCGGAATAATATGATAATATGTTCTCACCAATGGGTAGGTATCCCGCGATATAGAGTACCTACCTATAGGTAAAGTAGGTACCCCGCGCCAAGATCTACTTTACAAACTCAAAACATCTTTCATCAGCTTACCTTCCTCTTTTTCTCCCCAGGTGGTTCCCTCCTAACATTCCTCCGGACTCGCGCAGCAACCCTTAGCGCCCGTTCCCTTCTCGCGATGTGCCGAGACGCGGCCGGCGGCATGCGCTACCTCGAGTCCAAGAACTGCATCCACCGTGACTTAGCAGCCAGGAACTGCCTCGTGGGAGACGACAACATTGTCAAGATATCTGATTTTGGAATGTCGAGGGAGGAAGAGGAGTATATTGTATCGGGAGGCATGAAGCAGATTCCTATCAAGTGGACAGCGCCAGAAGCACTTAATTTCGGTGAGTTGTTTTGAGAAGACCGTAAAAAGCAGTGAAATGTTTTGACTAGCAATAATTGGCTCTTTTACGGCTAGTCTGCCAATGAGACCCATATACTCGAAAGACCTGGGCGCCTTTGGGTATTTGATCTCCCCAGTACACCGGAACTCGAGTACCTACTGCTTGGGCAGTTGTCTGGTAGTCTCCAGCTTGTTAACCGAGTGTTCCAGTCTTAATTGACTGTTACAGGAAGATAATGATTGTTGAATGAAATTTTCAGGTAAATATACATCGTTATGCGACGTGTGGAGCTACGGCGTGCTGATGTGGGAGATATTCTCTAAGGGCGATACCCCCTACGCAGGCATGAGCAACTCGCGCGCACGGGAGAAAATTGATACAGGTACCTACGTAAAACAACCAGTCTACCTAATAAGAGTCTCGGCTGATGACGAGCAATAACATCACAAGTCACAACCATTTTCAAGCAGACCGAGCCCAATCCAATTTCCGAGCATGGTGATTCTCCGCGCTTGATAATATTTCACTTCCACTTAAAGTGTGTTTTTAAAATTCCTTTAGAACCAAATGTATATGGTTAAATCATTTGGATTTTCCTTAAGTATTATTTGACTAAGTATATTGTCTACTGCTGTACTAAAACTGAAACATTAAATTTTTTCGTTAGAAAAAAAATCCAAAGTAACAAACACCGTCTATTTTCTGTTTTATAAGATTATACGCAAGAACTTACTAAGCTAAAAATATAGCATTTTGTCATAAATCTACATTTAAACTAAGTGCGTGCGAGTCTTCTATCTCGGCCGTCAAACTGGACACCTATATACCCATGTACCTACTCTGTGCTGGACAGTCAGGTGACACACCGAGCTAAACCACGCTTCAATGTATCCTCTTAACCGGTTTTACTGTTGAACTGATAGATAATACCTATTATAGTTTTTTTTTTTGGAAGGCTCTCCTGTATTTACAATAAATTGGTTTCTTTAGAAGAGTAATATGATGTCAAAGCAGTAGCTGATTATACTCTATTGTTCTTTCAGGTTACAGGATGCCGGCTCCCGAAGGCTGTTCAGAAGACGTATACGCCCTGATGCTGCGTTGCTGGGAGTACGAGGCGGAGAAGCGACCACACTTCCACCAGATATACACCCTTATCGATAACATTTACAATAGGTAACACTAAGATCCGAATGCTACGTGGATCAGGATTTTGACGTCATTATAATTTTATTGTTTTGTAAGCCCTAGGATGACGTATAGTCAGGTAGGTACCTAATGTGGATAGATGTCAATGTAACATGATTATGTTTGACTCAGTTCGACCTCATTGATATAACATTTTAGAGGGTTGGTATCAGAATGACTGGATCGCAAATTGACCACGTCGCTCTTAGTCCAAATCTCAAAATGTCTAAATCTCAAAATGCCTAACTCGCAAAATGACTACATCGCAAAAAGTCCGAACAGTTGTGTAGGCACCTATACATTAATCTCTTTGGTTCTTATTGTGACTTTTTTTCTTACTTTCCCTAGACTATGTGCTTCCCCAAAATTCACTCTTTACACCAAACTTGAACCAAATCGATCCATTTTGATGCTTGAACAAACAGACAAACCTACAAACACAAAAATGTTATAAAATCACCTATTTTGGGTAATGTATTATACTTACTTTAAAAAAAAATTAAAGGGCTTGTGGCTAAGTAACAGCCGGACGGGTCAATGGATCAGGTTAAGCTACGCTTGCCGCAGTTAGTCCGTGGATGGGTGGTCCGGATCTTTAAATACCAACACCCCTCCGTGCTTCGGAAAGCACGTTAAGCCGTTGGTCCCGGCTATCATTCGTGGATCTTTGACAGTCGTTACGGGTCGTCAGAAGCCCGCAGGTAGGTCTGACAACCAGTCTTACCAAGGGGTATCGTGTTACCCAGTTACTGGGTTCTGGAGGTTAGATAGGCAGTCGCTCCATGTACTGGCATTCAGCTGCATCCGGTTAGACTGGAAGCCGACCCCAACATAGCTGGGAAAAGGCAGGGCAGATGATGATGATGAATTATGATGTATGCAGTCATTCTGATATCAACCCTGTGTATAGGTGCCTACACAACTGTTCGGACTTTTTGCGATGTAGTCATTTTGCGACGTAGGTATTTTGAGATTTAGACATTTTGAGATTTGGACTAAGAGCGACGTGGTCAATTTGCGATCCAGTCATTCTGATACCAACCCATTTTAGATAACCTTTGCAAATTCCAAAGGTGGACATTTTGTGAACCTGACATTTGTTATTTTTCGGTAGAAGCATCGACATCATTAAGGTTAAAAATCCTACTCTACAATTAGAGTTTCAATAAAAAGAAAGAACTTCAAAAAAGAGATTTTAAACTTTTTGAAAATAACGATCTTTGGAAGTGAAAAGTTACATCTACCCACATTGTTTATGTATACCTGCATAAATACCTACCTAACATTTCAATCAGGGTTTTTGATAATAATATTTTGTAAACATTCAATATTGTAGAAATGTACCTAATTAAGTGCGTATCTACTCATTTTCCATTATGCAATAGGCAACTGATTACTGTATTAATTATGTATTTGTAGAAATATATTAATATCTGTGTTAATTGTAATAATATTGTAACTACTCTTTATGTAATATAAGATGTAATGTAATGATTATGGAAGTGTTGAGATATCCAGAAGTGACAACGAGGGACGAAAAGACGTTCTTGTTTTTGTGCATGGCTGTCCCTCTAAAAATAAAGGAGATTGGCCAGTTGGCGGAGTAATTCTCCTCGCTTACGTAAGGTAAACATAAGTTTTCGTAATAAACTTGGCAATTTAGTAGGTCAGGAAAATTAATTCAATTATGCGAAAGTTAAAGTCATGACATTTTACAAATCTAATTTAGAGAGATGTATTGATGATTTTTATGGTTATAATTAGGTATGTACCTAAATACATATTTGTTAGGGTCGCGAATCATATTTTGATCGACATGCCTGACATCATCACCTTACTGCTCTTATCCCATGTTACTTGGGGTCGGCGCAACACGTTTTCTTCTTCCATTCTCCCCGTCACGCTATCATTCACTCCCTTTTCCCTATTCGTCAAACAATCCATCAATCTTTTCTTTGGCCTTCCTCTGCCTCTCCATCCATCAACATGTACATTCATCACTTTTTTAGTCACATGCGTTTCGTCTCTCCTCATCACATGCCCATATCAAGCCAAACGATTTCCTTTCAACTTTTCTGTCACTGGCGCAGTGGCGTCACTTTCAAACTTCCTCTTATATACTCATTTCTTACTTTATCCATTCTCGTCACTCCACACATCCATCTCAAAATTCTCATCTCCGCTGCATGCAATCTTTTTTCATCCGTCTTCTTCACTGTCCAGCATTCCATAAAGTACGACAGGCCTTATCACGGACTTGTAAATTTTCTCCTTTAACTTGAGAGGCATCCGTGGGTCGCAAATTGTCCTGTAACCTGTCGCCATTTCATCCATCCTGAGTTGATCCGGTGCGTTACGTCTCGGTCTACTTCGCCATCCCCTTGGACAAGCGACCCGAGGTACCGAAAGACATGCTAACCTGACACTGAAAATTTGAATTTCGCGGGCTGCCTTTGCGCATTCACCATAAACAAGCAAATTGAAACCCTATCACAGATTAATACAAATGGGACACTCCGCAAAATCATTTAAATAAAAAGCGACTCTTGCTACGACACAATAAAGTGCAATTCAGGTCGCACAACGCTTATTACCTACAGTTATTTATTTATTTAAGCTTTATTTGTCCATACTTTTACAAAATTAATTAGGTACTAATTTTTTTTTTTTTTTACATAAAAATACATATTATTGTATAGCAGGGGCCAGTAGGGTAAAAAGTCTCCTCCATCTTTTTCCATTTTTGTTTGTCTTGGGCGGTGTACATCCAGTTTTTCCCCGCCGTTTTTACGATGTCATCAACCCATCGTTTCTTTTGCCGTACTCTTTGTCTCCTTCCAGTGGGACCGAGCCACTTTGTTGTTTGTAGTGTCCATCTGTTATCCTGGTACCTAGCTATATGGCCTGCCCACTTCCACTTCAGTGTCATGGCTTGTTGCAGTGAATCCGTGAGTTTTGTTTTGTTGCGTATGTCAACATTTCGTGTTTTATCTATTCTTCTTAATTTCAGGATGCTTCTTTCCATGGCGTGCTGGCACGAGAGGATTTTGTTTTTAGTCTTGTTAGTGAAAGTCCAAGTCTGCTTGCATATGTTAAGGAGGGCAAGATACATGAATCCATTATAATCCTCTTTAACTTCAGACTATAATTTCCTTTGAGGATTTCTTTCTTTGCCCAATATTTATTCCATGCTGTGTTTTACTGCAGCTACAGTTATATTCAACTACAAGTTTCTATCGCGTAACTCTTATACCTTCTGACCTACTGAATTTTTCATACATAAACTGCGAAGTGTCCCATCTGTATTAATCTGTGACCCTATGTTAATTTGCCGTGTTATTTCATAATAACTGTCAAATAATGACAGTTGTGATTTGAATTGAACAATTTAAGTTGGTAGGTAGTCGATTTGTTTAACAACTAATTTTCCTGAATTTACAATACTTACATCTGGTTAACTTAACCAGTTTGCATGAGGCATCATATATGACCAAGTATTATGGCCTGCCTAAGTTTACCAAATTAATATCTGAATCAATTCATTGATATTTACAACACTTTTGACGCCCTGTTGTTTCTTCTGGTATAGTATACTTATAAAAGCACTAGTAAGTGACTTTATAAGTAGGTAGTGTTGAAGCGTTGATCTCCTAAGAATGGTACTTTAGTTATAAAAGGAAATAGTAGTGTCTAAGTACAATATAATATCAGCTCTGACTGAATATCTACGTATGTCTTATTTCAAGTACAATTTTAAGAATAATGTATTGTAGTTTGTGTAGGTCTACTTTGTGAAATTAATTTGAATTTGTATAGCATCAAATGTAAGATTTTTAGATACCGTAAGTTTTGGAAGGATTGTGGTACCACAGAATAATAATGTGACAGAAGTACATCATCATAGGAAACAGTCGAAACGACGCGCTTCGAAATCTCGGTACCTATAAACCAGTAGGCAACAGTTCGAGTGCGCGGCAGTTACGCACGACGGACGCGCAGGTATGTTACTAGCTTTATTATTCCGTGGTGGTACGGAAGAGGCATTAATTAGGATTCTTTTAAGGACTTACCATAGTCAGTTACTTTTCTAAGAACTTAATAACTTTTGGTATTTTAACGATATTTTAACTCGAGGGGTAAAGAATAAAAATACTTACTTATTATGAATTCTGTAATATTTATCAAATTTTAAATAGTTATAATAGAGAAACGTGTTATTTGTTTTAGAAATATTTACGTAAATCGAAATTTTATGTTACTATTGAGAATTTAAAATTATTTTCAAAGAAATAAATATAAGGAAATATGTTTCCTTACGGTTTTACCTGTGCTTCCATTACCTTTTGAATATTTTATAATAAGTCGGTTTTAATTAAATAATAATTATTATTAATTCTGGCAATTAAGGACATGTTTGTGATATGTTTAATGCTTCCACAGAATAGTGTAACAATTAAATATTTTAAATAATATGTTTATTTCTTGCCTAATGTATAAGTGCATGTTATAATTAATTGATATTTTAACACAAAGTGAGATATAAATGTATAGGCAGTCTCTTATTTTAATTGAACATTTTATTAAAACTATGTAAATATATTTCGTACAATATTAAAGTGCCAGACATTTTTGAATTCCGAGTTTTTTTTCCTGGAGTCATCTAATCATATTGCACCATGGAATAGAAAACGAATGGAGTGCCAATTAATATGCATTCTAGCCACAAGTAAATCGGCCGAATAAAATCATCAAACTTCGTATAAATAAATTTTATTATACAACAACACATTACAAATACAGCTTAATAAGTTCGTCACTAACAGCCGACGGTGTCAATATTCCTAGATCGGTAAATAACAACGTTATGTATGCGGGCGGTGTGTAGTCTACTAGAGGATGTTCTTTCGTCAGATCTTTCCCAGATTTAATAACGCTTGATAAGTATTTGAATTCGTTAGGTAGATCTCGCTGGTTCAGAGGGTATATCCTAGAGAATTTGAAGCTTTCTGTCAACACAAACACTGGCTTTTTAAGTTCTAGAGCTGCCACTCCTAATGAGTAAGTCCCAATCTGTAACAAAAACATAGATTGATTGGTACAACATAAACTATCTTATATACATACAAATAAATAAAATTGAAGTGCCTTTTGCCGACCCGGATCGCCAACGACAATGTTCTTGTCGGTGAACACCAGATTGGTGAAATGTCAGTAGAAGCTGGAGAGAATTGGCTTGACAAGTATGTGTGTATGTATTTAGTAGTTACTTATAAGTGTGCGTGTGACTGTGTGTATAATGTTCGTCGATTTCGGCGGTCCGTGGTCTCAACAGTTCTGGAGTCATAGGAGACTCCGATGTAAAAATATAAAATAAGCCCGAGGCTCTGATTATTCCCGATGTCCACCACTTGTTTGGCCACTGGGGGACAGCTAAACAACTTTTAAAAATTATTCTAGCTGTCCACCACTGGGGAACTGACTTAATCTGACAATCAGTCTTACCAAAGAGTATTGTATTACCCAGTTACTGGGTGGTGGAGGTCAGATAGGCAATCGCTCCATGTAAAATACGGGTATTCAGCTGCAACCGGTTAGACTGGAAGCCGACCCCAACATAGTTGGGAAAAGGCTAGGCAGATTGATTGATGTAAAAATATTTCTTACAATATTAGCGTGGTGCCAGACATGGATTGGATATCACCTTGGAGTATAAAACAAATCAAATGACAATTCGTAAGCACAATTGCAAAATAAAACGTTCACAGGTGAAAAAAAAAAATCAACTACCTTCGTTATGTATTTATAAATACAGCTTAATAAGTTCGTCACTAACAGCCGACGGTGTCAATATTCCTAGATCGGTAAATAAACCAGTTATGTACGCGGGCGGCGTGTAATCTACTAGAGGATGTTCTTTCGTCAGATCTTTGCTAGATTTGATAACACTGGACAAATACTTGAACTCGTTAGGTAGATCTCGCTGGTTCAGAGGGTATATTCTAGAGAATTTAAAGCTTTCCGTCAGTACAAACACTGGCTTTTTAAGTTCTAGAGCTGCCATACACAGTGCGTAAGTCCCAACCTGTAATAAAAAACGAGAAGGATAATTCTGGAATTTGAAAGTGCTAAATGTTTTTTTTTGTACTAGCCTACTCTGTCCCACTCCTGGGCACAGGCCTCCCACCACTCCTTCCATCTTACGCGAGCCAACGCGTTCTCTTCCCAGTTTTGACGGAACTAGGCCAGGCGCACTCCGTATTATAGGAATGAAGTTGCATTATAGGTACGCGTTGAGCTCAACTTGTCGGGTTAGTGGCTGGAACGCACCGGCCGGCTCGCACGTTAGTGCGATACTCACTCACGCGCCGCGTAGTAAATGAAGACAACCCTAACGAGTCAGAAGGTACAAGAGTTCCTCGATAGAAAGAGAGGCAACTTCTAGGTGAATTAACTATAGGTAATTTTACGCTGTGCGACCTGAATTGCAGTTTAGTATGTATGCAAGAGTCGCTATTTATTTAAATGATTTTGCGAAGTGAATCTTCTGTACTTGTACTATTATGTATTCTGTGACGGAACCTATCCAGCTCGCTAAAAGATACTTCAAAATAAATGCCAGTAAATGGCTAATGGTTTCCCCATTAGCCATTTGCTTCGGATACAAATATACCAACCCGTTTCATTCAGCAGTTTTCATAAAAGGTAGGTAGTTTGGAGATTACGACATAGCCTCTATCCAATAACGATCCATCTACCTAGCCTTTTCCCAACGATGTTGGCTACCCGGATGCAGCTGAATACCAGTATTTTACATGGAGCGACTGTCTATTTGACCTCCACAACCCAGTAACGGGGTAATACGATACACCTTGGTAAGACTGGTTGTCAGATTTCGGGATTCTGACGACCCGCAACGACTGTAAAAGGCCGAAGAATGACAGCCGGGACCAACGGCTTAACGTGCTTTCCGAGGCACGGAGGGTCTTGGTATGTAAAGATGGTCACCAATCGGACCGACCGCGACAAGCGTAGCTTAACCTGATCAATCGCCCCTTGCGGCTGTTATTACTTAGCCACGAGCCCCGCAATAACGATGAATGGTGATATTATGACAATGCGGGAAACTTGAATGGAATGTCCAAATGCGAAAGTATAGGTAGGCTTTCTGTCTACATTCATGTTTTCTACTCTTTGGATTGAAATCGCTTGAGCATTGAACTATTGAAGTGGGTCAAGAGCAAAATACCTAGAGGTTTGAAGTGAGATGTTAAAGTTTGTGTGGGCAAATCCGAAATCCAGGCGGACGAAGTCGCTAGAAAAGCGTTAGCCAACGTTCGCACGGACGTAAAAATATCGCGGCGGGATTTCATCGCTTACTGGATTTTCAACTCTCGGTGTTGAGCCGAGCTTTGAAGATCCTGGTGCATTCCGGCCATTCCCAGCGCGGCGAAAAATCACACTGTTGGATTTTCAACTCTCGGCGCTAAGCAGTGTTATTTTTACGTCCGTGCGAACGTACTTAGTGTTAGTAAGGAAGGGCACCACAAAATCATTTGCAAGTTTTCACTAACACTAGCATAATCAGTCTATAATGTTCCCACTGCTGGGACACGGGCCTCCTCCTTCTGAGAGTGAGTGGGCCTTAATCTACCACGCGGGCTCAGTGCGGGTTGGTAGATGTCACATAAATAATAATAATAAAAACTTTATTGTGCAAGAATTAAGCATTCAATATTCTCAAAACACTAGCCTCCACACTAGGATTCCCTGTGTCGTGTGTCTTCGAATGTTTGGTTCTTGGACATGCCGTTTCCTCACGTTGTTTTCCTTCACTGTAATTTACAAAGTAAAGCGCCTGTCGGAGTTCGAACCTACGACTTACAACACGTAAGTCGGGGCCGTTGCCACAGGGCTACCACGAGGCAACACCTAAATGCATGCCTAAATTAAAGCACCCTGTTGAATTTTCAACGCTCGGCTCAGCGACAAAAGTTGAAAATCCAACAGGGCTTTATGTTTGTTCTTTTGCCTCATGAATATGTGACTTACTTTATTAATAATCCCGCCGCTCTCAGTGACGCCTTCAGCGCCTATCATGACGATGTCCACTTGCTCCATGATGTAGCCGATAGCCGCATCTAGGATGAGGGTCGCGTCGATACCAGCCTCTTCTAGCTGCTTATGCATCAATACACTGGAAGTAAAATCAGATTGTTTCAGAAAGAAAATCTTTTTTTGGCCTGCGGTGAAGTGGTATTATTATTTTTTTGCATATCTCGGGACCATGTTTTTTTTTACGTGTAGCTCACACATACTGCACTACCACGGGAGATAGTGCAGTTATATGGGACTCCAACCCACTAAAACTCCAGTGTCTTCCGATCTACGATCCGAGATACGATTGAACACAATATTTTTAGTGGCTTAATACAATTTTTTTAGTGGCTTATTAGCACTAGCAATCGAATTGAGACACTTTTCAAAAATGGGTGTAATAAATATAAAAAAAATACTAATATCGCCGGGTTAATTCAAAAACCAACTAACTGACCAAATTATGATTTTGTGCTAGGGCGTTTTAAAAGTTTGTATCAAAAAATTTCATGTACTATTTTAAATTATATTATTGTAAGGAACAGCATCTGATTTGTAATTTAATCATGTATGCGTTTATTTTTAGCAGTTCATAGAAAAGTAACAAGGTTTCACAGAATGTTGCATTTTGTGACCCAAACCCCCTTATTTAGTTGCTTTTACCTCCCTACAAAATAAAGGCTTTATTTTTTAAATTAAGCGCTACTGTCGAGTCTCTGAAACGTACTAGTTAATAATTCAGTAATATACATCGAACAATAACTGTTCATAATAATCCTGCTAGTTTCGAGAAAAATGCAAAAAAAATAAAATTTTAGTTGCTTTTACTTTCCGATATTTGTTGAAATTTTGTACTAACCTATGCGGTATTCCATAGCAAAGCGTTTTCATCATGAAAACTATCTAAGGGTTAGAGATGGTTAATAAATTGGAAATAATTTGATTATAAACACACCTAAATTGAAAAATAAATTTATTCAAGAAAAATGAACACAAAGGCATGAAAAACTCAATTAAAAAGATTATTCTTCATCAGAAGATACATCAGATACAGTAGCATCCGGCACACGGTCTAGTTTAGCACTATCAGTCGCTAAATTTTCAAACCAAGCGGTATTCTTCGGGGATTACTCCTTTTTTGCACAATTTTAGCAAGTCGGATTTTTTTGCATTTGTAATGGGCAGAGGTGCATTGTACAGCTGATTTAATTTGGTTGGAAGGCTTGCTTTAGTAGGATCCTCGATGGCATTTGTAGTTGCAGCTGCTGAATTCGCTACGGCTTTTTTTTTGTCTGGTTTCGTAGCGATGAGCGCAAATGTCGGGACCGGCAGTAGGAGTAGCTTCTACGTTTGTTTCCTGAATTTCAAGATCGAGAACCAAGAAATTCTCAGACATGTCATAATTATACAAAATTTTCATTTGACCCTTTTCGTATTTCATTCTCTTTATCTTTAACTAGTTTACTGTGTCTCCTTCTGTGTTTTTATTTTTGTTTTTCATTATGATGCCTGCAAAAGATTTTAAATCCAAGAAATCATTATATTTTAGCTCTTTCGTATTATAAGGTTTCGGCATAGTTTCGTTTTTTTTTTTATCGTGAAGACCGAGCTCGTCGGAAAACGTTGAGCCATTCAGACATGGAGTAGATCTTCGAGTGTTTTTGAGCCGACTCTATGCTACTGTGCATTCAATCGACCTCCATATACGAGTGGCCAGTCCAATTTCTAGGGGTGTTTTGTTCGGAGGTGTTTTATGCCCGCGCGGATCAAAAGTGGCTTCATATACCCGCACGGAGTTTCGTTTGCTTACGGCTTCTGTAATGACCGCTGGTGATATACAAAAAGTTTTACAGAAAAAGTTTTGGCACACCTGTCTTCTGTTCATTTTTACAGAAAAAATATTTCTTAGTGTTTGTTCTTGGAGTTGAGCGCTTTCTGTTTAATAAAAAAGTTTTGATTGGTTGCACCTCGATCAAACTCAAGATGAAGTTCTTTTTACCTGCATAATCTCGATTCCAATAGCTTCGACAACGCTTTGAACGATTTTCATCTGTAAAATTTGAATTGCATTTAAATTGACACTTAGTGCAATCAACTGGCTTGGGAACTTTAGGCTTTCGACAAACTTTTTTAGTGACATAAGGTAATCCATCAGCGCGGCGGCGCTTTCTTGCCACATTTCCTTTCCATGATGCTGGATCAGGCACACGCCAGCGACTACGTGGTTTAATCATTCTCCATGACCTTATGAAAATATTTTCGACAATATGCGATACCTACATGTAATGTAGTACTTTCGACAGCATTATTAAAAATTTCCATTACAATAATTGTTGAAATCGTTGACGCATCACTTAAATCATTATCCTTATCAATATTAAGAGGATTTAACAGCTGTAAATCAGGATCTTGATGAGCAACAAAAGAAGAAACCGGGTCCAGCAAATCTTCCAATGTACTGAGCTGATGGTTTTACTTCTCAATATTTTGTTGGGATCATGATCAAAATTATAGAAGTAAAACCTACTAAACCTATTTATTGACAATTACTTCTTGATTTTGTGTCAAGTAATAATAAATAATCAGCAGGTAATAGCTATTATCTTTTAGTAACTGCTATTAACATTGAACGTTAATGCTATTTCCTGATGTTTCTAAGTACTAAATCATATAATTGGATGTGATCGTTTTTCTTTCCCAAAAATTCCGTATATTTTGGAGGTATTTTTTAATTTGAAAACTGATTAAATTTAATTATCTTGTTTGACTTCGACACAAAACATAATTTTTCCGATTAACAAGGAATATTTGTTTCGCATAAAAACGGTATGGTTAGATAGTTGGTTTCACCATTCAGTATCTCCGAAATAAAGCATCGCACGGCTTAATAGTAATGAGTTGGTGGGTATATTTAACTGAATTTCCCAAAATCACTGAGTTAGTTGGTTTTTGAATTAACCCGGCGATATTTTCAGTAATGCAGAAATATCTTACCCGCTGTTGTCTGGACAAGACATTGTAACATAGACTTTGAATCTTTTGTTTGCTTTTGCTGCTTCCAACATAGCTTGCAGAACAACCCTCGACCTGGAGTGAGTCAATATTTTCTGAAGAAAAAATAAAATTGAATCAAAGTGATGAAAAGTGTAGTGGAAAGTACAATATTGGGCATTGTAATTGTATGTATTCTATTTGCTACCTGTACAGTCAGCGTCAAAAATATTGGGATAAACAGACTGTTGCAAAATTATCTAAAAAAAAACTAAGAAAATTAAACTTTATCTCAATGGAATAAAGTTCTTGTCAGAATGACAGTTGTTGTGTGGTGTGTTGTCTTCATTCTGAAACATTCCTTGTGTCATTGAGTTAGTATTTCATTTTCATAGTTGTTTGGATCATTTTGAACAGTCTGTTTGTCCCGATATTATTGATGCTGACTGTAGTTTTCTCAAGTTGTAATAGGAATAAAATCTAGGGAAATAAATATTTAAGTCACACACCTTCATAAATATTGATACTTACACATCCATCAGATATAGGCATCATAGCTTGTTTGGCAACCTTTCCTCTTGCTTCTAGTAAAGTGTTTAGGAATATGTGACCTCTTTGCAGCATGATTTGCTCACACTCTTCAAAAGACTGGAATGAAACGGTTATCACTTAATAAATTGTATGTTAAATATATATATATAAGTCTTATTTATTATGTAAAACACATGCAAACACAATGTGTTATAATGTGTTTATCTGACCCGGTAACGGCAGCAATGTTGGTGAACAAAATATGACAAACCTTGTCACTTTCATAGAGATTTAGTTGGTTCCAATTAAAGCCACCGGGTCAGATAAGTTTGTGGCACTTTACATAAAAAAAAAACGTTGGCTAATACATAGATACTTAGAGCTTTGTGACAGACAGACAGAATGGGCAAACAGACATTTTTTAGATAGGTACTATGAAATGCTAAATATTGAAATGAGACTTGTTATAAAACTTGTAAAGATAATCATACAAGTTTCATAACAAGTTTCAAAGCAATTATTTCAATTAAATCATTTACAGGCACTTTTAAATACACAATTTTTTTTTTTTAACACAAAAGCTATGTATAAATAAATGTTATTTTCTACTATCTTTCTTGCTGTGCCCGACAGGGTCCACAAATTTTTCTTAAGCAAAAGCTTACCACCTAAACATTGTGGATTGCAATGAAGTATTTAGTAAATTGTCAAGGAGACGGTCACTTAGTCAAAAGGTAGAAGCTATTTGCCATTAGCCAAGCCACTTGTACGTGTAATACAATTTTTGTTCAATTACCTTAACATCAAGCTTAGCAAATGTGATGAACCTCATGAACAGTTCACATCCTGATGAGATGGCAGTGACGGGCTGGTCACTGTGCTTCATAGCGTCAACGGCTAACTGCAGGTTCAGATCCAGCTCTCTCACTGTTGCCACTGGTAAGATAAATATTAAAACATACCTAAATCATTGGGACATTGTAATATATCATGCATAGTCATGCTCTGTCCCTTGGAGGGTGCAACTAGAATAAAAGAAAGAGTGTGAAGAAGAGAGAGAGAGAGACAGAAAGAGAGAGAGTATAGAAAGGTAGATGGTATGTATGATGAAAGGTGAAATGGCGATTGTCATGTTGTTAGCAGTAGTAGCATTGCTCTCAGTCGACCTTGAAACTTTTTTTGTAATATTAAATTGATGGCCTAATGCATTTCATTTGTTTTACTCCCTTGTCGTCATTCTTAAAGAATATTTGCAGCTGGTAGCGGAACTGCAGTAAATAGCAATAGTATTAAGAGAGATATTTCGTACAATCAGTCATAGCTTTTAGAATAAAACTGTTCCAACGGCTGATGCAAGTGTGGTTCTATGTTGAAATGCATAATACCAACCTTTATAGTTTTCTATTACAGATAAAAGGGTTCTAATAGCAGCCACTCCTGCTGATACATCTTCCTCTTCTCTCAAAATCTTTAGAAAGATTTCTTGGACTTCTGTAAATGTAAAATTGACAAAATATTGCGAAAATTTGTTTATCGGTGATATGGTAATTAATCTACTTTGGATATATGTTTCATACCTTCTTTTTTCATTTTGTTGTCTAGAAGTGATTAAATTTGTTGAATTTAATTATAAAAAACTAGTTTTGTTTACGTATCACACACAACATAACCTAGAAAATAAATGTCACTTATGCTGTCAGGCTGTCAGAGCCACTGACGTATAATATAAATCATATACGTCAGTGGTCAGAGCAGATCAGCAGAGTTGTCAAACTTAATCTGTGGTTGTCAAGCGGATTCGAATTTCGATTCGTTTTAAAAGCATTTTTGTTTGATTTCGTTCTAAAACCATAGGAACAGAAACCTATTTATTTGTGTCTCAAATCAACATGAAAGTTGAAGGAGGGTGAAGGTTTAGTGTCTAAACACACTATGCCGAAGTTACGCGACCGAAGTTCCGTGGCTGATGTTACGTTCCGACCACAGATTAAGTAGGTTCCGACGTGTCCGGCTGATATGACACACCATAAGTGCCGAACTTACGCGGCGGAAATTCAGTTGCGGAACTTCAGTGTCTTGAACCACCCCCCAGTCCAACGTCCCCGACACAGATCTTCTTCGGTAATCGAACCGAACTTCGGTCGCGTATAATGTGTGCTCTACAGAATACGTTGCCGCCGAATTGCCGCTGAACTTACGCCCGACCGAAGTTCGGCTGTAAACTAGAACGCAACGTAATTTCGGCATAGTGTGTCGTCAGTAATTCAAATAGCATTGCAGGCGCAATCATGCCGAACTTCGGCATAGTGTGTTTAGACACTTACAGTGTCATATTTAGCCGACGTTCGCACGGGCGTCAAAAAATCGCGGCGATTTTTTTTCGCGCACTGCTCTTTCAACGCTCTGCTTAGCGCCGGGAGTTGAAAATCCAACAGTGTATTTTTCGTCGCGTTGGGATGCACTCTGTTGTTGTTAGGTTGGATTCTCGAAGCTCGGCTTAACAACGAGAGTTGAAAATCCAGTGCGGGGCCGGGATAAAATCCCGCCGCGACTTTTTTACGTCCGTGCGAACGTCGGCTTATTGTCTGACTTTTTAACCACAAGAACCACAATGGTCCTTTTGAAGGACTTTAGGCGCGGTTTACACAGAAGAGACATGGCGAGGGCGTGTGGCGGAGGCCTTAGAGCATTTAACCTAGCGGTGGCAGATAATCAAAATCAAAGAAACCTAAAACTAGGGATAATAGTCATGTCGTTTTTGTCGGGACGAGAATTGCGCCCGCGCTTCCATGTGACGTCACCGCCACCAAGTGACTCGCCACCGCCACTATGTGGCGCGTGTCCCGTCTTTGACGAAAAACGACGCTATGCAACATGAATATTAGGTTCATTTTAGGTTTCTTTGATTATCCGCCACCGCCACACGCCCTCGCCACGTCTCTTCGCTTGTATTACAGGTTTGTTAAATAATGTAAAACTGGTACTTAATAGTAATATACAGGATGTTTCTTTTCAGGTGTTAACCAGTGCGAGCTGATAGCAGAGTACCATACCTATTGTTTTACCCCCCATGTATGTTCTACGATCTAATGCAGTTTTCGAGTTATTTTAGATCCCTCATTTCATATCAATGGTAGTTGTTAAGGATAGTAGTAGGTATAAAATTTATGTTTTTATTATCAACTGAGCTCTGCTTAAACATAGAGGAATAGTATGTCAGGATTGACAAACATATGCAAAGCTATTAATAAATTATAAAATATGAAAATCACAAGATTCTAGACACTCCTCTTTCAACGACCGATTTCAGCAAATAATGCCCTATTTAGTACATTCTTGTTTAAATTTTTGACCCAAAAAAGATATGATTTTTTAAAGCCATCGTCTTGTTGAATCAGGAAAAATATCGAAAAAAAATTATAACTCGAAAACTACAAAAAAATATAAAACATACATGGGGGTTAAATCGATAGGTATGGTACTCTGCTATCAGCTCGCACTGGCTGACACCTTAAAAGAAACACCCTGTATAATAAATGCAGAATATAAACAGATGCGTATCACATACGTGAGATATTGACATAAATAATTACGTAATATTGATAGTTTAATTTATGAAATCCGTAATCAATAGATAACTGCAAATCGCTTAACTGATTATGCTGTAGGTAGGCAACTATCTCAGGATCAGGCTAACCCTTAACTATTACCGCCATCTATTATCGAGTAGACGGAACTAAATTGAGCGGGAACACTTTTCCAACTTCCCGAATTTTTCTTTTACGACTCGACTCGGAAAGATTTTCTCTAAGAATTAAAGGAAACGACGCTGCTGTGTTCTTAGTTAGTAGTTAGCGAGGGAAAGTCATGGCCACCGCTCTCTACCTAAGTTGACGTTGGATAAAGCAAAGTGTTGCTGGTAGTTGCGTGGGTTAGACGCGTTCGTGGACATATCATTTGTTTACCAAAACACCGGTGAGGCGTTATTCAGTGTTAGACTATTGTTTTATTGGAAAAAGAACATGGGAAACTCAGCATCTGTCAAGTTGAACGACAAACGGCGGTGGCAGTAAGTTATATTTTGTTCGAATGACTTTGTTAATTTAATAGTTGTTAGTTTGACAATTTGTATCCGATTACGACCTAAAAAAAATAACTTTTGAGAAGTCCAGGTAAAGATGAAGTTATATATAATGTTTGCTTGTGGGTAGGTATTCCCTGGTATTCCCAATCCCATAGAATGTAAGTACTTATGTATTCCGATTTGTGAATAAATCAGGTAGGTATGTATGTAATAGGTACCTATGTTCTATGATAGATTAGAGGATTTTGTTTCCGTACTTAGTCCTTCATGTGGACCATTGTGCGAAATTACTTATTTGTATTACGTTCAAACTCAAAACTCTAACTCAAAGCATTTATTTCGAATAAACCGATTAGAGGTACTAGCAATGATGTATTTATAATACGTCATTGCAGGTAGGTACCTACTTACGCCAAGGGGTCGGTCAGTCAGAAAGATGAAGCTAGTTGCCCATTCCACAGCGTAGTAGGTTCCAATGAAGAAGAACGGGCAAGAATAGGTAGGTAGGTACCTATAAAAGTACTATATAGGGTGACTGGTAATTAGTGACCGATACTTAAACACATGACTGTAGGTACTCGTGATAACAAATAACTTTTATTAAGGGACCAAATGTATAATCGCGAAAAAAATATCAGCGGTTCCCTACATTTAGTATGTTCGTCTATCTCGTCAAAATGTAGGGAACAGCTGATATTTTTTTTTGCGATTTCAGGTTTGGTCCCAAAGTAAAAGTTGTTTTTATCATGAGTACAATCATGTGTTAAGTATCGGTCACTAATTACCAGTCACTCTTTAGAAGTCTGGATTTCCCATTGACATGATGTTCCAATTATTTAGGTAAGCTTTAGTCAAAATAAATTCGAGAAAATAGCCTCCATCCTCCATGGTAACGATTATTTATGTTTACCCATTGTTGTCACTATAATATTATGAATACGATGTAGGTATTTATGTAGGAAGCAGAAGCCAACTACACAAAAGCTACGTGTTTCTTTTACATTTAAATCAAATTAAGTTAGTTAGTTTCACTATGAATAATAGTGATGTATTGTTCAGTTTGTTCGTCACAGATTTTTATCTCGATAACTGCAGTGATAACATTCTGTTCTACCAGTCAGCTACACCTACATGATGTGTTTTATGTATTTACTGTAGGTATGTGTGTATGGAGACGGTATTGTTAGGAGAGTTATATAGACGCTTTATTTATAGTCTGTCAGATTATTATCTTTCTTTATAAATAACGTAGGTACAGTCAGCGCCAAAAATATCGGGACGTACAGTCTCTAAGCCGACGTTCGCACGGGCGTAAAAAAATCGCGGCGATTTTTTTTTCACGCACTGCATTTTCAACGCTCTGCTTAGCACCGGGAGTTGAAAATCCAACAGTGTGTTTTTCGTCGCGCTGGGATGCACTCTGTTTTTGTTAGGTTGGATTCTCGAAGCTCGGCTCAACACCGAGAGGTGAAAATCCAGTGCGCGATAAAATCCCGCCGCGATTTTTTTACGTCCGTGCGAACGTCGGCTTAGTCTGTTCAAAATGATCTCAACAATTAAGAAAATTAAACTTTATCTTGTACGCTGAATATACAACGTGTAACGTTAAATGCGCAAAACCTCTTAAGGGGTCATTGTACTCATCATTATGAACAACTTTTACTATGGGGCTAAACCTGAAATCGCGAAAAAAAAATCAGCTGTTCAGTACATTTTGACGAATTATG
The DNA here is from genome assembly GCA_905163495.3 of Cosmia trapezina. Lineage (NCBI taxonomy): Eukaryota > Metazoa > Arthropoda > Insecta > Lepidoptera > Noctuidae > Cosmia > Cosmia trapezina. The sequence continues at coordinate 20,964,465 of LR991029.1, forward strand.
CGATGATAAATGTACTGAACAGCTGATTTTTTTTTCGCGATTTCAGGTTTGGTCCCATAGTAAAAGTTGTTCATAATGATGAGTACAATGACCCCTTAAGAGGTTTTGCGCATTTAACGTTACACGTTGTATGTAGAAGGAAATACACGTAAATTGACACATTTGTAACGGCTTCGTTGGTATACTCTAGTGGTCGAGGTCGATTCCCAGGTAGAGGAAAGTGTTACCTATTGGGTTGTTCCCTTAGATTAGGAATGTCTTTCTTTCATTATAACTTTGTAACAGCAGCCCAGCGCACATACGGCAAAATGACCACTTTAGGCGGTCAGAAATAGATTTTTCTACTTAAGTATAAGGTCTAAAATTGTTTGTATTCTTCGAGTGTAGTTGTTCCATCGTGCTGTCATAAATATCCTTTGATATGTTTATAACAAAGGCGCCCGAGGCTCCGACAGGTAAGCGTTGTGTAGTGTACGGCTACGGCTAGTTGCGTACGAAACCCAAAAGCACTAATAAACGTGCTTGTTAGATTTTTCTCGGAATAAAAAACCAACGTCCAAACAAAAATCGGACATCTCCTTTGACCACATCGTTCTGGTAGGTACATCCTGTATATATGTTTGGCTTGCCACCTAAGACATAGGTACCTGCTTTGTTAAGAACTTCGTTGTAGGTATGGAACCAGGGGGTCTACTCCCTAAGCACGAAACCCGTAGTTTCGGCCTTCGTTACTGGCGTTTCCTACTCCGTATCACCAACGGATGGATGACAACACGATTTGACAGCTGTCCCTAATCCCGATGCGTTTTTGATCGTCCGAAAAATGTAACTTTTAGGTTCAAAATGTAACACTCATTCATTACACAGTCTGTAAATGTGTGGGGTTACACTTGTTTTGACGATCCATTCGTTATGTCAGACGGATGGACTGACGGACGGACGAATGGACGGACGGACTTAGGGAGTAGACCCCTGGTCAACAGGTTTACATCTGAATTTCTGAGTAGGTATATACCTAAGATGCACTTGCTCAACGTTGAAGGTATCACAAATTTATTCTATTATTCTATTTCTATTCTTATTCATTAGCTTGGGACTAGATGGCGTTGTGTGACATGTCCAAGGATATTTATATATTTATTTATTTATTCTACGAGCCTGTGACCACTTCTCTTCTCATAACAAACAAGGCAAAACGTTAGGTAGGTATAGCAACACTGATGTTTTAAATTGCCATAATATTGAAAGTAAATTTAAAAAAAAACTGGACTATTGGGGACGTAAAACTGCTAAATATATATATGCATTTTGTAAATGCAAATGCAATAAAAAAAAAATGAAAATGCGTTCATTGTACTTGTGGGACACGTCAAAAGTAAAAGTCCTATACTATATAATGAGCAACATTTGTATAGGTTCATAAACCTATAAAGCCGTTTATAGGTATATACAGGATGTTTCTTTTAAGGTGTCAAGCCAGTGCGAGTTGACAGCAGAGTACCATACCTATCGATTTAACCCCATGTACTCGTATGTTCTACTTACGATTTTTTGTAGTTTTCGAGTTACTTTGGATCCCTCATTTCATATCAATGGTTCCTAGTGGATAAAGTATAAAATTTATGTTTTATTATCAACTAAGCTCTGCTTAAACGTAGAGGAAAAGCTTTGTATTGAAAGATAATTCACTTTCAATACAAAGTTGATACATTGAGTTCCGAACTGGGAATCTTCGTCACATTAGGTAAGCAAATAATCAGACCGCGACATTTCTTTGGCCTCGTAAAAACTATGGATTTTAAGGCCATTGTATGTTTGTGTGAGTGGCGAAATTTTTCGACTCACAATAACTTACTTATTTGTAGGTAAGTATAAATAATTTAGCTATAAGAAGGAGTGATGCTATAGTATGCTATATTGGAGACAGCTTGCGGACGTAAATAAATAAGACCTGGTGACTCGCGTTCCGGATCGTTCCTGGTGCAGAGGCTGGCCATCGCAATCTAGCGTGGAAACGCGGCGAGTGTGATGGGCACTTTTGGGCCGGGAGCGGTCAGGGACTTTTAGTGTGTAATAGTGGTTTTTTTTTTTTTTTTCATTTATTGTTATAGTTTTAGTTTATTTATTAAAAATGACTTGTAGGTATTTTTTTTAATCCTTTAAAACCATTGAATCAATAAATAATTAGTTCACATTACTTATAATTATAATGTATGATTGTATGTCTTACAAACTTCTAAAATAACTGTGCGTAATCCATCGATCGATGATAAATTTTAGAGAACTAGGTACCTACTAAAGTATTCAATTGGGTCATTACAACTTTACATAGGGGTAGGTACCTATATACGAGTTATTTTAAATAAAGCTATTTCATTCATGAACTGAAATTCAGCATCTACGAACTTTTAAATTCATACATAATAATCTACTGTTCCGTTACCTTTGTTAGTTATATGATATATAGGTATAGGTACCGTTTCCATCAGATTTTCGCATTTTGTATTTTCCCACTCACCTATAAGTCTAATCCTAATCTATTGCAGATATTTAGGTAATAAAATAGTGAACAATCATTGAAGATAAGGTTCTTGAATTTTTGCCGAAAACCATTGCAAGGACAATTGTTAATTTGGCGTTCCTTATCGAATGTAGTATCTTCTTGATGATTTAGTTAGATATACCCGATGCCGAGTAATGGCCTTATCTATTAGTGTCTTTATTATTACGTCTAGTCATGTAATAATAGGTACTTACCTATAGTTTATTACATTTTGTTAATTCAGGAACTCGTGGCTAAGTAACTACAGCCGCACGGGTCGGTCCATCAGGCTAAACTACGCTTGCCGGGGTTAGTCCTTGCAAGGATGACCATCTTTATATTCCGAGACTCCTCCTTGCCTCGGAAAGCACGTGGTCCTGGCTGTCATTCGTGTATATTTGACAGTCGTTATCGCGGGTCGTCAGAAGCCCGAAAGTATGACAACCAGTCTTACCAAAAAAGGGTATCTTATTAAAAAAGTTACTGGGTTGTGGAGCTCGGGTAGGCAGTCGCTCCATGTAAAATACCTAATGGTATTCAGCTGAATCCGGTTAGAGTGGAAGCCGACCCCAACATATTTGGTAAAAGGCCAGGCAGATTGATTGTGTTCTTATCGCAAGGTACAATTAGATCATAAAGTTAAGGTCTATAAGTTTTTTTTATTATTATTGATTTGTTACGCCTTACGACATTTTTAGTTTTCAGACGGATCATAGTATACCTATTGATGTGACATCACTGAATACGTCACTGTTTTATAATTAACACTAGAAATTCTGATTAAATTCCTGATGAAACTACGTGACTAATATTGCCCGGCGACATGACATTCAGAGAATCGATGTTAGCACTCTGTTTGTTTCTGATATAAAAAAAACCGGTCAAGAGCGAGTCGGACTTGCGCACCGAGGGTTCCGTTCCGATTTCTGAAAAAGTGTGCTATTTAGAGACATCGTTTTATTTTTCCTGTAATCTTTACATAAACTTCTATCAAATAGAGTAATTTCAGATTTTGCTCTTTGCAAACTTCGGAGATAAGGGGGGGGGGGGGGGAACGGAACGGTATTTTTTTCGAAAACTGTGCGGCCTAAAAAAAATAAAAAATAGTTTAAGAATGTGCAAGCAGCGTTCTTTCATATGATATCCCACATGCCCTAGGTGCCTCACTTTGAATTTTTAAGACCCCCTTTCAGTCTCTGTTACAAAAAAAATATAAATATTTTTACTTCTTTCTTATTTGCAAAATAGTTGGGTAAGCGTAAACTGTTCCAAATTTCAAGTTGATAGCATTAGCAGTTCTTGAGATATCCAGCTGTGACAGACAGACAGACAGACTGAGTCACACCATAAGGGTTCCTTTTTTACCATTTTGGTACGGAACCCTAAAAACCATAAAGATACCTATTTATACTTAGTTATCACTTATCAGACAACAAAACACTAGATAGGTACATTGTTAGGACGTGACCTAGTTACGTGCTAGAAATAGGTAAGTAATTCCGCTTGACAGGATATTACCTACATGTAGAATTCATTGCTCTATTCATAGAACTTTTTGTCATGGTACATACCTACCAGGAACTCGACTGGTATGATACCAGTCAGTAATTACTATAGAAACAATCTACAATGTCTTAATTCGGCCTCGAATTATCTCAGCCTGGTAGACAAGCTGACGGCCATTGCGTCAGATATCGGCTTTAATATCAAGATTTATGTTCCAAAAACACATTACAAAGTAAATAAATAGTTGTGCAAATCGTTTTATTCGTTCATTCACATTTGACTCTATTTGGCAACAGAGAAACTGTGTTTGGAAAGTCCTATAATTCTGTATAATTTAATTACCGAGTATGATTTTGATATAATATCATTTTAAATAGTCAAAACATTTAATATTGATAAACAACGTCACATGTTACAGGGTGTGTTAACCGTTAATCGCAGACCAGCACCCTAATTGCGTAACACAGTATAGATCGGAATCTGAATCATTTTGAAACCAATTGCTAATCCATTGCTTTATATGTTCGAAAAATTTGTCTGCTCAACAACGTAAATAACGCAATGAATGTTGTTGAACTGTCAAAATGAAACCAACTGCGATTGATAATGTGTTACGCAATTAGGGTGCTGCACCCTAATTGCGTAACACATTAGCAATCGGAGTTTGAATCATTTTGAAACAAATTGCTAATCCATTGCTTCTTATGCTCGAAATATTTGTCTGCTCGACAACGTAAATAACGCAATGAATGTTGCTAAACTGTCAAAATGAAACCAACTCCGATTGATAATGTGTTACGCAATTAGGGTACAGCACCCTAATTGCGTAACACACCATCAATCGGAATCGGTTTCATTTTGACCAATTTACGGTGTTGAGAAGACTTTTTCGAACATTTTTGAAGCAATAGAATAGCAATTTGATTCAAAGTGATTCAGATTCCAATCGATTACGCAATTAGGGTGCAGGGTCCTGCTTAATGTAATGAAAAGTTACACTGTCGTAATCGTAATCATTTAGCCGTCAATATGTATGGTCTAATCGCCGTATATTTCTGCTTACTCTGTAACCTACTTTACGCCAACGATGCGCGTAATAATTTAGTATTATAAAATAACATGAGTGAATTTAAATATAGTGAATTTATAACTGTGTAGCTATCAACAACTGAGAGAAATAATCGCCTTCCACTCGAGTCAAGCTTAACTACTTAGTGCATCTTAGTGGAACGTGTTTCTCTATACTAACTGAGCTTAAAACCTTCACGACAAATCGGTGTAAGTACCGACACCCATAACTTTTACCGTCTTAATCCAAAACAAGGTTCATCTTCAAACAAAGGTTTAAACCATGGACCCTTTTTTAATTTCGAACTTTATTCCGACACATTAAGATGTCAGTTTTGTTTATAGAACTGCGTATTTCTATCACAAAAACTGGGTCGATGGTTTAAACCATGAAAGAAGAAAAACCTCGTTTTGCAATAAGACCGCTTAAGTCCTTCGAGCCGGATGTACGCTAAAGTTAGTCTGGCTTCTCTGTGTAAAGTCGTTAGGTGAGCTTGATGGATCACCAACTCAGTAAGTCGTCCACTCTTAGGTAGAATAGAATTATTGGATTTTTCATTTAAAAAAAAGAAACTATTTCTTCGGAAAGAAGCATTTTCAAACTTAAGCCATACTTGGACAATAACGGCATTTAAAAGTAAATCAGCGATGACTCATTAAGTAGGTTTACGGCGAGTATGTATAGCTGCTAACAGGCAAAACCACCATTGAAAAATTAATAAGCCTGGAGATGGAAAAGAAATCCATATATCCAGACTTATTAATTTTTAATGGTGGCGCTATTAGCACCTCTACTCGCCTTAAATTACATAAGTCAGAGATTTTTTTTTTCGTGAGATAATCTGATAGCGTGACAACCCTGACACATAGGTAACTGTCGTGGTCTGTCGTGGTTCAATAGTTATTATAAACATATCATTACTTTAACCCAAGTATAACCACACATCAGCTCCACTATATACTTTATAAAATAACCAACCAATGACCACAATAATTTCCAAGCAAAATAAGCATGGAAAAGTTGGTAGCACAATGTATATTATATTTTCACTTTCTACCATAACAGGCATAGAACACTCTCTCCTGCGTATGACTATGAGTATGATTATGCGTAGACGCAGGAATTTTGCGTAGTTTCGTCACAACGCGGTGCAGTTGCAACTCACTTGACTACCATTATTGTAGTTACCACACAGTCATTTGAGTAACTGTTATGGTTAAGTGGAGTTTTAGAACTGCAACTGCATTCGTGTTTCTGTTTATGTTTACATTTTATAATCGTTTATGACTTTACTAGCTTTAGCTTTAGCCCGCGACTTCGCCCGCATGGTTGTCGGAAAATATCCCATGGGAACGTACTAACGGGAATCCTTCCTTATTCCTTGTCTACATTATAAAGGGAACCTCTGTGCAAAATTTCAGCTTTCTAGATCTAAGGGTGTGGGCTGGGCGTTGATGAGTCAGTCAATCAGTCAGTCAGGACTTCTATTTTTATTTTTAATAGATAGATTGCATTTAAATCATGAAATTATTTTGCGTTAAAGGCAAGATACACCCTTGCCTTTAACGCAAAATAATTTCATTTTCCAGGATTTATTTCCACAAAGGCCAGACAAGTAGGAGTGCCCCCCCTAGTATTGCACTATGTGTTAGGAATAAATTATTTATATCAATGACGTACAATAACTATAAAAAATACTTGTATGAAAAAATTACATGTTTACCAAAGATAATTTTCTATTATGTTCGTGTCAAAATGCTTGTAGGTAGATTGTTAAACATTTTGCTTGATCCGTCTTGACATGGCCCCTTGCCCCCCTGTAGCCGTCCTTGGATTACAGGCTGTTGTGTTGACAGATTTTCCTCACAATTACTGGATTATACTCCATTCATATGAAAATTAATTAAGTAAGACTGATGCAGATTCAAATCCGCATCTTTAAATCTTTAATCCTGATCCAAAACACAAAGACTACAAAGCGCATATAATTAAAGTTAAGACTGTCGGTGTCATCACCGCTGCGCAAGAGTTGGCTCATGGCTCATCGTCGCGCAGTCATTATGACGGCTGCTTTTTGTATAAGTCTGACTTGCAAAACTTATGTGATCTGTGATGTCCGGTTACATCAAACTTACAACATTTCAAATAATTTTGCTGCAAGTGTACCCGCTGATTTTTAACCGACTTCAAAAATTAGGAGGTTCTCAATTTGTCGAAACCTTTTTTTTTCTTTTTTTTTGATATAAGTTCCCCGATTACTCGAAAATGGCTGGACCGATTTGAATTTTTTTTTGTTTGTTTGAAAGGGTACCTACTTCCCAGGTGGTCCCATGATCATCAAGACAGAATCTGATGATGGGATCTCATGTCTGTCTTTTGTTTACACCAGTTCATAACATAACATCACGCCGGTACGCTGTGAAGGGGTAAGCACATGTGAACCAATAAAAAGTGAAAAATAAAAACTTTTTTACAAGAAAATACAACCGACTTCCAAAAACTACACTACAAAGTGAAAAATAACTTTAATTTCGGAAGTCGGTGGAAAAAAACAAAAATACATTTAACGAGACACGACTTCCGAAATTATATAGAGGCATGAGGAACAGGGTGTAAAGTTCACTCATTCTCTATTGAAAAAGGAAGACCCTCCATAGAAAAGGGAGGATCCTCCGACCAGACGGGTGTTGTGTCTAGTGGGCTACTGCCCAACGGTTGATGTCGGGACGTTGTATATATGCTAGTCGCGTGGTAAACTCTAATTGCGCGATGCAGGTTTGCGTGACGTCATGTCATTGATGCGTAGTTCATATGTGGCGATGTAGATGCCGCCACATCACTCCCCTCCGGAGACCGGAGGTCGATAGTGGGCTGAGTCGTGTATCTTGCGATGCTTGCCAGTGCCAGTTGTGGTTCCAGTGAGTCGGAACCGGGTGCGCAGACAGTTCCGACTCACCGTGAACTATGCGAGTTCACGGTGAGTCGGAACTGTCTGCGGTGATACCCCACTGAGTCGGGGTGGCGCTGCGTTATGCTCCAGTCAACACTCCGACTCACTGGAGTCCAGTGAGTCGGAGTGTACTGCGCTGGGTTGAGGCTGAAGGTGATGACCAGGAATGCGCGTCCGCTGCATGCTGGTGGTCAGGATACCTGTTGCAGCCGTGGTGACTCGCCGCTCGAAAGCTTGAGGAAGTGATGCTGATAACGTCACGCTGAAGAAGTTGCACGAAGGCTGCGCTGACGTTCATGCTCGGGGCACCAGTTTGGAGGCATGAGGAACAAGGTGTAAAGTTCACTCATCCTCCATTGAAAAGGGAGGATCCTCCGACCCGGAGCGACGGATTGCGTGACGTCATGTCATTGATGCGTAGTTCATATGTGGCGATGTAGATGCCGCCACAATTAAAGTTATTTTTCACTTTGTAGTGTTGTTTTTGGAAGTCGGTTGCATTTTTTTGTAAAAAAGTTTTTTAATGCTTCAAAAAGCGGAATGCTCTTAACTTTTATAGCTTAGATTTGTCCTACTGTGTCCTAAAATAAATAGTTTGTATTATTTCTGCCGATTTTGGAGGACCAGCAGCTTTCCACAGTTTGTTACATTTATTAATTAGTCGCTTATGGCTAATGTTGCCTTTCTTAATCGTAATATTAGTTGTATAAGCAAGAAATAAAAGTTTAATAAGTTAAAAGTTTTATTAGTAGTTAAAAAAAGTAATCATGCAATCGTGATCGCAATCACTTTTAGTAGTTAGTAATCGAAATGTCTAACTACTTTTTACGATTATTTCATGTAATCTATTATGTGATTACTAACTACAAAATGTAATCGTAGTTATTAATCAGTAGTTAGATTACATTTTGCAAGTGTAAAGGGCAACTGATAGAAATCCGACGACTGCCGATACACGATGCGATGTTTGCCGGGTGATGTTAATGCCCAGATTTCCTGAAAACGCTCAAAAAGGTGGTTTTTTAAAGCAGTGTATCTCATAAACCGTAAATAATTTTGACATGTAAAAAAAATATGATATTTTCAAGTCTTTTTCGCATACTGTGATGGAAGCCAAAACATAATTATACATATTTTAATGCACCAAAAAAATCTTTAAACATACCTCCTAATAATCTTTAAAAGCAGTTTATCCCTTCATTAACAATTATAATTATAATTAAAAATATACCATGAAATGTCAAATTCCAAACTGCATCCAGTGATGGATTACTTTTTATTAAAAAGTTAATTTCTAATTTTATACGATTTTATTTGCATTTTTACGACATAATTCCGGTGCGCGTGAGAATCTTCTATCTCGTGCGTCAAACTAGACAGCCATAACGCCATTTCACTTACACACCGAGCTAAACCAATCTTGGAAAAAGGGCCTTAAGGCGAGTAGTGCCGCCGTTGAGGAAAAAATCATAAGTCTGAAGATATGGAACATAATGGAATGTGGTCAGGTGAGGTCAAAAAAATTCTACCTCACCTGACTGACAAAAATGTGAGCATAGGGTTTCAAAAGGTTCCATAACTCCAGATTTATGAATTTTTCCTCAATGGTGGCGCTAGTTGGCGTCACTACACTCGTGAAGAAAATAGTTGGTAAACGCTTTACAATTTTGATTAGAATGCAAAAATTCAATTGCCCCTCTGGTACAGTCAGCAACAAAAGTCGATTAACACTTGCAGTTTTTTAACCGACTTCTAAAAAAGGAGGAGGTTCTCAATTCGAATGTTTGTATTTTTATTTTTTTTTTATGTTTGTTCGCGCATAACTCCGTCGCTTGCCAACCGATTTGAAAAATTATTTTTTTGTTGGAAAGGGTATACTTCCCAAATGGTCCCATTTTTGTCAAAATCCAGTTCTGATGATGGGATCTTGGAGAAATCGAAGGAACACTTCAAATATTATAGGCACACCTATAGCGATTTGGGTATTTTTTATAGTAGCTCGTGCATTTGCTCTCGGAAAGCACTACTTGGTGAAGTGGAACTGATGATGACCACAGATGGCTACCGGAACTACTCAATGATAAATATTTCACGTGTTGCGATTCGATTACTTTAATATGGTTGCTAAGCAATTTCCGCTCGTCACACAATGCGGGTGGTGAGTGGTTGTTGAGGAGTTCTCCTGGTTCTTACCAGCAGAACTCCTCAACAATTAACGTCCCAGCTCCCAGCATCGGGAAAAGCAATATTTTGTAACATGTGATGAGCAATTGACATTAAAGACTATTGTAACTTATACAAATTATAAACAGACCCACTAAAAAGCGAGAAATAAAAACTTTTTAACAAAAAAAAAAACCGACTTCCAAAAATCACTACAAAGTGAAAAATAACTTTGATTTCGGAAGTCGGTGGCAAAAAAAAAAGAAAGTAAATAAAAAACGAAAGACACCGACTTCCGAAATCAAAGTTATTTTTCACTTTGTAGTGATTTTTGGAAGTCGGTTTTTTTTTTGTTAAAAAGTTTTTATTAATCTTAATTATTAAGCGAAATATTTAATTCAAATGTGAACAGAAGTACTTAAAATTTGAAGAACATTAACTCTTAACAGTTATACAAAAAAAAGCAGTTTATCGAATCATTTTGTGTTAATTTAGATGATGTCAAAAAGTAGCAGTGTTAACCGACTTCTGTTGCTGACCGTACATAGGGAGGATCAAATCTGTCTGGGACTTGGTCACTGACTTAGGTACTTACCTATTTTTTCGCTGTGCCATGACTGTTCGTTACGTGGCATATGATGGTCAGTTTTCGCTGCACATGGTGTTCGTTTTTCCATTCAGCACACCGTACGTCACGAGTGTCACGACAGGTGGTGAATAGTGAAAATCACTCTTTGGTCCAAATTCCGTAATTTTGGAAGCCCTAGTCACGACAGGTGGTGAATAGTGAAAATCACTCTTTGGTCCAAATTCCGTAATTTTCGAAGCCCTAGTCACGACAGGTGGTGAATAGTGAAAATCACTCTTTGGTCCAAATTCCGTAATTTTGGAAGCCCTAGTCACGACAGGTGGTGAATAGTGAAAATCACTCTTTGGTCCAAATTCCGTAATTTTGGAAGCCCTTGTCACGACAGGAGGTGAATAGTGAAAATCACTCTTTGGTCCAAACAGTGACGAACGAACCATGCAGTTTAATCTGCCTAGCCTATTCCCAGTTATGTTGGCCACAATAATCCCAATAATTGGCTTCCAGCCAAACCGGGTGCAGCTGAATACCAGTATTTTACATAGAGCACTGTCTATATGATACGATACCTCTTGTTGTTTGTTATACTACAGGATAATGTTATAAGTATTTCCATGACTAGCCAACATTTGAATGATGAATCAGCTTGTTACACCCACCCACACACAGAGCCTAAATTTTTACTATTGGAACAAAAAAATATAACTAAGGGTCAGCGCACACCAAGAGCAGAGCAGAGCAGAGCATTTTCTGAGACTATTGAAAAATTAATCTTATGACAATTCTATACATTGCAAAATTAAATACACGCCAAGCATGCTCGAGCATGCTCGAGCGTAGTCGAGCATCAACTTTGGACGATTTAATTTTGCAATGTAAGGAATTGTCATAAGATTAATTTTTCAATAGTCTCAGAAAATGCTCTGCTCTGCTCTGCTCTTGGTGTGCGCTGACCCTAACGCGGCAAAGTAAAAAACTTTGAAGAGTTTCCTCCTTACAAAGTCTACATTTGGTTTTTAAGTTTTTACATAACTTAGCATACCTAACATTACGCCTGTATAACCCGAAAGGTTAGCCAGACGTTATTTGGTTTCGTCATGTCTAATACCATAGTAAAGTTTAGTGAGTTTGATTTGAACGGGCTCGAAGATGTGTCTGTGTCATCTGTGTGTCTTTAATAAAACCGAACTATTATCATTTGCCAGTTAGGACCACAGAGCATGTAATTAGGACTTAACAACTGTCGTAACGACGTAACGAATGTTGAGACTGCCGGCCCTGGTGAATGAATAGCTTCATTTTCGCAAAGAAATCGCTTAATTTTCATACAAATTTTAATTATGTATGAAAATGAAGCGATCCTTTTGGTTGAGTTTCAACACGATTTCACTGCGCGTTCTGGCACATACCTTTTAGAACGGTAGCTTTAACATTGGTATTGTTACCCTCCATACCTATAGATTTTAACAAATATTATTTGTAGAATTTCAATACCACAGTAGGTATGCTGACCGCTGATCCAACAAAGCGATAAGCCTCGTATAGGTTAAACGTCTATGCACTAACATCTAGATAATCGTTATCGGCTGCACTACAGTACTTACTCATTTGTTCACCATCACTTCCCAGTTTTATGAATACTTGTAGTATTTCGATTCGATAAAATTAAAGGAAAATGCTTTGACCAATAGAGTATAATTCAGGTTTGGGAGGTGCACTATACAGCCTGCTTGATTTCTTCTCGACGATTGTTTTTAATGTTTTCGGGTCTTTATTAACTATGAGTAGTTTTCTTTATTTTTAGTTTTTTTTTACACATGCGAACTACGCATCTCATTGACGATTGACGTCACGCAAAATCCTGCATCGCGCAATCAGAGTTTACCGTGCGACTGGTATAATACATACGTCCCGACATCACCGATAGGCCAGTCGCTCCATGTGAAATTCAGCTCTATCCGGTTAGACTGGAAGCTGACTCCAACAAAGTTGGGAAAAGGTTAGGCTGATGATGAGTAGTTTGCATGATGCTTAGCCTAATGTCTTTCAATTCTTACCTCTTAATTCAATAGAAGAGTCGACAAGTTATCTTTTACGGGGTTTTCTTTCAGGAAAAGTTAGCCTCTTGTAAAAATAACGTATCGAAACGTGATCGAAACATAATATGATTTGAGGAAATCTTTACTTCGCTTATCTTTTTGCTCCAATTGTAAGAATAAGAAGTAGGTAAGGTAGGTATACTAGACTTATGATATTGAACAGAGTCACGGCAATTTAGTAGGTAAACCACACAGAAAAATTTGCATTGAAAAATAAATGCTTTCTAGCATTTTGGAGTTCCTACAAACGAGTTTTTCCCTTAAAACGAATTACGATATTTTTCTCTCATTTCTTGTTAAAAAATTTGCTCTAAACCTTATTTTGGGGTCAAATTGATTAATAATCGTAGCAAAGGAAAAGAGACAGACAGATCTTCTCCAGCATATAAGATATACCTAACTCATAAGGAAATTAATTAATAAATAGCTTACTTAGCTTACATTGTTGAAATTGTTTCTAATCATGTTAATTTATATCACATATATCTCTAATTATTAATTATATAATCTACCATTAGGTGTTGCCCTATCACGCTTTATAACATGCGTTGTCCTACCCTTGGCCTGATCTTGACCATGCGCATACGCAGCTCATGCGAACGTCATGATTGTCATGTCCGCCATGACAGTTCGCGCGCATTTAATAAACTTCTTTGACATCCGTTCTTTAGTGCAGTGACATTGTAACTAATCTTTTAATCTTTTCTTAGTTGGCTAAAATGAAATTACTAAAAATCATAAACCATTCCGGTTTAGGATTTTTAGTAATTTCATTTTAGGTTAACTTTTACACTCTTTCTTGGCACGGAGATTCTATTGCTTGGTTCGAAATCTAGCATGTATTTTGATGTCCCATTTTTTAAATTTCGTATTAAATGTACTACTTCAGGTCTTAACCGACTGCTCGTCGAATGAAATTATTCTAGCTACAGACCCAGACCCTATTTTCTTTTGTAATTAACACTTTTTTAGTACCTCCTGTTTTTAGAAACTGGTTCTAAAAACAGTAGGTACTAGATAGGTACCCAAAATACCTAGATCAAGCTTGAAAAACTATGTTCTAATATTTTAGGAGAGAACTTATCTATATCTACAAACAATATAATATTATGATATAATAACAAATATAAACATAAACACAAAGTTTACTGACATCTTACATAACTAAGGTTGATGTTTTAAAATAAATATTTTTGAATAACGGTAGAGTTCTTGTTATGATCATTATCACCTATCATATAACCGGTTACCGGTTAGTTTCCATTAACCTAGCGATAACATACATAGGTCATTATAATACCTACTAATACATCTAGGATATCTATTTATGTTTTATGACTAATTTTATCACGTGATTTTGTTCGCCCGTTACTTAAGTAAATGAGGAAAGAAATTAAATTGTTGCGTCATTTTGCTAGAACTGTTTGAAAAGTCACTTGGACACGGTAATTTTAAAGGCTGATAAATGAAAGTCACTACATGATGCACACTATTATTTGTTTTCGTCTTTTACGAAGTTGAGCATAAGCAGGGGTTTTTCAGAAATTGAGGATTGCCTTTATTTTTATACTACCTAATATCAGTTTTTTAGGGTTCCGTACCTCAAAAGGAAAAACGAAACCCTTATAGGATCACTCGTGTGTCTGTCTGTCTGTCCGTCTGTCACAGCCAATTTGCTCCGAATCGAATGAACCGATTAAGTTGAAATTTGGTACATATATGGATTTCTGTGACCCAAACACGTACAACTAAAGTAAATAAATAAATTTTGAATATGAGGGTCACTTTTAGGTGGCCAACTAGAAAATTAAAAAAAAAAGTTTTGCAAACTGTACCGTTTGATATATCAAATGAAAGGGCTTACTATGAAGGTCTCAAATATATTAATTTTATAATTTTTAAATAAATAGTTTTAGAGTTATTTAAGAAAATAGACGAAAATTGACCATTCCCCCCCCCCCTTATCTCCGAAACTACTGAGCCTAAAATTTTGAAAAAAACATAGAAAATAGGTCTATACCTGTAGATTACAGGAAAACCTATAAGAAGTTTGTGGTCTTAACATAACATGGTAAATCTCTCAATATTGTGAGTACAAACTTACATTTACAGTTGGAATGTATGGGAGAACATTTTTTTCAACTATAACTATAATGTTAAGCTTGTTCTTGGGATAATTTCGTACCAACTACGGAACCCTTCATTGTGCGTAGTCCGACACGCACTTGTCCGGTTTTTTCTTTTAATAACAGGTAATGCTTAATACAGGGTGACTTGTTGTAATTTGACGTATTCCTTCCACGATGTGGTAGTGTGACCCACTTGCAACAGTTAAGCACCCCATAAAGCCTACATGAAAATTCATGGGATCCGAGAAAACCCAATTTTTATGTATTTTCGGATATTTCCCAGAATTCGTCACTAAATATCACTTTTCTCTAAACTCTGAAATTGAGTGGTATTCCATTGGGTACCTAATAGGTACCTACTTTAACAAACCTTTCGATGTAACCAAATTTTCTAAAACTTCAAAGCTAAAAAAAAGTCTATTATTCATTTTCAACACCGTTTATAATCTCAAAATTTTATAAGCGTACAAATTACATGGAAGAATTTATTTATTCAGCTATCTAACGAGGTACAAATAAATATTTAAAGGTGCCGATGAACCAGTCGATAATGTTGGCAAAAGTCATATTTGCAAATTGTTGTAACAAACCTACAAAGATAATTTTGTTGTTTTTAAAACTCCTTTATAACCAAATCTATATGATAAATCATCAAAATCTGTTGCGTAGTTTTAAAGATCTAAGCATACACAGGGACAGACAGACAGCCAGACAGACTTTGTTTTATACTATGTAGTGCTAGTGATGGTACCTACAACAAAAAAAAAAACTCAAAAGCCACTCCGCGACTTAGGTATGACCTAGTCATTGGGGTCGCGGATTGTCCGAAGGGGTTACCGCGGCCCTGGCATAGGCAACTGAAGGAACACGGGTGGGTTTTAGTCAGTAAAAGTCTGACACGCCCTTCCGCTCCACCCAGAGCGGGAGAAGTTATTTGATGATTTCCCACCCTCAAAAAAAAAAAAAAAAAAGGTATGACCTAGTCATGACGACCTGCATGGGTGCCTAAAGTGTGCTGGATTGCTGGGAAGTTAGAAAGTAGAGGGATTTTCACAATTTTTAAATATTACAACAATTTGCAATTTCGACCTTTGCCAGCATTATCGACTGTTTCATTTCAGCACTAAAAATTTAATATAGTCAATACTTTGAATACAGCATCATTATTTATGCAGCTTGTTTATATAAACTCATTGGCCTTCCCAGGGCATACCTACCTCCTTTATTTTGGAGCCAAAATTGTCTTTCCCGTGCCTACTTCCCTTCTCTACTTTTGAACTGATTGTGTTCATTATGTCGACTCGACTCATTTGATTAGTAAACAAAAATGTAATAATATTATACAACTTTAATGTATCCTTCCAACAGCTGCTTACTCCCAATCTACTTGTGATTTGCATCTGTGATTATAACTCTGAATCAGCTGTTTATCACACCACCAGAACTATAATTCTAAGTTCGAATGGAGGTGATTAGACTAATGGTTGTGTCGCCGTTATAAACACTAAACATCTCAAAGTCAGAACTTTATTGCTAATGTGACTCCGGCCCGTACGTACTGACCCACTGTGCTATCCATAATCCCGATAGGGAAATAAAAGTTCAGTGTAAAAACAGGTGAGTCAAAAATGTATTTTAATTAACTGTACAACTTTAATTACTAATTTACTGTACTGGCTACGCAAAATAGCTTTTATCAATATTTGTTTAATGCTCATTTTTACAATTACGTAAGATAACGGCGATCACGCGCGTTCAGTTTATTTATTTTTGCGCCACGTGATGCAGGTTCACAGTTGGTCCAGTATCATCTTATTGATTGATAACTCATTTATGTTCAGTGGCACCATCTCCAACCTTTAGTTGTCATTTAGAGTTCGTAAGAGCTCCCTGACAATCAGTTAATTTATTATTTATTTTAAAATTTTAAAATATGTGTTAATTTAAATTCTGTAACTTTAACATAAGTTTATAAAACTAATCAGACTATTTTCTAAAATTAATCAACCTATTTTCTGAATTAAAAATATACTTTTTATAAAAAAGTTATAATTCAAAAATGGAATTCTTGACTCGCAAAGTAAAGTCACATAGTCAACTTGACGCACGTCAGGTAAATGGCGCGTCTGACACCAAAAATAAACGGTAAGCATTTCAAAACCTACATACCCTACATATAATCCTATATTACAACTGAGTTTATATTATGTTAGGTGAAAACTTGGTAAAATTAATTGTTAGGTACCTTGAAGATACGTAAAATGACGAATACGAATGAAGATACGTAATAATGAGACGCAACAAAGAATTATTGACAAGTATTTTTTACATTTAAAATTTGATAGTAATCAAGAAGTAATCTTAAATTACTTCAAAGTAACACTCAAGGACGCAAAATGTATGGAAATTTATGAAGACGCTTTTAAATTTCCGTCCACGATAACGTTTAACGTGCACGTATTTCCATACATTTTATGGACGACGAAATTATAAAAGCGCACAAGTCTACCTACAATTTTATTATTTGTCTTGTTATTTTGTGTGAATTATCTAAGAGATGTGTACATTAGTGCTTCGTACTACAGCTGTTGTTTATTTTTATTATATTTTACATTTTTTTAGTAGCTACCCAGTTACTGAGGAGCACAGACAATTACCTGAGCACAACGCAGGGATTGAAAGTTTTGGATCGTTTTACAGAAAGGTTAACACCATTCACTTGTTAGGGAATTTATGCAAATTAGAAGTAATTAATTTGTTAAGTTGCTGCTGTTTTTGTAAATTATTTTAATCAGTTATTATGCGATGAGAGTGCGATTTGTAGAATTAAGAGGTGAGACGACTGAATTATTATATAGGTATTATTATGCTGAATAATTTTATAGATAGGTGTGTACATAAAAATATACGAGGCATGAGTACGCAGTTCTTTTAAACAAAAAAACATCTTTTCGCTATCTTTAATCTTTGTTTCGATATATTTCAGGGTGAGATTTAAAACAATCCTCTTTGATTAATATTAATGTGGATGTTTTAAATCTCTTCAGTACCTATTTAATGGCCGATTTTCTGTCAATCTTTTGTCGCGGTTCCACGGCCCGTTTTCTCACAGGCCAGGCCGACAGGCCGTGGGAACAGTCGGTCTGCAGTGGTCTGTCGTCACCCGTCCTCGAACGAAATGTGTGGAATCATCCGTGGGAATGCGTGCCACGGACCGCGATACGGCCTCGACAGACTCAGGCCGCGACCGCGACAGGCCTCGACGGGCCGTGGGACCGCGGCGTTTCTTTTAAGGGCGTTTGGCATGTCCCCATTTCTATTGAATCTCAAGTTTAAAAGAAATTATCCCGGAATGCATCATAGTCAACACTGTCTGAAAAGTAATCCGATTTGCGCAGAGCATCTTTATTTTACCCGACTACGACAGAAAATCAAGTATTATTTTCTCTCCAAATATCCTGTAACTTGACAATTTGTGAAAAATAATGAGACATTCTTTGTTAAACCTATTCGTAACGTAAGAACATCCTATGTACACACGGCTACACATCAAGCTATACATTTCCAGTTTACACTGACCTCTCATTGTAAGGAAATCCTATACAATGCGAGATCAGCTTATACTGGAAATGTATAGCTTGATCTGTAGCCGTGCCTACCGTGTTTCTGGCAAATAAATTACTTTGACTTTTTTCTTTTTGAATAATATAGTTTCTTTATTATGACGTTACATTTTTCTCCGAATGACTAAATTAGTAAATTGTTTCAGATAGTGTTTTCTTATGAGCTGTCCCTGTGAGAAAAACTGTCGTTCCTGTCCCGCGAGGCGTAGGTGGGCGGGTAGGCCGTAGAGCTTCGTAGCGTAGCGTCGTAGCCTCGTAGCAACTTGCGTAGGCGCTCCTGTGACTTAGCAAGCTCATTTGAGTTTTTGTTTGTCTTACGTAATCTAATATAATTTTTGATGACCTTGCAGTATTATAAACATTAAGGTCCGACTTAATGTTTATAATACTGCAAGGTCATCAAAAATTATATAAAGAAGAGACTAAAGGACTAACTACACTTATGCTTTTGTTTGTATGGAGATGCGTGCGGAAATCCGGCTTCAGATCCGGATTCAGCTTTTCGTGACGCGGAGAGCTGAACCCATCTCCATATACAACACTATTGTTTTTTATGGACAAAAGCTGAATTGAGTTGAATTAGTGTAGTTAGTTGCTAATTGGATTTATGTACACAGCAATAGAAAGTTAGTCAAAAATCCTGAAGTCATTTTCCTCACGCGTAGCATGACCACTTATATCTCTACGAATAATAGACACATCTCTTTCTATACAAAGTGACATTTCGTTTCTCAATTTTTGACATCGCACCGTAGAAATTCTTCCACGGTCTGTCATTTTGTCTTTCGTTTCTAACGATCTTTGTCTATGTCCTTTTGTGTAGAATATTTTGGAAGATAGGTTTCTATTGAAACTGTCAAAATCATACTGACAACTGGCAATAAATTGTAATAAGGTAGTGAAGACATGAATTTGTAATCGCCATGTAAAGACAGTAGAAAACTTTCTACTCGACGGACGCGAAGTACCTATACAGGGTGGAATCTTTCTGCGGGCCAGTAAGGGGAAGTACGTTATCCGTTACAGCTACGCGAAAATGGTCTTAGGAGACTATCCATAATTTTTTATGGAATTTTGATCCCCATTCACAGATTTTCAAAAAAAAAATACAGTTAGCAAGAAAATAGCCATTTTACACAAAAACATTTTTTGATGCCAATCGATCCTGTTTCTAATACTGATCAAAAACTTCTATGGGACCAACCATCGTTGGAGTACTCAAAAAGTCACAAATTGCAAAAAACTTTTCCCTTACATTTTGTAAAGAATTTGTGTAGGTAACTGAAATAAAAAAAAATAAAATAAAAGACAAATGATCACGTAGAATTTTACACATATCAAAAAGAAACTTAAACTAACTTATCTTATTATTAACTAACTTATCTTGATGATGTTATTCTTATTTAAAATCTTGCTGTTTCTTGCCCTACGATATCAAGTGCTCGAAGTGACCGCCATTTTGTCGAATACATAAATTGATTCGTTTCTGTACCGACCTAGTGGCTGCTGACAATTTATTCGAGTTCGAAATTTGAAAAAATCCTATAAACAAATAAAGAATTCTGAATCGAATTACGAAAAAAGTGAATTTCGTAAAAAGTGCACTAGGTACTTTGTTGCCGTCTTACTGTCTACACGAGAACGTCATTTTGTCTATTCTTCCGTCGACAAAACCCCTTTCTATGGTGGTAACGCTACGCGTGCTGGAGTTTTTGTAAGTCACAATTTAGTATGAAGTACCTACTTACCTATATAGTTACGGTGAGATGCAATCCCAACATTAGTTTAATGGAATGGATGCTGTCACTTTCTTTTTGATACTTAAGGGATGGCATGCATTTAAAGTCTCCATTAAACTAAGGTTTGTTTCTGCACCTGGCTGTTAGTTATGTATTATAGCATTACAAGGACTTAATATTAGTTTATCTAGTTATAATAGGAAGTTTGGTATTATTGTGAACGAGGAATTACCTAATAAAAGTTTGCTCCAAACAACATCCCAGCACTATAACATCAAAGTATCAAAAGAACACAAAGAACTTTACCTTCATACCTTCACAAGGAAATACCTACCTATTACATAGAGCGTAGAAGGAGAGATCATTGCTTTTTATGTACAGTCAGTAACGTGCATAACCTGACCCCTGTTCCTCTCTTCTTGTTTGTAAAAGTGGTCAGGTAATGCAGTGCACTGACCCTATTCCATTACTCTCTACAGATAGAAACCTGGACTTTAATACTTACCTGTTTATAATATTATTCTAAACTCCTGAAGAAACAGTTTCTGGATCTGGATTTATTGTTTTAACCAATCTTAAATAAAAATGAATCTCTATTTCCCTTGGTCATCGCATCACGCGTGAACGGATGGATAAAAATTCGCTAATTCTATTTTTTGTGTTATATATAAATTAATATGTTATAAATAAATTAATGTTTACTTAAGGAAATGAGTTACTTACAGCTGTTTATTATTGTCAAGAAAAATTAAGAAAATTGTGCAGAATATTGGAAAATTTCAGAAAACTTAACCGACTATTTTAACTTCGCGCGTTTACATTAGAATATTCATAGCTAAGACATGACAACGTCTGTCGGGTCAGCTAGTACTTTATATTTTGGATAGAGTACTTAGAGTAGGTATCTAAATGTTTGTTTCCCAAATAAAATACAAAAAAACAATCATGGGGCTGCCGACAGAAGTGAAACAACACGACTCATGATATTTTCCTCTAACAAAAATCACTCAATGCACCGAAAGAAGTTTCCACTTCAAAATACTTATTTAATTAAATAGATAACTGGAGACGACTTGTTAGATACTGCGTGTAACTCACTATACAAACTAATTAACTAACTACCGACATCTAAGTCCAAAGATAATAAAACAGTACCTACATGACATGTAGGTATGTAACCGCAGTTTCCTCGCAGGCTCAGATAGCTACAATGTCAATGACCCAAATAATAATAATCGTATTTTCACTGTGGTTTGACTATCATTATTTATTTTATAGGTAGGTACACAGTCCAAAGCAGAATCTATTCCTAAAAACAAAGAAAAAAATCGTGGAATAATAATTCAGGAACAGAAATTCTCCCTGTAACAACGAAAAATACAGCTCAATCTTAACGTAACTGATCTGACCTGTATTAATACAGGAATGCAAAACAATACCTACAGCACAATTCCCACGCTACAGTTCAAGGGTCAGCGCCATCTGTTATCAAACGGAAGAGACCGCACTGCGGTGACTTCGTTATCACTGAAAAATTTTCCTGCTTTCCCAGGAGCGAAACCGCGATGAGTCCAGCGCCCCCCGCACAACGAGACAAAACGAGCGCTACGCTCGGCTCCGGCAAGCAGTCGTACGCGGCCAGCGCAGCAAAGTGTACGCACGAAATGGAACGCGATCGCATCGGACTATGGGGCTCCGGAGACAGCACGGCTGCAAGCCAGGTCTCCGGTCTCGACCGCCTCCGCCACCCAGGGCTCAACAAGGTAACTTTTCACACTGTTTAAAATATATCTTTCATAATATTGAGATCGATGACCGCGTATTTTCGGTTAGGTCATGGTTCCGACTTGGCGGAAGTGTTCAGTTCTTACGGCAAATCTTATTATCCATGTGTGTATCGGTCTAGTTTGTCTATAGAATCGAATGTGGCAGGTGTCACTGTAGGTGTCGAAGCACATCCGCCGCGCAATTGTCATGTAAATGTTTTGTTTTGAACTTTACACCCGGCGTCAAAGTTCACGTGGTTCGTAATGTCAACAAAGTTGCGGGCTCTAAACAAGGATTTGGTTACATTTGGTGAAAAGTAGAAAAACTGATTTTTAGTTTTGATTAACGGAAACAGAGTGATTGATGACTGATGAAGTAGAAGCATAACATTTAAATATTATGATGATGATGAATCACAATGACTTCTATGTATTGAATAAATATCTAATTCCTAAGGTACAAACATACAAATCACAGGCTTTATTAGCACAAGTTCAATAAAATAAATTAATGTTTACATAAGGAAATGTGTTACAGCTGTTAGATAATTTCTTGTTGTGATCGATGGCAATAGAATGACAAGCGTATTGCAATGAGGAAGTATTCCGCCCTGACATTGGCACACTTCCGGCCCTCGGCGTTACAGATTTGATTAGGTGCTGTAATTTTAATTGCCTAGATGTAAATAACAATATTTATATGAGTTTCAAATGACTTTTTTTTTTAATAAAATAGACATAATATCTGATTTCTCAGGTATGAGCTAATTTCACTATTTTAGTAAAATAGCAGTTTCTTCCTTTCTTTACATGTGTTTTACAACAGCATTATGCAAACAACACGTCGCCTATTTTGCATTTTCTATCTTTACAACAATAAATTAATATCAAAGATAAAATATGTATTGTGCCTATGTTATCTTCTCAAGTTTTCAGGCAATGTAAACATTTTCTTGGTCGGTTTGTAATTTCAAAGCAAAATAAGTGTTTTGAAAAGTCACACAAACCGTTTATAGGTTTTCGGAAACAGGAAACGTTACAGTCCGGCTGTCGAGAGAATGAATTCTTGACACCTGTCAGTTTCTTATTAATGAATATGTGTTTTGCGAATTTGATCCTTATTACTACTACAAATTGTCCTACTGACTGGTGTCAGGCGGGTCTACTCCCTAAGCACGAAAGCCGTAGTTTCGGCCTTCGTTACGGGCGTTTCCTACTCCGTATCACCTACGGATGAATGATTGGTTCGGGGCCCGAACGAAGTATGAATGACAACATGATTTGACAGTTGTCTATACTCCGGATGTGTTTCTGCCCGTCCGAAAAATTAAACTTTTACACTTGATTTGATGGATCGTAATGTCAGACTGACGGATGAACGGACGGAGTTAAGGATCAGGGGGCCTACTCCCTAAGTCCGTCCGTCTTCCCGTTCGTCCGTTCATCCGTCCGTCTGACATTACGATCCATCAAAACAAGTGTAAAAGTTAAATTTTTCGGACGGGCAAAAACACATCGGGAGTAGGGACAACTGGCAAATCATGTTGTCATTCATACTTCGTTCGGGCCCCGAACCAATCATCCATTCGTAGGTGATACGGAGTAAGAAACGCCCGTAACGAAGGCCGAAACTACGGGCTTCGTGCTTAGGGAGTAGGCCCTCAGACCCCCAGGAACGCATTCTCGCGACGGCCGGACTGTAGATACAATGTTATCATTTTAAAAGGTGCTAGGTTTGCTTGACAACATTATCCAAAACCTATTCAACTTAACCAAAACGTACCTAGAGTCTCTTATATACCGTACATTATATTCTTACGCACACATTAATGGCATTATTTTCACTTTTCAAGCACATGTAAACAATGTCTACACATTTCACCATCAACAACACTTCAAGTGTAGGGGGAAGTTGGGACCCATTCTCCAAGCTTCCCCCTACCCTGTTAGATAATAGTGCTCCCTAGGCACAATCGAACGCGTTCTCAAAGGGGTCACTGAATTGTCCATAGGGGTGACTGGGTGTTCTGTAAAACATGAATAAAGGCTGGCACATATACCTATCTTCCTCAGCACTGGTTAAGGCTCAGAATATCGTAGAAAAAGATTATGATGGTGCCATGTTTTCTTAACTTGGCGAAATCAGTTTGGTAGTCACTGGTTGGTTGCTATGGTTACCTTGTGTTTGGGTATTGATTTTAAGTGTACTATTTTTAGATGTAATTTGTTAATAACTAGCGATCCGGCTCTGCTTCGCACGATTTTTACGATTTGACAAAATATGAAGGTTCCTAGGTACCTATGTACCTATATTATAAATCTAAATTAAATATCATATAAAACGTCCGGAATAAATTCTCTAAATGATAGTGAAAATCGCATCAAAATCCGTAGTTTAGAAGAACAAGGCGGCCAAACAGACAGACACGAAAAGCGACTAAGTATATTTTATAATAAGTATAGAGTATATATGGAAGGTGTATGAATATGATGCACGACAATATTCTGAAAACTTACTAAAAAAAAAACAATTTCTGATAAAAAAAAATATTTCGAATTTTCTAATAGTTTTGTGACAGAGTAGGTGATGTTTATTTTAACTTTATGTAAAGTCATTATTTATTTTTTAAGTTAACTTGTTTCCGATACATTACCTTCACAGTTTATTAGCGTCAGTATTTATGTCTAAATATAGCAAGATAATTGTAAAAATGTTATTTTAACCGTATGTATTAACGTGTCGTAAAGATATATCTAAAATCAGTAAAATCACCTTTGATCGTTTATTTAAAATAATATATTAACAATAATTATTAACTTCTGACAGCATTTTGCGTGATGTTAGCATTAAATAACTGTTAATTGGCCAACATACAGTCCATGTACAGTCAGCCACAGCATTGGCTGACCCACCTTGAATAAATGGTTGAGATTTTTAAGAAAACGAATCGATAGAATTTTATAATTCTTTTATATTTTATTAAAATACCTATCTTTATATATAAAAATGAATCTCATCATCGTCATCGCATCACGCGTGAACGGATGGAACAATTTCGCTAATTATTTTTTTGCTGTATTTATTATTGTCAGGAGAAGGTTCTTATGTAGAGAAAAGTTGGAAAAGTTGCCGGGAAAATTCGGGAAAACTGAAAGTGATTTTTCTATGGGAATTTCAAATTATTGAAATTGGGACAGGACAACGTCTGTCGGGTCAGCTAGTAATAAATAAAATATAAAAGAATTATAAAATTCTATCGATTTGTTTTCTAAAAAATTTCAACCATTAATGCTGTGGCTGACTGTACTATACTTACCTATGTGACTTCAATAATATCGTAAGTAACTCTTTCGCAACATTACTTGCTAACACTTTAGCCATGTCAACTGTGTCAATGTGCCAGTATATCACCTTTACCGACTTAGTACCTTAGAACAGAATACCTAATGATTGCTACTCTATTTAACGAAGGAAAAATACTAGAGTGCATACAAAAACATGCTAATGTAATTACACTGTGACCACTTTTTAAAGTAGCATTAAATTAATATAATTAATAAAATACGACCTGTGTACATTACAATTAAGACTACAATTAATTAACATTCGTTAACTGCATCTCTCTGCCAATTACGGCTTAGTTTCTAAATTCATCGTTACGTCTAGTTTTCGATGTAAAAAAGTGGTTCTGTTAAAAAGTAAAATATTTTCTAATTCTAAAATGCATTAGTGTAAGAGTAATTGAAACACTTAACTATCACTGAATACTTTTACTTTTTGAGTTTAATTTGCGCAATGTTCTTGTTGGTACATTGGCGTGTGCTGCTGACATGTGGCAAATAACTTATTTAAATGTTTCATGTTTTTTTGTTTTGTAATGTTTATTACTTTGCATACTATGGTATAGAATCAAGCAGATATATGCTGCTGGGGAGTCCAAAAAGTTCTGATTCTTTTGCCTCTACTCGTACGTCGCATAAAAAATGCGCTGACCGCGACGCTCCGAGAGCTAAGATTTCCAGTATTTATTCAATTAATTAGTCTTATTTGTGATCTCACGGACAATATAAAATTAATCAGACTTTCACATTCTTTCAACTCGTATTATCCTAGTGAAAATAGTTTACAATAGGTAAACACATTTGGAGGCTTCAAAATTTTGGAGTTAGTAATTAATTTACAACGTACGTTCAATCTATATATTAGTCTATTTCGGTAAGCCAGACTATTCGGTTTCCAAGTAACCTTAGTCAACCCCAACGAAGCAAACATTTTTCGTCAGTTCTGAACAGTCAATAATGTTATTGATTTTGTGTACCACGACATGAATGAATGTCGGCTTTACTGCTTTTGAATACCATACGAATCATAATTATTATTACAGACACAGTAAATTTTTCGGAAAATCTGAACATTTCCTAAATACTTTCAATAGCTTTATACATTTGTACTTATGTAGGTACTTATTGCACATGTATTTGAACTGAACCACTGAACACCTGCAGTATTGTCTCTCCTTCTCTGTAAAAGATCGCTTTTAGCGACCGGGCCTATGTGAAATTTCTACATTTAGTATGATCTGTAATTTATATATATTTTATGGTGTACAAAATAAACAGTACACACTATCTTCTATCTATCTTACTTTGCTAGCGATGGTATAAAACTCAAACTCAAAGTATTTATTTTAAATAAACCAATTACAGACATTTTTGAATTGTCAAGGAATTGTTAACTATCTTATAAAACCAAAGAAACGATGGATGTACTATGTGAAAGATGATATGGCTAGAAAGGGGTTGACTAGACGTGTTGCGTCCACCTCAAATAAATTGGTATTAAGACAAAAGAATGTTGATACATTATCAACATTCTATATTCACACATTTAAAAACTTGTAACTGCAATTTTACATTTCCCCAAGATTTTCTAACCATTGGAGTTGCTCTTTATGTAACAACCTAAATTCCATTGTTCGCCTAGTGCCTTCAAGGAAAAATCGTATAAGCTGCTTAGGCTTTTAGAGCTTGCTGTAATAATATACTTAGAGAAATGAGCTACTGTAGCACTTCACTTTTCATTGGATTTTCTGAGACTTTTCCGCTGTTGAATTTTTCATAAAGCTCGATAAAGATAAGTAGCCGTATAGATCTTATTTTTATAGCTTGAAGAAGTTTTACGTAGGTACACTAACACAATACCGAAAGTAAGTTCTTATAGGTATTTCATTCAGGAAATGATACAACATGTTGTGTAACTATACAATTTGGTTGTTGAACGTGCAAAATCTCTGGCATGTTAAATTTCCATTTAATTATTGAAAATTTATTGATATACCTATGAAATATTTTACGAGGTTAACGTAGTTTTATGTACAGTCAGCCACAGCATTAGCTGACCCACACTTGCATAAATGGTTGAGATTTTTTAGAATACGAGTCGATAGAATTTTATAATTCTTTTATATTTTATTTATTATAGGTATTTAAATAAAATATAAAATAATTATAAAATTGTATCGATTCGTATTCTAAAAAAATCTCAACCATTTATGCAAGGGTGGGTCAGCTAATGCTGTGGCTGACTGTACTTATGTAAGCTTTAACACTATGTAACCTGATAATTTTAATTTATATTTTCTAGTTATTTTTCTAACTTTTTTTCGTAAAACCCGCCTTTTTGTTCTTTAATTTACTGTAAATAATGTAACGTAATTATTTCCTCATGTAAATTCCATTATAACTGCACTATCACTGGTCAGACAGACAGACAGTCACGTACCGTCACTCAACACACGCTCGGTCGGTGGGTGTGTCGTGTCGTGACGTAACGCCACAAGGTCGCCGTTATTTGCTTGGTCACGATCAAAACCTTGCCGTACCTGCCGGCTGCCGGCTGTTAAACTGCTACTGAGCCCTGATTTAGTACTTAACTTTTATATCGTGTTATTAACGTTTAAGGCTTCCTCTATTTAACGTTATTTTTCCATTGTGCTCTAATTACGGAGCGTAATAAATATCTATGGGTTTTATACAAGTTTATGTTGTCTCTTGACCTATTTCAACAATCGAGCTCAAGTTCAGGTAGTTTAATAAATCATCAGCATTGGTTTCCTATCTTTTAGCTATAAAAAAGATACTGTTAAGTAATCACCTGCCTAGCCTTTTCCTAGCTATGTTGGGGTCGGGTTCCAGTCTAACCGGCTGACGCTGAATATCAGTATTTTACACGGAGCGACTGCCGATCTGACCTCCACAACCCAGTTACTGGGTAATACGATATCCCTTGGTAAGACTAGTTGTCGGACTTTTGGGCTTCTGACAACCCGTAACGACTGTCAAAGATCCACGAATAAATAAATAAATAAATATCCTTGGACATTTCACACAACGCCATCTAGTCCCAAGCTAAGCAACCTAATGCTTGTGTTATGGTAACGAGATGGCTGATAAACTACTTATATACATTTTTTTTTTTTTTGTAAATACATACATATTATAGATAGAAAAACACCCAGACTCGGAACAAATACTTGTAGGTCGTACAAATATTTGTTCCGTGCGGGAATCGAACCCGCGACATGCTGCGCAGTAGTCAATCGCTCAACCACTGCGCCAACCGTGTCAAACGAATGACAGACGGTTTGCAACCTCCACGCGGGCGAAGCCGCGGGCTCAAACTAGTATATTCTGATAATGAAAATAAATGTATCAGTTTGCTATAACCGGTTGACTGCCTTTGACCCTGGCCTTGCAGGTCACGAATGTCACGACCGACTTGGAAATTAATCACAAGGCACCAGGAAGGCCGCGTTTCCACTGACGCGGAGCTGGGCGGAGCGGAGCGGAGACGTGCAGGAATCGTCCAATTACAGACGAGACAAGAGACGCGATGAGGATTTCAACCATTATGATTGGTCGATTCCTGCACGTCTCCGCTCCGCTCCGCCCAGCTCCGCGTCAGTGGAAACGCACCCTAACCCAGTGAAGTTTATTTCAGTTTTTATTTCGTTAGTGGTACCAACGTTGCTATAACATTTGTTAATGCTATTTATGTAGCTAGGTAGGTATTGTACTGTTAATTAACTGGAGAAGAGCTGCTATCTGTCTGTAATATTATATGGTAATTTATAAAATTATTAATTAAAAAAGCTTTTTAAAAACAAGCTCTTATTCAATATTTCACTTTTACTTCAATGAAAATAATAATTTTATTTATTTATTTATTGACACACCAACGACTTATTCACTAAATCATTACATTAAATATATTCCAACAGCTTTGCGGTGAATTTGTCACTTATAGGTGTGCACAGCACTTCTATAATCAATAATAAAAATTATAATGGAAATAACAAAATTAAAATTTACAAACTTTATGCAGGGGCTGCGCTGAATGTTATTTATACAAAGTCCCATTAAAAATATATGGACACATTTTCACAGGGTGTTCTACCCATGAATATGAACAACTTTTACTATGGGACCAAACCTGAAATCGCGAAAAAAAATCAGCTGCTTCCTACATTTTGACGAGTTTCGTGTACATAAATAAGTAAATAAATAATGTCCGTAAGGATTGAGTCGCCAAATTTCGTATCTTAATGAAATTTAATACTTATTTAGTAGTAAGTTTAAAAATTTTGTAGGTTCGATCCTCGATTTTGTAGGTATAATACTTCAAAAGATATATGAACTTATAGGTGGCAACTCAATCTAAATGTTTGGACTGAGTCGCCACGTCAGAACTAAGAACATCATGGATGAATGTTTATCATAATTTGGTATTATTTAGTAGTATTTGAGAGTATTTAGTTGACAAAATCTGAGCTCGGTAGTGTTAAAATTAAAAAAGTTACAATATATTATGTGTGGCTCCTCAGACTATACACATACGACTGGTCATTTTTCAAAGAAGCAGTAGTTCAATTTAATGCGCAATTTCAACATCATTTAGTAGTAAGTATATTAGATTTGTAGGATAAGAGTCGGCAATCACAAAAGAAAGAAATGGGAGATATAGCATATTTAATGTGGCTCCTCAATTCAGATGCTTCGGTATATAGATTTGCCTCTAATCTACATAATCATGTGACGAAATTTGGAACAAAAAACGCCAATATTTTGTATAAATTTCTACAAAATGTAGGTATAAAAAAATACAAAAAAAAATACATATTTACGAAGTTATTAGCTATTCTTTAATTTCTTATGATTTTTTTTTGTAGGGTGACCATGAATACGTGATTTAAAAAGAAAATGTACGTTTCGTGGCTTATAGAAACAAAATCTATTTTGTCGCATGTTTTCAAAGTCAGCCTGTATAGTCGGATTTGCACAATTATTTTTTTGTTTGAAAGGTTATGCTCTCGAGGTGGTCCCACTGTCACCAAATCAGAATCTGATGAGGAGATCCCATGGAAATCGAGAGAATCCCTTAAATTTTCGTTTATTGGCAACGACACTACCAGCCGCACTACCAGTAGTGTCGTTTCCAATTAACGACACTACCAAGCCTATTTTTTTTTGGATTATATTGTACAGTCAACACAGCAAACTTCATTATCATCATAGTTTCATCATGGAACTTGTGAAATTTTTTAAGGGTGTAAAACACTAGACGTAAAAAAAAAACACCTAAAACGATAATGAGGTCAAAATGGAAATCCAAGATGGCGGCTGCAAAA
Source organism: Cosmia trapezina (assembly GCA_905163495.3). NCBI lineage: Eukaryota > Metazoa > Arthropoda > Insecta > Lepidoptera > Noctuidae > Cosmia > Cosmia trapezina. Next base: position 20,995,324 of record LR991029.1, read on the forward strand.
ATTTTCGCAGCCGCCATTTCAAGCCGACGCCGCGCGGCGCAGTGGAACGTGTCTACATTCGCCACGTGCTCTCGCCCCGCCCTGCGCCTTTTTAATTTTATTTTTGTATTCTTCTTCCTCTTCCTCTTCTGCAAGAAGTCCGATTATAACAAGATCCCAGTCTATCATTATAATTTCACTCGAGCACTCGACCAAACTGCTTCAATTCTACACGAAGTCTGGACGGAAATAGTAGAGACTGTAGTAGAGTAGTCGCGCGGCTTCGTGAGGCGCAGCACCGCTCTTGCACAACGCGCGTACCGGCGAAGTACCGCTGTGTCGCGATACATCGCTATACGCTGCGAGGCATCACGAGGCGCAGCGCTGCATGGTGCAACGTATTCTAAATTCTCACAATGAAATGTGTATATTTTCGTGTAGAAAATAAAGTTATATTTTGAGTCGCTCTTTTAAAATGTACGCGCAGCGTCGCGTTGCGTCGCGTCTCGGTGTGAGCTGACCCTAACTCGCGCATTTGCTCTCGGAGACCACAGATGGGCATCGGGACTACTCAATTATTGTATTTCGCGGGTTGCGATTCGATTAGTGGACCTACCACTTATTATGTGCTGTTTTTTAAAACATATAGTATAGGTATAGTTCCTTTTTAGGGTTCCGTACCAAAATGGTAAAAAAGGAACCCTTATGGTGTGACTCAGTCTGTCTGTCTGTCACAGCTGGATATCTCAAGAACTACTAATGCTATCAACTTGAAATTAGGAACAGTTTTAGATGATGTTTACCCAACTATTTTGCAAATAAGAAAGAAATAGAAATATTTATACTTTTTTTGCAACATTGACTGAAAGGGGGTCTTAAAAATTCAAAGTGGGTTTACTATGGTATATTGGGTATCATATGAAAGAGCGCTATTTGCACATTCTCAAACATTTAAAAAAAAAAATCTAAAAAAAAATACCGTTCCCCCCCCCTTATCTCCGAAGTTTGCGAAGCGAAAAATCTGCAAATATTCTATATGATAGAAGTTTGTGTAAAGATTACAGGAAAAATAAAACGATGTCTCTAAATAGCACACTTTTTCAGAAATCGGAACGGAACCCTCGGTGTGCGAGTCCGACTCGCTCTTGACCGGTTTTGTAACATTGTTATTATACGTAATTTGCATAATTATCTTTGTTGGCACATCTTGATTTCAATTGTGATTTGTTTTAAAACACAAAAGCGCTTCGATACAAAATCGTAGTTATAAACGCTTACCATAACATCAGAGGTATCAATGGGCAGTATGAATAGTTTTTTACAATTAGTAATAATGTGTTTATTTATTAGGTAAGTTAGTATTTATGTGGCAATTATTTAGAACGTTTAGGATGAACACTTTATTATTTTTCTCCTTTACGAAGTGAATAATACAATTCTGTTAGAAATAAGTAGGGATTTTATTAAAAAAATAAATTTCAAAAACTAGTCATCCTGGTTTCATTTAACATCATCATCATCATCATTTCAGCCGAAAGACGTCCACTGCTCCCCCCAAAAGGGACCTCATTCTTAACTCGATCTCGCAGAAAAACACCGAGCATAACCCTCTTCTTTGGCTTTTGGGTGACCTTGAGCTTTCTTATGAGGCCCATTGTAAAACGCTACGTCTTAGTGCCGTAAATCATAACTGGCAACACACACTGGTCAAAGACTTTTGTTTCGAGACACTGCGATATTTTGGACGAGAAGATCTTCCGTAGCTTCCCTAACTTAACGAAGTTGGACTTACCTAGTTTGACCGTTTGTCCCAGGTACACACACAACATGGTGACCCTCAATAGCGAATTCTTAATGAATATCGAAAAGTATTTTTTTTTTCAGATACCGAATATATACAATGTTGATTTGTACATAAGTATTTAGTAGACATTTATACTAAATGTTAGTGTCTCTGGTTATTGATTCCGTTGTGATCTCAGGTAGATCAATTACTTATTTATTTGCAGAACGTCAGGACTGAGGAGCCAAATAAAATGCGTTTATTTACTAAATTCACTCAGTTTTACTACTTTCTCTATATACTACAAATTCGAACACACTTACTACTAAATGTTCTTTGGAGTGGAATATAAATTGACCAATTAATTTCATGGAAATTCACGTTCTTATGATTGATTGATTGATGGATTGAGGAGCCACATTAAAAGTATTGTATATTCTTCAATATCAACAGTACAGGACTCAGATTTGTAGTAGGTACTATACACAATTACTACTAAATCATACCAAATAATGATAAACATTCATCCATGACGTACCTAGTTCTGACGTGGCGACTCAATCCAAATATTTGGATTGAGGTGCCACCTTTATGTTCATATATCTTTTGAAGTATTATACCTACAAAATCGAGGATCGAACCTACAAAATTTTTAAACTTACTACTAAATAAGTATTAAATTTCATTAAGATACGAAATGTGGCGACTCAATCCTTACGGACATAATAAATAGGTACTGAACAGCAGATTTTTTTTTTTAATAGTGAAAGTTGTTCATATTCATGGGTGAAAATTTGTCCATCTATTTTAATGGGACCTTATTTATGTCATTATAAACTGGAAAATCTGTAAAAAAAATGAGATAATATGAGTAAATTAGTAATAATACAATAAAATATTATCATATTATTTTACAAAGTGACAGCTAGCACCTGCCCGTTTTCTCGAGTGAATTAGTAATAAAACGAGTAGTTAAGTAGCCTATACGTAGTTATTTTGTCTTTTGCTCAGAGTATTTAACATGAAAATGCATTGAAGATATGGAAATATAATATTTGTGACTTCTTACTCATGTTCAAATTTACAAATCACATTGTTCTTATATTAGCAGTATCTGTAAGCAATAGGTAAATATAGGTACTTTACTTACAAGGCCAATTAGGAAGAATAAACTAAACAGTTTTATCAGATTGTATGTCATATCTCGTTTTGATCTTCTAGATATTATAATGATAACGTTATCAAGTCATAAGACCTTATGTTGCACGCGTTTTAGTTTAATGTTTAGGTATATAATCTTTAAGGTCATCATTGATATTTTGCACGCAAAATTAATGTCATGCAAAATTATAAGTATTTCAGTCGACTTTTTTCAACAACAAATGTAACAGTATCTATGATCTGAATATTACATTTTAAATAATGTATTTAAGAACAATGAGCGGTTACAGTTTAATTAGTGATCAAGCTTGATTTAAGGCTTTTATGTAACTTAAGTCAGGTGTTAACTTCTAATTAATTCATCTGTCGAGCAAATTCCCTAAAGTTGAACTTTCCCTGCGGCGGCGGCGCCAGAACGTTATAATTTAAACTAAGTTTTCCCGAGTTACTTGGTAATGGTAACATTAGTAATGTTTACTCTAATGTGTCACTACTCTGTCGTATGGCGAATTTCACCAATGAAACTATGCGTTCAAAAGCTGTCAGTGTCAATATTGCGTTAATTCGACCAAATTTGTATGCCTAGTATAAGCCTTATCCAGCGAGTAAATTGTTAATTTTCTTTACAGTTTTTCCGTACAAAAACTGTCAGACGTGTCGATTCCGCGGATAAAAGATAAGACTTTGGTTAAATCAGCCTTAAGTACGGTAGTAATAACCCCTGACGATTCTTGAACGCGGCTTAGGTAAATGTGCTGATCGCATTCAGTTTTATCACATGGTGAAATTCGCCCTATTGGGTCGAACTCCACCAGACGCGAAAATCTTAGCGGATGCTCGAGCACTTTTTAAATTTCACTGAATACTTATTCAGTGAAATTTGTATCAATTCGACGCAGACATCACGCTTGATAATCCATAATAATGGATGGTCATAAGTTCAGCGAAATTTAAAAAGAGCTCGAGAATCCGCGAGGATTTTTCCGCTTGGTGGAAAACGACCCTAAAACGTAGTCTACACTGTGTGTATTCTGCACTTGTCACGTTTATGTATCACAAAAGATTTCGTCAAAGGAAATGGTTAAGAAAATTTGTTAGGTACCTACGAGTATAAACCCGGCAATTCGTGTCTATGGAATAAAACAAAACCAAAAATGCCGTATCATCGACGAATTTGTATTTATCTGGTCACCATCGCAATGATGAAGTAGTCATTACTTACGTATCTAAATATCATGTTTGTCGTACACGATCGATAGTGTAAATTGTATGACTGAGCAATTTTTTACTTGCGTCATCTTCACACATAGCTTTAGCATTGAAAAACATACTAGAACGCTTTTCAAGATACGACATAAGCGTCCAGGGTTAGAATGTGACGTCATTCCTATGCCTCTCGAGCTTTCTGGCGCCTCGCGGATTAAGCATTCTTCCTTTGTAATTGCAAACCTTCTTCAACCCCATTTGATGTGAAATATTTCTTAGAACACATTCTAGGCATAGAAATACTTAGTTTAGAAAAAAATGTTTAATAAAGGATTTTGTGTTCGCTAAAGGGTTACGGTAGGTATTTTATGTTATATTAAATTCGGTTCCTACATTTTATTCCCCTCGATTGTGCACAGAATTTGCCCCATGTTTTGTTTTTATTGTCTTGGTAGCGCCGTATCAAAAGATTTTCCGTCTCCCGCCGAAATCTCAGGGGATTTTCAGTGACGTGCAAAGTTGACTGTCAATTTTTATTTTATTACGTGGAGAGATGGATTTATTGCTTTCTGCAGTATGATGATTTTGAATTCACTGGCTAAGTTGAATATTATTACGGATCTTTTGTTTAATAGTTGTTGAGCTGTTAACTTAGCTTCGGTAGGTACTAGAAAATGGACAGCTACTCTATCAAAATGTTTAAAAACACTGAGCTCTACTTATCTCGGAACTCTATCAAAATGTTAAAAAACACTGAGCTCTATTTATCTCGGAATTAAGCCACGACAAAATAAAATAAAATGTTAGCAAGTTACGGGCTTCTCGCGAGATAATCGGAACCGATAATTTACGAGGCTCCCAGCAGTCCTCTCGGGAACAATTATTGTGTTTTCTCAAGAGACTCGTAAGATGCTCTGTTTTTCTTGCCTCGTGACTTCGTGAGGCTGAAAAGGTCAGGGTTAACGTTTTTTAGGGATCTGTATACCTCAAAAGGAAAAAACGGAACCCATATAGGATCTTCGTACTTCGTTGTCCGTCTGTCTGTCAGTCTGTCAAGACCCTTTTTCTCAAGAATACATGGGAGGTATCAAATTGAAAATAATATCTACAGTCCCTTGGAGTTCTAAAAAAATCAAGCTTCTAAATCTCGCAATGAAAAACACTGCCATTATGCGTCATATTTTGATACTCGTAAATAAATCAAAACCTAGAGGGTTCTTCCCGTTGACCTAGAATCATGAAATTTGGCAAGTAAAGGGAATAGTTCGAAAATCTTTACATTTATTTTGCGATTACAATCGATGTCATGGGAGAACATTTTTTCAACTAAAGTTAGTTTATTCTTGGTATAAATTCATCCCAACTATGGAACCCTTCATAGTGCGTGGTCGGACACGCACTTGGCCAGGTTTTTTCTATTGCTAAGAATACATTCGTCAGGAGTAGTACAACACCCTCCCGTAACTCAAGATTTGAAAATAAAGCGGCCTTCATACAATTCGGCCATCATTTTGGGGGAGAGAATACGTGTTATGTTTTATACGATCTACCTGAATATTAAGCCATGGTAGATGATTACCTAACATTGACGATAAGGTTCTGCCATATAAGGCTCTGATGGCTACATAACTTATCTAAAATTAAAATCAACCGCTCCGAGTGAAACGCGCTTACCCCGCATAATGTGACTTTGAGAGAGACAAGCACAAATTTTAAATCAACATGTCCATTGTCTACTGCATTTCGATCATAACTTTTATTTTTCAAACTAATTCTTAGGTAAATCACGAAAATATTGGGCCATTTCCTATTTTTAACCGAAGAAAAAGAGTGTTCTCAAGTCGACGATCGATCGTCGATTTTTTGAACGATTCTTGTTTTATTCAAGAGGGTAGGTATACCTCGAAGTTGGTCCCATGTAAAATTTATTAACTTTGCTTCGGTAGTTTTTGAGTTAGCTTCAGTTTTTATGTGGATGATGTTATACCCAATAACTTCCTGTCGCTGAAAGTTACATAGCAGGTATTCGAATTTGTGTGGTTAACAACAACTAAAAAGTTAATAATAAAAACTTTTTTACAAAACAAAAAAACAACCGACTTCCTAAAAGAAAACACTACAAAGAGAAAAATAACTTTAATTTCGGAAGTCAGTGGCAAACAACGAAAATACAAAACCAAAGACACCGACTTCCGAAATTAAAGTTGTTTTCTCACTTTGTAGTGTTTTTTTTGGAAGTCGGTTGTTTTACAGGTGTGTAAAATAAAATAAATTTATATTATGTAAACATGTTTTCCACGTAGAAAATCGTACTAAAATATAAGAACAACAGTAGGTACAGTTTAGTGTAGATAACAGTTACGTATTCACTTAACGAGTAGACTTCCAGGCGTCTATCGAAGTAGGTCACTGGTCTCAACAATACCAACTACGAGGTGTAGATAAAAAATTGCATTTCATTAGTCATATCCGAAAGTGGATTACGTTATCGTTTCATATTAAATACTATATTGAGATAAGCGGATTTATTCGAGTGGATTTATTAGAATGAATAATTTTGCGGCAAAGATTTTTACACAGGCAGAAAAATTGCATTGTAGCAGATAATTCAACTCAGCCTATCGCAGCCCACTGCTGCACATAGGCCTCTCCCAGTCTGCGCCACAACACCCTGTCCTTCGCCTTCCGCATCCAGTCTGTCCCAGCCACTTTCTTCAGGTCGTCGGTCCATCTAGCTGGGGGGAGTCCCACACTACGCTTACCAATTCGCGGTCTCCACTCCAGGACCCGTCTGCTCCACCGGCCATCGGTACTTCGATAAACATGGCCAGCCTACTGCCACTTCAGTTTGCTTATTCTGTAAGCTATGTCGGTTACTCCGGTTCTTTTCCGGATAACTTCATTCCTGATTTTATCCTCAGCAGATAATTATTGATTTTAATTTAATTTTTTTTTCTACCCTACCTAAATAAATTTAGTACTCACGCAAAACATAAGTATAAAAGTTCCTTTCTGGCTCATTAACGAATAGGCACCGGAAGAAAGATTTGCTCTATTATTTTTACTCTCATTTTCTTTCCCCAAACAATGATAAACAAATCATGTAATTTTCAGTTCATCTGAGAGTAATTTTATGGACTCCTGAAAGTATGCCCTTCAGTCGGTACCTATCCTTACTAGATTACATTTTCATTTAATTTTTTTTACTACGCAGATTTACGTAGTATTAAATTAACTTGCGGCAGATTGAAACTTTTCATTTCATAACATCCCGTTTTCAGAGTCCTAACAAAACACAGACTATGTATTTTTAAATGGGACCATACGACACTCCAGTGTGTCGTATGCAACAAAGAGAAGCATTTTACTCTCACCTACTAACCTGTATTTCCACATGTTTGCCTAAACAACCAATACCTAAAACAATATTTTTGAGTGCGTAGATTCAGTTAGGGTGGTTGCATGTCACAGGTAATTGAATCATCGCCTCGGTAATCCTCAAACACGCGCTAAGCCTTAGTTTGTGGGGCGGCTTACCGTTGCCATAGAAACACGATAACTTACTACCACGGTGTTATAAAAGCTATGTAAACGGCGGAACCTTCACGCAGTCGGTGTGAAGTGGTGTTTGTGTGGTTCTTACTGTTTGTGACAGAATTATAAAATTGCTGTGGTGGCATTCACGCGCGGTTCGCCAAATTGGCGCGGTTTTTGCGTTGAGTTGTTGGTATTGTGATAATTAGTCAGCTGGGAATGTGGCCTTTCACAGATTGAATAACTTAAACGTACTTTATTATGTCCAGAAGTGGACTCGATAGGCATTTTCGACCTTTACACAGTTAGATTGGTAAAGATAAGAAGGTCAAAGTCGAGGCCAAGATTAACAAAAGAAAACAATGTCTGTGTGGCTCTATTAGCTTTGTTTGCGAGTTCTGTTAGTCATCATCTTCCTAGCCTTTTCCCAACGATTTTGGAGTCGGCTTCCAGTCTAACCGAATGTCCAGATGCAACTGAATACCAGTATTTTACATGAAGCGACTGCCTACCTGACCTCCATAACCCTGGGTAATACGATACGTCTGGTTGTCAGACTTTCGGGCTTACGACGATTCGTAACGACTGTCAAAGATCCACGAATGACAGCCGGGATCAACGGCTTAACGTGCTTTCCGAGTCACGGAGGGGTCTTGGTATGTAAAAATGGTCGTCCATCCACGGACCAACCGCGGCAAGCAAACCTGATCGATCGACCTGTGCGGCTGTTATTACTTAGCCACAAGCCCCCTTCTCGAGTTCTGGTAGTGGTAGTGTTACAACAATTGGTTAATTAATTTACTTATCCATTTAACTTAAAGCTTTTTCAGACGCGAAATTAAATCAATAGAATTTCTTTTAATAGTCCAAAATAAAAAAAATATATAATAAAATCACCGGAAAATTCGGTTAAAACTCGTATTTTTGGCAACCTTACAGCCAAACTCACTATCATTACGTTCAAAGTCCTGCAGTTTCAAGCCCCGTATTGTGTGACTATATAGGTTATTGTCTCACTGGGCTATTGTTACTAACCTCGTTCCGTTTCTAGGCGTCCTACGAGCTAGGCTAGCCGGCACGCCCGCCATGTATCCTTGCATGGTCACTCATTGTGCTTGCATGAAAGTTGATATCGATTACTTAACGTTATGACTTATACTTAGATTAATGACGCAAAGGTAGATTTGTATGAAGATTTAAATTGGCTTGTGTAGTTAAGAAGCCCTAGGACTTCTCCTTTAACATGGATTTGATTTCAGACTTATTGAATCGAATCGAGGTCCTTAGGAGGCCATAAATATTTGGCTATGCGGTAACGTGTCCGAAACAGTCAGAAATGAAGAGTTTGTCGATTTTATCGTAGCCTATAGCACTGAAAGGAAAATGATTGCTAACGTGTTGACGTTAATTTAACAAAATACTCGTTAGTATGAGTGTGATTTGAATTTGAAAAAAAAAAATACGTACGGACTAATAAATGTACCGAAATCATGTCTTACAAAATGAAATTTCTTTTAAAAACTCCACGGCCTTCAACAATAGAAGACTTCGGCAATAGAAGTTTTTAACAAAGTATTCTTTGATTAACTTTATTAATTTACGACTGCCAAATTATTTTCCACCTTGTTAGAAACTTTATAACATTTAGAACTTAATAAACGTATAAATACAAAGAGAAAAGTTTTCTGTCTTGTCTTTCGACGTTATCTATGACTATGAAAACGTTAAGCTTAAGGCTACTCTTTCGAAAAAAGCTTAAAAACAGCGTGCAGATGAAGCAGTTTTTCGCCGGAACCTACAGAGAAATTACATCTGAAAAAAATTGTTACTAATCTACATGATATGAATCGTAATTTGGTTTAGCCATAATTTTTGTATCGGTGTCACATAATAAGAAAAAAAAACCCAAATCACCTCCAAATCGTTAAGATGAAACCATTTTACTCCTTCATTTTTTATCAAAAGAATATAAAAAAAATATTTACTACTTTGCAATACAAACGAAAATGATTTGGTTTTGTTACTTTTTAAAAACATGTATATTTTTTATTATAATAAATTAAAAATGGGTCTAATTTGGGACAACGCTCCTTGATGGGCGAGTCCTATTACTGGCTGGACGTACGACGCCTTGCGTGAGCTCAGGCCAGAATGCGCAAGCTAACCACTCAAGGTCATTGGCGTATAGTTCGGCCTTAAGTCACAGAAGGTATTTTTTGGATTCTGAAGTTTCTATGTTGTACCTATTAATTAATTGCCAATAGAATCTGATGACACGAATTATGATTTAATAATATGTTTTATGATTTTATCTAACATCTTTCTCTATCGTCCACCTGATTTCCTCGACACATAATTATGTAAGCTGTATGTATGTACCTACTACCTACAAGTACACAGCCTAACAAAGTCTGTTTGTCCCAGTCCATTTGGCAACCAAATTGATGTTTCAATCATTCAGAAATAGGTTTGGCTTTGATCAAAGCCGGCTTATAAACTGTATGGTTTCGCTTTAAGGCTCTTACAGACAGAGGCGATATCGCGTCGGCTACGCGATATTGCGATATTATATCCGTAGAACAATATCCCGTCGCGACGCGATATCGCCTCTGTCTGTAAGAGCCTTTAACTTTTTGATTAGAGATTCATTTTGGTAGACATCCCTAGGACAAACTCACTTTAATAATATACTAGTAAGCGGTATTTGCTAGCTGTTTGTGCCTACTATCTAAGTCTGACAGTGATAAATGTGCTACCTAGACGGTCTTGGGTGCTATAGGTACCGAAATAAATGATTTATTCAAAGACAACCACTATAAATATTAAGTTACCGAATAAAATAGATAAGTTACGAATAATTCTTGTACCGAATACTTACATAAAATATTAAAACATGGATATTGTATTTAATTGAATAAATAACTACCTATCAATTAAAACCATCTAAAGCGTGTAGATCTGCGGGGTAATTGCGTAACACACTCACAATAGCAATGGTTTTCATTTTGACAGCTCAACAACACTCATTGCGTTATTTACGCTGTTGAGCAGATAACTTTTTCGAACATATGAAGCAATGGATTAGCAATATCCTCCAGATTGTGATTGAAAGTGTGTTACGCAATTTATTCTCGTAGGTAGGTTAAAAAAATTCAAATCACAATCTATGATTTCAATATCAAAAACTTGTCAAAAATGTAGGCAATTATGAGGATTTTTTGACAGATTGAGACTGAGTTTAGAAAGCTATCGTTCTTAAAATTACGTGAATTGCCCCTCAGTACACTTGCCTCTCAGTATACTTGCACCTCTGTACACTTGCCCCTCAGTACAATTACTCCTCTGTACACTTGCCCCTCAGTACAATTACTCCTCAGTACACTTGCCCCTCAGTACATTTGCCCCTCAGTACCCTTGCCTCTTAGTACATTTGCCCCTCAGTACACTTGCCTCTCAGTATCCTTGCACCTCTATACACTTGCCCCTCAGTACAATTACTCCTCAGTACACTTGCCCCTCAGTACATTTGCCCCTCAGTACTCTTGCCTCTTAGTACATTTGCCTCTCAGTACACTTGCCCATCACTCAACACACTTGCTCTTCAATACAGTTGCCCCTCAGTACCTACACTTGCCGTTTTTTTAATCTACAGAAAATTCTTCACTCTGTCTAATCGAATCGTCAATGTAAATAGACAATTTGGTTCGTAAAAGAAAATCCTACAGTCAAACCACAAGACGTGTTTTGTGACCAATATAATATATCGACGATACTGAAGGGAGGTTGCCGGTGACCAATATCAATGATATTTAAGGAAGTGGACAGCGTGACTAACTTTAGTTTCCTTCCTCTATCAGAAAGTCCCATGACGCAATTCTTTGCGGCTTTTTGCTGGCGAAACACACCGGTGCAGTAAAAAAAAAGCTTACGCAATTTACCCACATCGTGGTGAAGATATTGTGAAGCATAACAACGTATAATGATGACTTAAACTAATTAAGTTGTCTCTCATATTAATGCAAGGTTGTCCATTGCAACATAAAACCGTTTAATGTGCTAATGGGTTCGCACTTAATGCGCTATGGCTATGACTATTAAACATAGTATCCTCAATTGCTATGTCAACAAATAAATATGTATAATAGAGTGTGTCTAGCTTGATTAAACCGCTTTATTGATTGTCAGCGATGCAGCGCTGCGTGTAGGTACTTATAGTATGTGGCCCAAACGGATGTGATGAAAATGTAAACAAATAGATCAGAAAATGTACCACTTCCAGTGGATGTCAATTTTTAGTGCCACTTGCATGCTTTGATTTGATTGTTGGAATACTTAAACCCGAAGTTATGATTCTTTCATTCTTATGTTTTCCATTTTCTTGTATGGATCCGAATGTTGGGCCACAAAAGGGATGAATGAAAGGCAATTGCATGCAGCTGAGATGTGTGGTGTTACACGAATGGACAGAAATGAGTAGGTACCTACATAAGAGGAAGTTTGAAAGTGGCACCGGAGACTGAAACGTTGGGCGGAAATCGGTTGTCATGGTATGGGCATGTAATGCGGAGGAATGAGGAAAATGCCGTGAGGAAAGTTTTGAGTATGAATGTCGATGGCTAGGGTATGAATGTCGATAGGAGTAGGGGAATACCAAAGAAACGATGGATGGACTGTGTGAAAGATGACATGGCTAGAAAGGGCGTGACTACCGAAATGACGACTAATAGAGAAGTATGCAAAAAGGGGCATGTTGTGCCGACCCCGAATGGAACGGGACAAGGGCAGGAGAATGATGATTATGTTTTCCATTTGACAGTTGAGTTGAGGTTGAATTGAGGTCTTATACGCCCAATTCTTGTCGATGATTTTTCAACCTACTCACAATTTACATAATAATGTTATTTAAACACTTAGTTATAAAAAGCTGAGATATACAGTTGAAGCCTTCTAAATATAGAACATTTTACTATTTCCATTAAGTGAGCAAATTTCGTGCGTCAGAATTTAACCTGAACGAACAGCCGCGGGGAAATTGAGTAACACACTATCAATTGGAATCGGTTTCATTTTGACAGTTCAACAACACTCATTGCGTTGTTTACGTTGTCGAGCAGACAAATTTTTCGATGGATTAGCAATTTGCTTCAAAATGATTCAGATTTCGTTTGATAGTGTGTTACGCAATTAGGGTGCTGGATTTGTTTACACTTTCTTATGTCACTTATGAGACAGACTAGGTATACGATCGTGCTTTGTGCTTGTGAATATTGACTCGGTGCCAAGTCGTCGTACACCCTAGCTAGACTGTCATGTCCTTGCTCTTGATCGAGGTTATAAAAATATCTATGTCTAGTCTACAACTTTATGGGCGGGTTGCGTCACCTTACTTTAGCGGGCACGTTAACGTTTAATAAGTCAATAACGAGTTGTATAAACATCAACTAAACATAATTACGAGACCACAATTTGATATATTTTATCATTATAACTGACAAATCTATGCTTCCAACGAACTCTGTGTGTCGTTAGCTCAATATAAAATCCTACATTTTGAAAGCTGTATCAGCAACTTGTATTAGGTACTAAGTAATATATTTAAATGCGTAGCGTTGAGCAGGGTGAGGGGAATATAATTAACGGACGCGATTTCCTGCCCTCGGGAGAGTTAGGAATTAAAAGCGAAAAGAATAAATTATGCTAATCCGGCAAATTCGTTAACTTTTACTTTTACCTCACATAATTTTTTAATGTAGGCAGGTAGGTACTGCGGCAAAAAGTTAAAATGGACTAAATACCTAACATAACATACGATACGACAACGTTCAAAACTTCCAACGTTCCAGGGTTTATTTTCTGAAAAACCGAACTTTGCCGAATTAGATGTGACTGCTCCAATAGGGAGTGACAGAATTAGTGCGTCAATATATAATAATTTAGGTGGGAATTTATATCGATCGGTCGATACTCACATTTTATTCGCTATGTTTCGGTTTTTCCGAAGATAAACGATGGAACCTTTGTGTAACATCATAATTATGGCTGCGTCAGTAAAAGGAGTTTGCTTTGTTGTATCTTTGTTTTGTGGTATACAAATAAAATTTTACTGCTATAATGTCAACTGCTCACCCAGTAGGTGATAATAAGAAAGTGCTGTATTTACCTATAATTGTTTGTTACATTTGGTTCTATATTTTCTGTTGCATCCTGTAATTTATTTAGTGTATACGAACGTTGGTAAATCTAAATAAATAAATAAAATAAATAAATAAATATATGTTTGAATTTCCACAACCTTATTTGCCATCGATACGCTAAGACGAAGAACAACATAACATCACGCCTTAGGTGAAGGGTTAGGCAGAGATTTACCTGTAGTACATATCCACATTTCGCCAGTTAAGTTAGTCCGGGGGAGGTGGGGAATAAATACCTAGGTATTAAAAATAAATCATTTTAATTTGTTTAGGTAATGTTTTGTTCCATAGTTCAACTAATTATTCATTCTTAAAACACGTGTAAGGTGAACTAGACGGAATAATAAATATCGCCAGATGGCTGACGTCATACAATAATAGTCAAGTTCACAAATAATTAGGACTTGCCTACATTTTGAGTGCAAAAACTGACCATGACTTGATGTCAGCAAAAAATACTCATTTCTGGTCATTAGGTCAATGTTTTCGTGTTAGAATGTTAGGCCATAGTTTGTAACAAAACGAGCATTTATTTTGGTCAAATACAGGGTGTAAGTGTAAGTGTAAACAGTGGCAATATTTCAAGGGGTCATTGTACTAATCATTATGACAACTTTTACTATAGGACCAGACCTGAAATCGCGAAAAAAAATCAGCTGTTCAGTACATTTATGTTCGCATAACTCGTCAAAATATAGGGAACAGCTGTTTTTTTTTTTATTTCAAGTTTGGGCCTATAGTAAAAGTTGTTCATAATGATCAGTACAATAACCCCTTAAAATATTGCCACTGTTTACACTTACATCCTGTATACTAATACTAATAGGTACTTAGTGTATTATTACAGGAAAAAAAAAACAAAATGACGGCTCATACAATGTCACGTTATTTTCTGACGTCATTAACAAGGTGTATTTTTATCCCTACGTTACTAAGGATGAATTACGTGTATAATTTGATGTTGAATCACTTAAATACAATATTTGCCCTAAGATTGTAAGAGCTTAATTTGACTATGTTTGCGTGGTCAGAGTACATATCTACGCAGATATCGTAAACGGGAAAAAAGTAATCATACTAAACGATTAACTAGGTTAGATACACTTTCTCTTGATCATTTAGACTAGATTATGTTGGTGGAGGCAGATATTTGTAATCTTAACTTAATTTGCAATCTAACTAATAATAAAGCTGAATAGTTTATTTTTTTTCTTTGTTAATTTGCACGCGCTAATCTCTGGAACCACTAGGTAGTTGGATTTGAAAAATTATTTTTGCATTTGATAGCCCAATTCCTGAGGAAGGTTATTTAACATCACGCTATGTCCTATATGAGACGAGAAAAAAGACAAAAAGTCAGAAAGAACTCGTATGCTAAAATGAAGTAATAGCGCGGGCAAGCGATGCGATGCGATGGTTTGGGTCGGGGGAACAAGAAATTTCACGCGGACGAAGTCGCGGGCAGCAGCTAGTCAGCATTATGGATAGACAATAAATTGTAATCCATTTTATTGGTCTTGTCTGTTTGTTTGTTTGAAATGTCTTAAGTTCTGAAAGTAAAAAAAATATCACCCTCTACGTATTCTTAATTGTAGGGTCAAAAGAATAATGAAGAGAAAATTCCGCTTCACTTATTTTATTTAGTCCTAAACTCCAAAAAGAGGTCTACTACGTAATTGCTTGTTCTGTGGATTAATTGACTAAGAAAATGAGCCATTTGTTTACGTGACAAGCCGTCCTTTTGTTACTGACGTTGTAACTTAGTACCTAAGGGAAGATCCATTTGGTATATACACTTATATCTCGTACATGTATATACCTACATGGTGTTTTTTCACTTCTAAACTACAGAGGTCATAGAGAAAAACGCAGAAAACCTGTAACCCAATTTAAAACAAAATTAAAGTCACTCCGTCCATCCGTCCGTCAGTTTTAAATTACAAAATACACTGGCTTGACTTGAAAAAAAAATCCATTCTTTAGGTACCTAGGTAGATTTAAATGAACAATGATGATGATGATTGTAAGTCAAGTGAGATCCATGGAAACGATATGGTCGAAATTTCCTCATTCCAAACCAAATTGCTTTATCAAAACCACTGTTGGTATTAGGGATTCGTAATTGGCTTCATATTTCAAAATCGTTATCCTGTTATGTTCGCAATTTTCAGTTATTATATTTACACACTCTACCTATATGCGAGAAATTTTTACATTGAAAAGGTCGTTCGGTGCCAGGTACCGTTACTGAATGGAGTAGGAACGAAAAAGATTCAAGATTGATCGACGAATAGGTACGCATTTTGTGAATGATAGATCCATGTGGATAGAGTTCATAAAAGTAACATACCTATAATACAGCTCTCAAAAAAGGGGTAGCTATTTTTACGTTCTCTCTTTGAAAACCACTTAAAATAAAGTAACTACAGTTATAAATCAGACACTTTTTGTCTGAATATTTCAGGAAACTTGTAAAGCGAATGGACTATTTCCTGAATAAACTTGAATAAAGTCAGTTGTCGCCGTAACTTTTATTGATTGCGCCTGAGCTAATAAAACGTTAATAGTACCTACAATTTTATGATTACGGCAGGTACTATGTAAGTACTTTGCTCGGATTTATCGTGCCTACAAAAGGTGGGACGTGGAATATGAGTTATGTACTCCCTCGGAAAATTATTACCTATGTAGACAAGCCCCTAGTTTTATTTGCTTTCCCTGATTGCTCGCAGAATTTCTCGTATAAATTCGTATTTTCGTGTTGGTTATTTGTTCAATATACCAGGGCCGGCAGTCTCGACATTCGCAACTTCCTTTAACGACTGAAAATCGCTCGGTAAGTCCTAATTACGTGCTCTGTGATCTGATAAATTTTAAGGAACGGGCTCGAAGATGTGTCTGTGTCATCGGTGTGTCTTTAATAAAACCGAACTATTACCATTTGCCCGTCTAGGGGAGCCAATTAGGACCACAGAACATGTAATTAGGACTTACCGAGCGATTTCAAGTCGTTATGGCAACGTAACGAATGTCGAGACTGCCGGCCCTGGATAGCAAACTAGATTCTAGTTTTTTTTCTTATTGTGTAATACACACAATGTTAATTTATTTAAGCAACTAATCCCATTAGCTATTACTAAGATCTATCAATGACGATGTAATTAGTGTCAATGTTAGTACAAACTTTACGAAACCTCACTAATGAACCGGAACCGTCAGACGTCATAAAAACTGAATCGATCTGACCAATTACGGACCGTAATGTTCCAAGATTTGTCGCCGTCGGCACTTTACATCAAGTTGAAGGTTACTTGATGATTACCCGTTGTAATTGGGACAATTTGTGATCGTATCGGGTCCGTCGACGGCGGTAATGGTCTTAGTTCCGATAATATTGCCGTAGGAACCTTGTTCTATGCCCGCGAGGGATTGAGCTCGGTTGAAATGTTAAATGTTTTTAGAGACTCGGATGTAATTAGGAAATGTAGTCGTGTAACGTTATTGTTAATTGATTTAAGATCAAACAACTATGTTGAATGTCGTATCAGGGTATTGAGATTGAAATGTTGTTGAATATCTAATATATATTGAATTGCTTAGCTAATAGAAACCTTGATTTATATAGGATGCCTACTGTAAAAGTTTGCCATAATAATGTCATGTTTTGAAGACAGTATTATTATGAGTCAGCATTCAGTCAAACGGAAGTCATGTCGAGCAGTATAATTTAATAAACTGTTCTTTATGAAGCATTAAATTATGAAACGCAACCTTCCGTTTCATAAATTTGTTAAAGCATATTAACACCGGTTGAACCTCTCTTCTCGCCTTAAATCTGAGGTTTAGACCCTTTCAAATATTAACACACACTTACTGAGGCCTACAGCATTAAATTATGATAATCCAAAGGGACGTGATTGGTCAGAAAACATCCCAACAAAAAATAAACAAGGGTCAAACTAAGGCAGACATCATATGGGTTGTACCCACAACAAAAAATGATTCCGGTTAACTGGACTCGACCTCAATTTTCCCGTCAATACCTCATAGAATAGTAGTCTTTGCTGTTGAAGTATCGATCGTGAGGTGCCGCATTCCTAATAAATAAATAATAATAGCTGTTCCCTCTACTTCGCTCCTTCCACTACAAATGCAGTCGCCGCCAGCGACGCTGAAAATTGAAAAGCTTTTCCATTTAGATAAAGTGTAGAACTTTCTAGCTTTATAGCTTGCAGAAGCTGCTTATAAAACCGTTTTATGTATGTTAGGTTCAATTTAAGAACCAGTAGAGTAAAATTTGTTCAGAACACGTTATAATTTAGGTAGCTTAGTTTATTTCTTCGAACAATAATAAATTGCAGAACAATAAAAATGATTTAATAAATACCTACTTTTGTTCCGTTTGAAAAGTGGGTTCGCTCGAGTGACGTTTTATGTGCGGCCTTGTTCAGTGATGGAGGTATTATAGTGGACTGAAGTGTAAAATGGAAAGGGACTGGTGGCAGCTGACTCCTCGCAGGGATTTGTTCGCGGTGCCTGAGTGTGTGGCTGCTTTAGACTCAAGGGTTCGTTGACTTTTCTATCATTTTCTTTATCTTTATTGGGAGAGTCTTTGAAGACACGTATTATTATATGATAATGACAAGGACAAGTTAGGGTTTTATGGAATAAAAGGCTCCGCTCGCCAAAGCCTATAAAGGGTTTTATTTATTAATCAAAATAGTTATTTAATTATTTTCATAAATTATAACAAATACCTACCTAGAAGTAAATTGAATATTGAATTGTATTCAGCTGCATCCGCTTAGACTGGAAGCCGACCCTAACATAGTTGGGAAAAGGCTAGGCAGATTGAAGTAAATTTAATATACCGTCCTGTACAAATGTTAGCACAATACTAATGGATTAAAATTGTTCGAATTGTGTTCCTCGTTCTCTCGCAATAAATTTGTTCTCGGAAGCTGTTCAACTTTCCAGGGAGAGACGACTGTGACGTCACATTCATTAACTTGAGTTTTGTTTGTGTGGAGCTGTGCTGAGGGCACACTTTAATTACTTACGTCATTACTTTTTAATTGAAGTCACATCTTTCAGTCATCTTTCAGTGAAGTCATAATTCAGTTTCAGTGTCATTCAATCTTTACTTAATTAAAAGAACTGAAGAGACACAACACACTGTGACGTCCATCGCACCATATTGTGGGCAATGAAAATTTTTGATCCTACTATCCTTAGAGTAAATTAATTCTATGCTACTATCCTACTAATATTATTTAAGTACTTATGTGAAAGTTTGTGAAGATGTTTGGATATTTGTTACTAAATCACGCAAAAACGGCTGAACGGATTTGTATGAAATTTGGCACACGTAGTTTATAACCTTTTTTTTTTTTTTTTTTTTTGAGGGTGGGAAATCATCAAATAACTTCTCCCGCTCTGGGTGGAGCGGGAGGGCGTGTCAGACTTTTACTGACTAAAACCCACCCGTGTTCCTTCAGTTGCCTATGCCAGGGCCGCGGTAACCCCTTCAGACAACCCGCGACCCCAGCGGCGTCGGCCCTATTGGGCCCCGTCACTTGCTGACATCTCTTTGAGGCGCGCGTGGAACACAACGCGCCGTCGACTCGGGCCTGGTCCTTACCGGACGGCGAGCTACCCGCTGCTCACCGTCCGCAGGCCCGCGCCTACGGTGGCCGGAAATCGCCCCGCGATTCCCGCCGCCCAGGGCGTCTCCTGCGGCGACTGAGGGCGTGAGGCTGCCTCTCCCTCACGCGTTCCGCCTCCTCCTTCGCGAGCATCACTGCTTCGCAGAAGGAGGTGACGGCCTCCCATGCACTCTCGCTCCGCACCATGGCCTGGACCAGGCTCGGACGCGAGAGATCGCCGCCGCCGATCGCCTCCGTGAGAACACGGCGGTGCTCTGCCCAAGCCGGGCAGACCTCCACTGTATGCTCCACCGTGTCCTCCGGGCGATCCACACAATGGAAACACCCGGGCGTTTCCTCCCGCCTTATGCGAAACAGGAACCTCCCGAAACAACCGTGTCCGGTGAGGACCTGCGTCAGGCGGAAGGTGAGGACGCCGTGGCGCCTCTCTAACCACTCCTCAAAGAGGGGACTTATCGCCGCTATTGTGGCGTGCCCAGCGCTGGGTTGCGACAGTCGCGCTCTCCATGCCGCCATGAGATCCCGCCGGAGCTCTGTCTGCTGTACCGTGATTTCTCGCGGCAGCGGAGTTACGCCCCGGCATTTCGCCTCCTCGCGCCACTTCCACACGTGCGCGAGGACCTTTGCCTCCAGATCCCACGGCGGCAATCCGGCAAGGAGGCTCGCCGCCTCCCGGGAGACCGTGCGGTATCCCCGGACTAGCCGGATGGCCATGACCCTCTGGGACGCGTTCAACCTGCCGGCTGGTCCCAGCCTTAGGGAACGCGCCCCGTAGTTTATAACCTGGATTAACACATAGGATACTCTTTATCCCGGTAGTAGGTTCCCGTGGGATAATTTCTGACATACACGCGGGCGAAGGCGCGGGCAACGGCTAGTTTAATCAAATTTATGATGGAATATTGTTTAGTTGACAATTAATGATACTTATGTAGCTTTTTTCAGCTGAAATGGTGAATAAGTTGCATGTTAAAGACTTAAAGACTTTGCTTTTCATGTTTTAAATGTTATATCTTTCAGTAAGTAACCTATTAGTTAGGTACTCCTATCAACTATTATGTAACTCCCATGGTTATGTCTACTTAAAATTATGATATTGATAATAAAGCATGAGTTCCGCAAAATATTATGAAATTCGAGAACTCGAATGTTTTTCTTATCACAAACTGATTGGACACGGTTGTCAGTTACAACCGTTGCTGTTGCTGTTACTAATGACAATAGGACGATGATCGGTTAGTGAGTTAGTGGGTGATTGAATTGGAGCAAATTGATAATTCGATGACGGTGTTTGCTTCTGGCTTATGTCGTTTTACTTTTTTACCTATGTCGTTTTACTGTCTCATTTGGAAAACCCAAAATAGAAATGAATGGAACATTGTTAGGACGTGAGTGATGATGACGCTGCGAATGAACGGAAGTTTATGTAGGTACCTCTACCTAGTGATGTAATAAAATAGATCAGAAAACGTTCTACTTTGAAAAATAGAATTTCAGTTTGAATAATTTAAATTGTAGATATTTATTGTCTTGTCTAGTTTTGTTCCCGAGTTGCGTTTTCATTTAAACTTTTCGTGACCACCGGCGACGCGACGCGTGAATTAAATTCCGGGAAAATTACTTGCTAACAAAATAGAAACACAATAAGAAGGTACCTCCCTACTTAATATTTTATACTAAATTTTGTGACTTAAATGGTTTTCGTCACTTTGGTACTGAAATCGGAATATTATTTAGTAAGTACTCTTTAGTAGGTACTCTTTTTTGCACAGGTTTTCTTCTGTGTCGATTAGGTATTGATTGAAATTAAAATTCCCAAAATAATTCATACTATTATATGAAAATACTGTGAAAAGTTCTTGCTGAAAATAGTCCCGTTTGGGAAAAGTTGTTACAGTTGTAATAGCGGAATTTATTGGCTTCCCGTTGCCAAGAAACCATAGAAGCGCGCCTAATCTAAAATCCCGATAGTTTATTTTATAGGATAGTCAGATAACTATCCATATTTGGATCAAAATATCACCGTGGGGCATACATACTTGTACCTTATGATTTAGCGGAAACTTTCTCATTACGTTACTCAAAACATCTAATTTATTATTTAACCCGATAATTCCTAGTCAAAGAAAAATAAACTTTATATCAATACATATAAACTCGTACAGTAAAAACAAGTCGCGTTTTAGAATAATTGAAGGTCGCTGAGAAACGGTCACCTTCGTTACGTCATTCACAGCTGATACTCGTAGTCAGCCGTTCGAGCGTTTCCGGACAGTCAATGTTCGCGGTATTTTGTTTATTTCATACTTTTGCCCATTTATTATACAACTTATTACAAACAGGTCTTTATCTATAATTATCTTTGAGTATTGAAAGTACGTTTTGTGTGTGGGCGTCGTGCATTGGCCACTGCGGTAACATACCGCAGTTGGAGCGTTGACTTGATAGCTGAGGAGGAAGTAGGTACTCAATCACGTAATAGAACATGTAGGAATTTATGATTTTACTAGTTCTGATGAAATCATTATAGATCACATTCTGAATAGTATTTGACAGCCCGGTTTCTCTAGTGCTGGATATTTTTTCACTGGTACCTATGTAGGTAGGTACTTAAGTAAAACTTTGTATGAAAGGCAACAGAAAACTGATACTTGACTGTGAACGGGAAGAGAATGAAAGAAAACGGAACGGGAAATTCAACTATAGATAGATGTATGAACAATAGTTAAATTGAAAGGCATAACAAAACATAATTATGCTTGCATATGTATACACTGTGATTCACAATAATTATGTGGCGTGCGTTATCTGTGCATCGATTTTTCTTTCCAACCTTTGTCATGAGTGTTTGTTATGTTAAATTAATGTTTGTTCCTATTGTACTAATAGGTTCGTCAACTGTATAGTGTGTTCATACCTACCATATTGTGGAAAATAACCCGAGTAGCAACGTTCATACTGAGCTGGAATTTGGCGAATCGCCAGATTCCCGATGAAAGGTTTCGCAACGAAAATGGATTTAACGCTTTTCGTATGATGCTTTAATCTTAATACAAAGTCACATCCTGTTAATCTACTGCTGGACCAAGGTGTCTTGTTGTCATTATACTAAAATATTAGTATAATGTAGCTATACGTACCTTTTAGGTAGGTACCTATTTATTTAAACTTGGTAAAAAACAGTGTTCCTAAATAGTTTGAGACCAATATCTAACGTGGTATTTCTTTTGTCCACAGGGCATGGCCTTCACAATTGAGGAGCGCCAGACCCTGGGCATCCACGGTCTGCTACCGGCCAGAGTCAAGACCCAGGAGGAGCAGGTTGCCATGTGCAAGTTGTCCATCGAACGGTACGAGGACCCGCTCAACAAATACATCTACCTTATGGGACTACTGGTAAGTCCATAGATATTATATTTCTATGGGTATGTCACACTATACATTGTAAGACAGATTCTGATGCTTTAGAGTAGAGAACGCGAGCCGTAAGTAGCTACGCCTAATCCGTCATCGACCGAACTGCAGTGCTCGTACTTTGTTGTCCGAACTCGGTCGATCGAATGAGAATGTGACTGCGTACTCACTACTTCAACCGACATCGTCCGATGGCTAGGTGTCTTATGTAGCATACAATTTGGCATATGTACCTACGCTAGAATAAAATTAATTATGATATTCTTGGGGACTACTATACAATGTGTCACTAAACTTTGATCGTCTTATTACAAAATAAGGTTTATATTCAAATCCAGGTTTGAACCATGGACCCTTTTCTGAATTTCGAACTTTATTCAGACACATTAAGACAACTTAGTACCGGACTAAGTTGTCAGTTTTGTACAAATAAGTGTATTTCTATCACAGCTATCTTATTACAAAACTGGCTCGATGTTTTAAACCATGACAGAAGAAAAACCTCGTTTTGTAATAAGGCCGTGAGGGTTTTTAGTTTAAATGATAGCATTTAAACTTTCTAGCAGTATGTATGTACCTAAGTATATTAGAAAGAGTGACTGCAATCTGACTCTTTAGAACTAGAACCCCTTAGCTTGAGATCACCTTTCAAAATGGCAGACGCAGCGTAATAGAAACATTGCAGTCTATCGAAAATAAGATTAAAAAGTGAGATATTTTTATTTGTAACTTTGTTAATGTGACGTCAGTCAGACGATTGGCTTTATTTAAGTGAACTAAAGGGTCACCGAAACGATCAGTTGCAATTTTTACGTCCTTGATGCGCAAATTGATCGTCTATCAAGTACTATTGAAGCGATTGACAATAATACTACTATAGAAATTGATGGCAATTGATCAATTGCGATTACACCCCGTAACATAATTTCATTTTTTTCTTCACTCAGCGCAGTCTAACTTAATAAAAAAGTTCAAATTGTGGAGCTGCAAGAGTACACTTGAATGAACTTTATAAAAACGAACATTCTTTGATGTTAATATTATTCACTTCGTTAAATATGAATAGAACTCAACTTCATTTCATATTTATTAAGATGCTTTCTGTCCGTAATAAATGAAGGAATCATTCGCTTCACTGAAACTGAATATTCATGAAGCTTCAGTGACTAAAGAACAGATTGAGAGATTGACGTTATTTCTTGATAATGTCTCGGTTAAATATTTTCGCATTATTTAATATTTACTAGTTGCTTGTGACTTCGTCTGTTTGAAATGTCTTGCTCCCCCGACCCACCCCGTCGCATCGCATCGCCTGCTCGCGCTATTACTTCGTTTTCGCTTAGCGTTTTTTCCGACTTTTTCACTTTTTGCTGGGCTCCCGTGATGTCAAGAATATTGGGCTATCAAATGCAAAAATACTTTTTTAAATCCGATATCCCAGTTCTAGAGATTAGCGCGTTCAAACAAACAAAAAAACAAGCTTTATTAGTAAAGGTTTATTTGACGGAATACAGAGGGCTGTGTTGAAGTCCATTAGAAAAATTACTAATGAACCCCACCTCCCTGGTATTCCGGGTGCGATAGAAAACTGCCGCGCAATCACTACGGTCACTAGAATTATGGACTTAAAATTAGAAGACACACACTCATTCTTGTGTTGCTATAAAAGTATATCAACGAACCTCTAGTAATCCAATTTTACTTCGG
Source organism: Cosmia trapezina (assembly GCA_905163495.3). NCBI lineage: Eukaryota > Metazoa > Arthropoda > Insecta > Lepidoptera > Noctuidae > Cosmia > Cosmia trapezina. Next base: position 21,019,968 of record LR991029.1, read on the forward strand.
GGATCTTTCAAATGATTGAATTATCTAGGTAGTCAAAACAGCATGCTAACAAGAAATGAAACCACCCAATTTACGCCTTCAAACCTTGCCCAAACATTAGTGAAGGGATTCAAGAAGCATAGATCCCGTCAAATAGAAGGCCAGATCATGCTACCAGCTATTGACTTGCGACCTACACACATTAGTACAATCAGTAGAAATAAGCGATAAGTACTTAGTTCTACAAGACTTATTACTGAGAACACAGATAAAACTGCATTCGTTGGGTATTCGAATCAAACCTCATCCTATTAGAAACTGATGAAGTGATGACCTCAGGAAATGATTTAAAAACTAATCTATGAAACTGATAAACTTGCCTATTGGACAATAGTTTATAATGATTAGACAGGAATTAGCTTCTGAGATATCTTACCTAATAGTTTCGAAATTCCGAAATTATATTATCCAGTATGTATATAAAATAAATTCTCCAGTGAATACCGGACAAGGGATGTACAATATTCTCGCAAATAACTAGTAGTACAACTAAAGTAATTATAAACTTTGTCTCGAAGTTGCTCACTACTGTGGGGTTATGGCGATCCGTCTAGCACCCACGGCCACGTCAGGAAATCACGAGCAAAGTCAAATCATTTACATATTTCAAATAGGCACCTAAAGGCACTTTTGAACTTCAAAATTTACAAAAAAAAATAGAATTGATTCTACTTGCCCCTTCCAAAAGGTAGTTTCGTGTGGAGAATAATGGGCAAGAAACTCCACCGTTAGGTACTCTTTTAAAATGTTTTAGAATATTTTGTATACATTAATTATATGATGATTATATTTGAAGACGATCCTACCTAGAATAAAATAATATGGCCGCAATTGGTAAAAAGAATTCAAAATGAATGAAGCAATGACCGATAAATTAATTATGTGATACATGGTGCTCACATATATTTACAAACATTGTAAAAGTATTCGATCTTACTAAAAACTTTAACAAGTTTTTTTTAGCAATAAGTCAGTGCATGAGTTAATGTAAAGCTTTGTCTCAATCTTCGAGTTATGAATCTAGGAAACTCCGAAATAGCTATTTAGTAGACACACTAGGCACTACTTTAACTTTCTATTCTTAGGATTAGCAATCTACAAAGAGCCTCAGTGTCTTATGGGAAAACCTCGGTTATTTCGTGGGTGTAACCAATGAGGTATTATCTATTAACATCATTGGGTGTAACAATAAGATCAGCTTAGGTTAACATTGCAAAATAGGACTATCATTATTTAATGGCCTTGAATAAAGAAAGTCCGCCCGAAAGATGTCTAGATTCAAATTGTGATCTCATTTGTGCAGGACCGCAACGAGCACTTGTTCTTCCGCTTCGTGGGCGAGAACGTAGCCGACATGATGCCCATTGTGTACACGCCCACTGTCGGCCTGGCCTGTCAGAAGTTCGGGCTGGTCTACCGCCGGCCCCGGGGACTGTTCATCACCATCAACGACAAGGGACACGTCTACGATATTCTTAAGAACTGGTGAGTTATACTGTCTTTTTTGTTTGATTCTTATTAAGATACGGGACTTTTAGGAATCTTGTAGAAACACTCTCATAAGAGGAAGAAGGGCCGCTTTACATTTCCAATTCAGTCTTATTCTTCGTACTTAATCAGTTGTTTTTCTCCACCAGGCCTGAAAGTGACGTGCGTGCTATCGTAGTAACAGACGGCGAGCGTATCCTGGGTCTGGGCGACCTGGGAGCATGCGGCATGGGCATTCCCGTGGGCAAGCTCTCCCTGTACACGGCACTCGCGGGCATCAAGCCGCACCAGTGCTTGCCCATCACTTTGGGTTAGTTAAAGATCTGTTTGGAGAATTGTATGTTATTTTTCAGAGATAAGTAGCCTCCACGAGTGTTGATACTTTAATGTAGGTACTATCGAGGAAAGTTACATCTGACCAATTTGAAAACAAAAAATAGCGGCCGAAAGCTGCAAGCAACAATATTAGTTCTTACGGTGTATAGATGTTCGTTTCTCCAATAGTACGTCCAAAGCACTGTCGGAGGTCAGTTCCGGTACCTTACTGACTGGCAATTATATGTAACCACGTCATGAGTTCTCTTGCAGGATAATAATATAAGTTGTAGGCAATAGCCGAGTAGTTAATTAACCCCGTACAGGAACAATGATGGCTTTCATTTTGACAGTTCAACAACATTAATTGCGTTATTTTTACGTTGTTGAGCAGACATATTTTTCGAACATATGAAGCAATGGATTAGCTAAAAGCTTCAAAATCATTCAGATTGTGATTGAAAGTGTATTACGCAAATAAGGTGCAGATGTTTGTTACAAACAAAAATAGATGGAGGCGATGATCAGCGATAGGAAATAGGTACAGACGCCAGCAGGTCAAGCCACACGAAACTGACAAATTTTCCCAGTCAACCTTGAACCTAATGCTTAAGCGATAAAGATGAAAATACATTAAAGAAATTTGTCCTTGATGTGCTGGCGTCTGTACTGTACAATACCTACTTTCCATTAGCAGGAAGGAAATTAAAACAAGAGTGTTTCAAATGTTTTGATATTGGATACTAAACATATCTGTCATTAGATCTACCTTTATTCCTGAACACTGCCAAATTTAGCAAGCTCACTGTAAAATAAATAACGTCCACTCATTAAACCTACCTACTACTTATTAACATCATAACTAATTTATAAAATGAAAGTGAGCTTGTTTATTTGTTTCTTTGTTTGTTACTTACGCTTTCACGCTATAACGGCTGAACGGATTCCGATGAAACTTTGTACATGGGTAGACCATGACCTAGGTTAGGACATAGGATACTTTTTATCTCGATATTCCCACGGAATCGAGCCTCATGCGAGTGAAACCTCGGGGCGTAACTAGTTGTTAATAATAATGTATCTATAACGTTATTGTAGACGTGGGCACGAACACCCAGACGATGTTGGACGACCCGCTGTACATCGGGCTGCGCCAGCGCCGCGTGCGCGGGCCCGAGTACGACGAGTTCATCGACGAGTTCATGCAGGCCGTCGTGAAGCGCTACGGACAGAACTGTCTCATTCAGTTTGAAGACTTCGGCAATGCCAACGCCTTCAGGCTCTTGGAGAAGTATCGTGGAAAGTGAGTATCATGCTGCCTTGTGTCATTTTGTACCTTTTTGATATTTTAGTTTCTTCTTAGTGGTCGGTAAGAATCGAAGGACTTCGTAAATGTTGCGTCTTGCGTTCAGGCTCTTGCAGAACTATTGTGGAAAGTATCCTACACTTCCCTGTGTTATTTCAGCTTGATCGGTGTTGAAATTATTATAATCATTTGGCATAGGTTGATATTCATACATTGAAGATTCTCGATTTAGAAGATCTGATGACTCCTGAAAATCGTTAAATCGTAAGTAGGCACAGACGCCAGCAGCACAAGCCACCCGAAACTGTCAAATTTTCCCAATCAACCTTGAACCTAATGCTATAGCGCTAAAGATGAAAATCTAACAAAAAAAAATTAGAGATTGTAGTAGCTTGATGTGCTGGCGTCTGTACATAGGTATATAAAAACAATTAATGGCTAAATACTTAACACAACTCGAGAACAGTTGGATCAATTCAGCTATTTTTTTTTCAAATAACTATTCGTCGAAGTCCTAGGAAGGTTCATATGAAGAGAAAAATTGGAAAAGTTGCCGGGAAAATCGGAAAATTCCGGAAAACTGAAAGTGCATTTTCTATGAATTATTGAAATTTGGACAGGACAACCTGGACAACGTCTGTCGGGTTATCTAGTTAATAATATTTGTTTCAATTTGGGACATTTTTTTTTGGACGATTCCTTTTGGATCCCTTATTTTGGCAATATGATTGTTCTATTATTTCGTCATACAAAACATTCTGATTAATTTATTTGAATAAATTCGCCATCCTCAACAAGTGGAACTATTTTGGCTGAGATTATAATGACGCCAGTATACTTCAATACATCATACACCATTTGTCTAAAGCTAACATTACCTATTATATATTCCATAGGTACTGCACGTTCAACGACGACATCCAGGGCACGGCGGCGGTGGCGGTGGCGGGGCTGCTGGCCTCGCTGCGCATCACGGGCAAGAAGCTGTCGGAGAACACCATCGTCTTCCAGGGAGCTGGAGAGGTAACATATACCTTCCACTCAATTATTATTAACATCACTAAAAGGTGTACAGTTCGCGAGGTTTAAGCTGAGCTTTGCATTTGTATGAGTGCACATAGATAGTTAGGTGTGACATCCGGCATAGAGCGCGACGCGTTCTTTGCTTGATTTAAAACCGGTTTATACTGCTTTTTGGCAATCGGCTTTTGTTCTTTTAGTACGAGAGGCCATGACCTAAACCATGTCGCATCGTTGTAAAACGTAAAACGACAAGACGATTGAACATTTTGTCTTACGTAAAACGATAAGACAAAAATTTTTATCATGGGCTCTCGTACCATTGTGGTGATCACTCACACAAATGTAAACCTCATGTTGGACCTCGCGGACTGTCTCTTGTGTTATGTTATAAATCCCATGAAGCGGGGGCCGAGCCTGCTGCCGTTATGTGGGACTTCGGCTGCTTCTGATAATTTGCTAATATGAAATACAGTGCCCCAGAACCCGGGATAAATTCAGACCCCCCAACACAGTGCAGTTTTACAAAGCCGACTGGCTAATATTTTATTATAGTTGTTTCATCTCACGAAAGCGGGCGAGCCATACTTGTATGTGTAAATGTTACATGCACATTGTCTTTATGTGCATGCTCGGGAGCGCGCTACCTGCAGGTACGCACACAAGAGCGCGTGTCTACACGCATTACATCTACAAGTATGGCTTACCCGCTTTCGTGAGATAAAACAACTGTACATGAGCCATTCACCCTCAAAGTCCAGCTGATCTCAAAACAACTTTATTACACTTTGGTATTTTTCATCCACAGGCTTCCCTGGGTATCGCCGCCCTATGCGTGATGGCGATGAAGGCCGAGGGCACACCGGAGGACGTGGCCCGCAGCCGCATCTGGATGGTGGACTCCAAAGGCCTCATCGTGAAGAACCGGCCCGAGGGAGGCATCAACGAGCACAAGGCGAAGTTCGCCCAGGAGCGCGCGCCCGTGCAGACGCTGGAGGAGGTCGTGAATGTCGCCAAGCCTTCCGTGCTTATTGGTTAGTAACACAAAGATTCATCGTTTTCCACTGTTGGATTGGAGTGCTTCAACTGTAAATGCTTAACCAATTTTTTATTTTTTTTTTGTATACGAATATCTGTTTTTTTTAGGGTTTCGTAGTCAACGAACCCGTGATTAATATTTATCTTTGTATATTTTACTATCGAGCTTGACCTCATAAAGATTGGTGGTGGTTATTTTCACCAGGCCTCTTCGAGAAGTTATAATTTTGATCAAATGCAATTGCAATCAAAGTAGTATCATCCACACTTCCCTTATAAGACTTGTTAACTCGTTGTTGTGGACTCGTCGCCCATTTATACCTATTGTGTGTATCTTTTGTTGGCGATCCTAAATAAATAAACAAACATAAGCATGTGTTAAGGACACAGATGGAACACTCCGCAAAATCATTTAAATAAAAAGCGACTCTTGCTACACAATAAAGTGCAACTCAGGTCGCACAACGCTTATTACCTACAGTTATATTCACCTTCAAGTTGCCTCTCTTTCTATCGCGTAACTCTTATACCTTCCGTGTCTTCTTGAGTATCGAACTAACGTGCGAGCAGGCCGGTGCGCGGCAGCTCACACTGAATTGACCCAGTGAGATGAGCCCGCCGCGTACTTGTAGCTTCATACCTAAACTGCGGAGTGTCCCATCTGTATTAATCTGTGATAAGGATGCGTTAAGGCCCTCGTGGTGGATTGCGGACCACTCCCTCTCAGCAGCGAGAGAGGCCTGTGTCTGGGCAGTGGGAACATAGGCTGATTATGATATGTTATGTGCAGGTGCCGCGGCCATCGGCGGTGCGTTCACTCCGGCGATCCTGAGCAAGATGGGCCAATTCAACGACAGGCCCGTCATCTTCGCGCTCTCCAACCCCACCAGCAAGGCCGAGTGCACCGCCATCGACGCGTACACCAACACTGATGTTAGTATTGTAGTTCTTTGTGGACTAGGCATGAAGGGATTTTTAAAGAAATAAAAGAAGGAACATAAAATCGGTAGATCGTTTGATAATGATCGGAAAACCAGTCAATCGTAGGGATAATAAGACCTACATTAAAGTCACACATGGAGAGATCAATATGAACAGGGTCAGGGAACGTGAAAATAGATCATGGATCCATCATGGTTCCAGTGAGAAAGAGACGGAACTATATACGACGAGAAAAAAGAACGGAACCATGATGGATCTATGATCTTTTTTCACGTCATAGATGATTCACCCCTGATAAACGTATACGCCAAATTGGTAGAAGTAGCCGCTTCGGTCCGGCGATGCGAGGAGCGGACACGCGGTACGGATTTTAATGGGGTCAGGCGGAGCTGGAGGTATAATTATCCGTGCAACTATCAAGGCCTTAGCACACCTCCACCGCGAAACCATAGCAGCGAAACTGCAGTAGTTCAATTCAACTGATTTGCATGATTTCCCAGTTTCGCGGTTTCGCGGCGGATGTTTGCTAAGGCCATTATGGAATTTCTTAGCACACGCTCCTCCGCCCTACTGAAACCTCGAAACCGTATGATGTTCCGCTGAATTGCTGCGGTTTCGTTGCTATGGTTTCGCGGCGGATGTGTGCTAACTGCTAAGGCCCTTTAACCTGGAGAGGTCACGGGGATTACAATAGAAATTCAATATTGGAAAATTAATAAAAAAAAACTACAAATGGGAATCTTTTGACATGGTACTTAAAGTTGCGCTAAGTTAAACTGGGTTTGAGGAACTTCATTCTACTTGCTCTCATGTCTCAAACCAGAGAAATAACACCGTCATGTCACATTTTACCGTAATGTCAAAACTTTCCAGGAGCGTGCAATCTTCGCGTCGGGCTCTCCATTCCCGGACTACCGCACGAAGGACGGGCGCCTGCTGCGGCCGGGCCAGGGCAACAACTCGTACATCTTCCCCGGCCTCGCGCTCGGCGTCATCTGCGCCGGCATCATCGACATCTCTGAGGACTTCTTGTTGCTAGCTGCTGAGGTAAGCTTCATTTTATGTTGTATTTTACCGGCAAACATCTACCTATTTACCTATGTAAAATACTGGTATTCAGCTGCATCCGGTTAGACTGAAAGCCGACCCCAACATAGTTGGGAAAAGGCTAGGCATTGATTGACTTACCGGCAAATATCTTGAAAAAAAAACTGGCCAAGTACGATTCGGACTCGCGCACGAAGGGTTCCATATCTATAAAAAACGGCAAATAAATCATGTCTTATAGAGGAGCCCCACTTAAATATTTATTTTATTCTGTTTTAGTAGGTACCTATATGTTGTTACAGCGGCAACAGAAATACATCATCTGTGAAAATTTCAACTGTCTAACTATCACGTTCAAGAGATACAGCCTGGTGACAGACGGAAAGACGGACGGACAGCGGAGTCTTAGTAATAAGGTCCCGTTCTACCCATTGGGTACGGAACCCTAAAAATTACCTTGACTACTATGCAGGTTCACCCTGCTCCGCTCACACGCCGTAATGTGCAATTGTTTGCCAGGTATCTACTACTCGTATACCTACTTCGGCTTTCGTGATTGGACATTTTAACTGTCAATGCTCCGGGTATCCGAGATCGATTGTCCAGGATTAGTGTACCTATCGTCAACTTACTGCCTCGTTGATTTTTGTGTAGAACATTTAAAAACATTTCGTAATTTTCCAGGCGCTAGCAGAAATTGTGAGCCAATCAGACCTGGACGAAGGCAGCCTGTACCCGCCGCTCAAGGATATTCAGAACTGCTCTGTCAAGATCGCCAAGAAAGTCTTCGAACACGCTTACGCAGTTGGTAAGTACACCCAGTTCAACGACTAGGGCGTCCCATACTAGACTAGGGCCTCAAGATCAGTCGGGTCCGGGGAGACGTGAGTAAGGGGCCAAAATCGTCGCGACGACTTCTTCGGTTGGAGTATGTTCCCGTAGTGTGACGCGGAGAGCAGTCTCGACGTTCTTTACCAAGCGCTCCCACGCTCCCCCCATGAACGGGGCTGATGGCGGGATGAAGACCCACTCAATATTCATATTTGAGGTATAGTCGGTGACGGCCTAATCATAAAGAGTTCAGCAGCTCCCGGTTCGCTCCGACAAAGGCCGTTCCATTGTCGGAGAATATTTGACTTGGCGTACCTCTTCGAGATATAAAAACGGCGAAGGCACATAATGGCTGCATCAGCTGACAAGCTGTGTACCACTTCAAGGTGTAAAGTCTTGGTAGATAAACACGTAAACAAGGCAACCCAACGTTTCTCTTGTTTACGGCGCACCATCACTTGTAGAGGGCCGAAGTAATCGACTCCAATGAATGTAAAGGGTCGCATGTGGTGGGAGAGCAGAGGGCGAAACGTCGATTGACACCCAGGTGTGCAGATAACAATAAAAAATCTATTGTGTCTGCTAATTGGCATGCGACGGGTTCCCACCGGAGTTCCTCGGGCCGGCACGGGTATCCCTCTGTGGACATCTGTAATACCAGAGGCAACGCAGGTGTGTTGCATCCCAGAGACGAAAAGGGTAATGTCTCACACGTCTTTTCCATTGGCCATTCTGAGCAAGTGCACAAGGTCCCGCAATTCATGGTTATTTCCTGCCCGCGTCGTAGCTATAGGTAGGACTTTATAGGAGCTATCAGAGGCAGGGTACAAAAATTTCGAGCTCACTTCATGAGCTTCTTCAAGCCCCAGTATCCTAAAGTGCCCAGGGCCTCCGAAAGGTTTAAAACGGCCCTGGTCTCATGTATCCTATAATTTCACCGACACCCAAACCCTTCACATCGGGACTTAGCAACGTTGTATTGATTTAAAATTAGAACAAGTGGTTTCGGACGGCTGTTACAGCCAGTTTCTTCATCAAAAGTAACAGCCAAAGTAACGTCACAAAGTCAAAGTAACGGTTAATTTTGTTTCTTCACAAATTTAGCTGTTGCTTTTATACTTATTGTTACTTTTGCCTCTAACTTTTACTGATTACTTCAGTTGTTGTTGAAGAAACTGACTGAACAGCCAGTTTCTTCATCAAAAGTAACAGCCAAAGTAACATCAGAAAGTCCAAGTAACTGTTACTTTTGTTTCTTCACAATTTCAGCTGTTGCTTTTATTGTTACTTTGCCTCTATCTTTTACTGATTACTTTAGTTGTTGTTGAAGAAACTGACTGAACAGCCAGTTTCTTCATCAAAAGTAACAGCCAAAGTAACATCAGAAAGTCCAAGTAACTGTTACTTTTGTTTCTTCACAATTTCAGCTGTTGCTTTTATTGTTACTTTGCCTCTATCTTTTACTGATTACTTTAGTTGTTGTTGAAGAAACTGACTGAACAGCCAGTTTCTTCATCAAAAGTAACAGCCAAAGTAACATCAGAAAGTCCAAGTAACTGTTACTTTTGTTTCTTCACAATTTCAGCTGTTGCTTTTATTGTTACTTTGCCTCTATCTTTTACTGATTACTTTAGTTGTTGTTGAAGAAACTGACTGAACAGCCAGTTTCTTCATCAAAAGTAACAGCCAAAGTAACATCAGAAAGTCCAAGTAACTGTTACTTTTGTTTCTTCACAATTTCAGCTGTTGCTTTTATTGTTACTTTTGCCTCTAACTTTTACTGATTACTTTAATTGTTGTTGAAGAAACTGACTGAACACACAAAAGTGACCTGCGCCCTAATTGCATAACACAATATCAATCGGAATCTGAATCATTTTGAAGCAAATTTCTAATCCATTGCTTCATTTGTTCAAAAAATTTGTCTGCTCGACAACGTAATCATCACAATGAATGTTGTTTAACTGTCAGAATGAAACCGATTCCGATTGATAGTGTGTTAGGCAATAGCCCCGCTGTTTTGATTCTTCTTACCTTATTTCTTTGATCGTTGTGTGTTCTGTCGATGAGACAGCTTTCTAAAATCATCACTCCTTTCATGGGTCTAAACACGACACTAAAAACTGCACGCTGACTGCAAGCAGCCTGTGTGCTGTGCGTTGCCAGTTTCTATGCGGCATCCAGAGTGCAATTTAGCAGCTGGCTTGGAATCTAAATCTAGTCCGGCAATCTTGACCCTAAACCGCAGATCTACTGCAATAGTTTACAGCCAACAGTTTAAGTCTTGGCCACCTTTATATTTCAATTAGACCGCCAGAGAAATTCGGGCGTGGGAGAGATAATAAATTTCAATTTGCGTCATATCGCGTTAGCAAATTTTTATTTCGGAACGTGAATCTAGAATGCGAGCTCTTTTATTTTATTAGTAGTTTTCACAAATACCGGTCTATGTAATTTTGAGTGCAGTATTTTTATCACAAGAAGCGACGCGCTTTACTCGTAGCATCAACTGTAGGTACCGTCAGCAACAAAAGTCGATTAACACTTTCAGTTTTTTAATCTTAATTATTAATCGAAATATTTAATTCAAATCGGAACAGATGTACCACTTAAAATTTTAAGAACTATTAACAGTTAAACGAAAAAAAAAGAAGTTTATTTCTCATTTTGTGCTAATTTAGGTGATGTCAAAAAGTAGCAGTGTTAACCGACTTCTGTTGCTGACCGTAAAGTCGAGTTCATTAATATATTGGCCCTTTCAGGCTTCAAAAATATATGAACGTCAAGAAAGTTCATAATATTGTGACAACTTACTTAAGGCGGAGATTTCTTGAAAAGGGTCAAAAAGGTGGTTTTTTAAAGCTATGTATCTCATAAACCGTAAATAATTTTGACAAATAAAAAAAATATGATATTTTCAAGTCCTTTTCGCATACAGTGATGGAACTCAAAACATAATTAAACATATTTTAATGCACTAAAAAAATCTTCAAACATAGCTCATAATAATCTTTAAAAGCTGTTTATACCTTCATTAACAATTATAATTATGATTAAAAATATACCACAAAATGTCAAATGCCAAACTGCATCCGGTGATGGATTATTTTTTTATTAAATAGTTAATTTCTAATTTTATACGATTTTATTTGCACTTTTACGACATAATTTCGGTGCGCGTGAGGATCTTCTATCTCGTGCGTCATACTAGACAGCCATAAGGCCATTTCACTTACACACCAAGCCAAACCACGCTTGGATGCAGGGCCTTAAGCATCATTAAATTGTGATCAAGATTTAGATTCATTAATACCTAGGTATGTAACGTGACTGCTTTTGCTTTTTCGATTTTTCCTTTGGCTGCTATACATGTTACTGAGAAAAAGCATTCACATATTAATGAATCCAAATCTTGATCACAATTTAATGATGCATAAAGTTGTCACAATACAAGTATACTTAAGAGCGTTGGCTCGGTACGGCATTTCATACAAACTTTCAAGTCCTTTTTTATCGAAATGAATGAACCGATTTTAATGAAACTTCATACGCATAAGCAGGATACATAGGTCTAAAAAGTTAGTAAAGAACATTTTCGAAAAATAGTGTTGCAGCTAAATTAGACCGATTTTAAATATTCCATAGAAGCAGAAATTTCCATTTATCTTTTTTTAAATAAGACATTTAGAAAATGTTCTTTACTAACTTTTTAGACCTATGTATCCTACTTATGCGTATGAAGTTTCATTAAAATCGGTTCATTCATTTCGATAAAAAAGGACTTGAAAGTTTGTATGAAATGCCGTACCGAGTCAACGCTCTTAAGGCGAAACCGCCAGGGTAGCCCGCGAAATTCAAAATTTCTTACGTTTTTTGCAATTTGTAGGACAGTGTGAGCTTGTATGTTGATTAAAATATGATTCGCGGCCGTAACTAATATGGCTTTACAGAATTATAATCATTAGAATCAGCAATACAACTCCATAAGCATTTACCTCAAACCTCATGATTTCATGAAATCGCTAGATTGCTTTTAACGTGCACGTCTTTCGACATTGTTCACACATGATTTTGAAGAATGTAACCAATATTTTGATTTAAAAGAGTGTCCGTGGAGTTTCTTGCCTGTTCTTCTCCATAGGAACTACTCCGCTTTGGAACGGGCGACTAGCTACATCTTTCTGACTGACCGACCACTTGACAATTCAAAAGTGCCTGTAATTAATTTATTTGAAATAAATGCGTTGAGTTTGAGTTTGATAGTAGTAGGCCTAGGGTTTTTGTTGCAAATCAGGTTTAAACATCGACCTTATACCTACACCGCTTTTGCATTTTAAAAATCGTTTCATTGTTTGTAGACATTTCCCAGAAAAAAAATTATGCCGTATCTGAGCATGAATGCGATAAGTGCAACTGTAATGATTATTGGGCCGAGTTTAAACAGTGCTTAAACCATTGACTTTAAATCAATGGCTTAAGCAGAGTGACTCACTTTCTTGCAAAGCTCTTCAACGTGCAGTGCTTGCCAGTTAAGTTTACTATGAATAGTTAGCCCTACAAACATACTTATAATAAGTAACTGTTATTTGAAAATATTGTAAAAGCCAATTATTTTTAAAAGAGTAGGTAACTATGGAGTTTCTTGCCGGCTCTTCTCCATAGGAAACGACCAATTTGGAACCGTACACCTAGCTTCTGACGTTTCATAAGTGCCCTGTGCCCATGTAGGTTTATGTGAAATAAAATATTTTGATTTTGAATCTTGGCATTAGGTTCCTATTTCTATTGACTCTAAATGAATCTAATAACTTAGCACCATCAGCAATTAGCTCATTTTGCATCAACTGTTCCCGGATATCGGAAGGCCCTGATCCGGAACTGTGTGGATAGATTTTTCAGGACTTTAGGACATCATGACTGAGCAAATCTTGAGCTTACAGCGTTTTGACCTAACATTTTGTTACCAGGCAAGGCATCCGTGTTCCCGCAGCCGCTGGACACGGAGGAGTTCATCCGCGCGCAGATGTACGACGTGCGGTACCCGCCGGCCGTGCCGCCGCAGTACGCGTGGCCCAGCCGGGACCTGCGCGTCGACATGATCTAGGCAACACACAACGGAACAAGGATCTTTTGGCACGAGGCCAAAATCAGAACTAATCCATCCGCCATCTTGTTTTTTCAATACAATTTCTATGACAATTTCACAAATGTTTACCAACAATGTCAATGTTATTCAGACGCCAAAAGATCCTTGTAGCATTTTAATGGCGACATGGATAAAAATGGATGAAGGCGCTGCTTGTAAACATGTCGAAAGTCTTGTCATTCATGTTTCGCCACGTGCATTTAGATCCATGTCGCGCAATACACACTTGCAGCGCTTGGATACAGTCCCAACACTATGAGACACCCGACGCCATCTCAAAAGAGCTTACGCCGCTAGCGTTCAGCGCAACTGCAATCTGTATTACGTAAAAATGGCCAGGAACGTCTCATTGGGTGATACAGTTTAACTAATTAAAAATATAACTGTACCTACTGCTTCATTTGTAATTCATTAAACATTCCGAATTGTAAATTTTCTGTTTCTTGTAAATATCTCCTCGCATTGTTCCATCAGTGTCAGTAGCGTTAGGTACCTAATTGTCGTGTCTTAGTATCGTTCTAATTATTGTTCCTTGCTCTGTTTGACTTTGATGTTTCAATTTCTATTCTACTTTTGGACATGTTTTCAAGCGCTTACAGTGTATTCCAGAATCTTGCTTCGAATATTTATTTAAGTCCATCGTACTAATGACCAACGAACTGTTCTAACGGATTTGTTAACCCATTCTTGACCACTTTACCAATTTGGGAATCAGGTACTTACTTAATAAATAGTGTTCCCAAATTTTATTACAGTGGTCAAGAATGGGTATACTTACCAATTTGGCCGCACTATTTATTAAGTGTTCCCAAATTGGTACAGTGGTCAAGAATGGGTTAAGTGAGCTTAACGTATATGGTGGTTTAAGTGACTGAAATTATATTTTTACGAAATACGAGGCATTTATTGTGCCGCCTGTGTTATTTACACACGCGCTACTAACTCCTAGCGGTAACACATCCCACTTGATACAATAATATCTCAAAACAAAAAGAGTCTAATACCTTTACTGTTATTTATTCACCATTCCAAAAGTAACATTGAAATTAGTTATATTTTGTACTTAAGTGTTATTTATTAATAAAATTAATGCTTGGTAATTAAGCTCATGTAGTATCAAGCCGATTTTTTAATTGTTCATGTATGTATAATATTAATTGCAATGTATATTAAGGGCAGTTGGCTGTTAAATGTGAAACTAATGTGTACATTAGAATTTATTAGAATAAATTGCATGACGTTCCTTTAAAATTATAGTATAAGTTAAAATTTAAACCATGAATGTACGGTATATGTAAAATTTTGAAATAAATTGATTTTACTATCATGATAATTAGTTTAATTTATGAATGATTTTATCGTAAACTCTTTGATCTAGCTCTTGGACTATATTTAAAAATTGAAATCCATTCTCTAAACTAAGACCCGACTAAATCTGTGACTTGGCGAACAATTGCGAGAAAACAGATCTTCGTCAACCCGTGCTGACCACCAGCACGCGGCAACTCAACCGTGATAGCGTCCTCACCAGGTGATTTAAGTGTGTGAACTCAGGGTCCAGACTGCAATCCGCAAAATTTTCATAGGATTTAGTAGTCTTAAAACAATTGTAGAACGAGTCTGTGAATTTGTAAACAAATATATTTATAAAACTACAGCTCATAAAGTGTGGTCCCTCAGTCCTCACACTGCTCACACACCATCAGCCAGATCTCGGTAAGCGTCAGGACCCCTGGACCAATAAAGATATTTGATGTTTAGAAAATACCAAGATTTACTACCTTTTTGCTACTATTTGATACCTAACTTCAAATATTTAGTACCTCGACCGACAGCGAAAAAACACGTAAAGAAAGTGGTCAGACATTCTGACGTCAGGTTGTCTGGACCATTTTTTTTTTCATTGTTCTGGACAACAAAACTAATTTATCTATTTGTAAATATTTACTACCTTTTTAGTACCCCAACATATATTTTTTTCAAATTTTTTTGGCATTACAGTAAAATGTTACGCATGAAAGTTTTTTTTTGATAATTGATATTTAATTTGCCACTTATTTTTAGGATATAGGTATATTTGCATTGTGGTTAGAAAATCATACACTGTCATATACATAGAAAATAATTTTAATAACTAGAATTGTAGGCTACATATCAAGCTATAACAATCCAGTTTATGCTGACCTCTAATTGTAAGGAAATCCTTATAGAATGCTAGATCAGCTTATACTGGAAACTTATGCCGTGTGTACGTGATGTTATTTGTATTTCCCAGAAATGGTTGAAATATATCTCAATATTTAGTACCTAATTAGTACCAAATTGTACCACTTGTTAAATAATTAGTACCTCGTGAGATCGCAAGTTATTGCAATAGTTTCATACACCCGCCATCCTAACGTCAGCTTGGCGGGTGTATTTTTGTGTAGCTGAGATTACTAAGAATCTAGATATATAAAACATACATGGATATTTAGTACCTAATTGATACCTCTCGAAACATACCTTAGGTCAGTGAAATCTCATTGCAATTCGTCAGAAATTGAAAAATTTGTCTACATCATTCCTTTATACAGGGTGTTACAATATGTTGTTTGTTTGACACAAAGAGTAGAGGCAGCCGGGGATACTTGGCTATAGGGAAGCAAAGCTCGAGCGTCTCTGGAACTAAAATTGACACATTGTTGCAAATGGCCAACGTGTTATTTGGGTAGGTACGTCTCTGATGTTCTAAGTCTAAATCTTGAAATAAGATTTGTTTTGTGAATTTTTTGTTTACTATTGTTTTGTGATATTTAGATCATATTTATCTTGAGAGTATGCACATTTTGTAAAATTCGCTATCTTAAAGGCAGAAAGAAAAAGAAAGAAAATACATTTATTAACCACCAGAGCACAGGAATAACCTTCCACAATATAATATTAGTTCCATGTCTAATGTCAAAAAAGCAATATAATATAAGTTCCATGGACGCTCACGTTGCTATCAGCTCCAATATGGCAAAACTCAATAGGTAATGTCTTCATTTCATTCATTCAACAGGAAACCGAGAGGAGCACATATTAGTAAGGATGCTGGCGTACTATATGGCGTACCACAGGGGAGTGTGTTAGGCCCTACATTATTCCTTACTTATATCAATGACCTCTGTAACCTAAATGTAAAAAACGCAAATATTTTTTCGTATGCTGATGATATTGCTCTGGTTCCGGAAACAATTGGTCAGATATAAAACTCAAAGCCGAAATGGGTATGGGTCCAAATTACCAATTGGCTCAGAGACAATTTACTGTCACTAAACACAACAAAATGAACTATATATGTTTCTCAATCTCTAATCATTTTCAAGATGTACCCTTTGACACTAAAGTACACTCATGCAATACAACCTCAGATAAAAATTGCAATCGCCCTATAATTGACAAAGTTTCGCAGACAAAATACTTAAGGCGTCATAATTGATCAAAAATTATCCTGGTATTCCCATATTGACCATGTTGCTGCGAGAGTTAGGAAACTGGGTTAGATATTCAAATCTCTAAGACATATACTTCCAAAAAATACAAAAGGAAACCTCGGATCTCCTAAGAATCTCCTAAATGAAATCTATATATCACTTGCTCAATCTGTCATAGTTTACTGCATACCTATATGGGGTGGCGCGGCTAAAACGAAATTTATCAATCTAGAACGTGGACAGCGATAGTTAATAAAAACAATGTATTTTAAAAGGGTGAGATATCCTAGTGAAAAGCTATACGAAATTAGTGATCTACTTTCAGTTAGGAAATTATATATCATGTCCACTGTCCTAAAAAAACATAAAACTCTTTCATATGATCCAAAAGTAATGTCGAAAAGGCGAAATGACTTGATTGCACAAGTACCACTTGAACGACCACCACTAAAACGAAATTCGCGGCTATACAATATCAACATCGATCTGCTCAACAGTACCTATAATAGGGTTAACAAACAAATATATATACATCCCAACCAACTACATGAATGTAAAAAAAACTAACAGACTGGATAAAGCCCTTTACATACACATAATACTGTTTTATCCTACCTAAGAAAGAGCGGCGTCTTCTAACACAGGCATTATCTGCTTAAAAGGAGACGCTATTCACCAACAACATGTTCACAACTAATGGTACTGAAAGAAACATTTTTGTATTTATTTGTATTTTGACATCGATATTATGAAGTCCAGCGTATTTCTTTATTAGAGGTCAGTGCTTGCTGTAGATCAATTTTTCAATTTCTGGCGCATTCCGATGAGATTTCACTGACTTAAGGTAGGTACTTATGCTTAGAGAGGTACCTACCAATTAGTTGAGTACTATTATTCTGTGGCGTGTGTTCGAGCATGCTTGCATTTTCACTGGAAATTGGCAGCAATTTGCTGCTTTGTCTGCGTTGACACTAAGCCTTGCCATACACAGTCAGGATGGAGTGCTTCAAACTGCGACTGCATAGTAAACTACAGTCTTCTATTTACATACACACCGCTCGAGCCGTCGACTGCTCTCGCGCAGTTACTCCCTCCAACCGGGCTCCTCATTCCATGTCGCGTGCGCCTCCTGCCCGCTTGTTTTTGCAGTAATGACTCAATGGCAGCTTCCAGTAGTTGACGTTGACTGCACGAGCGGTCGGTGTATTTAGATCACTGACTTACTGCTCGAGCAGCCCGTGTATGTTGACTTATAGAGGCATGAGAAACAGGGTGTAAAGTTCACTCATCCTCTATTGAAAAGGGAGGATCCTCCAGCCAGACGGGTGTCGTTTCTGGTGGGCAACTGCCCGAGGGTTGATGTCGGGATGTTGTATATATGCTAGTCGCGCGGTAACTCTAATTACGCGATGCAGGATTTCGTGACGTCATTTCATTGTGATGTGTAGTTCGTATGGGGCGATGTAGATGCCGCCACAGACTTACCACATGTCCAGGGTAAGTTGATTTCATTGTCGGAGTTAGTTGCCCAGTACAGTACCTAGTATACAGTTATGATAAGAGATGAGCATGAGCAATAGATGATTATTTATTGAGCCTTATTTTCAGGCAACAAAACGACATGCCGGTCGGCCGATAAAGTAAACGAGTCCTGTCGGTCTGTTTCTGTAAAAACTTACCTTGAAAACGGTGGTGAAGTGAGCTGTCATTTCACCCGATGCTACGTATCCCTATAGCCAAGTATCCCCAGCTACCTCTACTCTTTGTGTCAAACAAACAACATATTGTAACACCCTGTATAATGGAATGATGTTGATCAATTTTTCAATTTCTGACGAATTCCAATGAGATTTCACTGACCTAACGTATGTTTCGAGAGGAATCAATTAGGTACTAAATATCCATGTATGTTTTATATCTTAGTAATCTCGGCTACACAAAAATACACCCGCCAAGCTGACGTCAGGATGGCGGGTGTATGAAACTATTGCAATAACTTGCGACCTCACGAGGTACTAATTATTTAACAAGTGGTACAATTTGGTACTAAATATTGAGATATATAACAACCATTTCTGCGAAATACACCCGCGAACCTGACATTTACAAATAACATCACGTACACACGGCTATAAGTTTCCAATATAAGCTGGTCTAGCATTGTATAAGGATTTCCTTACTATAAGAGGTCAGCATAAACTGGATTGTTATAGCTTGATATGTAGCCTACAATTCTAGTTATTAAAATTATTTTCTATGTATATTACAGTGTATGATTTTCTAACCACAATGCAAATATACCAATATCCTAAAAATAAGTGGCAAATTAAAAATCAATTATCAAAAAAAAATCTTTCATGCGTAACATTTTACTGTAATGCCAAAAAAATTTGAAAAAAATATATGTTGGGGTACTAAAAAGGTAGTAAATATTTACAAATAGATAAATTAGTTTTGTTGTCCAGAACAATGAAAAAAAAAATGGTCCAGACAACCTGACGTCAGAATGTCTGACCACTTTCTTTATGTGTTTTTTCGCTGTCGGTGGAGGTACTAAATATTTGAAGTTAGGTATCAAATAGTAGCAAAAAGGTAGTAAATCTTGGTATTTTCTAAACATCAAATATCTCTATTGGTCCAGGGGTCCTGACGCTTACAGATCTCGGAGAGTATCTTAAAAATGAAGGTTTTGTGATTACAGGGGGGGACTAAAACGGCCACATTAAGCAATTCCTATAAAAGCAATTCATTTCCTGAATTCCCAGCAATTTATTATGACTGTGCTATTTGACATTAAACTTCAATAAAGCAATTCATAATTTGTGGACCATTTACGAATCTCCATACAAAACTCTCAAACAGATGAATTGCGTGCTATGAATTGTTTGCTGATAAATTATGAATTGTCAGTTGTGACAGTTTTACGATTTCAAATATGATTCATTTTCCTATTATGATTCTGCGAAAGTGGCCGTCTTAGCCCCCCAGACATTTAGTAAAGAATTTGTAAAGATATTTACTAAATTACCGGACCAAAAAGCATTAAAGAAAAAAAAAACGTACAGTGCGTTTCAACTAAGAATAGGAATGACCTTGCGCCATATTGTGAAGATTTAGCAAAATAGCATCTCGTTTACACATTTGCAAAGTCAGTGACATATTTTAACAAAAACAAATTCCAAAAACAGAACTAAAATGGATAAGAATAACACTACAAAACTTTGCAAGCCTTAGATTTCTAGCTTCAGTTGACAGTTAGAGGTCATTGACTTTCCTATTCTTACTTTGAAACGCATTGTAAGTAGTCATTATATTTTTTTTATCTGTGGTCCCTCAGTCCACACAACAAAGGTAAGTGAATATTACCGAATTAAATAAATAATACCTAACGTTTTAGTAAAAGTCTTAAAACGTTTTGTAAAAAACCGGTCACGAGCGAGTCGGACTCGCGCACCGAGGGTTCCGTACCTTCACTTATATTTAATTTTTGTTTATGATTTCTGAAAAAGTGTGCTATTTATAGACATCGTTTTATTTTTCGTGTAATCTTTACATAAACTTCTATCACATAGATTAATTTCGGTTTTTTCGCTATACAAACTTCGCAGATAGGGACGGTATTTTTTTTTTACATTTTTCATCAAAAGTCGAAACTATGCGCGGCCTAAAAAAAAGAAAAAAAAATGTTTGAGAATGTGCAAACAGCGCTCTTTCATAATGATACCCCACATGCCCTAGTAGCCCCACTTTGAATTTTTAAACCCCTTTTCAGTCCTTGTTGAAAAAAAAAAACATATTTTTCTTTCTTCCTTATTTGCAAATTACCAACTATTTTGCAAAATAATAAGGAAGAAATAAAAATATATGTTTTTTTTGCAAACGTCATCTAAAACTGTTCCAAATTTCAAGTTGATAGCATTAGTAGTTCTTGAGATATCCAACTGTCTGTGACAGACAGACTGAGTCTCACCATAAGGGTTCCTTTTTACCATTTTGGTACGGAACCCTAAAAAGAAAAGGAGTAGAAATATCGACGCAATTTGAATAATAGCGATTATTAGAACTGGTTCCTCAATCCTCACACCTCTACTGACATGTACGTGTGTAGCTGCTTGACGAAAGGAATATCACAAAGTCTAGGATACTTAACTTTTAGTAAAAAAATGTCTACTAAATAACAGAAAACTCTTAGCTGAGATAATATTATTTTAGTAATCCTATGAAATAGATATAGTGTCACCACACAATAAACAAAATGTAGACAGTACACGTAAAGTGGGGATGTTTTTTTTTTCTCGACTACTCCATGGTGTGGGGTGCTGTTGGATGGGCCTTTCAAAAATATTGCGGGTTTGTGAAAACAATTATTTTTTGATTTAGGAATCAGTTTCTGAAATATTAAGCTTTAAAGTGCTAGTTTTTGTTAGTCAAGTGTCGGGGGGCGTAAATAGAAATGCTAATTCAGTACGTCCCCTCAGGCGGAGACGAATACCTAGAGTTAGCTCATTTCCAGGCGTTAGTCGAAGCTGCACAAACTGCTAGTGAATAAATGTTACTATACTGTCACGGAGTACTTACAGGATAAAAATATAGATAAATACTTATAGTAAGAGTAATTTATTGACATTGAATAATATGAGAATACATCAATACAAATAATGTGACCTGTTTTAATAATTTAATTTCGCATGTATATAATTTAATTTTAATTTGGACCACTGTTTTAATTTAATTTATTTGATTGTTAAGTCTATGACATGTGTTATATTTCATTTGACAACTTTATTTTATTTTTAAATCTTTGACATTTGTATTACATAATCTGAATTTATTTTATTTTATTTTTCTTTTTGTTTGAGTATAATAATTTTATAATGTTATTTTAATAGATATTAGCGCATGATTACAATAACAATAAACCTTTGCACACCTTATTAGGTAATGATACAGAGTACTTCCTATTTATTTGTAACATCTGTGTATAACTACCTGTATCATGCGAATAAATAATTTGATTTGATTTAAACACACGTAAATGCTAGTACAGTGCGTTTCAACTAAGAATAGGAATGACCTTGCGCCATATTGTGAAGATTTAGCAAAATAGCATCTCGTTTACACATTTGCAAAGTCAGTGACATATTTTAACAAAAACAATTTCCAAAAACAGAACTAAAATGGATAAGGATAACACTACAAAACTTTGCAAGCCTTAGATTTCTAGCTTCAGTTGACAGTTAGAGGTCATTGACTTTCCTATTCTTAGTTTAAACGCATTGTATTTAGTAACATTTACGTGTGTTTAACGCCTGGAAATGAACTGAAGTAGCATTTCGATATACGCTACCGGGGGACACTTCACTCTAACAAAAATTAGCCCCTGCCAGTTAAACGGTTAGTTTTGGATGGGTGAAAAAATTCACGGTAGTAATATACATAACGAAGTTATAAGGAAAACTATCACAGCTAAGCAGGCTTTTCAAGTTTACGAGTAATAGTCAAAATATTCATGAAACAACAAAAAGCCCTTTTCTTAGTCCGCATTATTGTGCAACTACGGAACCCTATTACTGCGCGTGTAACGACACGCACTTGGCCGGTTTTTAAGATATTCTCCGAGATCAGGGGGCTTACTATGAGCTCTAATAGCAGGGCAGAAGTTGAACGTTTCCAGTGAGAGAGAGTGACGGTGCTATGGGTCGTATATAGCTCCGTCACTCCCTCTCACAGCACGCTTAGCATGACCGCCGTAGAAATTGGTTTTGTCTACGGAAGAATAGACAAAATGGAAGATAGTAGAAATATTTGTACGCATTCTACGCGTCTAAGCATGGCAATGTGTAGTTTTGTCTATTCTTCCGTCGACAAAACGTCGTCATGCTAAGCGTGCTGGAAACGTTCAACTTCTGCCCTGCTATAAGAGCTCATAGTAAACTCCCTGGCTGATGGTGTGTGAGGACTGAGGGACCACATTTTAATGAGCTCGCAAGCCATGATACTTGGACACTCTGAGCTTTGGTGCTCTGTGGGCGGAGCTCTAGTCGATATCAACTTGGGCGTTGGTCTGGCTAACGTATGCGTTGTTCAGACGTGTGCACAGCAGTCACTGATAATATGACTTGTAGAATGAAAAACAAAATGCAGACTGACAGTCTTTATTTCGAATAATAGTTACTTTATAAATACAAATTGAGAAGTACCGATTCACAACAAAATATTACCTAGATTACAATGTTCGATAAAATAATTATCACTTATCACTTCATTACAACTGTACAAGTATACAGGGTCGGCGGGCCACGACGCGGCCGCGCCATTTGACTATCGCTTGTGTGCAGGCCGCCGAGCTTCCGGCCGGCCGGCCCGCGTCCGGTCGGGCCGCCGGCTGTCCGGCCGGCCGGCCAGCTGTCCGGTCGCAGCCGCTCACGCTCCGGCTCGGGCCTCACGGCGGCCGACTGTCGCTCACCTGCTGAGCGAGTGCGATCGCTCGCGGGACCCCGAGCTCTCACCGTTGCATCTCAAGCGGTCATTGCCTGTAATATGCAAACGTTGTGTTAGTTATTTACACCTCAAAGAAGAATATTAACGGTGACTACAGCATGAATGAGTTACAATGCGAGCTGAATCTCGTTTAATTTTTATTAGTTTTTATTTTTAATGCAAACAGACCAGCACAGAATCGTAAGATTCACCGGCATCAAGAACATAATAAAGTAAAATCAACAGCAGCTGGCGTTAAAGACTAACAAAATGTGAATATAATAAGCGAAAGAAATGAACGGCACACGTACAATAACAACACAATATAAAACCAATTAATGATAAGATCATGTCGCAACATGTGTTCCAAAAAGAATAGAAAAATAAAGCTTAAAAATAAGCATCTAACGACGAAAAGGCCTGACCTAAGAAATGATGGCCTTGTAAACTGGTGTCCTATAACAAAAGATCACTCATCATCAATATTAAACATTACGATAGAATGTTCCCTAAAAAATGTATTTTCGTCCGTTTCTTTCAATTGAAATGTCTGATGTTGACAAATCGTCAATCTTAAAATCGTCACATCTTTTAACAAATCTCAATATTCACAAAATAATGATACGCGTTCATTATGAGATAGCGTTTAGTGGAATGTGTACTGACCGAGCCTCTGGTGTTGTGGAAGTTTGTTGAAGATGGGATGTTTGAGAGCCTCCCGCAGCGTGATCCTCTGCGAGGGCTCGTACTCCAGCATGCGCGCGATCAGGTCGAACAATTGTCGCGACTCCTCGCTGTTGCTCTGTAGATACCTCTGCGGAAACATTCAAAACCCTGGTCAATAAACTCTAAAATAACCTAGACTACGGCATTACGTAAAAACATGTTCATAAACAATACTAGCACACTCATAAAATCATCAACAGTAAGGAAACTTACCATCAACGGTTTGCAGTTTTCTCTGACGTATCTGCCAGCTGACGATTTCTCGTCCCAGTCTAATTTGCCGTGGTAAAAGTATTTTGTTTTTGTTTTGCGCGCCATTCTGAAACGCCACAAATACAAATTGAACTTAAAATTGAAATGAGTTTAATGAGGGGCCGGTATGTGACAATAATATTTGCCCTAGTTTTGAAAAACCAGACGAGTATTTATATCGGGCGGCACTTGTGTGTACGGAACAAATTGCTGTTTATTTGAACGGTCCGGTATACCGCGTCTATAAGTACTTAGATCGTGTTGAGTTGCGTAAAGTGGAGCGGTGGGCGAGTAAACAAAGACATCAGAACATTCACAGCGAGAGAATAAACACGTGGATAGATCCAACAACACATTTGTTTTTAGAATAAAGGTTTGTGAGATAAGAAATCTTTCAATGACACAAAAAAAGAATTCGAAATTAGACTAATTTATCGAAAGAACATTTTAAAGTGCTTCTAGTATTGTCGGAGCTTTTTGATCTTACTTCCTTATTGCTTTATTAGTTCTTATAACTTAAATGAATTTACAATAAGTGTTACAAACCTGTAGGGTATGGGTCCTAGGATCCTCTCCATCATGGCGAGGTGTTCCCTATTATCATGTGTCTGGAAGAGTGTGATGCCGAGGTACAGCTCGAACATGATACAGCCGATAGACCACACGTCACACGGCTGGGTCCAACCCAATTCTGGAAAAATATTATTATGATCTTGACATGGTATTATTTTTTAAGGCCGTTTAATATCTGCCTATCCTTTTTCCAACTATGTTGGGGTCGGCTTCCAATCTAACCGGATGCAGCTGAAAACCAGTATTTTTCATCGAGCGACTGCCTATCTGACCTCTACAACCCAGTTACTGGGTAAAACAATACAATAAATACCCCTTGGTAAGACTGGTTGTCATGTCAGTGTCACTTTCGGGCTTCTGACTACCCATAACAAGGCTGTTAGTAACAATAAAATAGTAAACACTATGAAGGAATGTTTTTAAGGTCAGTCCAAACATGAAGGCTGATATCATTACGTCTTCATGTTCTTCGAGAATATTATGATGATGCGGGGCAACTGCGAAACACTATTAGGAATCGGTTTAATTTTGACAGTTCAACACCATTCATTGCGTTATTTACGTTGTTGAGCACTTTTCGAATAATTATGAAGCAATGGATTAGCAACTTGCTTCAAAATGATTCAGATTACGATTGATAGTGTTACGCAATTAGTGTGCCGGTCATAAAATGGCTATTTTTGATTCTGAATATGTCTATTGTTGTTGTTGCAATGAATGTTGTTGTTTGCGCAAGCACGTTGTCATGTGTGCTTGCACAAATAGAGTACTCACAATCAACGGTATTATCGATTTTATAGTCAGTTAATCAAGCATTCCTACTCTACAGCTGGATAAATATTTAAATATATTTGACTAAGGGCCGATTTTTAAATCGTCAGATAACTTTTATCTGTGGAATAATTATGGCGGTTTGACATAATTTCTATTCAAAAGCTGTCAAAACGTCAAACATATTCCCCAGATAAAAGTTTTCTGCCGAAATCGGCCCAAAGAGAGAATTCTCTGCATCACTCTACAGCATGCCAATGTACAAGCTCCTGTGCATATTTCGCGGGCGTTTCGAAAACTATTAGAATAATGCTTGTTTATAGAGTTGCGAAATGTGTGACACGTACCTAATATAACCTCTGGCGCTCTGTAATGCCTGGTGGAGACAATGGTGCTGTGGTGCTCGTGGTCAAACGTGGCGCTGCCGAAGTCAATCAGCCTGACGTCACTACGCTTCACACGCATCAGGTCATGTTTCTGTACACAATGTTGTATTAAATAAGATTACACAAATCAGCTTCGTTCACGCACGACGCACGGTGTAGGAATCTCGCAATCTAGGGGGATTTAAATCAAAATATAAATTTCAATAATATAGTGTTATAACCTAAGACCCTATTTGTCACAGC
Source organism: Cosmia trapezina (assembly GCA_905163495.3). Classification (NCBI taxonomy): domain Eukaryota; kingdom Metazoa; phylum Arthropoda; class Insecta; order Lepidoptera; family Noctuidae; genus Cosmia; species Cosmia trapezina. The sequence goes on from LR991029.1 coordinate 21,046,029, forward strand.
TACATATTAGAAATTCTTATAGGTAGGTTATAAAAACGAATAAAATGTTTTTTTTTTTTAAATAAAACTAAGTATATTTTCTATCACTATTTCAGTATTTTTATTTATTTGAATACCAATCAATATTATTTAATTCAATTTGAAATTAAATCCCCCTAGATTGCGAGATACCCACACTATGTGACGCACACAATGTTACATTCTTGGCCAGCAATTTCGACGCAACCATATCTGTTTAAACTTTAAACTGTTAAGTGTTATACTTTAAGTAAAGTACAATGTGAACAATATGAGATTACCTTATTATGCCAAAAGCTGTATGAGAAACGATTCTTACAAGAATTACGAAAATAGCGAGTGTGCTATATTGAGGTGGCGATTAGTCACTACTTGGCCATTGACAATTGGACACCGATCGAAGACGATGCAGCTGTAGGACTGTAACGGTTTGCAATTATTGACTTGTTTACACTTTTGAATTTAACGTTGGATTGACCTAATAGAATTACAATATTTTTATCTCAGCTCGCGCTTTACTTGTGTTTACCAAGTGCACAAACACGCTGTGAATGTGTGTGTAAGCGCAGGAGCTCTCTGTACCGTCCGAGACAATGGCGAAGTCGGAAGCGTGTGTGTGTGTTACGTGCTGCCGCTACTTGTCTTCACGCAAAAACACGTGTCGCTCCGTGAGATAAAAATACTATAACACTTTATTTTCTTATTTATTGTATCATTTGGAATCCGAGCGTCAATGCTTTGGTTTCCATTTTCTTATATAATTTGAAAAAGTAAATGCGTCAGCGGAACTTTGCCAACTGCCAAAAACGTTTTACATTCTTGTTGATAAGCAACGGACTAGCGAACTTTGCTTGTAGCTTGATCTCTTTCAGGCCGGTTGGTGCCTTTTACATTTGGCGATGGATCCACCATTTTTTTTTTTTATGAAACAGATGCACCATGCAGCTTTTTTTTTTTTAAACTGACCTTTTTGGATGCGTTGTAGACGCTGACGACTTCGTAGTCGCTGTCGACGAACAATATGTTCTCTGGCTTGAGATCTGTGTGGGTGAGCTTGTTGTCGTGCAGGAACAACACGCTGTATATGAGTTGGTACGCGATGTGCCGCACCTGCTCTAGCGGGTACGGCTGGTAGTTGTTGTCCTTCTGCAAATGTATAAACATACACCTTATGATTCATTGTGTTTTTACATACTAAATGCATACTTTAGCATTGGGGAGTTTAGCCTAGAATAAAAATAGGCCAAGTTCGAATCGGACTTGCACAGAAAAGGGTTCCATTCCACCGTACAATATTTAACACTATGGGGTCCCCATAGTGTTAAATATTGTACGGTGGAATCCAACCCCTTTAATTTTTAACTTTGCTTTATTTTTATTATTTGTTGTTAAAAAGCGGCAACATAAATACACTATCTGTGAAAATTTCAACTGTCTACCTATTACGGTTCATGAGATACAGCCCGCTGATAGAAAAACTGATGGACCAGCAGCGGAGACTTAGTAATATTCCGTTTTGCACCCTTCGGGTACGGAACCCCTTAACAATCCATCAATCTCGGCTCCCTAGTCCATATGGACACAATTTAGGTGGATCGGCCCACAGACCCAAGAATATGATGAATGATATTATTGCTTCTATCACAGGACGTGTGGACGTCGTGAATGAGACTGGCTCAAGACGGAAAAATATGAGGATGACGTAATGCGGGAAATGCATAAATAAAGCAGTAGATGAATCCGAGTGTAGGTTTATTTAGAGTAACTCTGATTTTACTGAATTTATTTTGGTAATACGTTCTGATTGAAAGTGTCCCATTCGGCGAAATATGGGGAGAGAGAGATCTTTGGCGTTAGTCCTGAATGAAATTGCAAGATATATTAAGTATGTGATTTTCACGAGTGCGTTAAATAAAAGAGAAGTCCTAACTGACTGACTCATCAACGCCCAGCCTAAACCCTTGGACCTAGAAAGCGGAAACTTTGCACAGAGCTTCCCTTGGGATATTTTCCGACATCCACGCGGGCGAAGCCGCGGGCGAAAGCTAGTTTAAAATAACCAATGCTTGACAAAATACCCAATAAGGTTTTGAAGGGAATCGGCTTATTACGTTAATTAATAGGCCACGGTAAATATTAAAATATTGTTAAATTTATATGTTTGTGTCATTGTAACAGGATAAATAATCCCATAAAGAAATACTTATTATACCTAACAGAGTTCGCCAATGTTTTGTTTATACGTACCCTTGATGATGTAAAAACCAGACAAAAATGATTTATGCAGAACAGATCGAAAAGTAATTGCACCAAAAAAATATAACTGTAACTGCTATCGGGTTTTATTATTTTCTTGTTTCAATGTCATAGTCAAATTGTAGAACCAATTTAAATATTATGAACATGAAAGAATAATTCAACCTCAACGCAGAATAAGGCTCCCACAGGCAGGCGCGACGCGACTCCGGTAGAACAATTTTAATGAGGTTTTCATAGAAATTGTTCCACCAGACTTGCTTCGCGCCGTCGCGTCGCGTCTTTCTCCGGTAGCCTTAAATTGTTTGGGGGCAAAATGAAAAACCCGGCGGCATGTTGGGGAACCATTAATGTACACTTTATTACTTATGATTATCATCATTATGATGACGCATGCAGTATCGAGTGAACATTATCACGCACAATAGTAACGATACTTAATAATAACTTGACACTCACCAGGAAGTCAAATACACTTTGTCCAAGCATTTCAAATGCGATGCACATGTGTCCGTGGTATTCGAACCAGTCCAACATCTTAACACATAAGCTGAAATAGAACAAATATAGAGTTTTAGCATCAATTTCAGTAAGTATACATGTTTCTTATATAAGTTTTAAAAGAGTTTGTGTAATAAATAGACGTCACACAACGAACTTCATGGAATCAAATAATAATATGTGAAGTGAGTAGCGAACGGCAGAGACGGTATTTTAGTGTGTTAGGAGTTGACATCGGGTTGTTGGTTGGCGAGCCGCCAGCCAGGAGCAGTAACGTCGCATATAAACGTGCAAGGTCAAATATTGCTACATTCGCCGGCGTCGCGCGTCGCCCGACCAGCCTCGACTATCAACATGTGACGTTACACAGTATAATAACATACAATCAAATCAAACACTCACTTTTTACAATCAGGGTCAACTTCAGCTAACTTTTCTAATACGTTTATCTCGAGTTTTGCAGCCTCTCTGTACTTCTCAACGTTCTTGATAATCTTCAGAGCCATTCTGTGCTCCCTGAAATTTAAAATTAGATATCATGCTTTATTTCTGTACATAAAACTCGGAATTTTGGCAATAAGTATCGAAATTTGTCGGTGATATTATAAACAAATGGAAATAGATATGAATAATATTAGTGAGGCGTGTCCTGCCAAACAATACGTGTCATCCGGCGCCGATGTTAACGACACCTTAGTTTATATGGGAACTTTACCATTCAATATTTCGTTCAACAATTGTTCATTCTGATAGCTTCACATCTTAAGTTTATTTACCGCCCGCTATTTTAACCATGTCAACACAATAAACAACAGAATATACTTGAGTATAAAGATACGAACAGGCGATATGCAAATAGTCACAGATGCATACATTTCACCGCGAGCCACGAAGTGCCGATGTTATCGCAATGGTCTCAAAAAGTTGTGCTATTCGAGTAAATAAAAAAAGATACTTACAGTTCTAAGTCCTTCACCTCGACCACCTTGCCGAAGGTGCCCTCACCGAGCGTGTCGATGATTTTGTCTGCAATGAAACCAAGGCAACATAATTAATCAAATGTACACTGCACAAAGTCATGATGGAATCGGCATTGGTATTCCATTCACTATAAGTTAACTGATACGTTAGCAGACTCTGAGAATTATGATCAATTCTTGAGATTTTAGTATCATGAAACGCAACACATAATGATAGACCACCAATATCCGAGGCTCCAACATGACTTCGTTTAACATCCAAATGGACTCTGTGATGTTGTTACTATTTTTATCAAAAAATATAAAAATACAATTAAAAAGCAGAAATTTAAGTCTGAAATCTTCAAAACACGAATCACTGACTGCGAGGACTTGGCGGTGGTTATTGTGTGAGACAAAGTCGTTTTCTTGTTGAATTTTCTGCCATATGTCGTGTAGTGTTATGTTTTTGTGAGTCATTTAATGTAACTAGTATTTGGGTTTCTGTTATTCTAAAAGAATCATGAATGTTTAATTATGTGTATGTGTTGTGTAATGTTTATGTATGTGTAGTGTACTGTGTATATGTATTGTGTGTATGTGTAAATAGTTTTTTTTAAGTTATGGGTGTGGACACGAACATCTCGCTCCCATGACATATCCGGGCCAGTAGACCAGATGTCCGTCCTTGTCGTCCTTGACGGAGGAGCGTGCCCGGGAGCTCTGCATGCGCCAGCGCCGCACCGCCGTCCGCCGCCGCACGAGCCGCACGCGCCGCGCAGACGTCACGCCACAGCCACACGCACCACGCCACATGCACGGAGAGCGCGCCACGCGATCCGCACGACCCGAGTAGTGTTGTACCCAACAATCAGACAATGGAACGGTTGCCCGTCAGACAAGCGACAATTGGTATGGTGTGTCGGAGGTACATGCTGTTAGAGGGCGGGCGGGTGGCGCTGCGGGGCGAGCTGCGGGCGGCCGAGGCCTCGCTCAGCCGCCCGCGTGCACCGCGCGCCTGGGAGCGGGACGGGAACACCGGGGATGGGAGATGACACACCACTCGCATTCCGATCACTTGCACAATCTACGTTCACACAGGTAATTTAGGATAAATGTCCACCCGAACCTCTCTTAAACAATTATTAGGTCACATTACTAACTTTAAAGAAAAAGTAACCATCGGATCTTCTTTTAAGTCTAGAATTTGAAAATATTTTCACACACAGAAGAGACATGTTAGTTTTAAACCACGCACAAATAAATTCAAGACATGCACTATCATGATACTTATTAGTGTCTTTTATAACAATAGTCTTGTCCGACATCGTTAGTTGCAACTAAGTTAAGCATTTTATAAAATACCCTCTTTCGATTATTCTATTCTATTTTTCACTATGGCAACGGTGCCGATGTCGACAATTCTGCCAATGTCAGATGATTATGTTTTAAGATTTCTGTCGGTACCGTCACTTTGTAGTAAATCGCTGAGAAATACATGCATTTATTTGTATACCTAGTAATTCCTATAATAAGTTAATGCAAAAGATACGACAGGCAGGTATCACCTGATTATTTTAATTTGCGTACAGAGCATTTTGTTGTTATCTATCATACTTGCTACTACAGCAATTGAACAAGGGAAACAACGCATACGCTGGTACAATATGTAAATAGTGAATAGTGGAAAACCACGGACCAGGTGTTAGCGGCACACAGTGCGCAGGCGGGAGGTTAGCTTGTGCTTACAGGCGGCGTGGCCGCGTGCCGCGTCAGGTGCCGCGGGCGCAGCGGCCGCTGCCGCGCGCGCAGCTCGGGCGGCAGCAACACTACGTCGCCCACAGCCAACGGTTCAACTTTTCTAGCAGCGGGCACTACGGTAGTAGTTTCCTTTATGTCCTTATCGCCGATACGTCCGTACATCTCGTCCAAATGCGCATACTTCATTATGAGTCCTTGGATCTCCTTCCGTCTCGTTTCCCGCTCGCTGAGCACTCTGTCTCCGACCGGGGTTTTGTCGTCGTCGTCCTCATCGCTCGATGGAAAATATATTTGTTTCTGGCGTCCTACTTCTCTCACTGGTGAAGCCGCCGGTGTTTTGGTTAACTTTAACTTTCCATTCGTTTCGTTTGTACCTTGTTGCGGTGGTGATATTAAATCTCGAACTGCAGGGTGTATGTTTATATCTATAGGACGCAATGATAGTTTACCCATTTTCTTTTCGCCATTTTCGCTTTTTTCAGCTCTTAAAGATCTCCTTTGATGTCTCCGATACACACTATCTCTGTCCTTGCCATAATAAGGCCGATCTTTCAATGGAATGTCAAATCCATTTTTGTATTCTTCCTTTTGTTTGTTACTCGAAGATAATCGCCGGTCAGCAGTATTCCTAAAAGGGGTTTTGTCTCTGATCTTTTCATGAGAAAAATTGTTTCTTTTAAACGAATTTTCCCCAAAAACAGCAGTCGTTAAACTACGCATTAGTCCTCGTGACAAAGTCGGTTCAGGTTCTAATGTTTTGTCACGATCTTCTTTTTCTCTCCTTGCCCTTTCTTTTTTCTGTACTGCTATCCTGTCTAAAACTGAGGAATACTTATCTTCCAAGCGACTACGCGTACTACCTAACAAAATGCTGTCAATGTTATTGTTGGGCTCTTTCAGAGGGTACCGTTTAGTGAACGGCGATGATTTATTATCTTTCAAGTGAGCTCTGCGGAATGAGTCAGTGCGCCCGAGCGCGCTAATCCCGGAGGTAGAATGCAAAGGTGATGTATCGATGCGCGACTTGGTCGCGCCCAGGTAACTCGAGTACGTACGGTCATCGTTCAACTTCCGCGCTGGCGCACCGGACGTCAAAGATGATGTGTATGGTGAGATGTGGCCATTGTTCTCGTACCGCCGCACATTCGCTAACACGGAACTTTTGCTTGAAATGAGTTTGTCATCGAATCGCGGCCGAGTAGCAGTAAGCTTTGCGTCTGAAATAATTTCAGTCTTCTCGGAGGGACCTCGTCGAGTTAAACGATTGATAAAGCTGGAGTAGCCATCTGACAACAGTTGTGTGACGCTCGTTGTGGAAGATCTATTATAGCGCTGACGTCGCGGACTCGTCGTGGCACTAGCACTGGTGCTCAAACTAGCCATATTGTTTGTTTTGCCGGGTTTTTTGTGTTTTATTACTAGCACTTTAGCCGGGATGTATCACATAATAGTCCAGAATCGTCATATTTACACAATGGAATCAGTTTAACAAAACATTGGGGGTACTCGCGACTTTTCTAGTTTACACGGCTACTTCTTCGCCACCGGACATAAGACTGGGTCTATCTCGAGATCGAGAGCGTACCTAAGCGCGAACGAATTTCAGAAAGATCACTAGCGCAACCGAGTGCGGCCGCCGGTGCCAAGTAATCGTCGTGCACTAAAAATATCGGCAACCCGTGGGAGCGCCCTCCCGCGCACTCCGAGGTGCCCGCCGCGAACACATTTCTTCGCATTACTCTTTACCTACTACGTTTTTTCGTATTATTGAAATGTACATTTTAGGCCTATTCCACGGATCTCTATTTTTGGGGTGTTTAGTACTTAGCATTTGCTGAGGTCAATAACCTAACTATATAAAAAAAAAACTAGTTACTCGTCCCCCGTCATTATTTTGGCAAAGTAACAATTGACCTTTTTTTTCTATTTGTAACACGAATGACTAATGGTCATTCCTTCTAAAATTGTTTAAAAAAATGTGAACTGCAATTCCCTTTTACTCCCGTTGGCTAGTTTTGTTGGTTGATAGGTATATTTAATTATGAATAATATCACCGACAATAGTCTGTTCACGTACGTCATCGTGTGCTAAATACGTATCAGTGTAAACAAACATTGAAACTTATTAAATTTCAAATGGTCATGTTGGTAATTGAGCTTTGTAATGACATCGTAGCGTTGGAGCGCACACCTTTCTATGAACGATGAGCAGCGGAGCCAAGACGGTTCTGTCAATAAGCGGTAGGTAAGCAGGTCAGTGGAGCGCGTGTGAGCTGTGAACAATGCCGACGGTGTCCGCGACCGACACGGACGACACTCGACGCGTGCGCACGAGGCCTGCACGCAACCATACATCTCATACACGCATCATCGTAATAGTTATCCTATAGCTTGTCTTATTTCACATTTCTACCAATTATGAAATCAGCATGTCAAAGGAGTCAAAACATGGGTTATCTACTCAGGGAACGAACATTAGAACGGATGCCGGCGCTACCGAGTGGAGATGAGATGATAAAGTGACACGATCACACGACACGATCGAGCTACGTGCTGTCTCACGCTTATCACAGTGTAAAACATTAAATAGGTTTGTCCCCATCCGCGTTCTCAAACGACGCGTATTAAAATCAGAACCTTGATTGATTCCGAATGTTCCGTAAATCGTTTGCTAATTGACTGATTGATTGTAGATTAATAATGGATTAACAAACAGCATTCAGTTGGTTTCGATTACTACTGATGTGATGCGATAATACCATACCATCCTAACAATACTGTTTACTGAATTGGTAGCACAGCAGACGAAACACAAAAATGTCTTGCATTCTTTACGTAATATAGCACACTTCGCCACTGCCAAAGCATATTCATGTAGCTACTTACTGCTTAGTAAATTTCTACTTTCACTTGGCGGGTAAACATTTTTCAACATTATTAGTCGACGCTATTGCAAACTACCGTATTGCTTCTAATTACTGATCAATATCAGCAAGTTTTAACTGGATGCATGTATTTCCCAAGCATTTTTGTACATTCTACATTTTGCATGGTATGTACTAGGTACATTAAGATTTATTTCAAAGCACATACCCGCGGGTAACCTTTTTGCTCTAACAACACTGGATAGTTGAAGTTAACAATTCTTTCTAAAGCACTTAATAAGCTGAATGTTTTCATTTTATGAACGGTCAGATAGGTAGTGGACACTAACAACAACACTGATGCAAGACGTTCGCCACTAGCAGAGGAATCGTAGCACTTGTACATGGTAACTGCCACAAATGGGAATTATTAGTTAACATTGCACATCGGTAGCACGTTACTGAATGACAAACAAACTGACGGCCAGCTGTTTAGGGTCGTTTGTTATAAGGGTGCAGGTAAAAACAACCCCAACAGGATTGGTTGCTGACGCCCCATAAGTGGGAACTAGTACTTCTGCTCAATAATATAAATCATGCTTATGTTTTCAGTTCGTGTTCTTGAGTTAATTGTAACAGTATTATGTAATTAATTATTTCAAAATATAAGAGTGTACGATCGGTTCATGACACCTTCACGGTAAATAAGATAACACCTGATTAAAGAAATTATAATAGTGTGTAAAAATTTATATTTTGCTATGAACAGAATTTAAAAATCATATTAAGTTGTATCAGTAGGGGTCAAGTTTATCTTTTTATTCATAGACACTTATATAATATAATATTTTCTGAGCTACGCTGTACCAGTCAGTATTGTTTCTCATTATTTGAAGGTAAAATCTGAACGTTCATAGCAGCTTGAAGCATCACATTCCTATGTCAAATCGTTGTTTATGACTGACCTTGCCTGCCAGTCGGCTACAAGCTCCGTCTACATCGAAAAGGATCTCCGCGACCACGGAGAGCAATTTCGAGACATCGTGCCACTTGCATCCGTGCTCCTTGAGGAACTTCTTATAGAGCTCATAAAAGGAGCCGAATCGCAAGGGGAGCCGTACGCGTTCTTGTTTAATTGACAACTCGGCCATTATGCACTTCACTGCACCACACTGCACTGTCTAGGTAAGTATAGTTTCGAACACGAGCGACGGAGCCGCCAGCGTCGTGGGGCGGGTGGCCAGCCGGCCGGTTGTTACACAACTGTATAGTGCCCCGCGCGATACCACACCACGACTCCACTTAACTACGCGGACGACACAGATGACACTATCAAAAGATAACTTCAACTCAAATGTTATAAAAACGGTCCAAACAATTAATAAAATGTGTACTTCGTTCAGCGACCGAGACTGAACTGCGTGGGTCCACCGTTCCATGGCATTTAATTAAGATGGCATGCACAAATGGAGCAAACAATTTCAAGCTTTTGTTATCGGTTTAAACAGGATTGATCCGCGTCCCACTCGTTAACATTGCTGTCGTTCCATCGGCAAAAACATGAAGGGAATTTTTGGTATGTACTTGAAAACTTTATAATAGTATGTTTATTTCATTTCACAGAACCAAACTGAATGAATTCTTATGCCAAACTGTGGCATTGCACTATCATAATTCTATAGATTGAGACGATTTGGAGGACAATACCCTTTTGTGCCTTTATTTGGATATCTTATACTGTAATAAATGTATAATTTAATTTATTTGTTGATAGTGAGTGACGTATCAAAGTTATCATTATCACATAGGGATTTGTTTTACAATGGACACGGGTGCATGTGGCGCTCACTGTGATAATAAATCTTGGACGTCAGTATGTTTCTATTACGAATAATTCATACTTGATATAAGTAATGTAACTTTCATGGCTTTGCATATCAAAGAAAGCAAATATGTTTCAAAGTATGTAGTGTGAACGCCAAGTCATACTGAGACTTTCAGTGAAATTTATTAAAAAACACATGGTATTTTGGTATGCTTACTAAAATAGACGGTCGTAAAAATGAAAATAGGTATTTCTCCGATTCATTGATCATGATCATTTTAGGTTGAACTCTTTCATTTCCAGGAAGGCATTGATAATTTTGAAGACATTAATTTTCAAAGTGCAAGTATGTTCCTAACGGATGTTCTTTTAGAGTAGCGGGGTAGTCAGGGCTTCCTAAAAAGCAGTGACATGGAACCTTAATGAGCTTCATATTAAGCACGTGTTACAGAAGTAATTTGGGGAGCATAACCGCGTACATGAGGCGGAGCGGTGCCGCAACTTGAGCGATATAGGCAAGGTCGGCCGGAAGAAATCGGGCATTACCAAATAGATAGGTGGGCAAAACAACGGCCGTACCGCATTTATCAGACCATATCTCGACCGCTCGCGGCCAACAACACGCCACGGCCTATTGTATTGTATTAATGATTCGCGATAGCCTATTCTCTACCTATAAACTTGACCCCTGACCACGATTAGCTCTAAGCTATTAATGTACTTAGGTACTTAAGTACATCAGTTAGACGCAACAAATTGACGAAGTAATAATTTGTATACGGTTAATTACGGTGAAATTTTCTCTTATAAGTATTAAAAATGAGGGATTATGGTCTAATTTGTTTATCTACTGATGGCGTGTTTCTGTTCGCCTTTTTTGTCACTATGGCGAAAGAGCCAGGATAGCCTGCGATATCTAAATTTCGTTACATTTTCTGCAATTTACAGGTCAGTGGTCTATAACACAGGGGGACAATTCCCCATATTTTAAAGAACGTTCGCTTCCGTCTTGAACTGTTAAAAAAAGTCTTGTTTACCTGAATTTTTGACAAGATTTTAACATATAGGGTGACTGGTAATTAGTGACCGATACTTAAACACATGATAACAAACAACTTTTACTATGGGACCAAACCTGAAATCGCGAAAAAAAAATCAGCTGCCCCATACATTCATGTTCGCATAACTCGTCAAAATGTATGGGGGAGCTGATTTTTTTTCGCGATTTCAGGTTTGGTCCCATAGTAACAGTTGTTTGTTATCATGAGCACAATCATGTGTTTAGGTATCGGTCACTAATTACCAGTCACCCTATATAAGGTCGCTGAGATGCGATTGCGACTTGAATTTGTTTTTTTAAGTTCGAGAAAATTGGTTTTCTGGTTGTTTAATAAAAAAATCTTTATGAGGTGATGATTTTAATGATTATAATTTTGCGAATAGGTACGTAATTTGTTACGGTCGCGAATCATATTTTGATCAACGTACAACTTGACACTGACCTGACAATTGCAACGTAAGTAAGAACATTTGAATTTCGGCGACTACCTTATCGCATTAAGTGATATTTTTTTTCCTCACATTGTATCGTGTTGAATTCAGAATTTAATAATGGTGAGACTAGACCCTGTAATAGCTTGAAGAAAGTTTGTTATGCAATCGGTTATGATAAGTGCGATGATTCTTGCTTATCAGTCTTGCGTAAGCAAATGAAGGGGAAAAACAAGTCTTAATAAGTAATTATTTTCTTAAAATTGAATAATGTGTGAAAACAACTGTGCAATCAATAATCAGTTTTAATTAATGGGATTATTTGGCAAAAAAAAAACTAATCGACAAATTACCGTTGCCTGATGTGCATAATATGCTCATCAGCATCATGAATAAGGTGCTATAAACCATCGGGTTAGGTAATTACCTAAAGGTAAACAAAAATTGTAAAGAGCCCAAAAACATAGGTACGCACGGCTACGTATCAAGTTATAGATTTCCAGTATAAGCTGATATCGCATTGTATAGGATTTCCGTACAATGAGAGGTCAGCTTATACTGGAAACGTATAGCTTGATATGTAGCCGTGTGTACATCGAATTATAACGCTGTTAAATTGAAGAGTACAATTGTGACGTAGCATGACAACTGAAGTAACAGCTATTACGATTAGTCAGTTAACCAAGTCACGTGGTATTTTTGTTTACCTTTAGTTAATTATCTAAACCGATGGGGTATATTAAATATTTTATAAAAATAATTAAATTCTGCTTTTGCTCTTCCTTTGCTGTAACTATGTGCTAAGTAAGCTAAGTTTCATTTCTTTTTCACAGTTTTAATTCTACGACAGAAAATGCGAATATGATAATGACTACCTAATCGACTCCATAGGTGTTCCATTCTGTCAAAGATAGTTTTTCCAAAACATGCTCGTCATTGACTAGTTTTCTGTATTAATTCTGTGGTTTTGGATTACGATAAATCGTATCTCAATTTCCTGGTACACATAAAAACGTGTAAGTTTCCTAGCATGTGGACAGTCATCATGTGCTGCCTCGATCCGGATTTAACAAGCTACAATTTAGTTTTGGTTTCACAATTCAAAACAATTGAGAAGCACGCCTCTTGATGAGTGTTCATTAGTCAACGTATCAAATATGACTCGCAACGATTTCTACTACAAGCTCTTACTATGAAATGACAAATTGTCTATTGACAATATTGTCAATTAACACGGTTCACTGTGACAGTATTTTTACCTGCATGCGACTTTGCTAGCCTTTAGGAATTTATTTGTACATACTATCGGTTTAGAGCTATTTTCTAAAACACCATTGCGAAGTTGTTCTTCTAACTTATTTTATCGACTGCTGCTGCTTTTTTTTTTTTTTCCTTATTTGCATGATTTTTTTTAGTTAAAAATTTATCGCTGCTAACAAATCCAGTGAGTGTTATCACAACAGAATGCATGACGGCTGTCTCTCCTAGGTGAAGGTGATCATCGCGTTGCTATTTTTGTGCGCATGCGCCGTTCATGTTTTCTGCGCGAGAACAATGCCTTGTGGCGCCATCTATCGATCGCTTTCGGAATCTCATAGATCGTGCCAGCTGCTGATACTATTTTAGTACATCACACATACACACATTATAACGTTGTTTATTACAGATTGGTACAAATAAATCATTGTTGTTGCATTCGATTAAAGTTACTTGTGTATGAGCTTTCGCCATCTGCGCATTAACAAATTAATATGTCAATTATGCAGTTTTATTTCTGAAACTACGTAATTCATGTTATCCATGCAACACGTTATCATGTCAAGTTCAGTACTGTTAAAATAAAATATGATTGCCACGAACTGCGTAAGTACAGCAAAAGCATAGATGTTATATACAACATAACTATTCAGTAAGGGGAAGTCCTTTGCCATTGTTTTAAAACTGCTTCTAAACAGTTCCGAGGATAGTAATAAATTAAATCCTTGACCTAATAATATATGCTAAAATAGATGCACATTGCTCTCAATACACGCGCGCTGGCAGCGCGTGGCGCAGTTACTTTTCATATAACATATTTAATGTAAGACCAAGTGTAATAGTGTTTTAATACTTGTTAAAGTATAGTAATGATTTGTTGGCTGACCTCTACTTCTTTGGACTGTTTCTCTGGTTTGAGCTGTGAGCTTTGTGTGGGTTGCTGTGGCGCGAAGGAGCAGGAGGGCTGGGGCTGCACTGCAGGCTGCTGTGTTTGCACAGGCGTCTGGGAGGCGATGTTGGGGCTCTTCTGCAAATCTGTCACTATGCCTGCGGCGTTCTGGACGCGTATCTGCGGCGGATGCACTACATTTGTTTCATTACCACTAGCTGGCGGTCTTGGAGCCAGCCAAGACGGGGGCACCGCAGGTGGCACAACAGGCGGCTGCTGTGCTATTTTCAACGCATTATCATTAACCTTAGTACTATGGTCACGGGCACATGGTTCTGTTAATTGTTGATTCTTATTATTACACTGTGACGTTTCATTTAGTTTCGTTGCTTCTGGTTCAGGGACAGGTACTACTTTCTTATTAGATTCTAAATTTTGCGAGATTTGTTCAACATTTACTGTAGCTTTTGTGGATTCTTTTTCAGATTTGATTTGATTTGATACTGGAGGTATTTGCGTTGGTGGTTGTTCATGAAATGGAATGGATGGCAATTGGCTAAGAGGTAGATTCGAAGCTGTAGTAGTCGCTATAACAGCAGCATTTATTACATTTTGGTTTTCTATTATAGCCACAGCATTGCTAGGTTTGGGTAGTTCCGGAACAGTCGGCGAGACGTCATCTCTGCTTTGGGAAAAATCAGTACTATCACAACAAGAGAGTTCCTCGAGACTTTGCACTAAATCAAGTGCAGATGCCTCGTGATAATCCGTAGAACAAGGTGATGTATCGTCACTGGTATCGTCTGTATCATCAGGTCTTTGTGAACTTTTACTACTAGGAACAAAAGCTAAACTAGATGTCACATCGTTGGAAATATCAGCATTCAATGATTCCTCACTTAGGGTAGACGGTCCTCTATTAGCAGAAGAGTCCTCAATGGCACTAACTTTTTCATCTTCACTAACTACATTGCTCACTGTGACACCTGACGTTGGAACATCAGTTTTGTGTATATTTGTTTCGTTGTTGTTATTTTTGTCACCTGGTTCATTAACACTAGTCTGATTTGTATCTTCTGAATTGCAAATGTTGTTCACGTAGTTTTCCATTTTCGCTTGCTCTACTACAGGTAAACTCATATATTGTGGTATGGCATAGTCCAAATCTGTTAAAGGCGTATAATGAACACCATCCCCCTGTAGTGGTGCTTCAAAGTTCGGGGAATAATACTCAAACGCAGCATTTTCGTTGCAATAAATGGACCATGGATCATTTGAAGGAATTAAAGGCAGTCCATCATAGTAGAGCTCAGGGTTCATGTCCCTATCGATTAGATATTCTGGCTTGTAGTCCCATGAAGGAACGAACGAATCTTCAAAAGCTAAATAGTTTTCAGGTAACATCACCATGGCTGGATTAAATTGACTTGGATCTAGTGCATACGAACCGTCGTAGAAAGGGTTGTTGAGCACTAGTGGGGGAGGTTGCATAGGTGTGCATTCCATAGTCACTTCAGCGAACAATCCATACTTAGATAAATCAGGTTCAGATCGACTATGCTGGAATGCGCGGGAGTCGATTTCGTGTGCGATATTTGCAGCGTAAATATCCGAAACGTCAAAACTGTGAGTTCTTCGCAAATAGCTTTCGGGTGGCAACTGATATTCAATGTTTTCATCTCTATCGATGAGTTCTACTTGGTCATCGTACCATCCTTCATAAGTGGGCACACCTACGTTGTTTATTTCGTGTAAGGCATCCGCATCGTTTGTTTGGCTGGTAACACTGGGTGCAACTTGGAGATCGCCGTTGGCGCATGCAGCATCACTGGGTAGTAGTAACACGTGCGGAAGGGCGGGCGGGGGTCCGCAGAACAGAAGGTTGTTGGGGGGTGGACGCGGCGGCTGGGCAGCCATGGCTCCGGGGCAGGCCGCCCGCGGCCCGACGCGGTGGACTAGTATTTCGGTGCGGCAGAGACGCGCCGGGCGGCCGGCTCAGCTTTGCGACTGACTGAAGGCGTTCCGAGTGACGAAGGCGAACACAAATAGAACGGGCGCAAGCGTGAGGAGGTCGCCGTCTCTCGCGCACATCTTCACGGGCGAAGGCGCACGCGCAATCGCAAGCCAAACCCGTCCCGCGTGTAATCCCAAACAGGAACGCTGACGTTTTACGCTTTATTCTGGTTCCGCACTTTGCTTACGATGTAGTATCATAGAAGTGAGGGAAAGACAGGTTTACGGGTGGACACTTCTTAGTGGTAATGGCGAGTTTTGGATTTTACAAGTCACACCATCCTTTCGCACATCCTCATAAGTATAAAAAAGAAACTGTAAGACTGACCTGTTCAGGGGGTGAACGTGGCGAAGACTCGTCGCGATGGTGTCTCCTCCGCCTGTGTGATGTAGGCGAACGCCGGTGATGTGACCGTTTGGAACGTTCATTTCTCCGCCTCCACGAGTGCTCCGAGCTGTGAAATCATCGATCGGTGGGCTGTAGGGTTAGTGAGTAGGACAAGATAGTGCAACGTATGCAACGAACGTTTAGGTGAGGTCCGTGTGTGTTTGATGTTGATGAGCGAAATTGGCCGAAGTGTTACTAACGTTGGCGAGCGTTTTCCATGAGCAGAATGCGGATCTATCAGCTGCGCAAGGTGGTCAGGTGGCGGCAGGCAGCAAACGCTCAGGAACGCCCGCACGGCCGCCCACCGCCTCTGCCCCGTGCCTAAGCCTTTGACGGTGCCCTATCTCTACAATCGCTTGTTAATCATAACAATAATTGTACTATTGTATATTCGGTGATTCGTCGAAATTTACATTTATTACACATCCTCCTCATTTCATTGAGTACAAAACAAAGTTTATAATCTTAAATAAATACTGTTACCGCACCCTACGATTACGTTAACACAATCCTAATATCAGCGGTTAAGCCTTCACAGTCAAGGTCACAAAACATTCAAGAAATCACTTTTTTTACAAGCAGCCAAAACACACAGATGATGTCGGGAGGTAGTTGACAACAGGTACAAGACAGAGATGTATAAGCAGCTGTTTGATGACAGTCGTGACTGGAGACCGGCGAAGACCCGGTACGAACTGCGGTCGCCGACACACTGCCAGCTCAGTCAGCTCGCCCGCGAACAAGATACCGGCTCAAGTAAAGCGACGTACAATCAAGTGCTCATTTCAAAACACCGCCACCGTCACAGCCTAACAAGCGAACAATCAAAACCTCACGTCATTGGCACAATGTCATCGTCCATGAGAAATCACCGGTCGATTGACGTTTGTATACTTTGACACAAATTGTAGTAAATTACTAGTTCATTGCTAGATATATTATTTTGTCATACATTCAGATAATTTTTGATCAGATACAGATATAATTTTTATCAATAGACACCTAGAATAACTCATGCAATTTACTTGCTTGTCTTACTGTGTATGACTTACCAGCAAATGCGCAAACTTTGAGGCTTAGATATTAAGGTATAGTCGATGTATGTTAAACTCGCGCACTTTTCACCCATAACGAAAAATACCATTATAGATCAATACTAAAAATACACATTTCACCGTAAGATACAATAGGTATAATGCGTAAAATGCAACTTTCCACTAGTAAGAACCAACTGGAAATAACATAAGAATGCAGGACGAGGGACTCTGGCACCGCTAATGGAATTAAATGTACATAATTGGTTTACCTAGTCGCAGTGGAGATAAATGTATATGCACAAGATAATGCAGAAAATAAATGTCGATGAGTCTACTACTGCATATATTTAAACGAATATTTTCATACTTGTTACATTTTAACGATGTAATCATTAGTGACATCTAGCGGCGAGTAGTGGAACTGTTGCGAAAGTAAGCTAGACGAAATATTTATGTCACGTTTGCACACAAGAATTTATGACCAATTATAATTCCTAACAATATCATCACTATTATTCACACATACCAGTAAAGATGTATAACACGGTAAAACAGAAAGTAGTGAAAATCTTAAGAACGTCGTAGAAAGAATGTTTTAATGACGGAATGACTCTAATTTCTTTTTGCATTAGTTAGGTATGACCGGAGTAAATAGATTTCTGGGGTAGTCACTATCACTAGCCTAGTCAGTGTCGGACAAACCAATATTTTCTATTTAGTGGCCATAAAAATATGTATTTTTTTTTTTTTTTTTTTTTAAATAACAGTGTTTGAATCATCAAATATGTTTAACGCGAAATAAGTACGTGGTTGTCGAAAAATCACGTACGCTTCAAAAAGAGGCATTATAAGAATACCTTATTGATATGTATAGCTTATTTCTTCTATGACACAACTTCACTATTTCATTCGACAATAAATAAATAAAATGTTGTATCAATACAGACAAATTGACTTATCTAAAATAAAAATTCCATAAACGGATTTTGTCGTTACAGCGCAGGCGCGGTGGCGTGCGCGGGCGTCGTCGCTCATATGTCGAGCTTAATGTCACATTGTTTAGCGCCATACGAGAGGTTGAACTTGAACACTTGATTGTTTCTAGGCTGTGGGCCTTCGCAGTCTCGTGCTAAGACCATATGTTAAATATCCCACTGTGGACTTATGTATTTTTATTCCATAGAATCGATATAGGTTTTATACGAATGCACCTGCTGCTGAGTGGTAGGTCGTGCGCGTGAGAAAAACCATCGGAGACCTTCGCACATACTTTGAAAAAAATAGTTTACAGAATGAAACTTGCTTTTTCGCAAACAATTTTTCAGTACTTATCAGTTCTTTTAAAATTCTTTTAACATTAAAGTTCAAGATTCACTACCATTTATTTAAAACTTTTAAAAGGATTGCAAAATGCTTGTAGGCGGCTTTTTGGCAAGGTTACTGCAGAACTGAAAGATAATGATAGTGAAATTCTAAGGTCACAAGATATTTGTTACTAGTTAAGAGAGATCGAATAGGATTATGTTATTCTAATACACCTCTGTTTAAATTCAAAACAGTATCGTATTTATTTTTGTTTTAAGTACCGGTAGTTATGTCGAGAACGCTTCGATTGATTTTAAATGGAGATTTATTAAAATAACGTTTGAATATTCATTAAAATGAAAATAAATATTGAAATGTGTGGCTCAAGCTTCAACTTAATATTTCCCCTGGTTCGGTGGGTATCTTGGCAAATAATATCTATGTCACTTTGTATTTTTCAGCTAGTTTGTTAACAATTTGTTTTTAATTATTAAATTATAGCTTCTTCTAATGTTACATGTACAATTTTACGTAAAGGCAAGGCCATAGATACAATAAAGAAGGACGAGGCAGACTAAGATTACGTTCATGAGTTTCTGTGGTTCATCATATTGATATATTTTGACAGAAACTTCACTGGCGTTATTCTCTCGTTTCTGTTCAATGTAAGTGGGTAAGTACAACTGTATACATAAATATGTTATATGGTATGTTTTCGTTCGACCTAGTTTAGATAACTCGAGTAGATTTCTAGTTGTGAAGATCTCTCTTCATGATTCAAAAATTTTGAGCCAATGTAACTTTTCTTTGTTTCTACATTTTGATATCAGGCTATCACATTTCTTTTTCTTAAATACAGCGATTTAAAACAGATTTTTGTATAGAAGACAGACTGACTAAAAAACATAACAAAAAGTCGTAATTCTTACATAAAAAATGTAGTAGAAACCCGGCTACGACGTAGACTCTTTGTCATGGGGTGTTCCTGCTACGCTTTCTGTTCCTATTTCGTAGATCAGACTACGTCGCGTAGAGTCTACGAGATCGTTCTCGTGAGCCACATGCGAATAGCTGTTTACGGTTACCTCATTTACTATCTTCATTATGATGAGTAATGGAGTATGAGCTTATTTTTTTTTTGTATTAAGTATAGCGTGCCTTTTTTAATCCTTACAATTTTAATATAGGTAAGTACTATCTTGTTCAATAGATAAAAATGGTGTGGATCCCTCTAGTTTTTATTTAACAACATGAAAATGAGGTCCATCTATTTGCCACAAGGAGCTTGGACTTGACATAATATGACAACCGTATGGATGCTTGCTTCATGAGACATCATACTTCCAATTTTGGTTAGAAATAACAAAACTGAACTTGCTTTTCTCGTTTTTCTCCTTATCAAGTTACTCGATAAAATTGTGACGATTTTGAAAGCTGCCATTTAGCCATTATACAATTTCTCAAATAACTGAGAGATATGTTTCCTGTCTTAATTGAATAGCGCACCGATTCGTAAACCTCGCGAATATCAAGTGATTGCACAACGTGTGTCACTTTTATTTAAAGAAGGCACTCGATGGTGGTATCAATGTTCAACAAAGCGGCTCACGTCACACGACGCGGACTCCGACGCGAATAACAAACACCGGGACATTCACTTTCGACGAACAACGACATAACATATTAGATTTGAAGCTTCATGTAGGCTCCACATGTGTTTGTGTAAGCTACTCAGAACCGGCTATTTCATAAAAATCTAAAACCAGTGTAACCAGTACCACAACGTCACTGACTTGACGCCAAACTTTTTAAATTAATTAATAGCATAATATTCGTCTCTCTCGTTAAATCACTACTGCTACCTTTAATTTTAATTGGTGAAATTCCTTTTTAGGCTTTCCTTTCTTCTCAGTGGGGACCGGTAGTCGAGGACTCTTTAATTACAACCAGAGGTGGCTGTTGAAGGTGAAAGCGAACATGGGCGTAATTCGCGACTCGGTTGTGTGTTTATGTCTTCACAACGTGTACTTTCGGTTCCGCGCCGACCGCTCAGATGTCTCGTGATAACGATACATGTCAATATTGGTAGAAAATGTGTTGAGAAAGTTTGTGTATCTCGTATTCCCGGCAAACATGCTATTACATGTGGTTTGACTTCCTGCTCTGTCAAGTCATATTTTGTGTTTAGTAGTGCCCTCTCTGCGTTCTTGTCTTACGTAACACTCTATTACGGAAATTGTACAAATGCATTTTATGAAAAAACTTTGAAGGGAAGCATTTTAATTCGCAACGCGGTCAACGTTCAACTAACAACGGTATTCACACAACGGTTCTTTATATTTAGAAATACCCAACACGTGTATCGTATTGAATCATCTCTCTCTGTTTACTGTTTCACTGGTATTTCCTTATACTTATTTCGTAATTTTACTTTCCTTCAACCTATTTGTAAGGATACATAAACGCGAGCGGTTTTGGCTTGGCTTAATTATTGTTTTTACGGCGTGTGACTTTACAAGTAAGGAAATTAGCACAATCGGCAAGGCGTTCAAAGGTCAGAGAGGCAACGGAGCACGCAAAATCGTAGCGAGAGTGGAACGCTTCTGGCACAATGACCATAATCGATCGGTCGGCCGGTGCAGACTGCGGGCTCGGTTACGAAATCGAAAGCCGAAGTCTGCAACGTGTCACGACCAGTGCCCGGTCAAGGATCCATTGCTTGGCAGACATGGCATTTCGGTACATAGGTAGGTTATGTATAATTGGAAATCCATTAATCCGACAGCTACCTAATTAAATTATAGCAGATCCTCGCAGTTATACCTCACGCAAAGCTTGTAAGCTTCATCAACATCAACTCCGTACGTCCAACTAAATCTGTTTGGATTCTGAAAAAGTGATCACTTTTATGTTAGCGTTACAATTAAACAGTGTTCGGCCAGAGCAGGCACTCGACACGCTGACAAGGCCGCGCCGGATGAGCGATTACTGTGAACCGTGTCAACGCTGGCGCTGCAGCCACGACTAATCACCCGCCCGCACCGCTTTTCGTCAGGTCAATGACAAGCACAACTAAACACGCCGCTGTACGAGAGCAAGAGTAACAAAAAACTGACATTCTTTTAGCGTCATTTGTTTGAAAAAGCAAACGCCTAGACTAAGTTCGAAAAAACTTTTTGTGGGGTTCCAACGCCCCATGAGGCAGACGACCTGAATAAAATTATTCTAGGTCATAGGAAAATAAATACATTACTTATGTAGAATGCTGAAACACCATGGGCTTGCCTGATCACGTAACCAAAAAAACATTAGCCTTAATTAGAACACCGAACAGACGGTAAAGGAAAGTTACTACGTCATGTGACTGAATAATTTCAGATGATTAGAATAATCCCAATGTTTGTATTTGCATGATTTTAAGTTGATTCATATTTGATTTGGAAATGAAAGATCGTTTTTTTATCATGCAGCAAGCATTGACTTCAGTCAACTCATATTTTATTTTCCAAAAACAGATGCATGATTCACTGATCAAGAATGTTAAAAAAACGTTTGGATAAAAAAGGTAGGTATACCCCATTCATAAAATACCAAGCGGACTAGTCAGAAATCGAACCTGGCTTATAGGATCTCACGAAGTTTTTTATTAAACATCACTTTAGTTAGGCATTCTAAATGCGTTATACTAAGGTCCTTGTTTCACCACCTATGATTAAGTTTCTACTAACTTACTTGGCAGATAATTTCCTACAAATTCTGTTCCATTTTTGAATTTATTCGGTAAGTAGTGGCTATTCGGACATCGTGAAATAGGCACCAATTCTAATACACACATCAACACGGTCTAGGGATATTTCATACTCAATTAAATAACTCGAAAAGTACCTGCCGCATTGGAATCTTTTATACACCGATTTGTTTGTAATTTATCTCAGACTAATTCCAAATTAGAATTTTTGAAAATTCTTTTGTTTCGGTGGCATAAAAATGTCTTGATGTGTAGGAGAGGGAGAGAATTTTCATTTGTGCGAAATTTAGAAAACAATACGAATTACGTTTAGTTACAGTTTTTTTTTTCATTTTTAAACGAAAGATAAAGTTAAAATTGAGGTATTGTAGCCATGCAACGCCAACATTCGACGAGGGCGGAGATGTTACGAGCTGTGGGAATGCTGGAAGCGGGGTCTGTTCAGCGTAATGTTGCTGAGGCCATAGGGACCCACCAAAATGTAATTTCAAGATTGTGCACACGCTATCGTGCCACAGGTGAAGTAGCGGAGAGGCACCGGGGGCCAAGTCGCATCACTACCCCCAGACAAGACCAATTTTTGCAAATTACTGCGCGAGCTCAACCAAATGCAACGGCGACTCAATTGGTCCAAAAGGCTGCGAGTGGAACACCAAGTGCTTGTGAGTGACCAAACTGTAAGAAGGCGACTGCATGAAAGCAATCTACGCTCTCGTAGACTACTCCGGGTCCCACCTTTACGGAGAGGCAATCGTGGACGACGATTAGAATGGGTTCGGAACCATGTGGACTGGGGCCGTGAGCAATGGTCCAATGTGCTGTTCACGGATGAATTCAGGTTCGGCTTCCATCCAGATTCACGAAGGACGCGTGTTTGGCGAGTTCATGGACGATGGAGCCGTCTTGGAGGACGGACGGATCTCGTTTGGGTGCGGGGCAATATGACGGCAGAACGATACGTCCAACAAGTGCTGGGGCCCGTAATTTTGCCCCACAGAACACAAATGGGGCAAGATTTCCTGCTCATGCACACACGGCGAGAACGGTAGCAGCTTGGTTACATACACACAATGTTAGGGCCTTAGACTGGCCTGCTCAATCGCCAGATCTAAATCCCATCGAGCATGCGTGGGATATGCTGCATAGAAGAGCTCTGAAGGAAGTTCCTGAAAATCTGGCTACAGAAGATCAACTTTTTGCGCACCTCAGAAGGACATGGGACAATATTCCGCAGCAAGACATTGACAACCTTGTTCTGAGCATGCCGAATCGTTGCCGATGTGATAAGAACATCATGGGCGCTTTCTCAGACTACTAACTTCAAGTTTATAAACACAAATTAAATGATTTTTCTATTTTTTTCAGTTTAAACACAAATTAAATGATTTTTCTATTTTTTTCAGTTTTTACTCACAAATTAAAAGTTAATTCATATACGGTTTCCGTCTATGCTTAATTTTTTTTCCATAAAATCCTGAATTTTTAACCTAAGTACCTTAACCGATTGGCCGAATAATCTCGTTTCTCGTCGACGTCCCATTCACGGTGCGGTGGACAAACAGTCTAAGGTTTATTCATAAACGTTGCATAAAGTTAAAGAATGGAATAGTGGAATGGTTAACCACACGTTAATCATTACTTAACTTTAAGCAAGTTTTATGAATAAGGGAGTAGCAGTTAAGTGGTCACCAAGAAAGAGTAAAGCAGTGAAAGTTGAATAACAACCGTAATGTTTTAGTAGTTGTTAGTGTACGTGAGCAGGACACTAATGCTGCTTTTAGTATTATCAATACAGCAGAAACACCAAATTGTTTCGACATTAAAACATTACTTAACTTTTACGACGCGTGCAGTCACAAATTATTAAAAAGTTTCACCACGTGAACAAAATGTTGGCAAAACAAAGGCCCCAAGTCATTTTTACTAGCAATAGAGCATTTTCTTCACGTCTGATGTGTTTTTGATTACTATCCCTTAGCATGTAATCGCGGCCGTTGAAGAAAATGGTGTTAGAAGACTATGCTTTTGTGCCAACATTAGCTTTTTATGTAGTTAAACAGTTGAAAATGTTCATAGTAGGTATAATGCTTAGCTGTTATCGTGTCTCAATCGCGAATGCTTTATTCCTGAATCCTGACATAGCTAAACACAAGCATTTTATGCTGCTATTTGCCAGGAATAGAAACCGATACTAGAAAATTCATTGGTTTTTAATAATTATAACTAAAAAGGTCATCGCGCTCGAACTTTGTCGGGATTAAAAGACGTCTTATTTATTTATGCCTGAGCGTGTCTTCACATTAAGAAAATAGTAAAGTGTCAAATCATCGAGTCGAGAAATAATGAGAATGATATTTGCTATACCGCAATATCTTTAATACTTTCTCTTTCAATTTCCATTAATCTCACAATACCACAGAACCGCGCTCTTTTGTCCCCACTGATAATGCCGTGTTATCATTCGTTAAAAGAAGGAAGGAACAAAAAGCAATAAGTTCTAGTTACGTCATAACGCCTACCAAGTTGACAAATCCTTTGCGAGCGCATAAACCAGGACAGGACCTTGAAACATTCACTGTGAACGCTATCGAGACGAATCTTTTAAGCTATGGTTATGCCTGGCGCCCACGAATTTGTAGAATGTTTACTTGTTATGTTAGATGTGTTACGACTTTATTATACAAATGTCTATGCATCGGCACACAGCGACAAAGTACTGTAACTTGGAATATGTTTGCAAGATAATAGCGCAAGTGAAAGAACTGTTATTTGACCTGAAAATAATAATTACGCGTCTATGTAAACGTGCACGAATGGAGGTCGCTGTATTCGATGTTTGAGCCGTTTTCTATTTCCTTAATGTGGGATTGATACCTAGTAAAGTAGTAACCAAATAGCGTTAATGAGCAAAGAGATTAAGCAACCGCTAGCAGGATGGAATAAAGCGCAACGATGGTGAGTCACGGTGAGTTGTGCAATGATTTTGCACAACCAGTCCTCGGGCCCTCACCGCTACTGTTATACTTCATAATATAACGAGCAAACATATTAAAAAGGATTTCAAGATGACGTATATCTATTAAGAGGGTCAGGGCCAGTAAAAACTAGTAAAACAATTACAATGTCATAGAAACAGTTAGCGAAACTCGGTAAGCGGTACAGTAACGGTACAAACATTATGTCTACGAAATAAAAATGACTGTCGGACATACCGGGTATGATCCAGATAAACCTAGGTAGATTCATTCAATTAGATTTTTAAAAACGGGTTGAAATAATCACAACCTGATGATGACACATTAATGCATTTTACATTATTGCTACACGAGCTTATTATATTAAGCTCGTGTAGCAATAATGTGTAGCTGATATGAAAATGCAGGTTGGCACACTGTTACTTGTACAGAGAAACTCGACTGGTTATTTAGCTTCAATCTTAACCTCACTGTTGACAAATTAATATATAATGTAAAAGCCTGCTCACGCTGCACTCGGACCGGACCAGTGTGCAGTGGCAAGTCGATGCACTCAAGCTGCCGACTGCGCGCTAGCTTTTTTTCCTATTTATAAGCGCATGGGATAAACTCGCGTTTCCAACGTATTTAGTATACTTCGGCGCGCTCGACGCTGATTCGCTGAACACACACGAAACCATGGTTATGGATGTTTTATGAATATTTTGTGGTATTGAAAGGAGGGAGTTTGTTAGTAAGGGTTCATCGTGTTTGGTGATGTGGGTACATACGAAACGCTCCATTCGTGGTCGCGCATGTTCTTCTGGAATGCAGCAGATTTGGGTGTCCAGGAGTCTACACCCCGGTAGAGAGCGGGTAGTTCGGCCACCTTCACCTCTAGCCGCTCGGCCAGCCTCTGTTCCACGAGCGCTTTGGGACCGCTTGTCAAAGGCCGCTGTTGCTCTTTTGCACTGCGCCACTCCAAACCACCGTATCCATTGAGTTTCTCTCCGTTGCAAGACGTCACGCTTTTGGGGCTATCTGTGCTGAGCAATTTGCTTTTAACGGTGTCTACCTTACCGTAATTTTTATATTGTACCGATTCAGTTCCGTTCGCTGTTCGCGAATACTTCAAAGAATCGTACGTGTCGCCGTTCAGGCTGCTATATTCGACATTGTTTAGGTTGATGTCTCTATCGACTCGTTTAGTCGCGGCATCGTACCCATTTCGTTTGCTATAGCGTTCCTCGTGGCTTTGTTTGAGGAAGTTATTTTCGAAACTAGTTTTACATTTAGGAACATTATTTAGGTAGTCGCTAAAACTTAAATCTTTATTGTGTAAACCTTTATCACAGCCCTTTTTAAGTGTTTCTTGTATATCGATACCGTTCCCGTTAACACGGCTGTATGTGAAGCTCGCAGGCTGGACACTCTCAGTTCTGTTGTCGACAGTCTCCGTCCGTTCAGCATCCTTGCTCTCGAATTCGTGTTTGGCAAGTGCAACACGCGACACATCACCATTGACGCCGTTTTTATACTGTGACTTTGCGGTGAAATCGGCCGCCGTGATGCCAGCTCTGCTTTGTTCAGTGGGAACGGTCCACGTGTCGTGCTTCTTCTTCTCACTACTCTTGGAAGACCACGCCTTTGCCAGCGCAGCCTTAAGCGCCTCCCGCCGCTCGTGCACGCTGACCCTTGGGTACTCGTGTATAGGAACAATAGCGGGAGCGTACAGAGTCGACCGTGGTGTGGCTCGCGTTATGCGGAAACTTCTGAACTCCCTGTTGAACTCCGAACTCAGAGAATAAGCCGGTATTCTCGAAGTCACCATTTTGAGATCAAAATTTCCAGGCAACAGTCATAAAAACTTATTATTCTTCACAATAAAAATTATTTTAGCACAGAGCACACTGAACACATATCGACTCTACCTGTAAAGAGCGTGGCAATTTAAAATGTGTTGAACTAACAATAATAATGAGGCTGGGGTGCATCTAGTAAACGTGTGTTGTTTTCACGTGTTTTGGTATTCGGTGCAGGCCGTGGACGTGTCAGCGGGTTGTGGGCCGCGACCTTCGCGGTGGGCGGCGCGGCGGGACAACGCACTGGTCAACGAACCGCCCCGTGCGCCACCGACCGCTCAGCTCACCAGCCTGCTTGCATAACGCACTCGCAAACCGCTGCCCTACCTTATCTCTTATGCAGTTATACATCGATCACGCCAACCGCACGCACATCATTCAACGCAACAAAAACGTTGTCAATATTAATGAACATTAAGTCAGTGATAGAGTCATCTATTAATGGTAGATAGTGATAAGACGTTACTTGTTTTGTGGAGCATTTATGCCGTATAAGTGCAACAAGTGTCGCCTTGGTTGGCGTCCCTAATATGGTTAGTGGCGTTGCTGCCATATGGCCCGCGGCCGACACATCCTAGCCTGTATCCACTCCAGCTGCACCGATACAAACATATCGTTGTGCAAACAAGTTTTCTGGTGCAATACGTTATGACTGTTATTTCTTGCGAGATATATCTGCTTGTAATGTATACTGTAATAAGCAATGAGGCACTCAAGTATATATAATTTATTTGTGATTATGTCTGTAATAAACATTTTTTTAGACTAGTTTTGACACTGATCATCATTCTGTCAATCAAAATTACTTAATTATCTTTTCGCCTCGAACAGTGAGACTGACTCGCGTTACATTTGTTTGATTCTAAACGTTTTATTATTGAATACATCACACGAGATAACAACACACTGTGTTTATAAATGAATTCATGCGATTTATTGTTTCGATATCGAGAAAAAACATTAGAGTAACACTTTTAATCATTATTATTTTAGTCCAACACATTTTCGCAAAACACTGCTTGGAACCGACATCACTGATTATAAACATGTGTACCGTTCAGCACACAGACAGACGCGTTCGGTGGCTGCAACCAACTAAGTGGTAAGCACTGGATATTTTATATAGCGAGTAAGTAAAACCAGCCTTTGTCACACAACATCACGTACGCGTAGCATAGGACAGTGGTGGTATCGGTTGTTGGAAGGAGAGCAGCCACCGGAAGCGAGTGCGTTCGGTTGGCGACGGCGGCGGCGGGGCCGGTCCGTGCATACCTTCTCGTTGCGAGCGCGAGAACTGCGTGCGGTGTGCGTGCACCGCTGCGACTAAACTGACTGAAGGGAGGCATCGCGCGGCGGCCCGTTGCGAGGACCCCACCGCTGCCGCCGCCTCTCTCCTGCGGTCCACCCGTCCACCACTAGTGACTCTATCGCGAGAGCATTACGGGCTGAATCGCAGGAGCACTGACCTTCGGTACAACAACGACGAGATGCCGATACACTAGCGACCGGCGAGTCCGAGCGCAGGCTTGCATCCGACCGACTGAGTGCACTATTCCAGTACAAGTTTGTAACAGTTGCCAACCAAAGTGCACTACTTATACATGATATCTCGTTTGATACGTATTATTTATTATATATGTATTAACGAAGAGAATGTCGAATCTTCGTTGTCTAAAACATTATCCAACATTATACCCATTTCCTATTGATTCAAATATAAAATACTACATTATACAACCGCATGAATTAATGCAGACCTAAGTAATTATAATTCAAAATAAATAAAATCTAACTTAACTAATTTTATGTTATTTGCAACGGTGCATAGCGGGATTTCACTCGTTAATATACGAAAAAATATATTTTTTGCTGTCTGCCTTTTGTCTGTCATGAAAAACGGATTTACAATAATTGGAAAAACTAACGCAAACCAAGTAAATTTCTATTGTCTACTGTTATTATTTTAGTTGATTGCATTCCTGGCCTTGCGACGACGTGGAACATGTGGGATCTCACCTTAAACGTTTCGTTGCAGCTAAGCGATATAATTGATAATTACCTGAAACAAAAAATGATTTTGTTAATAACGCTGCGGTTTAACCTTGGCCATAAAAATGTTACTATAATAAATGATAAAAACACACATTCAATGTAAAAAATCATGATCACATGAAGCCAACCGGGGTACAGAAGGTCAAGTTGGTTTCGAAACAACTTCATTTTAGCAGAACATTATTATGTATTTGGGCCACTGTGAAAAATTATAAGGAACTTGATATTATGATACCTACTCACTACCTATAATAAATAATTAAGAAGGTAAAATAGTATAGAGAATCTCTATACATTATACCTACTTTGAGATTTTCTATTAAATAACGATTATAACTACTACATTATGTGCCTAGTTTATGTTAGGAAAAATCAATTTTTAACTCTACTAATGTAGAATTTGGAAAAAAAATACTGTATTTACCTAACAGTACCTACCTATAATAGATAAATGGTGGACGTGACGATGGAAAAGTATCAAGGAAAATAGTTATGATTGTGTATTTTTCAGACATTCAATTTAAATACATATAAAGTCGCAAAATCAAACAGTTGAAACTGGAAAGTTATAAAATGTTAGATAACGTGGCGATTGTATAATTAATTATTATTAGATAATGGTGTTCTGATCCATTGCTACTTTGGATTTCGTACTATCTAACTTCACATCATGAATGGAAATTCACAATCAATCAAAATACGGGATGGTATTTACCACGTACTCCCACGAATACTGAATACAGAGGGGAGAAATATACAGTATTACAATTTTACGGCGATTAACAATAAGAAGCAATCTTCCAGGTTGCCGAATATGGGTGAAAGTTGAGGCGAGTCGATATTGAAAACAAATTGAATTAATAGCCTGTCGAGACTTGAACATAAATTATTATTACTGCCTACGTTTTGTTGCTAAGAAACATAAATTCCGAGAACATGTTGTTCGAGAGAGTAAATAAAATTGATCTGACTCTGGTTTCCTTGTGGCTGTGATGTTAACATATTTGCGAAGCGCTCAATTTTTTGTATTGATTGGATTATGCCTCATGATCTACTTACCCTAAAGGCGCCGATACATAACTAACATATTTTTAATGTACAAGTATAATATTATTGACACGGTCCGTTTAATATTTATTTATGTGTGAAACAAACATGGCCTAGACTGGAACATTATTGCTTATTCAGTGGTGATGTGTGTCACTGCCAACGATTATGCGCTTGTATGATTTCATTCCCCTTAGGGCTTTAAAGCTTTGCAACATTTGCTTGACCTTTATTGCATATACTGTAAATAGTTGAGCTGAAATAGTTCATAGTTCTCTATAGTCCATCCACATTATAGGTTTATAAGCCTAGGCACCTATCCATGTAGTTATCAAGTTAAAATAAAATATGAAATGTTTGAATAGGAACTTGAATAAAACTAATATTATTAATTTTCAGATTCATAGTAGGTACGTTGCTTTACTGAATATCCGGAATTTGATGTTTCACCAAAAATGTTATCGAAAATGAATCAGCTCTAATCAGTATATCATTTTTAGGTAAGTAATTAAGTAGTTCTTCATATTATTATTAGCCGACACATAACCAAGTAATTTTCTGCGATACCCGATCATTACTTTTCAAAGTATTTGCTAAGATTCCCTTAAATAAATACCGTTAGGTACCTTACATCCTACACAACATTCGTTGTACAATATTCGTTGTACAAGCCCTCAATCAAACAATCTCCGTTACATATGAGTAGAAAAACATGCGAAATTGATGGCACGTATTTACATATACTCGTCATCAGCAAAAACAATGTTCGACCTGCAATTTGTAGGCGACCGCGTCACTCTATACAATTGGTGGCACGTAAATGGCAGCAAAAAATAATGGCACCGGAGGCGGCGGCGAGTAGCCGACAAACGGCGAGGTCCAATGACCCAAATGGTTCATTACTAGGCCGGCTAGACAAACGAAAGAAAAATCGGCCACCGCCAAGCGCAAGACGATGTCACTTTTTCTCAGTATGGCCTCAGTGTAAGGAGCTCCCGGGTGATTACCAATTAGTTTCAATTAGTTCAAACTGATTTCTAGTTATTGAACCTTTCAGAGTTCATAAAATTAAGATTTCCGCATTTCTGGTGATGATCATGCAAGGTAATGACAACGCATAAGTCACGCACCGGGTGTCGACACTAAAAGCCACTTTACACTGTAAAAGGTAAGGTCGATGAACTTTACCATCCCTGTGGTTAGTGCTCACACGAAACAATCCGTGAACATGTGTATTAGTCGAGCGTTTTAAGTGCTGCGATGCTAGCAATGACCACGGCGAATTAATCCGACACCATAAATGGTGCTACGGCGGAAACCTGATCTACCAGGCACGAGTTTGAATCCAACAATCACCAATCTAAATTACATATCAAAATACTGACCATAAATAGACTTCCTGGAGCTATGGGATTCAACGCCACTGTTGATTAATGTTGCGTGTCTAAGCGAGCGATTAAAAACTTGAATCAACTTCAGAGGTAGTAATGGATTACCCATTACTACCTCTGAAGTTGATTCAAGTCAAATCTCGAAACCAAAAATGACAGCGATTAAGGTATTTATCTCAGTGATGATTACTGTACGGACCTACATTACAAACACAAGTATTTCAAAAAAGAACGCAATAGAATCTGAGTCAAAAGTAACGGTCCTCATTAATCATTGGGGTCAAACAACTAACCACGTATAACCGAACATTACTCGATATTGATTCGTCATCTTTCAATTAAGTATATCGGTCAACACGGGGTTTTTGTGCCATTTATGATGTTTCAGCAGCAAAATTTTCCGGTAGGTAGTTAAATGTTACGACTGTTCAGGTTAAATCACTGCGCACAAGGAAAACAAAGGGTACATACATATTAGTTACTAAGGCTAATTATAAACTAGTGCTTGATATTAAATGCGTCAACTGTCAGTTATGAATGTCCAATTAGGGATTTTAATTTTATTAGTCCTTTGAACAATGTGTTGAGTGAAGTTTCTGGTAATTCCAAAATTAAAAAACTAAAAAGAGACGAGGAAAAGTTTCTGTGCAGTCGTTATTTACACCAGTTTTAGTACCTAACGATTATGTTTTGTTATAGATAGGGAAAGCAAAAACAATAAAAGGAGACTTGTTTAATACAATGAAATTCGTTGTCAATCACCATAATCGGTCACTAACTTATTCATTAACAACTACAAACAAATTTAATTAAAAAAAAAGATCGTGGGAACAGCATCTTTTGACGTTTCAAATTAAGGATCATGAATAAAACAATCTAACTCGGCGAGCTTCCAATCGAGCGAGAGATTTAATTATTTTTTAGTTTTATGTCGTCCGGTAAGCAGGACAGGAGAAATCAGTCCGTCGACCTGCATTAAAACACCTTTCCCACAAAGACGTACCCGTTGAGCTTCTCGGAAGCACAACAAAGATCCTGAACACGTCTGTGACTCACGCAATTGGTATAACCTTCGGCCCAGACAAAAATAAACAAAACAAACCACAGATCGAGGTAGAAGTTAACCGATAGATACAGGACCTATGTTTATGAACCACAAATGAAAACAAAAAAAAAGAAACAAGGGTTTAAGAAGAAAGTTATGATGACAGATGTGTCATCTGCAGTTGCATTATTATTATGTTGTGTCTGGAAAACCTCTTGGGTTAGGAATATACGAGACGTATTTTTCATTGTTTGAGTTTCATAACGACAACGGCTGAGATCTAAGAGTCATGAAAGTTGCATTGCCCACGTGCTGGTAAGTACCAGCATGGAGACACGTGTAATTGGGGCAGAAAGTCAGCTCGTCGTACAGTTGGATTCTTCGAAGTGGAGGCGCGTAGGTGTCGCCAGCCACATTACCGCCGCTTGCCATCCTTCATACAAGAAATTGCTTGTTCCCATAATTTGTATTCGGGGCCACCGTCACACTTGTGATGTGCGATTAGAAAGGAGACGGCAATTGTACTGCGTCGTAGAAATGATCCACATGTGGGTGGTTATACCCGATTCTGATTAGGGGAAAACTTTCCAATAAGAAACGCGTAATCAATCAATCACACGTCGGAAATTGCCTAGATAGGATGTTCGATATTTTGGAAATGCTTTTCCGATTTTTGTTTGCAGCATATAAGTAGGTAATTCCTTTTGTAATTCATTTGAAAATAACTAAAAAGATGAAAGTAGTTTTAACCGCCTCTGACCACCTGTCTCAGACCCAGAAGTCGGCTCGATTCCCAGCGGGCGCAAAATTTTCTGCTCGGTTTGCTTGGTAGGGCTTGTTCTAAGTCCACCTGGCTAGCTAGCTACCCACCATCTCATCTAAGTCTGTCGCCTATGTCGTCAATGTAACAGCATTGTTGTGTTTCGGCAGTTAAAGGTAAGATAGCCAGTTCCCCTGTGGTTGAGGATCCCGGGTGAAACTTGCTTCCACCTTCGGCCTTATCATCACTTACCATCAGGTGAGATGAAGGTCAAGAGCTTCTAGCCTTCTACGTTGTGGATAAAAAAGTAGCATGTAGTTGGCGTATTATTATGACAATATAAAACTACGTCCTGCCAAAAAACGCTGAATCGAAACTTATTTTCCTACTATTCCAAAACTAAGCTAACAATACCTACAGAGGAAATTTTTCAAGTTACCATGGCAGTCTGGCTCCTTTAGATGTTAAATTCAAAGAATTTATTTCAAATAGGCACATACAAGGCACTTTTGAACGTCAAAATTTACAAAAAAAAAAAGGCGCACCCCTTCCGAAAGGTAGTTTTGTATGGAGAAGAATGAGCAAGAAACTCCACCGTTACTCTTTTAAAACTGATAAACCTACGTTTTGCACATTCAATAGTGATATTTCTAATCCCAAAACATATCATGTATTACATTGGTTTGGATTGTTTACCTAAAGGCCTACTTCACCGTTGTTCTTGACACAATATTGTTTTTCATAAATAACCTTTCTTTAGATTCATTGAAATGTTTAGTGAGTAAATACAATGGAATTCCCTGGCGTTGATTGTCCTACAACGGTAGCATTGCCCTAGGTGCTGCAGACAACTTGGCATTAATTAAACTCGTCATCATTAGCACCTGAACCGCTTACTCACACACGAGAAAAAACAATACTTCGTAGTATTCGAAACGCGGAAGCGTGTATTTTGTCGAGAAGAAGGTTAAACGATTGACGTTACTTTCCGACACGTCAATTGCTTTAAAATACTTGTAATAAATCTTCATAGCTAGCTACAGCTGGCTTTAAAGGAAGATTTCACTTATTAATATTTCGTTTGATAAAAGGGAAATCATGTCACGTCACATGACAAACGACTGCAGACAATGTGCAGCGGCGCGGGTGGATAACAATCAAGGCCGCCGAGAGTGGGCCACCGCGAAGCTCGGAAGACGTTTGAAAACAAAAGTGATCAAAGTTTACGCGAGATGCGAATATCTGATTGCGTAAACCAAACATTAAGCTTTCCGATCTTAGTGCACCTCGCTGAGGAAATAATATCACCCACGCCCGCATTCTGATGTATTAGAGATGACCTTATCGAGTTGAACTTAATGGAGAAATGGCAATAATTAACAGAGGTCATCTCAGGACATCGGACACCTTTGTGTTACTCGCTAATTGATGAAAGTGAAAAGTTTTCGTCATTCAATTCAATGACAGACAAATATACTAGGCTAAAACTTTCTCCGAAAAAGATTTGTCAGGATTCTGACAACTATCCGCCTACTTCATTATTCATGGGAAGTTATGTTGTATCATAGCTTCTGATTAATATATCGGCACAATAAAAAAATAAAAAAACTAGTTTTAAAATGGTTGGATCATAATAAGTAATATGAACAGATATCGTGGAGTCGTAGACTAAACTTATTGGAATAAAAAACTTGTACATGTCCATAAAACACTAATTCCTCAAAAGACTGCCGGCGTTTTTCTAAGTAGTTAAATGGCAAACATTTTTATACACGAGAACATGCTGGTTGGATCCACATATTTTTATTTTTATTTTATTTTATTTTACTTTAATGGGACATAAAACAGTTACACATTACAATTTAAGTGTGACAGGATTAATTAAAAACTAGGTAAACGTGTAACCCACAACAATGTCCGCGAAATAATAGTAAATAAACATATAGTTTAAAGCGTGCATTGATTCTACAGAAAAAGTAAGAAGCAGTCATACATATTTTTAGAATAATAGGTATAAGATGGCTATTTTAAAGATTCAATAGCCATCTTTTTGAACTTAAAGTGTGTAAGCGCGAAGATATCCAAATCGATGAAGTGGGTGTTATACGTATCTACAATGCGTCGGAGAGGCGCCCGTGCGCCAGCGTGAGTTCTGCACCTTGCGGTGTGGAACAGCCGGGGCACGCGCGCCTCCCGACGCATCACAGTTCTAGGTACAATGTAACATAGGTTGTTGGTAATATCTGGACAATCGAACCTGTTATTACACAGACCATGAAGTATCATGGCCATCAGTAGGCTGCGTCTTGACTCCAAGCTCTGTAGTTTATAACGCAGTAATAATTGAGTGTACGGTAATTTGGACTTAGTGCATCTGTAGTGCATAGCACGTAAAAATTTTTTTTGAACCATTTCAATTCTTACGTTATTATCACGAGCGGTACGAGTATATTATATTCCCACATAAGTTAAGACTTAAAAGTGAACCGATTTACATGGAACGACTGGCTGGTAAATACTTCCGTGAACGAACGAATTACCGAATGATCGTTTGCAATGTTTTAGTGCGACGCCTCCGTCAATATCTGAAAACGTGGGCGGCCGATGCATTGCCAATCCTTAAACGGAAACCTTGTTTACCTACTTGTCTTCCCTTTAGGATAGCCGATATCGATGCACGACAAGGTCCCCTGTCATTATGTTCACTGTTGTACAGCGAGGAATCTTATCTGGCACTTAAGAGGAAAGACGGGTGGCCAGTTAGGTATTTTAAGAAGGTATTGCTGTCGCTCTGCGAGCACTCCGCCCTCGAATTCGTGCGATAAGGACAACTGCAGATCCGACTAAATAGCCTATGTAAAAAGTCACATTTCGAGGTTTGGCTCTCGCCTATTTCCTCCACCAATATTGGACAAATTTAAAAGATATTTCATAAACTGAATAAGAAGGATATATACTATGCCCCTATGTTTTTCTTTTTTCGTTAATAGTTGTCAAATTGGTACACTAGGCGTCTGTTGACAGCGGTCTGAATAGGCAATTTTGAGCATTTTTGGAGGGTTCCTATAAAAATAATATATCATCAAAAAGGAAAACATAGGGGCATACAATGAACTGATATTTATATTTCTGTAAAAAAACATTGCTTTGTGGTCATTAACCAGAAAGAAAACAGGCGAGAGCGTTTGTATCTTTTTGTATGGAGAAAAGAGCACCCACGTTTCCTCTTAACAAGTACGTAAACACGCCGGCTTCCAGCCCGTCCTTGACGAAAATGATTCAAATATGTATCGAACTTCCGTAATCGTGACCCGCACCTGATTGTAATCCGTGTAAATACCGTGATGAGTGCATCAACAGCGTTGTTTACAATAAGCATTTTTATTTCCTACGAAAAAGGAAATAAATGATTCGATTTGCATATACGACGACGAATCGTCACGGTCTATCTTTATATGTATCTATCGATAGTAAACTAGCTTAACGAACCAACTTACCGTGCTTAAGCACAACCACATTGTATTGAATAAATTACCAATAAAGCTACATAATATGATGCAAAATATCCGCACGCTGTACATTCAATATTCAAAGACAAACGTCTATGTTTTTCCGATGTGCTTTGTTTGCACGCGATGCAAACTGTCAATGTCATGGTTCAAGAAAATGTTGTTCGTTGATAGCTTATATCTTCCAATGATTCGTGTATCCGTGCTTAAGCACAACCACATTGTATTGAATAAATTACCAATAAAGCTACATAATATGATGCAAAATATCCGCACGCTGTACATTCAATATTCAAAGACAAACGTCTATGTTTTTCCGATGTGCTTTGTTTGCACGCGATGCAGACTGTCAATGTCATGGTTCAAGAAAATGTTGTTCGTTGATAGTTTATATCTTCCAATGATTCGTGTATAGGTACATGTATCATAATTGGTGCTACATAGCTTCAGGGACCCACAGCCGGGCACTTACATCGATTAAGAACGGATACATTTCAATCACAGTAAATAAAGCTATTGAAGACAATACGTAAGTGTTCTTGACAATTCGGGTTAACGTGATCATTTACCGACGCTGAGTCAGAACCGAAGCTAACTAACTGTAGACGGTCTAGGTTCGCACTTGCTCTAATACCCCACATCTTTTCATATCGCATTACATTCAAAAACGTCTTGTGAACTCATTATGCCAGTCTTCTCTTCACTATTGTACAAAAACATGTGTATTTTAGGTCATGTGTGTGTACATTCGCTGTTGGTAAATTTTCAAACAATTACATTACGACAAATTAATATTATCTATGTAATTGTGTGTACTGTATTTGACCTATATACTGTAGAACGAGTTATCACCCACGCATCCCGTGGTGAGACAATAAAGCATTATGTAGGTACTATGAGTTCCATGAAGCTCACACATAACGGATTTGGTACTATTTAACAAACACGCGCATATTTATTTGGTACATTCAAATCGATTGGAGCTCATATGAATACAATGGAGATTCGTTATCGGACTCTCTTCGTTGTAACAGATTTCAACATTGAATTAAGTACCCGAACCGTTAAAGTTAATTCTTTCGTTTGTAATTGATTACCCGTTGTACCTTGCCTATCATGCTTTATCTTTATTATTATTATTATAAATAATTATAATACATTATGTCGGTAATTAAATTGATATTACAATAAAACCGACCCAAACATAATTGCGACAGCAGACTATTAAAATTTTATTAGTATTCTACGAAATGGAGAGTTTATTAACTAAACTAATGTTTTGAATTAACAGATATAAACAAGCTCACATTGAAAGCTTTCACTGAACGCCCACCGACTGCCGCCGCCAGCCGCCAGGGCTCGATCCCACAAAATACAGGTTATAAGTGTTAAGAAAGAAAAGTTCAACGCAAACGAGACTAGACGGTATAGCACCTAATTTGTTATAAAATTAAGCTAATTAGTATCTGCTAACTGCAAATTGTTTCAGAATTTGATTGACACAGTAATGGCGAAAGTGAAAAGATGTCACGGTTAGTTATTTTGAGAGAGAAAGGCTCTTTTGGATACCTATGCTAAAAAAGTAATGATGGTACGTATACGTACGTAATATGGCTTAAATTAAGATTATCGTCTGCACGAGACAGAACAAGGCATACAAAATTATTCTGGCTTGTTTAGTTTTATATAATTACTTAGTGAGGTTACACGACTACTTTTTTATTCTTGAAAATAATGACCATTTATTTTTTTTATACGTTAAATATTAAAACTTTTGGAATTAATCCTCATTCCACTTTCCAGCAATCATCAAAACATAAGGAAATTAAATTCAACCTGTAATTTTACGATTGGAATCGAAGGCGAACAGCTCTTGTCTGTGGTTGGGGAAATCGTCGTCGTAGGCGTTTCAAATTAATTAATTTCATCCCAATATCTACAGTAAATCTGACAGTATAAAAATACCAATTGAAGATTATTGGTTACTGCTAGTTAGGTTATTCTTTACTGCAAAATAATATGCTTCACACTAATATTATTATATTATACAGGCGATAGTTTGGGTATGTGTGTTTGTTACTTCTTATCGCTCAAACGGCTGTACCGATTTGGATGATATTTGGCACAGATATTTTATAACCTGGATTAACAACATAGGATACTTTTTATCCCGATATTCCTACGGGTTCGACACTTACGCGGGTCCGCGGGCCGCTGTTAGTCCCGACATAAAAAAGTCAATATTGTTGGGATAATTTAAATTCTACATAGTAAGCTATCTATCCAAGTAGATCTGTCACTTTATAAGAAACCTTGTATACATAGTGGCCACTTTTCAGGTAGGTACCCACAGTACCTACACAAACAATAAAATATTGTTAGATCACAACTAATTTTGTGAAAGATACTTAATACTTACAAAAATGTTGCGATCTCTACAAGAAAACTAGATCAAAATACATTCGACACAATGGATTGCTAATTTCGCACATAGTGACAGTAGTGCTAATAATTATAAACAGTAGAGGTATAACAATACGGTCGCAATTACCGTTCTTCACTTCTTGCACGCGCCGGGTACTTTCTACGAGACTCGTCTGCCACAATGAACAATCACATTATTATACTTTTTGTGTATACATATTAGTAAAAGTAAACAACTTTGTTTGTTACACTGTCACATTCATAGGATTCGTATCACTTTCCGATACATTAAACTAGATACCTATGTTGATTCTAGCCTAAAGTAATTATATAAACTCACGCCTTTTTCCATGGGAGTAGGAAGAAACAACAGAACTCCATGAGTGTAGGTAAGTAACGATTAAAATTCAAAATATATATATTTTTTAATTCGACCAATTTTTATACCCAGTATTTCAATTCTCAATTCTCAATTTCTTTATTGCGTACCATAATGTATAAAGTTGGTAGGGAAATTATTATATAGTCACAATTATGGACCCTGTCGGGCACAGCATAGATCAAGTAGGAGAGAGGAGGAAGAAAACTAGGTGCATAATGTGATAAATTGAATTATTAGCAATTAAACATATTTGTAATTATTGAATTATTTTAATTTGTAGTTAGTGAGATAATTTTTATATTCATTATATTATTTACCTATTATTATATTAATTCATATTAATTTTTATACATACATCATCCTTAAGGTAAGTCATTTATTGGACGCTCCATTCAATTTTCAGTCGTATTAGTAGTAGGTATGCGTATCCTTAATAGTGAGTATTTGTAGATGCAAATAGATAATTACGAAGTTACTTATAATTATAACTATAATACTTACTTCTTAATTATTACTTATTATTTGTTATTTGTCTTAATATAGCAAGATCCCAGGGCTGCCAGACCTTACTAAGTGTTAATATGTAAGTACTTTGAACGTACGCCTGTAGTCTGAACGTATACCTGCTAGCTTGGGCCGACGGCCAATTTTCAGGTATCAGGTAAGTACTAAAGTTACGTAAAAATATTACTCACTTTTCTTAAAGTCTGACTTGCTGATTTTATGTTTTACAGAATATCTATACCTAATATAAAAATCAATTGCTGTTCGTTTGTCTCGCTAAAACTCGAGAACGACTGGGCCGATTTAGCTGATTTTGGTTTTGAAATGTTTCGTAGTTCAGGGAAGGTTTAAACGGTGAGAAAAATTGGAAAAGTTGCCGGGAAAATTAGAAAATTCTGGAAAAGTGACAGTGGATTTTCTATGGGAATTTTGAATTATTGAAATTGGGACTGGATAACGTCTGTCGGGTCAGCTAGTTTAAAATATAAAAATCAATTGCTGTTCGTTTCTGGCTAAAATTCGAGGACGGCTGGGCCGATTTAGTTGATTTTGGTTTTGAAATGTTTGAAAGGTTTAAACCGTGAGAAAAATTTGGAAAAGTTGCCGGGAAAATTGTAAAATTTGGGAAAACTGAAAGTGCATTTTATTGTAGTTGGGACAGGACAACGTCTGTCGGGTCAGCTAGTCAAATATAAAAATCAATTGCTGTTCGTTTGTCTCGCTAAAACTCGAGAACGACTGGGCCGATTTAGCTGATTTTGGTTTTGAAATGTTTGTCGTAGTTCAGGGAAGGTTTAAACGGTGAGAAAGTTGCCGGGAAATTTGGAAAATTCGGGAAAACTGAAAGTGGATTTTCTATGGGAATTTTGAATTATTGAAATTGGGACTGGACAACGTCAGTCGGGTCAGCTAGTTGTTAATAATATTAAGAGGAATGGCGGGTGGCCAGTTAGGTATTTTAAGAAGGTATTGCTGTCGCTCTGCGAGCGCTCCGCCCTCGAATTCGTGCGATAATTACAACTGTAGATCCGACTAAATAGCCTATGTAAAAAGTCACATTTCGAGGTTTGGCTCTCGCCTATTTCCTCCTCCAATATTGGACCAATTTAAAAGATATTTCATAAACTGAATAAGAAGGATATATACTATGCCCCTATGTTTTTCTTTTTTCGTTAATAGTTGTCAAATTGGTACACTAGGCGTCTGTTGACAGCGGTCTGAATAGGCAATTTTGAGCATTTTTGGAGGGTTCTAGTTCCTATAAAAATAATATGTCATCAAAAAGGAAAACATAGGGGCATACAATTAACTGATATTTATATTTCTGTAAAAAATCATTGCTTTATGGTCATTAACCAGAAAGAAAACAGGCGAGAGCGTTTGTATCTTTTTGTATGGAGAAAAGAGCACCCACGTTTCCTCTTAATAATCAATACTGTCAGACACTTGCCGTTGTCGGTTGTTTTGGCCAGAAGCTTTAAAGCTCGCAAAAAATTATGTATGTTACTTATAATATGTAGTTTGAGTCTAATTATTATACAATGATAGGTACTCGGGGAACTATTTCAATACTATTTGTAAGCAGCCAGACCAACTGGAGCGGTCAAATATCCCCCAGACACAAAACCATCTAATTGTCACGCTCGCGCTCATACTAACAGCGGCCTTTTAATTGTGCCGCCGCCCCGAGTATGGATGCCGTGCCTACCCCATGCACGGCATCCATACTCGTCAGAGCTCTTCTTTGGAGCATTTAAAGAAAATTCTTTATTCAAATAGTGAAATTCACTAAAAAGAATCAATAACGATCCAAAAAAGTTAAAATACTTAATAAGCCTCAATTGCGGCGATACTATAAAACGTACTTGATCC
Source organism: Cosmia trapezina (assembly GCA_905163495.3). NCBI lineage: Eukaryota > Metazoa > Arthropoda > Insecta > Lepidoptera > Noctuidae > Cosmia > Cosmia trapezina. The sequence continues at coordinate 21,088,143 of LR991029.1, forward strand.
CTAGACACGTTTGATGTGTGTACTTTAATTTACTTCGTCGGAGTCGTCTCCATGTGTCGGCAAGCAAGCAAGCTGTGTGAGCCGTGTGTGTGCTGTGTGTGTGTGCGCTGTGTCCTGTGACTGCATTCTTAATGTTTCTAGGTGACTGCACAATGCACATTTGAACCCTTCTTTCCTGGACCGACACGCAACGATGAAATTGAAAACGGGGGCTAGCAAACTGAACGCTTTGGTGTTTTAGAAGTCACTGGGATATGGTTGTGTTAAGGTCTCGATTTCCTGTCACCTGCCCTCCAGAAACCTTACCTAACTCTTGAGCACGTTTCCTACTTTGTTTTTCGTTATTACTGCAAACATACAGGGTGTAAGTGTAAACAGTGGCAATCTTTTAAGGGGTAATTGTACTCATCATTACTACTATGGGACCAAACCTGAAATCGCGAAAAAAAAATCAGCTGTTCAGTACATTTATGATCGCATAAATTCGTCAAAATGTAGGGAACAGCTGATTTTTTTTCGCGTTTCAGGTTGTGTCCCTTATTTAAAGTTGTTCATAATTATGAATACAATGACCCCTTAAAAGATTGCCTCTGTTTACAATTACACCCTGTAATCTGTATAGTATTTATAAAGCAGCAGCCTTTAGCCTTTTACATCTTTCATCACTTCTTTCCAACCCGTAGGTGTCGTAAAAGGTCAGAGATATTTCAGTTTTCATCATGCAATTTGTGGATCTGTCGCAGCCAGCTGGTATAATTAGTCGTTTAGTCAACCGCCTAGCCTTTTCAATAAACGGCTCCGTTCAACTAGCGGCCTGAATCCCCACCTATTCGGTTTTGCGTAAACGCATTTTAACTGTGAGAAACACCAGAAATATTGTGGCTTGTCGAAGCCATAATGACAGTGTGGATTTCAGCGCAAGTTGGCAGAAAATGGAACTAAATTTAAATGTCTGGGCTAGGCAAGTAGTTATAGATCCAAGTAATTTGTCTAGCTGTTTGATGGAATAGCGCCGTTTAGTGAAAATGCTAGGCGGTTAACTAAACGGCTTATTAAACCAGTTGGTTGCAACTGATCAACTGGTATTACAGCTTTTCTTTCTCATATGAGTTAAATAATACATAGTTTATTTCTGCAAACGAACCATATTTTCAATGCATCGCACAAGTCTATAAATGCACGGTTATTAAAGTTAGAAGCTCCAGTACGCTCAAATAAGCGTTCATCAAGCGTGAATCAATTTATGAAAAGTCACTCATGTGGAGTGAGTAGTGACCGTGGTGGGATGGGAATATATAAAAAACCACCCTTTTATCTTTAAATAAAATTAATTAGTCAGCTTCATAGAACATGAGTTAAAGCCTACACTTGCTTTCGTCTTCCAAAATGGCGATAGCAATAACGATGAGTAATGAATAGAGAGCTGCTTTAATTCGCGCCGCTGCCTGTGCCCACGCACTCAGTACAACGCGCATCCACTCGGAACAATGCTTACTGGTTTACTTTCTCGATTGACTCATACAATTCATTGCATATGTCTACCATTACGAATTAGATAAATGAGCTCAATAACAATTTGCAAAAGCACAGACCCATTCTGACGAATACTCCAACTTTCATTATTATGGACGCCATCGCCAGTCAAAATAAGTCCCCTAGACGTATTATTGTAAAATGAAATGGAAAGTTTAAAATTAAACAAATCTAGTGTAGGCGAACGGGTAGGCATTAATCAAAATAACAAGTACTGATTGAATAGCCACGTTTATTTAATGAGTATGAATTCTACGGAAAACATAAAACCACAATAAACTTCGTGTTGGCCCTGAGAAGCGCAATGTCCTCGCAAAACCTTTAATTCAACAATAGGTGTGTACTCGACAAAGAAATGACGAATTAACCGGGCCGGGTTCGTAAATTGCACATTAAAGCAAAAGTAAACATATCAAAGGACACTATTTATGAAAATATTCGACGTTTTACAGCTTTTAAGAATTCTTGAATTTGGACAGGACGGTAAATAAAAATTTACGGCTTCCGTGATGGGACCTTCGTCAACATCAGCTGAACGACCTTTATGTGAATAATACCAGACACTCTGTCATTGTCTAAGACGGCAACGTTTAAGGAATATGCAACGTGATACCTCACGTTCCGGGTGGCTTGAACAAAGATAGTGGAAGGAGTCGCGTGTCAATGTTCTAAGAAATGCAAACTGGCATACTAGTTGTAACATGTACAGGGAGGGCTGCGCGGGCGCACGAATGCACTAATGAACGCGTGTCGCGCCGCTGACCCCCGACCCACGCGGGTTCGACGCCCGGAGGCGCACCCCGCCCCCCGGCTTCCCGCTAGGCCCTCACACTACCAGGACGATGCCAGACAACTTTATCACTTTTAATCAGCACCGACTACTTCTTGTTTACTTTATACCAGTTTACTTGGTACCAGCTAAACAATAAAATATCATTGCTGTCAATAATGTGACATTTATTACTTGTATCCTGTTCTTGGATTTTCAATAACAATGGTAGGTGGTAGAACTTTCTCATAATTCGTACCAATATGCGGATATATTAAAAATCCGGAGAATCGAACAGATTACGTGTGATTCCGGATTTTTAATTTGTCTGTGTTTTTCTTTTTACTTAAATGCATAAACTCACGTCTTCTAAATACACTGACTATAGGTAATTTAATTTTGCACAACTTTGTTTACAATAAGTTGCTATACTGTTTTACCGAATAAATCGCATTCGGTAAAACAGTATAGCAACTTATTGTAAACAGAAAGTTGTGCAAAATTAAATTACCTATTGTTAGTGTATATCTCCAGCATCCGGGGTTGTTTCTTTGTAAAACTGGGTGCATTGCATGAAACCGGTGTGCATGGGCGAAAAAAGGTACGCGTTTCCCTATAATTGTCTCAAACGACAGTGCTGCGCCGGCGCACCTGTCAGCAATTACGCAAAAGCGGACAAGTATAGTTAAAAACAACGAGACTCCGGCACAACCTGTCATCGATGGAGTGAAACTAGTTGTGGTTTACTGCACCTTCAATCAACTAATCTTCGTCAAGGAAAAACCCCTTCAAGCATCATTTCATTCACTATATTTATTTTCAGACAATGATTTGCTAAATGCAGCAACTCATGAAGACTTTTTTCTTTTTTGACTTTTATTTTCTTTTTTGAGATCTGGGCAAATAGACTCAAGGCATCACCAGAGAATTCTTCGTCGTAAGCGAGTGCAACGTACAAAGCCTGCGTGTTTGGGGCAAAGGTGGAGGGAGTGTCGCAATGGCGAGAGGTGCATAATTCGCATTCGCTGGCAAAGACAGTGGCCCTCGGGAGTCAACGTACTGTGGGGACCGGTTCACTAATCGATCCCGCACCGGCTGGCCCGCGCTCCTGTCCGCACCTAAACGCGACTAACGGCTCCTTCGCAACCAGCCACGGCCAGGTATCGTGTCACGGTGCAGTTTGTGCATTTCTTCAACGACCCAACTCGTGCGCACTATGATATAGGCACCCTAATCTACCAATCTGCGGAGCGACTCCATATTTTCTACAACATGGATGCATAATAGTGTGTTGTACTGGACTAAGCAGTAATGAATGTGTTAAATATTACTGTGTGGCAATAGCATAAACAAATTCATCACGTAATCAATAAGTAGCCACTAGACAGCCAGCTACGGACAGATTTTCCTGTGTCTATTAGGTAATGTCTATTCACCAGAGAGCCTATAAGTCATTATGTCACCATAATGAACGTTTAGCCGGCAAAATAGTCGGCGGCGTCGTCGTGTGCGCAATTTTCTCCAAACCGATTAACTCCAGTCTATCCGGGCCGATTTCCGCGGACGTGACAATGGTATCATTGTTCGTAAGTATTGACCGTTGCGACGACCACGTCGCATCACTCAAGTTTTGTGGTCAACTTTTAACGAAATAACCTCCTTTTTCACGCTAATAGGTATAACGGGGTCTCATGTCCATCATAACGATCATTATAATACCATGTCGATCGAATAACGTTTGTTATAACAAACATGGACTTGGATAAATATAAAGTCGTAGCTATCGTAGGAATGATTTACAAACTATCCAAGTAGGGCCCCAGATGAGTGATTTATAGAATTCTACGACTAATAAATGACGCGATCGCTTTGCTGGCTCAAATATTGTTCATATAACAATCTGTATTTATGACTACGACCTTTCATACAAATGTTTTTATTTAACAACCATGCAGATGAAACGCAAGGTATTTTCTTATAATCAGTCGGAAGTCTCAATCAACTTCCAATTTGGCAACGTGGGTAGTCTAATATTAGAAAAGTATGTTCCGAATGGCTAGTTTAATTTTACTCAGTCAAAGATACATTTCACTGGCGTAATAAATCTTCGAGCTCTCAATAAACGGTCGTTGATTCCGTCACATGTGCTCGTTCCTCGTACAATAGAGCCGACGACAGCGCCAGCTCGAATAAATGACCGTCTTCATGAGGATGTAGCTTGTGTGGAACAAGCCCCAACGATGACTAGGTATACATAGGGACAGGCTGTTATGTCGTGTAGCATGACGTTTTGTCACTGAAGAATAGACAGAATGACACATTGCCATGTTTAGATGTGTAGAATGCATAGAAAATTTCTGTAGAAATATTTCTACAATCTGTAATTTTGGCTATTCTTCCGTCGACAAAACCCGTTTCTACGGTGGTCATGCTACGCGTGCTGGCTTACAAACAAACTTAACAAACCGCCTGGATAATTTCCAGGCGGTTTGCTATGCAATTAAAGTTTTAATATTGTAGGATTGCAACGAGATCTTTGTACAGGAGGAAGTTTGAAAGTACCCACAGTTAAGAAAAAGAAAATAAGTAAATCGTTTGTTTTATGCTAATTTCTGAGGAGAGCGATCAATATACACTCAGGGGCACATTTAACCGTCCACCCATCAAAAATTCCATGTCTTTTGTTTATGTTAACTTACGCTTTGACTACTAAGCGTAACTTCTTAAGTAGGTATATCTGCAATAAACAAAACAATCATACACGCGTTTTTTTTACTTCTGTGGTTTTTATTCAGCAATAGTCAGTTTAGTCGAAATTAGACATTCTCGCCGCTCGTTTTGTGTGAAGGATACATTTGTTTTAAAACGTTGTGATACTATTTTTTTTATAAAACCGAGGTTTTGGGGAGCCCTGACTTCAACTACACAACAAAAAAAATGTCACTGGACGCAGCTGGAGCAGCCAGGGCTGTGGCACTAGCAGATGCTGGGTTTAGCCAGGCGTTGCATTGGACGTATGCTTGGATATCCACGAACCACTATACAAGATGCTATCTGGCGGTACAGAGAGACCGGTTCCTACACAAGAAGACCAGGGCAAGATCGTAGAATGTGTACATCAGAAAGAGATGGTCGTTATATCGTCTCGAACGTTCTTCGAAATCGGTTCAAAACAGCTGCTGAGGCTCGTAACCGCTTGTTTAAGGTACGAAATGTAAGTGTGAGCCTAAGAACAACAAGAAGAAGGTTCGCAGAGAGGGATCTGAGAGCATTTCAACCAGTGCGAGTCCCAGAACTGACCGCAACTCATAGAAGAGCGACACTTGCATTTGCTCGAGAACATTTAAATTGGACTTCAGTACAATGGAAGGCAGTTCTCTTCTCTGATGAATCATGAATCGCTTTACGAGGTCCTGATGGACGTCAGCGCGTGTAGACGCCACAGTGAAAGGTTTTCTGAATGTGCTGTGGTTGAAACAGTGGGCTACGGGGGAGGCTCGATAATGGTGTGGGGTGGCATTTGTTACGACACCCGTACAGAGTTGGTCGTCTTTGATAGAGGTAACGTTAATGCTCACAGGTACGTGACAGAAGTCCTAGAACCACATGTGATCCGTTTGCGCCATTCATTGGCGATCATTTTGTTTTAATGCACGACAACGCTCGTGCACACACCGCGATAGTTGTCACCGATTACTTGGACGCCGTCAATGTTCGGCGATTACCATGGCCAGCTCAGAAACCTGACCTGAACCCGATAGAGCATATATGGGTCAACCCCAAGAGACAGATTCGGAGTTGTACACCAGCTCCTACGACCATCAGTGACCTAAAAACTGCAGATGTTGAGGAGTGGCAGAACTTTCTCCAAAGCGACATCCAAGACATAATGGACGGGCTTTCAAATCGGTTGCAAGATGTCAATAGAGCCAGAGGAGGAAGTACACACTATTAATTCAATAATTTAGAACACACTTTTTTTTAAATTAACATTTTGCAAATTTTTATTTTTTGTAAGAAAACTGCATATTCTTATTTTTTTTATTTTTTGTCTTAATTAAACCATTTCACAACTTACACATGTTTCATTTTTTTTCGTAAAGGTTCACCCAATGTAATATTATAACAAAATTAATTAAATTACGATAGAATATTGAAGAAATTGACAAAAAGTAGGTGGCCGGTTAATTGTGCTCCTGAGTGTAGAAAGATTTTTAACAGATAGAGGGAGACAAAATAAAAGATTGCTTGTTATGAGAGATGATTATGTAGGAAAAAGAAGTGAATAAGGTGGCGTTTGTCACGGGAGAATCGCAGAGAAAACATAGCGCCGACACTAGGGCTTGCAAATATTCGACAATTTTGCAATTCGAATATTCGATTATTTTTTGGGGTATATTCGAATAATTCGAATATTGTTCGAATATTAAATAAAAAAATTAAGTTTTATAGAAATCATGTCCTTTAATTTCTAAATAGTGTTTATTCTCTAAATCAAAATAATACTAGTTAAAGTTAACGCAGTGTTACAAAAACAATTAAAATATCATTTTTTTCTGTTAGAGGAACACGAAGGATTAGAATAGCCAACATTAAACTGAAAATAATCAACTAGTTTCTTCAAATAACATAGCTAACACAATAATCAACGTATTTTTTTATGGTCGAAAAGTTTTAATGGTCAACTTAATATTGTACTGATGATATTAATACACCACAATGTTATTCTATTAAAATATTCGCGGTTACGTGCTGAAGTCCATTCGTCTAAAGAGACTGAAAACTTCTGTCCTTTGGCTTTCAATTTCTGCAATGTTTCCTTAAGAGGAAAGACGGGTGGCCAGTTAGGTATTTTAAGAAGGTATTGCTGTCGCTCTGCGAGCGCTCCGCCCTCGTATTCGTGCGATAAGGACAACTGCAGATCCGACTAAATAGCCTATGTAAAAAGTCACATTTCGAGGTTTGGCTCTCGCCTATTTCCTCCTCCAACATTGGACCAATTTAAAAGATATTTCATAAACTGAATAAGAAGGATATATACTATGCCCCTATGTTTTTCTTTTTTCCTTAATAGTTGTCAAATTGGTACACTAGGCGTCTGTTAACAGCGGTCTGAATAGGCAATTTTGAGCATTTTTGAAGGGTTCTAGTTCCTATAAAAATAATATATCATCAAAAAGGAAAACATAGGGGCATACAATTAACTGATATTTATATTTCTGTAAAAAATCATTGCTTTATGGTCATCAACCAGAAAGAAAACAGGCGAGAGCGTTTGTATCTTTTTGTATGGAGAAAAGAGCACCCACGTTTCCTCTGAAGTTCGCCTTTTAATTGCTCACTCTTTTCTACCACGATCTTTTTAATTGTATTTGGTGACTTCGGTAAGTCTTCATAGCCACTTTTTTAAAAAGATTTTGCAACGAATCAAATGTACAGAACAAACTAAATGGAAGACCATCACAAGCAGTCATTTTTGCAACTATATTTTCCACATTATCAGATTTTTTTAAAGAAGTCGTCAATCAATTTAACTTTCTTCTTCTTTGGCTCATTTTCCTGTAGATTCGTGTGTGTGCCCGATGTCCCTGGCGCCAAAAGTTCATCAACAGTAACCCTAGTACTATCAACAGGGTGAAGTTTCATATGGTTATGCAGACATGTAGTTGTGTTTCGGCATTTAATCACTTTCTTGCACTTTTTACATTGCGCATGAACTCCATCTGAAGTTCTCAAAAAAAAGTTCCATAAGAGTACACCAAAGATACGCGAGATAAGTCTGACGACTCTACTCTTTAAATTCTTATTTGTTTTGCAGTTACAATACCTGAAATGTCGAAAAATTAACCGTCAACACACACTTCATAGTGTTTTAAAAAATCTTAAAAAGAACACAAATGAGAAGTAAACGAGTTCACAAAATAAAAGCTTTAGCTAAGTTAACTAGTAAAAAAGCTGCATTTTTGAGGTTAGAATTAGTATTATAATAAAATCATTATCACAAGTCAGAAATGCAATTATAGTAGCTACTTACATTAAAGCACGTAACTGATTCACTGGATTGTCGTTGGGTATACAACTATACATTAAATAAAACAACGGGCACACTAAACAAAATAAAAACGTCTAACACAAAATAATAACAACCAAACACGCGTGCAAATGGTGGAAAAATGCACAAAGGCGAACCACCCCCACCCGCCGGACCGCGCGCCGGCCGCATCTTCCGAATGTTCCCGATCGTTGCCGAATCCTGTCGTAACACTCGTAACGCCCGCGAGTCGAACGACGTTACCTTGTTTGGAGGGCATGCATGAACGTTGAATTTTGTGTGCACATCAGATTGTTGAGTTTTGTTTTCTAGGAATCGAATTTTCGAATATCGTAAAATTTCTATTCGAATATTTGAAACAGTTGATTATTCGAATAATTCGAATATTCGAATATTCGAATGCAAGCCCTAGCCGACACCAAGTAACCAGGGGAACCAGACAAAAACAGAACGAGACTTACTTCCTTGGCTTTATTAAATTTTTCAGCACATAAACAATGCAATATATGTATTTACTTATAATGAGTATGAAGTGTTTTTGTTTACTAGAATAGAAATCTTGGATCAACGCCAAAAACCAATTGACGAAATGACAAAATATAATTCTTATGAATTTCCGTCGTAAAAGAATAGACGAAACGGCGCCGTGTCAGAGAAGACCCTGATAAAGCCCTCGCACAGCAAAGACGACGCAAGGCCGATGCGCGGTTCGGTGAGCTATTGTTAAATTAACAGGATATGATGAGATGCGACCTCGCCATCATAATCCAATACGTTAGCAAGGAAATAATTTTCTTTAATGAATATTACCTTGTGTTTGTGTCAAAAAAAATGATGTGACAGCGTGCAGGTATCCTATTGAGGAAGTAGCAATAGTTTTTTCCGCCACCGATTCAGACACTGATCATTAAGAGTTCGTGATCTTTGAGTTGAAGCGTGCAAAAAATGTATCGACCATAAAAGCAGCGTAAGTAATAAAATGAGCGGCTAGGAAGTCGAAGGTGCGGAGTAACGAACAGGCAACAGGCAAGTGGCATAAATCCCCAATCGGATTATATCGGACGTGGCGATACGAGGCATAAATCGCAGCGGCGGGCGGCGGCGTTCCGCCTCGCGACATGGAAAGCGTTTCTTGGCCGAGATCTACGCATATCACGCCAGATAAATCTCGCGCACCGCGTGCCGTATTATACTGAGCCGGGAACGCGGTGAAATCAAAAATATTATAAATTGCTATATTCGACGCTTAATTCCTAATACTAACAATGGTAATAATGAACTCGTGTTCACTCCCTATCTTATTTAATCGTTAGTTCATTGCTCAATGTAAATACGTGCACTACGTTATCATCATGCACTATAAGGAACTTCACAGGGCTGGTTAGTGGTAACATTACTCACTGATTGAATAATGAGCTGTGGGTACACAGTAAAAATTATCAGTTTATGAAACTCAATATACTAGGTAGTACGTTTGCATTATTAATATTACGCATATTCGGCTTTGTCTTTACCAAATACAAACTACCGAACGGCAAGAATGCAGCACATTTAAAGCTCAAGAGACCGGTTGTGGATAGTCGTATTAGCAGCTTGCAAAAAGCTCCGCGTGGGCCGCAGCTGCACCTACCTACTGCACTTCTAGTTTTACTGTGTCAAGAACAACGCCTCTCGCCCCCACCCCGCGCGCCTCGACAGCATTTGTCACCTGAATTATACACGAAACACCAGCTCTTGCGACAATTGGTGCTCGCCATGGACGCAATCCGCCGGCCATAGCTTACGAGATGTTGCACTTTTCACTAAATAACAATGCCGTTTGGAAGCTTCCTCATTTGGCAATCTTCTTACTGTTTCAAAAACAATAGCAGTTCTGTTTTACGTTACAATGAGACAAAAAATATTGTTGATGCGGTACATTGATGTTCTAATGCGCAATAGAGTTAGGAATTTGCAAATGAAATCAGAGATGACGTGGTATCATTTAGTGAAAACCAAAATAATAGGTAAGTACATTATTTGCTCACAGATAAAATAAAGATTACCGTTTTAGTAAACGACCTTTCAGAGGTCCTTGGCATACAATCGTTGCAAAAGACAAGAAAACGAAAACATATCGACACGTACAGTCATGTAAGTACATCAGCATTATCGTACGCGATCATAAGCGAATAAAAAATATTGTGCGTCGCTTATTCATTAGGTTGTGATTATTGGATGTATATGAAGGTGCTGATTGTTGTAAATTACAGTTTGGCATTAGCCGTAGTATCCTTGAGTCAGAGCCGAGGCGTGCGATTAAAGAAATCATTTTCACAACACGTACACGCGCAATTTGCCGACAAACCAGCAATTACTGTCGCCGGCCCTTTGTGCAAAATATCAATTTATAGTCCTTCGTGTTCAATTCGTTATTATGTTAAGCTCTTAAATCCGGAACACTTGGACAAGGTTCACTGGCCTCTTGGACAAATGTAACTTGTAAGTGCGATGTCTGTAACATTAACTCAATTTACCTTAGTAACTAGGTATAAGTATGAATTCATTAGAATGAACAGTTCATTACTCTATGTTTATAAACTGCAAACGTGATGAATAAGTAAACATTCAACAATGTAGTGCTAGAGTGCATCATATTCTTCTTCATCATCTTAGGATAGCAGTTTTACAATTTAACATGCAAATAAATAAATAATATTTGAAGAGCATGAACGCTGTTTGCCAGTAATAAACTTTAAAATATTTTGCCGGGTATTTGTGTTTGTAGCAAACAAAGTGCATCCACATCTATTTAGGGCTGGAATTCAGGCGACTTCACTACTCGAACCTGCTATTAAGATTGGCAATGAGAATGTACAACACACTGGACGGTTCCAAAATGCATGAAAAAACTGCGCGCTACCAGAATGTAAAAAACAGAACTGGATTCCGGCGCAATGGTTGCAGCGGTCAGAGCCGACTGCATTTGCAATTTTATATTAATTCAATCAGTCCAATGAAGTCATTTACAGTTATTTTTTTTTATACACTTAATAATTCACAATCATTTCGTTATTGTAATAATCTGGTACATATTACAACACAAGAGTTTTAAACTGAAAAACCTTCACGAGTTTTGTTTTAATTTTGAGTCATTTTATGAATGTGCAAAAGATTATACTTAAATCAATCAATCAATCTGCCTAGCCTTTTCCCAACTATGTTGGGGTCGGCTTCCAGTCTAACCGGATGCAGCTGAATACCAGTATTTTACATGGAGCGACTGCCTATCTGACCTCCACAACCCAGTTACTGGGTAATACGATACCCCTTGGTAAGACTGGTTGTCAGACTTTCGGGCTTCTGACGACCCGTAACGACTGTCAAAGATCCACGAATAACAGCCGGGACCAACGGCTTAACGTGCTTTCCGAGGCACGGAGGAATCTCGGTATGTAAAGATGGTCACCCATCCACTGACCAACCCCGGCAAGCGTAGCTTAACCTGACGGATCGACCCGTGCGGCTGTTATTATTTAGCCACGAGCTCCTCCCAAAAGATTATACTTAAATAAAGTGTTTTATTACAATGTCAATACATACAAAATAATATGGAAAACCCTTCATTAAATCGAATAAGAACAAATTCGCACGTAAATCTCGGTCAATAGGGTAAACGAATGTCAATGTTAGCGTGGCCAAATGAAGAAAAGAGGAAAATAAAAGTCAAGTGCGTTCCCACGAAACGACACACATGGAAGGCCGTTACGTTAATCAGCCACGTGTGACAGCAGTACCATAGGTTGCGCTGCCAATTTGTACAACAAGAACCACATAGTTAATCATGCAGTAATTGATTGGCACCTCTTGACGAGCGCCAACAAAAAGACGCCGCCAAACGCGATATTGCACATACACAGACCATTTTTTATGGTAACTCTGTAAAATTACTTATTTATAGTTGTAAAGCCACGTCTACATAAATTTCGGAGCGGTCTTGCGTCAGACGCTTCGGATGATCTTTGTACACATAAAGAAACAAGATTGCAATGGCGAGATAATTTCTTATTTATGCTGACAACAAGAACAAAGACATGGCTGTTCGCGAATAATTATTTTAACTGAACATTTATGATGGTGATCTTTTATCGTTTAATAAAAAGTTTTAATATTTTAAAATAATTATGTATACAATACAGGAACTCGATTATAAAATCGAGTTCCTGTGACAACCTACCTGCTTGCTTGTTAAATAGGATGACGAGTTTTATTTTAGCTATTTTCAAGATAATAACAATATTCGTGTGAGCATAATTTCAGATTCGAAGGGAAATTGCACAAGATCGGAGATAGCAAATAGAATTACATAAGCGCGCGGTCCCGTAAGGAGCAGTAGTGGTAGGGAGCGGGGTCGATTCATTCACCTGGCACGACTCCCCACAATATGACTTATGCCCCGACAGCGGGCCCTAATCTGCAGATACCGTACACTAACCCGTACCATGAGATACCGTTAGGTTCGCTCAATACCATCTTATAATACATTCGAATATACGTATCCTTACGGTCTTTCCTTTACACATACGTAAGAGGCAGAATCTAAGCCCACTATGCACAGTACCTACACCTTCCCATCTATCAGCGCGATATTGTGACGGTTTCGCAACACTATTATAATTGCTGCGTGTTTGTGCACACATCGTATATCGTCAAGGATAGTACCTACAGATAGTTCCACTAGGAGAAAGGATATTTATTGGATTGTTTAATCATAATAAATAACAGTTCGACAATTATTCATGATGAGCATTGTACTAAAACAACACGCAGCCCTTCCCTACTACACTGAATTTACTAAAAAGAGACGAAAAGATATTGTTTGCCCCACAAATAGTACAAGACATGCTTTCACAGCCAAATTTCATTTTTTCCTTGGACCGCTACTCTATAACAGACTAAATGCAAAAGCAAATATCTATTCCCTAAATTATGGAAATTGCAAGAAAGCTCTCAAGGTAGCTCTTCAAAGTTTGTCCTATGAAGATACAGAGAAGTTGTTAGTTGTAATGACATAAAGATTGTTTGGTGTACTATTCATTTTTAATTAGTTCGCTAAGTTAGTATTCTAAGATTTTAGGAAATTACATTTTTTTTTTTATTTTTTTTTTTTTTTACTATTTACACTTTACATAAATACCTATTAGAAGACTATTTTATTTTATATAATTACAGTGATTATTTTATAATGTTTTTTACCTTTCTCTCGCCTGAAACACAGGATGTCCTAGTTCAGGCAATTAACACTAGTGAACTTGACATTTATATTTAAGCAAAATTGTATTTACTGTTTTACTTTTTAACTTGAATAAATATTATTTATTTATTATTTATAATAGTATGGATAATAAATAAATAATAACTTCAATTCAGGAAATTTATGAAAAATTGAGCTGGTTTAAGAGTACAAATAGCCGTAATCAAGTAAAAACGGTACGTATCAGTTCAGTTTCCTGCTATACATCTCACGATATTGCTAGCTTCAACGTGGACCAGATTGCAAATAGGTAATGATAGAGAGTTAGGCGTAATGACCGAAGAAGTGACACGAGTCCATACAACACCGTAATAAGTAAGCTGTAGCGTCGGTCTTGCTGAAGCTCTTACGTTGACTTTGTATCCAGACTTGTATGAATTAATGCAGCTTGTTCAGTGAACCATAAAAGATTTTATCCAATAATGAATATTGTTTGAATTAATATTCAATCTGCCAAATGCAGTGGCAAATTAGTACTAGTTTAAGTACAATTTGTTTAGATTCAGAACTTTCTTCTTTAAGATCCCTAAACATTTCAGCTAAGATTGATGTCGAGGTTTCATTTAAATTTGCCACAAAAGATGCGTTAACCACATCCAAATAATAATTGTTTCATTAGCCCAACAGATCATTCGCCAGAAACTGCTATAACTGCCGAAACTAACATAGTATTAAGTATTAAGACATAAGGAAATAGCTCTAGCAAAAAGTGCTTGGCAGTGGTAGGTATTATTATAATATTTAGTCTGAATTCCAAACTGACTGCGCATTATTAAATCCATAAGGAAAACGGTTTCTTTACAGTACAACGACCATTAACTCAATTAATAATAGGTATTTCTTTCAGTGGATTATCCTTAATACAATACTGAAAAAACAGGAAACCTGAATACAAGCAGCAAGTTGCACATAAATTGACTTTTTGTACTTAACACAAAGTACCAACTGTACGTAATTCCACATGACAGCAAATTAGTGAACATATTTAAAATATAAAAATCAATAATAGCAGTATTCTCGTTTCGATAGTTATATCAATCTCCAACAAGCCGAGTATCATAACAATTTATGAAACAGTTAGCGCCACCTAGCGGCGAGTAGCAAGCAACTGTAGAGGCCAAGGAAAGCTAAAAGCTAACAGAAACTACACTCGACCAACAGATGTCGCTACTAACAAGAATCAAAATGGCCTCCACCACCAAATTGATCGTAAATTTGCATTTTACATTTATTTCTGGGATAACTCTAATTAAAAGTTAGTAATATTTGTTGAGAAAAAATCTTAACTTTATACAAAATACAAAAAATTATAGTCTGCAAAGACATAAGCCCCTGTTTATCATTAGAAAGTTTATTTTTATTGGTTTGATTTAGCACACTGCACAACACATGAACACAGACTTTTTCTGGTTACGTTATGACTATTACTACATCATTATTATCACAAATATTATGGTTATCGGTCCAGTTAGAAACAACCGGCACTAGTACTACTTGTTAATACCATACATAACTTTTTATTTTATTTCATTGGACAATGAAGTTAATATGAGGAAGTTAGGTAACTCAATCTGCCTAGCCTTTTCCCAACTATGTTGGGGTCGGCTTCCAGTCTAACCGGATGCAGCTGAATACCAGTATTTTACATGGAGCGACTGCCTATCTGACCTCCACAACCCAGTAACTGGGTAATACGATACCCCTTGGTAAGACTGGTTGTCAGACTTTCGGGCTTCTGACGACCCGTAACGACTGTCAAAGATCCACGAATAACAGCCGGGACCAACGGCTTAACGTGCTTTCCGAGGCACGGAGGAATCTCGATATGTAAAGATGGTCACCCATCCACTGACCAACCCCGGCAAGCGTAGCTTAACCTGACGGATCGACCCGTGCGGCTGTTATTACTTAGCCACGAGCTCCTCTAACTATCAAGTAAATTTATAATCTTAACCAATCTCGATTTTCTTAATAGCTCTTTTAAAAATTATAGAAAATATTTTGTAACCACATTTTGATGGGTTTCTTGCCCATAAGTACTACACCTACTACACTTTGGAATGGGTAACTACATCTTTCCGACTGACCAACCCCTTGGTCATTCATAATTATGAATTGTCTGTAATTGGTTTTCAAAGAAATGCATACCATCTTACCGGAAGCTACATCGCGAGAGAGCGCTGTGTTTGTCACTTGTCAAAGTCATCTTGAAGTCAAAGCGACCAATCGGCGACAAGAAAAAACACTTAGCGCCATCTATGCGGAACTAATTTGGAAGTTTTCTTCCCCATTTGACAGTTGAGTCGTTACTCGTACTTCAGTGTCTACTTATTATAGATACCGTCTTATTACAAAACAAAGTTCATCTTCAAAACAAAAAGTTCAAGTTCAATTCAAAAAAGGGTCCATGGTTTAAACCTAACCAAGGTTTAAACCATGGACCCTTTTTTGAATTTCGAACTTTATTCCGATACATTCAGTTGTCAGTTTACAAAACTGACAATTTAGTACTGTACTAAATTGTCAGTTTTGTATAAAGAACTGTATTTCAATCACATCTAGGTTCTTATTACAAAAACTGGCTCGATGGTTTAAACCATGACAGAAGAAAAACCTAGTTTTGTAATAAGGCCAATAGAGTTTGAATTTATGTGCACATTTTAAAACCCAAGCATGTAAAATTATTATTTTAGTGACATTTGTATATTATAAAATAAATAATTTTAAGAATACATGGTACTTGGTCTGGGATAAGGGTACATTTAATGTGGGCGATAATTTGCAGATGCACAGTTCCACTGTCCAGATAAATGATCAATTTATCATTGTCATATCACATAATATTTACTGTGATGTGTTTACAACATGATGGACAAGTAGCAACCGCAATGCATAATATTGCTTCAATTGAAAGCAATATTATGCTTCATCAGCCGAAAGACGTACGCACCGCCACTTCGACCGGTTCTGTGCTTCCTGCATCCAATATGCTTTGCTTAGTTAAACCTCTTTAGATATTCTTCATCTTCAAAGTCAAAAGAGTACCAATTTCAATGAGTAACTCCAGAAATATCTACATCCAACTACATGATCAACAAGGCCACAGCTGGTTGCCAACATTATATTCGAGAGTACAAGATAGATGTTGCATTAAAATAGTTTAATATTATGCATAAATTAAGCTACATTATATATTATTGTAACATTTGGGTTTAAAATTATCTGACTGTTGACCTAGGCTCAGCCATGTACACCATAACAATGACATTGATCCAAACAACAGACCTGCTGTTGTTTGGATCAATGTCATTGTTATGGTGTTTTTTTATGTTATTAACCAAATAAATGTTTTACTTCAGGTCAGGGGCGTATTTTAAGATTCAGCGCCCCGGGCCTGTAAGGTTTGCCGCCCCATGAATTAACGGAATATAGCAAAAACTTTTAATTATAAAATAAAATCCAGCAGTGCGTTGATGCGGGCTGAGAATGGTGATAATGAATCAATAAATCGGCCAAGTGCGAGTCGGACTCGCACGCGAAGGGCTTCGTACCACCGCACAGTGTTCCAATCGATCAAAAAAATTCCCAATGCTATTTATGGTATTTATCGATCAAGGGATGCATTTAAAATGCACGAGAACAACACCCACGTGTCAATTTCAAATATTTTTTTTTTATAAAAATGATGGTGACAATTTCATGAAAAAAATTAAAATAAATTCTCAAAACGTAACTGTCCAAGATATTTGTTTTATATAAATAAGGTCTGATAAAGCACCTTTGGGCGCATATTTTTCAGTTTTTATTTTTGGAAAATCACCTCCGTATACCGAGTAAATTTTTTTTTAATTTTTTTTCTCGCTAAAAACTCATTTCAACTCGTGATTTTTTTATCAGTGATAAGCCTTGTTACGAGAAATATTCATGTGCTAGTGACAAGTCGCACTTTGAGGTTTTAAGGAGAAAAAAAATAAAAACGAAAATCAGAAAAAAAAATATTTCTCGGTATCCGGACGTGATTTTCTAAAAATAAAAACTGAAAAATATGCACCCAAAGATGCTTTATCAGACTATATTTATACAAAATAAATATCTTGTATAGTTAGTTTTCAGAATTTATTTTAATTTTTTTCATGAAAAGGTCACCTTCATCATTTAAAAAAAAAAGCATTTCAAATTGACACGTGGGAGTTTTACTCGTTCATTTTAAATGCATCCCTTGATCGATAAATTTACCTTAAACAGCAGAAGGAAATTTTCTTTATCGATTGGAACACTGTGCACCGTACCTACAATATTTAACACCAAGTGCAATGACCATGGGTTATGTGGTCGTTGCACTAAGTACCTAAATGATATTTCAAAAATAAAACGAAACAAAAAATATTTTACATCTTAAATTTTAACAATCGCAAAGATAACTTTGTACTTCATAATGATACTGTGAACTACAAAGTTATTTTTGCCACTTACAGAAAATCACCCATATTTAAACGAAATACCTTAAGAATCGGCGTTTTTAGTATTTGTTGATTAAGTACAGTATTTAACTACGTACATGATATACAGAAAATTTAAATTCCTATCCTATCTTGTAGCAATAGAGCTCGCACAACAATGGTCTAAAACTGACAACTTTTGCGGCCCCCTATTTCTTTATTTTTGAAGATAAAAATATAAAAATTATATTTGTACTCTACTCAACGAGTTCTATAATGACTTTAGTGGCAATGGTACAGGGGCCCGATTCTGTAAAGTAACCAACTTGTCAATGGTGTGTCGGTTGTGTGTCAGTAGTGTCTCAATAGAATAGTTTTTGACATTTGGTATTCCACAAATTATCTATGGTCATTGACTTGCCACTGTGGTGCCATTGAAACGCCATAATAAGACTATTGTAATATTGGTAGTCTGGTCCACTATAGTGTGTCAATGGCATCGTGATGGCCAAAGATACGGTAGTCTGTAAATATTTTAAGTGTATTTGACAGTTCTGTCTATCGTGTTTGAATAGTGATTTGGCCATCGAACCGCCATTGAGAAGCCATCGAACAACGACACCTTTTTTCCAATAGTGGTTCAATAAGTACTCCAATTTGTTCATTTTTTTTAATTTAAAATCATTTTGATTGTCAAACTACAGCTATTTTAATCTCGATTAAAATGGTGCGGAATAAAATTAGTTGTCATGGACTAAAATTCACACCAACAACTTGATTTCAAGTGCAAAAATAGTACCTTACTGTATTTTTTTTCTTTTGCTTATATCTCGAAAACGGTGTGTCTTATCGCAAAAATAATGAAAATTTGGCCCCCCTTTATAAAACCCATAAACCCCTAAACCTCAACATGTAGGTACCAAAAAAAAAAATCCATAAAAAACACCTTGAAGCTGCCCCCTCCCTGCGCCCCTCCAGCTCTAAAAAATATGTGACCCGGTAACGGCGGCGATGCCGGTGACAAAATATGACAAGCCTTCTCACTTTTTATAGTGATTTCGTTAGTTCCAATTAAAGCCACCGGGAAAATATACTAGGCACTCACAGACAGTTGTTTGTTTTTTTTTTCAGAAAGTCAAAGACGTGTGACAGTCAGACAAATGTCGTGATAAAAATCTTATTTTTTAACAATAAACGCATGGTTATAGTGAATTATGACGTTTTTGATAATAAAACGTTTATATGTTAATAAAAAACCCTTAGTATAAAGATTTCATTGATAAAAATAAGATTTCAAAAAGTGGTAGATTTAGTGTACCTCTATGGTCACATGGTAGATTTTTGTGAGCAACACTGAAAACTATTGTACTGCCACTCTATCGACACACCACTGACATGCTACCGACACACTACTGAGACACCACTGAATCGCCATTGAAGTTTTTACAGAATACTAAATTTGCAACAGTGGCTAAACAATGTCTGTAGTGTGTCGATAGAGTGTCAATGGCGTGTTTCTTAAGTCAAAGTTACAGAATTGAGCCCCAGGTCTTGGGAAATGATATTGATAACTTTTCACTTTTTGGAAAAAGTGCCCATCTTTGACTGTATATACCTATCTTTGCTACCAATAGATCTAGAGTGCTCGAGTTAGGCTCAAATTGTACCCAATTTAGTTTGCTTCACCAAAATAAAGAACAAAGGTTTATTTTAAAAAAAATATTAAAAAAAAACGGATGCAAGTCCCAGAATTTCACAGTTTTTCGAGCACCATGGGAGTAGCACAAGTTTTCAGTATTGCAAACTTGGGTATAGACAACTCTCAGGGGACCTAACAACATACAAAGGAAAGAATCGTAGTTAGGGACTCACGGCTATACATTTCCAGTTTACACTGACCTCTCGTTGTAAGGAAATCCTATACAATACGAGATTAGCTTATACTGGAATTGTATAGCTTGATCTGTAGCCGTGCGTACATGCGCGTTTACGATGTTTACATTTTTTGTGACGATTGTGACTGGACTACCCCTTTAATTTTTTTATTTAATTAATTAGGTAGGTAGGCTTTTTTTAAATTTCTTCAGGCATATAAAGTCTAAAAGAAAGTCGCACAAAGTTGAGCGCGAGGTGCGGCTTGCGCCGCCCCTCGCAGCCTGCCGCCCCGGGCCATGGCCCTTTTGGCCCTAGGGTAAATACACCCCTGCTTCAGGTAGAATAGTTGAAGATGAGTCAAGTCATAACAAATGACTGATAGAAGCTTGGAATTATATTCTCAAACTGATTCATAATTCTAAACCTTGAGTCTCCTCATTTATTAAATACAAGTAAAAATCATGTTTTATACAACTGACCTTTCTCTGTCTCCTGCCCCCCGGCTGCGGCTCCGCTTCCTGTAGGATCCTTCTGTGGAGCCATCGTCCAGACGGCGGCGCTTCGCCTCGTACGACCTGGAGCGCGACCTGGAGTGCGACGAGTAGTGCTTCCTACGGGTGCGCGGCATCTGGAAACAGTACAACCACCATTATATGTGTCCAGCACCGAGGAGTGAACCAAAATGTGAAACGTCACCAGTATGACAGATGTTATGTAATAGTTAGTTTTAGGTAATGTTTCTGTTACATGTAAAATTGTGTGTATGCATGTATGTGGCTCGGTCTGATCATACTAGCCCGTTTGGTGAACAACATGCTTCCTCCTCATCATGTACCACCAATTCCGAGAAGTAGAAATATTAGCATTTCCAGCATATTACAATTTCTTTCAAAATATGTTCATAGGCAGATCAGCAATAAGAATAGCAAGCTGTGGACTGCCAAGCTAAAAATGTTCACATTACTGGCAGCTGGAATACTAATGGGTGCTTGTACCATAAGCATGGCTGTTGTTGTTTGCTGTGTAAGCAGATACTTATTGTTGCTAATCAATTTGTAATTAACAACAAGATATTTACACACTTATGTACAATTACTTATGATTATTATTATTAACACAAACGGGATATTACTTATGATTATTCTACATAACATTCTTATGTTTAAATATTGTTATAGGTAAATTATTTTCTATAATTTATATTTAGTTTGTTATGTTTAATTACTACAGAATTATTTATTGGCAAGCCTACACGGCAAAGTAATAGTCAGTTATACCTGACTATTGTATTAAATATTATTGTATTATTTCAGCCTATGTAGGTCTTAGGAAAGACGAGTGCAAAAAGTCCAAACTTTTATAATATTGTGTTAAGGTCCATCTGAATCTTTATGAAATATTCTTTTGTATTTTACTTTACAGGTGTTCCCAGCTTGACCTAAAAACTATTTATTCTCACATAATTATTATACTTAGTTAAAATAACTTATAACTATGATGTTTGTTATCAACAAAGGTTTGCTTACTATTACATGGTAATTTAAATCATGGGAAGGTTACATGGTTAATATTATATATGCCTGTTGATATCCCAATACTGAAGTTACCTTGATATGATCATAATGATGATGGAGAAACATTCAAATGAGTACCTGAAGGACCAGTGAATATAAGATGTGATATATTCACTGGTTAAGGTGTACACATTAATTAAAAACAACCAGTTACAAAAGCATCTGCAATGAAAGAATTGCAAACTAGGATGAATAATAATGATGCTACTAAAATAGATGTTACTGTCTTTATTAAACTAGAAAAATATTCTTTCATAGTAGATCCCTGTTATGTCTTGTTTAATATTGCATCAAGCCATTCCAATTATAAACCAAACATGCTGAACAATAAGTGTCTGTCAAAAATAACATAGTTCATAACAAATAAATGTGATATTATTTATGGCAGTCACTTAATTTAGGAAAGTACATTTGTACTTCCACTTACCATAACACAGATACCAAATACTCGTATCCGAGCGGTCTAAGCTGAAAAACATAAACTTTTTAAACCATTGACAATAAGTCAAGGGGCGTAGTGGAAATTTATAACTTCACACTGGCATGCACTTTGAATAAAAGCAATTTAAGTAATTGTAGAAAAGATGATGACATAGAATTCTGAAATCAAAGCTCTCTAACTTTTAAAGATAGGTACTGCCAGAGCTGGTCAAGTTTTTTGCAGCCTGAACTGATGTATTTTGTAATTTTCAAACAGCCCAAATTAAGTCTAAACAAGGGCGAGCAAAGCCGTATGCCAATTGAAGACAATTTTATGATATGAGTGATAACATGGTAACTACATACATAAATAGTGTTTTCAAGCAAGTGTGTATTTTTTAAAACATTGTTTAGATGCTTGCTAGAAGTAGAAAATATAATTAAGGAAATATCTCCACACCCTTACTGATTAGAAATTACAACCAATCATATTAATTCTGAACATATTTTGGTATTGATTGATTACTGTAGCCTTGAAATAAAATCACTACGTATTGTCTACAAGATTATCAACAATATCAATATGTTCTAGGTTTATTTATAGACTGGCTAAAGCAATGCTTGACTCCAGAATACCAGTTCGCCAATTTTAACGCAGCTGCGAGGCCTGCATCTACTTTATCACGTATCTATCGTGTCTGCAATAACTTTGCGAAAAACGGTGCCCAGTGCCCAAAATAATGAAAATTGCAACTTATGCAGATATCACTACAACACTGTGTATACGAAACAATAGTTCAAATAACTAACTTGCCCATTTAGACATTACAATAAATGTCACAAGTTATTTACATTTTACATGCTGGCGCCATGTTGGTTTCTCTACGACTCCGCTGGAGCCCTAAGTACGCGTTGATAATAAATCACATCCATTCAACTTACCCTCAGTTCACGTAAATATTTCAATTTACACCAAAGTAGTTGAGTGAAATTAGTTAGACAATTCCAAGTTCGCGATGCTGAACCTTGAAGTATGCTTCTTCGCAATAAAGGCCCGAACATCGATCCGAATCCAAGACAGCGACAGATGCTTGTTGGTTGGTTGGTTGAACGCAACGCGATGGCGTAAAATCGTAACTAAAGTTTCTCTTCCGTATCAAAAAAAATATTTAAAGACTCTATCAACTACATAGAGTTTACTAAGATGCTATAATAAAAATTAAAAACATATTTATCTAAATAATTATTTTAAAACTCAAGTTTTAAGAAAATATTTATAATAAAAGGACAAAAAACTTTTCATTTTATAGGAAGTTGTCGTAACACTACCGCCATCTAGCGTTGTTTTCTACAATCAGGTAGGAAAGAAGTACGTTTCACCAACATAACAAACTTTATAATGCGTTCATAAGTATCCTATAGTTTTGCTTCGTTCACAATAATATTTATTTTTATTTACTTTTTTTAGTTCTATTTAGCGTAAATTGCGTTAAAATGCAATCAGCGACCGTACTATGATCCATTATGGTTCCGTTGAGAAAAAAGGATGGTGCTTTAGGACGTATGTAGCTCCGTCTCTCTCTCTCACACTGGAACCATGATGGATCCATAATCTTTTTCACGTCATAGTACCACCATGGTCCTCAAGGAGCGATGAAGAAGCTCAGTAAAAGCTTTATTTTATATGGTACTTACTAATTCCATGGAGTAGCTCAGTTGCAGCAGTTAATTCCTCTGACAGTCTGACAGCATCCCAAGCAGCAACCTTAGTGCAACCACAGATTAATACAGATGGGACACTCCGCAGTTTAGGTATGAAGCTATAAGTTCACGGGCCCCGTCCACGGGGCTAATTCAGTAGAAATGCCACGCGCTGAAGGTATAAGAGTTACGCGATAGAAAGAGAGGCAATGTGTAGGTGCATATAACTGTAGGTAATTAACGTTCTGCGAACTGAATTGCACTTTAATGTGTAGCAAGAGTCGCTTTTTATTTAAATGATTTTGCGGAGTGTCTCATCTGTATTAATCTGTGGTGCAACTGCAACGCAGGTGTAATGATCTTTTAGCGCGTGACTAAAATCGGAACTAATGCCGCCATCTTGTTTCTTCAATACATTTTGCAGAAACGTCAAACATTATTTTCGCGTCAACAAGTTGTGCAAACGTGCAAACAGTGCGATTGCGAGTTGACACATTGACAGGAAACCACGGAAACGGAGATTTCAACATGTTTTTTTGAGAATGTTTCGCCCTGTCTACGGGTTCGCCCTTGGTTTCGCCGTTTCGCCAGTGCAAACGTGGTCATAGACTACTATATATAAATGAACGTGGTGTCACCATGTCAGATATGGTTGTCTGTGGCACTATACAATACATTCCACAGAGAAGCCACAGAGCAATAAACATTAGTTGTTGTGCGTTGGTCATTGACTTATTTCGACTTATTTGGTCCTTTTACTTTTTAGGGCCGTAGGCAGGGGCTTGGAGCTTAGAGCATTTAACCTATGGAGATGGCATAGCTGAGCGAACCCCTCTGCCAAAGTCGACTGGCCATATGGCCATGCACGTTATATAAAACTAATTCATTTGGCGACAGCTGTCATTGTGTATCGTTTTGTGTCGTAAGAAAGTGCTCCCAAAAAATGGTGAATTATGCAGTTTCCTCGTGCGAAAAACGATCTGCCACTTCAAATTTGCGAAACCATGGTGTTTCTTACCACATGTTAGTATAAATAATACATTCAAATACTTTTATTTAAGTACAATGTCGAAATAATCGTTGTTGACATTTCTATAGAAAAATACAGTGGTACGTTGGTAGCGCAAACGTAGTACAGGAAGGAATTAAAGGAATTTGCATAGTGCAGGGACAACGTGAATGAATGATTGATACAATAAATGATTTTTTCAGTCAGTATGTTCAGTATACATAGTTCAGTTTTTTTTTGTGAATGTATCTGGATAAGTCAGGTTGAAATTAAAAAAAATATTATTTATAAAATATTAATTTCAGTTCTTTGTGAGTCGATTTAAATTCTTTTCTTTTGTAGGCTTAGGCTATTAAAAAATAACAGTTAGTTCGTTTCGAATGTGAGTTTTTGCAGCTCATGCAATTTGAAAAAAAATTAATCCGCGGTGGAATAATTTAATAATTATTCCACCGCTTTCAAACCCCAAACCGCTCAAAAATATAATTACCGATAAGGTTATTATACTTCCGCCGCTTGAGGTTTTCCGCAGCCGCAGCAGCAGTGTCAGCACAGCACGCCGAGCCATGAAGATGGGATGGCGCAAGAGTATCGACACACGTTGCGTCCCACACTAAAGGCCTACCCACCTTCCATGGAAATAATGACATGCCGTCCGGTCTCTTGCCATCGTCGCGTGCCAAGCCATTGGGTTCTAATACAGCTGGAACGCCGACGGTGACAAGGGCTCGTCGGATGATGTCATTGATGTTAGCGTGCCGCGCTAAGCGACCCGCAATTCGGCTGCAAGACAGGCCGTGGTGTCCGAGGCTGTTGACAACTTCGCCACAGTGACAGCGGTGAGGAGATAATAATAAAATTTCGTATATATGTGTCTCACTTCCACGCTTCACACTGTAATCATGGCAAAGTCTAGATGTTTAATGTCATTGAACTAGACTAAGGCTATGAAGCCACTATGAACTAGCCCATGGCTATGAAGCCGCTATGAACTAGACTATGGCTATGAAACACTCGCATGTTTTCCTACTAAAATATCAAACACCTCATTTAGTTTATTTCATTAGTTAGCTAGTAAACACCGAACTCAAATAGTTGTAAAAAAAAGAAACCGAACGGGTAAAAGACGTGTATTTATTAGTATTTATTCTTTTGCCAGTTGTGTTGCACCTACCATGTTTTGTCTCTGCATCACCCTAAGGTTGACTGGTAGAAAATGCCTAAGGCATTAAGTTCGCCTTTGTATAGTATTTTTTTACTTGTGCATAAAGTTTTAATAAATAATAAATAAATAAAAATAAAAGTGTTATTTTTAACGAAATAATAAAATTGGCTGTGTTGTTTTATTATTTATATTCTACACTTCCTACTTTTTTGACACGTATACCTACAATAAGCCCGCATTATAAAACGGGGCTCAGTATGTATCCCGAATTGCCGACCCTAAATGCAGAATGATAGGGAAAGGCACTGCAGTGCGATACTGTAACCATCTCACCGTGAAAACTTAGGTGAAGTGAGCGTCGAGTGAGCTGTCAATAGTGTCAATTCCTAGCAAAAACAAACTTACTTCACTTAAGTTTTCACGGTGAGATTTTTACTGAATCGACCGGCTGGTCCAGCAATATGTTATTTGAAAAAATATTTGACTCTATAAATAAATACAATCGTTCTTTTTCTAAAGCACTATACATGTTTTGGTCATTACTGGCTACCTACGTAGTTTCGCAGGCATTAATCATATTGCGTATTTTTGTGTAGGTACACACGACTACACATCAAGCTATATACATTTCCAGTTTACACTGATCTCTAATTATAAGGAAATCCTATACAATGCGAGATCAGCTTATACTGGAAATATACAGGGTTATTGGTAAAACACCAGCAACCTCTTAAAGGGTCATTGTACTCATCATTATGAACAACTTTTACTATGGGCCCAAACACGAAATCGCCAAAAAAAAAATCAGCTGTTCAGTACATTTTTATCTACATCAAACTCGTCAAAATGTAGGGAGCAGCTGATTTTTTTTTCGCGATTTCAGGTTTGGTCCTTCATTAAAATTTGTTCATAATGATGAGTACAATGACCCCTAAAGAGGTTGCTGGTGTTTTACCAATAACCCCGTATAGCGTGATCTGTAGCCGTGCGTATACATACAAGAAATTAAAATGAATGAACATTTATTCATTCATTCATATCACTCATTGTTTGTGTCACATCACTAGCACTGTCAAATTTTCGTAGTGTGCTGTATGTGTTTTCCTCGCCCCCCGCATAAAGTGGCAGAAAATGTTGTTCGGTGATTCGCTGCTTGCCATCTCCATAGTTAAATGCTCTAAGGCTTGGAGTGCAGAAGTATCCAGAATCTCAATCCAGAGATCATTGTCAGGCGCTAATTTCTGATGTTTTAGTAATACATGTTTATTAAAATATAGTTGTTATTACCTACTTATATTTTCTGGATCAGAGGATGTCTTATTCTGAAACATTTGTTTGAAAAATTGTGTTGTAAAATGTATTGAAAAAACAAGATGGCGGCGTTAGTTCCGATTTCGGGCATGACCCCTTAAAAATTGCCACTGTTTACACTTACACCATGTATGTGATGTTATCGTTCTCCTTTGCGTCTAGTGGATGTTCTCGAGCAAAACTTAGTCTGTTTTTAAGATGATTAGGTACCTGAAGTTTTGGAGCCTAGGCCAACGAACCAAAACCAGCTTTTTTCAACCTTCTTAGTACCGTATGCTCACTTACCGTTACACCTCGAACTTCCTCAAGTTCATATTTTGTTGGTCTCTCAGTCTTGTCTCCCTGAATAGTTGGATTGTGGAAACAGCACCCTAATTGCGTAACACATTATCAATCGGAGTTGGTTTCATTTTGACAGTTCAACATCAATAATTGCGTTATATTTACTATGTTGATCAGACAAATTTTTCGAACTTATGAAGCAATGGATTAACAATTTGTTTCAAAATTATTCAAACTCCGATTGATAATGTGTTACGCAATTAGGGTGCAGGTTGACGAAGAATTCTGTAGATCAGGGTAGGTTTGATCATTTAACTCTTTAAACGTCGATTGCACATGAGGTGTTCAGATAACAATAAAAAATCTATTGTGTCTGCTAATTGGCGTGCGACGGGTTAATCTCATCTCAAGTTCTCTGGCAATCTATGTTGGGTTAATGAAGTTCTTGACGTCATTGGGTATTGAATTTGGTAAGTTGGTAGGTATTATATTTGGTATTACTTGACAAGGCTTGTCCTCCCTAAAATACGGCGAAACTATGTAACTTTGTTTCCATTTTTTACAGTAGCTATAGCACCTTTTTACGCGACTCCGCCAGAAGGAGGGTTATGTTTTTCGAGAGTATGTATGTATGTATGTATAATTGTTTGGCACGCTCTGCGGCCTGAACGGCTAGATGGATTTTAGCTTGAGGTGTCGTTAGATTCGTATTTACTGCGAAAGTGACACTGGGTAGGTATATCAAAATAAAAAAAAATAAAATGGCGGATTTTTGGCGCCAAATTATGTCTTAATTTTTTTTTTTTTCTCAAACCTGTCGAGTGGGGTATCAAAATAAAGGGTTTTAAAAGGTGATTACAAAAATGTACTTACACAACTTATATGGTTAAAAGTACCTCAAAGTGACAAATCGTAAAAAACACGTACAATAAAAAAGTCTGCGAAATCTTTCACATTTGCAAACTAAAAAAACTTTTTTACAAAAAAAAAAACCGACTTCCAAAAAAAACACTACAAAGTGAAAAATAACTTTAATTTCGGAAGTCGGTGTCTTTGGATCTGTATTTTAGCTTTTTGCCACCGACTTCCGAAATTAAAGTTATTTTTCACTTTGTAGTGCTTTTTTTGGAAGTCGGTTTTTTTTTTGTAAAAAAGTTTTTATTTTTCACTTTTTAGTGGTTCAGTTTGTAATTTATCTAAGTTACAATAACCCAACGTCAACTGCCCATCACCTTTTACAAAATATTGCTTTTCCCGATGCAGGGACGTTAATTGTTGAGGAGTTCTCCTAGTAAGAACCAGGAGAACTGGAGCTCATGGTGAAGTCACCATTACCATTATGCATTTTGACGAGCATGAACCATATTAAAGTAATCGAATCGCAACCTGTGATATAGGTACTTAGATATTATATAATTGAGTATTTCCGATGGCCCTCTGTGGTCTTCATCATCAGTTCCAGTTCACCAAATGGTACTTTCCGAGAGCAAATGCACGAGTTACTATAAAAAATACCGAAATCGATATAGGTGTGCCCATGAAATTTGAGGGTTTCCCTCGATTTCCATGGGATCCCATCATCAGATCCTGACTTGATGATCATGGGACCACTTGGGAAGTATACCCTTTCGAACAAAAAAAGAAAAATACAAATTGGTCTAGCCATTTTCGAGTAAACGGGGAAAAAAAAAAAAAAAAAAAAAAAAAAAAAAAAAAAAAAAAAAAAAAAAGGTTCCGACGAATTGAGAACCTCCTCCTTTTGGAAGTCGGTTAAAAAGCTAGAAATAAAAAAAAGTAATTAAAAAAATTAAAAAACCCGACTGCGGTAAAAGACTTAAGTTAAAATTAAAACTGAAAAGCTAAAAACAAGACCATTTTAAATTAAATAAAAGTTGGAAGCAGGCGGGACCCATTCCATTTTTATATTTTCAAACTTAAATGGGTCCCGCCTGCTTCCAACTTTTATTAATTGTGTGTGTTCATAAATTTATACAGTTCTTTACATAATAATAAGGAATGATTTCATGTGATTACTTTTTTAGTCCAATACCTAGATTTTTTGTAAATCGGTAATTAGAATTACCTACTTCATATTTTGCAAGCGTTGTGTCATCGTGCTTCTCCTTCTTTTCTATGCAGTCCGACAGTGACCGCGCTTTTTACGGCGGGCAAGCCTTAAAGATTTGAAACTAAAAAAAACAAATGGGTACCAAAATCGTGTCAGGGGTTTTGGATAGGTTTTTATAGAAAACTTAAACTTAGTCACGAAAAAAGAAACTGGCCAAATGCGTGTCGGACCACGCACAATGAAGGGTTCCTTATTTCAAAATAATTTATCCCAAAAACTTAATATTGTAATCCCAAAAAAAATAATTTTATGTCATAAATATACAAATTAACAGTTTTCGGACTTTTTCCTTTACTTGTGCTGTGAGTGAGACCTTGCTTCTTGCCAAATTTCATTATTTTAGGTCAACGGGAAGTAGGTACTACCCTATAGGTTTTGATTTACTCATGGCCATATTTTTTTATTGCGTTGACTTAGAAGCTTGGTTTTTTAGAACTCTAACTCAACTTGATACCACCACGCGTTCATGAGGAAAAGGGTCTTGACAGACTGACAGACAAACAGACAGACAGATGGACAACGAAGTGATCCTATAAGGGTTCCGTTTTTCCTTGTGAGGTACGGAACCTTATAAACGTCTGGCTAACTCAAGAGTTTTACCTACCAGTCAGTAAAAAAATCGGATTGTGGACAAACATTGTGGAGGATTGTTAAAAAAAATTGAATATGCAAAAACGTGCAAAAAGCAAAAAGCACTGCCGTATTTTGATAACTTTGGCGGAAACAAGAAGTCACATGATTTCCTGTTTTTTATACTACCTACTTTTTATAACCACCTATTTTATCTATTTTCCATAACATTACTTTTGCTTTGCGTAAAAAGTTAAAATTTTCTGATTTTTTGCGCCCGATATCACCATGCAAATTACTATGGCGAAAATTCAGAAACTTTCCGAACTTACGCAGAAAAAATCAGTGGGTTCACAGTTCTTTGTTCTTTAGTATCTATAATATTAATTTGGTGACTTATCTTATTTACACCAAAGTGACCAAAATATGGGAACTGTGCTTTTTTGCACGTTTTTATTGATGTTATTTTTTTTTTTAACAATTATCTACAAGATTTATCCTCAATCCGATTTTTTTACTGACTGGTGAAACTCTTCAGCTAGCCAGATGTTTTTTTCGTGGGTACTTCTTTAAGTTTTAAAACCCATAACACGATTTCTTACTGGCAACCCTTATTGAAAGTTCTTTCTTCTTCTTTTCGAGTTGTTGGTAGTTATAGGCCCATTAGATGGCCACGGTAATAATATCGTCATGGCGTTCATTAGGCCCTCAAAGTAGCAGGTGAATGGATACTTGGGACAATTCTAGTTCCAGCAAATGGGGGTCATAACTTCATCTATATTCCAGCCAAGCCTTCTGATTAATTCATTAAGTACATGAGAGAATGGTTATGAGGTTAAAGATCTTGTTAACATACTATTGTCAGTGCTGTTAGGATATCATAGGATCATATCTAAACTTCTTTGTTCAAAAATGTAGGTACAAAAACTTTTTTACAAAAAACAAAACCGACTTCCAAAAAAAACACTACAAAGTGAAAAATAACTTTAATTTCGGAAGTCGGTGTCATTGGATCTGTATTTTAGGTTTTTGCCCCCGACTTCCGAAATTAAAGTTATTTTTCACTTTGTAGTGTTTTTTTTGGAAGTCGGTTTTGTTTTTTGTAAAAAAGTTTTTATTTTTCACTTTTTAGTGGGTCAGTTTGTAATTTATCTAAGTTACAATAACCCATTGCCAACTGCTCATCACGTTTTACAAAATATTGCTTTTCCCGATGCAGGGACGTTAATTGTTGAGGAGTTCTCCTAGTAAGAACCAGGAAAACTGGAGCTCATGGTGAAGTCACCATCACGATTATGCATCTTGACGAGCATAAACCATATTAAACTAATTGAATCGCAACCTGTGATATACTTAGATATAATTGAGTATTTCCGATGGCCATCTGTGGTCTTCATCATCAGTTCCAGTTCACCAAAAGGTACTTTCCGAGAGCAAATGCACGAGTTACTATAAAAAATACCGAAATCGATATAAGTGTGCCCATAAAATTTGAGGGTTTCCCTCGATTTCCATGGCATCCCATCATCAGATCCTGACTTGATTATCATGGGA
Organism: Cosmia trapezina; assembly: GCA_905163495.3. Classification (NCBI taxonomy): domain Eukaryota; kingdom Metazoa; phylum Arthropoda; class Insecta; order Lepidoptera; family Noctuidae; genus Cosmia; species Cosmia trapezina. The sequence continues at coordinate 21,119,818 of LR991029.1, forward strand.
CCACTTGGGAAGTATACCCTTTCGAACAAAAAAATAAAAATCCAAATCGGTCCAGCCATTTTCGAGTAATCGGGGAACATACATAAAAAAAAAAAAAAAATAAAAAAAAAAAAAAAGGTTCCGACGAATTGAGAACCTCCTCCTTTTTGAAGTCGGTTAAAAATACAAAATACGACTCGCTGCGAAACACTGTCAAACACTTTATTATATGATTATACTCTTTGTTGTAAGATGTCAAAATGACATGATAGAGTTCAACCTAAATGTCTACAATTCTTCTAAATTTTAATAATTCCTATGTAATTTATTATAAATTTGAAAAAAATAGATAGGTACCTACATCTTATTATCGGGAAACAATAGAGCCTATAAGCTTCCATGAGCTAGAGAATTGTGGTACAGTTTGAGTGAAAGTGCGAGGAAAGGAAGCAAGCCGAGGGGCCGACCTTCTGGCGGGAATCAGCTGATCGGGTTTGCGCAGTGCGCAAAAGTGCGGGGCGCGGGCGGCGCGGCTCGGCGAGCGACCGGGGACACGGCGCGCCCGGCCAGTCGCGCGCGCTGCGCCCGCCCTCTGAGCCAACGACGTGCCGCGCACCGCCGCGGCGCCGCGAGCCGCACGCCCACCGGAGACTAACAGAACACTAGCACCGCCAGCGTCCGCCACCACCCCACGCTCCACACTAATGCTGTAACTGTGATATTTGTACAAACTCCGCGTTCCTCCGCTCCGCTGCCGCCGGCCATGCGGGCACACAACGCGCGGCTCGGATCCGACTCGCAGCCTCCGGCGACACGCGCAAGCACGCTGTTATGAAAGACGTTCAGAGCGTACCTGATACATGTACAAAAATGTTCGATATGTCAATTCAAGAAGTGAACGGGAAAGGACCTAAAAAGAGGAAAAAGTCGTTAGAGCGTATCTGTGATAATGAGGAGCGTGGAGCAGAAGTGGCGGGCGAGAGAGTGGCGGAGGCCCAGGGCGCCGCCGCCGCCGGCCCGGCCCGCCAGCTGCTGCACTGGCGCGACATGCCGCAGCACCTGCAGTTCAACCCCTACGTGCTCACCGGCTACCGCCCGCTGCAGAGCTGGGCCGGCTGCGTCGGCAGCCTGTTCTACTTCCACAACGAGACCATCAATATCCTCACTCATGGTAACGTACCCATTGATTTATTTGCGCGTTGTTACGTAGGTGTTACAGCCGGTAGTTCTGTAAGCAGCACCAGTATGCTCTTGTTTCTCATGTGATGCCGGTTACATAAAGGCTCAGCTGCAAGTTACAAAATTATAACGATTGTGTGCTACTTACATATTTTTACATAATCTAAATAAGTATCTACTTATGGCGTTATATCTATTTCATGTAAAATTATGTGAAAGTTGTTAATATTTTCAGTTTGAGAAAATAATGGAACTTAAAAATGAAATTAAAATAAGTGACACCAAGGCCAACAGGCGGGTCGGCCGAGTGCAATAAATTGCGAGCATTCCCTATAAACGCACACGTAGCATAGCTACGGGCTACGCGCTCGCCGTCGTCGTAGCAGCGGGCTACGGGCTACGGGTCTTCGTAGCACTATTTATGTGCCATTAAGAAATGCCAAAGATTTGCGAAGTATGCACGTAAATGGTATCGGTATTCTAAGGGTCGCTATTCGTATTATTTTAGGATAGTAACTATTTAATATAGATTGCTTAATTTATTATTAATTTTTGTGAAATACCAGAAATATTCTGGATTTTCTTCCTTAGCCTGCCAGTTGACCTGGATTGGTAATAATCTATTTTGACATTAAAATAATTATGGTAGTTTACCATTTATATCATATTATAATGCAGGAAACATAATGCAGTTTCCCTACCTATTCGGCACAAATTAGGCTAACAGAAGCAGTTTATCTTATCCGGGTATTCACATATTGTACGAATATAACTTCCGAACGCACACGACCAAAGTATTAGATAGAAAAGGGTTAATTATATATATTAATTAGATATATGCTGATTTTCCTGAAATTAGGTATTTATTGTTGGACGATAAAATACTAAGGGCTTACAAAGCAGACGTAATGTTTATATTATATTAGGTTACACAAATATATTGATAATTGATAGGTAATGTAAACGCTTCATATTTTAAACATCCATTGTATTGCATTGTAGGTATTTCCTGATTTTTGAGGATATTAAAGTAACGTATTTAAAAAAAAAAACTATAAAACCTACATAGTTTCAAAACTATGGGTTGGATTTTTTCCCAACATTTTAACAAATATCTTCATTGTTAATATATTCCCGCCAAGCCACAATCTCGCAGCGACAACATCGCCTGCGGATGTAAAATAAGAAATCCTTCATTAATCAAACTAACTAAACCATCATCATCGGCCTAGCCTTTTCCCAACTATGTTGGGGTCAGCTTCTAGTCTAACTGAATGCAGCTGAATAGCAGTATTTTACATGGAACAAATGCCAATCTGACCTCCACAACCCAGTAACTGTGGTGGGTTGGTGGTTGTTTATCAGTAGTATTTAACTACTCATTTAATTTTTACAATTTTTGACAAATCTATAACCGGTTGGTACTTACTTGTATAGATACAAGTAAGTACCAACCGGTTATAGATTTGTACCAATTCGGCAAAATCGCAGGTATTCACTTTATATTCAAAGCACTCGCCGTAACCGATTCAATGGGACTCGCCTATGGGGTAACCTCATAAAGCCGGGCATTGAGAGCCCTAAGGGGCAATGCAGCTTATCGTACCCCATCGATTGTATCGAGGAACCCCATGGTATAGCCCCGGATTGTCGGCGACCCCATTACTTATCAACATTTTTAATTCAACGTTGGCAAAAGGGGCAACATTTGTACTAATTATTCGATTTTCATTGTTTTTTTTTAATCATAAATATAAGTACCTGCTATGTATGTGAATTATTAGGAACCGTTAATACCTAAAGGGAATTTCAAGTAATAAATATAAATAAATAAATATCCTTGGACATTTCACACAACGCCATCTAGTCCCAAGCTAAGCAACCTAATGCTGTGTTATGGTAACGAGATGGCTGATAAACTACTTATATACATTTTTTTTTTTGTAAATACATACTTATAGATAGAAAAACACCCAGACTCGGAACAAATACTTGTAGGTCGTACAAATATTTGTTCCGTGCGGGAATCGAACCCGCGACATGCTGCGCAGCAGTCAATCGCTCAACCACTGCGCCAACCGTGTCGTCGAATAATAAATAATACCTAGTTTAAAAAAAACTAAAAAACACGCTTTAATACCATTACATAAATAAATAATAAATAAATAAACTGAACTAAAAATTAAAAAATAAATTGAATGGTATTAAAGCGTGTTTTTTAGTTTTTTTAAACTATAATTTATTTTAAAATTTTTGGGGTCGAATTTCCCAAAAAAGATTTAGTCTTTATTTATTATATTTATGTAGGTATTATATAGGGTGACTGGTAATTAGTGACCGATACTTAAACACATGATTGTGCTCATGATAACAAACAACTTTTACCAAACCCTGACCAAACCCTGAAATCGCGAAAAAAAATCATCTGCTCCCTACATTTTGACGAGTTATGCGAACATGAATGTATGGGGGCAGCTGATTTTTTTTCGCGATTTCAGGTTTGGTCTCACAATAAAAGTTGTTTGTTATCATGCATAGCATGATCATGTGTTTAAGTATCGGTCACTATTTACCACTATTTACCATTTTTTAAAAGTATATTTTAGTAAGTATTTTTATTTTTAATTATTGTATTGTCACCGAGCCCTGATAAGTGTGAAATTTCGAATTAATCTGACCATTTAAAGTGGGTAAAAATCGAGTTCAAAGATTCCGTTACCTACATACAAACATATATGTGAAGCTAATAAAAGCGTGTTTAAAATATTTTGAATTCACATTATTTCACTAAATACTGGATAATGCTTGTCTTTGTATCTGTTAGATTAACTTAGACTGCCCCGTTGGTCTCGTGTTCGTAAGCGCGACTGTTGAGAGTGGGGTCCCGGGGTCGATTCCCAGGTCGGGAAAAGTGTTATTGGGTTTTCCATTAGGAACTACTTAACAGTAGTAACAGCCCGTTTGGAAGTTGGCGGTGTGATACCCCCGTGCCTCGCGCGCACGTGTCGCCGATGGCCCTGCGCCTGATCTCACTCCGGTCGTGTCGGATTGCCATCCCATCGGACTATGACAGTGAGGGAAGAGAGGGTGCACCTGTGTGTGCGCATACACTTGTGCAGTTTAACATCTCCCGCGCCGAAGTCTGGTCTCCGCTGAGATTGGTCGCCGTGGCCGAAATTCGGTCTGGAGGACTATTATTATTTTATTATCTACTAGCTTTTTCCTGCGGCTCCACCAGCGTGGATGTCGGAAAATATCCCACGGGAACAAAAATCCGTCCTTGTTCCTTGTCTACATTAAAAAGAAAATCTTCGTGCAAAATTTCAGCTTTATATGGCCAAGGGTTTGGGCTTAAGGATTATATTCTATTAGTAGCTAAATCAATTTAATCAAAGCAGCATACCAGTAGTAGGTACATTACTGGATAATCTGGACATGGAACTCCCATATTGTATCACAACACTCGCTTCTCTGCCATCCTCTGTTCCGCATAATCCCCATTTAAACTAATTATAGTAATAATCAACACATATTAGCAACAACTTCTGTACAGTGTACAGACATAGAGTACGTATATTCATAGATACTATTCTAATTAACTACTAACTACTTAGTTCCAATTACAGCGTTGAAACGATGAAATCCTAATATTGTAAAACGTCATACATTACGCCTACGCCTTTCCTAACATTCTAAATAAGCTGCCAAAGGAAATTGTAAAAACATTAGAAACAAAAATAGTCAACAAATTAAAAATATCATATAAGCCTACATTACTGTGGGGAAGTTTGGAATGGAGGAGGTCTGCGTGTAGGTTTTTAGTCTTTATCTATAAGTGAGTAAACTCTAAAACAAGCTAATAGTGCACATAAACTTATTGTTACACAAGATTGAGCGCTATTTTTATGTATAACGTCCATGTCAAGTTTTATAAAATAGTTTCAATTTTTTTTTATTTATGCACCAGCTCTTCTGTACACTGTGTGACCGTTTTCAAGACCAAATTTGGTTTTGCCAGTCATCAGAGAGCTCACGAAAGGAAAAAGAAATAGTCTGGGTCGCTGTCATGGGATACGGTGAAGAGGACTATATCATAGCAGCAGAAGAAACACCAAAAGGTTTTAATGAAAAGTCATTTATTCAAACTAGGCTGAGAATCACCACTTTTTGATCGTCAAAATTACATAAGACAGTACCCCAAAACTCCCGCCCTTCACCACTTCCTAGTACTTTAGCTGGCAAGAAGAAGAAGCGCAACAAGCTCCCCAGCAGCACAGCTGCCTGTTCAGTTATATGAACTTGATTCTATACAATAATCAATAGAAGTTTAACATACGAGTAACTCTCCATTCTGCCAGAATGGGGGATTCAAATCCATTAGAATTTCCCCACTAGAAAAACGACCGGTACTATTTAATAAAACCTTACTTCATTATCTATGCAGCCATAATGACATGAGCTCAGCACTCTATTTAATTCCATACACGAAGGGAAATTACAATACAAAAATGATGCATAAACAGTAATTTCTCGATACCACAGCAAACATTGGAAAGAGCGGTCATTTTGTGAATTATACTTTGATTACCGATGAGTACCGGCTTTGTATTGGGTAATCATGTACTTAATGGATTGTCAATGACTGGGGTAGGCTGGGTAGGCTCCTCAATTAAAGTTGCATGAATGAACAGGGAGTTTTTTGTTTTGTTGAGTGTGATGGTCGTAAAGTTTGTTGTATGAAGTTGCAAACGGAATCTTGTACCTATATCTCGTTTTAAGGCGCAGATAAGTGCCAGCGGCCTTGAGTGGTTAGCTTGCGTGTTCTGTGCTGAACTCACGCAACGCGTCGTACATACATCCACCCAGCAATAGGACTCGCCCATCAAGGAGCGCTGTCCCAAATTAGATGCATTATTCATTTATCTATCTTCTATGTAAATAAAAAGAAAAGTCCTGACTGACAGAGTGGGTAGAGAGAGTTCTGCCACTACTGAAAATTTAACCTGATCTCACCATGCCCTTTTACTACCGAACTACCAGACGTACTGCAGGGTACCATCCGCTGCAACCGTAGTTGGTTGATATCCCCACCAGTCGTACTCGGGGCCTTTTCTGTCACATTTATTATGCGCACAGCCAAAGTGTGGAACTGTCTGCCAGCGTCTGTGTTCCCTTTCACATATGACCCGTCTGCCTTCAAAGCAAGAGTGAACAGGCATGTTCTGGGCACGCTCGTACCATCGTAGTCCTCATCTATCGCTTTCCATCAGGCGTGATCGAGGTCAAGAGCAGGGCCCGTACTAAGACCGTTATATGAAAGACCTGGATGAAATACAAAATAAACGCAGACGAAGTCGCGGGCAAAGCTTATGTATTTATTACAGGCCTTTTATTACATTATGTGTAGCGAAAACGACTAACGTTTAACGCCTATTAATAGTAGCAATTAATGTGTGAGTATTAACGCCTTTTAATGTGTCATTCGTCTTTATTTGAGCAATTCTGTCATACTCAACATTTATATGTACCTACATAACAACTGATACACATATATAGGCCTCCCAATATCAGCTGTTATAACCGGTTTTTTTTAACTTATAGGCACAAGCTAAGTAGGTACCTATATCATGAGAATAGCTCACATAGCTCAGTTAATAAAGGTAGCAGGTTCACCTAACCATTTATTGTGGCTCTTTTGTTGCGTTCAATTTGCTATCCCCCGTTTGCCGAGCACGCCAAGGTACTTGCCCCGCATTGGTGATACTCGGTAAGAAGTACCTACATAATTATTATTTATTTTTATTTATTTATTTATTTATAACACCTTAAACCTATCATTACAGGTTGCCCTAAGACGATGGTTAAGTCTACATATATATAATTAACATACTACCTATTATATAAATTTACAATAAACTAAAAAACACCTTAATTAACTTAACTATAACATAACACCCTAAAGGTTGCCAAAGTAAAGTCGTTCAGAGAACAAGAAAACAAGTCAATTTTATCCGCTACCCTGTTGAGCGTGCACAGCGCGCGCGTCAGCGGTGCACGCTGAAGCAGATTGGTGCGCGCGGGCGGCACCACCAGCAGCGGCGGCCGCCGCCTGCTCACATACTTATCTGGTACGCACAGCCGGATTGACTGTAGTATGGCAAAATTTGAAATTTTACCCCTAATTACATGGAACAAGTATGTGAGCCAGGAAAGAACTGCACTTGTAAATACTAAGGGTAAAAAGGCACTATTATACATTTTATCCTCCAGCACCTTTATTACAGAAATTAAATTCGATATTTTGTTCTTCCAGTGGCACTCCGCTATTCTTTTGCTTAAACTTTACAGACGCAATAGAATAGCGAAGAGCCCCGCTGAATGAAAACCGAAATCGAATGCCATTTCTGTCTTTGCGCGTTCGATTAGACAGGTATCTATATTCAACAAGCTAACAGTTTACACCGGCTTCATTGCTGTGGCTCAGGGCGCAGCTAGACATCAGAAACACGTGTGAATGGCTTCCACTCAACACCAGGGACTCACAACTTCATAGCATTCATAAAGGAACTGGTGTGCTTGCTAATGAGCGCATACCAATGTTGAGCTGTCCTCGACCCCTAACCTCTACCTCATTGCAAAGCTGTAGGTATGCTTTTAACTTTTTATGACTTCATCTCTTTTCTGTTCTAACCCTTTTCTCTAAATGGCAGTTAACGAGCTGCTTCGCTTTTAAGGCAAACAGGTACGTAATACACTCGTTAAAAGTTTAAAACTGGAAACTTAGCTGTCGTTTGTTCTTGTAAGAAAATATTTTTGGATTGAGACAGTAGCTAAATAAGTAAGTAAGCAGCTAAGGAAGGTAACTTTCTAAATTATTGTCTGATAAATCGAACTATAAATGTATGTAGGTGTGTACAAACACTTTTACACGTGTATAAAAGGTCGATTCACGTGACCACAACGAAAAATTGTATGCTAACTTATCTAATACCTTTGTCAATGATAGCCCTAGCAAATTATAATCACCCATTAGTGCCTTCCAATAAAATCGATTTGTAAATTAAAACAATCAATAATAGCATCCCTATATCGTTCCACGCAGCCTGATTGAGCCGTGGCAGCCACACGCGGTTTGCTAATAATGTCAGTTAGACTGAGCCGAATGGATTACTGCGGCGCTTGTGGCTGATGGCCCACGATCGTGCCCTGTCGATGTAATGCACTGATAAACACGCTGATGCTGCAATTTCTAATTTCCACAAAGCTTTTCCTTAGTGACTTAATTACTTCCTATATTCGTGTATATTATTATGTGCCTGTGTGTTTGTTCACATCCTTAAAACCAAACCCCGTTGGACTCGTTCTAGGGTGTGTTTTCAAATAATAGGTACCTACTTTTTTAGTGAATTTCTATATAGGAGAAGTCAATCTGCCTAGCCTTTTCCCAACTATTTTGAGGTCGGCTTCCAGTATTACCGGTTGCAGCTGAATACCATAGATTAACGTGCTTTCCGAGGCACGGAGGGCTCTCAGTATGTACCTAATGGATGGTCAACCATCCACGGACGGACCTCGGCAAGCGTTGCTTCACCTAGAAGATCGACCCGGTGCGGCTGTCATTATTTAGCCAAAAAGTTCCTCCTTTATAGGAAAAGTATTTCAGTGATTTGGGCAGTGTGTAATCTGTCAGTCAGTCAAGCGACAGTTTTATTTGTATGGTATAAGATACGTAAAAGACGTGTCAGTTGAATGACTTCTCAGAAATGAAAAGGAAAGACGTGAAACTTAACCCGGCCGTGTCTCTTGGGCGTGCTTTATACAGGCGCTGGCAGCGAGTGGCTCGGAGTCTCGGACGTAGAGCGAGCCACGTCTTACTTTACTGATCGAATTTTATGCTTAAACTTATTGCCTTTTGAATAAATATAAGGATATATTAATGTATTTTTTATTTGACCGTTTTTATGTTGGAAACCTAGTTGTTCTCATACTTAATTTCGGTAGCGCAGTGTCATAGCGATTGGCTTTCGCGTTATTTCTAATGGGTTCGGGACTATTAATATATTTGTATGTACAATGCGAGCCATTTCATAGCAATTAGACTGGTGGTCCGAAAATTACCTGGTCTTCTAGGTAAAGGTAACTAGTGACATTTACGGACCGTATAGGTAATCGGTACTGTCTACCGTTTGCTAAGCCGGTAAAGGTGTTGTATTTAATTGTGATGGTAGTCCATGGAAAGTTTGGAAAGCTCCTGTTTATCAAACGACGTGTCAGACAAGGGTAGTTAAAGGACACAAAGTGAATCAAATGATTCAATGCTTTTGAAATTAAAAGCATGAAAAATTTAAAACATTTGAAGCCTGGTACAACAAAGGTAGGTCTTATAAGTCCGGTTTATCTTAAGATCATCCGCAATTACCAGACCTATTTTTGTATTTACCAGGTTCCAAATATGAGCAAGAAGAAGATAAAAGCCCATTTTGATTTAAAAGAGTTTAATTTTAAAATCCCTGGCTATGTTCGACTACTAATTACCGATGAACAAAGAGCGCTACGCGCTCCACGCTATACGAGTAGGTATTAAACGTGGAGCCAGGCTTAAGATTAATTGCCATTGTTGGAGTTGGAATTAATTAATTTCTATACCCACTTATCACTTGACCTGTACGTAGATGCACAGTATTTTATCATAGGTACCTGTAGGTCTAGATATCTACGTAGTAACTTTACTGCCTAACCTGGAGACTGGAAGCCTTCATGTCGCGCGCGATTATATCGCGTGTCGAGCCTGTTTGAAGGAGATTTAAAGCGTGGCTACAATTTAGATGGAACATTAATTAATAGGAGAAGTTAATTTGATAGGTATATTCTCATTATTATAAATCAGGTAAGTACAATGTTATGTAGATATATTATAATATTTCTCCCTGAGGCATTCCCTCGAAAGTCGATTAGGTATGCAAAGTAAGAATTACTTACAAAATCTCTATGTTGATATTTGAACTAGGTATTACCTATTATGATAATATTTTCTCATAATGTATTCCTTTCGTTTGGAAGTAAAGGGGATGGCGCGTTCACCTGTACTGTTCAATGTGCCGTTTCGAATCGAAGTTCTGTAATATCCGATCACACGTATAGGTATGTAGCAGCGAAATTCGTGTCATCATATTATTATTATCGCCTATTTATTTTTACAAGCACTAAGCTTTGCAACGCGGTAATTGAAAGCGTTTATACGTACCTAGCTAGGCAAATGGTTTGAAAACAGATTATTTGTAAAAAAATATTTATTACAATATGATTTGAGGTTCAACATAGTTCGAATTATGCTTAGTTAGTTATCCAACGCATAGGCGCAGGAGCATTGTGCAGATCAATAGGCATTTTTGAAAATGTGTAGTATTTAAACGCACATCAAAAATTACCATTTTTTCCCAACAGAATACGTACCTACATCAAAAATACTGTTTGCACATCAAAATTTGCATGTCTAAATAAATTAAACAAAGTCGAGTCAACGGAGCCCCGCTGCGCGGGACTCCTATTGCTGTACTGCAGCGTTTGAAGGAACCTAACCGAACCGAACCTCGGGGTGCCCAATAATTATAATTCGTACAAGTTTTGATATTCAATTAGTTAACTAGTAGTGCAATAATAAGTTTATTAGATGCGCATTTGTGTACTCACTTTCGCATTTATAACTAATATTAGTTAGGATGTGTCCATTGTAATAATGTAGAGCTCTCCGAGCATGCACAATTTCGACGATCATAACTTCAAATAGCAGTGCTGCCAACCGCACGCACATAAATTAAATTAGTCGAAACTACCTAATTAACATGGACAAGATATATGTATACCGCTGTGGAGCTAACAACAACAATTTTCTCCATGAGACCAACATTATAACCATTGTTGTAACCGAGAAAAAATTATCAGCTGTCTACATGTGGTTCGAGTAGGTAGGTATTGAAGTTTGGCATGGGACAGCTGAGAATTTTTTCCCGATTACGATGTTGGTCCCAATGTTCCCATGGAGAAAGTTGTTCAGTTTTATGGTGACTACACCTTTCTGATACACCCTGTAGAATTGAGTGCTAGCTAATATTGTAAAGTAGGTTGCCAAACTGGCATAGCAAGCGTCAGGATAAGTAATGTTAAAAATGAATTTCAAGTACAACAAGCATACAAATAGTTAGGTTTGTGATCCCGGTGTCCCACATATTTTAGAAGTCGTTTCCATACCACGTATCAGATTAGTTGTGCATTCCCGGATTCTCCGGAATCCCGAGAATCATAAAAAAAAATTAAGAAGCCGCTTCAATAGTTTCTTAGCCAAAAATTAACTTTACGTAAATATGCATCCGATTATACGATCTCTATCCAATGGTATATAATAAGTAGTACTTGGAATCAATCTGATCAGAAGCCCATTATGAAGAATATGTATTCTAGCCTATATATTATATTCATTAACCCTTTGACCGCTTGTGTCGCATTTATGCGACACATAAATTTCCGTTGCCCTACCGCTCGTGTCGTATATCTGCGACAGAGAACATGTATGACTTTTTCATTGTAAGTATCATTTTATCGATTTGTAGCCGCGTGCTAGGGATACGGCAATTGATATTTAGCCAAGCGCTTAAAAGGTTAATACAATCCCATTAACTAATATTTTTTTAAATGGCATCTCAGTCATTCTCTCCGGGTTGGTGCCTTTAAGCAAATACAAATATATGGATGTCCTAATTTATGACTAAAACCAAAGTCACAGAGGTCACTCAACACAATATCTACGCAGTCTTACATAAGTAAATAAGGTCTGAGGCCGCAGTATCTATTCAATATACGTTATACGTGACGAACGAAGACGAAAATGACATTGGAACGTAAAGAAATATATTCTCGGTTCATTCAATAAAAATAACAGGCGAGAATATTTTGGACATGAGTGATATGACACGTGTATAGATAAGTGTTACCTACATATCGGTTTGTCTACTTGTTTTTAGGGTTCCGTACCCCGAGGGTGCCAAACAGAGCCACAGACGGACAGTCCGTCCGTCTGTCTGTCAGCGGGCTATACTTATCTCATGAACCGTAATAGTAAATTATGATATAAGTGCGGTAAGTTGAAAATTACAGCCGAGGCGATCTTGCTACAAGAAAGCAGAGGCTGTAATTATCAAAGCGCACGTATGTCATACGACGTTTTATAACACATTTGCGAGGAAATAAATAAAACTCGGACTTTCTTAAACGAATAAATCTTTAAAAACACACTTTCTGAAAATGAATTTGCATCTTTGCTTGTTTTCCATAAGATGAAATTTTGATACGCTTGTAAGTATATATCGGTCGATTTTACGGGCAAGAGGCTTAGAGTAGCCTTTTTCGCTGCCTCGAGACTTTTGGCGGTGTCGAATTAATAAATTAATCATTACTTGACGACATTTTCAAATAAAAACAATACAGCGAAAAGAAAAAGCGCGCGGAATAATTTTTACTTGTTCACAAATTAGCGATGCGCTCGCATCAGCGCTTTTTTTTTAAAGGCAAAAGCACAAAAACAGCCAGCATTACTAATAAAGTAAATTAATATTTTTTTGTTTTATGTTACAGATAAATGGTTGTAATTTATTGTCAAAATTAATTAAATTAAAGAATTGAATGTTTATTTTTCATATTTTATCTCCCAAAGTTAATTTTATTCATAAAATATTGACCACTTTTCTGACATAAAAACTCTTTGCTAAGATTTAAAAAAGTACCGTTCGTTTTAGACGGAGCATCTTGATAAACCATACGTTTTACCTTATTAAAAAGAAACTGGTGCGTTTTACATTACAATAACGCACAAGTACGTAATGACATACATTACGATATTGAAATTGGTGAAATAAGAGACCCTTTACGAGCAAATGTGTTATAAATAATATAATAGGTAGACAGTTCACTTCGGGTATAGTTAGGAGATGACATTTTAGAGTGACCACCGCTAAATGCTATACCAAGACACCGATACTCGGGTATAGTTAGTAGCAACAGTTTAAAATAAATCATTACTAAATAAATATAAGTACCCTATTTCGACACTAAACACTTGGGATGCAAGAACGAGCGAAGCGAGCTCGGGACTTTGGGCACCCCGACTCGGACAGGTTAGGTTCGAAGGGGACGGCGGGGTCTGTGTTCGCTCGCTTCGCTCGCTCGCTAAACTCCGCCGTCCCCTTTGTGGTTATTTTTTTAAACCATTGTACTATTTCAAAAGGTACCCTATCTTCATAATTCTTACGCAATACTAGGTCCTAAATGTACCCGATTATGATACTCTAACTGCGGTATATTTAGTAGTTAAAAATGTTGAAAACCTCAAGCTATCTTTACCCGACCAAAACCCTATGCGGAGTTTCCACAAAAGTACCTACATTTTGTAATAAAGACGCGCCGCCGCAGCTTTAACAAAAAATAATTGTAATAAAATAAAGTTAAAAATTACTGCGGGTCCCCTTGTTTTTTAAACTGAAGTATTTTTAAAAATATAATGTAGTGTTAAATATTGTACAGTGGCACGGAACCCTTCGTGTGCGAGTCCGACTCGCACTTGGCCGGCTTTTTTCTTATTTGTAAGATTTGTTCATTAGCATGGACATGCTTGCTCGAAATACCTTGTACACAATGTCCAAGGTTGGCCCATTTTGGACAAAAAAGCGTTTCCAAAGGAGTTTTTATGCCTATATCACCAATAATACGTCACGTACCTACTGGTTGGTCAGCATCTAAAGACAGTGCAGAGCCATAAACTGTGAAGAAGAAAAAAGGATTTATTCTTTCTTTATTATTTTAAGGCTTCTAATAAAATATTTTATGGGATGATGGCCAGATATTTTAGATGAACTATAAAATTAGAGTAAAAAGTTTTTATGTGCACGTACTCTGAAGATTTTAACAAAATATAATAATAAAAAGTAGGTAAAGTTTTATTAAATTTTAAAACATTTAAAACGAAAGTAGTAACATAACTACCTAAGCTGAAATACATTCAGGCTATATTTTTACAGGCATATCTAAATTAAGGTAATTTGTACTGCAACCTCGAAAACGTTTTGAGAATCATTTGTAAATCGTTTTGTAAAGCGGAGGAGATGTGTTTTAGTATACCTACATGTAGTAGGTAATGCACATGTAAAATACTGGTATTTAGCTGGGCTAAGATGTAGGTAAGGCTAACTAGGAGGAGGCGACTGTAAATTTTGTGGACATGATAATAAACTTAGAGTAATTAGACTAATTCTATGATAATAAATAAGTCGAGACACTAACTAGACGTTGCTGGAATCTGAAGTCTCGATTTCCACTGCCAGTGCCTATCTCAATCAAATTAAAAAACAGTATGAATTCTCTTGATGATAAAACTCGTGAAGTTATGCAACCTATTGGTTAGGTGTGCGCTGGGTTTTGTACTGTCAAGTAATCATTTATTAAGTTACTTTGCCCCTTCACTCTAAATTGAGGGCGTCCCATTTTATCCCTTGGGTGTCGTAAACTGTAGGTACTTATATATGACTCCGAGGAATTTTGTTAATGATATATGCGCAATAATATTTTGTTTACATCAACGTTGCAAAAGAAACGCAACTCTCCTAAAACAAATGAAAATTCGTGCACATTAAGGCTGCTCCTTCTTAAAATACGGCGAAACTAAGTAACTTTGTAACCATCTTTTACAGTAACTATAGCATCTTTCTGATAGTAAAAAATACACAGTAATCTACAATACATAAGAAGTGATTTCATGTGTCCTGAAATCTATTTTAGTTTGTAGAATTAAGGAAAAAAAAACCAAATCCAGGTCTATTTCGGTCTATTTTTTCGAGTTGTTACCATATTACTCCTACAGTTTTCATTAAAAGTGTTCATAAATTTATACAGTTCTTTACAAGCTATTATGGAGTGATTTGACCAGAACAGATTTTTTGTAAATTGATTATTACTTCATATTTTGCAAGCGTTGTGTCATCGCGCTTCTCTTTCTTTTCTATGCAGTCCGACAGTGACCGCGCTTTTTGCGACGGACAAGCCTTAAATAGCACAAAATAATGCACAACAATATTGAAGTTTTTAAAGGAAAAATAAACGGGTAACGTCGTTTAAAAATCTTCAGGCCCATTTGGATTTACATAACATTCCGATTTGTTGAAATCAGTGACCGTCTACGACAAATTCAGCGAGGTGGTCGCTGATTGGCGTCGGCCCAAATATTACACAATCGCCATTTTTGGGTGAAGGCTGTACGTTCACGCCCCAGCTGAAATAAAAGAAAATGTGTGTATTTTTTACGAACATTAGTCGTAACTCCTATAGGAAACTCGACACGGTTTCATTCAATGATGTTACCGAATGTCCATTCGTGTTATAGATATTTCGGCAGCGAATATAAAGGAAAGTGTCGGTCATTTCCTCGTATTGAAGGAATAAAAGAAAACATTTAATATAAGAATAGGGTTTTAGCCTACTTATTTGAAAGAGAACCAACCTACTTGTTCAAATTTTTTACCGTAATTATTTTTAGGAAGTTTTCGCTTTACTTTCCCTTTTTGTATTGTACCTAATCAATATTTAAAATCAAAGTAATACCAGTATACTGAAACCAACTAAAAGTCGTTATATTTTTTTATTTTTTATTCTACGAATGGTTACGGAAACCAAGCTATAAAATTATTCCCAGAGCTATCTCAGCACAAAGGCATGAAACCTACATGATATTAAATTATTAACCGTGGGTCAGCTTCTTCACCTACCTATGTAGGTATTCGTATCTTCCCTATATAATTTAAGAGCGGTCATAGACGTCCCACACTCTTGACCCGACGATATTTTATGCATGTTTAACTTTAGAATTTAAACTTGTAAGCTAGGAATACACAATTTAGGCCTGTTATTTAAGTTCTAAAGGCAGGCGTGTTGTGTTTTGGCTTCCATTTAATTTATTTAACGTTGTGGGCCGTGGTTGAGCTTATGAATATAATAATAATTGATCTGCCGACTGATCTGGGCCTCCAAGCCGTAGGCTATTTCAATTTCCCGTCTGAATGCTATATTTCCTTTTGCATGTTTTTTTTCTCGCACTGCAAATGCCAACAAGAATTTTCCTTTGAGAAGACATGAGAACAAATAGGCTAGGATTAATATTTTCATTTCTTATGATTATGAAGCACAGGTCGAGCTACAAAGCCGCTTTGCCAAAGTAATTGTAATATTTTCAGAAGTATTTACAATATTTTCTGATTAAACAAATATAAATAAAAACATTCCGCCATTGAGTTGAATATTCTCAAAGTTGAGCAAGACTTTTCACAAAGGAACCGATAATGATCTTTCCCTTTAGTTAAAATTTTTATAAAGTGACTTGCAGACTGTTGTTAAAAACTTAATGATTTACTATTGAGTAGCAAAGGCAATGTGTTTGTTCAGCCTTCAGTGCTCGGTGGGGGAAGGGGGGGGGGGGGGGGGTTGGGGCTATTGGTGTCATTAGGTAAACTCGTTCATTGCTAGATAGCGTGATATGGTTCTTGGTAAAAGTTGACTGGAAGTGTGGGATATTTTGAGCCTGGTGACTTCATAGTGCTATTGTAATTAAGTACAAAAGAAATTATAGGTAATGAAAGTTTAAAATAAAATTATCAACCAATATAATAGATAAGTACTACCTTATGCCTATACCTACTAACTAGATGATTTGACTAATAAAAATCTATAATGAAAAAAAATCTATACATATAATAAATCTGTAGACGAGGCGTTTCTGTACATTGCAAATATTTTAAAAAAAAATAGTTGGGGTGTATAAGAATCACCAACACATGCCATTTCTACCATTTTTGTCATTTTTGTCTGTTTGTCTGTTTGTCTGTTTGTCTGTGAGAGTTCATAAATTTTTGTGCAAGTATCACATCAAAAGTACAAAACCAATGTGGTTAAATTTGATACTCAAATATTGTGTGCAACTCAGAGTTTTACTTAGTTTTTGTTTCATCGCAATCGCTTCAGTCTATCAATAGATATATGAATTTAAAGTGTTCAAGAAGAACTTTTCATGACGATGTCTTCATACACGTAACGACATCTATTGATACCAAATGGTACTAACAATACAAATCGCTTTATAGGGGTGGTTAACCTGATGGGTACATCCAGCAGGTTAAGCTACGCTTGCCGGGGTTGGTTAGTGGATGGGTGAGCATCTTTACATACCGAGACTCCTCTGTGCCTCGGAAATCACTTTAAGCCGTTGGTCCCGGCTGTTATTCGTGGATCTTTGACAGTCGTTACGGGTCGTCAGAAGCCCGAAAGTCTGACAACCAGTCTAACCAAGGGGTATCGTATTACCCAGTAACTGGGTTGTGGAGGTCAGATAGGCAGTCGCTCCATGTAAAATACAGGTATTCAGCTGCATCCGGTTAGACTGGAAGCCGACCCCAACATAGTTGGGAAAAGCCTAGGCAGATTGATTCTATTGGTGGTTGATTAGTAACGCTAAAAGAATTTCAAATATAAAAAACCGGCCAAGTGCGTGTTGGACCACGCACAATGAAGGGTTCCGTAGTTGGGATGAATTTATCCCAAGAACAAACTTAACATTGTAGTTGGAAAACATATTCTCCCATACATTCCAACTGTAAATGTAAGTTTGTACTCACAATATTGAGAGATTTACCACAGACTATTCTTATAGATTTTCCTGTAATCTACAAGTAAAGAACTATTTTCTGTATTTTTTTCAAACCTTTAGGCTCCGTAGTTTCGGAGATTAGGGGATATATTGGTAAATTTTCATCTATTTTCTTAAATAACTTTTTTTTAATTATTTTAAAATTATAAAAAAATATATACCTATTTGAGACCCTCTTATTAATTAAGCCCTTTCATCTGATATGTCACACGGTACAGTTTGCAAAAGTTTTTTTTTTTTAATTTTCTTATTTGCCCCACAAAAGTGACCCCCATATTCAAAATCCATTTATTTACTTTACCTACCTGTCCGCGTTTGAGTCACAGAAATTCGTAATTATGTGTACCAAATTTTAACTTAAATAGATTCGGAGCAAATTAGCTGTGACAGCCTGACAGACAGACAGACACACGAGTGATCCTATAAGGGTTCCATACCAAAATGGTCCCTAAGGTGTGACTCAGTCTGTCTCTCTGTCTGTCTGTCACAGCTGGATATCTCAAGAACTATTAATACTATCAACTTGAAATTTGGAACAGTTTTAGTTGACGTTTACCCAACTATTTTGCAAATAAGCAAGAAATAAAAATATTTTAATTTGTATTGCAACAGGGACTGAAAGGGGGTCTTAAAATTCAAAGTGGGGCTACTAGGGCATGTGGGGTATAATATGAAAGAGCGCTGTTTGCACATTCTCAAATTTTTTTTTTTTTTTTAGGCCGCATAGTTTTCGACTTTTGATGAAAAATGTAAAAAAACTACCGTCCCCCCCCCTTATCTTCGAAGTTTGCAAAAAGAAAAATCTGAAATTATTCTATGAGATAGAAGTTTATGCAAAGAAAACAGGAAAAATAAAACGATGTCTCTAATTAGCACACTTTTTCAGAAATCGAAACGGAACCCTCGGTGCGCGAGTCCGACTCCCTTTTGACCGGTTTTTTTTCTTTTGAGGTATGGATCCCTAAAAATGGGCATAAAATTGTAATATGATAGTTAATACTAATAACTGATGTGGTGTTCCGAGTTAAAAAGAATGCAATGTCAGTTATAATAATCCTATCAACTTTTCATACACAGAGAAGGTGAGGGGGAGGGTTTGAGAGGGGACAGGGAGTGTTTGAGAGGGGAGGGGCAGGGGGACGCGGTGAGAGGGAGGGAGAAGCAGTAAGGAGGTGTGAGGGGGAGGAAGGGGGAAGGGGATGCGGTGAGGGGTATTAGAGGTGAGGGTGACAGGGGGAGAGGGAGGGGGGTGGTAAGTTATGGTTGAGACGAGAGTTAGAGGAGGAGGGTTGACAGGTTGGGTGAGAGGGGGGGTGACGAGCGCCTTAACACCTTAATTTTGCTTTTTGACCGAAAAATAGAAAGTCGGAACGTCACAAAAAAAAGAAGTAAACGCCAGTCGTAGCCAGAGCTGACACACACACTTTTATTTAAAATCAAACTGGGTACCTTTGTAAGTTTATTTATTGTACGCAGAGTGAGCTTCCAGTTAACCACTGTATCCGATAGATGTTGTATAGATGGAATCGCGGTGTCAAGATTTTCCGCAGAAGAGTGACACATTTTCAGTCATAAAATAGATGCTGTCCTGGAATTCCGGTCTCTGGACCTGGATTTCTCTCTAGAGGTCGAGATTATTTGAGGCATCTTTATAACCGACTTCAAAAATAAAGAAGTTGGTTTTCAATTCTTCTGTTTTTAGGGTTCCGTAGCCAAATAGTACATAGAAGGGGAAGTCTTATCATTACGTCCTGTCCGTCTATCCGTCCGTATGTCACACACCTTATGTTTGAAAGAGTTTTCTCCAGAGCTGGTGAAGATCAGACAATTGAACTCCTCAATAACGTACAGTAGGTATACGTACTTAACTGTGATTTGGTACAGAAATCAAAGAAAATTACTGGCTATCCGTGGTCAACTAATTATGGACTTCGATCGTTTTTAAAAGTTTTGCCTCCATAAACATGGATGTTCACGCTATAAATGAAAGACAGTTTGATGCGCAGTCCATACCGCACAGATCCATCCGCGGATTGGAACGCAGTCCACAGATCCGTGGTCCAAACTGTAGGTACGTGTAAACCCCGCTATTCGTTCTTTCCGAAACGATACTTCGGAATGGCGCGTTGTGTTTCCAGCAGTCCGAATACGTGTTAAACCCCGCTATCATAAACCGCAGTAACTGCAGGGCCACAGCCCTGCAGTTACTGCGGTTTATGATAGCGGGATACCACAGTAGAGAACCCCAGGTAGCACTTCCCACCAGGCAAGATCGCAAGATTCTTCATTTTTATTGGAGTAGTGATACCTACACCATAAGCGACACATTATGTACTGATTTCCGACATGCACGCGAACGAAGTCGCGGGCACAGCTAGTCAGTAATAAAAATATAACACGCAAGTCGACATTTTATGTCTAACAACGTTTTGTGGATCTCGTTAAAAAGGTCCCATGACAACTTCAGCCATGAGTTTCTCTCGGGAGCTCTTCAAGACTTTTGGAGGTGTAAAAATCCTCACAAACTTGCAAACACAAGACAGAGAACCTCGACATTCTTTCTGTAAATATAAGGCTGAATACTTGCATATTGTGTCATTTGTTTTCGGACAATATCTGCTATGATGAGGCAGGTATTTATGGTATTTATGATCAATTTGGTGGGCTTCAAGTCTGAAAACGTATCTTGAATAGGGTTTTGGAACTCCTTCCTTATAGACCTGTTGATGTCCTAAGTCTTAGGTGACATTAAAAATTTAGGTTTAATCGAAAATTTTGAATTATACTTAAATCAGTATACAAACGAGATGGGACTCCATAAATGAGTACCTACTAATACATAAATGCACGACGGTTGCCAGTATAAGCACCTGCCCTTTTTCTTGCCTTTGTTTCGTTCTTTTTTTTTTCTTTTTATTGTTAAAATCTTTGCCTAAGATTAACACAATTTTAATCGATTTAAACTACCTATAAGGAATTAGCGAACCGCCTCTCCTTTGCACGCATGCAATGGTTATATGTCAAAAATCGACATTTCTGTGCTATATCTAAGTATGTCTTGTACACATCAAACCATCCGGAATAATTATGCTGTCTACATGATGGTGAAAACCGCATCGAAATTCATTATTTAGTTTAGTGTCCGACCGAAAGTTCGGTTTCGGTTTCGGTTTCGGTCGAGTTTCGGCAAAAAAACGGGTTTCGGTTTAGTTTCGGTTTCGGCAGCAAACCTGCCGAAACTACGACCGAAACCGAAACTGCATTCGGGAGTTCTCGCGCTGTGCTCGGTCATATTGGGCGCGGTAAATTCCATGCAAGCGACGAAGACATTTTACCGCGTCCACGTGCATAATCATGTCGTGACTGGCTTGAGTTTGCAGTTCGTTTTGTTTGTTATGAGTTTTCGTGCGATTTATTTTGAATTCGGTAAGTTTTATCACGTGATATAGCATAAGAGTAGATAGTAAACATCAAAAAATAATTTAATATAACACACAAACTAATACATAGATTATAGTAGAATCATTGGGTAACATAACTACTTATCTAATATCTAATATTTTATATTTTTCTTTTATGTAGTACTGTAGAGGTTTTGCTGTATACAAGCCATAGTATGGTTAACTGGCTGACATTCCGATCATTCAAACATCGAATATGCTACTCAAATAAACACCTCGCCTATTTTAAGTATGGCGCAATTAATATTTTTTTCTTAAATGAGAGGTTGTTATGTTGATTATCAATAAGTGAAAATGTCGAAGAATGCATAGCTATGTGATTTAATGACAAAAAAATTAAACTGACTGATTTTAATAACGTTTTCGCTATCTCGATTTCAAAACATGTCCTTGTAAGGAAGTTTCGGTTTCGGTTTCGGCCGAAACTGAGACCGTTGCCGAAATTCGGTTTCGGTTCTGGTTTCGGTCGTAAAAACCAGTTTCGGTCGGACACTAATTTAGTTTTTAAAATTTATGAGGTCACACGGACAGATACGAAAAAGGACTTTGTTTTATACTAGGTATGTTTAGATGACCACGTTTCTCCAATTTAATGCATCCCTTACTTATCAACGTTGGTCCAGATTCTCAGCAATTGCAATAAATATATGCAAGCTTCAAAAAGTTTAATCAATTACCGATAACCGGATAAACCGGGCTTCATTCCACGCTGTTTCTTTTTCATGAGCACCACTTTGAAATTTGTAAGCGTACAATACTTAGTACATACAGGCATATAGCGGTCTGACTTCAAATTTAAAGCCCAATTAAAATAGCTAATTCCCATTTACAATCCTTAATTGGAAGTTCGCCAACTACGGCGCATAGGAGCATTAAAAACTCGACATGAACATTGAACATCGGACGAAGCTAACGTGGACACAGGAATTCAGTTCGTAATACCGGAAATAAACCGGAGGAGCTCCGAACGTATCGTTCAGCCGGTTTGATAGGAGTTAATACGCGCTAAACGTGTTCTATTCAGTGCAGTTTCGGTTTTCAGCGTAGTTACCTACTGCGTTCCTATATATTTAGATTTTATGAAGGTAATAATGGAAACGAGAATTTGAATTAGAAATAGAACCAGACACAAGGACGGCGAAGGTGTGTAGTGTAGGAAACTACACTACACACACACACTGTTAATACACTGCACACTATTAATTACACGTACTACACTATTAATACACACACACACACACACACACACACACACACAACACCCTCACACCCCCCACACATCCTCACACACACACTGCACACACACATACACTATTAATTGTTGTTGTTGTTGTATTGTTGCTTACACTATAAATTAAAAAAAACTCAACATACAATATATTTATATATGTAATGTATGAAGTAGCTAATATGATATTGAAGGTATATTGATATTGTTTAGTATAAGTCATTGTTAAGTCTACCTTCAATACTCGGTATTGAAGGTAGACAGTTGTCCTGATATGTTTAGTCAGTGATTATACTTGTAAGTGACTCAGGGTGCTCCCAACCTGAGAATTGTTCAATACACTTCTATAAATAAAAATCTACCTTCAGTCATGCACCAATCAGAGAGCCTCCCATCCGGATACAAGTTGCCGTGGCCTACTTGGAAAACCTTAAATAGACCAAACCCAAGTCTGCAAGCAAAAACAATCTCAACAAGTGCGGGTTCATGGACGGCTCATATCTCCGGTGCTTAGACGGCGTCTCTCTACAGACAATCGCCCACCTTCTCCCTGTCACCTGCACACGTGAAGACCTAATGGCTGCGTCAGCAAACGGCATTAGCGTTGCTGAATTTAGGGGCAATCAAATAAAAAAATAAAAAAATTGTTGCTATTTTGCCATCTACACGATAGGAAGAAGATGCACCAATTTAACACAGATTGAGAAATGTCTATCTTCTGCGCAAGCAGTAGTCGCTGATTATTGTTATAGAAATGCGAAAATCTTAAGAAAATGCAACTGATTATGAAGAGCGATGAGCCCATAAATGAAACATCACTGACCATAATATCCTATACTATAAAATGAACAATATTTGTATATACCATTATCTACTTAGAAAACAAACCTACTTACCTACTACTACTGCTTTATACCTTCTTAGTGCTCACCGGCCGCTACCACGTCAAAGGCAACGCTCGCTTCGCTCGCTCGGCTCGCGCGCTTTTGGTCATGTATGTAGTTCTAACTTAGGTTAGGTATTGGTCATGTATGTAGTTCTAACTTAGGTTAGGTTAGCCTAACCCATTCGGTCGGAGTACCCTCTAAAGCTTAGTTAATTACTACGACCAACTGTGAGGAAAGGCCTGAAAGTTAAAAAACTTTTTAACAAAAAAAAAACCGACTTCCAAAAATCACTACAAAGTGAAAAATAACTTTGATTTCGGAAGTCGGTGTCTTTCGTTTTTTATTTTTTTTACTTTCTTATTTTTTTGCCACCGACTTCCGCTTTCAAAGTTATTTTTCACTTTGTAGTGATTTTTGGAAGTCGGTTTTTTTTTTGTTAAAAAGTTTTTATTTCTTGCTTTTTAGTGGGTCTGTTTATAATTTGTATAAGTTACAATAGTCTAATGTCAATTGCTCATCACATGTTACAAAATATTGCTTTTCCCGATGCTGGGACGTTAATTGTTGAGGAGTTCTGCTGGTAAGAACCAGGAGAACTCCTCAACAACCACTTACCACACGCATTGTGTGACGAGCGGAAATTGCTTAGCAACCATATTAAAGTAATCGAATCGCAACCCGAGAAATATTTATCATTGAGTAGTTCCGGTAGCCATCAGTGGTCTTCATCATCAGTTGCACTTCACCAAGTGGTGCTCCCCGAGAGCAAATACACGAGCTACTATAAAAAATACCCAAATCGCTATAGGTGAGCCTATAATATTTGAAGAGTTCCTTCGATTTCTCCAGGATCCCATCATCAGAACTAGATTTTGACAAAAATGGGACCATTTGGGAAGTATACCCTTTCCAACAAAAAAATAATTTTTCAAATCGGTTGGCAAGCGACGGAGTTATGCGCGAACAAACATAAAAAAATAAAAAAAAATGCAAACATCCGAATTGAGAACCTCCTCCTTTTTTAGAAGTCGGTTAAAAAGAGGTTCAATTATTTTAAAAAACTGGCCAAGTGCGTGACGGACTACGCATGTTGGGATAATTTCATCCTAATTACGGAACACTTCATGGGTTCCGTAGTTAGGATGAAAATATCCCCATGCCCCATGGGGATAAAAAAATATATTTGAGACTCTCATAGTAAGCCCTTTCATTTGATATGTCACATGGTACAGTGCAAAACTTTTTTTTAAATTTTCTTATTTGCCCCCTAAAAGTGACCCCCTTTATTAAAAAAATATTTATTTACTTTAGCCGTACGTATTTGTGTCACAGAAATCCATATTTGTACCAAAGTTCAACTTACAAAGTTCACCAATACCCAGATCCATTAAACATATTCCGTTGAGTACGACGGATCGTCGGTTTTGAATGTTAATACACATCATTGTTTGTGTTACCAACAGTATCTAGGATTTAAAACTTGGGGTAATCTATAGTAGGTATGTTATGATTTTAATAACTTTTGGTAACGGAATGGTTAATCCGCAGGAAGTAAATGAGACGTGCTTTTTGGAACGGCATTATCAGTCAAGAATTGCATAATTCCAGTAAAAAAATCTGTTACATCCGATATCCATATTTCTCCTTTTAACTTCGTAAAGGTTTTTCAGTCTTTTATATAAGTAGGTTACCTTATAAAATTCTGCTCAATAGGCTTTTCCTTATAATGATATGTAATGGTATTATAATGATTGTTTCAGTTAAAGAGAATTTATTTTTTCTCCCAATACGCCATTTTCATGATGAAATTGTGCAGATACAGTATTTTCTCTTGTCACTTGGAATCTTTCGATTGGTCCCGCTCTACGCTAAGTAATAACACCCGCACGGGTCAATCGATCAGGTTAAGCAACGCTTGCCGAGATTTTTCCGTGCATGGGTGACCATCTTTACATACCCTTGCGTGCCTCGGAAAGCACGTTAAGCCATTGGTCCCGGCTGTCATTCGTGGATCTTTGACAGTCGTTACGGGTCGTCAGAAGCCCGAAAGTGTGACAACCAGATTTACCTAGGGGAACCTAAGTAGGTATCGTATTACAAAGTAACTGGGTTGTGGAGGTCAGATAGGCAGTCGCTCCATGTAAATACTGGTATTCTGCTGCATCCGGTTAGATTGGAAGCCGACCTCAACCATACTTGGTTAAAGGCTAGGCAGATGATGATGATTTCGAATTCACGTAACGTTTACTCCGTGCGTTCTTCGTACTGGACCCACGTAAAAGTCAGGTAGTTAACATATACCTAATTATGATTAAATAAATAAATAAAATAAATAAATTCTTTATTTCACCAAAAGCTCATAACAATATCCTTATGGTTAGGATTATTACAAAGTTCGTAATATTTTTTATATTTTTTATTAATATCTATTATTTTTTAAATTTTATTATTTTATAAATTTACTGCTACTTACTTCTTATTTGTATAATCGCAAAGGCTCGTTCAACACGAGACTGTAGTAAGCATTACCTACTGTATAGGCTCACCCTTTCTTAAGTTATGGATATGATGAAAATTCTAATTTATGTGCATCAGTGTTTTTGAAAAATCATCCCCTACGGGGGAAAAAATAAATGTTACTAACACTAGTTTATAAGTTCACATTGTTACTAACAAATATGGAAGTGATGTCTGCCTGAACAGGAAAACTCAAAAACTACATAACAGATTTTCATACAGTTTTCACCAAAGAACGGAGTGATTCATGTGGAAGGTTTAAGTGTATAGGTAATTCTTTAAGGTTTTGTGTAAAATGGCTGAAATATGACAATGGTTAAATGATAAATGATTTATTTTCTGTAAGTAGGTTTGTACAAACACTTTTACACGTCATGCATATTTTTTTTTAAACTAGATGAGTACGACGTTTCCTATCTGACTACTCTGAGAAGAAACGCCGAAACAAACTCAGAGGTCACAGTCTCTTTTAAAATCCAGACATAATCTTGGTCAGATCATTTGAAGACCATGTAGATTGCAGTCTGAAATGGTCTTTTGAGGAAAGAACCACACATATTGAGTGGACCTGTCCAGTCAGTGCACGCATTTGTCAGTAATCGTGCAGCTCAACTCAAAACTTAAGGAGCCTAACGATTCGATGAACAATACCAAAGAAAAGACATTTGGGTAGGCCGCATAAATTACTCAAACTGTCAGACTATGACTAAAACTAAGAAAAGGATAAAATAAATAAAAAACAATGATCCACGTAGTCTTCACATTCACAATAATTAAAAATAGTATAAGTAATACTTTACAAAGTAAATATTCATGTCATTGTATAGAATATGTAAAAAGGTATTTAAATCAACATTAATTGTGTAAATTTATTGGAGCAGCTCAATCCCAAGCCTTTTTGTCCTCAATATAGTCTTTGACAGTATAAAAGGCTTTCTGACAAAGTTTCCGCTTTATACATTGTTTGGTTGTTGAAGATGTCGGGAAAAATCAAGCCGACTGCAATGGGTGCGCCGCGTAAACCAATTTATATGAAAACAATGTATTACGGAATTAGTACATTGTTCACCTGGATTCATGGGGTGGGTACTTTTAATCCCGGTAGTACGTTCCCGTGGGATATATTCCGACAACGAAATATAAGTAGCAAAAGCTAGTCATATATTGGTGGACCACTGTATGAAACCTCTACAGTACCTACCTACAGTTCGCTCTGTCAATGAAACTTGTGACGTAGGTAGGTAATTATTATGCAACGAATACCTTTCAGTAATGAAACGGATGTGACATGTTTTCGGAATTCAGATTTCATTTTCTGCTTATTTTGCAACATTTTAATAAAGGAATTGGACAGATTAGATTAAGTAAGTATGTTAATTTACCGTCCTTTAAATAATTTTATTTAATATATGTAGTTTTTACAATAAATGAAAAAAAAAAATCCACAAGTCAATATCTTTTTTAACTAAAAGTCCCTGACCGCTCCCGGCCCAAAAGTGCCCATCACACCGCGTTTCCACGCTGGATTGCGATGGCCAGCCTCTGCACCAGGAACGATCCGGAACGCGAGTCACCAGTCGTCTCTATGAGCCTTTGTCCAATCTCCTTTACCAGGTTTTTGGCCTCCTTGCCCCAGCTCCCCAGGGCCTCCACCGCCACTGGCACGAAGTGGTATAGTGGCTCCAAATCAGCGTACTTAAGCCTCTTTTTTGAGCTGGCGTCTTCTGCAGCGGCAGACGGTGAGTGAACGGTGCGACCAAGGTGGCTGGCGGCTACGGTACTGACGCACGTTGCGTCCCAAATTAAGCACCTGCCATTCTTCCAGGGCACCAAAGTCAGCCCGTCCGGCCTCTTGCCGTCCGACCTGCTCAGACCAGGAGGCTCAAGCACACAGGGTACGTACGCCGCTACAAGGGCCCTGCGGATGACATCGTTCAGAGCGTGGTGTCGCGGAAACCTCCCAGTGCTCCGTCGACAGCTCAAAGCGTGGTGGCCATTCGCTTCCACCATGGAACCGCAGGTGCAAATATGGGGTTCACACACTTTACAGCCCAGGCGGAAAGCCACCGCCACGCGCAGGGAGTCGTCGTCGAGCAGAGTGCCCAGGTGAGGCGAAGGCAACGCCTGTAGCCACGCTCCTGCAACCAACGCAACCTGGAGTCGCTTCACCCCCACATCATCCCACGCCCGCCGTCCTTTTAAACGTCCAGACAATAAATATCGGAGAAGTTTTCGTAAAAGTATTTAAATTACAGTACGTCCTCCTTGGGGCGGAAATGTTTATTTGGTGTTGATGAACAAAGATTTTGTTTTCAAAGTACCAATTTAGTCTTTGTTTGGTAGTTTAACATGTAGTTTATTTGGAATTACAAAATCTTTGTTGAAAAACGAGGACTATGATCAACCCGATTAAACTCAAAAAACGCCTGGATTTAAAAACCAATCTACTCCACCGATAAACAAATTAGAAAATAAATTAGTCAAGTTTATTTTAACTTTGATTGACACTTTACGCCCATGCATTCTTAACAAGTTAGCAAGTCTGTGCCTTAGTTCTGCATCAGTTATGAGACCGTCCAGAATTCAAGGAACTGCCACAAATAGTTTATTTACTCGTCTACTTTACCATCGTGTACAGTCGACTTCATTAATATATTGGCACTTTCAAGGATTCAAAAATATGTCCTCGTGTGAATGGTTTAATAATATATGCTGTGCATTACTCATGTTACTGAGAAAAAGCAGTCACATATTAATGAATCTAAATCTTGATCACAATTTAATGATGCCTAACTAATAGTTGTCACAATATTAAGAACTTTTTTGACGTTCATATATTTTTGAAGCCTGAAAGGGCCAATACATTAATGAACTCGACTGTACCACCAGCGCGAGCGCTTTTAATGTAGTCGAAATCATTTATTCATTTTGACCTGACCTAAGTGGAAACGATGTAGGTATTACTACTGCCTTTATCACGAATGTAAGTGGCTGCATTCTTTCTTTTATTAAAATATAAAGTTTATTTTAGTTTATTGAGTGTTTAAGAGCGTTTATTCCGTGCTGGCTGGCAAAGTCGCATTTCTACAGTTTTTCCTGATTATTCTATTAAAATTTAAATCAAAGTACATTTTTTTTTCGCCCAAGCACTAAATCGTTGTATTTTATTTATAACTAGCTTTTGCCCGCGACTTCGTCCGCGTAAAATTTATTTTTTGCTCGACCCACCCCGTCGCATCGCATTGCCTACCCGCGCTATTACTTCGTTGGAACTACCCTACCAGTCGGACTTTTTTTCTTTTTGCTCGGCACCTAAGGGTCCTAGAGTGATGTTAAATATGCCTTCTATAAGATTTGGGCTATCATTAATGCAAAAAGATTTTTTAAAGTCCGACTGGTAGGGTAGTTCCAGAGTTTAGCTCGTTCCTTCACCACATCCCCTTCCGCTACCTCTCCCTCCTCCTCTCACTCACTCTCACACCCCCTTCACCACTTCCCCTTCGCTCTCTCTCTATCACCACCCGGTCCCTCCCTCTCCCCCTCTCCTCCACCTCCGGCTCACTAACCCCTCCCCACGCCTCAGCCTTCACCATGTCTTCCTCCTCTCCTCACCAATTCCTGCCCTTTCTCCCTGCGTCCATCATCCTCCCCCTCACACTCCTCACCACCCCTCCCCCTCCAACCCTCCCTCCGGGGTAGTTTTAAAAATTAGTTTTTTAAAACTAATGACAAACTTAGGCAAATATTTGTGCCAAGTTCCAAGTCAATTAAAACCAAATGAATAACATTTTTCATGTAAATTGTATTCCCTGTTTTCACCCCCACGGGGGTGGAATTAAAAAAAATGGTTTGAGATATTTCCATAGCTTGACTCAAAGATTATTTACACCAATTTTCGAGTTAATGAAGCCACGCAGTAAAATCCTCCCCAGTGAAATTGACTACCCCTTTTCACCCCGTTACAGGTAGATTTTCGAAAAACCCTGACACACATTATTCTTTATTTTTGGTTTTAAGTATAAATACTGAGTTTTGAGTTAATCGGATTGCGCGTTAAAATTTTTCCATACAAACTTTGAGACCCCCCAATTCCCCTCTAGGGGGTAGTTTAGAAAAACAAAAAATCACAAAAATCATAATTTAATTAGATAAATATTCGTTCCAAGTTTATTAACTCAAGGAATAAGATTTTTCATACAAACAATATTCCCCCTTTTTACCCCCCTAAAGGTCGAATTTCCAAAAAACCTTTCTTAGCGGATGCCTAGGTCATAATAGCTACCTGTGTTCCAAATTTCAGCCCAATCCGTTCAGTGGTTTCAGCTGTATGTTGATAGATCAGTCAGTCAGTCAGTCAGTCAGTCAGTCAGTAACGCTTTCCTTTTATAGATATAGATTATTTTTAACATTTATTGTATAAGTACTTAGTAAATAATAGTATATTATGCAATTAGTGAATAAAGGACGGATTTAAAGCGAGGGCCATAGATGAATCACGAGCTAGTGAAGGATTCTAGCGATTGAATCACGACCGCAGGGAGTGATTCACGATGATTGAATCACGAGCGTAGCGAGTGATTCAATTGTTAGAATCCTGAGCGACGCGAGTGATTCATGGCCCTCGATATAAATCCGTTTTATTCAAGAGTTGCATACTATACTTTATACCATGACTACGAGAAAAAGAAAGACTTAAGTGAAAATAGACAAAATGATTATGAAGAAAAAGGAAAGTTAAATTGGCTTTGATGTAAACTAGCCGTGATTTTTTGGGTTGCAAGTTTTCCACTATATCGGCCGCCCTCTCTTTCATAAACTCAGGTGTTAACACATTTTCATCACTAGAATGCATTTAGAATCGATTAGAACAACACTAAACAAACACAAAATTAAAGATTAAAGTAACACTAAACTTTGTGTTCGTACAACTTACAGTATTCAAAATAGCGCCAATTTACTAAGGACAGCAAAGAACACAAAACAGTTTTTATTCTAATGCTAAACTCCTTGTAGAAAATGTTGACCAATGAAATTGAATTTAGAACACATCAATATAGGTCGAATACAAAGATTACACTTACACTAGATACGGCAAGCCACGACCAAGCGTGCCCTGCATGTTCGACTGTTCGTACTAAAAAAAGTCTATTAGCTCAGTGATGCTTAGCGATTGAAAGAATTCTGTTTACGTTGAAGACATCACTAAATGGCTGGGGTGAAGTTATCGTAGGTAAAAAAAAGATGACACGTTCGGTTTACATACTATCTAATAACATGCCGTATCTAACCTAGGTACTCTAAATCTGTGGTCGAATACATTGGTGTGTTCCATTTTCAAACATCAAAACAGTGAGTAAAAGGGCTTTTTATTCACTGTTTTCAGTGAATAAAATAAGCTTTTTAGAGGGGGAATGGTATAAAAATATTTAATCGCAATAAGTACTGCAAATAATAGAAAATAATTGACACTATGTCAATTTTAGTGAGTCCTTTGTAAACTTTCGTATTTATAATGTTACTAACATTATAAATCCTTTATAATGTTAGTAACATTATAAATACGAAAGTTTGTGACGATGGATGGATGGATGTTTGTTACTCTTTCACGTAAAAACTACGGAACAGGTTTTGATGAAATTGGCACCTGATAGTTTGATAGATACTGATATTTTACGGGTTCGAGACCAAAATAAGTGTCAAAAAATGGCATACATACTTATAAATACCAACGATCTAGTACTTGGCAGAAAAAAAATGGTGCCTACTTTGATTTTTTATTAAAATAACCAAAAAACCTCTAGAAACGCGACGTTGCCAGTGAAAATTAAATTATTTCGGGTAACCAATCGCGATAGGTACATCACATCTGAGATATGAGAACAGATTTAAATTACCTACATAATTAAGATTTACTGATTATATATATATTATATGTATTTGAGCACACTCTTAGGTACCTACACCATAAACGAAGCCGCGGGTACAGTGTTGCTGTTACCTTTAAATATTTACATGATATTTATATAATTAAACTTACCTACTTATGTTTTCTTAAATTCTGAATGATCCTCTCCTAAAAAACTACTTAGCTTTTGCCACTATCATTACATATTCGCTTCATTCTAATTAAATGAAGCATGAGATCTCTTACAAAAACTCCCAAAAGTATATCTGCTAACATTTTTCCACACAACTTAATAGCTTTTATACCAAACAACGTAGCAATACGGTTATTCAGAACATTTTGATTCACTAGTATTAGTCAAAGTCAAGGCGCGTTTAACCAAACATTAATCTTTCTTTATTTATGATACTGCAATATAAATATTTCTTCTATTCATCCCGTTTTAGATAACGGCCTTCATATTGATTTAGTTTTGTTACTCAAGCTTCTTAATTTTCTTTTACACACACCATCATAATACAGGGTATTCCCCGAAGGCTTAGGCAGAGGTACATCTACTTATAGGTAGTACCTACACTTACATTTCGCCAGTTATGTTCAGACCCCATGTAATAGGGGGCGAGCCTATTGCCATCAAACGGACACGAATCCAGACTACGGGCTGCTACTGAGAAATTCCAGATGGAAAACCCAATAACACTTTCCCGGGAATCGAACCCATGACCTGGAGGCTCAGCAGTAGCTCATGCAACCGCTAGACCAACGAGGTGAGGTCTTTTGTTATCAGATTTTCGAATAATATTTGGTAAACCACTTATCTCTTGATTGCATTTGTTTTATTTTATTTTGTTTGGGTGGCTTACAGCTATCAATACAAAAGTAACAGAGAGGTTATTCACGACAAACCATTTACAAGCCTCCACAGTTAGCAATGGAGTAATGTTGTACAATTTTTATGATTCATTAAGCTTAACATTTAAGTAAAGCACTAAATTAATATGCATAGGCAAGAATAGCGCAACCACTATTAGGAAGACATAATACAGTTTTTAGTTAAAACAGTACTGATGGACGCTAAGCTGCTTACAAATAATCGATTGAGGGGTGTTCATTTTTTACAATTCTATTAAATGACTGAACTGAGCGAATCATAAAGGAATTACAACGGTAATTTGTGCGAGTTTTGCGTCAGTACCTTTTATTATTTTAAGTAGCATAATCATGCATAATCAGCCTATAATGTTACCACTGCTGAGACAAAGGCCTCCTCTCGATGAGAGGGAGTGGGCCGTAATCTACCACGCGGTCCCAGTGTGCGTTGGTAAATGTCACATGTCTTCGAATTTTTGGTTCTAGGACATGCCGGTTTCCTCACGATGTTTTCCTTCACTGTTTTGAGAGCAGTGGTGATTAAATAATTTACACAAAGTGTACAACTCGCAAGTTGGGGCCGTTACCACTGGGCGACCACTGCTCCTAAAGCTAAGGAAGTAACAAGCTTAAATTGAGTTTGTTTTTTTATTTAAAGATTTAAATAAAGTCTGAGAGTCGAGCTTTAGGTTATAGGTAATACGGGCTGGTATCCGCAACTCCACGACAATGCGCGTATTTTGCGTATAGTATGGGAGTTGAGCTTTAATACCTACGTCGAAAACAGTAGCGACACTTAGCTATAACATAAGTATACCTACGAAAACGTTTCTCAGATTTTGTGAAAATAATCTAAGTAATACGCAACTACATACTATGCGACGCCATTAAATCGCAGGAGCCGTTATAATAAAATAATTGTACCGTTTTACCGCGTAATATAATCGGACATAAGTGTTACTTGTTTCACAATAATGACAGTGTGGTACCTACCTCGGTTTGTACAATCGATATATTTGCACTGCCACTGAAGACTGTGGGAACTTGCAAGCCTCGCAATTATTCGAAACACGTATTCTGCGCACTACTTTAAGTCATTCAAAAGTTACTAGCTTTTACTCGTAGCTTCGCAGGAACGTACTACCGGGATAAAAGTACCTATTCTATGTCCTATTCCAGATCATAGTCTACCCATGTGCCAAATTTCATCCAAACCGTTCAGCCGTTTTAGCGTGAAAGCGTAACAAACAAACAAACTCACTTTCGCATTTATAATACTAAAAGTAAGGGTGTACCTATGTACAGCCGGTGGAACTTCGTGGAGCATTTCCGACGTTTGGCTCCCAGACTGGAGCGGGCTGGGGCTGCCTTGAAGCGGCTCCTGCCCAATCTAGGGGGCCCAAACGCCTCCTACCGGAGGCTTTACGCGGGGGTCGTGCGGTCCATTGCCCTTTACGGGGCACCGGTGTGGACGCGTTCCCTGAGGCTGTGGCCAGCCCGCCGGTTGAACGCGTCCCAGAGGGTCATAGCCATCCGGCTAGTCCGGGGTTACCGCACGGTCTCCGGTGAGGCGGCGAGCCTCCTTGCCGGATTGCCGCCATGGGATCTGGAGGCAAAAGTCCTCGCGCACGTGTGGGAGTGCGGGATCTCACGGCGCCATGGAGAGTGCGACTGTCGCAACCCAGCGCTGGGCACGCCACAATTGCGGCGGTAAGTCCCCTCTTTAAGGAGTGGTTAGAGAGGTGCCACGGCGTCCTCACCTTCCGCCTGACGCAGGTCCTCACCGGACACGGTTGTTTCGGGAGGTTCCTGTTCCGCATAAGGCGGGCGGAAACGCCCGGGTGTCACCATTGTGTGGATCGCCCGGAGGACACGGTGGAGCATACACTGGAGGTCTGCCCGGCTTGGGCAGAGCACCGCCGTGTTCTCACGGAGGTGATCGGCGGCGGCGATCTCTCGCGTCCGAGCCTGGTCCAGGCCATGGTGCGGAGCGAGAGTGCATGGGAGGCCGTCACTTCTTTCTGCGAAGCAGTAATGCTCGCGAAGGAGGAGGCGGAACGCGAGAGGGAGAGGCAGTCACGCCCTCAGTCGCCGCAGGAGACACCCTGGGCGGTGGGAATCGGCAGCCGATTCCCGGCCACCGTACGCCCGGGCTTGCGGACGGCGAGTAGTGGGTAGCTCGCCGTCCGGTACGGACCAGCAGTGCGATTCTATAACCATCTCACCGTGAAAACTTAGGTGAAGTGAGCGTGGAGTGAGCTGTCAATAGTGTCAATTCCTAGCAAAAACAAACTCACTTCACCTAAGTTTTCACGGTGACATTTTTACAGAATCGACCGGCTGGCCCGGGTAAACGGCGTGTAGTGTTCCACGCGCGCCTCAAAGAGATGTCAGCAAAAGATGGGGTCCGATAGAGCCGATGACGCCGG
This sequence comes from Cosmia trapezina, assembly GCA_905163495.3. Taxonomy (NCBI): domain Eukaryota; kingdom Metazoa; phylum Arthropoda; class Insecta; order Lepidoptera; family Noctuidae; genus Cosmia; species Cosmia trapezina. The sequence continues at coordinate 21,155,011 of LR991029.1, forward strand.
GGTCGCGGGTTGTTCGAAAGAAATACCGTGACCCCGGCATAGGCAACTGAAGGAACACGGGTGGGTTTTAGTCAGTAAAAGTCTGACACGCTCTTCCGTTCCACTCAGAGCGGGAGAAGTCATTTGATGATTTCCATCCACAGAAAAAAAAAAAAAGCGTGTACCTACGTGTCGTGTATAATGGAAGTATTCGATTAGTTTTCTGTCGTTATGTTTTATTTGGTTTTATTATGTCATTTTATAAAAATATCCGGGTTATTTCTTCGGGAAGTCGATTCATATAGGTAATTACATATATTTTGTATATTAAAAACCTACATTTTATCCGCAAATCAACAAAAACACTCACCATATCTGTTGCTTTTTCCTCAAAATTACAGTAAAATGTTACTCATTTTCCTTCTTCCCAAATGGGACGATGTTAAGGATAAGTACTGGAGAAATAACCGTAATTTTTCATTAAATAATGTCGGTATGTTTCTAAATTAACTCGGGAAAATACTGAATAAACCACCTGGGAAAAGTTAGTGCAATTCAGCGATGCTAATTCTCCTTGCGTTGAAAACTAATCTACTTTTTCTGACTTCAATGCAAACTCACGTTTTTGCTGACCCCGGGAAAGGAAGGAAAATAAATAAATAAAATCCTGCAGGGTTCGGCTGGAGCACAGAGCTCGGAATGCCGCGCTAGGCATCTTGAGATGGAAGTACTAATAAAATTCGTGGCGCCTACAACTCTTGCCAGTGGGATTGTTTCCCGGAAGCTTCGCCGCAAGAGAGCGCTGTGTGTTTGTCATTTGTCAAAGGTCACCCATCCACGGACCAACCGCGTAGCTTAACATGACCGATCGACACGTGCGGCTGTTATTACTTAGCCACGAGCTATAGCTATAGCTTATACATTTTACTTATCCCTGAGAGGAGTCTCAGGGGGAAGTAAAATGTATGGAAATATTAAAGAAGCTTTTAATTTTCCGTTCACGATAACGTTATAATGTGAACGTGTTTCCATACATTTTATGCACGTGGTGGTGGACGTCCATGATAATATCGAGAAATAATAAAAGCGCACAATGCCGCCTCTAGCACCGTCTGTGCTCTGTGGGCTGTAGGAATGTTTCCTTTTTTTAACTTCTGTTATTAGTCCAGTAGAGATATAATATTTTTTCTATTTACCCTTCGATAATTCTAAAGTTTTTTATTTTCGCTGAGTGGATAACTATAGTGAATTCATTGCTATGTACAAAAATGCTAACAGTTTAGAGTTATGCATTAGGAATTAAGTAGGTATTTCCTATTATTTCGTGTTATAACAATGATATAAAATTTAAATTAAAATACTACACTGTTTCTTAATTAGTACTGTCTAAAGTATATATTACTGAAAATGCTAACAGATAGGTACTGTGGAACAATGGAAATCTGAAAATGTCCTTTAACTCATTCAATAAAAAATTTAAGTTTTTCAAATTATTTCCTATACACTTAAAGGGATTAGTTATACCTTACAACAAAAGTTCTAACAGCTAAGTACTATGCTTCACAAGTAATTGTATTTTTACTTTGCAATTAGCGAAATATTGAATTTAAGTTTATAAATTTGCGCCCACATATTCGTGATAATAAGCTCTGCTACCATACAAAAGTTTCAACTTATACGTGCTATGCCTTTTTGTTTAATAAATAAAATACAATTTGGATATTGTGGCGCGCGGTGTAGGTACGACAATTCGTGCAGCGCGACGCGGTGCCAATCAGACTCACACTCACTGCAAACGTGCACGCGGCTACACATCAAGCTATGCATGTCCAGTTTACACTGACCTCTCATTGTAAGGTAATCTTATACAATGCGAGATCAGCTTATACTGGATATGTATAGCTTGATCTGTAGCCGTGCGTACCTACCTCTATTGAATGAGGCGCAAAATCATTTAATTACAGTCACATCTCACAAATGACTAATACGAGTACAGTCAGCGTCAAAAATATCGGAACGAACAGACTGTTCAAAATGATCTCAAAAACTAAGAAAATTAAACTACTCAATTGGGTAAAGCTCTTGTCAGAATTACAGTGTAATATTATCGTGTACTGTCTTCATTCTGAAAACTGTCTGTTCGTCCCGATATTATTGACGCTGATCCAATCCAGTCAGTTATTTTTTCTGTTCCATTCCGTGACCGTGACTTCGCCCGCGCGTAATTATCAACAATTGTCAAAAATAGTCAAAATCCCGGATTCCGGGATTCACAAATTTAGAGTTCTGATTATAGGATCGAATGTATATTTATGTATTGATCGTCAAAATGTCGTGATTCCGGAATTGATAAATTAAGTATTTTTTTTTACCATTACTGGGTAACTTGTTTATCACTAAATTTTCACAGGGAATCATCTACTCTGAACAACTTTCACTATGGCATCAACACGTAAATCACGAAAAATAAATCAGCTGGTCGAGTAGGTATTGAGCTTTTGTATCAAACATTGTAATTTTTTTCGTGATTTCAGAGTTGGTCCCATAATGAAAGCTGCTGAAACTGTAAATCCAAGATGGCGGCTGCGAATATTTTCAAATGTTTCGTCGTGGGTGTCGTTTTCATTGGTTTCGAGGGTGTTAAGGCCGATAGTGACACTAAAATGTAAATCCAAGATGGCGGCTGCGAATATTTTCTAATTTTTCGTTATGGGTGTCGTTTTCATTCTTTTCGGTGGTGTTAAAGCTGATAGTAACATTAAAATGTAAATCCAAGATGGCGGCTGCGAACATTATTAAATTTTTCGTCATGGGTGTCGTTTTCATGCTTTTCGAGGGTGTTAAAGCCGATAGTGACACTAAAATGTAAATGCAAGATAGCGACTGCTTTAAAAATGTTGATGGTTTTTTAATTACTATCACACGTGTTTTCAGGTTGTAACGCGATGCGCTGCACTGCCGCAGGGTTAGTTAAGTAGGCATCAGCCAAGCGTCACGCATTTTGACTCCTCTATCGGCTTTAGCACACTCTAAAACCATGAAAACGATAACCACGACGGAAAACTTTCGCAGCCGCCATCTTGGATTTACATTTTAACGTCAATATCGGCTTTAACACCCTCGAAAACCATTAAAATGACACCCATGACAAAAAGCTTGAAAATTTTTGCAGCCGCCATCTTGGATTTACATTTTAACGTCACTATCGGCTATAACACCCTCAAAAACCATGAAAACGACACCCATGACGAAAAGTTTGAAAATTTTGCAGCTTTCACTATGGGACCAACTCTGAAATCACAAAAATAATTACGATGTTTGATACAAAAGTTCAATACCTACTCGACCAGCTGATTTATTTTTCGTGATTTATGTGTTGATGCCATAGTGAAAGTTGTTCATGAGTAGGAGATTCCATGTGAAAATTTAGTGATAAAAAAGTTATCCTCTAATACTCGTAGTAAAAAAATGCTTAATTTATCAATTCCGGCATCCCGACATTTTGACGATCAATACAAAAGTAGGTACATTCCATATTAGCCAAAGCCTAAACGTAAGTAAATATACATTCGATTCTATAATCAGAAGTCAAAATTTGTGAATCCCGGAATTTTTTTGATACAAAAGTGCAATCCATATTAGCCAACACCTGAACGCAAGTACCTAACTAAACATTCGATTCCAAAATCAGAACTTAAAAAGTGTCGTTCCGGAATCCCGGGATTTTCTCGATGTATAAGTGCAATCCATACTAACTAACATCTGAACTTAAGTACTTAAAACATTCGATTCTATAATTAGAAGTCAAAATTTGCCGATACCAGAATTCAACTAAACAAAGGAATGTTTTGCTTCAACATTAATTAAAACTTTAAATCAAGTTTTGGGATCATGTCTAACGATAGAATATTTTTCTGTTTTTATTATAGTATCAATCAAGAACAACGCAAAAGGGGAAATGACGGTTTTGCAACTAAACTAGGTTAATTTTATCAGAATTCTAGAAAACGTAATTAAATTGTCAGAGATGAGATTTTCTTCTCTGGCCTTATTTTACTATGCAAGTTTCGTTAGGCTATACAACAGTACATTTTCATCTACCTTCTGACTACTCTAGTATTGACAATTATTCTTCCGAGCTCACCCTCTAGTCCAGTAGACAAAAGAATATGCCCTTCGATAATTCCAAAGTTTTTTATTTTCGCGGAGTGGATTACTTTCGTGAATTCATTGCTATGTACAAAAATGTTAACAGTTTAGAGTTATGCTATAGGTATTAAGTAGGTATTTCCTATTATTTCGTGTTATAACAATAATATAAAATTTAAATTAAAATACTGCACTGTTTCTTAATTAGTACTATCTAAAGTATGTATATTACTGAAAATGCTAACAGATAGGTACTGTGGAACAACGGAAATCTGAAAATGTCCTTAACTCATTCAATAAAAAAATTAAGTTTTTCAAATCATTTCCTATATACTTAAAGGGATTAGTTATACCTTACAACAAAAGTTCTAACAGCTAAGTAATATGGCTTCACAAGTAATTGTATTTTTACTTTGCGATTAGCGAAATATTGAATTTAATTTTGTAAATTTTCGCCTGCACATTCGAGACAATAAGCTCTGCCACCATACAAAAGTTTCAACATATACGTGCTATGCCTTTTGTTTAAATTGCGAATAACTATTTTCCATAACAAGCCACGTAAGTCAATCTGAGATACTCGTAGAAACAAATGACCGCACCAGTAGGACATGCGTTCCAGTCGCAACAAAAATATTCCTCTGACAAACGAATAAAGCTTTCTGTAGTTAGACGATCAGAGACACAAGAGACCATATTATGGGCTGCCGGAATACATAACGACGATTGGAGCCAACAAGTAAGTTCTAGTTGTATTTATAATTCCTACTATACCCCATCTATTCCATTCTATTTTTCCTCTATAGAGCCAACACCTCAACTTTAGGTAAATATGCGTCCGAACATACGATCTCTGGTAATAAATAAAGAACGGAATAGAACTTCGAGGAACGGAGACAAACAGTGGAGACTTCTTTAGGACAACATTTTTTCCGGGATAATTAATCTCCCAAAAGAGTAACATTCTGGAATGGCCCACTAGGCAAAAGAACAAGAGGTAGACCTATTACAAGATGGAAAGATGATATAAAAGCAATAGCTGGTCCAAACTGGAGAAAAGTAGCTGAAGACAGAGTCAAATGGGCATCACTGGAGGAGGCCTTCACCCATTCTGGAATTCCGGTAGATTAAATAAAAAAATGAAGTACCTAACTATAAATACTATGATATAATACATAGGATACACATAAAATTATACTAAGTAAGAGACAAATAAATAACATAGAATGAACTAAACAAAACTAACACATACATAGATTTTAAGGAAAGTAAATTTACTGGAAATAAAAGGCTTTTTTTTTTATTTTTTATTTTTTTTACATTACATTACATTATTACTAGAGATCGGATAATCGGATGCATATTAACCTAAAGTTGAGGTGTTGGCTAAGTATGGAGTGGCCTTTTGGATTGAAAGATCCTAGAATTCTGGTATCGGCAAATTTTGACTTCTAATTATAGAATCGAATGTTTTAAGTACTTAAGTTCAGATGTTAGTTAGTATGGATTGCACTTATATCATCTTATGCATCAAGAAAATCCCGGGATTCCGGAACGACACTTTTTAAGTTCTTATTTTGGAATCGAATGTTTAGTTAGGTACTTGCGTTCAGGTGTTGGCTAATATGGATTGCACTTTTGTATCAAAAAAATTCCGGGATTCACAAATTTTGACTTCTGATCATAGAATCGAATGTATAATTTACTTAAATGCAGATGTTAGTTAATATGGATTGCACTTATGTATCGAAAAAATCCCGGGATTCCGGAACGACAATTTTTAAGTTCTGATTATAGAATCGAATGTATATTTACTTACGTTTAGGCTTGGCTAATATGGAATGTACCTACTTTTGTATTGATCGTCAAAATGTCGGGATGCCAGAATTGATAAATTAAGTATTTTTTTACTACGAGTATTAGAGGATAACTTTTTTATCACTAAATTTTCACAGGGAATCTTCTACTCATGAACAACTTTCACTATGGCATCAACACGTAAATCACGAAAAATAAATCAGCTGGTCGAGTAGGTATTGAACTTTTGTATGAAACATCGTAATTTTTTTCGTGATTTCAGAGTTGGTCCCATAGTGAAACCTGCTGAAACTGTAAATCCAAGATGGCGGCTGCGAATATTTTCAAATGTTTTATCATGGGTGTCGTTTTTATGGCTTTCGAGGGTGTTAAGGCCGATAGTGACAATAATATGTAAATCCAAGATGACGGCTGCGAATATTTTCTAATTTTTCGTCATGGGTGTTGTTTTCTTGGTTTTCGAGATTGTTAAAGCCGATAGTGACGCTAAAATGTAAATCCAAGATGGTGGATGCGAATATTTTCTAATTTTTCTCAATGAGTGTCGTTTTCATGGTTTTCGGTGGTGTTAAAGCTGATAGTAACATTAAAATGTAAATCCAAGATGGCGGCTGCGAACATTATTAAATTTTTCGTCATGGGTGTCGTTTTCATTCTTTTCGAGGGTGTTAAAGCCGATAGTGACACTAAAATGTAAATCTAAGATGGCGGCTGGGAAATTTTCAAGCTTTTTGTCATGGGTGTCGTTTTCATGGTTTACGAGAGTTTTAAAGCTGATATTGGCGTTCAAGTGTAAATCCAAGATGGCGGCTGCAAAATTTTTAAACTTTTCGTCATGGGTGTCGTTTTCATGGTTTACGAGAGTTTTTAAGCCGATAGTGGCGTTCAAATGTAAATCCAAGATGGTGGCTGCAAAATTTTTAAACTTTTCGTCATAGGTGACGTTTTCATGATTTTTGAGGGTATTAAAGCCGATAGTAACGTTAAAATGTAAATCCAAGATGGCAACTGCCAATATTTTAAATTTATTGTCATGGGTGTCGTTTTCATGGTTTTCGAGGGTTTCAAAGGCGATAGTGGCGTTAAAATGTAAATCCAAGACGGTGGCTGCAAAATTTTCAAAATTTTCGTCATGGGTGTCGTTTTCATGGTTTTGAGGGTGTTATAGCCGATAGTGACGTTAAAATGTAAATCCAAGATGGCGGCTGCAAAAATTTTCAAGCTTTTTGTCATGGGTGTCATTTTAATGGTTTTCGAGGGTGTTAAAGCCGATAATGACGTTAAAATGTAAATCCAAGTTGGCGGCTGCGAAAATTTTCCGTCATGGTTATCGTTTTCATGGTTTTAGTGTGCTAAAGCCGATAGAGGAGTCAAAATGCGTGACGCTTGGCTGATGCCTACTTAACTAACCCTGCGGCAGTGCAGCGTATCGCGTTACAACCCGAAAACACGTGTGATAGTAATTAAAAAACCATAAATATTTTTAAAGCAGGCGCTATCTTGCATTTACATTTTAGTGTCACTATCGGCTTTAACACCCTCGAAAAGCATGAAAACGACACCCGTGACGAAAATTTTAATAATGTTCGCAGCCGCCATCTTGGATTTACATTTTAACATCACTATCGGCTTTAACAGCCCCCAAAACCATGAAAACGACACCCATGACGAAAAATTTAATAATGTTCGCAGCCGCCATCTTGGATTTACATTTTAATGTTACTATCAGCTTTAACACCACCGAAAACAATGAAAACGACACCCACAACGAAAAATTAGAAAATATTCGCATCCACCATCTTGGATTTACATTTTAGTGTCACTATCGGCTTTAACACTATCGAAAACCAAAAAAACGACACCCATGACGAAAAATTAGAAAATATTCGCAGCCGCCATCTTGGATTTACATTTTAGTGTCACTATCGGCCTTAACACCCTCGAAACCAATGAAAACGACACCCATGACAAAACATTTGAAAATATTCGCAGCCGCCATCTTGGATTTACAGTTTCAGCAGCTTTCATTATGGGACCAACTCTGAAATCACGAAAAAAATTACGATGTTTGATACAAAAGCTCAATACCTACTCGACCAGCTGATTTATTTTTCGTGATTTACGTGTTGATGCCATAGTGAAAGTTGTTCAGAGTAGATGATTCCCTGTGAAAATTTAGTGATAAACAAGTTACCCAGTAATGGTAAAAAAAATACTTAATTTATCAATTCCGGAATCACGACATTTTGACGATCAATACATAAATATACATTCGATCCTATAATCAGAACTCTAAATTTGTGAATCCCGGAATCCGGGATTTTGACTATTTTTGACAATTGTTGATAATTACGCGCGGGCGAAGTCACGGTCACGGAATGGAACAGAAAAAATAACTGACTGGATTGGATCAGCGTCAATAATATCGGGACGAACAGACTGTTTTCAGAATGAAGACAGTACACGATAATATTACACTGTAATTCTGACAAGAGCTTTACCCAATTGAGTAGTTTAATTTTCTTAGTTTTTGAGATCATTTTGAACAGTCTGTTCGTTCCGATATTTTTGACGCTGACTGTACTCGTATTAGTCATTTGTGAGATGTGACTGTAATTAAATGATTTTGCGCCTCATTCAATAGAGGTAGGTACGCACGGCTACAGATCAAGCTATACATATCCAGTATAAGCTGATCTCGCATTGTATAAGATTACCTTACAATGAGAGGTCAGTGTAAACTGGACATGCATAGCTTGATGTGTAGCCGCGTGCACGTTTGCAGTGACTGTGGGTCTGATTGGCACCGCGTCGCGCTGCACGAATTGTCGTACCTACACCGCGCGCCACAATATCCAAATTGTATTTTATTCATTAAACAAAAAGGCATAGCACGTATAAGTTGAAACTTTTGTATGGTAGCAGAGCTTATTATCACGAATATGTGGGCGCAAATTTATAAACTTAAATTCAATATTTCGCTAATTGCAAAGTAAAAATACAATTACTTGTGAAGCATAGTACTTAGCTGTTAGAACTTTTGTTGTAAGGTATAACTAATCCCTTTAAGTGTATAGGAAATGATTTGAAAAACTTAAATTTTTTATTGAATGAGTTAAAGGACATTTTCAGATTTCCATTGTTCCACAGTACCTATCTGTTAGCATTTTCAGTAATATATACTTTAGATAGTACTAATTAAGAAACAGTGTAGTATTTTAATTTAAATTTTATATTATTGTTATAACACGAAATAATAGGAAATACCTACTTAATACCTATAGCATAACTCTAAACTGTTAGCATTTTTGTACATAGCAATGAATTCACGAAAGTAATCCACTCCGCGAAAATAAAAAACTTTGGAATTATCGAAGGGCATATTCTTTTGTCTACTGGACTATATTGGGTAAGTCTGTCGATGGACCGAAACTTCTCCGTATTGGGTTTCAAACAAAACTTGAGTTGAGGAAAACATTTGAACGGTTTGTTGAAAGGTCAACTACCTACTACTATGATCAAAGTTATTGAGCGCTCCTTCATGCATCGCTGACTTCTCTTTACGATTGCTCATAAAATCCTTTTGCGACATACATTCGCTTGCTTTAAGAGGTCCTAGTTATGTCGCTTGTTTATACGTACTATGAACAGCTCGGCAATAATATCTGATAGCTTGATTCATCCATTAATCTAAGACGGCAAATACATTGATAATTTGTATAAGGAATAGGGTAAAAGTGGCATAGTTGCCCTAGGAGGTTAGATGCCCCAAAATTCAAATTATGACTTGCAAACGTTCTATGATCGCAGTTAATACTTATAAGCAAAGAACACCCCTCACCCCGCTAGCGTGCTAGCGGCAACCGCTGTGATCGTACGTGTTGTGTGTTCATGGAGACAGTTCGACGGGCTCGCTCACAAAGATCGCGGATTACGTATGTTGATGTTTTAGAATCGCGTGGAACTTTTCATTTCCAAGGGTAAGTGATTTTATTTTATTATTATTTGCAAGTGTATAGTTTACATATTACCGTCAGTATAACATTTTGTCATTTTTTAAAAGGGATTTTTTTATTTTAATTGGGGCATCTATCCCTATTGAAAAGGATAGACGCCTCGTATTTTGTGAGTATAGATGCCCTATGGATTAAGTTGATGTTTGCATGTCATGTTCCCATTTCTTCTTTTCAGAAATGCCTCGCAAATATATTAGAAAGGTTGGATTTCGTCCACGAGCTGAATGGACGCAAGAAGAAGAACTAAAAATATGAAAATTATACCAAAATGAAGAAGTGAAATATACCTAAGTGAATAAACCAAAGTGAAGAAGATATTTTTTTTCTGAAGCTGATTAGTGAAAGAATATGAAAATTAAAACCAAAGTGTAATGTGCCATTGCTAAATATTAAAATAAAACTTGTTAATTATAAATATGCTTTGATTTATACCTAAGGGCAACTATCCTCATAGTGACAACAGCATCGGGGCATCTAACCCATATAAGAGGCATCTATACTCAGAACTAGTACTGTAACTTTTTATTTTTAAATATTTATAATAAGCAATAGATGCATTGAATTTCTTTTTAAAATATAATAAATAATAGACCAATGTACGATTACATTGAAAAATCTGTTTAAATATGATTAATTATGTAAGAAAAAAAAATCATTTTCAAAATGTGGGGCAACTATCCCACTTTTACCCTAAATATAAGGTCCCATTAAAATAGATGGACAAATTTTCACAGGGTGTTAATACATGAATATGAACAACTTTTACTATGGGATCAAACCTGAAATCGCGAAAAAAAAAATCAGCTGCTTCCTACAATTTGACAAGTTTTGTGTAGGTAAATGTACTGAACAGCTGATTTTTTTTTGCGATTTCAGTGTTAGTCCCATAGTGAAAGTTGTTCATATTCATGGGTACGGAACAACTGAACTGAGACAGCTCACTCAGGACCTGGAACGTTTCTATGATCCCAAAATGTTCCAGTTCCTAAGTTTCCTCAGTGCATTTGATTGGTTTTGCTGATGCTTCCAGCACCGTTGGTTGTGGATGTTGTGTGTAAGTACCTACGTGTAGTTGATGTGTCAGGCAAAGTTACGGTATTGTTACTCTGTTCCAAGTCGCGAGTCAATCCTATAAGTAAAAGTTATCTGTACTTACCTAGATTAGAATTAAATGCTGCTCATTTTGCTTTCTATTTTAATTGACAGAGTCTATAATACATTAAAGGTAAAGGTCAAAATTGAGCGTGTTATATTATATTCAGATTCTAAGATTGTTTTAGCTTGGCTAAAGATAGAAATAACAAGATTACCTTACTTTGCAAATAAAGTATAAATAATTAAAGAAAAAACATCAGCTTGGATTTGGCATTAAGTAAGGTCACAGGACAATCCGGCTCAAAGGACCAAAATGTAGGAATCGTGGACTGTAGGTTTTTCTTCGGTGCTGTGTTGGGCGGAGGCTGGATTTAAACTCGTTTTCTCACTTTCAGACGTTTATTGAAGACAACAAACGAACAAGCCTTCTGCGGCATCCACGATTCCTACATTTTGGTTCAGTCTACATTCTACATTTTGGCAGGGTATTCCTCTGTGATTTGTCCATCTATTTTAATGGGACCTTATATACAAGTGGCAGCACAAATATGTGACATCGAAGGAACACCAATACTATCCGGCGAGTACAATATGAGCAGTGCTGATTACAATTATAGAAGAAAAGTCGAGGTTTTTATGCTGCCAAAGGGATGTCAGATATTTTCGATCAAAACGAGATATCACATTCTTCTGAATTTAACTCACTAGGCAGATATTTATGACGCAAGACATGTCCGTTAATATTGCTTTGCCACATATTTTTGAAGCCGTTACAGCATCATAATATTTTGGGTTCGCTTGTCTCGCCAAAATATGTGACAACGACAGATATTATTAGTGCTGCCACTTGTACGTAAATAATAGGTCTTTACCTATGAAATTGCCGTTTTGTATGAAAAAAATTAAACGAATTTTTTTCATGTATTTTTATTTGTATTAATCGAAGTAATCACCCATGCTATCAATGCATCTTTGCCAACGCAGTGGCAGTTTATTGATGCCCTTCTTAAAGAAATCAGCTGGTCGGGAGGCAACAAATTCTTCAAAGGCATTTTGTACTGCCTCTCGGGTATTGAATTTTTTTCCCGCCAAGAAGTTATCCAAATTCTGGAAAAAGTAGTAGTCAGTAGGCGCAAGGTCTGGTGAGTAGGGCGGATGACGGAGAGCTTCCAACCCCAGTTCTTGCAACTTGGAGACCGTCTGCTGTGCAGTATGAGGTCGCGCGTTGTCGTGCAGGAGCAGCGGAGACGAGCGATTGACCAATGCTGGTTGGAGATGTGCCAGCTTCTCCATCATTGTGTTCAGTTCTTCACAGTACACATCTGCAGTAATGCTCACCCCGTTTGGTAAGAAGCTGTGATGAATCACACCGGCGCTAGACCACCAAACAGTGACCATCACTTTTCTAGGGGTAAGTTTTCGTTTAGGGCATTGTTTAGGTGCTGAACCAGGATCCAACCAACTTGCTGAGCGCTTGCGGTTATCAAACAGAATCCATTTTTCATCGCAGGTAACAATGCGGTTCAAAATTCCTTCATTTGTGTGTCTGTTGAGCAGTGCAAGGCACGTCTCGACGCGTACTTCGCGCTGGCGATCATTGAGTTCATGGGGCACCCATTTGTCAAGCTTTTTTACCTTGCCAATTTGACGCAAATGGACCAATATTGTTTTGACGCTAACGTCGAAAGCTGCTGCTAATTCAGCCGTAGATTGTGTATCATCAGCTTCCACAATCGCCTTTAATTCGTAATTGTCGACCAAAGTCTTCGGACGACCGCGAGGTTCATTTTTCAGGTCGAAATTTCCAGAACGGAAGCGAGCAAATCAATAACAGGTGGTGCGTTGGTTTGTAGTGTTAGCTCCGTAAACGTCGTTGATGTTGTGTGCCGCTTGTGCCGCGTTGCTGCCACGACGGTACTCATATTCCATAATTACTCGAATTTTTAAAGTATCCATGATGACGAAAAAGATTGAAATGCGATGAAAATGTAACACTAATCAATAAACAAATGACTACTTTTGGAAAAAAAAAACCATGTTTTTAAAATAAAATTAATTTGAAATTAGAATTCTTAGCCAAACAAAAATTATTTTGATTTGAAATGGCCAATACTGCAGAACGGCAATTTCATAGGTAAAGACCTAATATATTTGACGACACGGTTGGCGCAGCAGTGGTTGAGCGATTGACTGCTGCGCAGCATGTCGCGGGTTCGATTCCCGCACGGAACAAATATTTGTACGACCTACAAGTATTTGTTCCGAGTCTGGGTGTTTTTCTATCTATAATATGTATGTATTTACAAAAAAAATATGTATATAAGTAGTTTATCAGTCCTCTCGTTACCATAACACAAGCATTAGGTTGCTTAGCTTGGGACTAGATGGCGTTGTGTGAAATATCCAAGGATATTTATTTATTTATATGCCTCTCACAAATTATCATATACAAGGTGTTTCTTTTAAGGTGTCAAGCTAGTGCGAGCTGATAGTAGAGTACCATACCTATCGGTTTAACCCCCATGTATTTGCTACGATTTTTTGTAGTTTTGGAGTTATAATTTTTTTCGAAAATTTCCTGATTCAACGAGATGATGACTTTAAATCAAATCAAATCAAAATCATTTATTTGCTAATATGGGTAATTACATAAAGTTGTTAAAAATAGAGCATTTCAACAATATTACGCCTTGAGGCATGCAAATAAATAAATAAATATAAATAAATATCCTTGGACATTTCACACAACGCCATCTAGTCCCAAGCTAAGCAACCTAATGCTTGTGTTATGGTAACGAGATGGCTGATAAACTACTTATATACATTTTTTTTTGTAAATACATACATATTATAGATAGAAAAACACCCAGACTCGGAACAAATACTTGTAGGTCGTACAAATATTTGTTTCGTGCGGGAATCGAACCCGCGACATGCTGACATAAATCTCAAGCTTTAAACTGTATCAGCACAACCCAGCATTGTTAAATACAATTACTTGCAACAATAATTTATAATTAGGCAATAACACAATTTTGGTAATTTCACCGTGGCAAATAATAATTAAACATGAGCAAATATTAATGTCAGTAGTATAATAATATTTAAGTAGCAAGAATCTTTTTAATTTCTTTTTAAATTCATCGATGGATGGAGTTTCTAGTATAGACTTTGGTAAGTGATTGTATATACGCGGTGCCATACTAAAAATACAAAAATTAAAAAAATTAAATTAAAAAATTATATCACATATTATATTATAATTATATTAATTAAATTAATTTAAAAAATTAAATCTTTTTTTTTGGGTCAACTTTGAACAATAATGTATTAATAGTGCATTATTTGCTGAAATCGGTCGTTGAAAGAGGTGTATCTGAAATCTTGTGATTTTCATATTTTATAATTTATTATTATATCTGCATAATTTTGTCAATCCTGATATTTGCTATTCCTCTACGTTTAAGCAAAGCTCAGTCGATAATAAAAACATAAATTTTATACCACTACTCTATCCTTAACCACTACCATTGATATGAAACGAGGGATCCAAAATAACTCGAAAACTACAAGAAATCGTAGAACATACATGGGGTTAAATCGATAAGTATGGTACTCTGCTACCAGCTCGCACTGGCTTGATACCTTAAAAGGAACAGCCTGTGTATACTTGCCGTGCAGCACGCTGCGGCCGCTTAGCTTTTAATCACAAAAATCACAATGTGTCAAGATTTACATAAATACAAACATACATAAACTCACGTCTTCTTCCCATGGGGGTAAGCAGAAACTACAGACCGCCACCTGCTACGATCCTTACATATTCCTTATGCCTCGTTTACATCTGGTCATACGCGCACGCCGGTTGCGAGAGCTACGCACCTGACCTTTCTGAAGAACTTAACCAATAAGGTCACTATATGTCTTCCTAGGGCGTCACCTCCCGGCGTTTCCACTCACATCTGTCTTGTAAATATCTTTCATTAGTCGCCTTTCATTCATCAGACCACAACTCCTGAGAGTACTCAGATTTATACTTCACAAAATATAACTAGGTAGGTACTATGTATAGATAGGATGTCAGCGTAAGTATCGCTGTTTCATTACGTGCTCCATATTTGTGTGGGAGTGACAATATTGATACAGGTACGTAATTACGTATAGATTTCAATACGCAGCCGGGCTTTCACTCGCAACATCCTTTGTCCACAATTGTGGGTTTAAAGCCCGGTTTCATGCTATTTTCGAGCAACCCACGCTTGTGCAAAGGTGACATTTAGGTATGGTGGTGTTTACCAGGCTCATCATCTGTCTAGCCTTTTCCCAACTATGTTGGGGTCGGCTTCCAGTCTTACCGGATGCAACTGAATATCAGTATTATAGATGGAGCGACTGCCTATCTGACCTCCACAACTGAGTTACTGGGTAATACGATAACTCTTAGTATGGCTGGTTGTCAGCCTTTCGAGCTTCTGACATCCCGTGATGACTGTCAAAGATCCAAAGAATGACGGCCAGGACCAACGGCTTAAAGTGTTTTCCAAGCCACGGAGAGATCTCCTATGTAAAGATGGTCACCCATCCAAGAACTAATCGTGGCAAGCTTAGCTCAACCTGATCGATCGACCCGTGCAGCTGTTATTACTTAGCCACGAGCCCCAGTGTTTACCAGGTATTCGTGTAAAATTATAAATCAAACTTCTTTGTGTATATAGTTAGGTATGGTTAGTACGTTTCAGCACTTCAGCAGTGTCAATAGCAAGCGACCGATACATTTCGTATTTCCGAAGTATACAATAGAATAGGTAATAATCAGCTAATGATTCCGTGATCAGCCTGGAAATCATATAAAAATCGATGATAAAAGGTTTTATTCGAAAACAAACGAAAGTATAGAAATACAAACCTAGTACACCACGCCATTTTTTTTAAACAGAGCGCTCTGTATGCAGGCCCGCATAGTACATACATCCTGCTAGAAACAACAAAGTTTCTACATACATCCCCTATGATTCCAGCCGGGAAAACCGAGTTACACATAAAGCAATTTATTAGTGGCCCTTATCCTATAATCTAACAAAGATTCAGGACGCTACGTAGCTCAGGAGAGAGCACATAATCATATAGGGCTGTTACATACGTAAGGTTTGAGATTCGAGTCTAAACACATAATACGTCTAATTACATAATACGCTTGCTTAAAATACAAATAGTGCTGTGTACCAGAAATGTAAGAGAATTCCGCTACTAAAGTCCGCGCAGCTAACACTTTCTATCTTAGCGGAAATAATGAAGCGGAACATTAGAGATCAGGAATATTTGGATGTGGGGTTTTAAAGTCATGGCCATAATAAAAAGTTATGAAAATGATTTGCAGTGTCAGTGAGAGGTTTTGTTTACTTGTGTACCTTTTATTTTGTCTTGTGAAGTTATAGGTGTGACCAGTAGCTTTTTTTTCTTTTTGTTTTTGTTTCTGTGTTTACTAACAATAATTTTTAAGAATGTTACTAACAATTGGGCCTAGTTGCCATTAATAAACAAATATTTAATTTAATTTAATTTTTAAGCACAATCGCAATAAGATCTTCGTTTGGACAAATCAATAATCTTCATTGCATGGTTATAAGCACCGTGTTTCTGAACTATGAATATAAAAGCTGTCACTGATAAAAAAAATCTTTCTTTTCTTTTTTTTATGATTGTTATAGCATAGAGTACATAAACTCACGTCTTCCCATTTCCATTGGTATAGGCAGAAACTACAGAACGTCATATTATATATTGTATTTAAAAATTCTATCTCCTGATCCCCGAAAACCAAATGCAAAGAAGGATGTCAGTCATGAATATTTCGTTAGTTTATAACAAGTAAAACCGTTGTATTTCCTAGGAGTATACGAAGTGGTGTGGTGGTTCATACGTCGTAAATCAAGTTGATAGCAGGTATTACCTACGCATCCACTTGGAAACGATAGTTCTTTCTGTACGCGACAGATGGCGTAACGATCCCTATTCCCTAAGCGTTATACACGTTTACTTATTTCTTATAGGCGAGCTAATACTTGTGGAACGTCAAGATTCGGCACGTAAGGCAGAAAAAAATACCTACTATATGTAGAGAAATGACCGGGAACAGATCAAATTTAATCCGATTCAGCCTGCCCCTGTCAGGACACGGGGTGCCTTATCTTATAAGTTTTTATGCCTTGGCAGGAAGCCTTAATTTATTGAGGCACCGAAAGGCAAGCCTAGTTAAACAGCCCCCAACCCACTGAGCTGACCTGCGAGATGCCATACACAAAAAAAAAGTTCGAATTTGGTCGAATTGTGCGAAGCCGATCCGAACATGATTCAGCAAGGGTAGATACCGAACGAAGTTTGTCGATAGAAAAATGAAAGCCATTTGTTGTTCAACAATACTGCCGAATTGAATGTGCCAACACGAACAGTGTTTAGCACTCTTACTGTTAATATCTACACAAAAGAAAGGAAGATTACCAAAATTTCTACCAATTTAAATATTGCGCACAGTTATTGTACGTGTGGGGTCCTCTTAAGTAAAGTTTTTATAACACATTTGCTCGTAAAGGGTCTCTTATTTCACCAATTTCAATATCGTAATGTATGTCATTACGTACGTGTGCGTTATCGTAAAGTAAAACGCACGAGTTTCTTTAATAAGGTAACCCGTACGGTTTATCATGATGCTCATAATGCAAAAAAGCAAAAAATATTAATTAAATTTAATAATAGTAGTCAGGTAAACTAGAGCGAATGGCATTACTTAGACGACAAAAGCGAAAGGACGGGCGCAGGGCCTCGGTAAACAGTTTGTTACGTCACACGACACGTCCTGAAACAATACGGCTGTTGGTTTCTTTCTTGAATTTATCTCGATTTTCAGTTTTATACTATTTTTTCGAAGATACAAGTAAGGGTTTAGTAAATAACCTACGTAAAAGACTTTTTGCTTTTCATTTAAGTATATTTTATCTTCCCACCATTTTGTTTGCAGGCGAGATAACCCAATGCCTGAAGATAATAAAATTCATACAATAAACGCGAAACCCGTTGCGTAAGTCGTTAACATTTTATTCTGCCCGAGTTTATAAGATTATTCGTGATTTGACTAGGTCATCATCATTTTTGATTTGAGCCAAAAGACTAGACATAGGCCTCCCCCAGGCACCGCCACTTCGATCGGTTATCGGTCCACCTTGCGGGAGGCCTTCCAACGGCACGTCTTCCAGTACGCGGTCGCCACTCCAGAACCTTTCGGCCCCATCGGCCATCTGTTCTGCGAGGAACGTGCCCTGCCTACTGCCACTTAAGTTTAGACAATGTTCATGGTATGTCGGTAACCTTGG
Organism: Cosmia trapezina; assembly: GCA_905163495.3. Lineage (NCBI taxonomy): Eukaryota > Metazoa > Arthropoda > Insecta > Lepidoptera > Noctuidae > Cosmia > Cosmia trapezina. Next base: position 21,173,435 of record LR991029.1, read on the forward strand.
ATCTCCAGCGGATCTCTATGCTTGGGGTTTCCCTACGTGATCGAATTACAAATTTAACTAGAAATCTGAAAAAGAAATTCTTTCAGTAACTAGGTATATCTACATAACGTAAATGCCCGGAAACACATAACAAATTGGATATGCTAATACCTATCCAATTTCCAATTTTGCTATTGACTACTTTTGTTAGCTTCTTGGGTATTACCTGTTAAAACACATGTATGTGTTAATTAATACAATAAATAAATAGATAAATAAATAAATAAATATCTACCCGAGATACAAGTTAAGTAAGTACATATAAACCGTAAATTAAATCCAAATCAAATATTTCTTCCAAAAATATCTTTACAAACATCTTTAGTCAGTAAACGATTAGCTTTGTTGGACACAAGAAATCGTAGACAGATAAAGAAATAATGTATTCTTGGACATTACTAAACAATATCATAAACATTTCTCATACTTTTATGAAAAAGGTTTTCACTTTGTCGAAAATGAATTTCTATTTTCCGCTCGGCCAGCAGTTTACTAAATGTGAGAACATTACAACAAGTCTTTCTTTCATTTTATTTTACTACTTTTCGATAAAAATGCAGTATGTCCGATATATATTATATATGGAGCTTATGAAAGGACAGTTATATTACTTCTTCGTCGTGTCGTCGTCGATGGCACGACAGTGGATTAGATTTTGTTGGTACAAGAGTTTTTTTTTTTGCTATTCATCACCATTAACAGCGTAACAATCTGAAACGAAAAGAATTTTTTGGAACAATGCAAAAAAAAAAACATTAACCTCCTTCTCGGTCAGTCGGGTAAAAATTAGGCACTGATAAATCTTTCATCCAAAGTTATTAATTATAAAGCTATCGTTAGTTAACCAAAGTTACTGTTTATTGTCGTCAAATAACTGACAAATTGTAACTTGCGAACACAATATTATTCTATTTCTATGAACTATATATCCATTTCATATTTATTAAAGCTTTATTAAGCAACGCAGCATGAAAATTTTTACGAGGAATTTTTATTTTCGGTTGACGCTTATTGCATTCTGCGCATTGAAATCGTGAAATAAAAGTTTTATTATAATAGGTCTTTACCTATGAAATTGCCGTTTTGTATGAAAAAATTTAAACGAATTTTTTTCATGTATTTTTTATTTTTATTAATCGAAGTAATCACCCATGCAATCAATGCATCTTTGCCAACGCAGTGGCAGTTTATTGATGCCATTCTTAAAGAAATCAGCTGGTCGGGAGGCAACAAATTCTTCAAAGGCATTTTGTACTGCCTCTCGGGTATTGAATTTTTTTCCCGCCAAGAAGTTATCCAAATTCTGGAAAAAGTAGTAGTCTGTAGGCGCAAGGTCTGGTGAGTAGGGCGGATGACGGAGAGCTTCCAACTCCAGTTCTTGCAACTTGGAGGCCGTCTGCTGTGCAGTATGAGGTCGCGCGTTGTCGTGCAGGAGCAGCGGAGATGAGCGATTGACCAATGTTGGTTGGAGATGTGCCAGCTTCTCCATCATTGTGTTCAGTTCTTCACAGTACACATCTGCAGTAATGCTCACCCCGTTTGGTAAGAATCTGTGATGAATCACACCGGCGCTAGACCACCAAACAGTGACCATCACTTTTCTAGGGGTAGGGGACGGTCGGGCAAGAAGGTGACGGTAGGCAAAAAGGGTACTTCTTCTAACACTGTTTTAATGCAAGAGCGAGACAATAATGTTACGTATAGCGCTAGCGCATTCCCCCCCCCTGGCAAATCAGTACGCCGCGGCGAGCGGCATGAGCCATTCGAGTGCATCGGAGTCTGTACAAGTTTTCGCGCCAAAAAATAAAAAAAACAAAAGGTGAGTACGCTGTATATATTATGATTTATGTGAAATTTACTGTGCATCAATGCTGCTCACGATAAAGCTTAGTCTTTAATGTATCTGATTATACATTTAGCTAACAAAATACTTAATTTTGTGTGTAATTTTTAACGTCAGCTCAGACTTTGGGGTGGAGGGCAAAACGGGGGCGGGCAAGACGGGTAGTACCCAAAGCCATCAAAACCTGGACAGGTGAAAGTTACCGATCCAAAGCCGTCATCATCTGGGCAAAAAAAAACGTAAGAAGGAAACGACTAAGACGGATAAAGAAAATGGCGACTTTCATTGTATAATATGCAAGGAAAAATACGTAAGTCCCCCCTCTGAGGACTGGATTCAATGCTCACAATGTCGAGAGTGGGCTCATGACTCATGCTCTTCCTATAGTGGCCATGGATCTTACTTCTGTGATCTCTGTTTTGATTAGAATATAAGCTGGATATTGTACTCTTTTACCCACCTGGGATACCCGTTTTACCAACCCCCTAAGGGCAAAACGGGTTTTTTACAATTTAAAAAAAAGTTGTTGGTCAAAAATGTTGATTATTTTTTTCATTAATTATGTTGATTATGATAGCCAAAGAGGTTGTTTTCAAGAATGTTTATTTTGTTCATTAAATATCTTTTAATTTATATGGATTTTAATTGATCAACCTTAAGGGGCCCGTCTTGCCCGACCGTCCCCTAAGTTTTCGTTTAGGGCATTGTTTAGGTGCTGAACCAGGATCCAACCAACTTGCTGAGCGCTTGCGGTTATCAAACAGAATCCATTTTTCATCGCAGGTAACAATGCGGTTCAAAATTCCTATATTTGTGTGTCTGTTGTTGTTTTAAAATTTTGGTGAAAAAACATTTCCTCTCTCTATAAATATCGTCATTACGTATAGTTCCTTGCTCTTTTTCAAGTAGTATATATAAGTATATATTTATATAATTTCTGTATTTATGTATGTATATATGGTACACCACAGACTACCTACAGTATTCTCTCCTTTCTCCCCATAATCCATCCAAAGGTTGTCTGTAAAAGATCGCTCTTAGCGATAAGACCGCCCATTGTGTCACCCTATGTAAAATTTCAACATTTATATCTGTAATTTTTATGGTGTGCATAATAAAGAGTATTCTATCTATCTATCTATCTATCTGTTGAGCAGTGCAAGGCACGTCTCGACGCGTACTTCGCGCTGGCGATCATTGAGTTCGTGGGGCACCCATTTGTCAAGCTTTTTTACCTTGCCAATTTGACGCAAATGGACCAATATTGTTTTGACGCTAACGTCGAAAGCTGCTGCTAATTCAGCCGTAGATTGTGTATCATCAGCTTCCACAATCGCCTTTAATTCGTAATTGTCGACCAGTCTTCGGACGACCGCGAGGTTCATTTTTCAGGTCGAAATTTCCAGAACGGAAGCGAGCAAACCAATAACAGGTGGTGCGTTGGTTTGTAGTGTTAGCTCCGTAAACGTCGTTGATGTTGCGTGCCGCTTGTGCCGCGTTGCTGCCACGACGGTACTCATATTCCATAATTACTCGATTTTTTAACGTATCAATGATGACGAAAAAGATTGAAATGCGATGAAAATGACTACTTTTGGAAAAAAAAATCCATGTTTTTAAAATAAAATTAATTTGAAATTAGAATTCTTAGCCAAACAAAAATTATTTTGATTTGAAATGGCCAGTACTGCAGAACGGCAATTTCATAGGTAAAGACCTAATATTTGAATTTACACAAAAAAAAAAAATATATACTTAATAAAATAAAATAGAATCTACATAAAAAAAAATACACACAAAACAAAACATATTCTAATCATTGATTTTACAAAATTAATGCAATATCATATGTCATATAATAATTGTAAATAATACAATTAATCAGTTATGCACTACAAATCTTCAATGGCATACAGACATTTTTGTCCAATAGAAATATTTTAAGTTTTGTTTTTCGCCCAGGGCGCGCCGGTAGTGCTAAGACCGCCACTGCATAAATGAACCGTGTATGAGTGCCATAAGTCAACATTAAACCATGTCGGCTCATCGCCCCTGCTTCGCTAAACATACATCTCATCTTGTATCCAATCGAGAACTGGATACATAATCTAATGTAAGTGACAGCTGTGGGTCGTACAATCAGATTGAGTTCAATTCCCTATCAGTATTGGAATTGCAATTTATACAAATTCGATCACTTGCTGCGACTTCAAAGTTTCTCAAAAAAATATGTTATTCATATTTGGATGGTACAACATTTCAGCCAGCAAAGTGAAGCCATTGTGAAGATTGCGTATTTGAAGAAATCGTTTAGCAATTTCTCGCGGAGTGTAACGTTTGATTCTCTCTCTCTCTCGCTCTCTTCTCTTCTCCCTTATCACTATCACTATCACTACATAGTATAAAACAAAGTCGCTTCCCGCTGTCTGTCTGTCCCTATGTCCTATCGCGGGCGAAGCCGCGGGCAAAAGCTAGTTCATAATAAACTAAAACGCTCTATAAATCTGTTTTAGTTGTAGAAGTGTTTTAGTGTTTTGTCTTCTTCTTTCACACTCAAATCATAATTCAAAAAAAGTTGACAAAACACTTTTATCTATAATAGGTAAGTATAGAGAGCGTTTTAGGTTTTTATGAATAAGGGAGAAGAGTTTCAATGTTTAGAGAATCAAATATTACGGCTGTAACCACTCACACATACATTTGCCTATTTTCCCATGCCTATTTATAAAACGCCTTTACATAGTCGTATAAATATTTGTATCGGTTTATATAAACATATATCAACATAATTCTTATGTACATATTTACTTTCAAAGCCTATGATTGAATGATTTTGGCAGACAACCTCTCAGTCCCTAAATCTACATGTTTAGGAAACCTATTCATAGCAAAAGAAGCCCAAGTATTCTTGTTTGTTTGCATGGAAAACTGGGCGTTTCAGGACGTCTGAAAATCTGATAATAGTGGGTATTTTTATGGACCAAAGGACCAGGTTGAACGACCGTCTTTCAGAATACTTTAATATGATTTCATGCTTTTGTGCTTTTTAGCAAAATGTTTTCAAAAAGTATAGCGTTGACACCGATAAATTACGCAGAAGTAGTTGAACGGATTTGAATGTAAGGTACACGGAAACATACTTATGTTTTGGATTAAAACATAACATAATGATACCTACTTTAACTTTTTTTTTTCTAGGATTTGGGGTAATACCGTTGGCACCAATTTTAATTTAAATATATCGAGGCAGAGCACGGTGAAGGTGGTGTGACGATTTGATAAGGTTTGCAGGGCCAACATGGCCAGAGATCGCAGAAAACGGTTTGGAAGGAAAAAGGGCAGGCCTTTGCCCAGCTGTGGGACACGAGATAGGCTAACAAAAAAAAACAAAAATGTATATTATTCTTTTTATATAATTAATGCAAAAATAATAATACAGCTAAGAATAAACTCAAGCAAAGCAGGAGAGTGTTGATAGTTCTTATACGATTTCAATATAAAAACGAAGCCCGTCTGAAGCGTGCCAAATGTAGGCTGATTCATAAACATGGCCTGCCTTCAAAGCCTACAGAAAATATGTAAATAAAGTTGTTCTATCAGAAAACAAAATTGTATTGTGTTGATTTTATCCTATTTTATCTGAGCTGGAAACTACGCCTCCGTGTTTCCAATTGTTATGGGTAAATACAAAGATAAGGTATTGTATTTTGAAACCAACTATTTTGATCAAAGGAGTAGGTTCGGAATTATTTAATTGGTATCAGATTTCGGATACGTTTATGTAAATGTGTAAAAATGTGATATGTTTATTTGTGTGGTACCACACCACAGATAATGTGCGAATTTCATTCCGAGGTTGTTCCGTTTTACGTTCAGACAAAGTGACAGCAGGTTTTATTTAATGATTTTTAATAAGATAAGGTAAGTTCTTAACTTAATTTTATTTTTAAATAGCTGCTACCGTAATGAACTCAATTATGAAGCAAAAATATGATTAATAAAATTAAAAATATTTTATCAAGTTTAATTTGCACTCATAAAGGAGCGTTGGTAATGGATGATAAGTAATTGAATGTAAGTGGCGCCAACGACGTTTGACAATTGTCACTTATTGTCGGTTTATCCAGCCATTTCGGAAATTAGCCGGAACAAACCGACAGACAGGCAGACAGACAATCATTTTAAAAATTGTATTTTTGTTATAAGTACAACAGTTGCATTTAATTAAAAGCTCTAATTTTGACATTACAAACAGACACTTCAATTTTATTTATTTGTATAGAATAGATACCAGCCCCTGCCTAGGCTTACAAAAATATAGTTTTTTTTGTCATTTCCATGTTTCCATGTCATAGGCGACTAATTAGTTCATTACGAGTCACGCAACGTGCTTACAAGTTACAATACTGATTTTACAAGCAATGTCAAAGTGACGACGACGTCTGACATGATTGGGGGGGAGGTATAGGGGGTAGTCATGCTTTTAGCTATTAGGTGCTATTAGTATAATGAGTTACAGAATGTATGACACGGTGGTGACATCAATTAATTTGTATTTTATGTTACCTTATTGTATATCTACCAACGTTACGTAAATACCAACACAAAAACTTAACTTATGAAGCCCGCAGGAATCTGCTGGATGCGAGAAGTAGGTCTAGAAACGGTCGAAGTGGCGGTACTTGGGGAGGCCTATGTCCAGCAGTGGACATCTTTCGGCTGAAATGATGATGATGAAACTTAGCTGCAACCTGAAAAACATACTGCATCATCAGTTTGAGTTAGTGCCATCTATTAGAAGTTGGCCACTTTTATTTAAATTATTCGTCGAAGTTTGGCGTCTCTTAATATAAAACCATTTCTCCGCAGGATGGCCGTGTTTGACACAATTAAAGAGAAGAGATTTTCCTCACTATTTATAACAACTTTTCATCTATAAATATTTTATATAATAATCTAGTTACTTTCCCGCTAAGTGCTAGAGCTAATAATATTATTTTACCCTCTGATTTTAAAACCCAATTTTAGTTATAAAAGTAACAAAATTTTTTTTTTTGTAAACCAACAAGTTAGTTGTTAAGTTATTTATGTTTTTATTTTGTAATATTGCATTTTATAGTTGTTCGTTGTTCCTATTTAATAAAATAAAATAAATCCCTAATCCCTATTTCGTTACATAAAATACATAAATTCACGCCTTTTCCCATTAGGGTCGGGAAACACTATGTTACAACACCAACTGCTAGGATCTTTACATGCTCTTTTTGCTTCGTTTACGTTCATATAATAAAATTATCTGATCATACACGCACTCCGGTTGCGAGTACTACGCACCTCACCTTTCTGAAGAACATCACCAATAAGTACAGTGTATGTCCTTTGTATGTCCTTCTAGGTCGTCCCCGGGGTTTCCACTCACATGCTGCCTACCTTTAGTTAGTCGCCTTTCATTCCTCCTCTCAATATGACCAACCCATCTAAGCATACCGTTTCTGTCACTACATTTTATTTTATTTCGTTGTTACAGGAGTATCCCTGGTGTACATACTGGTGGTCCTGCCAGGCCTGTTGCCGTGGCGGAGCGGGCCCGGTGCCTGGTTCCTATCGATGTGCCACCTCTTGGGGGCGCTGGCGCCCTGGTGCGGCTCCTTCCTCTACCACCTGTTCATGAACCACACCCGCGGGGAACAGCTGTACCACCGGCTGCTGCAGCTGGATATGCTGGGGATATGGGTCAGCCAGAGCATAGGTAAGTGGATATATTCAGTTAAGGTGGAAATTGCTGCGTTTGGATCTATCTTTGTCATTATTTCTTGGATGGTATTTATCGGTACAAAACAATTTGACAGTTCACTTGATTCTATTTCGAACTAGCTGCCCTAACAGACGTTGTCTTGTCTTCAATTCCCTTATAAAAAGGTACTTCCAATTTTTCCCGTATTTTCCAATTTTCCTAGCAACTTTTCAATTTTTCTTTCCGTAATAACTGATGCGCTTACCAACGAACAGCATTTAATTTTTTTATCATATAGAATTAAGTTGACTAAAAAATACTGGTTAGACTTGATTTCAATTATGTGGGTATTGAAATAACGTTTAGTCAACCGAAAATGCAGAAGTTTTGGTATTTATTTGGCGAAGATTTAATAAGATACCTGCTCAAACGGAGCACAAGCGAGACACTAAACTTGTAGAGAACTCTTCGCAGAATTGACCACACGGCTAAATATAGAGATATAGTTAGTTAGATAAAGTTAGTCCTGTGTCCACAGTCTACTACTAAGCAAACCGCAACCAAGAATAACCTGCCTACATGTAGGTACTCGTAGTTCAACCTCAAAGTGTCGCCCACTGATGCTTCGAAAGTTCGATAGTCGTCGTGGGTGGCTCTTTACCACAACCAGATCATTACAGGGTTAGCAAGTGCAATCGTACTATGAGGAAAGTAGTTTTAGAAAGGGTTTTAAAAAGGTACGTATAAGTAGGTGGTACGGACCGCTTGCGCCACAAATCACGAAATGCATTTAGGAAATAATTCTGTGTGTGTGTTTGTATGTTTGTTACTTCTTCACGCTCAAACGGCTAGACCGATTTGGATGAAATTTGGTATGTAGTTCGTTTTTACCCTGGATTAACACTTAAGCTACTTTTTATCCCGGTCTACGTGGGTGAAACCGTGGGGCGCAGCTAGTATAACACAAATAGACAACAATGCACTAACTACATAATAACAAAATTTTTACAATACCTAAATCAAAACCAGCACAATACTTGACAAGCATTACGGAATCGACAGGTAACGAGTGTTGTCTGACCGCGCACATGTCAGATGTATGTATGTATGTCCATTGCCTGTCTGGCACAGATATTCATGAATGGAACTCGGCTACACGTCACTTATGCCTGGGATATATAAGGCTAGTTTTTGAAGCTAAGATAGTAAGCTAGTGTTAGTAAGCTAGCAAGCTATAAGTCAAAGTCAAAGATTTATTTGCAGATAAATATGGTTACAAAAGTTCTTACAATAGTAATATAGAGTAGCTTAATCATAACATAATGACGTGCAAATTTTTGGTAAATAAACAATCAGATTATTTAAATTTAAACTCAAGGAATTTTTTTACTCTGGCTTCGTGTATACGGAACTAGCTTTATTTCTAGGCTAGTTGGACGCTGATAAGCAATACAATGTCAAGCCACACGGACTTCATTTTGAGAAAATGGCGTCTAAAGATTTCATACCAATTCTTAATACATTTGTTCGAAAAAATATGTATTTACCGGCTCTTTTCTATATTTGTTAAAAGGAATAATATATTGAAAGTAGATTAGTATCATAAAACGAGAAAAAGCTAGTAAGTTTTTCCAATAAATGAGATTATTGCATATTGCAAAATATGGAACACGCTATAATATTTGAAACAGGAAATTAAGGAACTTAACACAATTTTGCTAAATTCTGATTCCGAGATTTAATGAGAGTAAATGTATGCCAAGAAGCTTAAATGACTATTGATAAAAGTATGTTCTCACTTATAGTTTGTAAAATAGTTTTAAATAAAAGTCGTAAATATTTTTTTTTTTTATTAACATGAAAATACAAGAAAGTTAACTTTTTTTTAAACAAGACGTCTGTCTAATTTAGTATCATAGACCACATACATACGGTGCGGCAGGATATACAGAAGACCGAAGAGTATAACCTGACTCTCTGCTAAGCGTTTGTGAACTACGAGAAAGCTTTCGATTTGATCGAGACATGGGCTGTACTGCAGTCTCTTCAACGGTGCCACATTGACTATCGGTACATTGCGGTGCTGAAGTGTCTATACGAAAACGCCACTATGTCAGTCCGACTCCAGGACCGAACCTCGAAACCTATCCATCTACAGCGAGGTATGAGACAAGGAGATGTTATCCAGTCCGCACTGTCCGCACTGTTCACCGCTGCATTGGAGGATGTCTCCAAGGTTCTGGACTGGAAACTGCTAGGCATCAACATCAATGGCGAGAACGTCACTCATCTTCGGTTTTCCGATGATATAGTAGTCATGGCTGAGACTATGGAGTACCTCATTACAATGCTCGACTACCTCAGTAGAGCTTCCGAAAGAGTGTGTCTTAAAATGAGTATGAAAAATGCAAAGGTCAAATGAAACATAGACATGTCAAATGCCCATGTCTCCGATCTTCATGAGAGTGGTTCTCTCATGAAGATCGGAGACGCTTCACTCGAAGTTGTGGACGAGTATGTTTACCAAGGACAAACTGTGCAGTTAGGTACGTCCAACTTCGAGAAAGAGGTCAATCGTCGAATCCAACTCGGCTGGGCAGCATTCACATTTACATATACCGTAGTTTCTCGTGTCTCAAGACAAAAATCTTTAACTAGTGCGTGGTGATAACCTACTGCACTGTAATTTGGTCGCTCACAATGGGCCCTTATTATAAGGCTAAAAGTCACCCAAAGTGCATTGGAAAGGGCTATGCTTGGAGTTTCTCTATGTGATCGAATCAGAAATGAAGAGATCCGCAGAAGAAGAACCAAGGTAACCGACATAGCCGAAGAATTGTCAAACTGAAGTGGCAGTGGGAAGGGCACATTGCTCGCAGAACAGAAAGAGATCCGCAGGAGAAGAACCAAGGTAACCGACATAGCCCGAAGAATTGCCAAACATAAGTGGCAGTGGGCAGGGCACATTGTTCGCAGAACAGAAAGAGATCCGCAGGAGAAGAACCAAGGTAACCGACATAGCCCGAAGAATTGCCAAATTTACGTGGCAGTGGGCAGGGCAAGGGTTATTCGATAGAATAATGTAAATATCGATCAGTTCTTACATTACGTTCGGGGATATCAAGAGGCTTATTTGAGTTGATAGGTTCAGTATTTTTATTAAAATCTTTTTTTGTATTGAAGTTCGCAAGATTGACCAGTAATTGACCCAATGATCAATTACTGGTCAATCTTCTTGATCTAATTGACCCCATGATTTCGGCGGTGACATCTTTCTACAACAAAATAAGGAAAAAGTTAGTAGTAGTGGTGCTGGTCTATAAAAATAATACCTAAGCAACTCGATATAACTCAAGCATGACACCTTTTTGTATGAGGATTATCAGATCTTTTTGAATAATAGCAATTTTTCCAATATAATTTCAAGGTACTTAAAATAAAAAAATCTCTCGTAAACAACTAGCTTACATTCAGCAATAACATGCTAAGCACCGTAGACTGCGCTAAAGTTTTACTCAAAAGTCCTTATCTGTTTAGCAATAATGTGTTATGCTGCATAGTACGATATACAGTATTGTTTTGTATTTAGCAATAATCAATCAAGTGGTTATCATAGCTATTTTCTTACAAAAGTTACATTATGTCAATCTGATAGGACCAAATTACATTATTTTAGGGTAAGAAAAAGCTTTACCTTTGAAATGTAACTATACAATTATTTAATTTATTCGTTTTCTAATTTAAGTCGGCCACATAACCTATAAAAAAATCAATTATGAAAATCTTAATATAACAGAATAATTACTGACTTACCTTGATGACCCCAGCGTGGATTGCATACAATTCACTACAACAATGGTTTGTATAACTAATCCAAGTAATTACAATGGGCATATGAGTTATTTTTTTAATTTTTACGTGAACTTCGTTGTTTAGCGCTGCGCCGAAGTACTGAATGACATTTCGCAACACAGTGTTAAGTCTCATAACTTATTTATTGTGACAACAGATGACACTACTTTAAATGTCGACCGTGTTAAGGAGCTTGACGGCGTATTGACAAATGTTGTATACGTGATTTCACATTTGTTTTATGTTAAAAATGAAGTTTTTCCGTACTTGTTTGATTTAAGTGACTTGAAACACTTTTGCATAATATTAAATACGGGACGTATTTTCAGAATACATCTGCATCTCCGAAATTGACTTTTTGTGGGTTGACACATTATTGCTTATCAGCATCCAGTTAGCTTCTGAAAAGCTAGTAGTCTAGCGTCTCAAGCCAGGATAGTTTAATAGGCTGGTGTTCTATTTTTGAGCTAGTAGCGTCCCCCACCACCGATTTTACTATCCTGGCTTGTGTACTAGCCTCGTGTGGCCGGCGAAGATAGATAGAACCCAATCGGATCATTTTACTCTACGGACTAATTAAGTCACCGCAATGCCAAGATATCAAGCTTAAAATTTACTAGCATCTTGTAAACAGGACTAGCTTTTGCCAATAGCCAGGACACAGAATACGGAGGTTCTAGCTTGATATCCTAGCTTTAAAAACTAGCCTCGTGTATCCCGGGCATTACCTACTCGTATGGCATACGTACAGTCAAGTCTTATTCAGGATGTAATTTTAATCGTCTTTATCCTCTCAAGGGGTCATTGTACTCATCATTATGAACAACTTTTACTACGGGACCAAACCTGAAATCGCGAAAATAAAATCAGCTGCTCCCTACATTTTGACGAGTTTGATGTAGATAAATGTACTGAAAAGCTGATTTTTTTTTCGCGATTTCAGGTCTGGGGGCCTACTCCCTAAGTCCGTCCGCCTTTCCGTCCGTCCGTTCATCCGTCCGTCTGACATTACGATCCATCAAAACAAGTGTAAAAGTTAAATTTTTCGGACGGGCAAAAGCACACCGGGAGTAGGGACAACTGGCAAATCATGTTGTCATTCATACTTCGTTCGGGCCCCGAACCAATCATCCACCCGTGGGTGATACGGAGTAAGAAACGCCCGTAACGAAGGCCGAAACTACGGGCTTCGTGCTTAGGGAGTAGGCCCCTGGTCCCACACTACAAGTTGTTCATAGTGATGAGTCACCCCTTAAGAGGATAAAGACGATTCAAATTACAGCCTGTTTAGCTTCATCAGTATTCAAAATAACTATTTCCTTTATAAGGACACACAATACCTTTTTAAACTACGGTAGTAATTATTGATCGGTTTTATGTGTCCGTTTGTATCCGCCTACTCACTGTCGAACGCAGGTATGCCTACGCTTTAAAATCCATTCCCTTGAGCATTACCTCTGTGGCCTGTACAATATTCCCTTCGAGTGGGTGTCATTTGAAATGACACGTTCACTGAAAGTAAATACTTATCGAGCGAGCTACTGATGTAGACAGGCTGTGACATGGTTTTTCCTAATTCTCTTGTTTTCTGCCTATTTCTGCGTTGGAGTAGAAACTGATTTTAGCTTCGGAAAAGGTAACTAAAGAAAATATTTTATACATTTTTCTATGACGTGAAGACAGGATATCACAAAACTTTACATTAATTTAGAATGTAATTAGTGTACTCTTATAATAATAAAACGTAAAAATGTACAATACTAACAAGGGTAAAATAATATGTTAATTTTGTCTCGCACAAAACGTGTGCAAATATTATAGGCAAAGGAGCGACTTGTAGGTACTTGGCAGAGCAAATACATTAACGACATTGCCTCCTACCTACGCAGAGTAGGAAAATTAGACTGAAACCAGCCGGGTGAATATTATTAAACATTTTGTACCTAAACGAAGTACGACCTAAAACTTTATTAAAGTCAGGTTTTTAATAACTATTTAGACTGAACTGTGTTATGTTAAAAAATAATTAAATTAAAATAAAATTAAGAATAATTTCCTCCCAGCAGTATATAACTTAGATAAGTTCGTAGTCGAAGTAAAAACGAATTAATCTGAAATACACTGAAAAACAGGTGCACGATACGCAAGTTTTGCTTTAAAAGTTTAGAAGCTGCGAAGCAAGACGCTTAATAAGAGTGTGGAATGTTATAAAATATCTCCTCCAACATCCTCTTCAACATATAACTTTTAGGATTTATGATACATTTACTAGTTAGACTTGAAATCAGAGAAATCTATGTCAATGAACCTATGTCAACATTGAACACATTTTTTATCATCCACGAAAAAGCGTAGTCTATATGCGAGCAATCTTTCAGCGTCCAACAAACAGCCTTTAAAGCGAGTAAAGTGCTTAAAGCGATTGGTCATTGAGCGTCGAGTGAGGACGTCTCTTGTGATCATTATCTTTGCTTTTTAACCGACTAAAAAGGAGGAGGTTCGTCGGTTTTTTTTTTAAACTTACCTACTAGTAGACGGTGTAAATGGCGCCTATCCACTTTAAAACCTCCATAAAGACAAAAAAACGTTCACGGTAGCCACAAAAAAAAATCATTTCAAATTCATCGTTCATTTAAAATTAAGCTTTCATAAATAAAAGTGATATTGCGAGGACAATAACCACGTTCAAGTAGCTAATTTATTTTAAGATTAAATGTATTTTATTACAAGACTTTTTAGTCGGCCATTGTTGGATTATTTTAGACACATAACGCTGTTAGCGAGCAAGTCACGCGACTGCTATGCTATAATAAACTTGTGAATGTGTGAAGGGTTCAGTTCTACTTTAATTGCAATAATTATGATGGGAGAATTTTCTTTCTAAAAAAAAAACGGCAAAGTGCGTGTCGGACCACGCACAATGAAGGGTTCCGTAGTTGAAAAGAACTTATCCCAAAAACAAACTGAACATTATTGTCCCATTGAATCCCAAAAAATTTTTGTTTATGTGATTAAATTACAAATTAACAATTTTTGGACTTATTCCTTTACTTGTGCTGTGAGACCTTGCTTCTTGCCAAATTTCATGATTCTAGGACAACGGGAAGTACCCTACAGGTTTTGATTTACTTGCGAGTATCAAAATGTGTCGCATAAGTGGCCGTATTTTTTTATTGCGTTGACTTAGAAGCTTGATTTTTTTAGAATTCCAAGGGACCATAGACGTATGTATTTGATATTAATTTCAACTTGATACCTCTACGGATTCCTGAGAAAAAGGGTCTTGACAGACAGACAGACGGGCAACAAAGTGATCCTGTAAGGGTTCCGTTTTTAGGGTTCCGTACCAAAATGGTAAAAAGGAACCCTTATGGTGTGACTCAGTCTGTCTGTCTGTCTGTCACAGCTGTATATCTCAAGAACTACTAATGCTATCAACATGAAATTTGGAACAGTTTTAGATAACGTTTATCCAACTATTTTGCAAATAAGAAAGAAATAAAAATATTTATATTTTTTTGCAACAGGGACTGAAAGGGGGTCCTAAAAATTCAATGTGAAGACACTAGGGCATGTGGGGTATCATATGAAAGAACGCTGTTTGCACATTCTCAAACTTTTTTTTCCTTTTTTTTAAGCCGCATAGTTTTCGACTTTTGATGAAAAATGTAAAAAAACATACCGTTCCCCCCCTTATCTCCGAAGTTTGCAAAGCGAAAAATCTGAAATTATTCTGTGTGATAGAAGTTTATGTAAAGATTACAGAAAAAATAAAACGATGTCTCTAAATAGCACACTTTTTTAGAAATTGGAACGGAACCCTCGGTGCGCGAGTCCGACTCGCTCTTGACCGGTTTTTTTTCCTATTGAGCTACGAAACCTTAAAAAGAAAAAAAAGTGAAAGTGTTATTGGGTTTTTCCATCTGGTATTTCTCAGTAGCAGCCCGGAGTCTGAAATTGTGCCCAATTGATGGCAATAGGCTCGCCCCTTATTACATGGGACTCAAACATAACTGTAGAAATGTGGGCGTACTATAGGTATACCTCTGCCTAACCCTTCGGGGATTACAGGCGTGGTGTTATGTATGTCATGTTATTTTTTTTTCTGATATATAGAGCAAGAATAAGCTAATAAGTTCCTTATGCTTAACCAGTGATTAAGCCTACCTCCGAGATCAGAGGGCAATTCTCGTAATTTTAAGAACGTTCGCATTCTAATCTCAGTCGCAATCTGTCAAAAAAGCCTCTAATTTCCCTACATTTTTGACATTGATTGTCGTTGAGATGACACTGCGACTTGAATTTGAACGTTTTTTAAGTACGAGAATTGGCCTTCAGGTTTTGGTTATGATTGATACCTCGATTTGACAAAAGACAAGCACCTGTACCAAGGTTTAATCGTAACCAACCCTGGATTAAAAAACGCAGGATTAAGATACTACACTTATTTGAAATGTTTCCCATCTTTCTTGTAACATATCCATTGATATAATTATGACAACAGATGATTTATTGATTTTATATTGGTAAACCATTCGCAACAGCCAACAGCAAACTGATTTAATTTACATCAGATTTACTGATTAGGCAAAATCAAGCTCTTTGATTCATACACAATCCTTTGAAATTATAACATTCGAAATATTTACTCGACCAAAACAACTGGCTGAATTTTAAATTCGAATCTCTTTGATCCGCGCGATGACAAAGAGTATTTGAATTGTAAATCTGAATTTCATAAGATTTCATAGTTTAATACTTTGGTAGAGACTTGATACAAGTCTGTGAAAACAAAGTATTCTACGAATTTTGTACTTTCTGATTTAAGATTTCAAACTTTTCTTATTAAGTAATAAGTACTGGCGAATTATTGTTTTGTTGATGTAAGCATGACCGAACCGTGTTATTAATTAAAGAGGTTCGTCACCGAAATAACAATTATTTTTTATTAATCTCCTAAAACACTGGAGTTACACCAAGAATATACCGTATACAGGGTGTAAGTGTAAACAGTCGCAAACTTTTAAGGGGTCATTGTACTCATCATTATGAATGAAATTTTCGCGATTTCAGGTTTGGTCCCATAGTAAAAGTTGTTCATAATGATGAGTACAATGACCCCTTAAAAGATTGCCACTGTTTACACTTACACCATGTATTCTTGGTGTAACTCCAGTGTTTTATGAGATTAATAAAAAATAATTGTGTAGGTCTTTCAGAAATTCAATCAAAACTTTTCTTTGTCTATATGTCGCAGGTTTATGACAAAATCAGGTTTTTGAACAAGAATGTTGACGGCGCTCCGCTGCACGGGGCTCATATTTCTGTCAATAATTGATTAGGGCACGTATCCTTTGTACACTTGCAGTTAAAATATTGTGTACTTACTTAGTTCGTAACCGTAAGTTTTATTTTATGGGCCGAATATTTCGATACCTATATTAAGTATGTATAACCTATGTAAAATCAGGCCGACAATCACTTCTTTTCGAACGTCAAAAGTAATAATTGCTCAAAATGGTGTGCTTTTTGGGCATTTGGGAGCTGTCTTTTGTAATTCCACCACTTCCTACTAGCATTTTAAAAATCTCAAGATGTGGCTAAACCAATAAAACAGCATCCAATTCCAATTTCTTAAAAACACATTTCCAAATAATGCAACCTGCAATGTTAATAGACACTTGAAGAAACTTGCCAAATGAGACAAGCATCGTTACTCGATAGATGGCGCCACTCGAGTCGGCGGGCCCACAGTGCAGCCCTAATGAATCATGGAACCTCCGGTAATTGCTTCCCGCATAGATTCCAAGGGAATTCCGTTTCCGATATAGGTCGTTACTTAGCTATTGGATTTAAGGCCAGACTCTGAGGGACTATGATTTAATAGTGTTATCTATTTTTTTATGTTAGCCTACACTGTCCTACTGCTGAGAAAATGCCAAATTCTTCAAAGCATCCTTTTCCAAGGCACCTCGATCTAACCTTTGCGATACTCGTCTAGCTTGTCTCGCCACCTCTTCCTGCTGGACCGGCCTCGGCAGCGCCATCCATCCTCAGGTACCCACCGTGTGGAGACAGTTACCCAGCGGTAGCCATGCATGCGGCTGATATGACCCGCCCAATACTATTTTAGCTTGGTACGTCCTACGTCTAAGATCCCCCATTTTGGAGCGCAGCTCTAGGATCTCCAGGTTTGTTTCGTGTTCTGTTAGTTCGTTTCACGCCCAGAATACTGCTTATTCATAAACAAGAATTTTCTTATGTTATATAAAGGCACCAAGTATCGGTCTGTTAAAGGTACACAGTAAGAGATAGTTTAAGAGAGATCAAAACGCAAAGTTCAATGCTACGCGTTGCTACGCACTGCTACACCCCGCTACGCAATGCTACGAGAGCTACGAAAAACCGTAGCTTAGTAAACTTTTCTCAGTAAACTCAATTTCGAAGTAACAAATAGACGTAATCTAATCATCATAAGTATACATAAGTACTCGTAGCTGTTATTTACATACTAATACTAGAGTTACATTTCACAAGGACATTTAAACGTGCCTATATCTTCATAAATAAAGTATTTAGTTGATTGAAACAAACAATATTATTAAAAAACATACAGACTCCAGTTTGTTTTAATACAATGTTGAGTACCCAACCCCCATTCTATATTAAAGCTGAGTATTACCTACAAGCCCAAAACACAGAGCGCTAAATATTCACGCTTCGTTACTGAAACCCATATCATCAGTACGTATTACCATGTTTTGGAATTAGAAACCTTAATTTATTTACACATAGCTCTATTTCCACTGAAACTGAATTTGTTTCATGTACATCTGCGATCACTTAAAATCAACTTTGCAATCATGATTTTAAAGTTGAAATTGGTCCAGGTGGTGAAGTACATGTAAATTCCATTAACAACGAATGTGAATTCGCGTTCATCCATTCATAATCTTCATCTTTATTATGCACACCATAAAAATTACAGATATAAATATTGAAATGTGGATTTGGGAGGGAGTAAAAATTGTGCCGCGGGGACGTGGAGTGGACCCAATATTTTGATTTGTCTTACATGCAGCTGGGCGTTTCCAAAGTTTATCTAAAAATATCCATGAAAAAATCCGCAAATTGCTACTTTTATTAACTATTTTAGAAAATCCAAACATTATTCAAGCGTTGTTCAAAAATAACAAGAAAAAATATAGCTGCTTTTAACCTAGAAATAAATTGCTTGCTAGACTCCAAGGAAAAAGTCGCCGAGATGTTTTCTAAATTACATTTTTAGTCGAGATAAAGTTTGCTGAATTTAAATCGTGTGAAACAAGTAAAACAGATTTATCTCAAAACATAGCATGATGCGTACAAACCTTACAGAAATAAGTACTAAAAATAAAACAAAAGCTCTTGCAAATTAATCTTTTTTTTTTTCACGATTTCCAATTAATTTTCACAAGTAACAGAGTGTCGTTATCAATGTGTTAACCAGATTACCATGTAACAATAAACATGTTGGTCTGAGAACTACGAGATTTAACACGATAACATCTTGTGAAATCATAAACATAAAAACCTATTAACGCTCCGCAAGCGTGGGCGTGGACGTTCTGTGTGATTATAGTAAGTAATGTAAACCTATGACTTTTACTTGTTTTAAATAAATATTAACATACCATCACGGATCACGCCTGTATTCCCCGAAGCGTTAGGCAGAGTTGCACCTAAAGTACACCCACATTTCGCCAGTTATGGTTAGGTTCCATCCATGAGGGCGAGCCTATATTGCCATCAATGGGGCACAAATCCAGACTCCCGATTGCTATTGAGAAATTTCAGATGGAAAACCCAATAACACTTTGCCCGACTACTACACCAATCATCTGCCTAGCCTTCTCCCAACTACGTTGGGGTCGGCTTCCAGTCTAACCGGATGCAGTTGAATACCAGTATTTTATATGGAGCGACTGCCTATCTGACCTCCACAACCTAGTTACTAGGTAATACCACAGTCTATACATCATACAGTCGTCCGACGAAAGCCCGAACTGCTTACTTATTTCGCCAAACTTCGTAAGCAGTTCGGGCGTCGTCGGACGACTGTATGATATGTAGACTGTGGTAATACGATACCCTTTGGTAAGACTGGTTGTCAGACTTTCGGGCTTCTGACGACCCGTAACGACTGTCAAACGGCTTAGCGGCTTAGCGTGCTTTTCGAGGCACGGAGGAGTCTCATTTATGTAAAGATGGTCACCCATCCACGGACCAACCGCGGCAAGCGTAGCTTAACCTGGTGGATCGATGCGTGCGGCTGTTATAACTTAGCCACAAGCCCCTGCCCGTTAATTTATATTAAAGTTAATTTAATTACATGTAAAAATACTGTTGACATTGATGGGCGATTACTTTTTGCTACAAACACTTTCTACGAGTTCTACAAAAATAAAACTTACTAGAAACGTCTAGAGGCATGTTCCGATTATTGGCGACATTTTAATTAATTACACAATGATTGACCTCTAGACTGGTCTGTAAAACTGGTCATGATTGACCAATTATCCTTTTTTTCTGACATGACTAGTCTTTCAGAATCTTTTACAAGAGCTTGTTAGTAGTTATCCGAAAAAAATATCTATAGCACCCACGCTCTATAGTTTCTTTGCTAACAGTTGCCTAAAGCAAAAGACGGTTCCTTGCGAAGCCGAACTTGTTCTAGACCTCGATGGCCCAAAATCATTTATTTTGTCTATAAGGCCCTTAGCACACCATAGCAGCGAAACCGCAACAGTTCAATTCAACTGAATAGTAATAGTAATAGTAATCTTGATTTATTTCTCTCTTCACAAAGGTTCACTTAGTTTATTTTATAAATACGGACAAGAATAATAACGTAACTTTGCAAAATCAAAAATATGATCCTTTGTGAGAGACTGCTGGCGTCCATACTAGGATACCCTGTGTGACAGATCACCAGGCTCTCAGCCCGAATTTAATCTAATGACAATTGTAAACTATTATAATACTCTAGACAAATTAATTATTGCTGAAGGGAAAAAACAGACATGTTCAAATAAATTAACCACAAAAGAAAAAAGAAAAACAGAATACTTAAAATAATAATAAAAAAATGTATGCGTTATGTGTGTGTGTTATGTGTTAAGTGTAAGGAGAGGTAGAATAATGGTGTGAGTGTGTGTGTATGTGAATGGTGTTTGTTACAGTCAAGAACCTGCAATAAATTAAATATCACCATTGAACAATAAGTAGAGCTACGCTACGGAGCAGCTCTGCTCCGTGGCGTCATAGTCCAATTTTTGTAACCAGATAGAGAGGGTTTTTTTGCAACGCTGCTTGGGTAGGTCAAAAATTGACAAAATTCCGTTAATTTTGTTATATAAATAGCTTCCGAGAAAACCAAAATGTCGACGGGAGAAAGCAGTATGGAATCGCATGATGTTGCGCTACTAGAGTAACGGAA
The DNA here is from genome assembly GCA_905163495.3 of Cosmia trapezina. NCBI lineage: Eukaryota > Metazoa > Arthropoda > Insecta > Lepidoptera > Noctuidae > Cosmia > Cosmia trapezina. The sequence goes on from LR991029.1 coordinate 21,194,381, forward strand.
CACATCGAAACAACATGAGGTTTCGCGGCGTAGATGTGCTAAGGCCCTCAAACATTGACCAATATAGAATTTTTCAGACATAACTAGACTTTCCGAACTTTTACAAGATTTTTTTAGCAGAACATAAAGCAAAAAAGTATGGATAACGCTCACATTTTAGTTGTTTTACTACTTTCAACCGACTTAGGCGTAAGTACTAATCTATCTCGTTGAGTAAAATGTTACAAAATCTGTTGTAACTAATTGCGGATTCGGCTATGGCCGTGGGGATTTGTCTCATCCGGCCTTTATAACGAGCTTCAAATGTGGCCAGCCTTGAGCCTCTATTGAATTTGTGCACAATTAATAAGGGTTGTGTTTACATACGGGCATACATATGGGCATATCATGCTTGTAACGATTGTTCGGGTCAATAGTGCGGAAGGATTATTTCGCACGATTATCATGGAATAGATAAAGGGAATCTGCGCACGTACATTCAGAGGAGCTCATTTTCATTTTCAATATTATGAAAATGAAAATAAAATCTACACTAGAAGTGTGTGTAATAATAACACACACTGCTAGTGTAGATTTTATTTTCCTAGAAGTTTTTAGTTTCCTTTTTTTTTACTAGAAGTGTGTGTAATAACACACACTTCTAGTGTAGATTAAGAAAACTTACTGTAAAAAATGTAAATAAAACGAAACAAAAACGAACGTGACTAAAGTACCCCTCATATTCAGAGGATGAAAAAAACGAAATAATATAAGTTTTCCTCGACTTTCATTTACCATTTACAATATCGAATTTAAAATATCAGAAACAATGCCACCGCTGCCGCTGGCATCCGCATCACTTCGCATTCGGTGCGGAACGGATAAATGCGAATACGTACGGATCGTGAATTGGCACGGAACGGTTAACTTGACCTATTAACAAATAAAAGCACTTTACAATGCAAACCAGTTTTTATTCGAGGAATTTTTGTCGGGGGTAAGTATGTAGTTAAGTTTTATACAGAGTGGCTATTAGGATATCACATTAATTGAAAACACGTATTCACTACATGATTCTGGACACCCCCTACTTAAGAAAATAATTTCCGCTTCGCGCATCTTACACCACAATATAATACCTACCTAACCAGATCAAATGCCTTGGAAAGGTCTAGTTTTATAGAATTTAAAGTTTTAATTCTTTACTCAAGCTAATTACCTACAACATTTACAACTACACTGTACAAAGTCTTAACTTAAACACTCAAGTTGCTGAGTCTGGCCTGGTAAAGGGTAATTTAGAAAACTTTTTATGGGCCTATACTTAGTAAGCTTTATTTCTTGACCTTTAAACAAGTTAAAATTGTTTTACTGATATGGTTCTGATCACAATCTTTTATTCCCATACTGCCCGACTAGAAAATCCATGTTTTGTTTTTAATCGAAACAAAAGAGCAAGCAAGCTTATTTATTAACCCAACAACTTTCTCTAAATGAGTACTTAAGTATTTTCATCTCACGAACCGACACGTGCTATACTTGTGTTGCAAACCAAGTGTACAAACACTTGTGTGTGTAAGCACAGCAGCTCTCGGTACCGTCCGAGACAATGGCGAAGTCGTCATTATACACACATTTATAGCGTGTTTGTTCATTTGGTAAACACAAGTAAAGCGCGAATCGCTTCATGAGATAAATACTATATCAATAATACTATACTTATTTATACTATTCATAGCTAAAATAGAGGGTACATCTGCCCCACTACACAGTAACGTTAATTACTTTACAAACTGCGTAAGTTATTAAGTGGCGAAGTTAAGGCTATAAAACATATCGCTATCGTCTTGCCCACAATTGCCCATTACTGGGAGCACCCGCCCGCCCAAGTTTCAAAGTAAGCTTAGTTAAATTATACGAAGAGAAGGGTTTTTTAAACTGATGTTTTTTTAATTTTACGTAACACATGTGTCACAAAAATTGTAACCACTTTCTTATTTATTAAAGATTATATTATTTTTTAAATGGCTTTGACATATTATCTCGGGACCATGGGGTCTCGGACCTTTGGAAAGCGAAGTCGCAGAGGCCCGTTAGACAATTATAAGTTTTGAGGCACCAACTGACGATTATCCCTTTAAACACTATGCAAATGCACCCAAAGACATTCCCCGGTTGGTGGAGGACTATTGCAGAAAACATAATTGTCTGTTTTTATTAACTGTGCAATAACATGGATCTGGCCCTGTAATGTTGGGCATGTTTTTACCAAATATAATAAAATAAATATTGGGCTAGGGGTTTGGGTGGCTATAGAAAATTGGTAACCAAGAACTATGGAAGGACTATGTCGCCTGCCTGATCAATTTTATGTAATACACGGATAAAATGGCAGGGGGTGACTTGCACACTTAATAATGAGCCCCCGAAAACTGTCGCTAGCACACAGTGACGTAGCGACACGGCAACACTTCCTGAGGTGCTCGGGAGTGGAGAGGATGATACTGTCTAGAAAAAAGCCAGATTCGCCAGATTAACTTTTGATGTGAATAAAATATAGAGAAATTAACGTTTTGTTCATTAATATCATAACTTTATACGGTTTTTAATTTTTCTGTCTTTGAAATGGGAGTAGTAGGGATTCCCATATTCTGGCGCACGAGAACTGGGGGTGACCATGACTGGCCAATCCTAAAAAAAAAAAAAAAAAAAAAAAAAAAAAAAAAAAAAAAAAAAAAAAAAAAAGGGTTTTGGGGTGCGCTGATTCCATTTCTGCGGTCCTTTTTCACGTAGCATGCTCCGTTGCAAAGATACAGAAATCAATTAGGGTTCTAGCTCTGTTCAATTGGTTAATGAGGTACCCCTCGTTAGCGCTATTGTCACCTCACCTCCCACGGCTCATTATAAGTAATACCTCATCTTTACAATGATAATGGTAATGAGGCATGCTACTTGCTATGGAGGCGAAATGGTTTCTGTCTCATCCGCAATAAAACTGCATACTTCTTTCCTTGGTACTTTTATTACATTTCAGTCTTACTTCCGAAAATATCTATGAAACATTACATCTATTAACATATCATTGTAAATACTGTCGCTTGTAAATGATTTTAGAAAATTCAACATTGTATATCCATAAAACTTATGTAATAAATACATCAAACAGTACTCGTCGCAAACTGATGTAAAATCGTTTTGGATTCTCTCCGTATTCCAGTCCCACCTTTTACAATTCCTTTTTAAAAATATTTGATAATATCCTTTAGGTGCTCGTCCATAAGAATCGAAATATTGACCAACACCAGTCTCATCAACATATATGGCTACCCAATGCGACCCCGGCTTATCATCGGTATCCAAATTGCTTATCAAATACGTTGGTACTTGAGTATGTACTGGTAATCTGTTTGCAGCATATACATTTCTTTCAAGACTTGGATGAATTTGTTTTAAGTGTTTCTGTATTTCTATTGTATTCATGTTATATCATTGATAATAACCAATTACAGTACCAATCTATCCAGTGAATCAGTGAATCATACAGGAGTGTTGTTATGATTAAGCAACTACTAGAAGCACATTAGACAACATTAACAATAATTTTGTTAAAGATATTAACATTTAAACACTTAGTACATGGTATAAATAGCCTCCTGCAATAGCTAAAACCATACAGTTGAGTCGGCGGAAGAAGACAGTTTGGATTACTTACAGTGAGTGTAACTCTCAACATACAGCAATAGCAATGGAGGTAAGCGATTCATTTACTTATAGATTTGTTGACCTGATGTGTACTATACTTACTAGTATTAAACGATCATCGTGTTGTTACAGAATTCCTTCAACTTCGGTGATGATATTACTTACAAACAATATTACTATCCACTCTCCCCTCGCGATGAAGAAGACAGTGGAGAAATGGTGATTAAAATGAATAGTAATACAAGGAAAGGAAGTCTTCAGTGAGCAATTTAGAAGAATTTTTCGAAGTACAACCGGAAAACAAGAAGAAAAAAGCACTATCTTCAACAGTGTCTCGAGCTGTAGCAGGAGGAGTGTCTTATATAACAACCAATACAGATGACGGGAACCAGTCAACGCACCTAATCAAAGTAGAAGTTTACGACATGAAAAAACTGGCGAAAATTCCAATAACGGAGCATTGGAAACATGCCAGTTTACGGATAAAGTACTATGTCAAAGAAAACAACAGCAAAATATTCGACAACACCAACAAAGTAATACATAACATTACGAAAGAAATTGCCGAGAGTGATAATGTAAAAAAGTATTTTTTTTGTAATGACAAGTAGGGTATAACAATTAACCTAATTGCTTAATGGATAACTATTGTGTCTATTGGTAACTTAATGAACTATTTAGTGATCTTAATAAAAAGTATTTTTTTAGTAATGATAAGTAGGATATAACAATTCACCTAATTGCTTAATGGATAACTATTGTGTCTATTGGTAACTTAATGAACTATTTAGTGATCTTAATAAAACTTTCGTAAAGTCCAGGTAATCATTAACTTATTTAATGCATTGTAAGTAATCCTAACTATCTTTTTCCACCGACTCAATTGTATGGTTTAATATTATGATGATAAAATAAATGACGTAAAATACCTGCATATGTTTTTCATTTATATATTTTACAATTTTTATGTAATATTTAATATACATATACAAGGTGAATCAGAGGATAAATGAAAAATTAAGTATTTTTTTACATAATATTTATTTCAAAACATTTTGTAATACAATTTTCTCCTTATATCAAGATACACTTTCTCTTAGTCTAACTACTATAGTCAACAGTAACATTTCTGTTTTTATCTATTTCAAGCAGGATTTGATGGATCATAATAAATTCTATTCATTTCTTCTAATACGGAGTCCATTTTTCCCAATCAACCTTCTTTCTTACTTTGGTAATCAACTTCTTATCACCACTACTCGGAGTTGAAAAATGCTCACCACCAACTTCTGGTATGAAGCTTAGGTCCCTTGCTTGAAGCTGATTTATATAATCACTTCTTTTTGGATTTCCAATGTAAGTTATTGGTACTTTAATATCTTTTAATACTTTAGCAAATCTTTCCCATCCTATCGGATCACTTTTTTTTAATGGTCTCAGTGAGTCATTTACTAAGTCAACAATATTACTTCCAGGAATTTTTTCGTTATCAATTACTACTGTGCCTTCATCATCCCACTGTATTTTGTTTTTACTGGACCCAACTAAATTTAATAACATCTCACCTTTTTTAGTATAGGATTTTGGTATTAAACTTAGAATTTCAGATGTTGAATACAGTGGATTTGTTTGAATGATGTCATCTTCTTGTCTAACTTCTTTATTCAAAGCTACAGTAGCAACGGCATTTTTGACGTTTATTTCTTTATTTTTATAACAAATCTTATATTTATTTTTATCATCCATGGAGGTATCAGTATAAATTGGTAATTTGTAAGGTAGACGGTCCTCCTCAGTGAAGTGAAGATATCTTTGTAAAATTTGTAAATATAGCATCCATTTTTTCGATCTTCTTCATTGCTACTCAGAATTTTTTGCATGTCCGTGTCTAATCGAGATAAATTACTGTTTACAGTATTTTCTTGTTTCAATTTTTCTATTAATCTAGGATCAATGAGTAACATTTTCTTTGCGTGTTCCATGTTAACTTCCTATAAGAGAACTAACTAATCCACTCAGGATTGAACCTAATATTATTGGTAAGAAAGCTCCTCCTTTTTGTATGATAATATTTTTTCTCAGTTTAGTCTTACACTTACGTACCAATTTTCGAAGTATATTTTTATGTTTATTTAATTTTTTCTTATCTTGTTCTTTGACAGGTACTTTTCCTTGTAGAACGTTATGAATACAATTTATTTCTTCTTCATTACATGATTTTAATAATGCTTTTTTGGTTTAAGTTTATGCAAAGCTTCTAACAAATTCTTATGCGTTATTAGTCTACGATGCATTTTTAGCAAATGATTTCTACTAAAGAAACTAAATTAGTTCCCAATTTAAATAATAAAAGTAAATATATCATTCACTACAGGAATCTGAAACAATGTATTGAAATGGGTATGACATTGATTAAAGTTCATAGAATATTAAAATTTCAACAGAGTTCTTGGTTAAAAAAAATACATAGACTTAAATACTAATTTGAGAACGTTAGCTACATCAGACTTCGAAAAAGACTTTTATAAGTTAATGAACAACTCTGTCTTCGGCAAGACAATGGAAAATATTGAGAAAAGAGTAAATGTAAAACTACTAACTCACTGGGATAATCGTGGCAAAGTTTTAGGTGCACAGGATTTGATAGCAAAACTAGAATTCCATAGTTTATCAATATTTTCGGAAAATTTAGTCGCGATTCAATTACGAAAAACAAAATTAATCTATGATAAACCAATTTATTTAGGATTTTGTATTTTAGATATGTCTAAAACCCTTATGTATGAATTTCATTATAACTACACACATCAACACTGTCTAGGGATATTTTGTATTTCTTAAATTTTTTGATAAACTATAAATATTTTGTTAAGAGAAGTATATATGGAATGAAACCTCAGTTAATGACCAACTTAATTAAATAAATAAAAAACATTTTAGATAATCAAATATTAAAAAAAAAAAAATAACAAAGAGACTAAAAATGGTGCTAAGTCTACGAGTGAAATTAATTAATAAAATTAATAATTTTATTAAAAATAACAACAGAAAGTTAGACATTTTAACTCTTAATAATCAGTGTTGCCACCCCTCACGTTAATTAGAGTTCGGCATCGGTTATTCATACTGTGAATTAAGGTGTCGATGTCTTGCTGTGGTATGCGTTCCCAGGTTCGTTGCAGGTGCAGGAAAAGTTGCTCTTCTGTGGCCAGATTTGGAGGGAGGGCGTGCATAGCCCTTCGCTGCAACATGTCCCACGCATGTTCGATGGGATTCATATCGGGCGACTGCGCAGGCCATCTCATTACCGTGACGTTGTTGTCTTGAAGGGCGGCTGATACCAGCCTCGCCGTGTGTGGACGGGCATTATCATGCATGAGTACGAATTGGTGGCCGATTTGCACCCTATGCGGAATAATGACAGGTTCCACCACCTCATCACGGTATTTCTGAGCATTCATGTTGCCTCTTACAAAAACGAGGTCGGTTCGCGCGCCTATACGAATTCCCGCCCATACCATGATCGTCCCTGCTTGGTACGAATGAACCTCTTGTGGATGCTGGAGACGGCTTTCCCTGCCTGGAACTCTCCAAACTCGTGTTCTTCGCGAATCTGGATGAAATCCAAACCGAGACTCATCCGTAAAGAGCACTGTCGACCATTGTTCATTATCCCATAACACGTGTTCTTGGGCCCACAATAGTCGCCTTCCACGATTGCCACGTCGCAAAGCAGGAACACGAATTGGCCTGCGAGAATGAAGATTAGCTTCATGTAGCCTTCTTCTGACTGTTTGGTCGCTAACCAACAGCTGATGCTCCTGTTGGAGCCTCTGTACCATTACCATGGCCGTCAGAGTAGGTTCTCTCCTGGCGGTATTTTGGAGAAAACGGTCCTCTCTAGGGGTGGTCACTCGAATTCTGCCAGCATGCCGTTCTGCCACTTCCCCAGTATCACGATAACGTGACCAGAGCCTTGATATCACATTCTGGCTGGTGCCTAGAGTCTCCGCAACAACGTTTTGGATAGCGCCAGCTTCCAACATTCCTACCGCTCTTATCATCTCGTCTCTCGTCAGATGTCGACGTTGCATGGCACCAACGAGATGACACAAACAGTAAAAATCACTAAAACAATTGATAGCGTTAGTTAATTAATGTTTTTATAAACAAATCTCAACACAAAACTAGCACTGCTAACTGAATCAAATGAGTGTTCCCGCGCTTTCTTTTGTTTTAATAAGTTTTAGTTTTTTTTTCAATGTCAGTTTGAAAATGGAACAAGGAGGTTTAATTCCACATATAAACTTTTTACTAATTCTGAGTAGTTTTTCTGAAAATCTAAGAAATGCAAATAAAAATCTAATATCCCTAGACAGTGTTGATGTGTGTATATGATTAAAAAAATTAATAATAAAATCAAGTTATTGTATACCGATACTGATAGTTTGATATACCAAATTTTTACAGACAATTTTTATGAAGATATAAAACCAGATTTACTTCTAGTAAATAATATTTTCGGTTACCCAAATATAAATAAAAAAAGTTAGGTTTTTTTAAAGACGAGAATAATGGTAAAATATTAAAAGAATTTGTAGGGTTACGATCAAAAATGTATGCCTTTGAAGTGGAAGACAAATTTATAGCTAAGGCAAAAGGTGTTAACAAAAGTGTTACCAAAAAATGAATATGGAAAATTATAAATCATGCCTCTTTAATAAAAATATCCAATATTGTAGTATGCTTCGATTCAAATCATTAAAACATACAATTTTTACTCAAAAAATCAATAAAGCATGTTTGTCGTATAATGATACCAAACGATGTATTATGGATAACAATATTGGATATTTTTATTAAAGAGGCAAGATTTATAATTTTCCATATTCATTTTTTTGGTAACACTTTTGTTAACACCTTTTGCCTTAGCTATAAATTTGTCTTCCACTTCAAAGGCATACATTTTTGATCGTAACCCTACAAATTCTTTTAATATTTTACCATTATTCTCGTCTTTAAAAAAACCTAACTTTTTTTATTTATATTTGGGTAACCGAAAATATTATTTACTAGAAGTAAATCTGGTTTTATATCTTCATAAAAATTGTCTGTAAAAATTTGGTATATCAAACTATCAGTATCGGTATACAATAACTTGATTTTATTATTAATTTTTTTAATCATATAGTTATAATGAAATTCATACATAAGGGTTTTAGACATATCTAAAATACAAAATCCTAAATAAATTGGTTTATCATAGATTAATTTTGTTTTTCGTAATTGAATCGCGACTAAATTTTCCGAAAATATTGATAAACTATGGAATTCTAGTTTTGCTATCAAATCCTGTGCACCTAAAACTTTGCCACGATTATCCCAGTGAGTTAGTAGTTTTACATTTACTCTTTTCTCAATATTTTCCATTGTCTTGCCGAAGACAGAGTTGTTCATTAACTTATAAAAGTCTTTTTCGAAGTCTGATGTAGCTAACGTTCTCAAATTAGTATTTAAGTCTATGTATTTTTTTTAACCAAGAACTCTGTTGAAATTTTAATATTCTATGAACTTTAATCAATGTCATACCCATTTCAATACATTGTTTCAGATTCCTGTAGTGAATGATATATTTACTTTTATTATTTAAATTGGGAACTAATTTAGTTTCTTTAGTAGAAATCATTTGCTAAAAATGCATCGTAGACTAATAACGCATAAGAATTTGTTAGAAGCTTTGCATAAACTTAAACCAAAAAAGCATTATTAAAATCATGTAATGAAGAAGAAATAAATTGTATTCATAACGTTCTACAAGGAAAAGTACCTGTCAAAGAACAAGATAAGAAAAAATTAAATAAACATAAAAATATACTTCGAAAATTGGTACGTAAGTGTAAGACTAAACTGAGAAAAAATATTATCATACAAAAAGGAGGAGCTTTCTTACCAATAATATTAGGTTCAATCCTGAGTGGATTAGTTAGTTCTCTTATAGGAAGTTAACATGGAACACGCAAAGAAAATGTTACTCATTGATCCTAGATTAATAGAAAAATTGAAACAAGAAAATACTGTAAACAGTAATTTATCTCGATTAGACACGGACATGCAAAAAATTCTGAGTAGCAATGAAGAAGATCGAAAAAATGGATGCTATATTTACAAATTTTACAAAGATATCTTCACTTCACTGAGGAGGACCGTCTACCTTACAAATTACCAATTTATACTGATACCTCCATGGATGATAAAAATAAATATAAGATTTGTTATAAAAATAAAGAAATAAACGTCAAAAATGCCGTTGCTACTGTAGCTTTGAATAAAGAAGTTAGACAAGAAGATGACATCATTCAAACAAATCCACTGTATTCAACATCTGAAATTCTAAGTTTAATACCAAAATCCTATACTAAAAAAGGTGAGATGTTATTAAATTTAGTTGGGTCCAGTAAAAACAAAATACAGTGGGATGATGAAGGCACAGTAGTAATTGATAACGAAAAAATTCCTGGAAGTAATATTGTTGACTTAGTAAATGACTCACTGAGACCATTAAAAAAAAGTGATCCGATAGGATGGGAAAGATTTGCTAAAGTATTAAAAGATATTAAAGTACCAATAACTTACATTGGAAATCCAAAAAGAAGTGATTATATAAATCAGCTTCAAGCAAGGGACCTAAGCTTCATACCAGAAGTTGGTGGTGAGCATTTTTCAACTCCGAGTAGTGGTGATAAGAAGTTGATTACCAAAGTAAGAAAGAAGGTTGATTGGGAAAAATGGACTCCGTATTAGAAGAAATGAATAGAATTTATTATGATCCATCAAATCCTGCTTGAAATAGATAAAAACAGAAATGTTACTGTTGACTATAGTAGTTAGACTAAGAGAAAGTGTATCTTGATATAAGGAGAAAATTGTATTACAAAATGTTTTGAAATAAATATTATGTAAAAAAATACTTAATTTTTCATTTATCCTCTGATTCACCTTGTATATGTATATTAAATATTACATAAAAATTGTAAAATATATAAATGAAAAACATATGCAGGTATTTTACGTCATTTATTTTATCATCATAATATTAAACCATACAATTGAGTCGGTGGAAAAAGATAGTTAGGATTACTTACAATGCATTAAATAAGTTAATGATTACCTGGACTTTACGAAAGTTTTATTAAGATCACTAAATAGTTCATTAAGTTACCAATAGACACAATAGTTATCCATTAAGCAATTAGGTGAATTGTTATATCCTACTTATCATTACTAAAAAAATACTTTTTATTAAGATCACTAAATAGTTCATTAAGTTACCAATAGACACAATAGTTATCCATTAAGCAATTAGGTTAATTGTTATACCCTACTTGTCATTACAAAAAAAATACTTTTTTACATTATCACTCTCGGCAATTTCTTTCGTAATGTTATGTATTACTTTGTTGGTGTTGTCGAATATTTTGCTGTTGTTTTCTTTGACATAGTACTTTATCCGTAAACTGGCATGTTTCCAATGCTCCGTTATTGGAATTTTCGCCAGTTTTTTCATGTCGTAAACTTCTACTTTGATTAGGTGCGTTGACTGGTTCCCGTCATCTGTATTGGTTGTTATATAAGACACTCCTCCTGCTACAGCTCGAGACACTGTTGAAGATAGTGCTTTTTTCTTCTTGTTTTCCGGTTGTACTTCGAAAAATTCTTCTAAATTGCTCACTGAAGACTTCCTTTCCTTGTATTACTATTCATTTTAATCACCATTTCTCCACTGTCTTCTTCATCGCGAGGGGAGAGTGGATAGTAATATTGTTTGTAAGTAATATCATCACCGAAGTTGAAGGAATTCTGTAACAACACGATGATCGTTTAATACTAGTAAGTATAGTACACATCAGGTCAACAAATCTATAAGTAAATGAATCGCTTACCTCCATTGCTATTGCTGTATGTTGAGAGTTACACTCACTGTAAGTAATCCAAACTGTCTTCTTCCGCCGACTCAACTGTATGGTTTTAGCTATTGCAGGAGGCTATTTATACCATGTACTAAGTGTTTAAATGTTAATATCTTTAACAAAATTATTGTTAATGTTGTCTAATGTGCTTCTAGTAGTTGCTTAATCATAACAACACTCCTGTATGATTCACTGATTCACTGGATAGATTGGTACTGTAATTGGTTATTATCAATGATATAACATGAATACAATAGAAATACAGAAACACTTAAAACAAATTCATCCAAGTCTTGAAAGAAATGTATATGCTGCAAACAGATTACCAGTACATACTCAAGTACCAACGTATTTGATAAGCAATTTGGATACCGATGATAAGCCGGGGTCGCATTGGGTAGCCATATATGTTGATGAGACTGGTGTTGGTCAATATTTCGATTCTTATGGACGAGCACCTAAAGGATATTATCAAATATTTTTAAAAAGGAATTGTAAAAGGTGGGACTGGAATACGGAGAGAATCCAAAACGATTTTACATCAGTTTGCGACGAGTACTGTTTGATGTATTTATTACATAAGTTTTATGGATATACAATGTTGAATTTTCTAAAATCATTTACAAGCGACAGTATTTACAATGATATGTTAATAGATGTAATGTTTCATAGATATTTTCGGAAGTAAGACTGAAATGTAATAAAAGTACCAAGGAAAGAAGTATGCAGTTTTATTGCGGATGAGACAGAAACCATTTCGCCTCATTAGCAAGTAGCATGCCTCATTACCATTATCATTGTAAAGATGAGGTATTACTTATAATGAGCCGTGGGAGGTGAGGTGACAATAGCGCTAACGAGGGGTACCTCATTAACCAATTGAACAGAGCTAGAACCCTAATTGATTTCTGTATCTTTGCAACGGAGCATGCTACGTGAAAAAGGACCGCAGAAATGGAATCAGCGCACCCCAAAACCCTTTTTTTTTTTTTTTTTTTTTTTTTTTTTTTTTTTTTTTTAGGATTGGCCAGTCATGGTCACCCCCAGTTCTCGTGCGCCAGAATATGGGAATCCCTACTACTAATGGGCTTTTGTTTCAGGAACATGTATATTCAAATAGATGATATCGTCACCGCGTAACTTCACTCATAGGATGTTAGTCAAATACCTATAAGTTTTGACTAATAATAGTTTTGAAAACATCAAATAAGAAACACTTACCGTTCCCTCGCAGGGTCACGACCCCAGCATAAAACCTCAAGCCAAACAAACAATAAATTGCTAATAAACTTTTCCATTCATTCTATCGCAATGGAAATACTTTTGTTCGCGAAAAAAATAATATAAGTTTGAATAACGTAGATACCTGGCCGTAGAAAATAAAAAGAAACTTTGTAACTGTTGCTCCCCAGAGCAATATTAAGAAACGGAGCCGAAATGCTCAATGTTTGTTGAACAGTTTTTGTAATTTAACCTTTTAAATAATAAATTGAATGGAAACGAAATTCTGAAATTTTTATAAATATTTTCGGCTGACGCCTACGCTACGACGCCTACTCCTAAAGTTGCGCTTAACCTTAGTTAGACTTTACTATCTTGTATTTAATTGTTTAAAATGAACGGTGATTTTTTGTCCAACTGCATGCCAAAGGTCCTTTCAAGGACAGAAAAGGAACGAGAAGTAATCAATGTGCTCACACACTGCGTGTTTGTCACCATATCGCTATCATACCATATATATGTAGGTACTTACATACATAAACACACGCCTGCCTTCCCATGGCGGCGGGCAGATACTACAGAACGCCACCACTACGATCCTTACATACTCCGCCTCGTTTCCGTTCATACATCAGAGGGCCTAGACAAATGGCATTCGCTTCTGAGCGATTCTATTTCTACAATCGCTACAGGTTCAAAATAAGTTTGACATGATCACGTCACAGCGTTTCCACTCACATCTGCCTTGTAAATATCTTTTGTAAAAGGTACTTAGATACTTTATACATAGGTAGATGCCGAAGCGCGGTTAGACAAAACAAAAGCTACGTTACGCACTAATATCTTTCCAGATTCTACCTACCACATAGTTTGTTTAAACAAGTTTATATGACCCTCGCATGAGTCGCTAAAATACACCGCCACAATATTAACCAACAGTGATCCAGAACTTACTCCTGGAATACGTGAGTGTGTACACTGCCGACAAACTCCAGGCGTGCCCGCACGTGTGTGCCTTACTGAATAACTAATGAGAATTTGACGGAAACACACCTCAGCGCAAGACGCAATGGCGAACGTGGTGTCTTACCGCTGTGAAAGTTTACTTGGTAAAGTAAACCAGTTGGAAGTATCTCAGTAGTTTGAACACGAGTTGCATTGTTGAAATAGGAGTGTGTTACCTAATCCCTACTTTTATTTTCAGATTGTGTATCAGATTTGACTCTACAAATTGAGCTCTTGACTATACCTACTTTGGACACTTGCCTTTATTTTTCAGTAGCTTCCGCATGCGGTTTCGCCCGCGTAGTATTTCAAAAAAGTGCCTATGTCCTACCCCAGGGTTCAAAGTATACCAAATTTCATCAAAATCGGTCCAGGCGTTTAGCTGTGAAAGTGTAACAAACAAACTCACTATCACATTTATAATAATAATAATATGTATTACTTAGGATATTTCTGTTTTAGGCACACAATTCCATCTTGAAATTAATTTCACCGTAGGTATAATGAACATCAAACATAATTGTATAAAAGGAACTGGGCATTGTGAAATAAAATGAAAACAAAAAATGAAGTCTTTGTGTCCGTAGAAATAAATTACAAAATGAACAAAGACTTTGTTGTAATATATTTCTATAAGATACATGCTGTTCCCATTTTAATATAACAAGGTTTTATGGAAACTCCTGTAATGGAATTGATATTAAATAAAAAGAACGAAATAATTAGGTCACATTCATATTCACTTTCAACATAGCTAGTAATTTAAATCAGCTATTATATTTTTTTTTTGCATTATAAACGGAACCTCTGTGCACAATATCAGTTTTCTAGGTTCAAGGGTTTGGGCTGGGCGTTGATGAGTCAGTCAGTCAGGACTTCTCTTTTTATTTATATAGATAAAAAAATATCTGTCACACAGCAATTGTTATTTTTCAGATAAAAGTAAACCGACTATCATATAACTAAAAAAATAACACATAGACAAGCAAATTATAATCTGTACTTATAATAATCTAGTCCCGCAGGGTCCCTGATGTCCTGCAGCATTTCGAGCTAATAGTTATAAACTAAATTAAAGTTTCAGCTAGGTAGGCGGCATGCACTTGGGAAAATACGTACAATCTGGAAATGTGATAGGTATTAGTGCCCTTTCACATTAGGACGTTAGCAGCGCGACAGTAGCGCGGCAGAAGCGCATTCCTTCACATTATAAGAACAGCCGCGCGTTATCAGCGCCGCTGCCGCGGTGGCGCACTTCATTTCTAAAATGGATTCCGACGGTGAAACATTGTTGCCGTTGGAGGAGTTACAACTCGAAACCTTTTCGCCGACTATTTTGTATCACCCGAAGGAGAAATACCGTGGCAGAATAACATGATATAATTAGGTACCTACCTAAATAAAATAATAAAACCTACCTGCTGCATTTTTTTCGGACCCACTTTTATTTTCGAAATCAGGAATAAACAATGCACATAATTCTTGCCAGTTATTCTTTTTTAGGGTCCTGTTGTTGTAATTGTTGCTTCTTGAGTCCCACAAAACAGGACGCATTTGAATTTCAATAATAAATCGTTCGGTATCAAACTCGCTCATTGTTTAGTCTATACGTACGTTTGCAACACTGGCTCATCGCCGACTGAGCGCACGCGGCGGTCGCGGCGGTAACTATGAAATTTTGACAGCGCGACAGGCGCGCGTCAGCCGCGCGACTGTCGCGCTGCTAAAGTCGCCTATATGTGAAAGCGGCCTTAAGTCCCTACATTGTACATACATGCTCTTATCAATACGAAAGTAGTAGTTATTGCATTTCATGTTTACGTGAGAAAAATCTTACCCCAGCGGTTGTTTTATGAAATCAACAATACTTACTTATACATTTAATAATAGTCCTCCAGACCGAATTTCCGCCATGGCGACCAATCTCAGCGGAGACCAGCCTTCGGCGCGGGAGATGTTATACTGCACAAGAGTGTGCGCAGACACAGATGCACCCTCTCTTCCCTACTCCCATTTTAATAGGACCTAGCTGTTGCCCGCGACTTCTTCTGTGATCCAGTATGAAAAGTAGCCTCTGTCCTTCCCATGGTTATGGTCTACCCATGTGCCAAATTTCATCCAAATCCGTTCAGCCGTTTCAGCATGGAAGCGTAACAAACTTACTTTGGTATGTCAAGTTAGGATTTCTTGGTAACAGCCCGGAGTTTGGAAGTTGGCGGTGTGATACTCCCGTGCCTCGGAAAGCACGTTAAGCCTTGGCCCTCCGCCTGATCTCTCTTGGTCGTGTCGGATTGCCGTCCAATCGGACTTATACATACAAACACGGGGAAAATTGACAAGAGGATAGTATTTTATAAACCATGTTATTTAGGAAAATATTGGAACAGTTCCTCTATGTATTTAGTGTAGAACTTTCATTACTAGAAAAGTTGGTCAAAATACGACGAATAGGTTTTCAAAGATCGCTGACTGCAATCAATCTGCCTAGCCTTTTCCCAACAATGTTGGGGTCGGCTTCCAGTCTAACCGGATGCAGCTGAATACCAGTACACACACACACACACACACACACACACACACACACACACACACACACACACAGACACACATACACACACACATACACACACACATACATACACACACATACACACACATAGTACATAGAGCGACTGCCTATCTGACCTCTCCATAACCCAGTTACGACGGGGTTACGGGGTAATACGATACGCCTTGGTAAGACTGGTTGTCAGATTTTCGGGCTTTTGACGACTCGTAACGACTGTCAAAGATCCACGAATGACGGCCGGGACTAACGTCGTAACGTGCTTTCCGAGGCACGGGGGAGTCTCGGTATGTAAAGATGGTCCACGGACCACCCCCGCAAAGCGTAGCTTAACAAAAGATCGCTGGCTGCACGATGTAGAAAACCAGAATATTATTGCAACAAGCTAAGAATCGTAAAAAGTCACTAAAGATAA
The DNA here is from genome assembly GCA_905163495.3 of Cosmia trapezina. Lineage (NCBI taxonomy): Eukaryota > Metazoa > Arthropoda > Insecta > Lepidoptera > Noctuidae > Cosmia > Cosmia trapezina. The sequence goes on from LR991029.1 coordinate 21,211,236, forward strand.
CTCAACAATTTTGTAAGACAATAACTACGTACTGGATCATAAATTTTCATAACTATCACCGATCCTTACTCTGTAATACATTACACTATTGATAGCCGCGAATCTAATAAAGTGAACGCTTGAACAGGGTTGGCGGGAAACCGACGCCATTTTTCACATTTAATGATAGCTTTATTAAATTTTTGGGAGATTAATGAATTGGATGGGTTAACAGATGCTGTTAATGGTGTCGAAAGAACTTTACAAAAGATTGTTCGACTTTGCCAAATATAATCTTATATTTAACCGACTTTAAAAAAAGGAGGAGGTTCTCAATTCGGTTGTATGTTTTTTTTTTTTTTTTGTATGTTTGTTACCTCAGTAGGTACTCCGTCATTTATGAACCGATTCAGAAAATTATTTTTTTATTTGAAAGGGTATACTTCCAGATTGGTCCCATTTTTATCAAAATCTAGTTTTGATGATGGGATCCATGAGGAATCGAGGGAACTCCTCAAAAATTATAGGCATACGTAAAGCTATTTTGGTATTTTCATCAACAAATCAAGCGTTTGCATTCAGAAAGTATCATCTGGTGAAGTGGAACTGATGAAGAAGACCACAGAAAGCCACTGGAACTCCGCAACGATGATAAGTATTTCACGGGTGGCGATAAGATATCTCTATTAAAATAGTTAAGCGACTATGACGAAGCTCGATCTCTCGAGCATCGAACCGATCTGATGAAGAAGCCGGAAGGTTGGCATCGGAACTCGGTAATAAAATAATGTATCGTAGCCGTGTTTGGGCTTATTGGAATTTTCATGAGGTGCACTTTGGCTATTTATGATTTAATGCTAACTATATGCCGCTTCAAATTGCGCTACTTGAGTTGTAGTGTCACCACTAAAAAGGGTAGTAAATAAAAACTTTTTACAAAAAAAAAAACAACCGACTCCCAAAAAACACTACAAAGTGAAAAATAACTTTAATTTCGGAAGTCGGTGGCAAAAAAAAAACGAAAGTAAATAAAAAACCCAAGATACCGACTTCCGAAATTAAAGTTATTTTTCACTTTGTAGTGTTTTTTGGGAGTCGGTTGTTTTTTTTTTTGTAAAAAGTTTTTTTAATTTTCCGCCAAAAAGTAATCAACACTAGGGCCTTGGGGTCCGAGTGCTCATCGAGTATTTCGGGACATCGCCAAGCGGTTGGTCGACTCCACACGGGACCAGAGGGCTGGGCTATTTTTACCCCAAAGAATTAGCATTGCCATCCAGCGTGGCAATGCCGCCAGCCTTTTGGGCACTTTTCCCACTGACAGCGATGCGGACGAATTTTTTGATGCCCTATGAGCTCTTCCACCACTTTTTATTTTTTATACTTACCCACTTGTAAATATTATAAATAATTATGCAAATAAATAAATTTACAAGACTAAAAAAAAAGTGAAACGTAAAATAAAGTCGAAAGTAGGTAACAACAAAGTGTCTTCTGTCGTGTTGCAGTTTTTCTTACTTACATACTTAGTTTAATGAGCTGGATATTAATTGACTTTATGAAACAGTACGTCTGTTTCAGATATTAAAATTAGTATCTAAAAAATTGCAAGCTTTTAAAACACACTAACGCCCTGTTTCTCGACGGCTATTCAAATCTAAAATTAACTAACCATGTGTAAAATCTCTTGTTAAGTCGAAAACGAGTTGCACGAACGTTGATTAAGTACTTTGATTTGAATCTTTGATCACTTAACACAACAATCAAATTGGCACAAAAATCTCTTGTTAATTCAGAATTTGGGTTTCTGAACAAACGATTAAGCTCGAATGTCATGTCAAGCCACTGTCAAATGTTGTGTTAGCTAATCTGTCGAGTTTGGGCGATTATCTTTACGTTCCCTGTGATTTTCTGTTTTCTTTCGATATACTACTAGTATATACTAGTTATAATAATAATAAAACAACTTCTGCTACCCATAACGGACTGCTTTTCTACTAAAGATTTGATAACCGAACAATTATATTTCCTATAAAAACAAACAAACATATGTAAAGATGGTCCCATCCACTGACCAACCCCGGTGCGGCTGTTATTACTTAGCCACGAGCTCCTAAAAACTAAAACCAAACAATAAAAATTACTTACTTTAACTACGGTACATATTTTTGTTATAGATTTTTTTTTTGATACCTACGTGTTGAGGTTTAGGGGTTTAAGGGTTTTATAAAGGGGGCCCAAATTTTCATTATTTTTACGATACGACACACCGTTTTCGAGATATAAGGAAAAGAAAAAAAAAACCAAACATTCAAATTCAAATTCAAATTCAAATTCTTTATTGCGAACTAAGTGTACAATTTTGAAGATGTTAACAAATATATAGGTTCTTAGAACTTAGTTGCCTGTTAAGGCATTGCAATTTAAATTGTTATAAATGAAAAAGTATAGGTACTCAATACTACAGTTAAACAATTTACATTACATTAATAATTATCATTGTTCATACATTTTATATTATATCAGACTATTCTTACAGTTTATATCACATTATAATTATCAAGTATCAACAATCTTTTAGTATTATATATTATATAATTATTTTTCTTCAAGGAATTCCTTTACAATATGCCTTTTTAATCAGGAAGTCTTTTAGCTTCCTTTTAAAAATACCAATTGAGTGTTGGTTCTTAATGTCTATGGGTAACTTATTATATATTTTGATGCCCATACAAAAAATGCTATTGCTATACACTGCAGTGTGGGATGTTTTATTGCGTAATGTATTTTTGAGTCTACTGCTTGTTAATGTGTCATAGCTACTGATATTTGATTTAACTAAAATTGAGGCCGCGTAGATATATAGAGCAGGGAGGGTTAATATCTTGAGATTTACGAAATGAGGTTTACATGAATTGGTTTGGTGTATCCCACATATTGATCTAATACACTTTTTTTGTGCCTTGAACGCAATTTCCTTATCAGATGAGTATCCCCAATATAGTATCCCATAAGATAGAGTGGATCCCACATAAGCATGATAAGCACTAAGCAGTGTGGTTTGGTTAGATACTTTTTTGAGCATGTAGAGGGCATAAGAGAATTGATTTAATTTGTTACATACACTATTTACATGCGTTTTCCATGTCATATTAGAATCTATATAGATACCTAGAAATTTTGTACTAGTAACCTCAGACACAGTTGCGTTATTGTGCTCAATAGATAATGGAATTGATTTTGCGTTTTTATTCTTGAAGTTCATGTAATGGGTTTTTGAAAGATTTATTTTTAGATTATTTATTGTAAGCCAATTTATTAATTTAGATAGGGAATCGTTTATTTCTAGTTCATGATTTTTATTTTTGTTATTTGTGAAAAGAGCCGTACTGTCATCTGCAAATAAAACCATAGGGTGCTGAATAGCATTAGGTATATCATTTATATAAATGAGAAATAGTAGTGGTCCTAGTATCGAACCTTGAGGTACACCATATTTTATAGATCTTGGGCTCGATGTATATTTAATTTCTGTTTTTGTGAATGGACATAATTGTGTTATTTCAGTGAACTGTAGTCTATTACTGAGATAGGATTTGATTATTTCTAGTGCTTTACCTCGAACTCCGTAAATTTCTAGTTTCTGTAGTAGTAGTCCATGGTCAACATTATCAAAAGCTTTTGACATGTCCATGTATAGGGCTGTGACCTGATTTTTTTTATCTAGTTCCGTTATAACTTTTTGTAAAAACTGATGCATTGCTGTATTAACTGATTTCCCTTTTCTGAATCCAACTTGATTATCTATTATTATTTGATTTTTTTCAAAATATTCACTAAGATTATTATATAGTACTCTTTCAAATATTTTAGCCATTATTGGAATGAGAGCGATAGGTCTATAACATCGTACATCTTCCGTGTTTTCTTTTTTGAATATTGGTGTAACTACAGTAGTTTTTAAATATGTCGGGAAAATTCCTTCTTCAAGACACTGATTTATTATGTAGGTGATGATTGGAGCAATTTCATACACTACACGTTTTATTATTTTAGTGGAAATTCCATCACAACCTGTACTGTTAGTGTTTTTTAATGTCATAATTATTTTGACAACTTCGTTAGGGGTAACAGGGGCTAAGAAACAGGAGTTTGGTTTGTTATGGGTTAGAATATTAGCGTAGTTTATTGTATTATTCGTTAGTTTTGAAATGTCATCAATAAAAAAGTTGTTGAATGTTTGTGCTATAGCATCAGGAGCAGTTATAAGTTGGTTATTATATTTAATTCTATTAATTTTTTCAGGTGGGTTATTGTTTTTGTATTTATTTATTATTTGCCACACTGCTTTAGATTTATTTGTGGCTGTTTGGATATGATAGTTGTTTTGCGACCTTTGCGTGAGTTTTATGATTTTTTTATACCTTTTTGCATATTTTTTAAAATCACTCCTATCTCTTTTATTACCTGATAGTCGATATGTTTTAAGTAGTGTTCTTTTACGGAGGGAACATGTCTTTAATCCTTTACTGAGCCATTTAGTATTTCGCATGATTGGAACCTTAATTTTTATGTTTGGAAAGCAGAGGTCATAGAAAAGTTTAAATAGTTTATGGAATTCTTCAAAAGCAGCATTTGGATCACTTTTTCCATAGCAGTCACTAAAAGTCAGGGCTTTTAAACATTTAATAAATTTTTCAACATTTTCGTTGCAAATTTTCAATAAAATGCCGCCTTGGTCAACAGTGTCAACTTGACATTCAATTGAACGAGTTATTTATCAAAATGAATGAAGAATACGATGTTGCCATACACATAATCTATTTTCTATAATCAGTTGTTGACATTGATCGTTGATTAATTAATTTTATCGTAATCGCCAATTCAGCAACCCAATTTGATTTGACTGGTCTGTTAATTTAACCAGTTTGTTAGTTGATTTTAGATTTGAATAGCCGTCGAGAAACCGGGCGTTAGTGTCTAAACACACTATGCCGAAGTTACGCGACCGAAGTTCGGCACGATTACGCCTGCAATGCTATTTGAATTACTGACGACACACTATGCCGAAATTACGTTGCGTTCTAGCGTACAGCCGAACTTCGGTTGGGCGTAAGTTCAGCGGCAACGTACACATGTTACGCGACTGAAGTTCGGTTCGATTGCCGAAGAAGAAAAAGGCAGGCACACAAAGTTGCGCAACTGAATTTCCGCCGCGTAAGTTCGGCACTTATGGTGTGTCATATCAGCCGAACACGACGGAATGTAACATCAGCGCGGAACTTCGGTCGCGTAACTTCGGCATAGTGTGTTTAGACACTTAGGGTCAGTTTCCACCAAAGGGAAAAATCTTCGCGAATGTTCGATCACTTTTTAAATTTGACTGAATACCTAAGTAACTGTAAGGTTAAAATTCGACGCACGCTTGATAAACGCTCGAGCATCCGCGAGGATTTATCCGTTTGGTAAAAACTGACCCTTATTCAACACTATAAAATATAAATAAAACCTCGTAAAAAAAAAACAGAATACGTAGTATCTATTTATAAAATAAATCGTTCAACAAAACTGCCAATCAATGTGCCTCACCAAAGGGGTGAGTCACGCCATGTGAGCCGCCCTTAAATGCAGCTGAAATATTAAGGTGCAGCTTGAGGTGCTGTGTATGACGTGACTGACTCACTAATACGGGGAGTATCCGACCGATCCGACGACTACAATTGAATACATGCAGACGGCACGGTACTACTCGCGAGGTAAAATTAAATTCTTGGGCTTGAATTGTATTGATAGCTGAGAATAGCATTCAACGCATTGAAATAGTTAGATATATTATGTAGTGGATATATGTTGGAATGAGTTGGATATATGTCGGAATAAGTTGGATATAATGAAGTGATTGCAAACTGAATGAAGTAATGCGCTTTTGTGCAAGGATTATTGCGAATGGATGCGAGAAGCACAGAACCGGTCGAAGTGGCGGTCCTTACTTGTCGTCAGAAGCCCGAAAGTCTGACAACCAGTCTTACCAAAGGGTATCGTATTACCCAGTAACTTGGTTGTGGAGGTCAGATAGGCAGTCGCTCCATGTGAACTATTTGTACTCAGCTGCATCCGGTTAGACTGGAAGCCGACCCCCACATAGTTGGGAAAAGGCTTGGCAGGTTGATTGATGATTATTGCGAATGAGAGACAGGTTAAAAATAAGTATATGCACCTATTCGGGAGAACTCTCGCCACGAGCACCAACAGAATAGCCATCACAATAGGTGATGCAAAACTAGAAAATGTTGATATTTATTGAGGATGAAAGATGTTAATGACTTGGTAGACCTTTGTTTAGATGCCTAAGCTATTTCTTTTAACCTGTCGCATGCCAATTAGCAGACACAATAGATTTTTTATTGTTATCTGAACACCTGGGTGTCAATCGACGTTTAAAGAGTTAATAGGTCTTACCTATCTCATTTTATCCGGTAAGACAAATCTCCTCCGTAACCAGAATTTAAAATCTCTAGACACTGGAATTTAATAAATAAATTCTCCGTTTCTCTACCGGCTAGACACTACCTGAAGAAAAATTTTCAAGGCAAAACCCTTTAAATAAAATAAAGAAAATTCCTAAAGCCGGGAACCGGCTTTAAAATAGATATTCAGAAATTCATAGTCGAAATAAAGGTTCAAATTGTAATATTAGGACTGTTAGGGAATTCACTTTGTGAATGAAAACTGTATATATTTGAAATACGGTGAAGCTTACCATTTTCCTTCGAACCGTCTTGCTCATTAATATTGCACAGTTCCGGAGCCGGCAATTCTTCGGCAAATATGAATGTTTACGTTCTTTTACGGTTGTTAGATTACCGTCTATGGTGGAATTATTAAGTAATTAGTTCTGACGATCTACCTGTAGGTCTGATTGTGTTAATTATAGTGCTGTTCTAATTTGTAAGCAAAGTGATAGTTTACTCGAGTGCCCATATTTCTATGTACGTAGGTACTAATTATACGCTGTGGGTTTGAATATTACAGTTTACTTGTTGATTTGTTGGTCCATTTTAGTTTATGCTAATGTTTTTAATTTTACCCTTAGTGTTTATGAATAAAATTTTATTGTTGTACAGAACTGTTTCACACTCATAGACTTGGCGCTTTATGGTTCACATAAACGTTTAAACTTAATATCTTAACAATAGAGCTATGAATAATGAGATAAAATTGTATGTTATTATCACTTGATACTAAATTAGATCGCCAGCTCACCAAAATAGCACACTTTACGAAAAATTTCGTTATTTTTCAACAAAAAAACCCAAGATTCATGACAGCTCAAGATCACGTTGATATCAATCTTACATAATTGCGTTGCTCAATTTCTTTCATTGATGGAGAAAATTGTCGGTCATCATGCCTTTGTTAACCGCGTCCCGCGTCCCTGTCAGTTTGCCGTCACCCTAAACTGTCATGGCCACTTCAACTCGATACCAGATTAAAGGCTAAAGAAATATAAAAAGAAATTAATGACTATTGCTCTTTTGATGTGGATTTGCGAACAAAGAGAATATAGGTAGGTACAATACGTGAAAGAAATTGAATGAAACTTCTCGTCTTTGTGTACTAAAGCTCTAGAGTTTGTTAAGTCGAGTTTTTTACGATTCGCGAGTGGATTCGTTTGCGAGCGCCATTGTTGGTTTCGTTTAAAATATGCTTCGAATAATTCCAAATTTCGTTTCGCTTTTGTTTGTCACATAATTTCTTGGGACCAAGTATACGGTATTGTTGTTATTAAAGTAATTTAAGACACTATTGTAACATGTTTACGTAGAGAATATTGCAACGCCCGCGGTGAGTCGATTGAATTAAGTCTATACGTGTAGACTGTAGTTGTGTATCAAATGTGGAAATTAGACATAATGAAGTTATTTCCCGTTCCTCGGCAGAACAGAATTGTTGCTTGCAAGGACTGAAGATGATTTAAGTGATGTAAAAGGCGAACTGCATCATATTTGCGTAACACAATAGGTATCAATCGAAATCTGAATCATTTTGAAGCAAATTAACAACGTAAATAACGCAATTAATTTTGTTGAACTGTCAAAATGAAACCGATTCCGATTGATAGTGTATTACTCAATTGCCCCGCTGGAGCGGGAATAAGAAAGTGACAGACAATTGCTTCCACGTGCGAAAAAAGATAGCGCAACAATGCGCAGGAACCAACATAAAAGATCCAAACCAAATAAAAATTGTTTAAAAACAAATTAAGCTATCTATCAAAAATATTTTCACCCAGAGTTTTCAATTACCTATTACGCACATTTTGAATGCAATTTGGCAATGATGTTACTTAAGATTTTAGAATTACAGAAAAAAAATATAAAAAGTAGAGGTCTTTTCGGAATTCAATCCTATCTAGGCAACTTAACCCAATTACGTTTTCGTTCAGTCAGATAATCAAATAGTCAATAAACAATGTCCTAAAATTAAATCAATTAAAAGAAAAAGCTCCCATTTATTTTAGTATAGCCAAGTATAGCCTTAAATTAGAGAAAGAGAGCAGTGTTTTGTAGGAGTCCATCATCATTCTTTGAGAGTTTGGATACTCTTAGATATTTATTTAGACTACTTTAGAGTAAATATATACTCAACCAACATGATTTGAAACCATTAAGTCCTGTACCCTAATTGCGTAACACACTATCAATCTGAATCAGTTTCATTTCGACAGTTCACTAACTTATAACGATGAGGCAATGAAAAATTACTGGCCAAATTTTATTGAGCATGCGACCAGTTTTTACGAAAATTGTTTACTTCAAAGTCCGAGACGAAAAATTTATGTTACATTAGCCATTAAATAAATAACATTATCAAGGGCCGCTTACATTCTCAAGTACTTAATTTGTTCCAAATTCTCTTGAAATGTAGTGTAAAGATTTGGGTCAGATATCGTTTACACTAGAGGAAATTAGAACACGAGTGTTTATTTTGCTCTCAGAATATTATAAACAAGATTTCCTGATAAAGTACACAAATTTAATCACTACTATTACTACTAATAATACACATATAAACTCACGCCTTCTTCCCATGGGGTTAGGCAGAAACTACAGAACGCTACCTGCTACGATCCTTACATACTTACTTCTTTTGCATCGTTTACGTTCATACTTACATTTAGTCATACCTATACCTAACTAGCTTTTGACCGCGGCTTCGCCCGCGTAGATGTCGGAAAATAACCCATGGGAAAATTCTTATGGAAAACATAGGACCGTCCGATATAACTATGCAAACTCAAATCGCTACGATATATCGTTGCCGTGTATGGTGGAGCTCTATCATCTTCATATTTCAGCCAATTTACAAAAAACCATAATGAATTATAGACTGAATCACTCCGTCCATTGGTGAAAACCGTATGAAAATCCATTCGTGGTAAAAACGTCGAATGAAATAAAGACTAAATGTTACCTCAAGAAGTCAAAATACGAACTATGGCTACGTTTCCAATAGATATTCAATAACGCTGTACCAGATTATTTCTTTATTTCTTACCAAAAGCATAAATTTTAATTTTTATATCCCTAACTTAAAAAATGCTGGGTTTCCCATACAAACTTTTATCCTCCATATCACCCCCTGTAGCATTATTTTTAAGACAAAAAGTAGCCTAGTCATTTCCCGGGATGCTATCGATAGACTTGCCAAATTAATTTTATCGAAATCCGTGCAGTTTTGTGAATTTTAAAATCGGCCCCTATTTTACCCCCTTAGGGGATGATTTTTAAAAAACGCTTAATTGCACATTTCTTTATTTCTTAACAAAATCATACATTTGAATTTTCATATTCCTAATTTAAGAAATGCTGGTTTTCCCATACAAACTTTCATGCCCTATATCACCCCCGTAGGATTATTTTTGAGAAAAAAGTAGCTTATGTCCTTCCCCAGGATGCCATCTATATTAGTCTTGCCAAGTTCTATCGAAATCCGTTCAGTGGTTTAGGTGTGAAAAGGTAACAGACAGAAAGACAGACAGACAGAGTTACTTTCGAATTTATAATATTAAGTATGGAATATGGATTTATAATGAAGTTTATTCTGTGTTGTTGTTGTTGTTTGAAATGCTGGTTTTCCCATACAAACTTTCATGCCCTATATCACCCCCGTAGGATTATTTTTGAGAAAAAAGTAGCTTATGTCCTTCCCCAGGATGCCATCTATATTAGTCTTGCCAAGTTCTATCGAAATCCGTTCAGTGGTTTAGGTGTGAAAAGGTAACAGACAGAAAGACAGACAGACAGAGTTACTTTCGAATTTATAATATTAAGTATGGAATATGGATTTATAATGAAGTTTATTCTGTGTACAGGAATTTTCGGAATCACTTTTGAACGTCATATTAAGAAAAATAATAAGCTAGATAGAGTCGACATAATTCCTATTTGACTACCCTGAGAAGAAATGGCGAAGCAAACTCAGGTCAAAGTCTCTTTTCAAAGTCCAGACATAATCTTGGTCAGATCATGTAAGGACCATGTAGATTAGCGTCTGAAATGGTCTTTTGAGAAAAGAATCACACAGACCTGTCCAGTCAGTGCAACCATTAATTGTCAGACTTAGTAATCGTATAGCTCAACTCAGTACCTAAGGAGCTCAACAACTCGACGAACAATATAAATAAAGGAAATTTGGTTAGGCAGAGTGTAAAGTTAATCCGGCAGCGCGTTAAAAAATTTCCTTGCTAACTTTGACATCCCCTGAAATAATCCATAAGGGGTTATTTTAAAAAACTAAAAGTGACAATCTCTATTATTTACTGAGGCAAATATTGCCAAGTTTCAGGTTTATTAACCAAAGGAATAAGATTTTTCATATAAACTGTATCGCCTCTTTTCAACCCTCATAGGGATGGAATTTTGAAAATTGGAGTGCTTTCATTGCTTGAATCAATGATTATTTAAAAAAAAAAAAAATTAATCAAGGCACGCAGTAAAATCCACCCTTACAAATTTAATTACTCCTTTTTACCCTTACAGGGATCAATTTAAAAAAAAAACCCAAAATCTTATTTATTTTACTTTTCTGGCAAAAGTATAAATACTGAATTTAGAGTTAATCGGACTACGCTTTAAAATTCTTCCATACCTTCCAACTTTAACATCCCTAAGCCTTCATCATCCTTTTGAGGGGTAGTTTTGAAAAACTAATGAAGACAAACTTTATTACTTACTTATGCAAGTATGCGTGCCAAGTTTCAAGTTAATTAACCAAATGTATAAGATTTTTCGTGTAAATCGTATTCCCCATTTTCACCCCCACAGGGGTAAAATTAAAAAAATCGTTTGATGTGTTTCTATAGCTTGACTCAAAGATTACATATATCGATTTTCGAGTTAATAAAGCCACGCAGTAAAATCCTCCCCTGTATAATTGACTACTCCTTTTCACCCCTTTTGACGTAGATTTTCGAAAAACCCTGATACACATTATTCTTTATTTTTGGTTTTTAATATAAGTACTGAGTTTTGAGTTAATCGGATTGCGCGTTAAAATTTTTCCATACAAACTTTGACACCCCCAATTCCCCTTTAGGGGGGTATTTTAGAAAAACTAAAAATCACAAAAATCATAATTTACTTAGGTAAATATTCGTGCCAAGTTTCAAGTTTATTAACTCAAGGAATAAAATTTTTCATACAAACAATATCCCCCCTTTTTACCCCCTTAAAGGTCTAATTTCCAAAAACCCCTTCTTAGCGTATGTCTAGGTCATAATAGCTATCTGTGTTCCAAATTTCAGCCCAATCCGTTCAGTGGTTTGAGGTGTGTGTTGATAGATCAGTCAGTCAGTCAGTCAGTCACGCTTTCCTTTTGTAGATATAGATAAACACACACGCGTCGGTGTCGGGTACTACTACTATAACCCTACAAAATTGAAAAAGACGTGTCTGATTATGTAATGAGCACCGGTAATTAAGTATCTACACTAACTGGATTAATCAAAGTCGCCGAAACCTGTATTTATGTTTATGTAATGAACCACTGTAATTTACTAAGTAAACACCGGCGCACACCTTCAGTTTATTCCTTAGCAAAGCAATACTTTACATGCTACTGGTTTGGGCACAGTAAAGCCTACATAATATGAACCTATTTATATATTTTTAACGTTATAAAACGGTTATTTTATGGAATTCTTACGCTTCAGCGTGAAATTCTGCACTTCTTCTCTTGTACCTACTCGCACAAACTATGTTTAAGAAAATAGATAGATAGATAAAACATTTTTTTTTATGCTCACAAAAGACATAAGTAGTACAACACACAAAAGCACAATTAAATATGCTAATATACAAAAAAGCAATACATATAAGCACTTGATAAATAAAGAAATAGAGTGACACGATGACACACTTCAATAACGAAACAAGGTGCGGTGTGCGTCTTAAGGTAGCACCAAATGGTAGTCCAGCTCAGCATGTGTCAGGCAAATATACCTGACGCTGAGAATAGCCCTTGCGCATGAATATTGATCAGTCAGTAAGGTAGTATCAGGCAAGACTGACTGCTCATAGTACGCCTACATCAACTTACCGATTTTGATAGATTAAAAAAATCTGTAAGCGCATGGGCACTTTTTTGAACGCGAAGTTTTTGACCGTGCTCTGGATTTTCAACTCTCGGCGTCGAACCGAGCGGCGTTGAAAATCCAACAGGGTGCATCCCTAGCGCATAGAAAAAGTGCACAGTTGGATTTTCAACTCCGCCCGTGAGCTTCCGTGCGAACATAGGCCTATAGTTATTAGGACTCGGACATTCACAGTTAACTGGTCTGAGTTAGCCCTTAGACCGTAGGTAGAACTACGCAGACTAGGCAGACACATGTTAATTCGCTCACGTAATCAAATCCTCAACACTACGCCTACGCTATACAAACTCCTGAACACGTTCAGACTATGGCTTATAGTTATTAGGAATCGGACATTCACAGCTTACTGGTTTGAGTTAGCCCTTAGACCGTAGGTAGAACTGCGCAGACTAGGCAGACACATGTTAATTCGCTCACGTAATCAAATCCTCACCACTACGCCTACACTATACCTACTAACTCCTGAACACGTTCAGACTATGGCTTATAGTTATTAGGAATCGGACATTCACAGCTAACTGGTCTGAGTTAGCCCTTAGGCCGTACAACTACACAGACTAGACAGACACATGTTAATTCGCTCACGTAATCAAATCCTCACCACTACGCCTACACTATACCTACTAACTCCTGAACACGTTCAGACTATGGCTTATAGTTATTAGGAATCGGACATTCACAGCTAACTGGTCTGAGTTAGCCCTTAGGCCGTACAACTACACAGACTAGACAGACACATGTTAATTCGCTCACGTAATCAAATCCTCACCACTACGCCTACACTATACTAACTCCTGAACACGTTCAGACTACGTTCAACTAATTAACATAAGACTGTGTTGCATGCGAGGTCAGCGCTTCAAGAGCAATGTCAGGGCTTGCGTGATTTCCTACAGTATCGGATGAGCAGAGGGGTCGAGGGGAACTTTGTAGGGTTACACTGTTCTTACCTTTTTTTATGGGTGTTAAAGTAATTGGTGGTTACACGGAACATGTAACCAATTACTTTACCAGCTATCAAGATTAGGGACTTGGACTTCTATAGATAAAAACCCTTTTTCAATAAATAACAGACAGACATTTCAACTTTGTGTAGAAGATTGGCAAAGCAGGGAAGATGCCTGGGTAAAAAAAGAAATGCTATATTTACGGCCAAACCCAATAACCTATCTGTCACCAGATTGGCATACTGGTGATAGAAAAACCTATCTATCTATGGTTTTAACGTCCCAATAATCTAAGGCAGATAAAACAAAAGAACACGAACGAAAGGAACATAAGGACAAATAGAATTATGTTGTCTATCATCAGTAGCGATCTGTCTTTTACTGACAGTAGGTTATTGGGTTCGGCCGTTAGTCCGTCAGTCAGATAATAAAAAAATATTAGACACGTATTTTTGCTTTATCATATTAATAAAAAATAACTTCGATAAAACGCATTTTTGTTGGGGAGTGGGGGCTCGCTACGTCACAACTATAACAAAATACGTATAAAATCTAGCAAGGAGTGACGTCATGGCATATTTTAACTCAATATATCGCCGTAATCTTTTGATTACGTAAAAAAAACTTTCCGAAAACTTTGTATTGCTGGCATCTTGTCAGGAAAAAAGGTACCTAGTGCTTCAGTCTGCACAACTGCACTGTAGGTACTTTGTTAATTAGTCTTATCGTGAGCTGCCTCGCATTGCTTGTAGGTATAATCAGGAGTCAAAGTTGGGGTCTGAGAAATATGAAGAGAAACGGCTTAAAATTAAAGTTTTTCTTTGTTTCATAATCATTCCCTGCTAAGGACATTGTGTGAAGTGACCTTCTGAAACAATATTTCCATGTATATATTACCATATATACCATATGTGTGTGTATTACCATAGTTCCACGTGGCGGTGCGAGGTCAAGTGCAATGTCAGGGCGACAAGGTGCGTCATGATTGCTCGAAGTTCACTTGCCCGAAGAACGTTTGCCCGAATGATCGTATGACTAATTGGAATGATCGTTTGGCAAATGGACATTTGACCGAAAAATAAGCTTGTTAGGGTTCCGTACCGAAATGGTAAAAAAGAAACCCTTACGTCTGTCTGTCTGTCTGTCACAGCTGGATATCTCAAGAACTAGAAATGCTATCAACTTGAAATTTGGAACAGTTTTAGATGACGTTTGCCCAACTATTTTGCAAATAAGAAAAAAATAAAAATATTTATGTTTTTTTTTGCAACAGGTGCTTCAAACAGAAAAAAAAATCAAAGTGGGGTTAGGGCATGTGGGGTATCATATGAAAGAAGGCTGTTTGCAAATTCTCAAACATTTTTTTACTTTTCTTCGACTTTTGATGAAAAATGTAAAAAAAATACCGCCCCCCTTATCTCCGAAGTTTGCATAGAGAAAAATCTTAGAAGTTTATATAAAGATTACAGGAAAAATTAAACGATGTCTCTAAGTAGCACACTTTTTCAGAAATCGGAACGTAACGCTCGCCGCGCGAGTCCGACTTGCTCTTGACCGGTTTTTTTTAAGAGTGCTCGGCACTTTTTGAGATAAAATAGTCACATCACAAGCCATGATTGCTTTGGATTGAATCTGGCCATTCTTCAGGGTTTGCGAATAAAATTGTAGTTCGAAATTACTTCTTGCAACTACTTATCCTATCGCAGTCCCCAGGTAAGAAATTCCCGTCCGTTCCCGAAAGAAACTTATAATACCTAAATTATTATAAAATAAGGTCGCTTTTCGCGACTGTCTGTGTAACCGCGTTGTTCTTCTAAACTACGCAACGGATTTTGATGCCGTTTTCACTCTCATTTTGAGAATTTATTCCGGAAGTTTTATATGTATTACATTAAGGCTTGTCCTCCCTAAAATACAGCGAAAATAAGTAATTTTGTTTTCATTTTTTACAGTAACTATAGCACCTTTTTTATAGAAAAAAATACACAATAATCTAGAATACATAAGAAGTGATTTAATGTGTCCTGAAATATATTTTAGTTTGTACAACTAAAGAAGAAAAAGGCTAAACCTAGGTCTATTTCTGTCTATTTTTTCGAGTTTTTACCATATTACTGCTACAGTTTTCATTAAAAGTGTTCATAAAATACAGTTCTTTACAAAAAAATAAGGAATGATTTCATATGAATACTTTTTTAGTCCAATCCCTAGATTTTTTGTAAATCGGTAATTACTTCATATTTTGCAAGCGTTCTGTCATCGCGCTTCTCTTTCTTTTCTATGCAGTCCGACAGTGACCGCGCTTTTTACGGCGGACAAGCCTTAACATTTAAAAATTTACCGTTCGAAGCTGGTTCGGGTTCGCTAGTAAACTAATAAATTAGATATGTTTTAAAGCACAACACACCCCAGCTTATTACGATATTCACAACCTCATTTAACGATTCCACGAAAGGAATTAATCATGAATTCATGTTTCATGCATGAAACATCAATTTCACAAATTATAAATATTTGAAGTGAAAGCAGTAATTTTCAGAAATCAGGACGTTTGTGTATCTAGGAAATCGCAATTTGTAATGTAATTCGCAAACAGTCGGTAGCCGACGTCAATTCCGGAATAAAGTGGCTCTTTATCAAGAAAATGTGTTTATTTTTGTATTGCAAACACGAGAGTCCATTATTTGAAACGTTTCCTCCTCGTATTTGAAATACGAAAAATAAAGAATAAACAGCAAATTGGGGCTTTCGAGAGAATGGATTCTGTTCAATCGTTTTTACTGCGAATTTTGAAATATTGTTTGATATTTGGCTGGCTTTAAAACCAGGATCTAGCATTCTCTCTTATTCAGCAGCATCTAGCTAGATCTAGCAGGACTATTTTTTGGTAGGTATGGAGTCCCAAAGACTGATCTTTGATTTTAAATATCATACGATAACCACGACCATTTTCTTTGCAACGTTTTCTTTTTAAAACCTACCTAGAAGAAAGTCTTGTATTCATTCTAGGAACTAGAAAAAAAGCCTTGTTTAACACGAACAACCTGAAATTTTTGAAAGTCAGGCATCGCTGACGTAACAATGAAAGCAGTTAGTTGGTTGCATGCTTGCATTTGAGGTTAGAGAAAGCGTTCCGTTTAAAAATAGAAGAAATCGTTCGGCTGCGAACTAGCACGAAACTAGGGTTCAACGAAATTCGTGTGGAGCAAGTTCTGAACTATTAATTAATTGATAGAATTACGTTGGTTTTTACCAAAAGTGATAAAGGCCAATATTAGCCAGCCTTCCCGCCGGCCTCCTCCTCGCAGCGACTCCCTAAGCCGAGGCACATACCCCACAAGGGGTGTCCTTAGTGAGTAATCGCTTAGGTTATAAGTTTTAAGCCCTAGCTGGAGGCCTTCATTTATTGAGGCACAGGAAAGTCCGGTTAAGCAGCCGACAACCTCCTACCCTAAACTTCTGACTACAGCTACCTCACATTAATATTATAAGATCTGTATACTTTTACTCATGTTTCACAAAATAAATATATCTTATATATCATATCTTAGGTTGACTTGCGAGATGGCATACACAGTAGAAAAGTCCGACCTGTTATTGTCACTAAATACCTACCTGCGAGTAGGTACTAACTTATTTAATAATTGAACATCACAAACTACTTATAACTTATTATAAATCAACGATTTGATTATTTACAAAAGAATTGGTAAGTGCGCTAGAATTGATTTTTAAACTAAAAAAACGTCGTTTACAAAAATATCTGTCATAGTGTGGGACGCCTCCCAGCTAGATGTACTGACGACCTTAAAAAGGTAACTAACACAGACTGGATGCGGAAGGCGGAGGACAGGTTATTGTAGGCCTATGTCCAGCAGTGGATTGCTATAGTCTCGAGTTGATTACAACAATATGGAAACCACAATTTCCGTTACTACAGAATCGAATGAATGCAAACCCGCCTTAATCTCCAACGTATTGTTTGCATAACCATTCGTGTTTAATATAGCACATAACTGATAATTTCCCAGTAAATGCTTCAAGTGGGCACATTAGTTGTACCAGCAACTGTATGATATATCAGCAACAATTACCGTCCAATAATAGACTACTTCAGACATCCCGTGCAGTAAGGTACTGGCAGTGAACTTGACGTGCTATTATTTTGGGAAATTCTGTTTTATCATATGAAACATACCATAACATCACGCCTGTATACCCCGAGGGGTTAGGTAGAGGTGCACCTATAATAGGTACACCCACATTTCTTCAGAAACCCGTCCATCGGAAGTAATCGGAACCGCCGCCCTAAGAAACTCTAGATGTATGTCTACTTATTCGTGGTATACTTGCTATGACAACGTGAATTATGATTTCCGACGATTTTTCCTCTTTACAGCATGTTGTTTTCTTCATTATTTATATTTTTTCCGACCAAAGAAAACGGCTATTTACTTTTACTTCTTCATATAACTTCTTCCCCAAAATACCAAATTAATCGACCGGTAAGTACTCAACCACTACTCAGCAAAAGTTTGTTCTAATACAGGAAACGAAGAAGAGTTTAAATAAATAATTTAAACTTCATGTTGTGATACATAGGCGGAATATAAAGCATTCTCTACCAGTCAACATTTGGGTTAAAGGGACAAACAACATTGTGATAGGCGTACAAAAAACAAACATGTTTTTTTTTTAAATTGTTGCGGGTGTGGCGCAGCCGCAAGTCATCAAGTTCATATACCTACGAGTATATCACAAAGAGGTATATGTTTGTAAGTATTGTCATTGACAAATCTAGTTGCCTAGAGAAATAAAAGAGGCTAAAGAATTAGACTTGAAACTATATTAAGTATAACTAAAAGATAAAAAAATACAGACCGAATATCAAAGAAAAATATAAAGAAAACGAATCGGTTTAGGCCGATTTGCAAAATATAATAATAATGAATGCAAAGTGTAAGTATAGTGTGTGTGTGAAGTATGTAGATACTATAGTACGGTCAGCAACAGAAGTCGGTTGACACTGCTACTTTTTGACATCATCTAAATTAACACAAAATGATACGATAACCTGCTTTTAGCATTTTATTTATTAGATAAGAGTTACTTTTCTTTAAAATTTACATCTGTTCCGATTTTAATGAAGTATTTTTCTCAATAATTAAGATTTAAAAAACACAAGTGTTAATCGACTTTTGCTGCTGACTGTACTAGTCGGATTTGAAAAAATCTTTTTCCAGTTGTTAGCCCAATTCTTGAGGAAGGTTATAGACTATTTAACATCACACTATGACCTTTAGGAGCCGAGCAAAATTAAAAAAGTGGTAAACGAAGTAATAGCACGGGCAGGCGATGCGATGGACGCGGTGGGTCGGGGGAACAAGAAATTTCACGTGGGCGATTTCGCGGGTAGAAGCTATTCACAAATTATAATTCATCCGCTACAAAAGTGCGGCTCCATAAATAAGAGGCAATAGTCGTAAAACATCGCAACGGTGACCAAAACGCCGACTAGATAAACGTGGGAGTAATTGAAGGGGAAAGTTACGGCGCGGCAGGTAGGAGTAGGTAGTTAGGTACGTTTAAACAAAAGCCTCGCGAGGCCCACTGAATACTAACTGTACGGTAGCCAAGCGAGGGAGTATATGGGATATTCCAACTACTGTTAACATTCTGCTAGTTTGGATATTTCAAAGAAAGTAAAAAGAAAGAAAGAAAATACGTTTATTTGCGGTAAAACATGACACAAAAAAAACAGACAAAAAAAATAATTAAAAAAAAATATATGTCGGAGATACAACGTCCTCCTCGACATTGTTTTTAGTGTTCACGTCGGGTCTAGTGGGCGTCATAGGGATATGCGAGCACAAAACACTATTTACACACACACACGCGCGATTTTATTAAAATTCTACAATTTGAATCACTAGGTAGGTAATTTTAACTATAAAGGAGCAGCAGGTTCGCGGCACCGATCTAACTTCACCACTTGTGATCCACCTCGATCAACCACCGTTACAAGACTGAACGCTCCACCCGGCGAACGTTAAGATGGCGCCTCGACCCCACTCTAGGTCTATCCTCTGCTCTGATTGGACGTTATACAATGCAGTGACTTTTAATAAATTTGTTAGGTTTTATACAGTGTAAAAATGTAATAAATCGAATTAAATTAAGACTTAATTAGCCATCAATATTATCTATTCGTATGCAACCAACAATCAACTCTTTGTTTACTTCCTCCGACATATATATATATAATAATTAATAATAATAAATAAAAATAAATATTAATTATTTTTTATTATTAATTTAAATTATTTTTTTTTTTTTAGTTTATAATTTTAATTTTTTTTTAATTTTTTTTACAAAAAAAACAACCGTCTTTCAAAAAAAAATACTACAAAGGTGAAAAATAACTTTAATTTCGGAAGTCGGTGTCTTTGGACCTGTATTTTAGTTTTTTGCCACCGACTTCCGAAATTAAAGTTATTTTTCACCTTTGTAGTACTTATTTTTTTTTTAAAGTCGGTTTTTTTTTGTAAAAAAGTTTTTTATTTTTCACTTTTTAGTGGGTTAGTTTGTAATTTATCTAAGTTACAATAGCCTAATATCAACTGCTCATCACCCTTTACAAAATATTGTTTTTCCCGATACAAGGACGTTAATTGTTGAGGAGTTCTTCTAGTCCTTGCTAGAAGAACTCCTCAACAATTAACGTTGTTCCTTAACCTGGTTCCTTAACCAGGAGAACTGGAACTGATGGTGAAGTCACCATCACCTCCACTTCATCATGGGCATTGTGACGAGCATAAATTGCCATATCAAAGTAATCGAAACGCAACCCAAGTGAAATACGTATTATTGAGTTGTTCCGATGGCCATCTGTGGTCTTCCTCATCAGTTTCACTTCACCAATTGGTGCTTTCCGGGAGCAAATGCACGAGTTACTATAAAAAAAATACCCAAATCGTAAACCAAAATACGCTGTAGGTAGGTGTGCCTATAAAATTTGAGGGTTTCCCTCGATTTCCATGGGAACCCCTCATCAGATTCTGACTTGGTGCCAATGGGACCACCTCGAGAGCACACCCTTTCAAACAAAAAAAGAATCTTTAAAATCGGTTCACAATTGACGGAGAAATCGGTGTACATACATTAAAAATATATATATATACGCGACGAATTGATAACCTCCTCCTTTTTGTTTTTGAAAAGTCGGTTAAAAAGAAAAAGTTGGGGGAAAATATGCGTCACTTCCACTCAAAAGGGCCATCGCTCAGCATAATTCTGTGACCCTATGCGAGACAGAGCCACAGAGCTGGATAGGTAAATAAAAGAAGAAGAATAAGGCTTACATAATCAGCCTATAATGTTCCCACTGCTGGGGCACAGACCTCCTCTCGGTGAGAGGGAGTGGGCCGCAATAAACCACGCAGGCCCAGTGCAGGTTGGCAGATGTCACATGTCTTCGAATATTTGGTTCTAGGACATGCCGGTTTCCTCACGATGTTTCCTTCACCGTTTCGAGAGCAGTGGTGAAGAAATAATTTACAAAAAGTAAGCGACTGCTTGGGGTCGAACCCACGACCACTCGTTGCTGATGCCTGTGATTATACCATGTCCATCCAAAAGCTAAAATAGCTTAGCGCTGTTAACCAGCCTTATCGGTTGACATTCATTAAATTCCACTGTCACAAGAAGTGAATTCTCACGCTATTCAGCTTTCAAAATGTTTTATGTCGTCAGCACGGGCTTACTTAGTTTACATAGGTATATGATACTATTTTAAAATATAATCTACGTTATTTAAACTTTTATGAAATACTCTGAAAAAAATATATAGCAAAATACATCAATCAATCTGCCTGGGCCTTTTCCCAACTATGTAGTTATGTTGGGGTTGGCTTCCAGTATAACTGGACGCCTGAATAGCCAGTATTTTACATGGAGCGACTACCTATCTGACCTACGCAATCCAGTAACTGGCTAATACGATACCGCTTTACAAGACTGGTTGTCAGACTTTCGGGCTTCTAACGACCCGTAACGATAATGACAGCTGCGACCATCGGCTTAACGTGCTTTCCGAGGTATGGAGGAGTAATCGGCTTAACGTGCTTTCCGAGGTATGGAGGAGTAGACAATCGGCTTAACGTGCTTTCCGAGGTATGGAGGAGTAGACAGGAAACCTCCCCGAGTGCCCGTGGGCTGGAATTCCCTTCGGATACGTCCGTGGGGAAGGCCAGTCTTCGGGACGGTGCACCCTGGGGTGCGGGCAATGGTTCCCCTTAGGCACAAGTGCCTAAGGGGTTTCGTTGCCCGTATGCCAATATCCTGTCGGAGGAACGCTCCAACGTGTGTCCCTCTGCTCTAAGCAGAGACGCACAGCGGCGGAGTAAGAACGGGCTCGGTGTGCACTAACCCTGCCGCCGGGCAGGCAGAAGGAAGCCATTCATCCACCATCAATCATCATCATCCCCGCCACCATACACCATTCATCATTCACCACATCATCATTCCCATCCCATCATCCACCATCAATCATCATCATCCCCGCTACCATACACCATTCATCATTCACCACATCATCATTCCCATCCCGTCATCCACCATCATCATTCCCATCATCATTTCCATTTTCATTTCGTCATTTCCTTCTGCCACCGTTAGTCTCGTAGCCCCGAAGATCGTTCAAGGTCATGTCTCTGACTTTTGACGGGGGTCGAGGGTCTTGGCTTAACCGCCCGGACCGCGAGGAAGAAAACCTCTATAAAAAATTACCCCAAACCTCCAAGCGGCGGCGCACCGTGAGGGAGGTTGGTAGCTTGATTAATGGGTAGCTAAATTAATCGCTAGTGCGAACCACTTCGTTTTGAGCAAGTACCTAAAGTTTATACTCGTGGGAACAATATGGAAAGTTGTAATAAAAACCCAAGACGAGACGAGGAGAAGGCGAGGAGTGATGCGGGGTCGGAGTCCGACGCCGCATCGGGGGCGAAGGCCGCGAAGGGCTCTTTCAAGAGCCCGGAGGGCGTAGTGGTGGGTTCCGCTGGCAGGAATGCTTTCCTGAAGCGGAACGTGGAGGAAAAACCGGGGGATGGCCAGGGGTCATCTTCCTCGGACGGAGGAAAGCGCTCGGCCAAAAAAGCTCGACGGGTCCTTGGTTGGAGTCACACCAAGTCCAAGAGCAAGAGCCGGGCAATGCAGGAGGATGACTCCGTCGGCTCGGCCGAGGGGAGCACTCTGGAGGCGTCTGGCGATGAGTCGGACGCCTCTGGTGGCTTCAAGGCAGAGAGGGCCAGGTTCGCGGAGGTCGTGGCTGCTGCAGTGAAGGATGTGGCCTTGAAGAAGAAGCAGTCTTCGAAGGACAAGGCCATACCTGCAGCCAAGGCCTCCATTATGGCGGCAGCGGAGGCTCTGATACAAGGGCCTCCGTCGGACGGCATGTCCGAAATGCGGGCGGAGGTCGCCCGCTTGACAGCCGCCATGGAGCTTCTCCGAAAGGAGAACGAGGAGCTCCGAGCGGACCTGGCCAGGCTCCGCGATGCCGATGCCGGCCCTCAGAAGGCGCCGCAGGAGGGGGCGCAGCAGGGGCAGAGCGGGCTTGGGCCCGCAGAGGACAGACTTCTGACCCTGGTGCGGAAGGAACTGGCTGCGTTCAACAGCCGGTTCTCTGTCCTGGAGGGCATTGTCCTCCGGCCCCCGCTGGCGGCGAGCCGGCAGGCCTCGGGCCAGCCAAAGGCGGCATCGTACGCCGCCGCCACAGCCGCCACGCCCAAACCTGGGTCGGCGGGGCAGGCGAAGGGCGGGGCCGCTCCTGCAAAGGCGCCTGCAAAGGCGCCTGAGAGGGCCCCGGCTGTGGCGGCGGCGACGACGACGCGGCCGCCCCCGCCTTCTAAATCTCCTCCGGCTGACGCCGAATGGCAGGTAGCCGGGGAGAAGAAGAAGGAGGGCAAGGCGGCAAGGGCGGCCAAGCGGAAGGAGAGGCGGCGTCGGCGCAAGGAGCGAAGCGTCGCGGCGAGGTTGCGCGCCCCAAAGTCCGCAGCTGTAGTGATCACACTACAGCCGGAAGCGGAGAAGAGGGGCGTGTCCTACCGCGACGTGCTCACCAAGGCGCGGGCGGCGGTGAACCTGGAGGAGGTCGGGGTCACGAAGGGCTTGCGAGTTAGGGTCACGGCGACCGGGGCTCGTATGCTCGAGATTCCCGGTGCGGCCAGTGGCCCGACCGCTGACGCTCTGGCTGAAAAGCTCAGGGCGTCCTTAAATGCGGACGAAGCCCGGGTGTCCAGACCCGCCAAGTGTGCTGACATGCGCATCCTGGGTCTGGACGACTCCGTCACAGAGGGGGAAGTTGTGGCCGCCGTGGTCAAGATGGGGGGGTGCGCTATCGAGCAGGTGAAGGTAGGCACCATCCGTCCAGACTCCACGGGGTTGGGAGCCGTCACGGTGAGCTGCCCCGTATCGGCGGCCAACAAAATCGTTGGGGAGGGCCCTAGATTTCAGGTGGGCTGGGATTCCACGCGGGTGAAACTGCTGGAACCCAGACCTCTGAGGTGCTTCCGTTGCCAAGTGGGCAACCACGTGGGAGCGAAATGCACCTCGGAGGTGGACCGCAGCAGTAACTGCTTCCGCTGTGGTCAGCCCGGTCACAAGGCCGGCTCGTGCAATGCCACGCCGCACTGCTACCTATGTGCGGCAGCTGGCAAGCCGGCCGATCACCGGGCTGGAAGCAAGGGCTGTGGTCCACCCGCGAAAGCCCGGGGCAAGGGCAAGCCCTCCGCCCCCTCTACCGCCGTCACCGCCGCAGCCGTCGCCACAGGCGCCGTCGCTGCCGCCCCCACTGCCGTCACCGCCGTACCCACTGCGGCGGAGCCCTCACAGGGGGCTCAGGAGGGGGCTGCAATGGAATGCCAGTAGTGGCCCCATTGCGCCTCCTCCAGGCGAACATCAACCACTGCGCCGCCGCTCAGGATCTGTTGATCCAGAGCATGGCGCAGTGGTCGATTAACATCGCCGTGGTCGCTGAGCCGTACTTTGTCCCGCCCAGTGATTACTGGGTGGAGGACCTGAGCGGCTCAGTGACCCTCATTTCGTCGGCCGCCGCCGGTACCCTGTCCCTTGAAGCCGTCAAGAAGGGACAGGGTTGCGTCGCAGCACGGTTCGGGGGGATTGTCGTGGTGGGGACATACTTCTCCCCGAGCCGAACTCTCGCCGAGTTCCACAACTCCCTTGCGGAGTTGAAAACCGTCGTCGTCGGGTTTCGTTCCCTTCCCGTGCTTGTCCTCGGGGACTTCAACGCCAAGAATGTGGCTTGGGGTTCCCGGCGTACGGACGCACGGGGCAGGATGGTGGAGGACTGGGCTCTGGAGACAGGCCTGGTCGTCCTAAACCGGGGTTCTGTCCCCACGTGTGTGCGGATGCGGGGCGAATCGGTGGTGGACATCTCGTTCGCCAGCCCCGCCCTGTTGCCGCACGTGGTTGACTGGCGCGTCATGGAGGGGGTGGAGACCTATTCCGATCATCGGTACATCCGGTTTGATGTCTCCGCCCATACCTCGAGCGCGCCGGTTCGACAGGCCCCGAGTGGTCCGCGGTGGGCGCTGAAGAAGCTGGACCGGGAGCTCCTCCTGGAAGCCTCGATCGTGCAGGCCTGGGTGTCACCACCGGACAGGCCTGCCGACATCAACGACGAGGCGGAGTGGTTCCGGGAGGCCATGTCCGAGGTGTGCGACGTGGCAATGCCCCGGGTCCAGCCCAGTCGCGCCTTTCGCCAGGTGTATTGGTGGTCGCCGGAGCTGACGGCTCTGCGCGAGGCGTGCGTTGCCGCGCGGCACCGGTACACCAGGCACCGCAGGCTCCGTATTCGTCCTCCGGATACGGAAGCCATTCAGGCGGAGCTGTACGAGGGGTACAGAGTGGCGAAGACCGCCCTCCGAGCGGAGATCTTGCGGTCCAGGGATCTGGGCCGCGAGGAGTCGCTGGAGACTCTGAACAGAGACCCATGGGGGCGCCCCTATAAGATGGTGCGGGAGAAACTCCGCCCATGGGCGCCCCCGCTGACGCAGAGTCTCCGGCCCGAGCTCGTGGAGGACGTGGTGAGCGCTCTGTTCCCTTCGCGAGGGGAACATACTCCCCCGCCTATGGCTCCGCCTCATGCGGTGCCCGCTGCGGACCAAGAGACCGACGACGACGATGATACTCCCGAAGTGACCGAGGTAGAGTTGAGAGCGGCGGTACGTAGGCTCAGTGCCAAAAATACCGCCCCAGGACCCGACGGCTTACCTGGAAGAGCCTGGGTTCTGGCCTTTGGGGCTCTCGGGCCTCGACTAGGGGGGCTCCTAAGCGCATGCTTGGAGAGGGGCCAGTTTCCACTTCGCTGGAAGACGGGGAAACTGGTCCTCATTAAGAAGCCGGGGCGCCCTGCGGACTCTCCGTCCGCTTACCGGCCCATCGTGCTGCTCGACGAGGTGGGCAAGCTCTTTGAAAGAGTCATTGCAGACCGCCTCGTCGGGTGGCTGGTGCAGGAGGGGCCGGATTTGGCGGAGAGCCAGTTTGGTTTCCGCAAGGGGCGCTCTACGGTGGACGCCATCATGCGCGTGCGAGCCCTCACGACGGGGGATGCAGTGGCCCGGGGTGGGGTCGTCTTGGCGGTGTCCTTAGACATCGCCAACGCCTTTAATACCCTGCCCTGGAGTTGCATCAGGGAGGCATTCCGGTATCACCGGATGCCGACCTACCTCTGTCGAGTGGTCGAGGCCTATCTGACGGACAGGGCCGTCATATACCCCGGTCATCAGGGAGAGTGGAACCGGCGAGAGATGTCGTGCGGTGTCCCACAGGGATCGGTCCTGGGGCCGCATCTGTGGGACATCGGTTACGACTGGGTGCTGCGCGCCGACCTCCCTAGCGGCGTCAGCGTAGTATGTTACGCTGACGACACGCTGGTCCTGGCGCAGGGGAGGTCGCACCAGGAGGCGGCTGACTTAGCGACACGCGGGGTTGCGATAGTCGTGGAGAGGATCCGGCAGTTGGGACTCGAGGTGGCCCTGCACAAGTCCGAGGCCATGTGTTTTCATGGTCCTCGGAATGCGCCACCGTCGGGTTCCGATATAACGGTGGGAGGGGTTCACATCGGAGTCGGGTCGACGATGAAGTACCTGGGACTCGTCCTCGACAGCCGGTGGAACTTCGTGGAGCATTTCCGACGTTTGGCTCCCAGACTGGCACGGGCTGGGGCTGCCTTGAGGCGGCTCCTGCCCAATCTGGGGGGTCCAAACGCCTCCTGCCGGAGGCTCTACGCGGGGGTCGTGCGGTCCATGGCCCTTTACGGAGCACCGGTGTGGGCGCGTTCCCTAAGGCTGGGACCAGCCGGCAGGTTGAACGCGTCCCAGAGGGTCATGGCCATCCGGCTAGTCCGGGGATACCGCACGGTCTCCCGGGAGGCGGCGAGCCTCCTTGCCGGATTGCCGCCGTGGGATCTGGAGGCAAAGGTCCTCGCGCACGTGTGGGAGTGGCGCGAGGAGGCGAAGCGCCGGGGCGTAACTCCGCTGCCGCGAGAAATCACGGTACAGCGGACAGAGCTCCGGCGGGATCTCATGGCGGCATGGAGAGCGCGACTGTCGCAACCCAGCGCTGGGCACGCCACAATAGCGGCGATAAGTCCCCTCTTTGAGGAGTGGTTAGAGAGGCGCCACGGCGTCCTCACCTTCCGCCTGACGCAGGTCCTCACCGGACACGGTTGTTTCGGGAGGTTCCTGTTTCGCATAAGGCGGGAGGAAACGCCCGGGTGTTTCCATTGTGTGGATCGCCCGGAGGACACGGTGGAGCATACAGTGGAGGTCTGCCCGGCGTGGGCAGAGCACCGCCGTGTTCTCACGGAGGCGATCGGCGGCGGCGATCTCTCGCGTCCGAGCCTGGTCCAGGCCATGGTGCGGAGCGAGAGTGCATGGGAGGCCGTCACCTCCTTCTGCGAAGCAGTGATGCTCGCGAAGGAGGAGGCGGAACGCGTGAGGGAGAGGCAGCCTCACGCCCTCAGTCGCCGCAGGAGACGCCCTGGGCGGCGGGAATCGCGGGGCGATTTCCGGCCACCGTAGGCGCGGGCCTGCGGACGGTGAGCAGCGGGTAGCTCGCCGTCCGGTAAGGACCAGGCCCGAGTCGACGGCGCGTCGTGTTCCACGCGCGCCTCAAAGAGATGTCAGCAAGTGACGGGGCCCAATAGGGCCGACGCCGCTGGGGTCGCGGGTTGTCTGAAAGGGTTACCGCGGCCCTGGCATAGGCAACTGAAGGAACACGGGTGGGTTTTAGTCAGTAAAAGTCTGACACGCCCTCCCGCTCCACCCAGAGCGGGAGAAGTTATTTGATGATTTCCCACCCTCAAAAAAAAAAAAAAAAAAAAAAAAGGTATGGAGGAGTCTCGTTTTATGTAAATATATCACCCATTCACGGACCAACACCGGCAAGCGTACCGTAACCTGATGGATCGACCCGTGCGGCTGTTATTACTTAGCCACGAACTCCTCAATTCATTAAAATCTACCAAGTTTATTTGCTACCGCGTCTCGTTTCTACAAAAAAAGCTGGTTACATCAGTCACAGTCGAAATGTCACTAGGCCGACTCAGCACTAACTGGGTCACCTTAATAAGGGAATGCAACATCAAATAGAACGATACAGAAGCCCTACCGTGAGGGACTCGTGGCTCGTCGACTAATAGTTTAGTTTAGTTTAGTTTTATTTATTAATAATTATAAAAAAATTACATGTCAATAGTCATTATAAGTTACAAAATAGAGCATAATCATACAAGTTGTCATAATAAGATTAATTGAGAGAATTCCAACAAAACAATATAATAATTATTCGTAAAAAAATAAAAAAATAAATAAAAAATAATAATTAAAACAATTAAATACCTAAAACCATTCTTTTAGGTCATATAATACCTGGTCGGTTAGCCAGCCTTTAAGTTTAGCTTTGAAAGCATTGTCAGAATTTGCGTTTACAATTACATCTGGTAGCCGATTGTATACCGACGGACCCATTATGTGAATTAACCTTCCAGATTTAGACAGGGTGTGTGAATAGCCAGCTAATTTGTCTCTACCACGAGTACAGTAGTTATGCCTATCCCCGCGTCTATTGTATTCCTTTAAATTCTGTCTAACATATACCGCCACCTGTAATATTACCATTGCGGGAACAGTCAAAATTTTTAACGCTTTAAAAAGTGGTCTCGCGGTTGCATCCCACTGTGATTTTGTAATGGCCCTCACGGCACGCTTCTGCATCCTGAAGGCTCGCTCCCAATCGGCAGCTCGGCCCCAAAACTCAACGCCATACTGAAGAACCGAGTGTACCAACGCGAAATAACACCCTCTCATCATTTTACGTGGGAGCGTTTGCGCTAACCGTTCCAGTGCGAAGCATGCTCGTCCGAGTTTGCCGCACATTTTGTCGATATGCGGCCCCCAAGTGAGCGAGCTGTCCAGTTCGAAGCCGAGAAATGTGGTGACTTGCACCTGCTCGACTACACTGCTCCCTACTCGCAGTGACAGTGGTGTACACGTTCGACCGGACAGATTGACGTGCATGTAATGGGTCTTTGTTGTATTAAGAATCAGACCGTTTATTCTGAACCAGTTGTTAATCTTATTTACAACAAAGTCCAGCCGTTCCTGTAGTTGTCCCAAAAATAGACAAATGATTGATTGAAATGATTGGTGATTGTTTGTTTGGGCACGTTTTATAAGTACGTACTGTATCGACGCGGTTGGTGCCGCATTCCAAATAAATCGGTATCTCTGCCAGTAGTACGAGTAGTTAGCATAAAGTTTGACAAATGTTTGCCTAGTTCATTTTTCGCTGTACGAGTAATTACATGGGCACTCATGTAATGTGAGAAGTTAGGTGCACAATTTGCACATGCATGTACTATATTCGAGTTTGTCTAAGCGTGCGTGTCGATGGCAAACAACCAGTCAAGTGCGTGTCGGACCACGCACAATGAAGGGTTCCGTAGCTGGGAAAAATGTGTCCCAAAAACAAACATTGTAACTTAGTGAAAAACATGTAAGTTTGTACTCACAAAAAAAACCGGTCAAGGACTCGCGCACCGAGGGTGTGCAAAAAGTGTGCTATTTAGAGACATCGTGTTATTTTTTCTGTAATCTTTACATAAACTTAAGAATGTGTAAACAGCGCTCTTTCATATATGATAGCCCACACGCACTAGTAGCCACACTTCGAAATTTTAAGACCCCTTTCAGTCCCTGTTGCAAAAAAAAAAAAAAACTTTTTTTGCAAAATTGTTGGGCAATACGTTATCTAAAACTGTTCCAAATTTCAAATTGATAGCATTAGTAGTTCTTGAGATATCCAGCTGTGACAGACAGACAGACAAACAGACAGGCAGACAGACAGACAGACAAACAGACAGGCAGACAGACAGACAGACTGAGTCGCACCAGAGGGCTTCCTTTTTACCATTTTGGTACGGAACCTTAAAAATATGTTATAAAACTACAAATTGTTTTTTTTTTTACATTTTGACATAATGAATATGAGTGCCTGCCGCGTTAAGTAATATTTTGTGCCTTTGGATACACGTCATATTAAACCAGTATTTAGTAAGTAACTATTTAAATAAAATTTTATAGAAAAATATATATAAATATAACTAATACGAGCAATATAGAGCCACCCAGTATAATATTCTATTCAACCTCCATACTAGGCCAGCTCAAGTGTTACCACTGTCGCGCGGCTTGCTGTCAGTACCTAAGTGGCATAGTATAAACAAACTTTTATTATAGCAAAACGTTTATTGGAACTGACGCACGAGGAAATTTCTTGCACATTTTAGTAATTAAAACTTGTTGCTATATTAGAAGAAATTAGAAAAATGTTCTACGATAAATGCCAATAGAAATCGTGGTGCAGTAATAACTGTGATTTAAAAACTAAACAGTAGGTAAACCTATAATTACAAATATACGGGCTTATAGAGAACAGTAATGATTAGGCATTCAGATTTTATAGAATTGGCCAATGATGAGTTTGAAATTTCCAAAATTAATAAATGTTTCTAATTATGCTGGACACCCAATTCTAACACAGACTTCGATACTTCGGACAATCGTAGATCATTGCAATGAAAAACTCCAATGTTTTAAATTAAGTAGCTGTAGGTATATTATAATTTCAGTGCAGGGAAAATTGAATGATGGCATTTAGTTTTGGCAGATAATTCTGCCAAAAATAAATGCCATCACTCAATTTTCCCTACCGACATGAATGTCGAGCAATAAAATTTAATTATCTGCCAAAACTAAATGCCATCACTCAATTTTCCCTACCGACATGAATGTCGAGAATTAAATTTTAAGCGATGTAAAATAATGAGTCTTTTTTTTTTAATCTTTATTTTAAGGGCTTTATCGCTGAGCGATAACGTCGCCCTGTAATAACAGTACTTACAATTAATTAACTAAAAAACAATTAAATCTTATTTTAAAACAAAAAAAGCAAGTTTGTACAGAATCCTAGCTTGTTCCGATAGAGGGCAAGCTAGGATAACATTACACTCTCCAATATCTAATCTATTAGTTGTACCAAGTAAATCGAATCGCAAAGCCTCATTCCGCACACACTCCATCAAAATATGCTGTACATCTTCGATTACTCCACATTCTACACAGTTGGGTGACATAACCTTTTTCATAAGAAAACCAAACTTTTTTGATGGAATGTGACCGGAACGAAGTCTTAGTGCCATAACTAATTCACTTCTGCTTAGCCTATTTTGCTCAGTCCAATTATGCACTGGAAGCTGTGGTTGGATGGTCTTGTACCAAATTCCCTTTTCTGTGGACCTCTGGTCAAAGTATTCACTCCACACATCTGCACATTGCTGTTTTATTAATCTTATGTAATCTGTATATAAAGGAAGAACATTTACAGAAATTCCATCCGACACGGCTTGGTTGATCGTTGCCCGGTATCACATTGCTACAGCCCGCGAATGTATCGTTGCTACTGTTATTGCAACACGTTATCGGTATCGGCTTAACACCGGCAGTAGTAATACGTGTTTTGTACGTGTCTATAGAATCGAAGCTTTGGAACAACTTCAAAGCTTCAATTCTATAGGCGTTTCTAACAAACTGAAAGGGAATTTGATGGTACACTGATAATAGAATATTAAATGAGTAGTTCTTCAAAAAGTATTCTCCGCGTAGCTTTCGTGGCGAATTTTTTTTTTAGAGTAATCTTCAAATAAATGGACACACATTTAAGATGCTCTAGAAATAATAAGTGCAATTTTGATTATATGTAAATCGGTGCATAAAGTACAGAGATATTCTATTTTGAAATTTCGGTTCCCACGAAAGTTACGAAAGACGCCACAAAAGTTACAAACGTATTTTCTGTAAGCAAAATACAGTTTAAAATCCTTATTTTTTCATAAATTTCCTGTGGATTGAAGTTTAAAAAATGAAATACTTATTATTTATGAATCAACTTGTATTTGAGATCAACATAGTGTTTTGAGATCAGCTTATTATTACTTATTAGTAACTTTGGTTGCTAATTTAGCTTTGGTACAGTAATTAAACTGTAAAATTTACATCATTATCATCATCATCATTTCAGCCGAAAGACGTCCACTGCTGGACATAGGCCGCCCCTAAGCACCGCCATTTCGACCGGTTCTGTGCTTCCCGAATCCAGCAGATTCCTGCGGCCTTTACAAGGTCATCTGTCCAACTTGTGGGAAGCCTTCCAACGTTACGTCTTCCAGTACGCGGCCGCCACTCCAGAACATTTTGGCCCCATCGGCCATCTGTTCTTCGAGCAATGTGCCCTGCCTACTGCCACTTAAGTTAAGCAATTCTTCGGGCTATGTCGGCTACCTTCGTTCTACTGCGGCTCTCTTCATTTCTGATTTGATCACATAGGAAAATTCCAAGCATAGCCCTCGCCATTGCCCTTTGGGTGACTTTCAGCCTTCCCATAAGGCCCATTGTGAGCGACTACGTTTCAGTGCCGTAGGTCTTTACTGGCAACACGTACTGGTCGAAGACTTTCGTCTTGAGATACTATGGTATGTGAGACGAGAAGATATTGCGAAGCTTCCTGAACGCTGCCCAGCCGAGTCGGACGATTGACCTCTTTCTTCAAGTTGAACCTACCTAACTGGACAGTTTGTCCTAGATACTCGTCCACAATCTACAGTGTAATGTCTCCGATCTTCATGAGAGTGGGTGCTACATGGGCATTTGAGATGCCATTTGTCTTATCCATTTTCATTTTAAGACCGACTCTTTCGGAAGCTCTACTGAGGTCATCGAGCATTGTACTGAGCCCCTCCATAGTCTCAGCCATGACTACTATATCGTCTGCAAACCGAAGGTGAGTGACGTACTCGCCATTGATCCCTAGCCCTTTCCAGTCCAGAACCTTGAAGACATCCTCCAGTGCAGCGGTGAACAGTTTCGGAGAGATAACCTCTCTCTGTCTCCCCCTCGCCAGAAGTATAGGTTTCGAGGTCCGTTCCTGGAGTCGGACTGACATAGTGGCGTTTTCGTACAGGCACTTCAGCACCTCAATATACCGATAGTCGAGACTGCAGTACAGCCCATGCTTTAATCGAATCGGAGGCTTCAGTCTTCTGTATAACATGTCGCAGCGTATACGTGTGTAGTCTATAGTGGTATAGCCTTTTCGGAATCCTAGTCTATAGTGATATAGCCTTTTCGGAATCCGGCTTGTTCGGGAGGCTGGAAGTCATCAAACCTGCGTGCGAAACAGATCGTGATGACTCTTGAAAGCAGCTTGTAGACATGGCTCAGAAGTGAGACGGGTCTGTAATTCTTAAGAAGAACATTATCGCCCTTCTTAAAGAATAATACCACCACAGCTCTGTACCATGCCTGCGGCGTTTTGCCCTCGAGTATGACGGAATCAAACAGCTTCTGGAGGGCCTTAAGAGTGGGTTTTTTATACTTTTGTCTGACAAGCACTCTACATAATAAAATTCATAAGGTATTTTCTTACTGTCAATTAGCCCATTGGCTAAACAGCACAGGTTGAGGTGAAGTAGTTAAGCTGTTAATTTGGCTACGAGAAAACATACAAACAGAAACACATACTACGAGTCGTTACAAGAAAAAAATTGAAGCACATACTCGTACACGCATTAATACTTATAGAAATACATAACACCTTTATTTTGAGATTCGCGACAATCGAGTAAATGCATCAGTGGCGTCACAAAACATCAGAAGTCATTATTTAATGGAGATATAAAACTTCCATGGTGCGCTAGCTGACTTTCGTGGACAAATAACCACGAAAGTTGTGCCACGATAGTTACGAAAATTTCACATTTTTGAGAATTACTATTAAAGTTACAGGTAAATTAACGAACAAAGTACTTGGGAATAATCTCGAAGATCTATCTTATTCCTTCATTCAAAATGAGTTGGAAAATTGTAAACATTATCCTTCAAAATTTGCGCATGAAAGTTTCTTGACCAAGGCTACTTGAAAATATTCAAAGGTTAACTTATCTCATATTTTTTTTGTTTATAAGCAATTAATGTATTTGTCTCCCCCACTGATGCCGCGACACTAGTGAGCGTCCGCGCAACTAAAGAGTGTAGCGACAAGTTGCCCCTCTTGGAAGATAGGTGCAGTTTTATTGCGCCCTCGCGAAAGTAGGAAAATCGTGTGACAGAGACATAATGCCTATTAACTATTGTATATTAAGAGATACAATTAATATTCTTTGATCATTATGATGCCTAATTAAATACGATCAATTTGATGTATTACATTATATGCTTATGAATAGAATACAAAAGTTATCAAAGTTTTCCGTGAGCGCGAACAGAGTGTGACGCGCGAAGAACACCGATTTTGCTCCCGTTTTGGACACTAGATATATTTTTAAATAAATATTATAAATAATTTTAGGTGTTTATTGTTGAAATTGTACACATAAATAAACAAAGAGTAATCTGTATTTGGTCCTAAGACTGAATATTTCATAGGTTAGGAATTAAGACCGTGTGACCGCGTTTTGAGGGACCTCGAAGAACTACCCAAATGTAGTTGTAGGAGCATATAAGGGTTTCGATATAAAACGCGCCTTTCATACAACAAAACATACAACTCGATCATTAGTGCGGGCTCCAACTGAATTCATGAACGAAATACAAATTCAAACGGAATTCATGCAACGCTCTTATAGGGAAATGATTTTGTGGATTTCGCCATCAATTTGCAGGTGAAATTGAACTTGCAAATGTATTTAAAAATATTCAGTCATCACTAAACGTAAAGGATGTTACCACGAGGTTAAATAAAATAGATTGCTACGAAATCATCACATCTGTGAAAAAATACGAAATTCTTATGGTTTCCAATTAAAACGAGACAAGAGAAAGCTATTCACTACGTACCAGGGCAGCATACAGTATAAGCGAGCTATCTTCCTGTTGTGTGAACACTGTTTATCGACGTGGAAACTACGCCAACTAGGCCAGGATGCCACTGCTGCCGACTAATGGCCATGTTTGCAGATAGTTCGCAAAGCCTCGCCCTCATAATGTATTGTGAACCACAGAGTGTAATAGAATATTCAAAGAGGAAACGCCGATATAAACGATACGTCAAATGTATGAACAAATATTCACCAGTGTATATGTTACCGGCAATCTGTATAATACAGGTATTCTATACTATACCTAGGCAATGTACAGAATACCTGGAGCGTCCAGGCAATGTATGAAATATTATGAATATTAATGTCCGTTACATACTTTGCCTAGGTAATGTATACAATTCCCAGGCATTGTATAGAGTACCTGCTGGTCCACCGGCAATGTGTAAAGTAAATAGATTTTGGTCTGTATTTATCAATGTTTGGTGCTTTTTGTCTCCGACCAGCCGTTTTGGTTAGGATAGAATAGGTGCAAAAACTGTCACAGAACCGAGTTAGCCAACCCCAACTCCACGTGGTACTTGTTTGCCCTATCTCATCAAAGAGTGTTTTTTAACCGACTTCTAAAAAAGGAGGAGGTTCTCAATTCGGATGTTTAAATTTTTTTTTTAATGTTTGTTCGCGCATAACTCCGTCGCTTGCCAACCGATTTGAAAAATAATTTTTTTGTTGGAAAGGGTATACTTTCCAAATGGTCTCATTTTTGTCAAAATCTAGTTCTGATGATGGGATCCTGGAGAAATCGAAGGAACTCTTCAAATATTATAGGCACACCTATAGCGATTTGGGTATTTTTTATAGTAGCTCGTGCATTTGCTCTCGGAAAGCACCACTTGGTGAAGTGGAACTGATGATGAAGACCACAGATGGCTACCGGAACTACTCAATGATAAATATTTCATGTGTTGCGATTCGATTACTTTAATATGGTTGCTAAGCAATTTCCGCTCGTCACACAATACGTGTGGTGAGTGGTTGTTGAGGAGTTCTCCTGGTTCTTACCAGCAGAACTCCTCAACAATTAACGTCCCAGCATCGGGAAAAGTAATATTTTGTAACATGTGATGAGCAATTGACATTAGACTATTGTAACTTATACAAATTATAAACAGACCCACTAAAAAGCGAGAAATAAAAACTTTTTAACAAAAAAAAAACTGACTTCCAAAAATCACTACAAAGTGAAAAATAACTTTGATTTCGGAAGTATGTGGCAGAAAAAAAGAAAGTAAATATAAAACGAAAGACACCGACTTCCGAAATCAAAGTTATTTTTCACTTTGTAGTGATTTTTGGAAGTCGGTTTTTTTTTGTTAAAAAGTTTTTATAGAGCCGGAGGTGCGTAGGGAGAGCAGCCTCTGTCCGCGGCAATAAGGCGAGCATAGGTGCTAGCGGCAGGCTAGGCACCTGCAATAATACAATGTTTTACAACAGCTTGTTTTGTTCGGAGTTGATAAAGTTCGTCATCTGTTTTTTGTAAGGGATTAAATATAATGACTAACAAAAAAATTAAATGCTCACCAAAATGGATAAATACTCACCAAATCTGCGTCGACCTGCTGACGAAAACCCTAACCCTAGACGGTCGACGTCAGGGGCACCCCGAGGTTTGTATGGTTAGGTTCCTTTAAACCCTGCAGACACAAACAGGGGCCCCGCGAAGCGGGGCTCCGTCGACCTGCTGTCAGTTTTCTAAAGTTATAATCTATACATATATATAAAATTCAAAGTCCTGACTGACTGATTGACTGACTGATATATCAACGCACAGCCCAGACCGCTGGACCTAGAGACTTGAAATTTTGCACATAGATACCTTATATAGTGTAGGCATCCACTAAGGAAGGATTTTTGGAAATTCCATCCCTAAAAGGGACAAATAGGGGATGAAAGTTTGTATGAAAAATCTTATTCCTTGAGTTAATAGACTTGAAACTTGGCATGAATATTTATCTAAAAAAAATATAAAGTTTGTAATTTTTAGTTTTCTTAAACTACCCGCTCAGGAGGGATTGGGGAGTGTCGAAGTTTGTATGCAGGAATTTTAACAAGCGTTCCGATTAACTCGAAACTCAGTATCTAAACTTGAGACCAAAAATAAAGAATAATGTGTATCAGGGTTTTTCGCTTTAAGGGTGAAAAGGGATAGTAAATTTTACTGGCCAGGTTTTACTGCGGGGCTTGATTAACTCGAAAATTGGTGTAAATAATCTTTCAGTCAAGTTACGGAAATATCCCAAACGATTTTTTAAAGTTCCATTCATGTGGGGGTGAAAACCGGGAATATAGTTTAGATGAAAAGTCTTATTCATTTGGTTTATTAACTTGAAAGTTGGCACAAATACTTGCCTAAGCAAGTATTAAAGTTTGTCAGTAATAGTTTTTCCTCCAGATGGAAGGGCAGAGGGGAGGGGGAAGAGGAGGGGGTGGTGAGGAGGGAAAGGGGTAAGGGGACGAGTGGTGAGGAGAGAAAGGGGGAAGGGGAAGGTATGGTGAGAGGGAGAGGAGAAGGGGTGGATGATCGAGGGAGGGAGAGAGGGTGGAGAGGGATAAGAGGGTGCAGTGAGGGAGAGGGTGTGGAGAAGGAAAGAGGGGGAGGGGAGGAGTTGTGAGGGTGGAGGGGGAGGGGAAAGCGGTGAAGGGGTGTGAGGGGTTTAGAGGGGAGGGGGAGGTTAGCGGTAGGTGAGGTGGGGCACACACTTTTTTTTGTTTGTTTGAACGCGCTAATCTCTGGAACTACCAGTCGGACTTTAATAATTATATTTGCGGAAGGCTATAGGCGCGTGGGTGGATAATAAGAAAGGTCCTGACTGACTGACTGACTCATCAACGCCCAGCCCAAACCCTTGAACTTATAAAGCTGAAATTTTGCACAGAGGTTCCCTTTATAAGGTAGACAAGACAAATAAGGAAGGATTTTTGTTCTCGTGGGATATTTTCCGACTTCCACGCGGGCGAAGCCGCGGGCAAAAGCTAGTTTCACTATAAAACGGTTTTAATTTTGGTGAGCATTTATATTTTTTGGTAGTAAAATAGGTACTTTTCTGGTAAGCGTTTAAACACAAGCCTTTTTGTAACAGTACAGCTATAGTCTTATAGTGAGCACAATAGTATTTTACACACATTACCGGCTGCGCATTCGGTACTGTATAGAATACCTAGGCAAAGTATAAAATAAATAATATTTCATACATTACCTGAACGTTTTAGGTATTCTATACATTGCCTAGGTATTGTATAGAATACCGGATTATACAGATTGCCGGTAACATATATAAGGAATTCACATCTTTGAAGTACGATTTCTGTGTGTGATCACGTAAAATATCATTTTTTCTCAGCGGAAATTTGAAGATCAAAGCTACATGCATTGATTTCCTCTCCCCTTAAACTGTCGGAGCGCTGGTATTGATTTTTTTGCTATTTCACTTTACAGTAGCGTGATACGAATCTACGTATTCGAGGAGCTTGATTAAAAAGTTATCCAACTCACGGCACCCCACGAATAAATTATTAC
The DNA here is from genome assembly GCA_905163495.3 of Cosmia trapezina. NCBI lineage: Eukaryota > Metazoa > Arthropoda > Insecta > Lepidoptera > Noctuidae > Cosmia > Cosmia trapezina. Next base: position 21,249,842 of record LR991029.1, read on the forward strand.
AGCCTTCCAATTTGTCGGAAACAAACAATTCTGAATTCGTAAATCTACCATTAATTTGTCAGGAAAGTGACAAGAGTAGACACAACCGAAAGTAGCCATATAATCCTATTGAATGAACCATCTGATCCTGGATTACGTGCTAATCCTGGCCGCAGTGTGGGGAGGGGGTGGGGGGGTCAGAAGACTGTAAACATGTAGTACATTATTAACTACCCTTTGTTTACGTTCTGTATCATAATGTTGCCCTTTAGTAGCGTAATTAGGAAAACTCGGAAAATTAACGTTACATAATTTATCAGGCGCTGAATATTGCGCAGTTCAATGTTCCACACATTGAAGTACTTTCGTATAAAGTTCGTGGACGGTATGATTCTTTCATTAAGTGTGAAGTTCTGTTTCAGATTGGCTACTGTACTGTAGGTACCTATGATATTATGTACTACTCACAAGCTCTTTGATTTTCGTTGTCGCTTTGATCGCTGAAAAGTGAGATTTTTGCTTTTTGAATTTGAAATGTAAAGTGCAGAAAAGTACGTAAAACTTGGGTGATAATCTTAATGCAATGGACAAAGTTTTGAGCACTCAAAGATGGAAAAGATATCGTTGTACACTGTCGTAAAACTGAGCATCAAGTTAATCTTGTGTTCATGTACCTATTTAATGGTTTATCACTAGTTATAGATGGGCGAGTTTACTCATAAATAAAATACATATAATTCAGTTACGGATAGCAATTAAACATACCATTAGATATAATCTACTACCATTTTAAGGTTCCTTCTTTGATTAGCAAAATTAAATAAACATTTTCGAAATCACGCTCAAAAAAAAATTGAAAAATCAAATGTAGGTACTCTCATTCCATCATAGACTTCATCCCTCATTTTCCATCAGGCGTGATCGGGGTCAAGAGTAGGCCCATTCAGCAATTTAAAAAAAAAGTATCTTAGCTTAGTGCAAATGAAATCTTTCATCATGAAAATTATCACAACTAAAAACAATCAGAACAAAGCCATTTCCGGCTAGGTAGGTAGTGCAGGCAGTCATCAAATTTATGTCGACTCAGGTGTCTCTGCATAATGTCATGCAAATTAGCGACACTCATTAATACTAGCAAAGTGATAATTAGTTGGCGGCAGAAGGCAAAGGTATGACTGAAGTAACTATAGCTGGATACACAGAGTAGATGGAAGCAGAAGATCCAGCTTTGTTGAGGGGCTTTGTGGCAACCGGTAAACAGTTTGTTGTTTACAATTTGAGATTCCTCAGTTTTGTATCGTCGCAGTTATAATATTCATGGACTGCTCAGATCTCCGGTGCGTAAGTAAGTAGGATTGTGAAATAATAATAATAGTTCTTCCATAGTCTAAGGTATACCCATCCCATAGTCCGATATGTTTTGTTTCCATGTTCCGCAATAGTCCTGCACCAACCGGGGGGTGGTTGTCCTTGGGTGCAATTGCATAGTGCATACAAGGATAATCGTCGGCTGGTGCCTTCCTAAGGGAACGCCTTCCAAAGGACCGGGACCGAGATATGTCAAAGACAACTTAATAATAATAATATATCATTTATTTCGGGTAACTATGACCCATACATATAATAATAAATAAAATAAAATAAAAAGCCTTATATTTCGTTGCAGATTACAAAAGAAAAGTTAAATTGTATGTTAGTATTATAGATTTTTGTTAGTAATTAAGTTTAGTTCTTAAATTTAGTTGTTAGTTGATTTTTAAATAACTTTTAATTAATTCTATGTTAAATATCGAATGTATTATTTAATTATCTGCAAGAACCCCTATATAGGTAAAGGCCTCCTGACCCATACATAACAAATATAAAATACGAGCTGACCTGAAAGACGTTGTCCTGTTTTGACTATGCATATTTTAATGTAAACGCGTGAAGTTAAAATAGTCGTAAAGTTTTCTAAAATTTTCCAATTTTCTCCGAAATTTTCGTAATTTTTTCTTTCATAAGAACCTTTTCCTGACAATAATAAACACAACAAAAAAAGAATTAGCGAAATTGTTCCATCCGTTCACGCGTGATGCGCTGACCAAGGAAAATAGGGATTCATTTTTATATATACAGATATATACCTTACAGACTATATACATATAAATAAAAAAGGTCAGACTCCATCACTCGCCTGCTTAGTTGGCGTTTTGGTCGTAGTTGGGTTTTAATCTTTAACTTTTCACGTGGAGTACTGCATTCACAACCCAACCGTTACTGGTTAACCTTGGTAAAACTAGTTGACAGACAAATGACAGTCAAATTAACCAAAACTGCTAAGTATTTTGGTACAAATTGAGTTCTATAAACGTTCTAGAAAGGTTTACATCACATAAAAGATACCAATATCACTTTTAATTAATTTGCCATAATTAATTTCATTCACATATTCACGTCGTTCTAATTTGCCGCTGTCATGTTTCGCACGCGACCGTGACTTGTGACAAATAACAATACATCTACAAAATAACACAAAAAAAACTAGAAACAAAATGAATGACGAGTTTTTTGTTCTTACCCAGCTCTGTAAGCTGGGTAAGAACGGAAAATCTTGAAAATTTAATGAATACAAAAAGCTAGGTTTATTCAGGTTTGAATACAAAAAGCTACGTAAAATCTAGGTTTTGTATTCAACCCTATATTTTTGTATAGCATTACGTTGTTCAACTTTTGTGCCTAAACTGTGTGGAAAGCGAGAGAGTGGTTGTAGTCTAGACTGAAGTTTATTTTAAGAGTTGACCCAATTTCTATATTAAACTTATCTACCTTTCAGAGCGGAAAAATAATTGAGTGTACATACATAGATACTAGGTACCATACAGGTACGTTTTCAGTTAATAATTCAAATATTAAGTATTTTTATTCGGAGCTTTTATGCTTATTTTTATAGCTATTTACCTAGCATAAATACAAATCCCAACCACCCACCGAGAATTAAGTGGAAAAAACATCAAACCCAATACCTACTTTATTCAAAATATCCACATAATCACCTCTTAAAAACCTTCCATTCATTACAAAAAGCAAATTCCTAATTAGATCAATACCTGGTATTATATTAGCTCAAGCCGGCTGAGCACGGCCCGCAGAGAGACGGCGCTCATCGGAGGCTCGCAGAGGGACGGCCCTCATAGGAGGCCCATCGAGAGTCTCGACGTGATTTCCATCCCCCACCACTTCACAAGAGCACCCTCTTTGTGCTTGTAAACGGACTTGTAGAACTGAGCTCGATGCTCAGGTTTGACAGACGCTTATGATGTTTCTATGGAATTGGGAGTGGTTTGAATCGTAGCTATGTTTGTTCACGTCCTTTTGAAAGCTATCTATGTATATACAAGGTGTATTTTAATTAACGCAGAACCTCTTAAGAGGTCATTGTACTCATCATTATGGTCAACTTTGATTATGGACCAAATCAGAAATCGCGAAAAAAAATCAGCTGTTCCCTACATGTTAAAACTCGTCAAAATGTATGGAACTGCTGATTTTTTTTTCACGATTTCAGGATGGTTCCCATAGTAAAAATTGTGCATAACGATGATTACAAGAACTCCTTAATAGGTTGTGCTTTATTTAAGTTACACCTTATACGGTGATTAGTAAACGTTATAATAATATGTGATAGTCATGGGTTTTACCGTTTTACTGACTTACCTACTCACCTGCATCTGTAATCCTCACGAGAAGTAGGTACTTACATATAAATTACTTACATAATATCTCAATATTCTAAATTGTAATTTCATCTATAACTGAAGAAAAATTGGCAGGATTTGCCCGGTTTCACCCAGGTTTGGTGCAGACAAATTCAGACAATTGTTGTAATTTGATTTAGTCGGCTAATAGCAGCGAGAGAAACAACGCGTGTCCGTGGCGTGACAATATATCTAAAATGCCATTTCTGTATCATACGTTTCGAACTATCTATCGCAGTAGTAGTTGAAAACTACTATACACCTTTAATATTATGTGAGTACATTTGTAATAACAACTCGACGATTTCCGAACGCCGCGCCGCTCAGTATAAACGTAGCGCATTTTTCCTTTATAATATCGTTGGTTACATACCGAATTTCATCCAAATCGGTCCAGCCATTTGAGTTTGAAGAAGTAACAAACATACAGACACACAGACACACCCCCACAGACACACACTCTCTCAAACTTTCGCCTTCATAATATAATAGTGTGATATATTATTTTGATAATTAAGGTAAGTACCAACGTATTTGTTTTGCCAAAGTTATAAACTAAGTACTTACTAAAGCCACAGGCAGAAACTTGACGAAAGCTTTTGTGTAAGACTCGGGATCAAGTTGTCTTTGAGAAGTGCAGGTGAACATTTTCGTATAATACTCCAAACGTATTTACCCTCGGTCGTAACTTTAGTAGGTATTGGTACCTACATACGTATATAGGTACGCCACTATTTGGTAAATCATAGTACAATCAGCCTCCAGTGTTTCCATATAGCTGGGACCTAGCCTGCTCTTCGTGAGGAATATAAAATTTGGTGTAAGTAGATCTTGTGTTCTAATAAATTCCAGTCGGAAGTAAGTTTCAATTGTTTCAATATTGTATTTTACATTGATCCATCTTAGATAGATACAATAGGAGTCTGCTTATACCTTACCTATTCAAGATTATAATGGAATCGCAGTATTCACAAATTAAACCTTATAGGTAACACTAAAATGAACCTTCACGATTTACAGAAATTCTTGATGCCGCTGATCCATTATGAAATTTTACAAAGCTAAAACTTTACTATGCTTTTCTAAACTTATACATTATAGTAGAAATCCTACGAAACATTAAACAGTTCAGTGTTGCGTGAAACTTATGATCATTGTTTTCACCCTCTGGTTAAGTTTTCAGCTCATTTAAGACATTTACAAGAAGTAGTGACATTATTTTGTAAGTCCTACATTTACTGTAGTTAGCCCTGAATGGTAATAGAAATAACATTAGACTAGGTCTTTTTGTTTAATGAAAGTAATTATTAGCTTTACTTGGTTGGTTGGTGAATGTGTTTCGAGAACTTTGTTGTAGCTGTAACAATAGAAAAACGTAAGAAAACCTTATGAATTTTGTATCGTGTGTAAATCGTCGTGAGTTAAAAATATCAAAAATCTGGAAGTAATAAATAGAGTTTATGTGCTAGCAACACAATTTAAAAAATCGTTTTGACAATCAAAATTAAATTACGTTACAAAAATCAATAATTTAGTTCTGTGAAGGTTAATAATATATTTCGCTGAAATATTTATATTTTGATGTAATTAATCCATGCAACATCAGTAATTGGTTTCTCAAAAACTGTCAACTAGCCTATTACACAATATACATCATAATAATAAACCTACTTATTCCCCGAAGTGACGAAAACACTTCAATAAAAACTTATTTTGCACTATCAAGACACTTTAGTCTTCAAACTACTAAGTACTTAAAACTGTTTCTTAGTTAGAGAACAAAGGAAAGAGCTTTCCCGTGTATTTTACAGAAAATATAACACCAAAATCTTCAAACTGAAAATACTACCGCAGTGTGTTTCAACAAACTTGCTTTATTTATTTACACATTATTTTGCAGTCTGCTTATCCTGAACAACTTTTTGAATTTTCGCCCATTTCTTTAGCATCACAGCATCACAGTATGTCTTAACAAGCAAAACCTTCCACACAGAAAATGTGCCAAAACAAGTTTCACTTAGCTTCACGTAAAATAATAAATATTCTGTTCAAAATATTTTCACAGACCTTTTAACTTTTGGAGTTGACTTATTTTCATGTAGGGGCCCGTTATGGAAAATTTGTGAGTAGTGAAATTCATTTACAAGCGTTAACTCAAAAGCGTTACGTTTTTCTCCGCAACGTATAGACTAAGAGGTCACAGGATTTTTCATAACGATCATGGATACGGTTAGATTTACTTCGATGGGTTGTAGAGTAGTCCCCTAATGCGAATGACGTCGGTCTGCCTGCTCTGAGTGGTTGCAACTTCGAGTTATAGCGCTTACAAGAGGCGTCATTGTTGCGAAAAAAAAACGATCAGAGAAATGGTCAGTTTTGGTACACATTGAAAGTATGGCGTCTCCGCAGATGAAACAAGTTGGTCTGCCGGCTGTTGCATTTCAGAGCTATGATGCGCGCAACATTGTTGCGAAAAAAAAACAATAAGAGAAATGGTCAGTTTTAGGACCCATTCGAAGTATGGTGTCTCCACAGGTGAAACGAGTTGGTCTGCCGGCTCTCAGTGGTTGTATTTCAGAGCAATCGTTGTATATGCAAGACGCTTATTTGTGGAGAAAGCCTAAAAAATACATCGAAAAAGGGGACAATAGGCGAATTTTTCAAGTGCACGCCGGCCGGTGTTGTACCCCCACCCTACACCTGCGCCGAGAACCACCCGCTGCGCGACCGTCCCCCCTGTAAAGGAATAGGGAAAAAGCTAGAGGTGTCAAGAGGTGTCAATAAGAGAAATGGTCAGTTTTAGTACCTATTCGAAGTATGGTGTCTCCACAGGTGAAACGAGTTGGTCTGCCGGCTCTTAGTCGTTGTATTTCAGAGCATTGTTATACCCAAAGCGCTTAGTTATAGCAAAATTCAGCTTAACGGTAATCAATAAAATAAAGAATGAAATCGAACAAATCCAATTTTTAACAATTCAACTTATTACTTTGGGTAAATCACAGATTAATAATTTTGTAGAATATAGCTAATGAAACAACTCAAAAAATATAGAATGTTAGAAATAAGTAAATATTTAACTCTAAGTCTTAGCTATAATCTACAAAATTATTAATCTGTGATTTACCCACAGTAATAAGTTGAATTATTAAATATTGGATTTGTTCGATTACATTCTTTATTTTATTGATTACCGTTAAGTTGAATTTTTCTATAACAAAGCGCTTTGCGTATAACAATGTTCTGAAATACAACGACTAAGAGCCGGCAGACCAACTCGTTTCACCTGTGGAGACACCATACTTTGAATAGGAACTAAAACTGACCATTTCTCTTATTGACACCTCTTGACACCTCTAGCTTTTTCCCTATTCCTTTCAGGGGGGCCGGTCGCGCAGCGGTTGTTGCTCGGCGCAGGTGTAGGGTGGGGGTACGACACCGGCCGGCGTGCACTTGAAAAATTCGCCTATTGTCCCCTTTTTCGATGTATTTTTTAGGCTTTTTCTACAAATAAGCGTCTTGCATACACAACGATTGCTCTGAAATACAACCACTGAGAGCCGGCAGATCAACTCGATTCACCTGTGGAGACACCATACTTCGAATGGGTACTAAAACTGACCATTTCTCTTATCGTTTTTTTTTTTCAACAATGTTGCGCGCATCATAGCTCTGAAATGCAACCACTCATAGCCGGCAGACCAACTTGTTTCATCTGCGGAGACGTCATACTTTCAATGTGTACCAAAACTGACCATTTCTCTGATCGTTTTTTTTTTCGCAACAATGACGCCTCTTGTAAGCGCTATAACTCGAAGTTGCAACCACTCAGAGCAGGCAGACCGACGTCATTTGCACTAGGGGACTACTCTACAACCCATCGAAGTAAATCTAACCGTATCCATGATCGTTATGAAAAATCCTGTCACCTCTCGGTCTAGTAGGTACTACCTTGCACACCTTTCACTTTTAAATTGTTTTGTTTATTTTCCGCCAGTATTCATTGCAGCGGTCAATGTATCCATTATAATTATTCAAAGGCAAGGAGGATGTACTTAAGGAGTAAACTCCTGTCGTGCGTCGGAGCTGACACGCACACACACACACTTTTTTTATGTTCCTATGATCTGTTTTTAATCTCGGAGACATAGACAAGTGGAAATGTTAAAATGACCTTTATGATAATGTAATGTAAGCCAGTTTGACATTTGCACTTGCCAATTTAGTCTCTGAGATTAAGAAATGCACTTTAGTGTTTGCTCATAATTTCTTTATTGCAACCAATCACTTTAGGTTCGGAATAAGTTTCCGAGTGCATGCCAAACAGACTAAAAGTAGTTTATGCATATTCGGAATATAAATTGATATTGATGTTAGTTTTATTTGTCGATTGCTTGTGGCAGTAAAACTGGAATATGAGTAAGTAAGTAAGTTTTTTATTGACTGATGTGCATACATATCCGCCTACCCTACCCTTTTAATTTAGATAAGTATTTAGGTACGTATATACTTGTTCCTCCTTATGTAGTTGAACATTGTCTTATATGGACCGCAGTAATACCTCCCAATTCATGCCCGCGTAGTTTGTAAGTAGGTAAGTATAGGTATCAAGTTACTAAAATCAGAATAGAGCAAAAATTTCGAGTACGATTTCGTTTAAAACAGAAAAAACCGCCGAAGTGCGTGTCGGACCACGCACAATGAATGGTTCCGTAGTTGGGATGAATTTATCCCAAAAACAAACATAACATTGTTTTTGATAAATATGATTTCCCATACATCACGGTCAATTCTTCAACAATGTTAGTTTGTAATCGCAAAAAAAATATTTTTTATGTGATTTAACCGCAATTTAAAGATTTTCGGACTTTTTCCTTTATTTGTGCTGAGACCTTTATTTTTGCTTTCTTCTTCTTGATTCGAGGTCAATGGGAATATGGGTACCTATATGGCCTATAGGTTTTGATTTATTTGCGAGTGTGTTTACTATAATAAGGTGCATAAATGGCCGTTTTTTTTATTGCGATGACATAGACCTAAGTATTTGATGTTAATTTGATACCGCCACGCGTCCCTGAGAAAAAGTGTCTTGACAGACTGATAGACAGACAGACGGACAACAAAGTGATTCTATAAGGGTTCCGTTTTTTCCTTATGAGGTACGGAACACTAAAAAGTATTGATCAATACCTTCAGTAGGTACTATTTGTTCTTATTTATCCCGGGCACCGTCAGCGCTCCGCAGAGCGTTGACAGTACCTAGGTACATTTCGTTCAAGCAGCACCTCAGCTTACTCTTCAAGTATTAATATAAACCCGTAGCAACCCATTAAATCCGCCTTTGTCCTCTAAAGGAGTACCTTCGCCATTCAACGAGTAACAGCAGCATTAAATATGAAGCATTGAAACAAGAGACCAGATTCAGCTTTTAAAACACCAGCTCCTCAGCTAAGAACTTAATCTGTACAAGGCCTTCATGTTCCAGTAATAAGAACTTTCAAGACCAATCGCCTTTTGTCAGAAAGGCTAAGTTTACTAAAAACATGTTATCTGTGAAACAAGGTGAATTTTACGTCGGAAGTTTTAACACTTATAATATTAAAACAACGTGGTGCATCTTGGTTGTAAAAGAATATTGATTTGACTGATTGATTGAAAGAATAAGAGTGTCGGGTCCAAAAACAACACGTGTTTTTTTCATGTTGTTTTAGCTTTTTTGAACGGTACGTCGATTTATTTTTATGAGTCAAATTAAAATTTTTCAGGACTGTTAATAGGTTAAAAAAATGAACAAGTGTATTGATTATTTTTTAAACAAATTTTTATTAGTCAGACGAATCAAACGAGCCCAAACTCGATAGGATTGCGTCGTTTTATTACTGAGTTCCCATGGCCACCTTCCGGCTTCATCATCAGATCAGCTCCATGTCTTAATAATATGGCATTATCATTCAATTTACATATATGTCGGATCCGGTCAATAGTACGGTCAGGAAACCAATCGCAAGCGCGTCACTAATATATAAGTTAAGTCTGTACCTACCTTGGTTTAGCGAAATAAACTTTTTTGCCTAAAAATAGACAGTACACGTGCCGACAGTCACGTTCTGCTAACAATTATCCGAAACCACTCTACTCGTGAAACTCGTGTTTTAACATTCGTGGAATATAACAACAAACAACGCGCAACGTGACTCCATTGGTTTCTCTTATTTCAAAATAAAACAAAAAAAGCCGGCTAAGTGCGTATTGGACTACGCACAATGAAGGGTTCCGTAGGTGGGATGAAATTATCCCAAGAACAAACTTAACATTATAGTTGAAAAACATGTTCCATACATTCCAACAGTAAATGTAAGTTTGTACTCACAATATTGAGAGATTGCATCACAATATTGAGAGAGACAGCATCGCTACTCGAATCGAATCGTGGTGTAGGCGAGGGCAAACAGCTAGCACCGCATCGCGACTGTATCGATGCAAACGCGCGACGACATCGCTACTGCATCGCTACAAAAAGTCGCCGTGGGCGAGGCCCCTTACATTCGGAGCAAATTGGCTGTGACAGACGGACAGACTGACAGATAGACAGACAGACACACGACTGATCCTATAAGGGTTCCGTTTTTTCCTATTGAGGTACGGAACCCTAAAAATAACAATGTTTTTAATTTTCTATTTTTGGTATATTTTCCGATTCCGTGATCAATGTTCCGTGGTCTAGCAGACATGACATTAGAGCGAGCCTGGGTGCGGTACCCCGGCACGACAAAGGTCAGCTGTCACCCTGCTAGGTAGAAACGGAACTACCCTGATTTATCGCAGTACCTACAATATTACCTACCTTAATTTGATAAAAAGAACGCAAAGATAATACTCGTATAAGAAACCTTTTTATTCCAACAAACATTTTTGAAGTGTGTTACTGAGTGAAATTTTGACAACGCGTTTATGTTCAATATTTGCAATATCTTTGAATACTTTAAAAGTTATTATTATTTAAAGGATAAATTCGTTGGGATAAATAGAATTGTCTTACAGAGGGGCAAGTTGCCAAAGCACTGTTATCCACTTTGACACAGCCTATCTTTTGTAAATGTGCCATTTTGTAATAGCTTTTTAATCTAGAAAAGTCTTCGCTGAAAATCATCAATATCATTTCAGCCGAAAGACGTCCACTCTTGGAAATAGGCCTCCCCATGCACCGCGACTTCGACCGGTTCTGTGCTTCCCGCATCCGGCGGATTCTTGCGGCCTTCACAAAATCATCGGTCCAGATTGTGGGAGGCCTTCCAACGTTACGTCTTCCAGTACGCGGTCACCACTCCAGAACCTTTCGGCCCCAACGGCCATCTGTCCTGCGAGCAATGTGCCTGCCCACTGCCACTTAAGTTTGGTAATTCTTCGGGCTATGTTGGTTACCGTGGTTCTCCTGCGAATCTCTTCATTTCTGATTTGATCACTTAGGGAAACACCAAGCATAGCCCTCTCCATTGCCCTTTGGGTGACTTTTAGCCTTCTCATTATGCCCATTGTGAGTAACCACGTTTCAGTGCCGTAGGTCATCACTGGTAACACACTTTTGTCTTGAGACAATGCGGTATGTGAGACATGAAGATATTGCGTAGCTTCTCGACGCTGTCCAACAGAGTCGGATTCGACGATTGATCTCTTTCTCGAAGTTGGACCTACTTAACTGGACAGTTTGTCCTAGGTAAACATACGTGTCCACAACTTCGAGTGTAATGTCTCCGATCTTCATGAGAGTAGGTGTTAAATGGGCATTTGACATGACCTTTGTCTAGTCCGTGTTCATTTTAAGACCCACTCTTTTGGAAGCTCTACTGAGGTCATCGAGCATTGTACTGAGATCCTCCATAGTCTCTGCAGCCATGACTACTATGTCGTCGGCAAACCGAAGGTGAGTGAAGTACTCGCCATTGATGTTGATACCTAGCCCTTTCCAGTCCAGAACCTTGAAGACATCCTCCAATGTAGCGGTGATTAGTAGTTTCGGACAGATAACGTCTCCTTGTCTCACACTTCGCTGCAGAAGGATAGGTTTCGAGGTCCATTCCTGGAGTCTGACTGACATTGTGGCGTTTTCGTACAGACACTTCAGCACCTCAATGTACCGATAGTCGATCTGGCACCGTTGAAGACACGGCAGTACAGCCCATGTCTCGATCGAATCGAAGGCTTTCTCGTAATCCACAAACGCTAAGCAGAGAGTAAAATAGAATCAATATCTGAAAATAAAAATCAATAATTGTAGCTTGCGTGGAGAAAACTCAGCAAAGAACATCTTACTTGTAAAGTTTTATTTTGCTCTAAAATCCTGTTAGGTATATCTAAGATTAGCTATTACATTATTTTGTTAGTTCAGTAGGTACTTACTTTTAGAAATCTAGGAATAGCATCTAAGCCAATCAGGCCAAGTTTTTCAACATATATCAGCTCGATCTAATCTCTAAAGATGTGATCAGAAAATTACGAACGTTTACGGGGAATAACAATGAAGAAAGTAGTAGTTATTATAGTTATAGAAAGAGTTTGTATAGTAGGTACTTGAGAGATACATGCTACTGCTTGATATTAGCATAGCATAACCAGCCTATAATGGTCCCATTGCTGGGACACAAGCCTCCTCTCGCTGATATAGAGTGAGCCGTGGGCCCAGTGCTGTTTGGTAGATGTCACATGTCTTCGAATTTTTGGTTCTAGGACATACCTATTTTTGTTTCCTCACGATGTTTTTTTTTTCACCGTTTTGAGAGTACATGTTCTCTTTTCTTTTTCGTGTTGGCTACAATATTATTCGGTGAGCAAATATTGATATTATCCATAGATGTAACACAGGTAGAGGACTCTTATAAACAACCAAAAAACCAACAACACCCACTACCACCTCATGCATACAACCAAGTTGAACCAAATAATACAAAATAATGTCAAAAACCTCACAACAGACTATAATTTACAAAACCATGCAAAAAATAAAGATTACCTGCCTAATTTTAGTTTAACTCAACTCAACACACACAAATGTTTGGCCAACTAATACCTACGGTTTTAAAGCTAAACATGGCGGCTCGACCGCTATATAATTTCGCAGCATGTGAACAAAAGAAGCGGCTAAGTGCGAGTCGGACTCGCACATGAAGGGTTCCGTACCACCGTACAATATTTTTAACAATATTTTCTAAAAACGCCGAAAAAACACGTTTCTTGTATGTCCCCTTAAATTTTTTAATTTATTTCAAATTTTCTTTATTTGTCCTTGGCCTTGGCCTGGGTAGTAGGTACACACTGTAAAAATTTCAAGTGTATACTTATTATGGTTCTAAAGATACAGCCCTGTGACAGACGGGCGGACGGACAGCGGAGCCTTAGTAATAGGGTCCCGTTTTTAGGGTTCCGTACCAAAATTGTAAAAAAGGAACCCTTATGGTCTCACTCAGTCTGTCTGTCTGTCTGTCTGTCTGTCACAGCTGAATATCTCAAGAACTACTAATGCTATCAACTTGAAATTTGGAATAGTTTTATATGACGTTTACCCAACTATTTTGCAAATAAGAAAGAAATATTTTTTTATATTTTTTTTGTAACAGGTGCTGAAAGGGGGTCTTCAAAATTCAAAGTGGGGCTACAAGGGCATGTGGTGTATCATATGAAAGAGCACTGTTTGCACATTCTTAAACATTTTTCATTTTTTTTTAGGCCGCATAGTTTTCGATTTTTGATGAAAAATGTAAAAAAAATACCGTCCCCCCCCCCCTTATCTCCGAAGTTTGCAAAGGGAAAAATTTGAAATTATTCTATGTGATAGAAGTTTATGTAAAGATTACAGGAAAAATAAAACGATGTCTCTAAATAGCACACTTTTTCAGAAATCGGAACGGAACCCTTGGTTCGCGAGTCCGACTCGCTCTTTACCGGTTTTTGGGTACTGAACCCTAAAAACTCGCAAGTGCCGAGCGATGAAAAGCTTCTTACCGAATATATCCTCAAATTAAAACAAGTAATTGGATTTCATTTCGGCTCATTCACGCGAACAATTTGTACAGTGTCGACTTTTAATGAGAATTAGTAATGAAAGCGACGTTCTTGACTGTGAAAAGTGTGAAATATGAATAGATCCTTAAGTTTATTTTCATATATGAAACAGCGGGGGAACATCTTTTAGAGGATACACATCCATTTGCAACGTCTCGTAGGTAGGTACGGTTCTAGATTAAACGGTGGCAAGTGGATAGAGCAGTGGTGGACAGGTGGCCCGGTGGTAACGGCCGCGACTTATAAGTTGACAGGCGCTTTACTTTGTGTAAATTATTTTCATCACCACTAAGTACTCTCAAAACGGTGAAGAAAAACATCGTGAGGAAACCGGCATTTCCTACAACCAAAAATTCGAAGACATGTGACATCTACCAACCCGCACTGCCCACTTCCTCCACCGAGAGGAGGCCTGTGTCCCACCAGTGGGAACATTATTGGCTGATTATGCTCATGCTTGTGGCGGCATCTACATCGCCACATACGAACTACGCATCAATGACATGACGTCACGCAAAACCTGCATCGCGCAATTAGAGTTTACCACGCGATTAGCATATATACAACGTCCCGACATCAACCGTCGGGCAGTGGCCCACCAGACACAACACCCGTCTGGTCGGAGGATCCTCCCTTTATTTTATTTTATTTTATTTTTATTTTATTATATTCGGGAAACTTACAGCTAAAGTAGACAATATCCTTATACAATATTAATCTGAAGGCCATTTACAAGTTTCCACTGATAAAAATTTAAAATTTAAATTGAAACAAAAGACATCGGTACAAAATACCTACTTGTAACATAAATTAGGAAACAAATAGTACACGATCAACAAACACAAACTTAAAAACATTTATACACAAACAATTACTCTGTCGTAAAGAAGCTCTTCACCAACAAATGCCTAAGCCGAGAAACACTGGTATTGAATATATCCAAATCATGTTCACCAGACAGTTTATTAAAACTTCTGCTCGCACGGATTAGAAACGAGTTCTGCCTGTACGCGGACTTGGAATGAGGGATATACAACAAGCTAGGTTTGCGAAGCATTTTCCAGTGTGTAACTAATCCTAAACTGCCTAACAGCTCGGGGCAGTCTATAGTACCATTAGCAACTTTTAACAAGTAAGTCATATCTGCAATGCGTCTGCGCTCATACAGTGGTAAGATATGAAACCTCTTGCATCGCGCTATATAACTGGAAGTATATTTCCTAGTTTTATACTGCAAGAACCGTAGGAAACGCTTTTGAATTCCTTCAATTCTGTTTATATAAATATTATAATTAGGGTTCCACACTTGTGAGGCGTACTCCAAATGGCTGCGGACAAAAGCACAATAAAGAATTTTAAGCGTTTTTACGTTTTTGAAATCAGCCGATAACCTAAGTATAAATCCAAGTGCTTTGGAAGCTTTATTAACAACGTTTTCGACGTGTGCATCAAAGAGCAACTTAGAATCAAACGTTACACCCAGGTCCCTGATTACGCTTATCCTGTTTATAGCAGTATTATGTAACTTATACTGAAATGTGATTGGGTGTGGTTTCCGTGTGTAGGTACTAACAAAACATTTAGAAACATTCAGTTCAAGTTTATTGAGGAGACAATAATTTTGAAGTCCATCCAAATCCCGCTGTAAACTAAAACAGTCTGAAAGTTCTGTTATAGGGCATAAAATTTTCATATCGTCGGCGTAGAGAATTATTTTAGACCGTGTAAAGCACGAATCAATGTCATTTATAAAAATAATAAAAAGTAAAGGACCCAAAAGGGATCCTTGTGGTATTCCCGAGGGTATTTTAACAGTTACAGAACTGTATCCATTCAGTACAACTGTTTGACAGCGGTTCTCAATATAAGATGCAAACCATCTGAATAAATCACCTCT
Source organism: Cosmia trapezina (assembly GCA_905163495.3). Lineage (NCBI taxonomy): Eukaryota > Metazoa > Arthropoda > Insecta > Lepidoptera > Noctuidae > Cosmia > Cosmia trapezina. The sequence continues at coordinate 21,265,508 of LR991029.1, forward strand.
GATACCCATTGCAAGCAACTTGCGTAAAAGGACACCGTGGTCTATACGATCAAATGCCTTGCTGTAATCAGTGTAGACCACATCCACCTGTGAGGGTTCAGACATGGCGGAGGATAAGTAGTCGGAACAGATAAGCAAATTTGACACAATGGACCTGTTTTTTAAGAAACCATGTTGATAGTTATTAAGAGATTGTTTAATAGCACTATAAACTGAAGAGTAAACAATTTTTTCCAAAACCTTGGCAAACAAACAAAGCTTAGATATGGGCCTGTAGTTTTCTACATTATCTTTAGGGCCTTTTTTATGCACGGGGGTAATAAAAGCTGTCTTCCAAACGTGTGGCATCACTCCCTCACTAAGAGAACGCCGAAATAATAGGGTAAGTGGCAACGCTAAGCTTTTTGCGCACTGAACTATAAGTACAGCAGGAATACCATCAGGCCCAGCTGACTTGTTCACGTCAATAGCCTTTAGGAGTTTTAATACCTCAGTTTCGCAGACTTCAATAGAGCTAATGTCAGAGGAAGACGTTTGATAAAGACAATGCATGTTGCTATCCAACTGCGTCACATCAGGTATAGTGTTCTGGAGGAAATTAAACTTAAAAACTTCACTGAACATATTGCAAATTTCATCTCCCTGTCCCGACGAGCTATCTCCATACTTCATAACCGACGGAAATGTATTTGAGGACTGTTGCCTGCTTTTGACAAAAGACCAAAAAGCTTTAGGCGAGTTCTTAATACTATTTTCTATTACCTCAATGTAACTGTCATACATATCTTTTTCTAATAATTTAGCACGATTTCGCAAAGTTATGAATGAATCATAGTCTGACAAATTGCCGTATTTCTTAAACTTGGAGTGATATTTAAATTTTTCTTTAAGAATTTTGATTTGAGGGGTTTTATACCAAGGGGGGTAATTAGTCGTAGACTTTATGATTTTAGTTGGTATGAAAGTTTCACACAATTTATTTAGTCTGACGTATAATAAAGACAAGGCATCCTCCACTGACCCTTTGGCGAGATCACAGTGCCAGTCGAACTCGTCAAGCTTTTTCATTATAGAAGGAAAATCGGCTGATTGATAAAGCAGCTTTTTTCTTTGCTGTGATGGGAGGGCATGATACTCAACGAAATCTATAAAAATACTAAGAGCTATATGGTGAGGGTCTTCCGGAACAAGAGGGTCAGAGCATTTATCAACGGTTAGGTGATTGTTACTAAAAAGTAGATCCAGCACCCGTTCATTAGCGTTCCTATGACCGTTGTACTGGACTAGATCAAACGTATTTAAAATATCAAAGAAATCCGTCTGAACAGAGCCATGAATATTTTCCGGGCGAAAAAAGCAACCATCATCACTATGTTGCCACGTTAAATTTGGCAAATTAAAATCTCCTAAAATAATAAAAGTGTCCGTTAAATTATTCAAAATAATATCATTTAACTTAGTATAAAAATATGTAAGCTGTGTACTCAATGAATACCCTCTGTTTTGCTTGCAAAGGTAAATTGTACAAATATGCAATTTATATGTGGTAACGCCATCTATTGATGTTTTAGTTTTTTGACTCATTGTCAGAACAGTCGATCATAACCTACCCCCTACTATATCCCAAATGCACGCCTGTACATTAGCACAGGCAGAGTCCATGTTGGATCGCCGTGCCGTGTAGACATAGCGCTGCGCGTAGGTCGCTCCGCTCGCTTTATTCGCTTCAACCGCTCCGCAAATACTGTGATTGAACTATAAGACGAACCGCCCGCGGGTGTGAACAGTGATTTGGTGCACGAAAGACTCCTGGGATCGAGTGCCTCACTTCCAGAACACGGGCCGCGAGAGAAGACATTCAGGTAAGGCGTGCTATCCTTTACACCTTACAATTGATCGTCTGTTCATCATCAGGTTCTTTCTAGGCGAAAACCGCCATACCTCAAATACAGTCCACTTAAATATAAATTCATCCTTTTTCAAATCGCCTATACCAAATGTGGTGGATTCCTTAACATATTTTTGGTTTCCATACCATAATTTTTGGTCCGAGCGAGCCGGATTCTTCGCTTACCCCGCAAGAGAAGGATTTATTATCCATATTCTCCCTTATAACGCGTAGGTATCTTCTAGAAGTACCTACCTAGGTGGTTAAAGCACCTATCTTTACCCCTAGACTTATATTATACTTACCCATTACGTGGTCATTCCCGCATCCAGTAGGTAATATACTTAAAGTAGCTACCTACATACATTAATTGTAATAAAAACTATCATAGTTGTCTTGTAAATTCCATATTACAAGCATCTTTTAGTAATACCGCCAATTATATTAAAGTTCTCGCCAAGTTAGGAAAAAACCGCCGCATAACTTACTTCCTAGCTTACATTTTAGATATCTAGGAGATATCTTTCAGATATCATTTTAGATACTTAATAGGAACTTCAGTTAATCATAGTTTGGATAGGTCGTATATACTTATACCAACGTAAATATGTCGAAAGAAAGGGAACTGTCAATTTTGGAAGCTAAACGCAATGTTTTATTTGAGCGTATTCAGGACATATACGAGCGCTCAAAAACTGCCCATACTTCTGAAACTAAAACAGAATCGTTCCTTAGTTATTGTATGACAGTAGATAATATTCGAACAGACTTTCATGATTTGTTGGACACTTATAACGCAAAGTTGTTATCTATTGATCACGCATCGAAACCGAATTACCAAGCGTATACGTCATTCGAGGACCTTTATTGCATCATCAAGCGCATACAATTGCAGTTAGACGGTAGGAGTAACACAACCGCGCAGGCGGCGCCAGTCCGATTGCCCCGCCTACCCCCAATTGAACTTATGTCGTTTGATGGCGATATACGGAACTGGCCATTGTTCTATGCCAGCTTTAAGTCAACAGTGCACGATAATGGCTCTCTGACAGATGCAGACAGGTTGTACTATTTAATAGGTAAACTGTCACCGAAAGCGCAATCCGTATTTGCAGGTGTAACTCCCAGTGCTGAGAATTATCAGGTCATATTCCAGTCACTCCTTGATAGGTATCAAGATACTCGTGTCCTAGCGTCTACCTACTTTAATCAGGCTTTGAATCTTAAATTGTCTGGCCCCGCCTCTGTTTCGAATTTCCAGCTGTTCATAGATAACTTTAGTACCGCCATTAACGCCCTTAAAAACTTAAAATTAAATGATCTTTCCGACTTTATATTATTACAACTTGCTTTAAAAAAGTTCGACCCAGAAACGGTACGTACCTTCGAGATGACGGAACGTAATAACAAAATACCTACATTAGATAGTTTTATTTCCTTCATCAAAGATCAGTGCCGAATATATCATAATACGCAGCCTAGTGCATCTAGCTCGTCAAATGGTAAACAGAGGTCGAATAATTCGCGAAATAGCAAGAGTAATTCCGTCCCTAACCCGCAATCTTACGTAGCATGTTCAGAGTCTAATAATAATTCAAATAAGTGTCTGTGTAATAATATTGAACACGACCATTATTTTAAATGTCCCGCTTTTAATAATTTAGACCCGACTGCGCGTTTTAAATGTGTAAAAGAAAACAAAGCTTGCGTTAATTGTTTAAGCTTAAAACATAAAACAAGTAATTGTTCTAGTAATGCTAAGTGTCGATTATGTAGGCAGAACCATCACACATTACTACACTTTGACAAAAAATCGCCGGTATCGGATGAGTCACGTAAACATGAAGTGACGTCAAGTCAGTCGGTTCCGAATGCCGTTACCACAGCAGCCGCACCGCACGCTTCGCAGTCAGAAGTGTCACTGTGCACGACGTCCGTTGCGTGTGCGCGCGATCGGCGCTCGGGCACTTGTCAAGATCGGCGCGATATCAAGCAGCAATATGTGGCGTCCACAACGGTTTTGTTGGCGACAGCGCAAGTTATTGTTTACGATGTTAATAACAGGCCACATACTATCCGTTGCTTACTCGATAGCGCGTCACAAAGTAATTTTATTACTTCTGATTGTTTCGAACGCCTCGGACTGTGGAATAACTTTAAGAATACGAAATTAATAATTAAAGGGATCGGTGGGTCGGAAAAATCTTGCAAGGGTTCCGTAGACATTAAAATACATTCCCGTTTTAATAACGACATTCATTTTGATATTTCCTCACTTATCGTAGAACGTATTACGGACACGTTGCCAAACGCGCAAGTGGACGTATCTCAGCTCGCACATCTCGAGATGTTACCGCTGGCAGATTCTGACTTTGCGCAGCCGGGAAACATCGATGCCCTGTTAGGGGCCTCCATATTTCCACATATATTTTTACATAATGTGGTACGCAGTAAACAACTTAATATACCTCCCGCTATTGAGACGGTATTGGGGTATGTGATTATGGGTACCGTACCTACGTCACATACTTCTAATTATACTATGTCTTGTTGTGCTGTTCTTCAAGAAAATAATATTGATTCTCTTCTCAAGCGATTTTGGGAGCTTGAAGAGATCTCCGCACCGCCCTCGCAGAGCCATAAGGAACTCGAGTGTGAAGAACACTTCCGCACTACCACTGTTCGTGATGACAGTGGCAGATATGTTGTAGCGTTACCTTTTTGTGGTGACCCGTATTCTCTAGGTGACTCATACGCTGCCGCACTTAGACGTTTCTATTGTTTAGAACGCAAACTTGATGCATCGCTCAAGTTACGCGGCGCCTATAATGACGTCATGCGTGACTATATAAATAAAGGTTTTTTGAGTCCGCTTGTCAATAACGAGGATAATTCTCTTCCTTCGTATTATATTCCGCATCACGGCGTAGTTCGCGAAGACAAGACCACCACTAAACTTCGCGTGGTTTTAGATGCTAGTTGCAAGACTACATCGGGTCAGTCGATTAACGACATTTTGCATGCCGGCCCTAATCTACAGGGTGATTTATTTAACATATTAATAAAGTTTCGTCTTTTCCAAGTCGCCCTGTCAGCTGATTGCCGCCAAATGTTTCTCAATATCGGCATTCGTGAATCTGACCGTAGATTTCAAAGGATTTTCTATCGCTTTGACAGCAGTGAACCTTTATCCGTATATCAATTTAATCGTGTTTGTTTTGGACTCAAGTCCAGCCCATATCACGCGTTACGTGTTGTCCGCAAGTTGATCGCTGATGAAGGCGACAACTTTCCCGCTGCAGCAGCTGTTGCCACCTCCGCTTTGTATATGGATGACATCGCTTGTAGTGTCACATCCGCTCCGCAAGCAATTTCGCTTTGTGAAGAGCTTATTCAGCTCTTCAAGCGAGGTCAGTTTGATCTTGTCAAATGGACAAGCAACTGTAAAGAGGTTCTCGAACACCTACCTGATTCTCATAAGGCTTCTCCAGACATTGAGTTTGAGAGGTCTGTACCGCACAAGGTTCTCGGCTTACGCTGGGATAAATCCTGTGACAGTTTTCGATTTGACGTCGCACCACCTGAGGATAAATGCACCAAGCGCACTATGCTGTCCACAGTGGCTCGACTATGGGACATACTGGGTTTTGTGGCTCCCACGATTTTGTACGCCAAGCTCTTGATCAAAGAGCTTTGGCTATCAAAGTGTGAGTGGGATGACGCACCTCCCGACCATATTGTCGCCGCTTGGAAACAATTTTGTATTGAGCTTTCCGCGCTCAATCAAATTGTTATACCACGTCATCTCGGGCTGGTCGACGGATGTACTGTCAATTTAATAGGATTTGCTGACGCCAGCGAACGCGCTTACGGCGGAGTCGTATATTTGCAAGTCCGCATTGGTTCTAACTACTCGGTGCAGTTAGTTTGTGCCAAGTCCAAGGTCTCGCCTGTCAAAACCATTTCGGTTGCGAGACTGGAGTTGTGCGCGGCCCTTCTGCTGTCTCAGTTGCTCTGCAAGGTTCAAGACACAGTTTCGCCCCACTACCCCATTAATAAAATATACGCATTTTCTGACTCCAAGGTAGCGCTCGCTTGGATTTATTCCTCTCCGCACCGTTGGCAGACTTTTGTCGCCAATCGCGTTACTAAAATAATAGAGCTGGTTCCCGCCACTTGTTTCCAACACGTCGCGGGTATTGAGAATCCTGCTGATTGCCTTTCTCGTGGGGTTACTCCATTTAAACTTCTGCAACATCCTTTGTGGTATCGTGGGCCTTCTTGGATTTCCCATGATCCGTCAGAGTGGCCCATACAACCTTGTGACCACAGTGCAGAAGCAGAGGATGTACCCGAACGGAAGTCTGTTTCTCACCCCGTGGTTGTTGAGGTCGCGGAATCTCTGATCTATGCACTCGCGCTGCGCATGTCGTCGTGGTCTAAGTTGCTACGCGCCATCGTTTATGTCTATAGGTTTCTTAGGCAACTTCCTATTGGGGCTTCTGTTTCAAGCTCTGACCTTGAATTTGCAGAGTACAAATTGTTGCGAGTTGTCCAGGCTGTTTATTTTAGTAACGACATTAAAAATTTAATGGATAATGTACCTTGTTCTCCCGCGCTCCTTAAGCTCAAGCCGTTTCTCGATGAGCACGGCATCATGCGCGTTGGCGGTCGTCTGTCTAATTCGGACGAACCTTACAACTATAAGCATCCTTGCGTCTTACCGCGTCACGATCATGTCGTTGACCTTCTTGTTGATTTCTATCACAGGAAGCATCTCCATGCCGGTCCAGAGTTGCTTATGTCCTTACTCAGGCATAAATATTGGATTTTGGCTGCACGGCGAATAATTCGCCACAGAATATATAAATGTAACGTTTGTTTTAAATTCCGTCCTCGCCCGGTCTTTCCTCTCATGGCTGACCTTCCTAGCCATCGCGTCAAGCAGGTGGATAAAGCGTTCACACATACCGGTTGTGATTACGCAGGACCGCTGCAGTACACGCCAGTGCGTGGTCGAGGCGTTAAAAGCCGCAAAGCTTGGCTATGCATCTTCACATGCTTGACGACGCGCGCTACACATATTGAAGTTGCGACGGATCTAAGCACAGTGTCATTTCTGGCAGCCCTAAAACGATTTCTTTCGCGACGCGGCTCTATACAATGCTTGTACACGGACAACGGCACTTGTTTCGTAGGTGCAAATTCTTATTTACGCGATCTCTATAAGTTTCTCAATAGAGAATATCGTACCCGTCTTCAGGAAGAACTTTCCATGAATCACATAAATTGGAAGTTTATTCCACCCGCTTCTCCACATTTCGGCGGATGTTTGGAAAGCATGGTCAAGGTAATTAAAACTCATCTCTTCAAGGTCATAGGCCAACAGATCCTCTCCTACGAAGAGCTGTTAACTGTGCTCGCTCAAGTCGAGGCACTGGTTAACTCGCGTCCGCTCACAGCACTGAGTAGTGACCCTGCAGAATCATCGGCGTTAACCCCTGCGCATTTCTTGAACACAGCGCCATTGTCGTCACTTCCCGCTCCTGAAGCAGACTCTTCTAGCTTGCTTCAGAGACATACTCTGCTAGATAAGCTCGTGCAGTCGTTCTGGCGGCGCTGGCGTTCTGAATACCTTTACCAGCTTCAGACTAGGTCCAAGTGGAATAGTCCTGCATCCCCTATACAGGAGGGTACGTTAGTCATTGTCATGAACGATAATTCTCCGCCGCTTTCATGGCCCTTAGCCATCATAGAGAAATTGCACACATCTAAAGACGGTACAACCCGCGTTGTTACTGTAAAAACCGCGAAGGGTAGCTACATGCGCCCTGTTGTGCGTCTCTGTCCGCTACCGACTCAGTGAGATCTAGCCTGAAGTTGGATCTCTCTCTTAGTATAGGTATTTAGTTAATAGCTTTCGTTATAAGTGTTCCGCTAAAGTAGATTTAGATTAATTTAATATCATAACGCTGTCTTAGCTTATGGATAGGTTATGCGGTGGTATACCTAACATGGCTTATTTTATTTTGTTTCCTTTTAAAGGCAACCCTTTAAAGCCGGGGGGAAATGGTAACGCCATCTATTGATGTTTTAGTTTTTTGACTCATTGTCAGAACAGTCGATCATAACCTACCCCCTACTATATCCCAAATGCACGCCTGTACATTAGCACAGGCAGAGTCCATGTTGGATCGCCGTGCCGTGTAGACATAGCGCTGCGCGTAGGTCGCTCCGCTCGCTTTATTCGCTTCAACCGCTCCGCAAATACTGTGATTGAACTATAAGACGAACCGCCCGCGGGTGTGAACAGTGATTTGGTGCACGAAAGACTCCTGGGATCGAGTGCCTCACTTCCAGAACACGGGCCGCGAGAGAAGACATTCAGGTAAGGCGTGCTATCCTTTACACCTTACAATTGATCGTCTGTTCATCATCAGGTTCTTTCTAGGCGAAAACCGCCATACCTCAAATACAGTCCACTTAAATATAAATTCATCCTTTTTCAAATCGCCTATACCAAATGTGGTGGATTCCTTAACATATTTTTGGTTTCCATACCAATATGATACCGCTGGCCTGGAACGCTTCAGAGTTAGAGTTACCCACATGTCCTCCGCGGACGAGCGCCAGTCGGTGCGCTCCTCCGCAATGAGCTCACGGCGAACAGCAATAAGAACACCACCACCAAGTGTCTGATTTCTATCTATGTAATCCCTATCACGTCTCCAAACAAAATAGCGGTCATCAAACAATTCACTATTGTTAAAGCCTTCTTTTAGCCACGTCTCTGTTAAACATATAACATCATAGTTATTTGAGCTTATATTCCTAAGGAAACTTGACGTTTTAGTCCGCAAGCCACGTACGTTTTGGTGATAAATATTAAGTGGCATATTTAAAAGGGAAAACAATTACAATTAAGAGTAACACAAAGAATACTGGTACCCAACGAAGCGTATAATAAATACAGTGCGGTGGAGGCAGAACAAGTTCGTAGTAAACACAGTGCGGTGTCATGATTTGGTATAAACTAAAGTGAGATGTTATACAAATGTCACTTCTCACCACGGAAATTAAACTAGATTCCCTACTCTGACTCACTGATGGGATAACAAACAAGCTAAGATTATAGTGATTCATTAAGTAAACGGTGTAAAATAAGCTATAGCTATAGCTTTTCAATAGAGGATGAGTGAACTTTACACCCTGTTCCTCATGCCTCTAAACTGGTGACCCCGAGCATGAACGTCAGCGCAGCCTTCGTGCGACTCCTTCAGCGTGACGTCATCAGCATCACTTCCACAAGCTTTCGAGCGGCGAGTCACACAGTCAGCCAGAACCCACGGCTTCAACAGGTATCCTGACCACCAGCATGCAGCGGACGCGCATTCCTGGTCATCACCTTCAGCCTCAACCCAGCGCTGTACACTCCGACTCACTGGAGCATAACGCAGCGCCACCCCGACTCACTGGGGTATCACCGCAGACAGTTCCGACTCACCGTGAACTATGCGGCACCCGGTTCCGACTCACTGGAACCACAACTGGCACTGGCAAGCATCGCAAGATACACGACTCAGCCCACTATCGACCTCCGGTCTCCGGAGGGGAGTGATGTGGCGGCATCTACATCGCCACATACGAACTACGCATCAATGACATGACGTCACGCAAAACCTGCATCGCGCAATTAGAGTTTACCACGCGATTAGCATATATACAACGTCCCGACATCAACCGTCGGGCAGTGGCCCACCAGACACAACACCCGTCTGGTCGGAGGATCCTCCCTTTTCAATAGAGGATGAGTGAACTTTACACCCTGTTCCTCATGCCTCTAAATGCTTAAAGCTAAGTGGGCAGAAGTTGTGAGTAGGTATGATAGGAACCCTTTTATGTCATGCGCATGCGATGGTGAATGCTGGGCCATTTAATACCACGTTTTTATTAAGTCATTCTCATGTTTGTCTGTCGTTCCGGGTGGGATCTTGCAATTCAAATTTCAAGCACTTTGCGATTTTTCGTGTATGTTACTTACTAATAAAGATTATGGAAAAAGTAAACTTAGGCTAGAAACTGCTGAGGTTGGTAGAACTGCTAAGAAATTTTGAGAAAACGTAGGTATGACATCTTTCCACCACAGTCTTTAATGATTTCAACAACAATGCTAACATAAATCATATAACACCAACTAACCAAATAATATAATCATATATCTCTAACTTACCTACTACTTTCTTTGTTTGTTAGTTTTTTTGTGGTCAACAAAGATCCTTCTAATAAGTATCGTATCACCACATAGGTACCATTTAACTTTTGATATCGTTATTTTATTCTGCTCAACCCGACTCCAGAACAAATACACATAAAATCGAACAACAGTAGAACAATAACTTATTTATGTCTAATGCATACAAGCATTATAATGTCGGTATTAAACTGTATATTTAATACATCGATTGAAACACAATAAATTATTTATAATTCAAGCTACTGAAACTTTTCCTTACTGTCAAGATTTCAGTTCCGAAGACAGGTTGATTGCTGACTGATAAGGGTAAGTGCACACGACCCCCGGTCACAACCACCGGCGGCTGTAGCCTCTTGCTGCGGTGTTGAGTACTGCTGCTGCGGGTGGCCGCCACCGGCCACATGTGTGCGACGAATCCATACAAAACGTATGAAAAAACATGTGAACCGGGCTACCGGTGGCTGTGGCCGGTGGCTCGTTTGCACCTATGCTCGAATAAAAAAATTTAATCGGATTGACTTCCGAGAACACTAATACTTAAGAGGAAACGTGGGTGCACTTTCCTCCATACAAAAAGATACAAACGCTCTCGCCTGTTTTCTTTCTGGTTAATGACCATAAAGCAATGATTTTTTACAGAAATATAAATATCAGTTAATTGTATGGCCCTGTGTTTTCCTTTTTGATGATATATTATTTTTATAGGAACTAGAACCCTCCAAAAATGCTCAAAATTGCCTGTTCAGACCGCTGTCAACAGACGCCTAGTGTACCAATTTGACAACTATTAACGAAAAAAGAAAAACATAGGGGCATAGTATATATCCTTCTTATTCAGTTTATGAAATATCTTTTAAATTGGTCCAATATTGGAGGAGGAAATAGGCGAGAGCCAAACCTCGAAATGTGACTTTTTACATAGGCTATTTAGTCGGATCTGCAGTTGTCCTTATCGCACGAATTCGAGGGCGGAGCGCTCGCAGAGCGACAGCAATACCTTCTTAAAATACCTAACTGGCCACCCGCCTTTCCTCTTAATGACTGGAAGTATTCAAGGCGTTATATAGTTAATTCTGTAAAGATAGATGACATGCTGTTTTTGTTGTAAATGAAAATGCCTTGGAACACCGACAAGGACACACCACATAGTACGGAGATTATTGTTAAAAGCGTTTGAGCACACCTGCTATTGTTTATATAACTTTGTAGCTTTACCAAATGGAAAACCAAATTAATATTTAAAAGTATGGTACTGTATAATGAACGTCTGAAATTGAAACTAGAATATGAAAAAGGTAATTACTATTTCAGTATCTAGCTTTTTCTTGCTCAGTCGTTACAAACTTTACTGGTTGTAAAAAATACCTTTGGAGCTATTTTTTTTAAAAACAACTGGCCAAGTGCAAGTCGGACTCGCACACAAAGCGTTTCGTACCTTTGTACAATATTTCACACTACATATTTTTTTAATACATCAGTTTAAAAAAACACGTTTCTTGTATGGTTATCCCCTTTAATTTTATTTTTATTACTTATGTTATAGCGGCAATAGAAATACACAATCTGTGAAAATTTCAACTGTCTAATACCTATGGTTCATGAGATACAGCCTGTTGACAGACAGTCGGGTGCACCACGGACGGACGGACAGCGGAGGCTTAGTAATAGGATTCTGTTTCGCACCCTTCGGGTACGGAACCCTAAAAAAGCTTACTGAGTGACGATCAAATCGCCACCCACGAACCGCAAGCATAAAACCGAGTCAAATGCTCGTCAAAAAGCTATATTTTTTGTGAAAACTTTTCAGGCAAACTCAGACTAAAACAAAATTTCACCTTTTTTCGGTTTGTGTGAAAGCTAAAAGGAATTTAAAATTGTATGCGGCTTTGTGTCCACAAACGGTTCTCTACAACTACACTGGACAGCAAATAAACCGGGCCACCCGCTACCTTGGAACTCTGATTCGATTTTCTCAAAAAGTATAAAATTAACAACGATCAATTTATACCTACAGAAAGTGCGTTCCATGATTATTAAAATGACTATAAATTTATTCTAAAGTACTGTGAGGGCTCGAACCTCACAGCGGGAGGCTAACTACTTTATAATAAAAGACAGTAGTGTACTGAAGAAATGGGGCTGAAGCCCGCTATATTAAAATAGAAATAAAATTATAATTCACTCCCTAGGTCCTATGCGGAGCCCTAGCTATTTTCTATCTGACAATCTTATAAAAAAGCCATCACTTTTTTATAAGAGTATTCGATGTTTGAATGATCGTCAGCCAGTTATTCATACTATGGCTTGTACACATCAAAACCTCTACATGAGCTACGCCCACCCTTGAATAAAAGGATTAACGTAGTCAACTTCAAAATAAAACTTTTATTCAGACCAAGACATTCGATCATACAGACAAAACCTACCTAAACCTAAAAAAATAGACACCCTACCTAACTCCGGGAAAATGGCGACAATATGAGGGATTGTACTTCTAGGTACAGGCTCAGCTCTGGACAAACGAAACGCGAAAAACTAACACTATGCTAAGTGTCAGTCAAAGTAATATTAAAGTGTGCCATTGTGCACCCAAAAATATCGCATTTATCCAGTCTGAGCCCCGTCAGACAAAACCCGGAGGGAAAAGAATGACGTGCCTCTTTCGATAATAAAATGATGTGGCAATTCACATCAGCCCAGAAGGGGTTGAAAATCTAAAGAACTCAACATCGTGATTCATTAATCCATCGGACAGTATCGAGCCAGAGGGAGGAATGCGCCAGGAAGTCAAAATTCTACCGTAGAACCTAACTCATGTTCAATCTCCAGCAAATTCAAAGAAATATATCGCGTAATGTCAACACTGAACCCTTACGTATTACTACTGGTCCATATTGACCAAACTGTGGATACTCTGATATAAACTGCACCAATTGTGTCAACTCAACACTCTTTGCAAGGACTATGTCCCGTCAGCAAAGTTGGTTACAACTCATACCAAAGTCACCCCCCCTCTAGAAGGTATTCACAGTTTCTCAAAACATCCACTACTCCTAATACGTCATACTAAATGCTGGAGGATGTTCATGCTAATCAGCCCTATCGACCCGTAACGAAGCGACGTTGTCGTAGGTTTCACTCCCTCATGCTCTTCATTGTAGTGGCCAGCGTTGTGGGGTAGCGTAACCTCACACGCTGTTGGTTGCGTCCGATGTCTCACCATATGTAAAATTGCACAGAAAAAAAAACAATATTAGAACAGTTGAAAATATAATACATTAATACTTCATGCCCTGCTGATGTCATAAATGTAATGCAGTGACATGATAAACTGAAAATAAGAACAATGACAATTAAATAATTCTTAAAAGAAAAAGTTTCCATTCAATAAAACTAAGAGGTCTAAAAAATTTATATCTATTAATATTGTTGACAATAATATATCTAAAACTTCTTCTATACAATTTACAAAACTTATATCTTAAAATGGAAAACTTCTTTACAAAATTATTTTTGGTTTTCAAATCCTTTTTTAAATTAATTATTTCAGGAACCAATTTTTTAAATTTAATTTCCTTTTTTACAGATAAATTCTTTTTCTTCTTCAATAAAACACGTTTTGGATTATACATGACACTTCGGTGTCGTGAAGGGATATTAGGGAACCTATCACAACTTTTTTCAATATATTTATTTTCTACTTGCGCGATATCAACCGTTGTCTCGACTGCGCATGACTCCACATTCTGTTCACCTAACTTTAACTCGACTTCCAAAAGACAAAAATCACCAATCTCCTTTGTCTCCGACGACAGACCGGAATGGGCATTCTCCTTTGAAATCGAAGATTTTAAATTTAAATTATCTTGATCGTCTTGATCAAATTGTTCACAAGCGATGTTATTTATATTATTCTTCACATCGTGAACATGATCGTGTTGACACACAGACAAATTAGATATAATAATAACAGGATTGGACAGACCCGAGTATTCCAGTGCTTCTTGGTCTTCCTTCATAAGCACCTCGTCTGTCTGCACATCGTTTTCGGTCACCACAGGGCTGCTCTCTGCGCAGCTGAGCTCAGCAATGACCTCAACTTCATCTTTATCTACTTCACTGCCTGCATTGCATTTTTCTAACACATCAACTTCCTGCTCTCTTTCACTAGAAATTAATTGCATGTTATCATCTACACATAAAACATTTTCCTGTCTGTCTTCAACAGACCTCTCTTGTGCGTCCGCCTCATGTCGCGCACAACTAATAATCTTTCCCTTATGGCATCTACATGGGAATTCTGCCCATAATGCGTCACACAGTGCCTCAAAGGACATACCGTCCGACCATGTATAATTGTAAAAAGATCTTGCAGCACTTGCAAGAAACGCACCCAAAATTAGCGACCAATCGCTTTCTCGCCATCCATTGATGTTAGCTATTCGCAAAAAATCGGCAATAAACTTTTCAAGACATCGGGCGTCGATGCCCGTGAAATAATAATCCAACATCAGCACCATGTCGAACACTCTCTAATAATAATATTTAAAACCACTTAGTCTGTTTAAGGGGATCCACTGCTCCTCATATCGCTAGGCGTGCGATAGTGATGCGTCCGGCGGAATATCCTCTACGCCAAACACATATAGCTCAACTATTTCGCTCAGCAAAGCTCGGCCGTATCGGCGCACTCCAAAAAACCTTCGAGAGGTACCGCGGGCGTACGCGCGGTCAATGTGCAGCTTCAGCTACGGCGGCGGCGGCGCCTCCACCAAATGTGAGGGCTCGAACCTCACAGCGGGAGGCTAACTACTTTATAATAAAAGACAGTAGTGTACTGAAGAAATGGGGCTGAAGCCCGCTATATTAAAATAGAAATAAAATTATAATTCACTCCCTAGGTCCTATGCGGAGCCCTAGCTATTTTCTATCTGACAATCTTATAAAAAAGCCATCACTTTTTTATAAGAGTATTCGATGTTTGAATGATCGTCAGCCAGTTATTCATACTATGGCTTGTACACATCAAAACCTCTACAGTACCGTCAACTCACATTGTAATCAAGCAACAAACGCAATGCTAACGATTTGCTCTGTTTTGACTACAGTTCACGATTAGCGTTCATTTTTTCTACAGTGAGGGTAGTCGGATATTTCTTATCATTTCTTTAGTTTTTGTCCATCGTTTGCTCAGACGCGTGTATTTTTGCTACTTTTTTCAGTCAATAATGGATACGACGCCTCAGGAAGCAGCTCAAGCTGTAGCACTACTTCAAGCAGGCGTTGCGCAACGTGAGGTCGCTCGGAGACTTCGAATCAGCAGATCTTCGGTGCAACGAGTTTACAGACGATACTTAGAGACTGGAGCATTCGATCGCAGTCCAGGTACGGGCAGACCTAGGGCTACATCAGCGGCAGATGATCGTTATATCCAACTTACTGTTCTCCGAAATCGCCGCCTCAACGCAGTTCAAGTCCAACAAAGTCTGCGTGACGTACGCCAAGTGGTCATAAGTTCAGATACCGTCAGAAGGAGACTTGCAGAACGGAACCTGACTCCAAAAAGAGCTGCAACAGGCCCAGCATTAACGGTAGCCCACCGTCAAGCACGACTTGAATTTGCTCGAGAGCTTAGAGATTGGACGTTAGAGCAGTGGGGTAATGTACTCTTCACTGATGAGACCAGGGTTAGTCTACATGGAAGTGATCGACGTCAGAGAGTGTATCGTCGTCCTGGAGAACGTTATTCTCAGTGTTGCATCGAGGAAACTGTTGCTTATGGAGGAGGATCTGTAATGGTCTGGGGCGGTATCTCGTTAACTGCACATACAGCGTTAGTTTTCATCGAACCTACGGGCCGTACACGTGGATTGACTTCTCATCGCTACATTACTGAAATACTCGCAGACCATGTGGTTCCGTACGCAGGATATATCGGGCAAGATATGCAGTTGATGCATGATAATGCACGGCCTCATGTTGCTCAACTGGTGACCCAGTATCTATACGCGATGTTGGCATTCGTTCAATGGACTGGCCAGCTCGAAGCCCGGACTTGAATCCGATAGAACACTTATGGGATGAGCTGAAACGTCGGGTTCGAGCCCGGGTACCTGCTCCAACAGGGCTTCCAGAGCTGTGAATCGCAATTGAAGAGGAGTGGAATGTAATTCCTCAAGATTTCATCGTCAGGCTCGTGAGGTCGATGAATACGAGGATGCTGGCAGTTATCCGAGCAAGGGGAGGGAATACTGAATACTAACCAAAACTTTCTTTTTAATTTTTTCTTTGTTTCTGTCTTTAATTATTTTTTTTCTGTTTATGATTACTAACGATTAACATGACTGGAAAACGACTCTTTTTTGTAAAATCCTAAATAAACACTTAAAAAATTGATTAATACCAATGAGTTTCCTTTCATTTGAATAATCATGGAACGCACTTTTTGTAGGTATAACTTTGAAAGTTGTAAGTTATATACTTTTTGAGAAAATCGAATCAGAGTTCCAAGGTAGCGGGTGGCCCGGTTTATTTGCTGTCCAGTGTATATTCAAAGCTAAAGCGGTTATGAGGTATCTCTAAATAATTACATAAACAAAGTCGTGTGTTCGTGTTTTTGCGTAGTAAGTACTTAGGTATATAAACAACTCCCAAACTGCTTGATGGATTAAATACCGTTTCATATCTGGCCCTGTAAATTGAGGCTCGAATGTAGATCGAAAAGTCGTAAGTTTAGTAATGTTTCAGGTTAGGTTAATAATAGTAGATTATTAACCAAGGGGATCAAGCAGTGTCTTCTGTCGCGGGTGACGATTTAAATCGCGAGCGTAACAAAGGACTCGAGGTTTACTCCCGAGCGTAGCGAGGGTGTTAAAAACTTAAATCACGAGCGAAGCGAGGGATTTAAGACAAGTCCTGAGTGTAGCGAAGGATTTAAGTTCACCCAAGACTAAGACAGCTTTATCACCGAGGAAAATACTCTACTTTTCGTACCATTTGCGAAAAAATTAACACAATAATAATATGAGATAAGCATTTATTAAAAATAATGACAATTAAAAGTAAAAGTTAACATTCGAAACATTGGTCAAATTATTGATAGAGAGAGTTACATTTTTGTTTGGTACATTTATTGTTGATGAGTAGATTTGAGTATTTCTCTGTTCTTGCGTCTGAGGAACTTGCGTTTCATTGTAGATAGTAGTTATACGTTGGAGATAGTGGTGGTGGTGCATCGTGAGTTACGGACGAAGATAAGATGCCGGAAGTTGATGGTTGTGGCTCTGATGGATTAAGTTTTATATTTTTGTTAATTTGACTGTTTAATATGGTTTTATTCGCCATTGAGCTTTCGATATAACCCTCAGCTACCCACAGCTATCAGAGCTCCAACCACTGTGTCTTTTTACTGACGTAATATCCGGCCCTGAATCCGCCAAGAAAGTCGCTGAAGTTCTTCTAAAGCAGTGACCGGTGTAGAGTTCAACATCTTTAAGTTTTAAATATTTAGCAATTTCCTTTGGCATATTGCTAATTTTATTTTTGCCGATGGCTTGTCGAGTAGATTTCCCATTCCGATAGTTTATAAAAAATCTATTGTTTTCCATGTTGGTGGGACGTAATGCTTGGTATTTATGAATGATTTTAGTATATTGGTCTTGTACAATGAATGACCGATTTTTCTTTGTCTTAGTTTCCTTTACATTAATCAGCAGTAACTCATTGGAATGATTTTCAACGTCCTCCACCTTTAAGTTTACAAGTTCACATCCGCGGCAAGCACCATTGAGTCCAAAAATTAAGGCCACCTATAACAAAGATAAAAAACATGTAAATATATAGAATAATTACCATTACTAAGATACGAAATATTCATAGTTAAATCATGTATACTTACTTTTGTGGCCAGAAAAATTTCGTCAGGAGCTTCATTAAGAAATTTTTCCACATTTTGAGTCGTAAAAATTTTAGACTTCTTTGCGAAATGCCCTTCTGATTTTCTTTTTAAAAAAGCCAGCAATTTCGTGAATCTATTTATTTCAATGCTGTGTTTGATGCTTATTGTAGCTTTCAGTTTTGAGTATATGCACCAAAGTGTATTCGGATTCTTTGTCTTGGATAAATAATCAAAATAGACAAGAAGTACTGATTCTGAAATTGATAGGCCTTTCGCACTTCTCCACGTTGAAAATTCTTCATAAGTTTTTAGATAATTTTCCTTGGATTTTGTTGGAAGCAAATTATTTATAATTGCGGCAGCATTTGCACTGATGGAATCCGACAATTCACTGTCACTGTCGCTTTGATTTAACATCGTAACGTATTTTTAGAACATTAACTTATTTATAAAATTAAATTAAAATAAACTTAACGTTTATGTATTTGAAGAAAACAAAAACGCGGCAAATTCCTAGACTAATATTTTTTTGTCGGAAAAGCAAAGACATCGAGCTCATACGGCCTCGTCGGTTTTCGTAATCATAACTGCATAATAAATGCGTATTCCTTTTTCAAAAAGATATATAATGCTTTATATACAAACTCAATGGTGTAAACACAGATGTACTTCAGTATAAATTTCAGTAAGTATTCCAAATTTAAATCACATTCTCCCCCTAGAGGATGAATGAAATTCAGTACAATTTTCTTTCCCTGTTTTTAACAGATTAAAAATGACTATTCTTAATCTAAGTGACTATTGTTATGTTCGCTTTTTGTGGCACAGAAAGTCACTTTTTTGAGCAAGTGGTACGAAAAGTCCTATTTACAAATGGTCACAGTTAACGCCTTCCTCGAACTGACTCTCTGATACTTACGTGAAAGAAAGAAAAAAGGTTTATTCGTCACAGAAACATGTGCGTACAAAAAGGTAAATTAACTTGAATAATAAAGAAAAATATTTCAATTAAAACCAGCCAAGTGCGTGTCGGAACACGCACAATGAAGCGTTTCGTAGTTGGGATGAATTTATCCCAAGAACAAACATAACACTGTAGTTGAAAAACATGTTCCCCCATACTTTCAAGACCATAGATTTCTTATTTTTTTTTAGGCATCATCCCTACTGTATATGACGATCAATTCAACGAATCGGAGGGTATTTTAGAATGTTAGCTGCAACTCCTAATGTAAACTATAATGGTATGATGTCATGCAATGTTTGATTAAGCCTATTTATAGTTCACATAACAATGAGGTATTTATGCCTGAATACAATACTTATGATCAAAGTTATATACAGCCGACCTTAATATACAGGGTGCAAGTGTAAACAGTGGCAATCTTTTAACCCCTTAACACTGTTTTTTTTAATATACAGGGTGCAAGTGTAAACAGTGGCAATCTTTTAACCCCTTAACACTGTTTTTTTTAATATACAGGGTGCAAGTGTAAACAGTGGCAATCTTTTAACCCCTTAACACTGTTTTTTTTAATATACAGGGTGCAAGTGTAGACAGTGGCAATCTTTTAACCCCTTAACACTGTTTTTTTTAATATACAGGGTGCAAGTGTAAACAGTGGCAATCTTTTAACCCCTTAACACTGTTTTTTTTTAATATACAGGGTGCAAGTGTAAACAGTGGCAATCTTTTAACCCCTTAACACTGTTTTTTTTAATATACAGGGTGCAAGTGTAAACAGTGGCAATCTTTTAACCCCTTAACACTGTTTTTTTTAATATACAGGGTGCAAGTGTAAACAGTGGCAATCTTTTAACCCCTTAACACTGTTTTTTTTTAATATACAGGGTGCAAGTGTAAACAGTGGCAATCTTTTAACCCCTTAACACTGTTTTTTTTAATATACAGGGTGCAAGTGTAAACAGTGGCAATCTTTTAACCCCTTAACACTGTTTTTTTTAATATACAGGGTGCAAGTGTAAACAGTGGCAATCTTTTAACCCCTTAACACTGTTTTTTTTTTAGGGGTCATTGTTTTGGTGGTCAACATTATGAACAAATTTTAGTAAGGGGTCCAAACCTGAAATCACTAAAAAAAAATCAGCTGTTCCCTACATTTTGACGAATTAAGTATACGAACATAAATGTACTGAACAGCAAATTTTTTTTTCGCGATTTCAGGTTTGGTCCCATAGAAAAAGTTGTTCATAATGATGAGTACAATGACCCCTTAAAAGATTGCCACTGTCTACACTTACACCCTGTAGTAACAAACAACGCGATTGTTGGAAACATTATATTCAAACAAGTTTTCATCTAAACAATCAAAGCTAAGTGTACTCATCTTTCACTAAACCTGTCAAGAGATTTTACTCCACATAACTGGGGGCATAACATCGCCTCGTATAGCAGTATTATTTTAATCTTACTTCAGTGTGGGAAAGAGATGGAGCGTTGGACGTTTTGATAAAATGATAACTCGAGAGAGCGCTACGCCGCTGCTAGTAGCGGCGTAGCAGCTAATATCCTGCTAATTCCGTAGCGCTACGAGCTACTACGAGATGAATAGCTACACAACGGCTCGCTTCAACGCAGACGAAACTGTGAAACCGTGAAATGTATGGACTAAGATATTAGCTTAGAGCGAGACTAATGGACTATTTTCCTCGGAGTTTTGGACAAGATTTTCGAAAAAAACATGCGGATTTTATTTTAAACTCGTATGGTATTTATGCACGGAGTTTTACTACGTGTATTTATGCCACCATCGTGTGTACTTTGTTTTAGTGCACCATGCATCGAATAATCGATTGCAAAATCTGTCAAAGTCGAATTTCTAAGAGCATTAAATTTTGAAACCTCTGAAAATATTAGGTAGACCATACAATCCTATTTATCCTATTTAATATTTTAAAGGCGAAAGTTTGTGAGGATGGATGGATGGATGTTTGTTACTCTTTCATGCAAAAACTACTGAACGGATTTTGCACACCGATACATTATAACCTGGATTAACACATAGGATACTTTTTGTCCCGGTATTCTTACGGGTTCGAGACTTACGCGGATGAAACCGCGGGGCACTGCTAGTTATAAATAAAGCAGACCTTCGTCGAAGTGAATGAACACTAAAAAGTACTACAGCCAAAACCGTGCTGTCCTAGGTACCGGCTAGTCCGGTCAAAGTAATAAGCTGTCACTTTCTGTAGTAGCCAACAACGCGTTACGTAGAACTAAAGAATTCATTTATTAACCGCTACAGAGCTCCATCTATATTCCAACCTCGTGGTTGAGTATACCTTACTCTCAAGATAACAGAACAAGTCCACAGTAAACATTCCTACCAAAATCCAGGTCAGTCGTGAAATAATGCTCGAATACGCAGCAACACATAAATAACTCCAGCCAAGTTATTCATATTGTTTGGAACCCTCCCGGCTTATGCAAATGTATAGGGGATCGGATCATATATACGGGGTACACGCACGTCGGGTAACTTTGTGCTTAACTGCTCGGGATGGAGTTAAAAATGTTTTAAATTCATTAGTGACTTGACTATGAACTTTTCTACGTGAATAGTGTGTAATCTGCAAAGCTAGTTGTAACGATTTCTTGCGAGTGTTTTTTTATAGGAAGAAATCCATCTACACTTACATTAAAAAATATAGGTGTCGAATTGAGAACCTCCTCCTTTTTTATCGTCGGTTAAAAAAGATCTAACACTAACTTTAAACTTATAGTATTGGTTTTAGTCAAAATTACCTAATTGCTAGAAGCAAACTGGTCATTAAGTAATAATTATCGTCAAAATTGTTGTAAGTAAATAATAAATAAAAATAAAGATAATATGGTAGGCAACGGTGCGTTTTAAAAGAATATGAAGTGACAAAAATTTAAAAGAGTATGCATAGATGGTTTGGTCTTGTTGAGAGGATGAATGAAAAGCGACTAACAAAAGGTATTTACAAGGCAGATGTGAGTGAGAAACGCCGGGAGGGGACTCCCTAGGAAGACATATACCTAGTGACCTATTGGTGATGTTCTTCAGAAAGGTCAAGTGCGCAACTGGCGTGCGTGTATGACCAGCTGTGTGAACGTAAACGAGGCAAAAGGAGTAAATAGAAGGATCAGAAGCAAGGAGAAGGCACGGATCGTAGCAGTGGCGTTCTGTAATTTCTGCCTACCGCCATGGGAAGAAGGCGTGAGTTTATGGATGCATGTACTTTTGTTCTGATAACTGCAATAAAAAATCTATTGTGTCTGCTAATTGGCGTGCGACGAGTTAACCATTTAAAGGGCCTTTCGGGGTTCCCCCATTCGTAGAATTAAATACATAATAATTTATTTGACAATTAAAAATGCATTATGTATGCACTTTCTGAGTACCCTCCACCCAGAAAGCGCATACATAATGCATTTTTAAATTATTTTTTTTAATCTAAACGCTTGTGTAAAAAATACAGGAAAAACCGCGATAAAGTCTAAAATATCCCAACGGAAACTTGTGGTTCCGACCACGGATTGTGGTGAACTAACTTTTGACACAAGCATATTTGCGCTCTTTGAAAGCGTAAATATTTATGAGTTAAGCCTGCAGTGCTAGTATAAATAACACATACATACATGGTAAATACATTATAGTCATTATACCATCAGGCTAGATGAGTAGACGCGTATAAAATGGTTCTATTTATGAGCTACCAACCATTATGCCGGGGACTGACGAAAATAAAATAAACTGACTATTCAAACAAACAAACAAACAAGCATTGATTCATTTATGTTTATGACTTTCTCTCTTTGGGCTTTTCAAATGCAAACCAAATACATATACAAAAATATGTCAAAATATAGCAATGGTGTTTGTACACTATGCATGTCCGTATAAAGTGCGTGGAAAAAACCATCATCTTTTAAGATGGTTGAATCGTGTATAAGCATCTAAATATACACGTATTTATGGCCATATTTTTATATATTTTTAAAGCACTTTGATCATGTTATTTTCCGTTTAGGATGGAAACGGTCTTGTGCTAAGATAAATTGGTCTTAAATATGTTTAGTTTTATCAATTAAGCCAGCCTTTCATATTTCAAGGCTAATCTACGAAATAGCTTTGCAGATAGCTTTTTAGAGTCTATTAGTAGATATTTATTATACCTATCCTCTTTAAGCGCTGCTTAAAACAGGACTAGTTTGTAAGAAAATTAAGCAAGATAGTTTTGAATACCTATTGTAGGTAAAGCAATTTATTGTTTACCAAATTGACTAAACCACCTTTGACGTTTGTATGAAATGGCTATTACCAAATTGACGTAGAGTGTCAAGCTCAGTCTGCCAATCTTGTCAATCGCGCCTTCCCCCGTCTCACCGCTCACATACCTCAGGCGGTGATTAGCACTTGCGCGCACACTATAATGGACGACATCGGTTGTCATGGTATGGGCATGTGATCCTGAAGAATGAGGAAAATGTCGTCCGGAAAATTTTGAGTATGAATGGGGAAGACCAAAGAAACGATGGATGAAGTTTGTGAAAGATTACATGACTAGAAAGAAGTGGCTACCGAGATGTCGACTAATAGAGAAGTATGGAAGAAAAAGAGATGTTGCGCCGACCCCAAATAAATAGGGAGATATGGTCATTAGGATGATGATGGACGAAGGAATTACATATGGAAGCCTTAGGTTGAATTTCACCAATGTAACTGAACGCGAAAAATTAAGGACAACCTTCTAAGAACGTTTCATGTAGCTGCAATGGTTAAAGCCCTTGTCGATACTGTAAATTGTAAAAGTATATTTTTCTCAACATTGCCGGGGTCAGTCAGATTTTGATGCCCCTTTGCACAAGCAAGGGCACCCCCCCCCTGCATGGGCCCCTTTGCATGAGGTATCTCTACACAAATATCAAAACCGTTGGTCCATAGACCACTTCCCATACAAATATCTGTTTCATATAAGTTTCTGAGTGTCGATAGCGGTTGCGACACTCGATATACGTAAGTACATATATCTCGAAATATGACGCCATGTTTAACCAAGATCCGAGCCACTTAAAACAACATTTGTTTGGACAGGTCGATTTGATTACCGTCAACTCAAGCATGGGAAGCCATGGAGTCCCTACAAATGTAAATTGGAAGCGAAAACAGCTGTCGCTTATGAAACGATCTTTTGATTTCCTCAAAGAAATACCATTTTCTGTGAATCTGATTGAAACACAATTTTCAGTTAAAAAGGTCTATACCTGACATTCTTCGAATTCGTATTCGAAATATGTATAAGTACTTATTTATTTACAACTAGCTGACTCGACAGACGTCGTCCTGTCCAACTTTCAATACCTAGTTCATACAAAAATCCCTTAAAGAAAAAAGGACGTTCAGTTTTTTCCGAATTTGAAAATTTTCCGAGAAACTTTTCCAATTTTTCTTTACATGAAAACCTAATTAAAATTTAAAAAAAAAACCTAAATCGGTCCAGCCGTTCTCAAGTGATGCACTTACCAACGACCTCTTTATCTGTTCTGTGCCAACGACGAACAGCATTTCAGTTTTATTTAGATAGGATAGATTGGAGTCGTGCTCGTGATTTCTAGAATAAAATTGAATGACAGCATGTCGATTGCATCCCAAGCATATTACCACAGTATGTTCATGGAAATACGTAGTTCTAGGATAACTTGCCGGCTTTCATTAATACCACGAACTAGAACTTTGAACAGCGCCTTATTGCACCTTGAAGTGATACTATAGTGTGGCCATTAGTGCTGTGCACTCCCTGAGGTATGCGCGCGGCGAGACGGGGGGGAGAATCGGCTGCTGCGCTCTGTCAGTGCGCCGTCAAACGCTCGTGGCGGCAGGCAGTTCTTCGCCTCCCACCTCGCCGCGCATACCTCAGGGAGTGCACAGCACTAATGGCCACAGTATAACATAGTTATTAAGTTTTATTTACTAACAAAATTGTCACTTATATTATCTTCACTACATAGTATAAAACAAAGTCGCTTCCCGCTGTCTGTCTGTCCCTATGTATGCTTAAATCTTTAAAAGTACGCAACGGATTTTTATGCAGTTTTTTTTTAATATTAGATAGAGTGATTAAAGAGGAAAGCTTATATGTATAATAAACGCGGGCAAAGCTGCGGGCAAAAGCTAGTAATATATATAATTCTTCTGTACGTGGGTTTGTCACCTAACTCCTCCTAAACGGCTGGACCGATTTGGATGAAATTTTGTGTTTATATTTCAATGGGTTCCTGGATGGTTTGAAAACACAATTGGACCCGGTAGGTGGCGCTGCAGTCGGGTTCTAGGATCGTTCAGACAGGACAACGTTTGTCGGGGCCGCTAGTTATGTATACTTACGAGTAGGTTAAGGTATGTATATATGGGTCTTTGTAACCCGAAAATAAATGTTTTTTTTTATTTTTTATTATTAAACGGTTCCAGTGTTTGACTTGATATGGAAGCGTGAATCTCTGGATTAGTTTATTTCATAGATTATGTATGTACTTAATAATTTAATTCATCCTGTTGAACGTATAATTATACTTGTTAGGTTCAGTAGCTACGAGCATTGACCCTGGTAATAAGCCAGATTGGATTTGATTTAAGATCGTATTACCCAGTAACTGGGTTGTGATGATCAGATAGGCAGTCGCTTTATATAAAATACTAGTATTCAGCTGCATCCGGTTAGACTGGAAGCCGAGCCCAACATAGTTGAGAAAAGGCTAGGCAGATGATGGATTTGATTTGAAAATACTAGTTCTATTTTCGGACCGGAATTTCAGTTGGATTAAATTAGATTCCCGAGATTGGCAGGCGACATTGTTGTTATCGCGGGTGGAACCTGGGTAAAACTCCAAGAGTGTGGAGCAGCTTCACCCAGCACAACCAAAGCGAGTTTGGATTGTGTCCATATTTACATTACCGATACATAACTTTTCTTTTGGTCTCAGTTGCGTGATAAAATAAGAGACCGCGAAGGCTCCCATAAAATCTCTTATAAAAAGGTCAGATTCATAAAGTTCTTTGTAAATATCCTCATTTAACGTAAAAAGCTAGATTTTCTTTTGGTTTTCTAGGTCTTAACCGAGTTTATGGGAAAATAAACATTACGTAATCACTTGTATCTTGTAATAGACTTTTACATTTAGAGAAAGCTTATGAAAAGGATAAATTAATTAGACGAGAGCAGTAATGTTATTTATGACTGATATGGTAGGAACTTTAGCGTGCCTAGCATTATACTGTCGAAATTTTCGAGATTAAATAAACAGCCAAAAATATAAGCGTGAATTCCATTCAAAATATGTACGTTATTAAAATAACATACCTAAATAGTTTGTAATACGAAGCTAAACAATACTGCCAGTGAAATGAAACATTTAATAATTTTCCATGGCAACACAACATGGCCTTGACAGTTGACCTGTTGACATTCAAATATTTTTTTTTATACAAAATGTACATTCTAGCTTGGAATACTAATTTGTATTACTTAATTATTATATATTTAGTTTATATATTATATTTAAATCTTATATCGCCCTAACCGTGTGCTAGAAAATATTGTAAGAAGAGACGAGCTACTTCGACCAGCATGGACCACCCCTCAGAGGATCAATCTTGACTACTTCGAATACTGGTGATTGAATCATTATTCGATGGATCCAATTTTGCAGCAGTGTTATTCGGTGTCCTATGTATGTACATGACCGTGGCAAGATACCTAAAACGTATCCGGATTATGAATTAAAAATAGTTTAAACAATAATGAGTTTCCTTTTAAAATTTACAAAAAAATTGTGAGTAATAATTTGAGATATCCAATTGTAAATGCTTCTCTGCGTATGTGACTTCAGTGAAACATTACAAATAGGATCAGTCACCTCAACACATACCTTTATATCAAGCCAGAAGGCATTCCAACGTCGTGCAAGCTCGTCGCTATGCACGCATATTGGGAAGAGTTATCGTTTTCAGTAGGTACCAATTCCTTGACTGCCTAGTTAGACCTTTCAGATATTATTCAGTTAATCATAATACATACATACACCACGCGCCTTCTTCCCAAGAGGGTAGGCAGAAATTACGGATCTGATGACCATTCGTCACATTAGCTATTTCGTCGCTATCCCTATTTGGTCACATTCACTAATAAGTCATCTTGTGCATCTGGTCAGTTTCATATCTCGTATCATGCTCTATTTCGACTCACAGTCGTACCCGATGTCCCACAGATGCGGCCCCAGTACCGATCCCTGTGGGACACCGCACGACATCTCTCGCCAGTTCCACTCTCTCTGATGACCGGGCCACTCTCCCTAAAGTTTAATTTGTTTAGGTGTTGAGATCTTTGTGTCCCGATATTTTCGACGCTGACTGTATATATATCGGACGAGTTGGGAATGAGTCGAAATAGAGCATGATACGAGATATGAAACTGACCAGATGCACAAGGCGACGAAATAGCTAATGTGACGAATGGTCATCAGATCCGAAATTACAGAACGCCAGTTGCTGGGATCTTTACATAAGTACTCCTTTTGCCTCGTTTACGTTCATACATAGGGGTGTCTACTCCTTAAGCACATAGTTTCGGCCTTCGTAACGGGTGTTTCCTACTCCGTATCACCTACGGAGGGATGATTGGATCGGGGCCCGAACGAAGTATGAATGACAACACGATTTAACAGTTGTCCCTACTCCCGATGTGTTTTTACACGTCCGAAAAATTCAACTTTTACACTTGTTTTGATGGATTGTTTTGTCAGACCGACGGACGGGCGGATGGACGGACTTAGGGAGTAGACCACCTGATCATACAGGCTCGACTACTACGTACCTGACTTTTCTGAAGAACATCACCAATAAGGTCACTATATGTCTTCCTAGGGCGTCCCCTCCCGGCGTTTTTACTGACATCTGCCTTAAGCTAGGGACAAACTGATCCCACGTACGCAACGTATGCAACGCATTATGATATCTGGACTCTTGATTTTATATGAAAAACTATGTAATAGAAACACACTTATCGTATACAACGCAATCACACGCGTCCCACGCAACGTCAACCTGCGGTGTCCAGATCGGCATGGGAAGGTGGAGGGGATGTTCCTACGCTATCCCACGCGTGTGAACAGTGTGTTTCTAGAACTTACGCGTTGCACGTCATAAAGAAATAGATCTTTGGTGCGAGCACGCGTTTAGTTGTCAAAGTAGTCAAAATGGGAGATGAACAGGTAATCGATCTTTTAAGAAAATACGATGTAATTTATAATATTAAATGCATCAAGTAATGCTACCATTACGCAATGCATCATGGGAAGAATAGCTAAACAGCATGGCCATGTTCTTTTGCTATATATTTCTTCCTACCTATCTTACCTCTACTCTATGTATTTTTCTTACAACATATTTGTATGATAATATTCTATATCAAGAACCCAATATCTTCTCTTCTTACTTTGGTTTTTAGTTTTGTGGCGCGGAAATATTCATTTAAAAATAGTAAACTCAATAAATCATCCTCAAACTCGCTATCAGAATCAGAAAACATGACTTACAGATGCACTAGTGCACCTTCTGAGAACTTATAACAACAGCTGATGCCAATTTACGTTGCATACATGGGACAAGTGTGCACACCCATTCTCCCACGTTGCATCGCATACGTTGCGTACGTGGGACCAGTTTGTCTCTAGCTTTATAAATACGTTTTGTTAGTCGCTTTCATTCATCCTCTCAACATGTCCAAACCATCTAAGCATATTCTTTTTAATTTTTGTCACTACATTTTCCTTTAAACCGCACCGTTGCCTTATCACATCATTCCTCAGCCTATCATTCTCAGTTAATCATAGTGAAATAGTTAAATATATTTATCTACACCCATGCTATAAATCCTCTATAAAAGTTTCTGAAACAGTTAGCTTATTGCCAACATTAAAACAGCCAGTGTCATAGTAACCATGGTAACCATAATTAGGTATTAAAACACTCATGTGATACTATTATCACACTCGCCTTCGCCTCGTGTGATAAACCTACTTTCGTGTTTTAATACCCCTTATTATACGTCAGTTGCATAAATAACTATTAATAAACAATAAGTTCAATAAATGGTTATAATTGTGCCTACAAAGTATAAAATCAACTCTGTACAACCAAACGCCTCAGGGATTATACAAAATTGAAACTCTTTTTCCACTTATTAAAATTCAAAAGGTCTATTCACTAATCCTCCATCAAAACTTATCAAAAGAATGGAAATCGGCTAAAAGAATGCTTAAATGCTAGTGACCCAGACAGGGATGTTTTTACGACAGCTCGTCTCAAACAGGCGTAGGCGGGTAGGAAACGATTTATCCTAATCACGTCGCAGTGACGGGTAATGTGTAACTTCGCTGGCCGGGCAAGCCAACAAGTCTGGGCATGACGTTTGGGGGCTCAGTTGAACATTAACTGTGGTTATAGCTGGCTGTTTGTCTAATCTACACTGGCCCTTGTGTTGGGGTAACTTATTCATAATTATTGTCTACTAGCAACCTGCCCCTGCTTCGTAAGGTTTATAGGACTTGACAAAGCTTAGAGATTTCTTTATTAATAAATAAATATTTTATTTCCATCAAGGTAAGTACAGTTATTTTATCTCACGAAAGCGGGTGAGCCATACTTGTAGATGTAATGCGTATAGACACGCGCTCTTGTGTGCATACCTGCAGGTGGCGCGCTCCCGAGCAGAAAACATCATCCAGTTTCGCTGTTTCGCGGTTTCGCGCCGGAGATGTGCTATAAGGCTGATGTTGTTGAAAACCGCACCAAAATCCATTGAGTAGTTCAGAACAACAATGCGGTCACACAGACAGACACGAAAAGCGACTTTAATTAATAATATCTATCAATAGTGACCCTGCAAGCTTTAAATTTCGTGAGATAAAAGGTATCTACGTCTATTTTGTCTCTCATACTTTATTATCATATCTATACTAATATTATATACAGGCATGCCTAAATTGGGAATCCAGTAATTCAAGAATTTTCTTACTGCGGACGTTTGAGGTAATGTTTTTAGTGAGATGATGGAGCGGCCCTAGTGTCCGTAACACAGGTTAATTCCTAGCACGGAACTGGGTTTTGCTTCGCTATCCATTATGACGTTGCTAACTCTCACTCGTGATGTAGTATTTAAGTTAACCTGTACTCAAAGTTTTGAAAATAAAGATTTTATTATTATTATTTCCTTTATTTCATTTGTATATACATATAAATTACATTTTTAAATGTTGAAATATAAAAAGTATAAAAACATTTAAAAATATAAAAAATAGTAGCCCACCGGTATCGGGAACAGGGTCCAAGCTACCGGCGGTCAGGGCTGCTGAGAGAGGAACCTCCTAACGATACGCGCCGTGTCCAGAAGTACCGCTTTCTGGATCAAGCCCTTGATCCAGCCGCCTAACGAGAGCCTCCTCAGGTGTTGGTCGAGGCTCTTGGCTATTATGCCATTGGCCGTCACGACTATCGGCACAATGATTGCTGTATCCACATCCCACATGTCGACAACCTCGCGAGCCAGGTCAAGATACTTAATTTGCTTATCTTTTTCGGCTTTCACGAGGTTCTCGTCATGCGGGACCGCTATATCAACAATCACCGTGCGACGCTCTAATCGATCTATCACCACTATGTCAGGCTTATTGGCAACAATAGTCCTGTCAGTGATGATAGACCGATCCCAATACAACGTGATATTGCCATTTTCGAGAACTGGGTCGGGCACATACCTATAGTATGGTACTTCCGATTCAACAAGACTGTATTTCAGAGCAAGTTGCTGATGGATAATCCTGGCTACAAGGTTGTGCCTATGCAAGTAGTCTCCGTTAGCCAGACGAGAACAGCCAGAAATAATGTGACGGATTGATTCCCCCGGACGGTGGCATGCCCGACAGATGTCAACCGTGCCGTCCTTCACAATATACTTCCGGTAGTTGTTCGTCATCATAACTTCGTCCATAATCGCAAAGACAAAACCTTCGGTTTCCCCAAACAGATCACCGAATCGCAACCAGGATACGGACGCTAAGAAGTCTACATCGGATCCATGTAGGACCCGGTAAAAGCGTCCGTGAAGCTCTTTGCTCTGCCATACCTCCCTGCGGTCATTAGTATCTAATACTATAGGTTTGCGCCAGTTCTCGTTAGCTAAGGAGAGCGGGGTGAGGCCCTTATCTACTGAGACCACTTCTCGGTGCATCCCCACGTCGGCTTCTAGGAAGTATTCCCTGAGACTGCATACCTCACGGTTGTGCAGGGTCTTAGCATTTAAGAAGCCACGACCTCCGCACTTCCGCGGGATATACAGTCTCATCACCGATGACCGTGGGTGATGCATCCGATTTGCGGTCAGCAGTGTGCGGACCCTCCTATCCAGGGCGTCAAGTTCCGTCTGAGTCCATTTGAGTATGCCGAAAGAGTACATCAAAACCGGCATGACCCAACCGTTGAAGGCACGCACCTTGTTTCCGCCTGATAAAAGACTATTTAAAACTTTATTCAGGCGGCCAAAGAAACGTTCCCTCAGCGATTGTTTCATGTCAGCAGCGTTGATGCCTAACGCTTCCGACATACCCAAATACTTGTAGGTTTCGAGTGAGGAGAGAGATCTTAGGTGTATGGAATCCGAAAGTTGGGTTCTCACGGATTCCACAATCTCCCCTCGCTTTACATGCATGACCGCACATTTGTCCACACCAAATTCCATCCTGATGGCGCTACTGAAAGTTTCCGTTACCTTCAGTAGCTCCATCAGTTGCAAATTGTTGGGTGCAAAGAGTTTTAAGTCATCCATGTAAAGGAGGTGAGATATAACCTGACCACCTCTCCTCAATCGATAGCCTAGACCTGAATCCTCCAGCAGTGTGCTTAGAGGATTCAAGGCTAAGCAGAACCAAAGTGGACTCAAACTGTCGCCCTGAAATATACCTCGCTCGATCCTTATCGGTTCGCTATTCCTCTGGATATTTCGACATCCTGGATAGCGAAGGACCGTCCTCCACTGCCCTATACACGACATCAGGAAGGTGCGTAGAGTTGCATCTATTTTATACAACTCCAGCACCCTCATGAGCCATGTATGTGGCACCGAGTCATAGGCCTTCTTATAATCTATCCAACATGTCGACAGATCCTTTCGGGAACGACGAACCTGCTGGCTAATGGTCATATCGATGAGGAGCAGCTCCTTAGTACCGCGGGACCCGTTCCCACATCCATTTTGAGAGGCAGACATGATGGAGTTGGTGTCTATGTGTTTGTTAATTTTATTATATTATTATTATATTTTATTATTATTATTATTATAAAGACGTATTTGCTAGTAAGTTTTGTATGTAGGGCGTAATCTACGGAAGTACTGATCCGATTCCGAAAATTCTTTCACTAATGAGAAGCTACAGTATTGCCGAGTGTCACAGGATATATTTTATAGAAATTTTCCGCGGACGAAATCGCAGGCAGAAGCTAGCATCATATAAATACGCTACACCGTAATATGATTTGGCGCTAAGAGTAAACGTAGTATTCAAGCATCTCACATCATAACAAACGCACATAGATGACCGATATAGTAAATTGTAACATATTAAGGTAAGTGGTAGAAAAGAAGACATACAAATGCGGACCACATATTATATTGTGGACGAGGAGGGCCGGTAATTAAATCTATTATTTAATCACAGTAATCCTACTTCGTACACATTAGCAACTCCCAAAAACGAACTGTAGCTAAATAAAATAGCCCTTCTACGAAATCTGCTACGAAACTCGTAACCCGCGTAGCTCCGTAGCACGTCTACGCCAAACAAACTGGTTATTCTGAAATCCCTAACCTACAAACATAGATTGTTATCTCTATTTGTATGTATGTAAAGATTTAAGCGTGGGTACGTCAAGTACGTAAACATGCGTACCTTTACGTAATCTAATATTCAGATGACCGAGCAACACATTTACTTATCAAGTAGTACACTGCTGTTTTAGATTAAGCTCGTTTTGTTGGCAGGGTAGATTAATATTTTAATAAGTATTAGAATTAGGAGGCTCCAATTCAGTTTTACTGTTAACTAGCAAAATTCTGTTTTTTTTCAAACATACGTAGATTGTCTTTTTGTTCTGGGAAAGTACAATTCTAGGTTCCCATTTTCTTTCCGTGAGTGTCATTAGATGCAACGAAATGCAACTAATGACGGTCAGGATGACAGGTTTTGGCCTGGAAGGCTTTGTCTGTTCTAGTCTTCGCCACTTAAGTATTTGTGACTGCTTTTTAAGGTTCCGTACCAAAATGGTAAAAAGGAACCCTTATGGTGCGACTCTACTAGGGCCATATGGGGTATCATTATGAAGGAGTGCTGTTTGCACATTCTAAACTTTTTTTTTCTTTTTTTAGGCCGCATAGTTTTCGATTTTTGATGAAAAATGAAAAAAAAATACCGTTATCTCTGAAGTTTGCATAGAGAAAAATCTGAAATTATTCTACGTGATAGAAGTTTATAGAAAGATTACAGGAAAAATAAAACGATGTCTCTAAATAGCACACTTTCACTTTTTTCAGAAATCATCAGCAAAAATTACATGGTACGGAACCCTCGGTGCGCGAGTCCGACTCGCTCTTGACCGTTTTTTTTACTTTTGACATTAATAACGTGCAGATTCTCAACATGTTCACAACCAATTTGAAAACTTAGATTACACATAGGTACATACCTCAGAACAATAACAAGTACATACATAAACTCTGGCCTTTTTCCTATGACAGTAGGCAGAAACCTGCTCCGATTCTTACATGAAACTTAATGGACTAGATTATACAGTATGTCCAGAACAATCCCAACATTTTTACTGTACGACATACGGAAGGTCCCACTCTGCACGTGACGTGAGCCGCTCCATTACCGCTGTGTTGCCGCCCAGTCGCTCAGCGGCCCACAAACAATATTACCTATAAACTTTATTGTCCAGATTTAGGTTCGCTACTATTCTTGATACTTGTTTTATTGTCGCTTGTTCTGCCGAATCGTAAAGCAAAAATATCATGTGGGAAAAATATATGTGAAGAATATAGATGTAAAGAATTTATAAACGATGCCTTCTATGAGGAGACCATGTTTTTGCATACAAGATTGTTACATTGTTAAAACGTGTTATTAACAGAGTTTCTTCATGTTTGTGTAGTAATATTTTTTACCTGACTGCGGCAAATTCCAAAAGGAGGGTTATATTCCTGAAAATGATTGCTGGCATAGCGGACTGCCCCATCCAAAGCCACCGGGTAAAGGTAGTTATAGGATTATAAATAAATGGAATTAAATAGGTAGATACTATTTTTTTTATTTATTGTTTTTTTTTATTTTTTATGTTTTTTAAGCATGTTTTTTATGAGTTTTGAGTTTAAACTGTGACGTCTGCGGCAGTGTTATAGTCTGTAAATATTACCTATTTAAAGCTATTTAAATTGTTATCGCATACTCCTTAATGAGCCGATACTTACCATCCTTTAAAGAATCCAAGTGAAAACACTTCGCCCCTGAGTGGACCCCGACACGGTCAACAGGTTGGATAGCACTACACTGGAGAGGATAATCATTATGTAATTAATATTAAGGGCCTTATCTTCGGGTTTGCTAAAGTTAATAATTATTGGAAACTAGCTGACCCGACAGACGTTGTCCTGTCTTAGCTATGAATATTCTAATGTAAACGCGTGAAGTTAAAATAGTCGTTAAGTTTTCTGAAATTTTCCAATTTTCTGCGAAATTTTCTTAATTTTTTCTTTCATAAGAACCTTCTCCTGACAATAATAAACACAACAAAAAAAGAATTTGCGAAATTGTTGTATCCGATCACGCGTGATGCGATGACCAAGGGAAATAGGGATTCATTTTTAACCGACTTCTAAAAAAGGAGGAGGTTCTCAATTGGGATGTTTGTTTTTTTTTTTTTTTTTTTATTTTTTTTTTTTTTTATGTTTGTTCACGCATAGCTCCGTCGCTTGCCAACCGATTTGAAAAATTATTTTTTTGTTGGAAAGGGTATACTTTCCAAATGGTCCCATTTTTGTCAAAATCCAGTTCTGATGATGGGATCCTGGAGAAATCGAAGGAACTCTTCAAATATTATAGGCACACTTATAGCGATTTGGGTATTTGTTTATAGTAGCTCGTGCATTTGTTCTCGGAAAGCACCACTTGGTGAAGTGGAACTGATGATGAAGACCACAGATGGCTACGGGAACTACTCAATCATAAATATTTCACGGGTTGCGATTCGATTACTTTAATATGGTTGCTAAGCAATTTCCGCTCGTCACACAATGCGTGTGGTGAGTGGTTGTTGAGGAGTTCTCCTGGTTCTTACCAGCAGAACTCCTCAACAATTAACGTCCCAGCATCGGGAAAAGCAATATTTTGTAACATGTGATGAGAAATTGACATTAGACTATTGTAACTTATACAAATTATAAACAGACCCACTAAAAAGCGAGAAATAAAAACTTTTTAACAAAAAAAAAACGACTTCCAAAAATCACTACAAAGTGAAAAATAACTTTGATTTCGGAAGTCGGTGGCAAAAAAAAAAGAAAGTAAATAAAAACAAAAGACACCGACTTCCGAAATCAAAGTTATTTTTCACTTTTTAGTGATTTTTGGAAGTCGGTTTTTTTTTTTTGTTAAAAAGTTTTTAGTATAGGTATATATAGATTTGGAACAAGTTATTTAACGCGACTTACGGTAGGAGTTAACTGGTAGAGCTGGTGGCGCGTCATTTCTGACTAGACAAGTCTGGAATGACGCGCCACCCTAACAGAATGCCCCGTTTTGACAATCAATATTAAATTACGATAATTTTTTATCGTAATTTAACCGGCGAAGTGCGAGTCGGACTCGCACACGAAGGGTTCCGTACCACCGTACAATAATAACAATACCTACATATTTTTATAAAAAAATATTTCATAATAAAATACTTACTTCATTTTATAAAAACACTTTTCTTGTATGGAGATCCCCTTTATTTTTTAACTTTATTTTATTTTTATTATTTGCTGTTATATCGGCAATATAAATACACAATTTGTGAAAATTTCAACAGTCTACCTATTGCGGTTCATGAGATGCAGCCCGCTGAGGCGCTGACAGATAGACAGATGGACAGCGGAGGCTTAGTAATAGGGTTCAAAATCGAAATCAAAAGTCATTTATTAAAATTAGGCTGACAATCATCACTTTTTGAACGTCGAAAACGTTCCGTTTGGCATCCTTCGGGTACGCAACCCTAAAACTTAGTTCTGTTGATGTAATATTTCGTTAAAATATTCATATTTTGAGGTACTTAAATAAACCCCAAGGAACATTAGGTACTAATTGGTTTTTCTAAATCCGTCAACTAGCCTATTGCAGACTTCGATGAATACAAAAATCTAGTTAAGTATAAGGTATGTAAAAGCCAGCTTCAATAATAAACCTGTGGGATTTAATAACCTTGCCTAAAACAGTAACAGAGTTTGCCGCCCATAAATACCGCTGTAACCTAATTCAGCTGACTTTTACAGTTCAGCGAAATAATGGGTCCAATAGTGGTATTTTAGACCTAAGAAAACTGGAGCCAGGTAACTGTAGGTAACCTAAAATAACCCTAATGTTAAAATAATGCGACGCTGTAGGTCGCTTCATCTCTTTACATCTAAAATACATTAAGGGGCTGTTTCACTACCTACGATTAAGTTGCTATTAACTTAGGTACTTGGCAGATAATTTCATACAAATTCTGTTCCATTTTTGAATTTATTCGGTGAGTAGTGGCTATTCAGACATCGTGAAATAGGCCCTTATAGTTATTTATGCAACTGTTGTATAATAAGGGGTATTAAAACACGAATGTGGGTTTTTGTAATAGTATCACATGAGTGATACCTAATTATGTACAGTTGCATACAAGACTTTATCTACACCCATCATGAATCCTCTATAAAAGGTTCTGAAACCACAGGGTAGGTATTGTACAATGTTGTAAGAACTGTATGTATTTTCATGGAAAGTTTAATTGTTGAGTATATAATACAAACAAAGTATGTAGGTACCTATAGGTAATAATATAATTTTATTTAAACGCACAACCCTTTAATAAGGGTTAATTGTACTCATCATTATGAACAACTTTTACTATGTGACCAAACCTGAAATCGCGAAAACCACTCACTCACCACCACACTCACTTCACTCACTCACCACACTCACTCACTTACACTTCCTTCACTCAACTCACTCACTCACTTCACAACCACTCACTCACTCACTCACTCACTCACTTACCCCACTCACTCACCACTCACTCACCCCAATCACTCACTCACCACTTCACCCACGTCCCACACAAACAAAACGAAACAATATCGGCTGTTCCCTACGTTTTGAAGAGATAGAAAATCATAAAGATACCACGTGAGTAAGTAAGGGATCGAAAAAGCAAAGGAGTTGCATAATAAAATTTAGTACAAAATTATATCACCCGTTTGGATGATATTATGGTTACTATGACACTGACTGTTTTAATGATGGCAATAAGCTAACCTTAAGCTAACTGTTTCAGAAACTTTTATAAAGGATTTATAGCATGTGTAGATAAAATATTATAAGCAACGAAAAAATGTACTTAAAAAAGAAACTTAATTGGTTGTTTGAATCATTATCCTAACTAATATTACACTTGCATGCAAAAAAATTGGCCCACCCCATGCTCTCTATTTGAGAGACGATAGCTCAAAGATATTAATTTATTTATTTTAATTATTTTATACTGTGTGAAGGTAGGTAAGATAAAGTTTATTTACACATACACATATACTTTGATAAAAGCAATATTCTTGACAAGATCGACTCGATTCTTCTGATGTTCTCATCAATCACTTTTGTTTGAAAAAACTGCGTGACTTTTATTTGTCAGTGAAGTTGACATAAGCTTAATTTTGTTTATTACTGTTCGTTTATTGACCATTTGACTTGAATTTTTAACCAACTTGAAAAAAAGGAGGTTTTTCATTCGATCTGTATGTTTTTAAATTCGCGTTTTTCTCAAAAAGTAATGAATCAGTTTTGATATTTTTTTCACTTACGTAATCTACATACAGTCAGGAAGGTTTTAACACAAAATATTTTATCTTATTGTTAATTAAACTTGCGATTTTATTGCACGCAAGTGTATAAATGCGAAAGTGAGTTTGTTTGTTTGCTTGTCACGCTTTCACGCTAAAACGCCTGAACGGATTTGGATGAAATTTGGTACATTGGCAGACCATGACCTGGTGAAGGACATAGGCTACTTTTCATCCTGGATTGCAGAAGGAGTCGCCGGCATCAGCTAGTTTTATATAAATCACGTACTCAAGTAAAATAACCGGCCAAGTGCGTGTCGGACAACGCACAATGAAGGTATCTGTAGTTGGGATAAATAACCCAAGAACAAACACAACTTTGTAGCTGAAAAAATGTTCTCCCATATATCGATATACGTCACGGTCAATTCTACAACTGCAAATGTAAGTTTGTAATGTAATCGAAAAAAATGTGATAAAACTACAAATTAACGATTTTCGGACTTAGTTAGAACTTTGATTTTTTTAGAGCTCCAAGGAACCGTAGACTTACATATTTAATATTAATATCAACTTCATACCTCTACGCGTTCCTGAGAAAAACGCTCTTGACAGACTGAGAGACAGACAGACGAACAACGAAGTGATCTTATAAGTATTCCGTTTTTCCCTTATGAGCTACGGAACCCTAAAAACGTTTCAATCATACATACATAAACATACGCCTCCTTCCCATGGGGGTAGACAGAAACTACAGAACGCCACCGGCTACGATCCTTACTTCCTTTTTACGTTTCAATCAATCTATTTTCATTTCATTCAAAAACTTTATGGATTTGCTTTCATCAAAAAGTGCATTTTATTATATTAATATTTCAATTAATGTGGAACAAATAAATAACAATTAATCGTTATTTTCCTTTCTTTCTGATCAAAAGATCAATCTCAAGATTACTCTAGCGATAAAAACAAAAGCGTAATTTATATGAGGAGACACTGTAGATAGTTTCCGCATCAAATGGCAATAAACTGTGATCGATCGTGGGGACAAAGGATACGTCATGCGGAGCAGAGCCGGCAGACTGTACGTGCCCTAGTTATAAGCAGTTATGCTCAAAGAAGACTGTGTATACTCAATCAATCTGCCTAGCCTTTTCCCAACTATGTTGGGGTCGGCTTCCAGTCTAACCGGATGCAGCTGAATACCAGTATTTTACATGGAGCGACTGCCTATCTGACCTCCACAACCCAGTAACTGGGTAATACGATACCCCTTGGTAAGACTGGTTGTCAGACTTTCGGGCTTCTGACGACCCGTAACGACTGTCAAAGATCCACGAATAACAGCCGGGACCAACGGCTTAACGTGCTTTCCGAGGCACGGAGGAATCTCGATATGTAAAGATGGTCACCCATCCACTGACCAACCCCGGCAAGCGTAGCTTAACCTGACGGATCGACCCGTGCGGCTGTTATTACTTAGCCACGAGCTCCTCAAGACTGTGTATACTCCATAGAAATAAAAAACAGGAGAAGTGACAAGCGGGCGATCTGTGTCTGCACG
Organism: Cosmia trapezina; assembly: GCA_905163495.3. NCBI lineage: Eukaryota > Metazoa > Arthropoda > Insecta > Lepidoptera > Noctuidae > Cosmia > Cosmia trapezina. The sequence goes on from LR991029.1 coordinate 21,305,274, forward strand.
ACAAGCTCAGTATGAGCCGTTCTCCGCGAACTAGTGCGCTTTCGACTGTGACCGTGACAATGTATAAGAATGCCGTGTTGTTCAGTGGTTTCTTGTAAAAACTGAAGCCATGTAAATAATGTTAATCATTTCCCATATGTAAGTACAAGTATTTTACCGTATTTGTCTTTAAAATTATGAAAGTGACAAGGAGACAAAGTGGACACACAGGGTTCCGATACATTTTAACATACTGGGCACATGTCCTTCTTTCTTATATCTATGGTGTACTCTGTAGTCTGTTCATGGACTTATAACAGTCCGTATAATATACGACAGCTTGCTTAGGGTAGTTTATTTGCTAGTGATATATGGTATGAGCTGTTGTTGTGATTGTGTATACGAAATATTATGATCTTTAGCTTGTAATTAATTATGCATTGCGGTTGCATTTTCAGTTGTAGCAGTTACCGTACCAATTGGTCACCCTTCCTTTAAAGATAATTAACATTTCCGTGTATATAGGTTAGTATAAATTTGTCATGTACATAAGTACATTGTCTTTGTGTAAATAAAAAGATAGATAATCCTATTTCCAACACAGATGATCAGAAACCAAACATAAGACACGTTTCGTTTTTTACGCAAAAAATATAGGTAACACTCAAAGCACATCCGACTTAACGCGAAGCATCCCCTTAAGCTAAAACGGATCAGACTTTTAACTGGAGCATCGCCTTAAGCCTCGGTGGACAAAAGATACATCAAAGTATGACAAGTCTTTGTTACAGCTCCGTAGTCCCGGGACTCGTAAACTCGAAACTCGTAAGTCGGAACTCGTAAGCCCGCAAACTGGAACGCATTTGCCAATTGAAAACGTTGTGCAACCTTACATGAAAAGATGTTGTTTGTATTCCCTTTGTATTTTTAAAGGATTTCTTGGGTCTTTGTGACTTTTGACTTTATGGCTAACGGGGGAAGTCTTCTTTTGCGCTTTTGAGGATACTTATTATATTGCGATTACTAATATGTCTGTTAAGCATTGTAATTATGACAAAATGCTCTGCGATTCTTCGTTGATTGTAGCGTGTTCATTACTGTACAAGCTGAAACCGTACTACGCTATCAAAACAAAATCTAATCAAAATATTTAGCCACCTCGCCAACCACTTACGCAATCTCGCCATTAAATCTGATAAAACCAAAAAGGTGCTAATCCAACACAGAATAAAGGCATTTTCTTCGATGCCGTTATATCGAATGACTAATCTTATACCTTAAGTGGGGAATCCCGGGGTGACGTGCACCCCTCTGGAGCCACAAACATGGGGGAGGGAGCCGAAAATACACAGTACGAGGAAAATAGAGGACATTCACTTTGACAGTTAACACTCAGTTAAAAATTCAATCAGTTTAGATGAGCTAATGAAACGTCTTTATCATTACGTCTTCAGGAGACACCGTAAGGGCGAGCGCGCACTGCGGTGCGTTTCCGTTAGTTCTGCCGCACTGGGCGGGGCCTACAGTAACAAAACGCATGACCGCAGTGCGCGCACTTCAAAGACATTCCATACTTCACAGATTTTGCGTTAGAAAAACGCACCGCAATGCGCGCTCGCCCTAAAGGAACAAAATAAAAAGAAAATCGGGTTCAAACTTAAAGTTGGAAAGCGACAGTCTGGTTCTGTTTGAAAGTTTCAGCATTTGAATTTTATTTTCACTTTTCCGTTTCTCTGCGGTAAGGTACCATTAGATTAGCATCTTCAGAAACAATTCCAAAATGGGTCACATATATCTCTGAAACTAACTTTCTTTTCGTAAAATCAAAAATCATAAGCAACATTAAGTAAACACGTGTTTTACATGAAAAATGTAAAAGTAAACAGCGCGGGCAGCCAGCGCCAGTAATTTACCTCGAGATAATAACATGTTCAGCTTATACTTGGCAAGGTTGCTTCATTTACATCTGTAATTTTTATGGTGTACATAATAAAGAGTATGCTTTCTTTCTATATAACTATCTATCTTCCTGAAAATGAGGAAAATTATTTTATAAAATAATAATTATTAAATTTTATTTAAAAACTTTTACTCTAAGGAAAAATCCTATACTTTCTTAAGCACAACAAACTCGTTTATGTCTTAAATTTTTAAGCCTTTGGTTTTCAGTAGGAATAATTAAGTGACTCGAAACATGTACCTAAACACAGTAACTCGAAAAGTCACTAAATACTCTTGTCGTATCATCTAATGAACAAGAACAACACTATCGCGAATAAATGATTAGGATTGGAAAACTATCGAGCAGCAGATCTATTTCGTTCTGTTTTATATGCAGATTCGAACACGGTAAATCTGCCCGCATCCGTATTGGCAAACAATCGGTAATTCAATAAACATTTTGGCCAGCTATAAATTTTGCCATGTCCAAGTTTAACGAAGCTTACAATTCATACGGTACTAAATTGTTCTGTTTTATTCGCAAAACTATTCAATGATACCAAACAGTACTTATGTGCTTTCTTTCACTATAAAATATTTCATGTTTTATGCTGATAAATTATAAAACTAGGTAATGAAAAAAAGTTATTTATTCTTCCCTAATAAACAAAGTTTTTCGACCTCATTACCCAATATTTCAAAATTTTGCAAGCAAAAATCACCGCAAAAGTGCACTATACTTGAAATAACAACATTCATTGTTCTTTTCTCGTATCAGCTTTTTACGAAAAAAGCTCAGCTTGTTTTAAAACAACAAACATTTTTCGGCGACACGCCACAAAATGGTGGTGGCGCGGACTAAAGCCTCTGAAACGAGGTTCAGAGAAAGGACTTGCCTACATTTTCCTCGTAACATCTGCACCCAAAAAATAACATGTCTCGCTAACCGAGAGGATTTTTTACCTACAATAAAACTTATTTCGGTGAGGGGGTCATTAAAAACGCATCAATCACTGGATTGATTGACAAGTAACGAGGAACATTTACGACGGCGTACAATATGTAATCATGCTCTAGTTATGTACCTACCTAATGGCTTGTAAGTTTTGCTGGTCATTCTTAATTTTAATGGTCAGTTGTAACTTATGTAGGACAAAGCTCTGCTTTTTTTCCAAATAAGTAGGTATGTACTACAGTGTGTGCTGTGTAGAGATGGGTCATTGACGGTTTTTGAGTTAATGTAATTTAACTGTTAAACATTAATGGTCAACGGGTTAAAAAAACTGTTAATAAATAACAGGTTAAATTTCAATTATTCAATCGTTAGCGATAATCGTCAATTTATTGTGTCAACGTTTACGATACGAACGAATACGATAAAATAACAACTTTGTTGCAGTTTAGGTTGAGATTTGATAAGAAATAAGTTTTTTAATTTTTTTATTGAACTGGACTGTAATGGAATGACCTGTCCTTCGTACTTATTCCAGGCTTAGGACTGGCTGGGTAAAAATAGTATCCAGGCGTACTTAAAAGATCATCTGATTGTATATACATAATTAATATTGAAATAATGCGTTGAGTGCGTTGACGTAAACTGACAGCTAATATTTTCAACCTGTTTTTTCATTAATGATTAACAGTTAACCCGTTGACCAATGAAAAGTCGTTAAAAAAAACAGTTTATTGATTCAACGCCCACCTCTAGTGCTGTGTGTGTATAAGTGTGTACTGTGTGTGCGTACTTACTTATATGTAATGTTATACTTATACGTAAATATTTAGGCGTAATTTAAAGCTGAGAAAGGATACTTAAATATTTATATCAGCTAAAAATTGAGAAGACAGTCTATTATTTTTTGTTCTGGGGCTATAATGAATAAGGTGAGAGATTCAAAAAGCTAATTTCATTCAATTTCGGGAACATTACCGTTTTCTCTATTTAAAAGAAGTAATTATCCAGAAATGCGCCTTATATCATGTAGCGCCTATTACTCGCCAAGCTTACAGGACCTTGGCTTGAAGCCAGGGTAAAAGAAACGAAAAATGTTGGAAGCGTAAAACTTTTACTCATGACCTCCGCTGCAATAAGTCACTAAGACCCAGATTTTGCGCAAATTTATTTAATCTGATCTTTTTCCCTCGTAAATACACAATCATCTTAATTGAGCGAAAAGCAAATGGAAGCTGAAAGTAATAATTAATTTGTCCGCAACGTATATATTATGTAGCTTGCATCGGAAATGTTTCGTTCTGGGCATCAATATTTAAATCTGCAACCATTTCACTTTATTTCACAAATCAGAAAATATACTAATGTAAAACCTTAACCTTATTATTTCACCAATAATAGTATTTATAAATTAACTGTAACTTGCCAAAATATTTAACGAAACGTAATGCCATCTTCAACGTCGATTTGATGTCAGAATTTTCACCGTTCCGATATTTCCCGGGGCTACATATCAGCTGCCATGTTTCATAGAAAGTCGAATGGTACAAAAAATACCTTGATTCCACTTTTGGCACATGTGCGGTATAGTTGCGGGGCCAATTGCGGGCTACACAATAAAATTCGACAATACCTACTTATTGATTTTTCATCTAGAAGTAGGTACTCACCCTATTAGCGATGCACCACCCATCTAGATTTTACATGAGATCCGGAAGCCATTATCGGACTTACTAACTTTAAACTCGGTAGGAGATTGATATTTATGTTGTAACGGCACCCACCTTTTCCATGGAAAGACTAGATTTCCGCACAAAAAAATACACACCACAATTTTGTTTAAGGCTGCTCCTTCCTAAAATACGGCGAAACTAAGTAACTTTGTAACCATCTTTTACAGTAACTATACCTAGCATCTTTCTGATAGGAAAAAATACACAGTAATCTCACGTACATAAGAAGTGATTTCATGTGTCCGGAAATCTATTTTACTTTGTACAACTAAGGAAAAAAAACCTAAATCCAGGTCTATTTCGGTCTATTTTTTCGAGTTGTTACCACATTACTCCTACAGTTTTCATTAAAAGTGTTCATAAATTTATACAGTTCTTTACAAACTAATAAGGAATGATTTCTTGTCATTACTTTTTTAGTTTAATCAACAGATTTTTTGTAAATCGATAATTACTTCATATTTTGCAAGCGTTGTGTCATCGCGCTTCTCTTTCTTTTCTATGCAGTCCGACAGTGACCGCGCTTTTTACGACGGACAAGCCTTAAGTTACTAAATGCTCATATTATACACATACACTAGCGGCACGTTGCTAACAGCAGAGGCAACGTGTATAAGTACCTACATCTCCTGTTTTCCTCCAGTAAAGAATTGTTTTCATTGTCTGCAGGCGCGATCCCGATGGTGACAGCGACGGTGTACTGTGCGGCGGCGCCGCTACGATACCTCGCGCTGGCTGTCTACAGCCTTGGCAGTCTCATCGGACTTTATAAGGTAATACAAGACTGGAGAAGACTATATCTTTTTTATGTTTTTATAGTAAGGAGTCTAAGGGATATTGGCAGGCAATTATTAAGTTTACTAAAAAGCCGTAAAAGCTTTCTTAGATGCGTAGGTCCAGGAAGTCCAGCCAATAACAGCTCTTCCACATTTAAATGCAATCTCTTGTGGGAGAAACCCCCCCGACAAATTTATCGAACCATGTGAGAGCCTTTCATCAGGGAACACGGTACCATGGCTGACTTAGAAAGACCCGGAACAAAGGCAATCTCCCAGATGGGGGCTCATGAACGGCTCAGATCTCAAGTGCGTATGCGGCGTTTCCCCACAGACAATGGCCCACCTTCCATCTTGCGCCGCATACCTTACCTGTGCATCTGATGACCATAAGACTGCGTCAGTGAGTGCAATTAGCTTTGGGTCAAACATGTTATTTGAACTTTTTGCCATCGATACGCTAAGAAGAAGAATGAAATTGGAATTGGGTCTGACTTCCAATGTCGCTTTGTTACTTCATGGCCCTCATGATGCTGACACCACAAAAGACGATCAAATCACACATACCTACTTAGTTCTGCGGGGTATTTTAGACATGTTATATTATTTATAATTATCTTTAGATTTATCAGAATGTAGAATTTAAATTATACCAAAAACTGTATAATTACAGTCACCAATTTGGTATTGTATTAGTTAAAAATACAAATTTTTGCATTAAAAATGGTAGAATGTAGCTGGAACCAAATATAAATATTTGGTTATATAACCTACATTGAACCTACATTCTATGCTAATAAACATTTTCTATTATATTATTAGATATATATTATTAGACGCGCGACGTTCGGACTTAATCAAAAGGTCTATTAAAATGCTGTTGTCTACCCTATGAACTGCACTGAGCATTCCCTCCAGGCGATGCGTGCGTGGTCTCCGTGGGAGCGGCGGCTGTGCTTCGCGGCTCCGTTCTGCATGCGCGTGGTGTTGGCCGGCGCGCGCGCAGCACGCCTTGGAGGAGGCGACCCGCACGCTATACTGCACGTATTCTTGCAGGTATGAAAAGAAAGGAAAAAATATTTTCGCACACGAAAATTACACAAATTATATAATATGACACAACATCCTAACTTCCTAACTATGTATTAATTTTATAAATTAATGCGAAAGTGAGTTTGCTTGTTTGTTACCGCTTTCACGCTAAAATGGCTGAACGGATTTGGATGAAATTTGGCACACGGATAGGCCATTAGATTAAGGACATAGGATACTTTTTATCCCGGTATTACGTTCCCGTGCGATACTTTACGACCGCCACGCGGGTGAAGCCGCGGGCAAAAGCTAGTAGAAAAATAAAAACAACAGTACAATACAAAACAAAATGAAGTCCTGTAAGAGGCCAAAAGGATCTCAGCATGATGCTGCGAGCGATATTTAAAAATAAATGTCGCAGCGCTCGTATTCAGATGGCGCCCGTTGTCATACCACTCTGGCAGATACGGAAAAAAATTGTCATTATATAAAATTTTAACGAATAAAATAAATAAGTAAGCCATAAGAGGGTGATAGTTGACACTATTTAGAGCAATTTGAGTCATAAATGTCTTAGACGAAGTATGTTTTTTTATTTTTTATTGCAAACGTTTAGTAAAAAATAACATATATAATTATATATATACTTATATAGGTACCAACTTCAACTGGGGCAAAAATAAAAAATAAAGTTCTTTGTTTGACAAGTATGGCTCAAAATGCTCTCAATAGTGGCAACTATAGGGTATATAGTTAGCACCAGACAGCCTAGTGTACCAGAAAGTTGTGGTCGAAAAGGGTGTGGTACAGACCATCAAACTGAACAACTTTTTCCATGGGACCAATATCGTAATCGCGAAAAAATAATCAGCCGTCCCACACGTTTTCATCGAGTAGGTATTGAAGTTTTATATGGGACAGTTGATAATTTTTTCACGATAACGATGTTGGTCCCATGGACAAAGTTGTTCAGTTTGATGGTCTGTACTACCCTTAAATTTGATACCCTTCTAGTAAACCCTGTAATATAGTAGTTCACGTGTCAACGCCCGATGTAACGTCATCACTAATGTATGCTGGATACTCAGGCCTTGATGACTAAAAGGTTTTCACCCTAAAAACATTTGAATTAATGGGTTATTGACAAATGCAAGCAATGCGATTTTTTGCGAGCACGTTTCATGCTTATCGCATAATTATCGAACCGTCAATCGAAAATGAGCTCTTATTTAAGATCCGAAAAAATATACACTTTAATCGAAAGTATTGATGATTTTAATGATTATAGGTACCTAATGCTGTAAATACATATTTGTTAAGGTCGCGGATAATATTTTGATCAACATAAAACCTGATACTGAGACGTGCACATTGCAAAAACCTCAAGAATATTTGAATTTCGCTTGCTACCCTGGCGCTTTCGCCGCTACTCGAATTGATTCGAATAGCGGAATACCATGCGAGTCAGTTGAATTGAACTACTGCGGTTTCGCTGCTATGGTTTTCTGGCGGAGGTGTAATACCCGCCTAAGTTTCAGATTTTATACATATCAGCAGTTCGGAGTCTGAATTTGTATAGTGGTAATAGGCTCGCCTCTTAATACATAGACGTCAATATGACTAACAAAGATGTAATGTGGATGCAACGAATTAAGAATGTGTGGATGCATCCTCTTCGAAAAATTCAAGCGAGATTTTAACTTTAAGTTTTTTACAAAATAATAAAATAAAAAAATAGCGAAGACGAGTTCCAAATGAAAAGCGATTCCACCATTTTCCACCCAATCTGTTCCAAGTTTCCAATCAACCATAAAATTCTTTAGACGCTGATGTAGAGTGCAATTATCAGGAGCACAGCTTCGCAGCTTTATGGCCGAGGAACTGGCACATGTCCAGACTCCCTGCTGCTGACACGTGCTATTTATAGCCCACTTTAGCTAGCCTGTGACGTCACGCTGATGTACCTTGCACGGGGAGTCAATACGACTGTGCTGGAGGTAGGTACAAGGTGTCAGTAGTCTAGCTATGTTGATAGACTGATGTTCATAATGGTTGGAAGACAGAACAGATGGCATGAATGTCCTAAGTTTTGCGGAATGTGTCACATCAATTATTTTGTCAAAAATCAGCGCTTCTATTAATTATTAACTAAAAATTTTATATATCATATCTATGGTATCTAGTGTGTGAAACTTCTTTACCGGTTTTGTATGCAATGTAGGTACACCATAAAGTCAAGTTTAAGCTGCAATGTGATCATTTAAGTCTTAATTATGTTGATTTTTTTATTTGTGGATTATCTTTGCAATGGGCTATTTATAACACTGTTCTGAGTTAACCAAATGCAAAGCCCGCATAGAAAAAATCGAGTGGCATGTTAGTTAGATTTGACGAAATATTTCGATGAGCCCCTTCTTTTCCTGTACGGCCTGTACCCGTCATATTTCATGAAGGAAACCAATATTGAAGTTACAATATGTATAGTTGGCATATGATAGCAAATTACCTAATACTTTCATACCGATACTGATGGTGGTAAGGAGCTCGTGGCTAAGTAATAACAGCCGCACAGGTTAACCATCAAGTTAAGCTACGCTTGCCGGGGTTGGTCCGTGGATGGGTGAAGATCTTTACATACCGAGACTCCTCCGTGCCTTGGAAAGCACGTTAAGCCGTTGGTCCCGGCTGTCATTCGTGGACCTTTTACAGTCGTTACGGGTCGTCAGAAGAACGAAAGTCTGACAACCAGTCTTACCAAGGGTTATCGTATTACCCAGTTACTGGGTTGTGGAGGTCAGATAGGCAGTCGTTCCATGTAAAATACTGGTATTCAGCTGCATCCGGTTAGACTGGAAGCCGACTCCAACATAGTTGGGAAAGGGCTAGGCAAATTTACTGATGACATGGCGACCAAAGTAGATAGGTAGGTACCTACTGGACCTACCCCACCGAGGGTGTCTCCACGTTGTCGTCGTGGTGGGGCTTGCGCGTCTCAATGATCTTGGGGCTTCGCCGGTAGAGTTACTCATGCCGGAAAGGCCCAAGTGAGAGATCTGACTAAGAGAGACACAAAGAGGGGTCGCTCCTAATCGGTCGACGGTGTTCGATCGACAAAGGACGTGGCCATGCCGCAGCGATGCAGGCGCATCAATGCGGCCGTTGTTTCTCTCCTCGAGAGGAATCCTTAAAGGAGAGACCTTTCGGCGGGTTCGCTGAGTCGAATTGCCCGGACAGCGAACGCAGGTATGTATAATACCGCCGTCGGGGACTTGGCTTAACCGCCTGGTCCAGAGGAAGGATACCTCTAAGATAAAAAACCACCCAATCCTAAGTTTTGAGGCGCGGCGAGAGGATGAATGGCTGGAGGGAGTTCAGTCGTTAGCGCCTCCCCTGTAGAGCACCTGCCGCACTCTACAGTATATAGGCTTACCTAGGTAAATAGGCTCTGCCTAGGTGGACATCTATATCCTTACAACTCGTGGGAACTATATGGAGAACAATTTAAAAAACACACAAAACGAACCAATTGGATTGGTGGAGGAAGTGGATGTGGAGTCAGACCTTGACCTCACATCAAGCATAATTAGTATGGAGAGCGGAGCGAGCGCAGCGAGTGGTAGTAGGGTGCAATTGCGGAAGAGAATGCATGCCAGACCGAAGCTCTTGGGGTCAAACCTGGCCCTGAGCGATGAGGATGTACCAGCCCCTAAAGTCGCTACGGCACAAGGAAGAAAAAGGAGGCCGGTGACGACAGGGAAGTGCGTTGGTTGGGTAAAAGCACAAAAAGACCTAACGGCCCTAAAAATGGCGGAAGAGATAGCAGAGAAGGAGGGGCAGAGCGCAAAACTGGCTGACAAGGGGTCCACTGGTCAAGCAATTTGTCTGTTGGAGTCGTCTGAGGTCTTGGTGGATGAGCTTTCTGCCAACGACCTCAATCAGAGGCTGACGAATGCTGTTGCGGCCATACAAAAAGTCGGAAAGGTATCCAAAGGCCTCAGCGGTGTGTATAAGAAAACACTAAGGGAGGCCACTGCTTCCATTGTAGAGACTGCCGAAGCTCTCCTTCGGCGCCCCTCGTCGAGGGAAACTGCCAGGCTCCAAGCGCAAAACACCCGGCTGGAAGTCCAAGTGGCGGAACACCAGAAGGAAATAGATGAGCTCAAAGCAGAAATGGCTAAGTACCACCGGGAGCTACGTAAGGAGGTGAGGCAGCCACAGTCTCAAGAGTCGGAGTTGGCTAAGCTCCGGCAGGAGATGGCGAGCCTAAGTGCCCGATTCGGTGTCTTTGAGGGAAAACAGCTGCGACCTCCCCTTGCTGCGGACCGCATAACTGCTTCGAAAACAACTTATGCGGTAAAAACCTCAGCCCCAAGGACGGAAGCGCAGCCTGATTGTCTGACGGAGGTGATCCAGCCTGTCCCGGTACCTCTTATGTCTCTAGAAGCTAAAAAGGGTAAGGGCAAGGGGAAGAAGACGGCTGTTAGTGTAGCTCCGAGTACCCCGGGAACTTCAACCCAAGTCCCCACTCAGAAGAGCTCCGCGGCGTCCTATCTTGGCGAAAGCCAATGGGAGACAGTCGGGGCCAAGAAGAAGGCCAAGAAGGCGATCCAACAAAAGTCCAAAACCGCGAAGAAGGAAAGTGACAGGCTTCGTGCACCCCGGTCAGCGGCTGTTGTATTGACGATGCAACCGGAAGCGCAAAAGCGAGGCCTCACTTACGCAGAGGTCATCCTGAAAGCGAAATCCCAATTTCAGCTCAGCGATGTTGGTATTACGGGCATCCGGTTTAAGTACGCTGCTACCGGAGCCATCAAACTAGAGATCCCTGGTGTCAACACCGGCCCTCAAGCAGACGCCTTTGCTGAAAAGCTAAAGGCGTCCCTCGACGCAGAGGACGTCAGAGTGTCCAGGCCCGTCAAGTGCGCAGATCTGCGCATAATGGACTTGGATGACTCTGTAACCACGGAAGTGGTCGCAGCTGCTGTTGCAAAGGCCGGAGAATGCCCGCTAGACCAAGTTAAGGTGGGAACAATTCGTCCGGGCTTCTCCGGCCTACGGACAGTACTGGTCAGCTGTCCCGTCGCGGCAGCTCGAAAATTAAAAGATGGTCCCAGACTGGTGGTAGGCTGGGATTTTGCACGAGTCAAGCTTCTGGCAAATAAGCCCCTCAGGTGCTACAGGTGCATGAGAGAAGGACACGTGGGAGTACGATGCACCTCAGAGGTCGATTGCTGTGGTCTTTGTTTCCGCTGTGGTCAGCCTGGTCATAAGGCCAGCTCTTGCAATGCCGCGCCGCACTGTGTAGTGTGTGCGGCATTGAACAGGTCGGCTGACCACCAGACGGGCAGCAAGGCATGCACGAGGGATAAAAAAGCTGACTCGAATGGGAAAATTGGGCCCTCGAAGTCGGCTTGCCCACCGCCCGGAGGCAATAAAGCCCAAGAAAGGGCTGAGGGGGAGGCGATAGTTATGGACACCCAGTAATGGCTCTACACCTTCGTCTTCTCCAAGCCAATATCAACCATTGTGCCAGGGCTCAGGACCTTTTGCTCCAGAGCATGGCGGAGTGGTTGATCAATGTTGCCATTGTCGCCGAACCATACTTTGTTCCTCCTAGGGATGACTGGGTGGGTGACATTGATGGCCTGGTGGCGCTTATCTCGAGGCCAGCCGCTGGCACACCGCCCCTTGAGTCCGTGACCCGGGGGCGGGGCTTTGTAGCGGCCTTAGTCGAAGGTATCATGGTCGTGGGGATTTCTTTCTCACCCAACCGACCTCTTGCCGACTTTGAGAGTTTCATCACAGAATTGGGCACAGTCATCAGTCGAAGCCGTCCTCACCCCGTCCTTGTCATGGGGGACTTCAATGCCAAGTCCACGACTTGGGGTTCCCCAGCAACAGATGCACGGGGGGTGTTATTGGAGGAGTGGGCGGTGGAGTCAGGCTTACTACTCCTAAACCGGGGATCCGTTCAGACCTGTGTGCGGCAGTGGGGTGGGTCTATAGTGGACTTATCGTTTGCTAGTCCCGCTGTCGCACGCCGTGTTCAGGACTGGCGTGTATTGGAGGAGGTGGAGACGTTGTCGGATCACAGATACATCCGGTTCGACGTCTCTGCCCAAATCTCGAGTGGACCGGTCCAAGCGGCCCCAGCCGGGGTTGTGGATGGCTCGCGATGGGCGCTCAAACGACTGAACCGGGAAGCCCTTCTGGTGGCCTCAATCGTGCAGGCCTGGTTGGACTCACCAGTCAGGCCTGTTGATATTGACGAGGAGGCAGAATGGTTCCGGGAGGCCATGACACAAATCTGTGATGCTGCGATGCCCCGCGTTCAGTCTCCATCTGCCAGGCGCCAGGTGTATTGGTGGTCGCAAGACATTGCGCAGTTGCGCATCGCATGCGTGGCGGCGCGACGCCCTTATACCAGACACCGACGAAGGCGCCGACGAACACCAGAAGCGCTGGTAAGAGAGGCGGAACTGTACGAGGTGTACAGAGTGGCTAAGAAGGCTCTTCAGCAGGAAATAAAGCGGGCAAGGGCCCAAGCCCATAAAGAATTGCTGGCTGTTCTAGAAAGTGATCCGTGGGGGCGTCCTTACCGTTTGGTTAGGGGCAAACTTCGCTCGTGGGCGCCCCCCCTGTCCCGTAGCCTACAGCCGCAGCTGCTGGAGAGAGTGGTGAGCAATTTATTCCCCTCACAAGGTGAGCACACACCACCACGTATGGTTCCGCCTACTATGGTGCCCAACGCGGAGCATGACGATGACGACGTGCCTGAAGTGACCCAGGCAGAACTGAAAGCGGCAGTACATAGGCTTCAGGCCAAAAACACTGCTCCGGGACCTGACGGCATTCCTGGCCGTGTATGGGTTCTGGCCATCAGGGATCTCTGGCCCCGATTAGTAGGACTCTTGAGCGCATGTTTGGAGAGGAGCCAGTTTCCACGCCAGTGGAAGACTGGAAAGCTGGTTCTGCTGAAAAAGGAAGGGCGTCCTGCGGACTCACCATCCGCTTACCGGCCCATTGTGTTGTTGGATGAGGTGGCCAAACTCTTCGAGAGAATTATTGCAGACCGCCTTATCCAGCATATGGCAAGAGAGGGGCCGGATCTGGCAGATAACCAGTTTGGTTTCCGTCGGGGGCGCTCTACAATAGACGCAATCATGCGCTTGAGGGTCCTGGCGGAGGAAGCAGTGGCTCGGGGTGAGGTCGTCTTGGCAGTGTCTTTGGACATTGCCAATGCCTTCAACACCTTGCCCTGGAGTTGCATTAGGGAGGCACTCCGGTATCATAGGGTGCCAAACTACCTCCGCCGCATTATCGGGGCTTATCTGATGGACAGATATGTCATTTACCCGGGTCGAGAAGGATGGGGTCGACGAAAGATGGCATGCGGTGTTCCACAGGGTTCGGTTTTGGGGCCGCTCCTGTGGAACATCGGATACGACTGGGTGCTGCGCGGTGCGCTCCTCTGTGGCGTCAGCGTCATCTGTTACGCTGATGACACGTTGGTAATGGCACGGGGGAAGACGTTCCAGCAGGCGACTGTTTTAGCGACAGCTGGTGTTGCGCAAGTTGTAGGCAGGATCCGGCAGTTGGGTCTCGAGGTGGCATTGCATAAATCGGAAGCCATTTGTTTCCACGGGCCCCGTAAAGCGCCACCTTCGGGATCCAACATCATAGTAGGAGGTGTCCACATCGGTATCAAGTCGACGATTAAGTATCTAGGACTCGTCCTTGATAGCCGGTGGAACTTCGGGCCGCATTTTCACGGGTTGGCTCCCCGATTGATGGGCACCGCGAATGCACTTTCGCGTTTGCTGCCTAATCTGGGGGGGCCAAGTAATTCCTGCCGGAGGCTTTATGTCGGGATCGTACGGTCCATGGCGCTCTATGGAGCGCCTGTATGGGCGGACAACCTGACGGCCCGCAACATTGCAATTCTGAAAAGACCACAGAGAGCAATGGCCGTCAGGGTGATAAGAGGATACCGTACGGTCTCCTTCGAGGCGGCGAGCCTCTTAGCCGGATCACCACCCTGGGATCTTGACGCCAAAATCCTAGCGTCACTATATCGGTGGCGTCGGGCCGCGCTGGAGCGGGGCGAGCACCTGATGCCTCGTCATGTCGAGGTGTACAGGGCTGAGCTCCGCCAGACCCTAGTGGTGGCATGGGAGCAGCGACTTGCGCAACCCAGCGCAGGGCACGCTACTATAGCGGCGGTAAGACCCGTTGCGAGGGAGTGGCTGGAGAGACGGCATGGCGCCCTTACTTTTCGGCTGACACAGGCACTGTCCGGACATGGGTGCTTCGGAAACTACCTGTGCCGCATAGGTCGGGAACCGACACCCGGTTGCCACCATTGCAGCTGCCTCGATGACACGGCGCAGCACACCATTGAGGAATGCCCTGCTTGGGCAGTGCAACGCCATGACCTCGTCGAGGCGGTTGGTGCTGCGGATACTCTCTCGCTTCCGGACATGGTCCAGTCCATGGTCAGAAGTGAGAGCGCGTGGGACGCCGTCGCCTCCTTCTGCGAGGAAGTGATGGTCGCCAAGGAGGCGGCGGAAAGGGAGAGGGAGGATACAACCTCCCTTCCAATCCGTAGCAGACGCACCGGGCGCCGGAGGGCGCGGAATGATCTCCGGCCGCCTTAGGGTGAGGCCTGCAGGCAACAGACTTGGGGAGTTTGTTGCCTGAACAGTGAAAGGCCCGTGACGGCGGCGCGCCGTGTTCCGCGTGCGCCTCCCTAGAAGAATTGCGGCCATATATGGCCGCTGAGGGTGACGGGGTCCGCATGAATTCATGCGGGCCGACACCTGGCCGGGGGAGCGTGATGAAATGCGCAAGCACTCCAGCACCCCGGCTAAAGGTAGCAGCAGAACACCGTGTGGTTTTAGTCAGTAAAAGTCTGACAGACCCCTCCGCTCACCCCAGGGTGGAGGACTTCCATGAGGATTTCCACACGTTAAAAAAAAAAAAAAAAAAAAGGTATCTACTGGACCTAGAGTACGATTCGAAAAATTCAGAACAGTTAAAAAATAATATTGAAAAACGTGTCGAATAGATTTGGAACTTCAGTAATTCATACTGGTGTGCAGTCAGCTGTGTGTTTTGTAGTCTGTGGTTTCCAAAAATCTCACAATTTCGTGAATTCCATAGGATAACAAATTAAGTTTGTTTCAGAGCGTTTGAGTATCCACAGGAAATTCCTACTCACATAAGCTGTGTACAGACAAGACGAATTGCGAAACTACGTAATATCTGTCGAGCTAATTTTCGTCGTGTTCGGAGTCTCGCAATAAATGTCAGACACTCAGACATAAATGTACCCCGAGCTTAGATGCTAAGGTTCACATTTACAGCACAGGAGATTTATAAGAATAATTCGCTTTTGTTTGTTGCTTTGGTATGTAGTTTCATCTTTCATCTGTTGTAAAGAGCTTGTGTAGTCAACATAAGAGAGGTAGGCATGACCAAGAATGCCGCCGGGGTCGCAGGTTGTTCGAAAGAGATACCGTGGCCTTGGCATAGGCAACTGAAGGAACACGGATGGGTTTTAATCAGTAAAAGTCTGACAAGCCCTTCCCCTCCACCCATAGCGGGAGAAGTCATTTGATGATTTCCGATGCACAAAAAAAAATTAAAATAAAAGGCATGACCAAGAATGAACATCTTTAGTATACATGTGAAACCCGCGCGTAGAACCGTGCTGGTTGTGAGTACCTACTACGCACCTGACCTTTCTGAAGAACATTACCAATAAGGTAACTGTTATGTCTTCCAGGCCGTCCCCTCACGGCGTTCTTACTCATATGCCTTAGCTACCTCTGTCTTATACAAACCTTTTGTTAGTCGCCTTTCATTCATCCTCTATCATGACCAAATCATCTACGCATATTCTTTTAATTTTTTATCACTACATCTTTTAAATAGTAGGTATATGCGTCACAGTAAGACGGTTGTAGCCGTGATATAGTTTTATCTCTAGGGATAAAGCTATCTACCATAATATAGTTATAAGAAAACCCTAATGTTGCGATCAATTTCGACGTAGCGCTCGCCGGCCGCTGCCGAGAACTGTTCGCTTCGCTCGCTCGACTCGCGCGTAGTTGGTCACAGTTTTTACCTAACCTATTTGGTCTGAGTGCCCTATATTACTAGATCATGCTCGTATCATAATATTCCTAACAAGATAGTTATGAACGGCTTTCTATATTAGCGTAGATATATCCCTAGGGATATTACGGCTACAACGATCTTACTGCGACATACATAATGCATTGTTACTTAAACGTACATTGAGCACAATCCGTATCTATTTCTCTATTATATACATCGTACTAACGTAATAAATTAACGAAAAATACTGTCAAGAAAGACAAATAGCCCAACACAAATAAAAGTGACGTTATACAGAAGGAAACGTATTTTTCCACGTCGAGTTTGTTTGTGGGAGCACGTGGAAAGTGTTGCTCGTAACGATATTATAATTGTTTATTGATTGTTCCGCTGTGGCTAAGGAACACGCCATCAATCAACTGAGGCACTTTAATTCGATGCTTTTCCGTGTAACTAATGTAGAAAATATTTTTACTTAATTCCACAAACATTTAATTTTAGGTTAAGTTCTACTGCCTTAGAAATAACTACTTAAGCTAAAATAAATTAAAGAACTTTTATTTAATTTTTTTTATATATTAAATTACCTAGCAATACCGCAAGGTCTGGTTGGAGGTAGCGCGGGCAAAGAGTTCCTGGAAGGACTTGGTCCCGCCTTTGCCCAGAATTGGGACAGTAGGTACAGGCTCAGAAAAAAATGTATTAGCCAAGCTAACATGTGCATAAATAAACTCGGTGATATCATACCCTTGGCATCAAAAGATTTTCCAGTGAAATCAAAAGGAAAAACCTTCATAAATAAGATATAATATGAATACGATTCATAAATAAGACTTATTATATTGGAAATAAACAACGTAGAAAGGAAATCTTAGAATCATGGCGCCTGCTTCCTTATAAAATACTATAGGTAATGCAACCCTGATTAAAACCGGTGTTAAAACAAAATCTTACTACTAATATAAATGCGAAAGTTGGGATGGATGGATGGATGTTTGTTACTCAATCACGCCAGAACGGCTGAACGGATCTGAATGAAACTTCGCACAAAGATAGATTGTAGTCTGGAATAGCACATAGACCATTTTTTATCCCGGAAAAATTTACGGATCCCGTGGGATAATTCCCGACATACACGCGGACGAAGCTGGAATTTCTCAATAGCAGCTTGGAGTCTGGATTTGTTCCCGGTTGATGGGACCCGCCCCCTGTTACATGGGGCTTAAACATAACCGGCGAAATGTGGATATATCATACACCCCTGCCTAAACCTTTGTGGAATACAGGCGTGAAGTTATGTTACTATAATGAAATGCTGATGAAGCAATAAAATGTGCTTCAGTCCTTCATTCGGTCTCTTTGTTTCCATTAACGCATTTTACGGGTACTACAGGACTGTTAGCGGCACTAAAAGATGTTTGCCTACCTTTTAGACTCCTTAACTGGTGTTTATTGCAGTATTCGGGCATGTTATGCCTTACAATAAAAGAATTCCTTGAGTTTAAATTTAAATAATCTGATTGTTTATTTACCAATTTGCACGTCATTATGTTATGATTAAATATGTTAAGCTACTATATTACTATTGTAAGAACTTTTGTAACCATATTTATCTGCAAATAAATCTTTGACTTTGACTTTGACTTTGACTTTACCGTGTGGTCTCCGTGTTTAATAAGTATGCCTAGGGCGTCCTGGGATTACCTAATTAAGATTTGTATAGCTTTTTAAACCAACATCCCAATTCCCAAAAAAGTAATATTTAATGTCATGTCAAAAATCAAATGCTTTGACAGTTATCAAATTGCACTGGAAACATCTTTGCTCTTCTAAAATCAATCTGCCTAGCCGTTTCCCAACTATGTTGGGGTCGGCTTCCAGTCTAACCGGATGCAGCTGAATACCTGTATTTTACATGGAGCGACTGCCTATCTGACCTCCACAACCCAGTTACTGAGTAATACGATACCTACCCCTTGGTAAGACTGGTTGTCAGACTTTCGGGCTTCTGACGACCCGTAACGACTGTCAAAGATCCACAAATAACAGCCGGGACCAACGGCTTAACATGCTTTCCGAGGCACGGAGGAATCTCGGTATGTAAAGATGGTCACCCATCCACTGACCAACCCCGACAAGCGTAGCTTAACCTGACGGATCGACCCGTGCGGCTGTTACTACTTAGCCGCGAGCTCCATCTTTGCTCTTCCACTAGGTCAAAAAAAGGCCAAACCAGAAACAGCTAAATCAATACAAACCACAACCCTTGCCTACAAACTAGAAACCTACTGACACACAAAATAATTACTATATATATATAGTTATATAGCATAGCTCGTGAAACAGCCCCATTCCAGTCCCTTCATCCCTTTCAATACCCGAACAATGGGGTTGGAGCCTTGCCAAATGACTCCGGTACCGTACACTACCACCAATATAAATGGCTCTAAGCAAGATAATCGCTCTTCTAAAATGTGCTCAGAAGCTTACCACTTTATTTTAAGGTGATTGCGCTGTGTAGCCCGCGAAATTCGTTTTTTTTTTTTGGGTTTTTTGCAATTTGCAGGTCCGTGTCAGGTTGTATCTTGATCAATGTATGATACGTGGAAATAAAACATATGTATTTATATAATTTTAACCATAAAAATCATCAAAACATCTCTCTACGTTAGATTTCGTGCAGAGTCGTTAGATCGCAAAAAAAAATAATTTCGCGGGCTACCACTGCGCATCATCCTTAAGTAAACCAATTTTCCCGGACTTGCAGCATCAAAATATTAAGGATTTCGTGACGTCATAAAGTATTTCTAAATTCAAGGGATATAATCTCGATATGTTTGAATAATACATATCGAGACTTTCCTTAACTTATTCATGCGCACAAAGTGCCTAAAATCTTTTACGTAGTATCATCGGATGCGGTAGGTGCCGGAAGCGGAAAATGGAAATCTTATACACATTATTTCTTTGTGTACGAACGTAAACCAAGCCGAGTATAACATTATATTTTGGTATTACGTAACACATTAGTCTCGTGTGTAATGGAGACCGCATGTTACCGGTGTGGGGAGATGGATGGGTGCGCGAGTGTCAAATCTATACAAATAAATAAAGTAGTACGTTGTAATGTGTCCGTTTGTAATGTGAAAATAACAGCTTTTTGCTAAATGCATAATTATGAAAGTATATAAAAATACTTTTTTTTTTAATTTTTGTTTGTTTATTTGTTTGTTTGTTATGGCTAATCTCCGAAACGGCTGGACCGACTTTGACGGGACTTTCACTAGTAGATAGCTGATGTTATAAAGAGTAGCTTAGGCTACTTTTGTTTTAAAAAATTAGGTTTCCGCGCAAAAAATTTAAACTCATGAAATTGTGAACAAAATCCGATTGACATACACGCGTCCACGCATCCATCGAGTTGACATCCACGCGGGCGAAGCTGCGGGAAACAGCTAGTTACTTAATCAAGTGGGTTGCGGTTCTAAGATTCATTCATTCGGTCCCTGTTCGAGCTAGCGAGCTATCAAGCCGGTTAACTGAAAATGTTGAAAACTTTTGAAAGAGGAAACCAAACACTAATTAAAACAAAGTAAACGTAATTAATAAATAAAATACCTTTTTGAACTGTAGTTACATCCCGCATCAAAATACTAACAAGTGATTCCTACGAAAAAAGAAAAATATACCAACTTCAGATTGCTATACTGCCCTCGTAAATGAAAACACAGTAACTCCGAAAATGCAATTTTGTAAAAAACGCGGTTAAAGTTTAATTGTTAAATCGTTTTGTTAAAACAAACTATTTAAGTTAGGTTGAAAATTATATTTTTATAATTTGTAAAATGGAAAAAGCTTTAATTCAGAGTATATAGAACTAATATTTTATTGTTTTTTATTTAATAAAATCAGTTAATGTGTTAAAAAATAGGAACATAATTCATAAAATTTTATTTTTTTAACCTAAAACCCAGTAACTGAATGGTTACTCGATTACCTAACTGAATACATAGTAACTGAAGATGCTGTATTTAAGACTAATTTATGATTATAAAATCTAAAATGTAATAATAAGTATCTAAATATACTGTGTTCTATGTTAACCTTTTTCATTTGTGTATGATTCCTCAAAATAATAATTACCCTGGTTTTTGTCTTAAAAGGTCTGAAATTAAACCACTTTAAGCTATTTTTGAATCGACTAAAAGTAAAGTCACGTTCTTATTATTAACTAGCACTACCCGCGCGGCTTCGCCCGTGTGGATGTCGGAAAATATCACACTTCAACGAAAATCCTTCCTTATTCCTTGTCTACATTATAAAGGAAACCTCTGTGCAATATTTCAGCTTTCTAGGTTCAAGGGTTTTGGGCTGGGCGTTGATGAGTCAGTGAGTCCGTCAGTCAGTTCTCTTTTTACTAAATAGATTTTAATTGCTAAATTTGAGATCAGTTTCTTATAATCAGTCATCTTTTTTAAGTCTTCATTAATTTTATTTATCTATGTGGGATGACAAGATGAGGAGATAGTGACATCAAATATTCTAAGTAATTTGCATTTTGTCAGTCATTATTTCATAATTACTTTTAACAAACTAAAAATATTGAAAACTAATAAACTTCTCAATTTCTATACCTAAATGCAACAAATGAAATCAAAATAATCATATTATGCCCTAGTCACAACCATCAATATTATTGGTAGGTACGTAAATCGACGGCAAATTATTCTCAGGCAGTGGTTGCCAAAACAAGAGTTTTGAAGGGATACCAGTTTCATAATTATATCGGATTATCTTTGCTCACTAATACCCTACCTCGTGCTGTAGTTTTTGGAATGGGCTCAGCAGACATCCGTTATTTTCCTGTTTCGTTTTCAAAAAATAATTTGCAATAAAACATGATTTTCTCTGAATGATTAAATTAAATATAATTTTAAAAATCCTCGCCTAACTTGAACGTCTTTAACGATTTCACGCAAGTAAATTCTGGTCGGTGTGTAGAATGAACATAGTCCTGGTAATCATAAAAATCTCCAACGGCCATTACTTTTACGTAACCACATCATGCAGACTGCACAGTATTATGAAAATCATCAGTCGTAAATTTTAGGTTTGCTTCCACTTCATGATGAAAGCTATCGGCTGACATGAAGCTGTGTCCAGGCTCAAAGTACTTCATTGTTATTACACCGTTACACGCAAAAGGTTAGCTTGAAAGCCAGTAAATCAATAGTTACTGTTGTTAAGCTAAGTATTTTTGAAATAAATATTAAAACTGCAGGCATTTTCTGCCAGTAACTAAGATACTGTGATTAATTTAAGTATAACAAATGATAAATTTTACGGAAATTTTACATAAAACCACAGTATTTGAAAAAGCCGTGTTATAGCCAAGTAAAACATATTTATAAAAATTAATGAACACATATTACAGCACAGTAAATAGTAATTTACTGTGTTCAAACCTAAAAATTCTAACGCACTGTGTTTTTCATTAAAAATGTCTTGATTTTTAGCAAAATACTGTGTTTTTAACTATTGTATCCCCTTAACGGTGGTAGATACAGACAAACCGAAAATTTTCCCAGATAGCACTCGGTCTCGTTAGTACAATAACCAATACAAGCAATACATTTACGAGGGCAGTATAGTGGGACGAGTCATCCAGTTAGTAATTTAAAAAGATAAGATAAACTGACCTTCCTTTGCTTGCGCCTGCAGCTAAGTATGAACTCTCTCATTTACCTCACTGCATGTAACAGGGTTTTAAATAAAATGTGGCCCGCAAATGTTAAATTTTTTGTTTGTTAAAAGTGACTCCGGTAAATGCTTCGTTTATGCTAAAAAGCGGAGATAAAATTATTGTGAAAAATGGTAGGTTACGTCACAAACACGAGCTGGTTGCTACTCTTCTGAGCAGAGTGGGTGAAACGGGGCTGTCAATAATATTGATGATGTCGTAAATACGGTTGGATATTCCACAAGAATATCGATCGATGCCACCCGGACCATTATAAGCTGATGCACTTTAATCATTTAGTACATACTTTTTATGTATCATCAATAGTTTTCTCAGCGCACACTAAATAATGAATTTTACAGGCAAAATTTTGGGTTACATTATTGCAATTTTCTTAAGGATCTCTAAATTTTTTGAAAATAAATTATAGTCTATGTTACTTCCTGATAATATAATGAATCAATGAATGAATGAATAAATTTAATGAATCTAAAACCAAATTACGGAATATGATATCTATACTTGGGCATTTCATTGTATTCAGTTACTTGACGGTACTATAGGTTCCGCCACATTGAACTGGCTGTAACAAAACGAACGAAACTTTGTTCAATTCGGTTTAGTAGTTGGCTGTAGAAGATACCAAATATACGTAATGTCGTAACTCTTTTATTTTTTGTTTTGCTGTTTGTGTAAAAGTTTGAAAGGGGAATAATCATCGATGCAAAGAGTAATAACAGCCGCACGGGTCGATCCATCAGGTTAAGCTACGCTTGCCTGGGTTGGTCAGTGGGTGGGTGACCATCTTTACATACCGAGACTCCTCCGTGCCTCGGAAAGCACGTTAAGCCGTTGGTCCCGGCTGTCATTCGTGGATCTTTGACAGTTGTTACGGGTCGTCAGAAGCCCGAAAGTCTGACAACCAGTCTTACCAAGGGGTATCGTATTACCCAGTTACTGGGTTGTGGAGGTCAGATAGGCAGTCGCTCCATGTAAAATACTGGTATTCAGCTGCATCCGGTTAGACTGGAAGCCGACCCCAACATAGTTGGGAAAAGGCTAGGCAGATTGTTGTTACTTCCTGATAATTTAGCTTTCTAATGGTGAAAAAATGGTTAAAATGGGTCCAGTAGTTTCGGAGCCTATTCGGTACAAATAAACAAACAAAAAAATCTTTCCACTTTTAAAAAAAAAAAAATAAAATAAAATAAAAAAAAAAGTTTATTGCACATTAAATATCATACATGGTTATGAACTCTTGACTTCCAAACTAAGTAAAACTTGTATTATGGAAATCAAGGCGCTCGCTTTTCAATTTCTTCATAATTTAAGCTCATTAACCATTCAGTCATACAAGCCTTGACATTAGATTTCGTAAGTTGGAATATTTGGAGCATTTTATGACTAACATTGTACAAAAGAATGGATGTGACATTGTAATGTCTCCGCGCTAATGCGGTGTTGTGCTTATGAGAACGAAGAATGTTTGTTACATGACGTCTATTGGAGTCATCGTATCGTCATCGTGTCATCGTATTTAGATGAGTGCTTACGGAGCACCGCATGCAGGCAATAGAGTTTTCTAACTGACAGCAGCTCACAGTGGGCGTATAACTTTATAGTCTTTAGAATATTGGTAGGTATATAGGGTGAAATTTTAATCGTTTTAATCCTCTTAAGGGGTCATTGTACTCATCATTATGAACAACTTTTACTATGGGACCAAACCTGAAATCGCGAAAAAAAAATCAGCTGCTCCCTACATTTTGACGAGTTTGATGTAGATAAATGTACTGAACAGCTGATTTTTTTTTCGCGATTTCAGGTTTTGTCCCATAGTAAAAGTTGTTCATAATGATGAGTACAATGACCCCTTAAGAGGATTAAAACGATTAAAATTTCACACTGTAGATTACCTTTTAATCTATAATAAATAATAGCTGCACTCCGCGGTTCCACCCGCGTAGACCGGGATAAAATTATACTTTTTATACCTTGGTTTAACACATAGGCTACTCTATGTGTTAAACCAAGGTATAAGCTATCTGCATACCAAATTTCATCCAAATTGGTCCAGCCCTTTGAGCGTGAAGAAGTAACAAACATACAAACACACACACACATACTCACACACTTTCGCCTTTATAATATTAGTTAACGACGCGCGACGCGACAGATTTTGATGCGGTTTCCACCATAATTTCGAGAATTTATTCTAATACTAAGCTTATAATTAGAAACAAACAATATTTTGTCAAGTCTTAAAAACCTGTCAAGCAGCGGGTCGCAAGTGGGTTTAATTAATTACGTGAGGCGTTTAGGGAAAAAGAAAATAAAAAGTCAGAAAGAACGCTAAGCGAAAACGAAGTAATATCGCGGTATGTAATGTGATGCGACGGAGAGGGTCGGGGGACATGAAATTTCACGCGGACGAAGTCGCGGGCAGAAGCTAGTAACATTATAAAACCGAATCAAGTACCTACTCATGTACCTACGACCCTAGGCCCACATACGACGACGAGTACCATAACTTCCACTAATTTCCATAAATAATATATACGAAACAGTTCCTTATGATGACAGGTCGCTTGTAATTGGATCGGAGAGCGTAAAGCGATTACATAGCTCGTTAGGTTCAAATGAGCCCGCCGCCCTCGGCCCGCAGGCCCTCAGCCCTTCTGTACGGCTTCAGTTATGAAGATGCACAATTAACTTACTACAGCTGCTCTCTACTAACTAATATTAATGGAGTTTATGTTAGATGCCTTGTATGTATACCTACCCGTGTTTCTACAAATAAATGTCTCTTATTTCATACTAGCTTTTGCCCGCGGCATCGCCCGCGTGGATGTCTGAAAATATCCCACGGGAACATACTACCGGGAATTCCTTCCTTATTCCTTGTCTACATTATAAAGGGAACCTCTATGCTAAATTTCAGCTTTCTAGGTCCAAGGGTTTGGGCTGGGCGTTGATGAGTCAGTCAGTCAGGCAGTCAGTCAGGACTTCTCTTTTTATTTATATAGATCACTTATCCGAGTTGTGGTTTGTTTACTACTGAGACGAAGTTAGGGTGAATGTGCAATGACAGCCCGCGAAATTCAAATTTTCTTACGTTTTTAGGGTTCCATACAAAAGGAAAAAACGGAACCCTTATAGGATCACGAATTCGTTGGCCGTCTGTCTGTCAGTCTGTCAAGACCCTTTTTCTCAGGAATGCGTGAAGGTATCAAGTTAAAATTAATACCAAATACATAGTATATGGTCACTTAGAGCTTTAAAAAAATCAAGCTTCTAAGTCAACGCAATAAAAAAATGCGACATATTTTGATACCCGCAATCAAAATCTGTCGAAGTTTGATTTCGGACATCATGACATTTTAGAACAAATCTGAGATGAGGAGATGTATTGATGACTCTTATGGTTATAATATGTGAATACATATTTGTTACTGTCGCGAATCAAATTTGGATCAACATACAACCTGACACTGACCTTCAAATTGCAAAAAACACAAGAAAATTTTAATTTCACGGGCTATATACGAGTACCTACGTCCGGCGCACTCTGTGCAGTCAACCTCACAACTCACCACCATCTTGCTGGTTGGCTATATTATTTTATACTTCGGCATAAAATTCGCAGTGATAGAAGAGAAGAAGCAGAAAATTGTTTTTTGTACCTGGGTTCAATTCCCCCAAAAAACATACTTTAACAATAATATCATAAAAAGCCAAGACAGTGCTGCGAATCTGCGAACAATACAGTGAAGCATGCGCAAAACTACACATCGCTCTGTGCTTACACGTTCACACGCGCAAATTGCACCAAACTACAACTAAACTACACCTAACTAAGTGCATAAATGTTTACGAAACCGGTCTCACGACACTGTCGTTTTATTTGGTCTCAGACTTTTATTTTTTTTTGGTGTCTGATCATATGAAAGTGTCTGTAGAGGATTAAAGTAGTTTATGAGACATAGTCTTTTTTTTTTTTTTTTTTTTGAGGGTGGGAAATCATCAAATAACTTCTCCCGCTCTGGGTGGAGCGGAAGGGCGTGTCAGACTTTTACTGACTAAAACCCCTTCGGACAATCCGCGACCCCAGCGGCGTCGGCCCTATTGGACCCCGTCACTTGCTGACATCTCTTTGAGGCGCGCGTGGAACACAACGCGCCGTCGACTCGGGCCTGGTCCTTACCGGACGGCGAGCTACCGGTCACGAAACTTGCAATGGCCGAGCGATGGCGGCAGCGGGGCGACGCGTCGCGACGCGACGCTATCAGGCAGCGATATCTCGCGCGGCCACGAAACAAGGCGACATCGCAGAAATAATCACGCAGGAAATCTAGCACTAAACATAAGGGAACATTTTTTTGGTGTAGGTACATTTTTACTGTCCCATAGAGCAGGTTTTGATAAAATACAAGATATAAATTCCTCATTGTCAATTTCCATTACTAAAATAATAATTCAATACAGTACTGTGGTACCCGCGCAAGCGACGAAACCAAACTAGTTTGTTCTCGTCGCTTCCGCGTCGCCGTCGCTCCACCGCCCGCCGCCGCCCATGCATCGCCCGATCGCCCCGCTGCGCCGTCGCCCGTTTCGTGCCCGTCGCTATACTGTGCAATGCTTTTGTATACATCGCCGTCGCGTCGCGTCGCCATCGCTCGGCCATCGCAAGTTTCGTGACCGCAGACTAAGTGTGGCCCCAGAGTTCTAAACTTGGATTTCATTACACGGTAATCTACACCTACAGTACACCTATAACTACAGTTATATCGTTCTCACATTATGTATAATTTAATTAAGAAACCAAGATTTTGTAACATAATATTTGGATTTGGTAGAATTTCTATGGGGTTTCTTGTCTGTTGTTCTCCATAGAAACGTACTACGCTTTGGAATGGGCAGCTAGCTTCAACTTTCTGACTGACCGACTTAGTAATTCAAAAGGTTTACTTATTTGAAATAAATGCATATTTTTACACGACTGCCCAAAAAGGAGTGTTATAAAAAAGGAATCTTTTGCAAGTATAAGAAGTTAAATAATTTTACATAAAATAAGTAATAGACTATTTGCCTATACAGGGTTATTGGTAAAACACCAGCAACCTCTTAAGGGGGTCATTGTACTCATCATTATGAACAACTTTTACTATGGGACCAAACCTGAAATCGCGAAAAAAAAATCAGCTGCTCCCTACATTTTGACGAGTTTGATAAAGATAAATGTACTGAACAGCTGATTTTTTTTCGCGATTTCAGATTTGGTCCCATAGTAAAAGTTGTTCATAATTATGAGTATAATGACCCCTTAAGAGGTTGCTGGTATTTTACCAATAACCCTGTATATGTCCACGCTGATTTGAAATATGTTTACTGGCGATGTATATTAAAAGTAGGTAAACCGCAAGTTACTTATTGTGGTAACGTGTAATTAGTGGTAAAACCATTCCTTCCTCGTGGTCAAACTTAATGGTCAAACTGATTTGACCACGAGGAATTCTGTTCCGGATAGTCAAACTACTTAGTTTAACGAAAAATATCCACCCTTTGTTTACTTGTGCAGTCATTAACAAAAATAATTTCTTTCCTCGTGGTCAAACTTAATGGTGGCTATTTAAACTTTTTATCAAGCTGTATACATTGCAGTCTTATTGTACAATAATAAATAAAACATTATGTCAATTTGTTGTACACATGCCACATGACCACTCAAATTATTATCCTGTTCTTTGCTGTTTTAGTGCGATTTGCATTTTGTAATTATTTGAATAAAATTTGGATTTTGATATAAAATACATTCATCGTAAAGGGGGAAGGGTACTGCTTTTCAAGGGTCTGCAGTACTACAAAATGGGTACACAGAAATGGAAACATTTTCTGGACTTCCAGTCATCTCAAAAAAGAATAATGTCGGGGCTCAACTACTACTCATAGTTGAAACATATTTATGTATCGTTTTTAATTACATATTATTATTACCTAAGTACCTATTATTTTAACGATACTATTTCTTTTTTGTTTAGGATGACATTGTAGTGAAATGTAATGACCATGTAACGCTGATTACTATAAAAATGAAGTTGATATTGCTATTGACGAATTAAAACAAAAAGTTAAAGACAGTGATGTCCCCACCAAAGAGGCGTTTCATGATATGAAAACGTCGCTAGAAAAACGAGACGAGAATATTGAACTTAAAATTCCATCATTTGATAGCGTCAAAACGGTTTTATATAGCAACAGGCAAAAAACTTTCTTTAACGATTTCACACATGTAAATATTCCAGATAAATATCAGTCCTTTCTTTTCGTTGATTATAATACTGAGAAATGTCGCATTATCGTTTTCTGCTCCAAAAAGAATATGACAATAATAGAAAAATCCGATGAGTTTTTCGGTGACGGAACATTCTTAAGTTGTCCAATTCCGTTTAGCCAATTATACTGCATCCAGGTCAATTTGACAAAATCTTTCACATCCACAAATGCGGTTCCTGTGGCGTATGTTTTGATGACATATTTTATTTTATTTTCTATGATAAAGTCAAGATTTAGTCACCAAAAATTTTCCATTTAGCTACAAGCAATGCATTCATTAATACTTAACAATTTTTCCGGACATCGAAATTGTAAAATGTTTTTATAATTATTCAAATAGCCAATTGCGAAAGGCAAAACAAATGAAAATTAAATCAAAAGATGACAGGAGAGTAGTGGGATTGTGTGCAGCACTGGCTTTATTACCCAAAAATAAAATTGAAGAAGGATGGGAGTATATAAATACTGATACTCCCAATACTACCAAAACTCAAAAATATCTTAACTATTTT
Source organism: Cosmia trapezina (assembly GCA_905163495.3). Taxonomy (NCBI): domain Eukaryota; kingdom Metazoa; phylum Arthropoda; class Insecta; order Lepidoptera; family Noctuidae; genus Cosmia; species Cosmia trapezina. The sequence continues at coordinate 21,334,394 of LR991029.1, forward strand.
GAAACAACGTGGCTTAAGAATAAATTATTCCGAAAACAATAGTATGTTTATGGCCAGAGACATCGCACAAACAATGTGGTCGAAAGTTGGAACGGCCAACTAAACAAATCCATGAAACGTCATAATCCAATTACAGTTGCTCGTTTACTTGAAATTGAAACCTTAATACAAAAATAAAATTCTTCTAATGAAAAAGTATCTCTCCGCCGCCAAGACCAAATATGTCGAGATGATTTCATAATGAAGTGTCAGCTGCAATTAATGCATGGCGATATAAGTGTTGGCTGTTGGGTACTTTTTAAATAAACTAAGATAATTGTGATATACAATTAAATGTAGCACGCCACTCAAAGGGTCTCGCGCCACAAGAGTCCCGGTCAGTCTGGCCCATGCCTGGAGCCGACTAGACGTTCCCTTTGAGCTGCAGTGTACTTACTGATAATCTGGTGGTTTTACTCCAAACACACAGTCCTAACAAGTGATCTTAGTGGACACCACATTGGCGACGAGTGAAAGCGCAGTAAGTCAAATTATGGCTCAAATTATGCATACTTACGGAATTGGTCAGCAACAAAATTATTTTATTTGACTAAAGGGTTTTGAAAAAAAAAAAATGTGACAACACTCGGTGGTGCCTAAATTTTAATGTGTTTACCTACCTAATTTAAATTTTATTTATGCGCAATCTGTCGGCGATCAGCTGAAGGATGTGTCGTAATCGTAACTGTAGGTATAGATCGATGAAAATAAGTCATTACATCGCTAAATACATAAAGTCGTAAACAAAACCGTGTGTCGGAATGTGGTTACTGTCTGCATTTTGAAAATAATTACAAAAATATCTAAATAGGTACCTAAATTGTTTAGAAAATACTCAAAATACATCAAATAAGTATTGTTGTCCGAAACCATTTGCAAATAATGTGTACCAATCGAATGATATTCTCGATTAAATGAAATTAGTACCTATTGTTGACCAAAACCGTTTGCAAATATTATGTACCAATCGAAAGGTATTTTCGATTAAATAGAATGTACTAGCGAATAATATTTATTCGTTAATACTAGTTTTAACTAAGTACCCCTTCGATAACTTCGAAGTAATGTAGGTCATTAAAACCTATTGTTAAAACTGAAAAAGTCTTATGAATTCTGAATGTACCAGCGAATAATATTTATTCGTTAATACTAGTTTTAACTAAGTACCCCTTCGATAACTTCGAAGTAATGTAGGTCATTAAAACCTATTGTTAAAACTGAAAAGTCTTATGAATTCTGAATGTACCAGCGAATAATATTCGTTAATACTAGTTTTAACTAAGTACCCCTTCGATAACTTCGAAGTAATGTAGGTCATTAAAACCTATTGTTAAAACTGAAAAAGTCTTATGAATTCTGAATGTACCAGCGAATAATATTTATTCGTTAATACTAGTTTTAACCAAGTACCCCTTCGATAACTTCGAAGTAATGTAGGTCATTAAAACCTATTGTTAAAACTGAAAAAGTGTCATGAATTCTAAATGTACCAGCGAATAATATTTATTCGCTAATACTAGTTTTAACCAAGTACCCCTTCGATAACTTCGAAGTAATGTAGGTTATGAAAACCTATTGTTATAACTGAACAAGTGTCATGCGTTCTGTTAAGGCTAAATGATTTTAACTAAAATCTCTATTAAGCATCTTGCGCTGGCTATTGTCATCAACAAAAAAATAAATACCTAATAATTCATCACATCTCAATGGGCCTAATAATTAAGTAAGCCCCGATGTCTTTAATGTCAACTGACCGTTTTGCTTAGTTAGCACTTAGCGAGTACCTACTTATAAACGGACCCTTGTGTGACTAACTAACTAGAGTTTTATTTAAATGTTATGTAAACAATGTTATGTAAACAATACTCACAGAGCTCTTGCTAGTACGATGTATTCAAAGCCGCTCACGACCCAGTCAGTTATGACGTCAACATCTGTCAAGTGGCGGTCCCCGCGACATGTTTATGAATCCGCTCAAAAAAAAATGGTATACTACAGTTTCTATTCCCGTAACTCACATACCTAACGAAAACTGTGTTGGGTTTTTAACAGACCATACTGAAGCTAAGTAATAACAGCCACACGGGTCGATCGATCAGGTCCAGCTACGGTTGCCGCGGTTGGTCCGTGGATGGGTGACCATCTTTACATACCGAGACTCCGTCGTGCCTCGGGAAGCACGTTTATATTTTAATGTACCCGGAGCTCTTGTATCTGATCTCGATGCAACTGACGTTTAAAAGGGTAGATCGATTAATAATTGAGAAAAAATATTCTGATACTTGGTGACACACCCAAAATCGAAAATCTTAGCAGAAGCAAACTCCCTAGAAACCGCAAAACTGCAGTTGAACAAGTTCCACGATATGTCAGAGCATAAATGCAATAAGTACCAGCCTTCATAAATTGACACTAAAACAATTAAGTTAAATACTTAAAAAGAAGTTGATCTCTATTGCCAAAATGGCAGTAAAAATCACAAAAGTGATAAAATAGTTCCTGCCCTGAAATGAATGCAAATTGCACAAAAGGTGGTTTCAAAAATCATTTTCAGAAACAGTGCAAAACAAAGGGCCAATAAAAGAAAAGTTCTAATCTCTCGTCAAATGACAGCAATAAAGCTAAAAGAGATAAAATAGTTCTTGCCCGAAATTAATACAAATTGCACAAAAGGTGGTTTCAAGGATCATTTTCAGAAACAGTGCAAAACAAAGGGCCAATAAAAGAAAAGTTCTAATCTCTCATCAAATGACAGCAATAAAGCAAAAAGAGATAAAATAGTTCCTGCCCGAAATTAATGCAAATTGCACAAAAGGTGATATCAAAAATCATTTCCAAAAACAGTGCAAAACATGGGCCAATAAAAGAAAAACTTCTAACCTCAGTAAAAATCACTAAAGTGATAATAGTTCCAGCCTAGCAAAATTATGCAAATTGCATAAAATGTGGTTTTATAGGTAATTTCTAGAAACTGCAGAACTAAGGCCAATAAAACAAAAACTTCTAACCTCAGTAAAATCACTAAAGTGATAATAGTTCCTGCCCAGCAAATTTATGCAAATTGCATAAAATGTGGTTTCAAAGATCAGTTTCAGAAACTACAGAAAAAGGGCCAATAAAACAAAAGTTCTAACCCCTCATCAAATGCAACAATAAAGCTAAAAGAGCTTAAGTATACTATATTTTCCACATTGACGGCTATGCAACAATAGACTGTCAAGTAGATGAGGTTAACACCAAAGTGCTCAACGATTAATAGATCTAATATGAAAGCTTGGGAGGACATATAAAAAAAAAAATTCAAGTTACAGTCTCCAATCAGCAAAAATGTCATTAGACAAAACATCTACTGCTCGTTTGATGCATAGACAAATGCTGGTTCTAAATCAGTGCTATAAAAATGGTTTATGGAACCTTTTCAGTAAAAGCTAAAACTAGTAACTGATGTAATTGCATTGATTAAGTATAAACAATTTCCTAAGTTTAAAGATCTTCAGTTATACATCACTTTTGATAAAAAATATTCCTCCAGTTTGTCATCCTCATAGCAAGTCCCAATTCCTTGGGAATCAAAGATAAATAATGAATTAGATGAACTGGTAATAATGGACATCATTGAGCCTGTAAATAAACAATCTTCCTGGATTTCTCTGATGATGCCTAATTCGTATTTCTTTGAATATGTGTGTTGCCAACAAAGCATTATTAGAGAAAATCATCCAATGCCCACCATGGAGCAATTCATTCCCAAAGGATAATGAGTTAAAATGCCCCATTGACTAACAGACCTTAGATATATCTCAATCAAAAGATCTCAGTAACCTGATCATTTGTCATTACGGTTGCATGCGAAGGAGTTGTAAATAGACGATTTATTTGTCTTTGGCCGTGATTAAAAAGAACATGATGCCATGCTTAGAAACGTACTATTAACAAAGCTCTAAGACGGCAATGTTATAAATGTGTTTAAAAACTATTCAGTTTCAAGGTAACGAGTTTTCGTCATCAGACATTAAACCACTTGACAAAACATTAAAGCAATTGAGAAATTTAGACAACCGGAAACTATCGAATAAATTCAAAGTTTTCTGTGATTTATCAATAAAAAGTGTAAGATTTCCACCCTATTATGACCTAAAAGATCGTATTGTGGTATACGACGACAAAGGAGGCATCATTGCCTTCGAAAATAAGTGTCTGACAGACTTTGAAAAATAGTTTTGTCAGACCGGAAAAGAGGTATTAAATATGGGCAAAATAACACTTTAATTTATGTACTTACTCAGACTATATGCCGCTGCCTCTAAATGTTACATTATTTGGCACGAAATTAAGGTTTCGCACGTGAATCAAGGGTTGAATCCTTCGATTGCAAGCATATAATTATAAACATGGGAAATCAAATAATAGATCATTATGTCGTCTCGTACGATAGGTTATGCACAAGCCTGGGTGTATACTGGTATTGAAGCTTGGGTGTAGGTATATTGCTACTGATTTTGGATCCATTGCCAAGTGGAGATTATCTTTTCGTAATCATCGATTATTACACTCGATCCAAAGAGATTATTGAAATCATGAAATCAATATCTCTACACAAGACAAAATAAAAGTGTTGAAAAAAATATTTCGAGAACCGGAAATCCTGCAAGTATCTTTGTCAATGGCAGACCATTGACTATCCAGAAATTCAAAACATTTTTGTATTGAACAAGGAAATATTTCATTACCGGATGGTAAACCAGCAGGTCTGCAAAACGGTGAAGTCGAGAAGCAAAACAGGGATATCCTTAAACGGCTGAGAATCAGTCAATGCAAAATCAGACCGGAAAAATGACTACTTTTTGAGGTAAAATAAATAAGTATTTTGAAAAACAATGGAAATTCCCCATTCGTGCTGTTTTCAGAGATGAATAACCCTTTAAACAGATCTCGAAAATAGTTTCAAAATGAAAAAAAAAAAACAAAATAGAAAGAGAAACACAAATAGAACGATACTTAAAACAGAAAATATATAAATGCAAAAGATTGATAATGGACTTATTGTACTTTAAAATAAATGAATGTCTGAATGCTATAGAGATTGTTGTTGGACTTTAAAAGTAATTAATTTCTAAATTAAATATTGAAATTGTACGAGTACTAATAAAGATTGTATGTCTAAATGCTTAAAATTGATAGAGTACTTTAATAAGAATTAAAGTCTAAATGATAAATATTGTAATTGTACATATAATGTAATTGTACGATACTTATAAAGATTGTGAATGTATAAATGGTTAAAATTGTTATAGTACTTTAAAATGAATCAACGTCTAAATGATAAATATTGTATTTGTACATAAAACTTAATTAATATATAAAAAGGAAGAGATGTGATATACAATTAAATGTAGCACGCCACTCAAAGGGTCTCGCGCCACAAGAGTCCCGGTCAGTCTGGCCCATGCCTGGAGCCGACTAGACGTTCCCTTTGAGCTGCAGTGTACTTACTGATAATCTGGTGGTTTTACTCCAAACACACAGTCCTAACAAGTGATCTTAGTGGACACCACAATAATTATTTTTGTTAATGACTGTACAAAGGGTTGATATTTTTCGTTAAACTAAGTAGTTTAACTATCCGGAACAGAATTCCTCGTGGTCAAATCAGTTTGACCATTAAGTTTGACCACGAGGAAGGACGAAACGAAAACGTCAGATGCGTTTTGAAAAACGAGCTTTTATAACGACCACAAGGGATATTTTTAATTAGTTTCCTAAAAACTGTCAACGTATAACCTATTGGTAGAATACTTGTGTTTTTATAAAACATGATTTCTTTGAATCATCATGCGAGGTGAACGTCATCTATTACTACTACTACTGTTTAATTTTATCGTTTTCCTTAAGTAGTACCTACTGCAGAAGGCAAACCAACATGAAATGCATAACAATTGAGATATTCTACAATCACCCGGAATACTGTAGAAGAACTACCTATATACCTATTTAATATTCAACCGAATAGTAGTCTTGAAATTATGGTGCTATTGTTCTCATTTGAATGTTATTGTCAGTCCTAAAGTCCAATATCCTCTCGTAATAATACGTCACGATTCGAGAAGTCCGATTGAATATGAGTCTGTCAGAGAGGTTGCAGCGGGCTGACTGTCCTACTTACGTGGGTCAGAAGTTCTATCCTTCATCATCATCACTACTCGAAGAATATGGAAACACAAGATAACATTAGCATTTCAAAGTGTTTCCAACACATCCAAGGAGCATGTTTAGACCCCGACTACCTAGCGAAGGTCTTGAGAATCTGCTGTTGATGTTTTTGATCAAATGTTCGATGCGCCAGTTGAACGTCTTGCGACTGATTATGATTATGATGTACGGTGTGCTTGGTTTCCATAGGTACGTCGTTTTTAGGTGACCACTAAAAGTCAGCGCTGTGCTGTGGGATAGCACAGTATTAAGGCTCTTGCAGACAGAGTCGATATCGCGTCGCGACGCGATATTGCGATATTATATACGTAGAACAATTTCTATGGAATCGCGCGCGACCATATACACAGGAGCGACGCGATATCGCCTCTGTCTGTAAGAGCCTTTATGCTGAGCAGAAACATCCTTGTCACAGTCACGACTTGCAGACTGTTTCCTTTCTGTGCTCGTAATTGATCTGTTTTCTTTTTTTTAATCTAGTTGTCTTTTTTGTAGGCACGTGGTTTCTGTGACAAATAAACTCTTTTTATGTAACCAGGAGATTACACAATGACGATGACTTACTCAATGTTCCAGGATGCAGTATCCCTGGGCGGTGGCGTGATCGGCGCCATGCACATACCGGAGAAGTGGTTCCCGGGCACGGTGGACCGCTGCCTCAACTCGCACAACATCATGCACGTGCTCGTCGTGCTCGCCGTGTACTCCATGCACCAGGTGAGAAGAGAAGACAGAAGGTCTTCTTTTTAATGGTTTATTTTGTTTTCTTCTTTTTTTAATGGTTTTTTTTTGGTGTTAGATAAGGTGGACTTAGAGAAAAAGTTGTCGTTTCTCCTGTGCCAAAAAATGCTGCTCATTGCTTAGCATCTTCTGCCATCTTTATAATATCGTGCATGTAACTGTTGAGAGTAATTAGCACAACAGAATAAAACTCATTCTGACAGTTTTTGAAGTGAAAACTTCTTTAGGCGCGTTCAGTGATTTTTGATATGGGAAAGTCTTATGAGTTCGCGTCACGCATCACTCGTCACGCGACTTGCTAATGTGACGTGTCAGCTGTCAAGTTTTCACTTGTGTCGCAGTCCCCGTGGACTGACTATGGTTTTTTTCTGTAATTTTGTTTATTGTCTCGCCCCTACGTGACTGCAATAAATACAAATGAGCATATTATCCAAAAACACCTTCACTGTTTCCAGGTGACAACGCGCGACATAGAGTGGATGTCTCGCGTGGACTGCCGCGCGCCGCTGCGCACTCTCTGACGCACAGCGCACGCCACACCGCGCAACCTCGCGACTTTTGCCGCGCCTAGCCGCGACCGCTCATCGCCTCCGTCTACTCAACTCTACTCACTTCTACGGAACTCACGCACGCTATGTTAAGGCTTCCTAAGTCGCTGTTCGGACTTGACAGCTATGATTGTAGAACCGTAAGACCAAACGAGTGGACTATTTAATGACTAGTCAAAGAAATGTTTTAAAAGCACGTTTTCACTTTTACTATTGCAAGTGGGAGGAAAAATTTGTTGTGTCACAAAGAGCAATCAGAACATGAAAGATTAACCTAAATAGTACATCAACATAACACCTAATGACGCAATAACTTAATCTACGTTTATAAAATTCTAACAAATATTCGTCGAATAACAATGCGTCGTAAACCTTCCAAGCTAATAAATTATAATAATCTTCTTCTTTGATTTAATACAAATTTAGTTCTGTATTTGAACAAAAACGCCTAAAGCGAATCAACTTATGTTTCAACCTATCACAACTTTGGCTCGAAACAAATCATTAGGAAGTCTTAAAAAGTCGTAACCTACAAAATCACGACGGTCTTTGTTGGATAACGGTCAGTCTTCCGAACTCTTGCGTTAAGGTCGGATATAAAGATATCGTAAGTAATCCTCCAGAAATGTCTTCGTGAAATAATGCATTATTTTCCGAAAGGGAAAATTCTGTTTTCAGAAGCACGTTAGTTTTAGAAACTTTGATATCTGACAAAATGATTAGATGCCAAATTAAGGTGTGCAAGAATTCTTCCTAATAATATAGTTATCATTTGGTCTTATGGACATGGCTGCAGCTTAGTCAATAACGTAGCTGTAGCATCTTCACGTTGCGCCGGGGCATGCGTTCGATATACGCATGGCAAACATATCTATACCTGCTGAAATTCATAGGACAGACGTGTAATTCCAGTAAAAGTAATTTTTCGCAGTGATGTTGACTATACAAATTATGATTTGCGCGATAATCATGACTTCATGAGTCACATACATAGTCACATCCCAGTAGCTACAAAATCAACCACTATTAATTGTGGCCTGCCCTGACATCAAGCAATAGACAATTTTGTCAAACTTTTTTTTTAATCTCGTTTCTTTTTATTTGGCGAATACACTGGGGTTTTGGTTACTTATTTTGTATTTTTGTGTGTACTTTGTTTTTTTTAGTAATGTTCGTTTTATTTGTAAGTACAGAATAAACATTTTCTCTTTCTTTTCTTTCTATTTTCTAACATCATTATTAACATATTTATATCAATGGCAACGACGACGTAAACCAGCCATGAACGGACCTTGTACTAGGTACAAACAATTTGATATAGTTGACACCACTTGTTATCGATGTTGAATATTCAAATTAACTTCTACTCATATTGACTATTCCTGCCTTTTTGTAAGACAGTCAGATAAACTGCAGACGTGCATTGAGGAAATATTTTGAATTAATACTGTATGAAATATCCAAAGTGCCTTTACAGCAAAAATTAAAGCTAAACCTGTTACATAGACAGGTTTGGCTCATTGTTAGTAAAAATCATGCAGTTATAGGCATCATATCACTATGCTTTTTAGGAATCCGGACCTAGTGCAAGCTAAGGAGCATTCAAATCAAAACTCAAATAAAACCCATACTTTAAAAATTAACATAATTAAAAAATTGTTCACTCATTTTCTCGGTTGGTGTAACAACTGTAAATGGATCACACTGTTCCGAGCGAGGATATATTTTTTGTTAGCCTACATTGTATCACACTGCTGGGCAAAAGCATCCCCTTTCTTCTTGCAAACCTCTCGGGCGCGTGCGATCGCTAGCCATGATTGCCCCGCAAACAATCAGTTCGTCACACCTCGTCGCAGTCTACCTTGACGGCGGTGTCCTTCCTAAGGCGTGGATAACTAAAACAAATAAATAAACAATAGAAAAATAATCAATCAACTGACTGTTTTACATGACGGCGGAAAGATAACCAATACTGTGTAAAATAAACTCGTTATTAGACAATATCGCGGCCTAGACATAGTAGTATTAAATTAATACGAGTCGTCATTATGATCGGAGAAACCTGAGGAACCTGCTAATGTACCACAAGATGGACGAAAAGCCATTTAACAATAACTAGGTAACTACACTAGATCAGTTATTAATAGTTATAATAATTAGTGCGATAAGTTCCAACGTAATAGCAGTTATTTTGAACAAAACGAACACTTCAAATCTTAGTAGGCTTATAAGAATAGTTAAATTATTATATTGGATTATTACACACGTTTTTATAGATTAGATATAAGGAGTTGGATTTGCATATTCGCTTTTGAATTCGCGATGGATATGAGTATCTACTGAGAGGTAGATGAGATATGATGGGTCAGCTGCGAGTGGAGTTTATTTGTATCGTCTTCAATTGACTGATGACAGTTTCGTCAATGATCACTTAAATATTCACCTGATCTTCTCAGTCTTGCAAAATTAATTGCTGCATCAAGTTGTTTTACCTCGAACCTCTGAATCTAGTCACTATTGGATTGCCATTCAGTGCTTGCTTCAAAATTGAATCCACTCCCAGCTGCCCTTACACCGTTCCTTCAATCTAGATTACACTTCTGTTTTATATATTTCTAACTACATTCATACTTAAACAATACAAATTATCTAATATCTTCCTTTCGTCTTTGACATTTGAATCTCAAGATACTATGTGCGTTAAATCTTTGCCAAAATGTGGTCAAGGTATAGTGGAATATAAGACAAAATTGTAGTCAAATGTTTTATTAAAAATTATACTTATAGACAACTGAATAGGTATTTGAAGTATTTGTCGAAAAAAAGCATTATTTTACTCTACGCTGCTCGTTATGTCCAGTTTTATGAACTTAGGTAAATATTTTAAAGAATTTGTCAATTTATTTGTTAAACATATCAATTTAGACAAAAAAACAAATTTTAACTTCGTTGTAATGAAGAAACCTGATAAGAGGCCAAATCTGAGAAAAATGTTGAAATTAATTAGAAAAATTGAAAAGAAAAAAAGTCTTGGGCAGCTTGTTTTTATACTATTTGCTCAGGATTACAGGTTCTGTATAAAATATACATGGTGTTTCTTTTAAGGTGTCAAGCCAGTGCGAGCTGATAGCAGAGTGCCATACCCACCAATTATAACTCGAAAACTAAACATGACTAGAACAACTAGAACATACATGGTGTTATAAATCTATAGGTATGGTACTCTGCTATCAGCTCGCACTGGTTTGACACCTTAAAAGAAACACCCTGTATATAGAAAAGGCCCGAGTTAATAACTATACCGAGTTAACCTACCTATGCTCGGACTTTTAATCAGCTGTAGTAAAATGACACTTCTAAACTGTAATTTCGTTAAAAAATGTTCCCATTTGATAGCGAAATGACAGTAAAACTGACATTAGAAGTGTCATTTTACTGCAGCTCATTAAAAGTCCGACCATATAACGCGCTATTACTTTGTATCTGATATTTTAATTAGATTTCAACTTTGACAACGTGACTATCGAAACAATGGCTAATTTTACTCCTTGACTATAAAACTTTAAAAGCTATCAGATATATAAATAATACAGCATCCTTACAATACTTGGCATTGTAAATTTTAATTGCTCAACTAGTCACGTGCAGAATGAATCAACATTGGAATGAATCTTTATTAAGAACATCACTGTTATTTAACCTATCACCTGTGAAGATAGCGAATCTCAATCAAGTTCATTTCAGTTAATTTAATAGAAAAAGTATCCTTTTATAAAAACGCTAATCAATGGATGGCTATCAATACTAAAATATTAACACCTACGTCGAAGACTATACTAAAATCTCAATATGAAAGTACCTTCAAATATTTCTTTCTAAGATATTTTTTCTATATGTCCTTCCACGTCGCCATCTTTCTATAATTGTTTATTTAGTTGTATTGTTATTCCTGGACTATTGCTATCAGTGACCAATAGTTGGTATATTTTTATATTCTCGGTGTTGTGTGCTTTACTGCTTGTATACAAAGGCATTAAGGCATTGCGTGGACTTGAGAACCTAGTCTCTTCGTACGCGACCTCTCTTAGTCAGTTTGATAGTTTAATAACAACTAGTGTAAAGTAGCGACAGTAGGTAGGTAGTTTACGAGCAATAAATAGAAGACAATTGTTATGAAATTTGACAAAAGTAGTCGAGTAAACGTTTAATATGAAACGATTGCACTATGCATACAATTTTACACAGTAATTATTGTTGAAGAAAATTTTTAACGTTTCTTTTTGATGGCTTTAATGTTCTACTTTTGTCAAAGTTCTATTGTTTTTAGTTTAATTATTTATTAAACGAAGTAGTGTTTTAGACGAAACGAAGTGTACTTGAGGTTTTTTACTAGTGGTTGTCGACGAGACACTCCCGATGTCTCCCGAGCGTGTCCTAGAAGCGCCTCGCCTACGTGCGCGCTAACACACACGTTCCCCGCCACAAAAACGATATTAAACTCAGTTATATTTTAATTTATATTTTTGGAATACAATATTTCATCTAGGCACATATTTACAATATCACAAAGATTATTTTTCTGTAAAATTACTTAATCAAAAGAATAGTTAAAGACTTCACTAATATTTCGAAACGAATTGAATTGATTGTACAGATGTTATTTTGTCTTAGCGGTCAAATTAGTTTGTTGAATATTTGAGATGTTAATATTAGGGATATTATTTGTAACTGTTTACTTGCCTAAATATCAATTATTTACACGGAATGTATGAATTACTGGAATCACATTTTATATAATATAGTTATTTAGGTCGGCGAGTCAAGGCGTAAGTCGCCCTTGTAATAACTGTGTAAGAATTAGTTAAGTATACAGTATGAGTAAAGACACGGCTGCCTGTGCCGAGGAGGCAGCCGGAGCAGCCGGGCATGGTTGAGCACATAGCTTCCAAGTTCATAGAGATCGACATGGAGATGAGAAGCTTTACATCCGTAGCTACGAATGGCCGCTCGTCACCCTGACTTATTATTTATTATTAATAATTTAGTAAATTAAAAACGCAATAATTTATCACACTTGTAATTAAGTTAATTTAAATAATTTTGTAGTTGTATCTACTTATACGTTTGAAGATGTTGGACATTCCTGATTTTGTAGACATTTAAGTGGAAAATAATCTCACGTTAATTTTTAAGAGTTATCGTCAGTAGGTGATAATGATGAGCAATATAACAGTATTTAATACTACATAACATAATATTATGATTGTTTACGACGTTACTTTGTGACAACCGATGTTACGCGTATTTGCACTTATCTTGGAATTATTCATAGTAATTGACGATTAATTATTGATCAAAATTCTCAAGCTGTAGACGTTGAAGAGATTATTAAAGTTTATTTGAATTCAGTCTATGTTTTAATACACCTAGCTTCCCTATACCCACAAAAAGTATTTACGCCGATGATGTTATTGGAAATATCAACGTATTAAAATATGCAATACCTAGGTACTCAAAAAAACAAAATAATATAGAAGCAATTTTCCTCAATTCCAAAATGAACACTACAAAAAACGGTAAAAAAAATTGGCAGTTTTGTTATCAGCCGGAGTTCAAGAAATATTAACGTGACCAGGGCAAGGTCTCTCTTATACTCAATAAGATGCCTCGACCTTGCTGCTCATGACTTTATCTGCATAAGCAAGTTGTAGCTGTGCTGGTAACATGTGTCTGATAGCTACAAAAACTGATCGTCTTGATTTTATCGGGTGATTAACAAAACACATAGTTAGAAAAAACTAAATTGTTTAACAGTTGTCATTTACCCTTGACCTTGAGCTTTGATTACAGACCAGTACTATATGGATGCCTGTAACCTTAGGACTTTCCCAGCAGCATAATGTATCGATGTTTCTGACGTAGACTGAACAGAACATGACATTCACGTTCAACAGGCTGTTTACCTTGACTCCTTCCTTCTCAAGAATAAAATGGGAATTATTTGACGAATCGTCTTAGTGGAAGAAATATGCTGACTCTTTGAAGGTCACCTTCAAAGAGAAGTGAAGATATTTTGTGACGGTAAAGTATTGCAAAAAGGCCCGTCCCTGATTCGCACGGTTATTACGAGTTGACGTAACATCGAGATTTAATTATCGTATTTAAGTTTAATAATAAACACAAAAACCTTACGGAATAAATTCTCTAAATGATTGTGAAAATCGCATCAAAATCCGTTGCGTAGTTTAAAAGAGCAACGCGGTCACACAGCAGACACGAAATGCGATTCTATAATATACATTATACAGGGTGTTAAAGTATTTGTATTGGTAGCTTCAGTATCGATAAAGGAACCCAGGAAAAATTAAAAAAAAAAAAAAAAATTGCAAGAACAACCTAATTCAGTACCTACTAACTTAAAATAGCAATAGTTCATAAATAAAAATGTTTTATTTGTTTAAATGCTTTAATTACATACACTTACATACTATCGAACGCGATGTCATTTTGTCCTTCACAGTTAGTAGGTAAGTACTAAATTAGGTTGATCTTGCAACAATTTTTTGTTTTTATTTTTTTTTTCCTGGGTGCCTTTATTGATACTGAACCTACTCCTAAGCTATGGCTACTACTTACAACTACTACTACTTACAGTTTCTCGTACTTGTCCTAATTAGTACCAAATTGTACCACTTGTTAAATAATTAGTACCTCGTGGGATCGCAAGTTATTGCAATAGTTTTATACACCCGCCATCCCGACGTCAGCTTGGCGGGTGTCGTTTTGTGTAGCCGAGATTATTGAGATTCTTAAAACATACATTGATATTTAGTAGGTACCAAATCGGTACCTTTCGTACCTTACCTTACCTTTTACTTTTTAGGTTGACTTCATTGTCGGAGTTAGTTGACCAATACAGTAGTACCTGAAAAGGAAAAAACGGAAAAGACAGACGGACAACGAAGTGATCCTATAAGATAGGATCACTTCGTTGTCCGTCTGTCTTTCGGTCTGTCAGTCTGTCAAGACCCTTTTTCTCAGGAACGCGTGGAGGTATCAAGTTGAAATTAATAAAATAATTGTAACAAATCTTCTGGCCTAGAGAAATAAATAAAAGGCAAAAGAAATAGACTTGAAACTACATTATTACAAAAAGATAAAAAATACAGACCGAATAGAAAAATACACTAACACACTCAGAGGATGCTAAGGTTTGTTTTCTTATTGGATTTGGTTAAGTGAACGTGCAGAATGTTTAGGAAGATGATTAGATTATTAAATCTTTGGATCTAATGGGTCCTCTACCTTTGACTAAAGGTAGAAATCAACTTATCTTAGTGGTTAATTATTGTTTCACTAAAAATATTCCCTGATTTTTCCACTAAAACGTGCTACTAGTGCTAACATCATCTCCAACTTAGAAAATTTTGTTTTTCTTGTTCATGGAGTACCTCAGAGGAGGTGGAGTATTATGGAATGGATCGCAATTCCAATCCCATGAATTTCGCAACTTTCTGGGCAGATATACCATACGTATGTTTCTCTCCTAACTATTGCCCTCAAGTTAATCCCACTGAAAGATACAATCGTACTATAATCACAGCTTTGTCGTCTTTGGTTGGTGAAGACCATAGATCTTGGGACACCCACCTTCCTAAAGTCCAATACGCTATGAATAGTACAACTAATACTACTTCTGGTTTCACTCCTAACTTTTTGCTCTTTGGACGTGAAACAGTTATTCTGGCTCAGTTTATACGACAACTAGTAATCTTGATGAAATCGTGTTTCTACCTAGGGACATCTATGCTACTAACATAGGTTTATTGTCTGCAACTTTTGATAAAGTTCAGATAACCCTCCATATTGTTCATGCTCGTAACTCGTCTCGTTACAACGAAAGTCATTCCTATAAAGAATATAACGTAGGAAATACAGTTTGGCGAAGAAACTATGTACATAGTCAGGCTGGGACTTATTTCAGCGCAAAATTAGCGCCAAAATATGTGAAGTCCACTGTGTTGCAGAAACTATCGCCATTAGTTTATATACTACAGGATCCTAATGGCAACCAAGCTAAATGGCATATTAAAGATTTTAAAATATAATGTATATAAATATGAAAATAATTTCATTCTTCTTATTTTACTCATGTCTCATCTTTATCTTCTTTCCCTCTTCTAACTGTAGAGTTCTTTTTGGTTTATAAAGCTCTATTGAAGTTTTTATCATCTCTTGTTAAACCATTAAAATGATTATTTTGATCTCTCTTTATATCTGTTCTTTTCTGATAATTTTAAGAAAGTGCTTTTAGGAATAAGTTACCTAACCTTTCTTATTTAACTAACTCTTCATGTTTATTTTTATTTTTATTTATTTATTTATCCAATCTTACACTATCTTAACAGGTCCACACCCAATGCGATAATGTGATTACAGATTATCACTTATTACTTAATAAATCGAGAGTCACCCTCACGAATTCCGCCAATGTACAGTTAAATATATCAATCTTTTGTGAGGCGCTGTTTAATAACCGTATGGCTCTTGCAACCGGTGCGAATTTGCCTACGTTAGTGCGAGCCACCGGGACGTCGAAAAGCCTTGCCCTCGGCGCCTGCCGCAACCTGGTGTTTGGAACAAGCAGCCTCAACGAGTCTAGTATATTATCTACCACGAAACACTTGAAATATATATTTGGCTAACGCTAAGTTACGCCTTACCTCCATTTGTATGACGTTAGTATGACTAATTTATCACCATCAACTACTGAAGTTAATTGGTTCAATTCTAAAGTTGATTCGGAGTGGCTAACAACTCCATAAAAATAAGCCCTTGTTAAATTTCAACTAAAGTTGATTCGGAGCGGCTAACAACTCCATAAAAATAAGCCATTGTTAAATTTCAACTAAAGTTGATTAGGAGCGGCTAACATATTGATAAAAAGAATTTAAATTATATAAATCAATAGAAACGTTCATAGACTATGCCAGTATGAAACTCTATGAGAGAAAGCTAGATAGAAGAAAAAGTAATGACAGCTTGACAGCCTGACGTAACTGTCATAACAATGAAAAATATAAAGAAAACGAATTGTTTTAGATCAATTCGCAAAATATGAATGTAAAAATTTATAAGAGATAATAAAAATGGATGCTAAGTGTAAGTATAGGTTGTGTAGTGTCTAAAGTATGTTGATACTATACCCTCTCCCCCTCTCCGACTCCCTCCACAATCCTGTCCATCTCCTTCCTCACCACCTCTCCCCACCCTCTGCCCTGCATCACCCCCTCCCCATCCCCCATCCCCCATTCCCTCCTCACCACACCCTGCCCTCCCCTTCCCCCTTCCTTTCCCCTCTCCTTCCCCCTCCCTCTCTACCCTTCCCTCTGGGGGAAAACTTTATTAGCTGCTTTGGCTAGTATTTGTGCCAAGTTTCAAGTTAATTAACCAAATGAATAAGATTTTCCATAAAAACTATATTCCCTGTTTTCACCCCCACAATCCCCCCACCCAATTTTAAAAAATCGTTTAGGATATTTCCGTAACTAGACTGAAAGATTATTTACACCAATTTTCGAGTTAATCAAGCCCTGCAGTAAATCCTGCCCTATGAAATTGACTACCCCTTTTCACCCCTTTAGGAGTAGATTTTCGAAAAACCCTAATACATGTTATTCTTCATTTTTGGTTTCAAGTTTATATACTGAGTTTCGAGTTAATCGAACCGCGCGTTAAAATTCCTCCATACAAACTTTGACACCCCCCCAATCCCTCCTTAGTTATGGTAGTTTAGGAAAACTAAAAATGACAAACTTCATAATTTACATAGATAAATATTCGTGGCAAGTTTCATGATTAACTGAAGGAATAAGATTTTTTATACAAACTTTGGACCCCCGTTTCACCCCCGTTAGAGGGTGAATTTTGAAAAATCCTTTCTTAGTGCACCCCTAGATCTCATAAGGAACCTACGTGCCAAATTTGGAATCTCTAGACCCAGCGGTTTAGGCTGTGTGTTGATATGTCAATCAGTCAGCCAGTCAGTCAGTTTCCTCTTTTATTATCTATATATTTAGACTAGCTTCTGCCCGCGACTTCGTCCGCGTGAAATTTCTTTTTTGCTCGACCCACCCCGTCGCATTGCCTACCCGCGCTATTACTTCGTTTTCACTTAGCGTTCTTTCAGACTTTTTTTTTTTTTGCTCGGCACCTAAGGGTCCTAGAGTGATGTTAAATAAATATGCCTTCTATAAGATTTGGGCTATCATTAATGCAAAAAGATTTTTTAAAGTCCGACTGGTAGGGTAGTTCCAGAGATTAGGTCGTTCCTTCACCATATACCCTTCCGCTACCTCTCCCTCCCCCTCTCACTCACTCTCACACCCCCTTCACCACTTCCCCTTCCCTCTCTCTCCCTCACCACGCCGTCCCCTCCCTCTCCCCCTATCCTCCACCTCCGGCTCACCAACCCCTACCCTCCCCCTCAGCCTTCACCACGTCTTCCTCTTCTCCTCACCAAGTCCTGCCCCTTTCTCCCTGCGTCCATCATCCTCCCCCTCACCCTCCTCACCACTCCTCCCCTTCCCTCTCCCCCTCTAACCCTCCCGCCGGGGTAGTTTTAAAAAACTAATAATGACAAACTTAGGCAAATATTTGTGCCAAGTTTCAAGTCAATTAAAACCAAATTAATAACATTTTTCATGTAAATTGTATCCCTGTTTTCACCCCCACAGGGGTGGAATTGAAAAAAAAGGTTTGAGATATTTCCACAACTTGACTGAAAGATTATTAACACCAATTTTTGAGTTAATCAAGCCACGCAGTAAAATCCTCCCCTGTGAAATTGACTACCCCTTTTCACCCCGTTAGAGGTAGATTTTAGAAAAACCCTGATACACATTATTCTTTATTTTTGGTTTTTAGTATAAATACTGAGTTTTGAATTAATCGGATTGCGCGTTAAAATTTTTCCATACAAACTTTGAGACCCCCCAATTTCCCGTTTAGGGGGTAGTTTAGAAAAACAAAAATCACAAAAATCATAATTTACTTAGATAAATATTCGTGCCAAGTTTCAAGTTTATTAACTCAAGGAATAAGATTTTTCATACAAACAATATCCCCCCTTTTTACCCCCTTGAAGGTCGAATTTCCAAAAACCCTTTCTTAGCGGATGCCTAGGTCATAATAGCTACCTGTGTTCCAAATTTCAGCCCAATCCGTTCAGTGGTTTCAGCTGTGTGTTGATAGATCAGTCAGTCAGTCAGTCAGTCAGTCAGTCAGTCAGTAACGCTTTCCTTTTATAGATATAGATAATTGTTGTTGTTGTTGTTTTCTTTTCCTAAAATATTCTTTGACGGGGTCCGTAGAATTGTTTAAATTGTGAAAGTGGTCTGTGACTGCAAAAAGTTTAAGAAACCCTGCTATAAGACCTTGCTTCTTGCCAAATTTCATGGTCCCCACCCTATTCGCGCAGGGGTCCCTCAGGGCTCTGTGCTTGCTCCCTTAATTTTCACACTTTTTACTAGCGACATCCCGCGTAGCGAGAGGGCACAGTTGGCTCTGTTCGCAGACGATACGGCCATCTACTACAAGGGCATGGTTCGCGACTCGATCTCTCGCACTCTCCAAACCGCTGTCGATGCACTCGCCAAGTGGTTTCGGAAGTGGAGAATCGAAGTCAATCCCGATAAAAGCCAAGCTGTTCTCTTTACGAGACAGCGAAGCAAGAACTGTAAACCCCCCCGCCCGATCACCATGTTTGGCAAGCCGATCCCTTGGGAGAAGCGAGCCAAATATCTAGGTGTGACGCTCGATGAGCACCTTACGTTTTCAGAGCACATAAAGAAGGCTCGTTCGCGGGCCTACTTTGCTCTTGGTAGACTCCATTCGGTTATGAATGCACGCAGCAAGTTGTCCCTTAAGTGCAAGTTGCGTATTTATACAGCGTGCATTCGCCCCATCATGACCTTTGCGGGCCCAGTCTTTGCTCACGCAAAGTCCCACCACATCCATAGGATGCAGACCCTTCAAAACCGTTGCCTCCGAAAGGTAACGGGAGCCCCTTGGTTCGTTCGGAACGATAACCTCCATTTAGACCTTAGAATCCCGACCATCCGTCAATTCTTGAAACGCCTTTCCAAGCGTTTCTTTGACTCTGCCGCGAAGCACCGCAACCCCCTGGTTGTCGCGTCCGCTAATTATGTCCCCTCTAGAATCAGTAAAGTCCGCCGTCCGCGACTTGCACTCTCTGAACCTGATGACCCTATTACCCTCCTCCAGGAAAGTAGTAGTGCTACTAGTACTCTAGTACGCAAACACAGATCACACAAATCATCATTCCGACCTCGCCGCCGAGGTCCTCCGCGTAGACGAACTTCCCTTGTAAATATAAACTCACCTCCCTTGATCGGTAATAACGAGCCAGCTGGTGGCGTAGCTGAGCCTGTAGCTTTAAACTCCCCTGTTAATAATAATAACCCCGATTTGAGCCAGCCAATTGTTCCTTGCTGTCCTCTCTTAGTCAGCGACGCCCTAAGCCGAGGTCCGTACCCCACAGGGGGTGCCCTTAGTGCGCAGTCGCTTAGTTTATAAGTAAACATGCCCCTGGCTGGAGGCTTTGAGTTCGCTTAAGGCACCCACAGGATAGTCCGGTTAAGCAGTCTCGACCCCAAGTGGTCACACTGCGAGATGCCATACAAAAAAAAAAAAAAAAAAATTTCATGGTTCTAGGTCAACGGGAAGTACCCTATAGGTTTTGATTTACTTGCGAGTATCAAAATATGTCACATAAATGTCCGTATTTTTTTATTGTGTAGACTTATAAGGTTGATTTTTTTAGGACTCCAAGGGACCATAGATATTAATTTCAACTTGATATCTCCACGCGTTCCTGAGAAAAAGGGTCTTGACAGACTGACAGACAGACAGACAGACGGACAACGATGTGATCCTATAAGGATTCCGTTTTTTACTTTCCTCAAAACGGAACCCTAAAAATCAACACGTAACCTCCTAGGTTCGAAGCCTTAGACTGGCAGTTAACGCCAACATCGGCTGATTTTCAGATGAGGTAGAATTTTTCGACCTCACCTGACCTACCTCATCTGACTAAAAATGTGAGCATAGGAAATTTCAAAATATTCCATATCTCCAGACTTATGATTTTTTTCTCAATGGTGGCGCTAGTTGGCGGCACTACTCGCCTTAACTGAACTGGTTGTGCCGTTCCCCTATAGATAGCACTTTAATACTTTGGGTGAACATCGACGTCAAGGTCAAATTATGACCTGTGTTATTATGACACAGTGGTCACTGTGTTTTCGAAAATAATTAGCAAATTTTCCTCGACGTGGATAATCCACTTTTCTCACGCCTCGGAAACTACGTGATAAATAATGATTTCGATAACCTTTACAAGTGGGTTTTCCTACGGTAAATTATGGTGTTTTCAAATAGTGCAATCTATGCGTGAAACTATTAAAATTGTGTGGGATTACGTCGTAACACGTTTCTTTTTTCTGTAATTAGATACATTCAAATATACTAAAAACCTTACCGATCCAAAAACTGCACAAATAAAAGATACAGATTTTTTTTAAATGCAAAGTTCTATTGCGATAAATACGTAATACCAATTGGTATTACATTACCTATCGTGGCTGGAACCGTCCCTATAAACAAATAAAATCGACCAACCAGAAGCCGATAAGATCACATTGGCCTCCTCTAGTCTAGACTCTAGTAGTGCCTGCAAAGTGCAATGAGCTAAAAATACTTAAATCAAATAGTATTTTTGTTTTGGCAAAATCCACATTTTTGAATGGTTTTTATATTGCGTTGACTTAGAAGCTTGATTTTTTTTAGACTCCACGTCCATACTACGTTGAATACACCGGTTCTCGTCCGATCACCGCAGTTAAGCAACATCGGGCGTGGTCAGTACTTGGATGGGTGACCGTCTGGGAACAGCACGTTACGTTGGCTTATAAAGTCGCGGGTAGTTTTATGATTAAAAAAAAAAAGATACCGTAGACGTAGACGTGTTCGATATTAATGATAACTCCACGCGTTCCTGAGAAAACGGGTCTTGACAGAATGACAGACAGACAGACAGACGGACAACGAAGTGGTCCTTTAAGGGTTCCGTTTTTCCCTTTTGAGGTACGGAACCATAAAAACGAGGATTATGTTACTCGGGAACAGAGCAGCATTATATCTAAATCTTTATATTATTATTATTACCGCGCTCCGTTCTCAACTTATCATGTGTTTTACCTACTGATTAAATTTTTTGAGCTATATTTAGGTATGATACAGAGCAACAAATTATCCTTATGTGAATTGTGTATGTGTACCCATAACACAGTAACTTACAATACATTGTTTGTGTTAACTAGAATATAGTAATTAAACAAGTATTGAGGTAACTATTACTTATTCAGTATTCGTACCTATCAACTGTTTTTCCGCAGCGCAGCGGTAAAAACCTACAATTCAGTGACCAGCACCCTAATTCCAGTAACACACTATCGATCGGAATCTGAATCAAATTGCTAATACATTGCTTCATAAATGTTCGAAAAATTTATCTTCTCAACACCGTAAATTTTAATAACGCAATGAAAATTGTTGATGTGTCAATGAAACCAATTCAGATTGATAGTGTGTTACGCAATTATGGTGCTGCACCACGGATATCGAGGGATATGGCATGAGGCGTGGCGCATGTCGCCTTCACGCGGTCACAACTGACCATATATACGCGCGATGGCGGGGCGGTAAGCAAAGGTTTTGAGCATGATGTGTGCAATAAGTGTACGTCGAAAAACTCATCATGTGTGCCGTATCTGTTTCTTTTGTTTTTGTGTGAGGTGGCGACACTTGAACTTATATAGAGTGAGGGCATATCTCCGGATATCTATATGCTGCACGCTAATTGTGTAACACACTATCAATCTGAATCATTTTGAAGCAAATTGCTAATCCATTGCTTCATCTGCCTAGCCTTTTCCCAACTATGTCGGGGTCGGCTTCCAGTCTAACCGGATGCAGCTGAATACCAGTATTTTATATGGAACGACTGCCTATCTGACCTCCACAACCCAGTTACTGAGTAATACGATACCGTCGCCCTTGGTAAGACTGGTTGTCAGACTTTCGGGCTTCTGAACGACCCGTAACGATCCACGAATGACCGCCGGACCAACGGCTTAACGTGATTTCCAAGGCACGAAACAGTTTCAGTATGTACCCATCCAAGGACAACCCCGGCAAGCGTAGCTTAACCTGATGGATCGACCCGTGCGGCTGTCATTACTTAGCCACAAGCTCCTTCATTGCTTCATATGTTCGATAAATTTGTCTGCTCGACAACGTAAATAACGCAGTGAATGTTGTTGTACTGTTAAAATGAAACCGATTCCGATTGATAGTGTGTTACACTTACACAATTGCCCCACGATTTATAGAAAACTTTTATGTTATTTGAATTACCGAAATGAGAAGATTTTTTTAAGACCGCAAACTCTATCTTTGTGCCTCGGAAAGCACGTTAAGCCGTTGGTCCCGGCTGTCGTTCGTGGATCTTTGCAGTCGTTACGGGTCGTCAGAAGCCTGAAAGTCTGACAACCAGTCTTACCAAGGGGTATCGTATTACCCAATAACTGGGTTGTGAAGGTCAGATAGGCAGTCGCTCCATGTAAAATACTAGTATTCAGCTGCATCCGGTTAGATTGGAAGCCGACCTAAAGATATTTGGGAATAGGCTGGGCAGATGATGATGATGATAATTGTCTACCTTCCATCTTCCAACATAATACCTAACAAAAAAATCTACATTATCCAATTGCATAACAAAGGAATTTAAAAAATTTACCTACCTACAGATATAAATAAACCGTGTGCGTTATGAAAAACTCGATTGTACCCGCATCTACTTAAGTTGTATCTATTCATACAAAGCGTGCAATGGCAAGGTGAAGATTTTCGTCAGCTTGCTGACGTCAGCGATCCCTTATTATAATAGTTATCGCTTACTTATCACCTTTATTACCACGACTTTCTGGAAAGACACTTGCAATATAATTTATTAATGACTTTTAATTACATACGGGCAAAATCTACGGGTCTTAAATGCTAAGGCTAGGCATATTGATTCCTGTTACTTCAAAAGAAGTAACAGGAATCAATATGCCTAGCCTTTTCCCAAATATGTTGGGGTTGGCTTCCAGTCTAACCGGATGTAGCTGAATACCAGTATTTTGCATGGAGCGACTGCCTATCTGACGTCCACAACCCAGTTACTGGGTAATACGATACTTTCGGGCTTCTGACGACCCGTAACGACTGTCAAAGATCCACGAATAACAGCCGGGACCAACGGCTTAACGTGCTTTCCGAGGCACGGAGGAGTCTCGGTATGTAATGATGGTCACCCATTCACTGACCAACCCCGGCAAGCGTAGCTTAACCAGACGGATCGACCCGTGCGGCTGTTATTACTTAGCCACGAGCTCCTTTTGAAGTAACAAGCATTAGGTACTTAGTCGATATTTCTGACGGCTATTTCACGGGTGACATGATCTTATATAAAAACTTTTTTACAAAAAACAAAACCGACTTCCAAAAAAAACACTACAAAGTGAAAAATAACTTTAATTTCGGAAGTCGGTGTCATTGGATCTGTATTTTAGGTTTTTGCCCCCGACTTCCGAAATTAAAGTTATTTTTCACTTTGTAGTGTTTTTTTGGAAGTCGGTTTTATTTTTTGTAAGAAAGTTTTTATTTTTCACTTTTTAGTGGGTCAGTTTGTAATTTATCTAAGTTACAATAACCCATTGTCAACTGCTCATCACGTTTTACAAAATATTGCTTTTCCCGATGCAGGGACGTTAATTGTTCAGGAGTTCTCCTAGTAAGAACCAGGAAAACTGGAGCTCATGGTGAAGTCACCATCACCATTATGCATTTTGACGAGCATAAACCATATTAAAGTAATCGAATCGCAACCTGTGATATACTTAGATATAATTGAGTATTTCCGATGGCCATCTGTGGTCTTCATCATCAGTTCCAGTTCACCAAAAGGTACTTTCCGAGAGCAAATGCACGAGTTACTATAAAAAATACCGAAATCGATATAAGTGTGCCCATATAATTTGAGGGTTTCCCTCGATTTCCATGGGATCCCATCATCAGATCCTGACTTGATGATCATGGGACCACTTGGGAAGTATACCCTTTCGAACAAAAAAGAGAAATCCAAATCGGTCCAGCCATTTTTGAGTAATCGGGGAATATACATTTAAAAAAAAAAAAAAAAAAAAAAGGTTCCGACGAATTGAGAACTGTTTTGAAGTCGGTTAAAAAGATTCGTAGCAGAGACCTATTTACTATCAAAAATTTGCAGGTTACTCTTTTTTTCCTGGGGAAATCATCATGCCTCATATAGTAGTAGATACTGTCCGTCCAGTGTGAACGGAGGAATAGGTCGGATTCCTCTTGGCTAAAACAACACCGTGTTCCTCGCTCCTCCTACAAGTAAGTTTAGTAAATGTTGACAAAAACAAAAACCGGTCAAGAGCGAGTCGGACTAGCGCACCAAGGGTTCCGTACCAACATTTATATGTAATGTTTGTCGTTGATTTCTGAAAAACTGTGCTATTTAGATACATCGTTTTATTTTTCCTGTAATCTATACATAAACTTCTATGACATAGAATAATTTCAGATTTTTCTCTATGCAAACTTCGGAGATAAGAGAGAGGAACGGTATTTTTTTAACATTTTTCATCAAAAGTGGAAAAGTATAGGGCCTAAAAAAAAGAAAAAAATGTTTGTGAATGTCCAAACAGCGTTCTTTCATATCCCACATGGGCTCGTAGCCCTACTTCGAATTTGTAAGACCCCCTTTCAGTCCCTGTTGCAAAAAAAACATATATATTTTTATTTCTTTTTTATTTGCAAAATAGTTGGGCAAACGTGATATCTCAAGAACTACTAATGCTATCAACTTGAAATTTGGAACAGTTTTAGATGACGCGTCATCTAAAACTGTTCCAAATTTCAAGTTGATAGCATTAGTAGTTCTTGAGATATCCAGCTGTGACAGACAGACAGACTGTCACACCATAAGTTTTTCTTTTTACCATTTTGGTACGGAACCCTAAAAATGTTGTAATTTCTCTCATCACCAAAACCAACCAGTAGTAAATCAGAATGTAGTTTCATTGTAATAACCAAATAACACAGTTTGTACAAGAAACAAGAGAATCACTTAGAGACCACACAGTGGTTTACCAGTGATCATAACTTTGTGAGTCAGAACACTAACAAAACAATGTATGCACAAGAAAACCACTATTTAAGTAATGACACATAACACATAATATCACGCCTGTATTCCTTGAAGGGTTGGCCAGAAGTGTACCTAGCATCCACATTTCACCAGTTATGTTTAAGTCCCATCATCCCATGTAATGACGTTCATGGTAATACTAGCCGTTGCCCGCGGCTTCGCCCGCGTAAATGTCGGAAATTATCCCACGGGAACCTTCTACCGGTATGACAAGTATCCTATTATAAACTATCTGTAAGTATACCAAATTTCATCCAAATCCGTTCAGCCGTTGTTGCGTGATTGAGTAACAAACATCCAAACATACAAACTTTCATTTATAATATTATAATATAGTATGATCACAAGTAAAGGACACACCTTCCTGCCTTCTTTTTCCCTTCTGAGATACTTTAAAAACACGAAAAGAAACTGGCCAGTAAGGTTCTAAACTGGCCGTCACAGCCACCTGATGCTGACGTTTTAATCCTAGGTTAGAAGTAGTATCAGGCGACTGTGAGAGCTAAAATATTAATTCTTAATCAAGTATAACAAAAAAAAAACCGACTTCCAAAAATCACTACAAAGTGAAAAATAACTTTGATTTCGGAAGTTGGTGTCTTTCGTTTTTTATTTACTTTCTTTTTTTTTGCCACCGACTTCCGAAATCAAAGTTATTTTTCACTTTGTAGTGATTTTTGGAAGTCGGTTTTTTTTTTGTTAAAAAGTTTTTATTTCTCGCTTTTTAGTGGCTCTGTTTATAATTTGTATAAGTTACAATAGTCTAATGTCAACTGCTCATCACATGTTACAAAATACTGCTTTTCCCGATGCTGGGACGTTAATTGTTGAGGAGTTCTGCTGGTAAGAACCAGGAGAACTCCTCAACAACCGCTCACCACACGCATTGTGTGACGAGCGGAAATTGCTTAGCAACCATATTAAAGTAATCGAATCGCAACCCGAGAAATATTTATCATTGAGTAGTTCCGGTAGCCATCTGTGGTCTTCATCATCAGTTCCACTTCAGCAAGTGGTGCTTTCCGAGAGCAAATGCACGAGTTACTATAAAAGATACCCAAATCGCTATAGGTGTGCCTATAATATTTGAAGAGTTCCTTCGATTTCTCCAGGATCCCATCATCAGAACTGGATTTTGACAAAAATGGGATCATTTGGGAAGTATACCCTTTCCAACAAAAAAATAATTTTTCAAATCGGTTGGCAAGCGATGGAGTTATGCGCGAGCAAACATAAAAAAAATACAAACATCCGAATTGAGAACCTCCTCCTTTTTTAGAAGTCGGTTAAAAATAATTATTCTTAATCATCTTTGTTTTCGTTAACCATCGGCTTATCGTTTTCCTCGACCTTTTTACTGTTGTTTGACAGTGATGCCAGATTGGGGGTATTCCCCCCAAATTTGGGGGTTTTTTATAATCATGGGGGGAAAATTGGGGGGACAATATTTTTGGGGGGATAGTTGGAGGGAAAAAACCGGGGTTGGAGGTAATGGGGATTTTTATTAACAAATCTGTAATCTGGGAAAAGTCAGTCGGTCGCTCGCTTGGTCGGACAAACAGGTTTTTACCGTCAATGGCCATTATGGTCTGGTAAAACGAAGTGTAATAAATCATACTTGGTCTTTGCACCTTGGTGTTTGAAGTTAATGGCACTATCACAACAAAAAAGAAAGAACAAAGGTATAGAAAGGAAAGAAAAAGTGACCATATTTAACAGTACTTATAAAGTTATTGTAGTTATCATAACCTAGATGAAAGCATGTCTCAAGTTTTATATACTTAATAAATTGTAGCTCTGATTATGGTACTACTTGGACTACTTGGACCAACGATTTACACATCATGTAGGTTTATGTATACAGGGTTTATTGGTAATAATGCCGGCAATCAATTAAGGGGATGTAGGAAAGCTCATTTGCAACCAAATGACCCCATATGACAACTATGCAAGCGTCAACCATTTTCGAGTAATTTGACTTTTTTTTTTTACCTACCAAAAATTGTATCGTTCACTAATAAAAAAAAAAATTACCATTTGTGGGGGATTTTTCCTTGAAAACCTAAATTTTGGGGGATTTCGGGGAAAGTTTGGGGGGAACGCTGTTGTTTGACGACGTCAATTCATATAATAACATCTCACCTATGTGAGACATTACTGTGTAATTCACGTCAAACAACAGTCAAAAGGCCGAGGGCATCGATAAGCCGACTAGTCAATTGATAACGTCAATTCACAGAATAACATCTCTCTTATATGAGATGTTATTGTATGAATTAACGTCATTTTTAGGCAAAAAGGCCAAGGGCATCGCTAAGCCGAGACGAGTCATTAATTGATAACGTCAATTCATAGAATAACATCTTACTTATGTGAGATGTTATTGTTTAAATTGACGTCAAACAACACTAAAAAGGCCGAGGGCATCGATAAGCCGACTAGTCAATTGATAACGATAATTCACAGAATAACATCTCAGTTATATGAGATGTTATTGTATGAATTAACGCCATTTTTAGGTAAAAAGGCCAAGGGCATCGTTAAGCCGAGACGAGTAATTAATTGATAACGTTAATTCATAGAATACAGTCTGTCAAGAAATAGTTGAAAATTAATGAGGGCGCTACTATTGCTTACAGGGTATCCCTGAATAGTTTACCTAAATATGTTTGATACTTTTAATTTATGGAAAGAGTTTACTGTTATAAATGTATAATATAAAATAGGTAGTCTAAACTGTTTAGTGGAATTGTTATTTTTGTGTAGTTAAGTGTGAGTGTAGGAAGCCGACCCCAGGATAGTTGGGAAAAGGCTAGGCAGATTGATAACGAAATGGAAGTAGCTAGTTAGTCAATAATGTACACTTGGATGATGAAATAAAACCCTTCCAGCTTTATAACAAAATATTTAATACTTCAAAAAAAAAACAACTACTCAGAAAACGCAAAATCAGACTCCAAATATTCCACCCCAGATATATCCCCTTCATCATCCTCCACAGCGTAGTCCTCCTGGTCAGACTCTTCACTGCTGCTGTCATCGTCTCCGACACGTATAATGAGCCTATCTATGTCCTGGTATAAGAAATTTCCTCGGTCGTAATATTCTTTTTCTAATTTGATCACATGCTCGCAACAACTTTTCCATTCTTCAGGAGTGACTGTACTGAATGCAATTTTGGCAAGCTCTTCCACATTTTGTCCCATCACATTGTGTTCAGCAATTCTTCTTTTTACTATCGCCCATATAAGTTCGATGGGGTTCAGATCACAGTGGTAAGGTGGAAGTCTTACCACTGTGTGCCCATGCTCTCCTAACAGCTCGTCAATATAATACACAGGCTCTGGTTTATGTTGCTTCACCAACATAAGAAGTGAAGGCTTCCGTAGTGTGGCATCAAATGAAATGTTGTTTTCCAGTAACCACAGCTTAATGTCATCTATTTTCGTAGCAGACGTTGGAGCCTGAAATAAAACAAAATTTATGTACTTTTTTGTAATGTTACATTAATCTCTACAAGTAGATATTTTTTTTCAATAAATCAACAAACCTTGTTTGTGACAATTGAGTGATAGGGTGCATTGTCCATAACAATAATAGATGGTTCTGTTAAGTTGGGTATTAGTTTTTCAATAACCCATTTACTGAAATTGTGTGAATTCATTTCTGAATGGTAGTCTTCATTTTTATTCTTACTGGAGAATATTAACAGTGCATTAGGTACAAACCCCTTTGCACTTCCAGCATGGACAATTATCCACCGTTTTCCCTTGGATACATCCTGCTTTATTCCTTTTATGTTAACTGATTGCCAACATTTTCTTACTTTATATGAAGAATGCACGTAACTTTCATCTAAATATATGATGTTTTTTTGAAGTTCTTCAGGCAAATTTCGGTTTTCCAAAATACACCTGAGGTAGTGTTCTCTTTTAGCGGCTATCACAGGTTTTTCAATTAAAGCTGTTCTGTTGGATTGACATTTTTTAAATTTAAAACCAATAGCAAACAATATTTTCCTTAGATGCTCATGACTTCCATCATAGTTTAAATCAGCCTTTACAACACTTAGCAATTTTCTAAGAGTTGGAACTTCTTTTTGTACAGTATAAAAAAACTGAATTTTTTGCCGAATCGCACAAAGGTCAAAATCATCCAATTCCTTTCTTGGTCGACCAGCTCTATGTTTCCCAGGTGATTCGAATTTACCGTCATTTGACATCCCTTGATCTACAATACGGCGAACAGTACTTTCTGATATTCCTGAAATTGTAGACACATATTCAAATTAAACTCTGAAATAAAACTAAAGTGTAAATAAATAAATAAATATCCTTGGACATTTCACACAACGCCATCTAGTCCCAAGCTAAGTAACCTAATGCTTGTGTTATGGTAACGAGATGGCTGATAAACTACTTATATACATTTTTTTTTGTAAATACATACATATTATAGATAGAAAAACACCCAGACCCGGAACAAATACTTGTAGGTCGTACAAATATTTGTTCCATGCGGTAATCGAACCCGCGTCATGCTGCGCAGCAGTTAATCGCTCAACCACTGCGCCAACCGTGCCGTCAAATAAAATGTCATATTTTTTGCAAGTATCAAAATTATTGGTTGACCTATAAGTAAAACATTGTTCATAACCTATACAATATGTAAACAATTCAACAAAATCAAGTCCCGATTCACAGTAATTTCGTGAAGTCATTAAAACACGTTCAGATAAAGTAAATAAGCACATTTATAAGATACACATACCAGTCATTTCAGCTGTTCGACCGTAAATATCATGTAATTCAGAAAGACATTTTCCGGCATTATATTCTGCTAAGCATCGCAGAAAAACTTTAAAAACCACTTTCCTTGTACCACTTTTATAAGTCTTACCCATTTCTCTTCGACGAAAGTCACATTCAACTAAGTTTTTTATGGAAAATGCAGAAATCACCAATTTGTTGTGATTGGTTTTGACTAATTTGACAGCTATATACTTTTTAATCAGTGTTGCCGGGCAAGGAGAAATTGTAGTTCCCTTTGAATACATTTCATCTCTTTTTTGACAGACTGTAACATCTTACTTATGTGAGATGTTATTGTTTAAATTGACGTCAAACAGCACTAAAAAGGCAGAAGGCATCGATAAGCCCACTACTCAATTGATAACGTCAATTCATAGATACTAACTTAGGAATTAGGATAAAAAGGTCAGCATCAGGCGACTGTGAGGGCCAGTCAAGAACCTCGATGAATTCCCGGCCAGTTTCTTTTTCGTGTGTTTAAAGTGTCTCAGAAAGGAACGGTTTCATGATGATACTTCTATATTAGAGATTGACCTCCACTAACCGTTTCCTAATAGTATATTATTAGAACCCTTTTTCATCTATTGTTCCTGGCCATAACGGATAGATACCCGCGGTATCCACAACTTGTTTTAGGACTAATTTTTCAATCGTCAGTTAACTTTTATTTATGGAATAAATATGGCCGTTTGAAAGATTTTGTTTATTAGTCAGATAAAAGTTATCTGACTATTGCAAAATCAGCCCTTATTCGAGTTCTCTATTTATTATTTTGTTATTGTGTACTTATTCAGGTTTACTTTTCCGCGTAAGTATTGGAAAATACTCATTGATTTTGCAGGACAATAAGCTAGGTAATTCAAATATAAATTCATGCAAGAAAGTAGTCTTTAAAAAACAAAAATATTATGTTTTAATTAATGAATCGACTACATGGAATTATTGTGTAAGCAATGATAAATTTGGAAACTTCTCAAATTCACCTCCCAAGTTCTTATTAAGTACATTAAGAATTTGGGAGGTTGAGCGAAAATAAGAACCGCAACATATTTCCGCGTACCGTCACCAATAATTGCACTAAGTTAATGGTATCATTTCGTCAAGTAGCGTGATGCGGTCAGAGTAAGTTAGATTGATATATAAAGTGTGGCAGTTGCGCGTACGCACACAAACTCCACGATGTTCTCAAGCCGGCTGATCGTGTGCTCTGCGCTGATGGTGCTAGCGGTTGCCGCCCCGGAACCGGGAAGTAACGACATACAACAAATTGTAAAAGCACGTGAGTGATTTTTTTTTTATTAATTGGTATTTTTGAAAAAAAATGTGAGCAAAATATATTTTAAAGTGAAAATGTAGGTAGTGCAGTTGTGATATGCAGGTATATTTTTGTTTCGGAAATATTAATTATAAAATTAAATTGTTGTTGATACAGAAACCGTTTCGAAAAACCCGGTTTATTTTTGTTGAATTGTTGATAAGTATTCGACAAATGAAAAGCGGTCGATAAAAATTAGTGAAGGTAATTTATAAGATAGTGCGATAAAACAAATCCTGATTACAAATATCAGAGTTTTTCTTTTCCAATAAAAACAGTACACAACAATTTATGAAATAATGTGATAGTGATGTTTTAAAGTAAGTTTTAAATTGAAAATATTTAATAAACAGTGAAAAATGCAGTTCTGTACGAATAATAATCTTATGTTATTTTTTCAATTAATATTTCATTTAAATCAGAGTTCTGCCAGTGAAAGTTGTAAGTACCTACATAAATAATAGTATTTTGTAGGTAGTGAAAAAAATGTGTTTACTGTTAACTGTTTTTGTAATGGTAAAACTAGGTCTGTTGAATCATACAGAAGAGTGACATTTAATTTTAGGTAATTACTTCGTATGAACTAGCCAAAAACAACTTTGATCCATAAAGTAAGTACTATACAGCAAATTACTTATTGTTTATTAAAAACTCGTGACTAAGAATAACAACCGCACGGGTCGATCCATCAGGTTAAGCTACGCAGGCTGGGGTTGGTCCGTGGATGGGTGACCATCTTTATATACCGAGACTCCTCCGTGCTTCGGAAAGCACATGATTTCCTGAAAACGATCAAAAAGGTGGTTTTTTAAAGCTGTGTATCTCATAAACCGTAAATAATTTTGACATGTAAAAAAATATGATATTTTCAAGTCCTTTTCGCATACAGTGATGGAAGCCAAAACATAATTAAACATACTTTAATGCACCAAAAAAATCTTTAAACATACCTCCTAATAATCTTTAAAAGCTGTTTATCCCTTCATTAGCAATTATAATTATAATTAAAAATATACCATGAAATGTCAAATTCTAAACTGCATCCAGTGATGGATTACTTTTTATTAAATAGTTAATTTCTAATTTAATACGATTTTATTTGCACTTTTACGACATAATTCCGGTGCGCGTGAGAATCTTCTATCTCGCGCGTCAAACTAGACAGCCATAACGCCATTTCACTTACACATCGAGCTAAACCACGCTTGGAACCAGGGCCTTAATCCGTTGGTCCCGGCTGTCATTCGTGAATCTTTGACAGTCGTTACGGGTCGTCAGAAAGTCTGACATCCACTCTTACTAAGGGGTATGGTATTCCCTGGGTTGTGGAGGTCAGATAGGCAGGAACTCCATGTAAAATACCTACTGGTATTCAGCTGCATCCGGTTAGACTGAAAGCCGACCCCAACATAGTTGGGAAAAGGCTAGGCAGATTGATTTTTTTTTTTTTTGTTTATTTATAAAACATTATGACATGAAGGTTTTCATGATACCTGAACCTGAAATCGTGAAAAAAAAAAAAGCTGTTCCCACTTATATATGTTCGCATAACTCGTCAAAATGTAAGCTGGGAAGTTGAGAAAAGGCTAAGCAGATGATGATACACTTCAGCTTACCGTTTCTTCTGCCTTCGGTAATAGGCCAATGTTATGTAAAGAAATAAATTGGACTATCCATAGCCGAAGGTTTCATGGCTAATCATAGTAGAAAAACTACATTTATTTGTACCGAGGGCATGAAATAGTACAATTATAACTAATTGTCAGCTGAACACACACGTCAATAGTACACGCAATGTAACTAAGCCGTGCGAGCAAACTAGTTGAAATAAACATGGATTTCTGTACCTACTTATTAGGTGCAGCGGAGAAGACAGATTTTTTTTGTGATCGAGTCTGTAGCGCACAAAATGTATGCATACAATGTCTGCATCACTTTATTATATGGGAGTTGATGTCTAAAATCATAACCCTCCTTTGGCTTTGCCGTTGTCGGGTAATTAAGGCTCGACTTGAGGTACATATAGCCATGTCCCAAATGTAAATAAATAATAATAAGTCATTTGAATTTCACATAAATGTTATAATATAAACCAACAATAGTTTATTGGTAGGTATTCGTAACTAAAATAATGACAGCAAAACATAAACAAAACTACCATAAATACCTAAGACAAACTTGTTTGAATGAGAATTATTTCAATAACTTTATCGTGACGTGCTTGGTAGGGGTTTTTTATCAAGACTAGCTTCATGATTTGTCTAATCATATACTATTAAATGAGCAATATTTTTATATATAGGTATAGGTATGTAGCACGTTCTCGAAAACGGATATACGATTTCGATGAAAGTTGCAATAAAGGGGTCGAGCAAAGCTCGGTCGCCCAGATACTAAGTACTTCAGATAATATGATAAAAAAAGTATTTATTGAAGTTTCAATACATAATCAAGAAACCATCTGAAAAAAAAAAATTGACGGTAATTCTTTTTTAATAGTCACTTAGCCTTAAGAATGAATAAATTAATGAAATGCACCGACCCCAGCGTGGTTTTACCAGACTCGGGGCTACAGAGACCATTGCATATCAAGGAGTAGACCGGGGGGCCCGATCACCTTAGCCTTAAGGAAATAACTCTATATCTGAGTGCCCCATTTCTTAAGACAAGCCAGAAGTAGATATTCGCTAGCGGTGACAAAATGTTTTAATCATGAATAATGTTTTGTTGATTAATGGAATTAAAAAGGGACGAACCACTTTAAACTTTGTCAGTTGTTTACAGAGTAAATATACTACCACCAATAAAATCGTTAAAAAAAACCGTTAGCAATGTCCCCATTTGTCCATGAAGTGTATCACAATGAATGAACTGGTTCAAACAACAATACTCTCTTGACCGATTAATGCAAAGCTGATTAGAGTCTATAGAATTTGAGTGCCGTTATCACCAATAACCCGGATACGTTTTGTAACACTCAGGTTGCCTAGCAACGGCGAAATGTTTCCGAAATCTTAAAATGCTGAGATTAAATCAGGTATAGTTAGTGCAATCCACGAAGACGCGCCCCGCTCTTCTTGGTAACATTGTACAAGAGTACACACTAATTACCTATACCTATAGTTAATTACCTTCAATTAGTGTGTATCAACAAAACTAAAACACTAGCAGAATGGTACACACTTACACTGTAAGCGGTTAAGAAGAGCGGGGCGCGTCTTCGTGGATTGCACTAACTATACAAGTTGGCAGTTAGGTTAATTGAAGCTTATTGGGTGGTCTTGCACTTTTTACCCCGTTTGTCTTTTCCTTCGCTTAAAAAATCTTCTTTTCAAACTCATTATAAGGATCGCTTATTTTGGACATCTTTTACACATACTTAATCTTACCTCATAATCATCTAAAATAAGGTTTCAAATAATATTTATTATCTACCTACATTATCTACTGATTATTTCCATTTACTTAGGTACCCGCTAAAAGTTGATCTCCAATATAGGTAACCGCAGTTATTCCCATAAACGACAACGCATGGCCAATGGCCAAAATGCCCATTAACTATTTATACTAGTACTATGATTGACCTTTACCATGAAAATACGAGTACTTGTATTCAGGAGCTATCGACTGAAACGAATTCAGTTTCCCATCGAAGTTACATAATTGCCCTGACGCATGGACATGGTAACAATAAATTGCTCTGATCGTGTTGCGAGCAATTTGTGTCGTTAATAACACATACTAAGTACCTACCTACGTCAATATTAATTGTCATAGGGAAAACTACGTATTTTTTCTGAGATATGATTCCGCTACTTAGTTGTGGGTACAATCAGCTAGTAATTATAATTATCCTAATTAAAGATGTCGTTAACGTATGAGAATCCTGCAATGTTATTGTTTATAAGTAGGTAAGTGATTGTTTAACAAAATCAAAACTCATTTATTCAAACTTGGCTGAGAATCAGCACTTTTCGAACGTCAAAATTACAGACAGACCCCCAAAACGGCCGCCGTTCACCACTTCCTAGTGCTGTTTAGCTGGGAAGAAGAAGGGGCGCAACAAACTCCCCACCAGCACAGCTGTCTGTTCAGTTAGAAAAACTTGATGATGATGTAGGTACTTATAGAATTTTCTTGTGTGTGTGCTTTTGTAGTATGCAAAATAATTTACATTACGCAACACAAAACATAAATTATTTGCCGTATGTCAGCACACACCAATATACGAACAAAAAACATCGATAAATATAGTTTTCAATATTTAATTTTGTATTATTTATACTCAAATAAAAATAAAAACTAAAAATTTAAACAGAACGTAATAGGTGGGTAGGTACCTAAACAAAGCTTCCAGGCATAAAGCGTCACTTACATTTAGCTATAAGTATAATAAGGTATAAATAGAAAAAATATATATGACCTACAGAAATAATTTTATCGACGATTTCGAACATTTAATTATGATTGTTGTACCTACCGACATTAAATTGCAGTCAATCATAGTCCGGTCAATTTAGACATTCGAAGTTACATAAAGTCCCAACAAGCTGAATTTCTGTGAAATTGTTCAAAACATAATTATAAACAATGTCTAGAAGTTCCCCATCATTCCCCTCTGTAAGGAAAAAAATTTATTCAAGGTCAAAGGTAAAAAAAATAGTTTTTCGCGATTTTCAGCAAAACGGTAAGTTTTATCATAAAAGTACCTCAGACAAAAATTGTAGATCATAAAATTATCTATAAAAAACGTACCTATTAATACTTTTTTTCTTACGAGCCACCGTTTCTGAGATATAACTATTCAAAAAGTTATAAAAGTTGTTATCGTCATAATATGCACACGTTTCCACGCCACCTATAAGGTAGTGTACTTAGCGCGTTTTTTTAACGTGGTTTCCCCAGTAGGCCTACTCCACGGGTCAATTGTGATCCTGTTTAATGTAAAACTATTGCATAATAACGGAAATTTTCAAAGATTGGGAAAGATAAAAGCGATGTAAATTAAAAAAAAGTGTTGAAGTTTATTCGTCTTATTCGTCAGTTTCAAATTCTTGTTCTTCTTCTTGATCTTCTTCTTGTTCTTCTTCTCCTGCTCCTTCTTCATCTTCATTTTGGATGCAAGTAAATTGCGTCAATAGCGATGTATCGCATGATACTTCGTCGGAGTCAAACGAATCCTCCATTGTTTGTGATTCAATATTAGAGCACGACCGGCCTTGACAATTTGTGCATGTCAAAGAACAAGACAGTCCGACTTTTTTGCACCACATTTAGCACTGCATCCCTTTTTGCAGTTGCAAAAAATAGTGTTCAGGAGTTTTTCCGGCGCAGGTGGAAGTAAAGTTTGAACTGGCTCTAATATATTGTTGACCAACTTCCAACCCCAGTCTGTAGGGTCTAGCTGATAACCAAGCCACACTTGAACTTGGTAATATACTCGAAAAAGATGTTGGTGAGCAGCAACTGAGGTTGGAGGAAGACAAGCTAATTGAACTTGTTTTTTATTTTTAGTATTTTTAACGAAACATGCATATCGATGCTTATCTAAACAGGTAGTTTTTTTAGGAGCTCCGTACATAGAAAGAAGAAAGCGGATGCCGTTGGTAATAACTTCTTGTTGAGTTGAACTTCAGCTTCTTTTTTTTTTTAATTTTTTTTTTTTTTTTTTTAATATAACAACTCTAGATGTATATACGTGGCGTACTCATGTATATTATGACGATAACAACTTTTATAACTTTTTGAATCGTTATATCTCAGAAACGGTGGCTCGTAAGAAAAAAAGTATTAATACGTTTTTTATAGATAATTTTATGATCTACAATTTTTGTCTGAGGTACTTTTATGATAAAACTTACCGTTTTGCTGAAAATCGCGAAAAACTCATTTTTTTTACCTTTGACCTTGAATAAATTTTTTTCCTTACAGGGGAATGATGGGGAACTTCTAGACATTGTCTAGAATTATATTTTGAACAATTTCACTGAAATTCAGCTTGTTGGGACTTTATGTAACTTCACTCTCATTTTTTGGTCTAAATTGACCGGACTATCAACAATGATACGAGGAATTATGTTGCTATAACGGTAGCGAACCTATTAGGTATTATGAAATATCTAAATGTCAGTTTAACTTGTTTTTCCTCTTAATTCTGATGTCACGGACACAAAACCTATAATACCTATTAACTATCTACTCTTTAAAGTCAAACTGCGTTCGAATTAACACTTTTTTAATGAAACCAGTACCTACTCAGTATTATACAGTGTGAGTCTTCATAAAGTGCACAAAAAAAACAATCGTCCCTTACTAAATTTCAATGCCTACTTGACCAAATGTCCCATACATTTGGTCAAGTACGCATAACGACTGTTTTTTTTTTCATGATTACGATGTTGGTCCCCGGGAAAAAGTTGTTCAGTTTGATGGTCTGCACCACATCCTTAAGTTTGTGCACTTTATGAAGACTCGTTATATACTTATAAATGTAGATACTCATACTTTCACTGATATGTAGATACTTAGATCGAGGACAAAAGTTCAGTGAATCACGTCCAAAATAATCAATTACATATTTATATAATGTATATTTCTACCTACGTACACACGTACTAACTAAGTACCTATGTATGTATTTAAAAACTTATGTCTTCACTTCTGTTTCCAGCCAATGTGGCGTCAAAAGCCGATGCGGACCCAAAAGCCACAGTTCCTACG
Source organism: Cosmia trapezina (assembly GCA_905163495.3). Lineage (NCBI taxonomy): Eukaryota > Metazoa > Arthropoda > Insecta > Lepidoptera > Noctuidae > Cosmia > Cosmia trapezina. The sequence goes on from LR991029.1 coordinate 21,373,139, forward strand.
ACCACCGTCCCGGCGCCAACCGTCACTCCGGTCAGCGTCCCTCCTCCGAAGCCTGTGAACGAGCGGTTCCCTCATGCCGTGCTCTTCGGAGGCACCTGCGGAGGAACCATCATCAGCCCCACGTGGATCCTCACCGCTGGACATTGGTAAATATTGATACACATAATATATTCATCTATATACTAGTCTCTTCTAGGGTTTAAAAAGTAGCATGTCGCTGAGGCCTCCTCGCGCACTGTGCGACCGAGACCGTGACGGTTGCAGTGGCCAACATTTTAAAACGTAAAACGTTGGTCGCTGTCACCAAAGTTGGGGAAGTGGTCCTTGTTGTCGTCCAATCCGCGGTAGGGCTTACGGTCTGCCGCTTACCAAGCCTCAGGTTCCCAATGTTTCTCTATTATTGCTCAAAGATGACATGAGAATTATGCTATAATAATATTCAGAACAAAATATAATATCATTGGGAATCTATAGTCAGCAATAATGTTGGATTAGACATTAGATACGCCTCTTAAAACTCCATTTATGACAAAAACTTATTTAACAACGACGTAGCGTTGGCGGCGTCGCGACGGTACCATCTTCAAAAAAACTTGATATCATGTAATGGCCAATTAGTGGCAATTAGCAAACAGTTTATGGTCAAATTACTCGTGACTTGTTTTTGCCAATTTCCAGAAATCTTAATAGTACTTATGGCAATTAGTGGGTAGTAACTAAATATTCTAAGTGGATACTGGATAGGTATAAGGAACGAATGAAGTTCAAAGATATACCTACCTACTTATTGTATATTACAAGATATTGTCATAATTCAGTATATTTCCCTCATTCTCTCTTTTCTCGTGGTAAATAATGTTTACAAAACACAACGTATAGCGAAACGTTTACTGAAATATTAGGAAATGCTATGTAGGAATCGATCTCTGGCACTTACAACAAGTAACAATATTGATAAATGAAATAACACAGCTGACTGCTTTTTGTTAGGCCCAGTTGTGCCTAAAGAAATTACATTTTAAATTACAGTCAAAAAGTTACATCAATATTTCTCTCGTAACTCTCTAACTTTGCAAAAACATTTAGCATTACTTATTCCTCAAACAAAATCAATGCCTTCCTGTGTCCTCTCGCCTTCGTATATAGGGTCTGCGATAAATACCTGTACCTATAGCCTTATCTTCAAAGCAAATGCTATAAACCATGACCTCTTCACTTCAATGCAAACTGTTATCTTTCATATTAATGTTTAGGCATAAACTCATCGTGTAAAGGTTAGATGTCAATACCAGAGGAAACAACTATTAATATTTTAGACAAGTTGGTAATAAACAGTATTAATAATTGTTTCTTTGTTTCAAGTAACTTAGCAAAGTGAGTCATACAAGGAATCTTATGACAGTTATAAATTACAGCACTTACTCAAAATAGAAGCAAGTACTTAGTTAATCTTTATTTTAGATAAAGCTGGTGACTGGTGGACTGGTGGTAAATCTTAAGAGGGCTGTCGCATTTTGTCGCCTCTCGCTCACACGGGACAAAATCTTTAAGATTGTTAAATGACAAGATGATTTTTTTGAAAAATGTAATCAAATTGATAACATTTTTCAAAAAAGCATCATTTCATTTAACATTCTTAAAAATTCGGGACCGTGTGAGCGAGAGAGGTGACAGCCCTGTTAATTTCAGTTATCTCTGAAGTTTTTGAGCTGTTTATTCACTAGATGAACTACCTATGTAAACGTTTGTTGTAAGATATTAATATACTCGGACATACCCGACGACCTTACAATCTTGAAGTCTAGGACTACTCATGTGAGTGATACAAGGGTATTCAGAATACTAGTCAGTTTAAATCTTAGAATAGATGATGTACTGAGCATTCCGTATTCATTGCAAATGAATACAGACCGAAAGCATGAGAGAGACAAATCGAATTTGCGGCCAGTACTTGTCTCTTTAGTACTATGGGTACCTATTGGCCCCAAATTCACTTTATCTCTTTCTAGAGAGTGGACAGTGGTCACTTTAGTGAGACTAACGCCAAACGACGCTAAGTCCATTCTCTATGTATTTGGTTTAACTCGAGAGCATCTTCTTAACTCTTCATCTGTCTGACTAGAATTTCACTTCCTGATCGGTAAACAGCTTTTAGTTCCTATAGGCAATGCCAAAAATAATGGAAGACATCTTCAGCATAGCTTTTACTCTGTAACTTTTAAAATAAACCTAAATTATTATTTTTTTTTATTCACTCTCATTTCAATATAATTCTTCGTAAAGCGGACTGGTTCCGTTTAGTTGAATACAGCCCACACGATATTAAGATGGATGTCATGTGCACGCATAACAAAACATCTGGGTTTTCCTTGTTCGTCATAGTATGAACGCTGCGCATATGTTCCACCGTGTAACCAGTTATTATACATTTGTCGATAAACAACACACAAAGATGCGTGACATGATCGTTTAATCGGCAAAGGTAAAGATCTAATTTTACTTGGGAAAAAATAATCACAAAAACATTGTCGGGAAATCGCAATTTGGCTTGGTATTTTCTGTCCGTTATCGTAAGATCTTCTCTATTGTAACCAAAAGTGAATCAAAATGTTCAAAACTAAGTAAATGATGTCTGGTTCTAATTCACAGGAGAGGAATGCACATCGGGTATTCACTCAGAAATAAAACTAGAAAAACGATCAAAACTTGTGTCCAACAATTAATGCGTTAATAAATTAGTATAATAAACACATTCTACATACCTACTTTTAAAAATCTGTCAGAGCAGGTAGCTAACATAAAAAATGTCTTTATCACCTTAAGCCAGACCACAGTTAGGTGTTGGTAGGTACCTACCTAAAGTCTGCTAAGATAGGTATGCCTTATACTTAAGCACACACAAAGATCCGCTTGTTCTTCTCTCTCGCCGATTCACAAAATTAGTATTACATGATAAGAATAGTGAATATTAATTTTGGCCAGTCAGCGGTGGTAGCAGAGCTAGGGTGTGCTAACCATAGCTTCATATTCATAGAGGCTATTCTAATTAATACACATTTTTACAATATGGTCTCAAGCCTAGGAAAGGGCATGTAAACAAACAATAACTGAACAACCGCCGCGACTTACGAGTTGTAGGTCGTAGTTTCGAATCCAGACAGGCGCTTTGCTTTGTGAAAATTGTTTTATCGCCCACCACTACTCTCAAAACGGTGAAGGAAAACATCGTCAGGAAACCGAATACCTATATATTTACAAATTATATATATTTTTACAAATTATTTACAAATTGAATCTGTTATTTACCAAAATTTCAGGTCTGTGCAACGCTTAGTTTCTGAGATCTCCGTGGCCGCGCGGTTCTCCGCGTTTCGATGGCGCGGCCACGTTCAAACCCTTCTAACTTTTTAACCATAGCTTTGACAAATTTGTGGTTTTGGGAGTCAACTTTTACAAATTGTTACAAAATGTTGGCATAGTTTTTTTTTTAACGCCATGGCCGCGGTTGAAACGAATACAATATTTTAAAGGTATTAATATCCTGTTGCAGCATTACCTACACGTATAAATAAACAGACATAAAAGTCAATACTAATTAGGTAGGTATTAGATAATATCCCTACCACTTTGAAATACCACCACGTGTTTAATGCCTGGCTTGAATAAACTATCCGTTATAGGTAAATGTACTCTTAAATGAAACACTATTCATACTCCGTAGTATTCTTTAAATAAAATAATACTTACTTAGATTATTGTAACACAGCGTCATGAATAAAAATCATACTTAATACTATAGAATGTTTGTTTAAATTCACGTCCGTTTTGGTGTTTAGTGGTTTCCAATAACATAGTGACTGAATCTTATTTATATAATATTTTTATCACTGTACCGTGACTCTAGATAACCCCGGTTCCTTGAACACGTGAAACTGCGACATTGACCAATGATAGTGTAGTAGCAGCGTAGTTATTTACTGCCTGAATTATTTGATTGTCCCACTGCTGGGCAAAGGCTTCTTCTCATACAGAGAAGTCACGAGCATTGATCACCACGCTGGCTCTAGACGGGTTGGTGATTTCAGACTTATATTGGAACCAAATTAAAGAACATATTCTAGCGGTAAATGAGTTAATTTATTTTAATAATTTTAAAATAAGCTAAAATAACTTAAAAATATAATATCTTAAACTAAAACTAATAAAAAACTAAAATATGGCGTCGCAAAATTCCTCCGCATCGCTGTCGACTTATATTAAGTATAAGTCCAGGTTTCCTTACGATGTTTTTCTTCACCGATGCCAGTAATGTCTAAGATAAACTCAGAAAGTACATGAGAATTAAAAAAGTCACATTGGTACTTGCCCGGATTTGAAACCACAACCTCGTGTATGAGAGGCCATCACGACCACGACATTCAATCAGAATATTGTGTTTAATAAAATAAATAACACAAATTCGTCTCTGCAGAACCATTGGTTCGAGCCATGAGCTGATGAGCTTTCACCTAGTTGCCAAATAATACGGACTGTAGAGAAAAAATTTGCCATCTGTTTTCTGCTGTCATGCAAAAGGACAAAAGAAAAATTAATGCAACAACACGTAGGTATAATAAAATCACCAGTATTCACACTACCAGTTTCCTATATAGGAGCGGGTCTACTATTATACCGTATCGAATGCCGAATCATCGAATATCAATTGATCGACCACGATTAATCGAATTTATCAATGTGTTCATTTTATGGAATTAAATCGAATTCTCAATAAATCGTACACCCAATAAATAAAATATCTCATGTTTGTTTAATGAAGCGTTCAACGCATCGTATTCATTGTATAACACTCGATGTATTGGGTGTACGATTTCATTGAGTAAACGGCGACGCTACGACAACGCCAAGACAAAGCTACGTCGCTGCTATGACAACGCTACGGTAAAGCTACGACCTGGCTACGGCAATGTTACGATATAGCTACGACGTTGCTACGACAACGCTACGGTAAAGCAACGACAACACTACGAAAAAACTGCGATAACGCTACGGTAAAGCTACGACCACGCTACGGTAAAGCTACGACTTTGCTACGAAGTTGCTACGACTTTGCTACGAAGTTGCTACGACATCGCTACGGTAAAGCTGCGACCACGCTACAAAAAAACTGCGATAACGCTACGGTAAAGCTACGACCACGCTACGGTAAAGCTACGACTTTGCTACGGAAAAGCTACGTAGCTAAGACAACGCTACGACGAAACCACAACGGGGCTACTTTAGTATACAAACGATAAGGCTATGTCCACGGGACACAGAATTCGTTTTTTTAAATATCTTTTGACACTAATATTCAATAATTATAATTTATAATAAGTAAACGATCAGTTTTCGATCAGGAATTTCTCAGTAGCAGCCCGGAGTCTGGGTTTGTGCCCATCCGGTTGATGGTAATAAGCTCGTCCTCTGTTACATGGGACTTCAACATAGCTGGTGAAATGTGGGTGTACGCACGGCTACAGATCTAGCTACACATTTCCAGTATAAGCTGATCTTGCATTGTTTATGGTTTTCTTACAGTGAGAGGTCAGTGTAAACTGGAAATATAGCCGTGTGTACCAAGTGTGCACCTCAGCCTAACCCTTCGGGAATCTCAAGTGTGATGTATGAGTACTCATCAATACCTACACCATGCGTTGAACGCTCGATTAAATAAACATTCGATATTTAGAACACTCGATGTTCGAGAGATTCGCTCGACATTCACTCGACATTCGATTAATAGTGGTATATCAATTGATATTCGATGATTTGGCATTCGATATGGCTTAGTAGGGTTTAACTTAGTTTCTGTTCATTTTTGTATGCAGATTTGAAGCAACTTCAGTTCACGCGTTCTCAATTTGTACTTGCGCAAGCTCCGATGCCAAACGTGTCTATCACATTGGATATCCTGTTGATTCTTGTTGTGTTTGAGTTGAGGCTGACTGTACAGTCAGCGTGAACAATATTCATTTTCATAGTTGTTTAGATCATTTTGAACAGTCTGTTCGTCCCGATATTATTGACGCTGTCTGTACAATCACTAATTTTAATAAGTAGATGTTGGTAGTTTGGTACCTGTCTGACCTACCTATGTCCTAGATATTATGAATAAACCCGTTAAATGATTATGACTAAAAAACAACCGGAATTCTGTGCTTGACTAAAAGTATTTAATATTTTGAATGAATGTTGGACAATGTAGGTATGTCGTTATTTATAGTAGAGTAGATAGCTATGTAGATATTATGAGGGTAGGTGAATCCTAAGATCCTAACTAATATTATAAATGCGAAAGTGAGTTTGTTTCTTTGTTTGTACGTTTTCACGCTAAAACGGCTGAACGGATTTGGATGAAATTTGGGGTAGACAATAACCTGGTATCATGTATACTTATTATTCCGATATTCCCACGGGATCGAGTTTACGTAGGTGAAACCGCGGGCAGCAGGTTATTAAAAAAATATTTTGATATCTCACGAGTATCGGACTCCCACTTGGCTATTTTAATTTAATCATTCGGCATTGGCATTGTTGAAGATCATATTCACTATCTTTCGAAGCGCCACAATTAATACAACTACCTATAAGTTACAAACGTCACCATCTGTTTTAAAATAAAGAAGCTAAGTACAATGATATATTACCTCACGTCATTGGCAAAGTATACTTTTGTTTTTTTTTTTTTTGTTAGCCTACATGGTGTCCCACTGTTGGGCAAAGGCATCCCCTTTTTCTTCCAACTATATTTTTATATTGATATAAAAAAAAATATGAATACTTAATTAAATTAATAAACTTTGAATCGTAGCAGGTGGCGTTGTGTAGTTTCTGCCTACCCCCATGGGAAGAAGGCGTGAGTTTATGTGTGTATCTAAGTTATAGATATATTTTCTCCATAGAAGGTAAACCAGTAGGCACCAGTTTTATAATCTATGTACAATTTTGGTAGGTACCTACCTAGTTTAACATGGATTGTATAACTTTGGTACCTTTTCAGTCACTGGTGCCACTTTCAAACTTCCTCTTATGAACTCATTTCTTATTCTATCCATTCGTGTAACACCACACATCCCTCTTAGCATTCTTATCTCAGCTGCATGCAATTGCTTTTCATTCATCCCTTTTGTGGCCCAACATTCTGATCCATACAAGACAGCAGGTCTAACCATTGTTTTATATAATATCTTCCCCTTAAGTTTAAGGGGAATGCGGGAGTCGCAGATTGTTCCCGTGACCTGCCGCCATTTCATCCACTTTATCCAATAGAGATAAAGTTTAATTTTCTTAATTGTTGAGATCATTTTGAACAGTCTGTTCGTCCCAATATTTTTGACGCTGACAGTACCTACTGGTTTATCAAGAAAAGTGATATTAGACATCCACGCTTAGAAACATAGTACAGAACCAATATTGGCCAAATTCTAGCCAGTCTAGGTCTAGGTTTAGAATTTAAATGTGCTGTCAACCGGAACTCAGAAACTGAACAATGACCAACGGAATAATAGCTTTTAGGAATCAACAAAATTGCATCAATCAATTTAATTTGAATGGCTTGGCCATGAACTTGCACTTAGGTACACTGCCACATAATGAAAATTGAATAAATGAAATAAAAACTAGCCCATTCGGTAACCTGTTGAGATTAAAACGGCTTGCAGTTTTAAAAATTAATTCGGCTAAAACCGCTAGGTACCTAAATCGAAATCAAATTACAACAAATTCTTCAAGGACAGCCTTAATGACAAGTTATGAAGGTACTTCAAAATCATCATCTGTCTAGCCTTATCGCAACTATTTTGGGGTCGCCTTCCGGTCTAACCGGATGCAGCTGAATACCAGAAGTATTTTATATGGAGCAACGGTTATCTGACCTCCACAAACCAGATAATGCGTAACACGATATCCCTTGAGGTACCTAGGTACTTTAAAATACTTTTACAAAATTGCAACAAAATCCTTTCGTTTCCAGCACCCTCTTCACCGGCGGTCGGTACATCCTGGCTGGTACCAACAACACAGAGAACGATAGCGGCGTCACCCGCCACGTGAAGAGACAAGTCATCCACCCGCTCTTTTCCGTGGGTCCCTACTGGCTCGACGCTGATGAGTTCAACCTCAAACAGGTCAGGAAATATTGCCTAAATAGGTACCTAAAATTCGCAAACAAATATGTCAGCTAGAACACTAGCAAATGGAATAGATATAGACCACTGGGCCAGAGATTCGAGCTAACCAGAAGATACCACATCTGGGTAGTGGGCTTGTGGGCTAAATAAAAACGTCAAGACAAGAGATATGCTAGGAACCTACCTACTTAAAAATTGTAGTAAACAAAGATTAGCAGGTAAGTAAATTAATATGCAACCGGTGTCGAACAATAGTTTTCCTGAAACCTCGATATAAACAACAACAGTTGGAACAGTCGAGACTCATGCATGAGTCACATTCAATTCACAAGTCATCCTAACCCGATTACCTAATCAGAATTGAACGTTTTTGTTCGTTCCTGTTTTTCAAGAAAGACCATTCCTTTTGGGGTCTTTGTTCCTACGTAAAATGTGGGCACATTTCCTTTGTATACGAACTCGTAAGACAAAGAGTAGGTACATACCTACCTACCTATTCGAACAAAGTAACATAATGATGAATTTCTGAGCTGAACACGTCTCGTCATCGTCGTCTCGTCGTATAGTTTTTTTTTAAGGAGCAAGTTTTGCTCCCTAAAACTAATTAGCCAAGCGCACATTGCAGCCTCAACGGAACGTAGCGCAACGCATTTTCATAGGTACAGAAAACTGCGTTGCGACGTGCTGTAGTGTACCGCCACCACCACTTTTCGACCTTATTGCTAAGGTAAGAAGGTTGAAAAGTGGTCCACCGCAAATGTCCGCGATGTACGATAGTGATGGAGCATTTTTTCAATGCGTTGCGTTGCGGTGCGGCCTGCTCCATGCTGCTTTAGCTTTAAGGTGCTACCCCGAGCAAAACCTTGCAATATTGTGTTATTCAGAGGCTATTAACTCATTAATTATGAGAAATATACAAGCACATTATTTATGTTCGATATCCTAACATATTTGTTTTTGTGTGTGTTATTCTTATTATAATTTATAAACTTATAATTATAATACATTTTAAAATCTCCTTGTAAAAAAGTACTATAGTAACTATTAGTTGCTAGCAACTTTTGCTAAAGGCTACTCATTTGAGGATTACACAAATTGATCGATAATATTAAAATCGAAATAATTCACGTTTAATTTTATTTCAACAGATCGCTGTTCTTTTTTCATAAAATAATTCCAAAAATTGTTTGATGCTATGATAAAGGCGCGTGTGGAGGGAGCGGGACAGAGCGGGTCAGAGCGGCGGGACAGAGAAGGACCGAATGCTCAATGTCGCTGCTCGAGGAAGCGCCTTAACTCCTCCAAACTTAATATAACCTTATACTGCTAGAAATTGACTAGCTTTAGCCTAGCTTTTAGCGAACGTCAGCTAAGACTGCAGACATAAAACTTTTCTTTTTACCATCAACATTGCATTACAGGTGGCAGCTCGTTGGGACTTCCTACTGGCCGAGCTGAGCGAGCCATTGCCCCTGGACGGCAAGGTCATGGCCGCCGCCAAGCTGGACGACCAACCCAGCCTACCTGCTGGACTCAACGTTGGATACGCTGGCTACGGCACTGCCCACTTCGGGGTCAGTATCTCATTTCTATAATTAAGTAAAGATTTACAGGATCAAAGCTATTTATTACGTTTGGAGAATGTAAAAGAACAAGTAACGTTAAAAAAGAAAACGAATAAACTTACCTGCTTAGGCTACCTACTTATTTTTAAAATTCGGCGAAATGTACATGAAAATTCCAGCGTCGTAGTAGGTACTAATCTAGCAGAAAGTACCTACTAACATAATAACTGTCGTAATACTAATAAGGCGATTAGAACTAGCAGTTTTATCATTGATCAAATCACCGAGGTGACCGAGGTTGATAAATACCTACCTATTGCAGCTGTATCCTAGAAATTCAAGAGACCGTGTCCGTGATAAAACCTTCTTTTTGACAACGTAACAACCGCATCGCAGCTATGCCTTTCATTTATCAATTCGATCTGAATAACACCTAATTTTGAAAGTGATTTTAATTCGTTTCAATTTTTTTATGCAAACTTAACTGCTGGGACGAAATCAGTAGCTACCAATGCTGAAAACACTGACACAACAATGTCGTAGTCATCTCATTAATCATGATCCTAACAAAATAACAACCGCAATGCAATTACCATGAATAACGAAATAGTAGCAGATATCTAGTAGATATCTAACGAAATAGTAGTAGGTAAACACTAAAAAACAAAATCACTTAAAAACACACACAAAAACACTTGAAAGCGTGCGATATTAACTTGTTTCCTTCACCCCTCCAGGGTACCATGCGCAGCGAGATGCACGGAATGGAACTGGCAGTGCAGAGTGATGACGTGTGCTCGACCCTGGAGCAGTACAACAATAAGGACATGCTGTGCGTTAAGGGACTGCCGCCGCGGTTCGACTCTGCTTGCAACGTAAGTAACCATCAGCCGTTTCCAGCATACGTGCGCGCGTCGTTGTCTACCAACTATCAAATAACAAGTTAGCATTGAAAAAATCTTAGAACTAAAGGAGGCTCTTTCGCAAAATTACCATATTTTCTAATGTATCAGCACATCAAGCCACCCGAAACTGTCAAATTTTCCAATCAACCTTGAACCTAATGCTTCAGCGATAAAGATGAAAATCTATTAAAGAAATTTGACAGATTGTAGTAGCTTGACGTGCTGGCGTCTCTATTTTGGTACATGCAATCCTTCGTATCCTACAAAATCGATCAAATGCGAGTCGGATTCAAGCTAGGGGTTACCAATATTTTAAGTAGGTATTATTGAGGTATTATTTTATTCAGAGTAGGTACGTACCTATACCTAAATTTATACACGTAAATCAAAATAAAGAACAGAAATTGAATCATTTGCGAAATTTATATTTTGGTGATGGTTTTTAAGGGTCAGCGCACACCAAGAGCAGAGCAGAGCAGAGCATTTTCTGAGACTATTGAAAAATTAATCTTATGACAATTCCATAGATTGCAAAATTAAATCGTCCAAACTTGATGCTCGACTACGCTCGAGCATGCTCGAGCATGCTTGCCGTGTATTGAATTTTGCAATGTATGGATTTGTCATAAGATTAATTTTTCAATAGTCTCAGAAAATGCTCTGCTCTGCTCTGCTCTTGGTGTGCGCTGACCCTAAGTCAACAACAATCAAAGTGGTCATTTTGCGAAAGACCGCAAAAAGTCCCTTTCGTAAATGTACGTAAAGGGACTTTTTGCGACTGATCCCTATGCACTATGCTATGGGCAGTGTTTAGTCGCTTAGGCTTCCAACTCAGACACTCAATAAACATTTCCGAGACGAATTACATAGGTACAATGACCGTCAGAAGGTACTTCGAGAACTGTTCTATTTTATGTGGGGCAAAAAACTACAGAACGCCACGTGACACTAATCATGCACATAAAACGGATTTCCACTTTCTGTACCTATACTCGAGTCTTCCATATGGCCCTGAGAAGTGTTGCTGTGTTGTTGCAATAATAGCGTGTCGAAAGGTCGCTGGCAAATGATGTCGCTGGTATTCCCCAATCAATCCATTAATTTAAAAACCAGTTCGAATTTGAAGCGAATTTGCTCATTTCCTAAAATACCCATTTGCAAGAATAAAGGCTCTTACAGACAGAGGCGATATCGCGTCGCGACGTGTCGCGTAGCGGTGTTGCGACGCGATAATATCGCAATATCGCTCGCGATATCGCTCGCGATATCGCCTCTATCTGTAAGAGCCTTAACATCGATCGCTTGTCAGTTGTAGTTATGTGCTTCATAATTATGTGTGTTACTAATTTTTAACGATGAGTCATTAATGTGGAGCTCACTAGAGTCAAACACAAATCCCGAAGACACACTTCCGTTGTTATTCATTGAACTTTTAAGAAGTTGAATGTTTCTTTGTGGAGTATGTTCTTGAAAACCGGCGCTTCCTCGGTCCCCGACTCCTCCGAGCTTGCGCGCGGACTGTAGGTGCTAGATACTACTTAGGGCCGATTTTACCAGTCAGAATGTCTGACAGTTTTTGAAAAAAACTGTGAATCAAAATTTATTAGCAGGATAACACCTACCTATACCAGGTATCAAAGTTTGCCCGAATGCGCCTAAGAGTGCTTGTTTGCGATTCCAGGGAGACAGCGGCAGCGGTCTAGTTGATGAAAGTGGCAGGGTTATCGGCGTCGCCTCCTGGGTCGAGAACGATGCCCACGACTGCAGCAACGGAGCCCTCGTCGTGTTCTCCAGGGTATCCAGCGTACGCGACTGGATCAAACAAGTCACCAAAGTCTAAGAAGACGTCCACACAGCAACATACCTATACGTATACAACATCAGATCAATATGAAACACTATGTTGACTAGTCAAGTAAAGTTGTTCTCCAAAGAATTTTATTAAGTAACATGATGTGATACAATTCAATACTTAAATTACATGTTTATTTTCATGACAACTGTTGAAGTTAGGAGCTATCGCAGCCTTATTTTGTACTTAGCATTTCTAGTTTAGATTGAAGTACAAAGTTTTATATAATATTAAGCGGTCTGTTTGTGATACATAATGTTATCTGTGTTAGTAAACAGATCATCAAATATTAGAATTAACGACTTAACATAATTTGTTATCTTTGTGACCATATTTTTTTAAATAAATGTAAGTACTTACAAATATTTTTATTTTATTTTTTTTTTGTTGTAAGTAGGTAAGTTGGACCTATTTTGCTTTTCGCACAAGTTCTACAAAAATGTTTACAGTGCCTACATACCTACTTAACCTGATTTTATGATTCAAAGATAAAAATATTGCCGCTACTTATCCTGATTTTATGATTCCAAGATAAAAATATTGCCGCTAGTTCCAAACATGGAAGCAAATATAGGTGTGATTGGTAAATGGGTGCATTTCTTGAAAAGGGTTTTACCGTAGGGTTTTAGGTATATTCCCGATGTCCACCACTGGGGAACAGCGAAAAAACTTTTAAAAATAATTACCGCTGTCCACCACTTCATGGTTAAAGTAGGTCGAATCTGTTCCAAAACCGAATCGCGGTACCCCGACTACGTATTTGGATGCTACCCCTAGAGTGTATTGGTACGTGTGCGTTACCGCAGCCAGAAAATGTCGAAAATCGTCATTTGAATTTTATAGATAATTAGTGCCTCGGCTTCTGTAATTGTACCATCGATTTTTAAATTTGTACCTCTAATAGTTTTTTAGTTATTTGACAAAAACAGTTCTGGCTGGAGTAACGTTACCGTAGCCAGAAGTTTTGTTTATTAATGGGTATATTGAAATAAATTGTAGCCAAATATTTAGTGCCTCAGACGAGGTAAATGTACCAACTTAATTTGTATTTGTATCTGTTATGGTTGCGAAGATATTCAAGATCCTGCTGCGGTAACGTTTACATGTTTGCTGGATCTCTGAAACGGATAAGCCCCCTTTTATAGTATTTTGCACACGACTTCTTATGAGTTAGCTTGAATTTGTTCCTCATTAATAAAACAAAAAAATGGCACCGTTAAGGAGTTATTTAGGTAAATAGAAATATGCTTTAATCGATCCTAGCACTTCGAATAGAAGCTCTAAAGACTTACTTGCAACGTTATGTTATAGCTTATAACTGCCTTCAAATGTACCTGAAGTTTAATTTATTATCCTGTAAGCAATTAATAAATTATGATGAAATTTAAATTTACTTCGAGACATGATGCGCAGCGGTTTTTTAAACCACCGTTTAACCGAGATTCTTTAGGATTTATGAAATGAAAGTTATATCAATAATCAGTGCTTTTATTCAATTTTATGCCTGTACATTTGCAACGTAATCCACTCAATAATTAACGAGATAATCGAAAAATAGTCACTATGGTGTGTGTGACCGCGGTAACCCGGCCAAGTTTCGATGGTTACAGAAAAGCGGCCGTTTCATACATTATGCTAACCTTCTGAAATTTATAGGATAGTGTGGTATGGTTTGGTACATACGCGTACACAAGTGTTAAATAAAAATATGTTTATTTGAGTATTTTTATTTATAAGTAAAATAATCATTTAAAAAAATGCGTAGGTTTGTTTAAGATAATAAGGTATATAGGTTCGCAGATCAACCTTTACTCAACATAATAAATTATCATTCAAGGTCAAAATATACAATTCTAAAAATGTCCAACGGTGTCAAAATGTCCAATTCCCAAAATGTCCAGTTCCCAAAATGTCCAACTCCCAAAATGTCCAATCTTTGAGAATGGTGTGACTGACACTGGCATGGCCACCATCAGGGATTTTAATTTTGACAACATGAAAAATTAGTCGCTAATTGTGTGACTGACACTGGCATGACCACCATCAGGGATTTTAATTTTGACAACATGAAAAATTAGGTCGCTAATTGTGTGACTGACACTGGCATGACCACCATCAGGGATTTTAATTTTTACAACATGAAAAACTTGTCGCTAATTGTGTGACTGACACTGGCATGGCCACCATCGGGGATTTTAATTTTGACAACATGAAAAACTTGTTGCTAATTGTGTGACTGACACTGGCATGGCCACCATCAGGTATTTTAATTTTGACAACATGAAAAATTAGTCGCTAATTTTGTGATTAGTGATGATCAGTGAGACATGATGCGCAGCGGTTTTTTAAACCACTTTTTAACCGAGATTCTTTAGGATTTATGAAGTGAAAGTTATATCAATAATTAGTGCTTTTATTCAATTTTATGCCTGTACTGCAACGTAATCCACTCAATAATTAACGAGATAATCGAAAAATAGTCACTATGGTGTGTGTGACCACGGTAACCCGGCCAAGTTTAGATGGTTACAGAAAAGCGGACCTTTAATACATTACGCTAACCTTCTGAAAATTACAGTATAATAGTCTTATATTTTTGGTACAGACGCGTACATTATGTTTTGAGTGAAAAATATAACCTTCTACCTAATAAGTAATAATGAACTTTTAAATTCAATAGTTTTATTTACTTATGTAGGTACCTATATAAGCACTTAAGTACAGACTAGTCTTTATGAATCTATACTATAATATTATAAATTCGAAAGTAACTCTTATCTGTCTGTCTGTCTGTTACCTTTTCACGCCTAAACCACTGAACGGATCTTGAAAAAATTTGGCAAGGCTGACATGGCATCCTGGCGAAGGCTACTTTTTGCCTCAAAAATAATCCTACGGGGGGTGACATAGGGGATGAAAGTTTGTATGGGAAACCCAGCATTATTAGTGATACCTAAGTATGAAAATTGAAATTTATGCTCTTGGTAGGAAATAAAATTAGAAAAATAGGGGTTGATTTTAAAATACACGGATTTCGTTAGAAATTATTAATTTATTACCTACGAGAAATAACTTTTGAACAAGTGGATACTCGGTCTAAAGTTTTTTTTTTATTAGAACGTGACTGGCATAGTAAATATCTAAACAAAGTCCCCCCCACGCCGCGTCTGTCTGTCTGTTTGAATGAGATAAACTCAAAAACTATTGAACGTGTTTTTATACGGTTTTCACGTTTTTAGCAATGGATAGAGTGATTCAGTGTATATTCATTAAGTATTTGTCTAAATTGGCTGAAATATGACGATGATTGTTGAAGAGTCGTGAAAAATCATGCCGACTGGAAGCTTTAAGGCCACCATACACGGCAACGATATATCGTAAGGATTTGAGTTTGCACAGTTATATCGGACGGCTTTATGTTCTCCACATGTAAGTACGCTGAACGTATACATGTAGAGTAGAGAGCATAGGGCCGTCCGAATGTACTACGTTCCCATGGAATACTTTCCATCATCCACGCGGGCGAAGCCACGGGCAAAAGCTAGTACTTACAATAAGCCTCTTATCTTACCCGTAGTGAGGTACCTAGGTACATATAAACCCATTTTCAGACTACTGGCGTAAAATTACGTCGTGCAAGCAAAGAATATATGAACTGTCGCAGGTAAAAACCCGTATGAAGAGCGAGCGCGCACTGCGGTGCGTTTCCGGTAGTTCTGCCGCACTGGGCGGGGCCTACAGTAACAAAACGCATGACCGCAGTGCGCGCACTTAAAAGACATATGCGGTAGAAAAACGCTCGCCCTTAGGGCGGGCACCGTACGAGCGCGCATTGCGGTGCGTTTTTCTACCGCATAATCTGTGAAGTATGGAATGTCTTTGAAGTGCGCGCACTGCGGTCATGCGTTTTGTTACTGTAGGCCCCGCCCAGTGCGGTAGAACTACCGGAAACGCACCGCAGTGCGCGCTCGCTTTTAGGGCGAGCGCGCATTGCGGTGCGTTTTTCTACCGCATAATCTGTGAAGTAAGGAATGTCTTTGAAGTGCGCGCACTGCGGTTATGCGTTTTGTTACCGTAGGCCCCGCCCAGTGCGGCAGAACTACTGGAAACGCACGGTAGTGCGCGCTCGCTCTTAATACGGGTTTTTGCCAGCGACGGTTCATATATTCTTTGCCTGCACGACGTAATTTTACGCCAGTAGTCTGAAAATGGGTTTATATGTACCTAGGTACCTCACTACGGGTAAGATAAGAGGCTTATTGTAAGTACTAGCTTTTGCCCGCGGCTTCGCCCGCGTGGATGATGGAAAGTATTCCATGAGAACGTAGTACGTTCAGACGGCCCTATGCTCTCTACTCTACATGTATACGTTCAGCGTACTTACATGTGGAGAACATAAAGCCGTCCGATATAACTGTGCAAACTCAAATCCTTACGATATATCGTTGCCGTGTATGGTGGCCTTAAAGCTTCCAGTCGGCATGATTTTTCACGACTCTTCAACAATCATCGTCATATTTCAGCCAATTTAGACAAAAACTTAATGAATATACACTGAATCACTCTATCCATTGCTGAAAACGTGAAAACCGTATAAAAACACGTTCAATAGTTTTTGAGTTTATCTCATTCAAACAGACAGACAGACGCGGCGTGGGGGGGACTTTGTTTAGATATTTACTATGCCAGTCACGTTCTAATAAAAAAAAAACTTTAGACCGAGTATCCACTTGTTCAAAAGTTATTTCTTGTAGGTAATAAATTAATAATTTCTAACGAAATCCGTGCATTTTTGTGTATTTTAAAATCAACCCCTATTTTTCTAATTTTATTTCCTACCAAAAGCATAAATTTCAATTTTCATACTTAGGTATCACTAATAATGCTGGGTTTCCCATACAAACTTTCATCCCCTATGTCACCCCCCCGTAGGATTATTTTTGAGGCAAAAAGTAGCCTTCACCAGGATGCCATGTCAGCCTTGCCAAATTTTTTCAAGATCCGTTCAGTGGTTTAGGCGTGAAAAGGTAACAGACAGACAGACAGATAAAGAGTTACTTTCGAATTTATAATATTATAGTATAGATTCATAAAGACTAGTCTGTACTTACGTGCTTATATAGGTACCTACATAAGTAAATAAAACTATTGAATTTAAAAGTTCATTATTATTTATTAGGTACCTAGAAGGTTATATTTTTCACTCAAAACATAATGTACGCGTCTGTACCAAAATTATAAGACTATTATACTGTAATTTTCAGAAGGTTAGCGTAATGTATTAAAGGTCCGCTTTTCTGTAACCATCTAAACTTGGCCGGGTTACCGTGGTCACACACATCATAGTGACTATTTTTCGATTATCTCGTTAATTATTGAGTGGATTACGTTGCAAATGTACAGGCATAAAATTGAATAAAAGCACTGATTATTGATATAACTTTCATTTCATAAATCCTAAAGAATCTCGGTTAAACGGTGGTTTAAAAAACCGCTGCGCATCATGTCCCGAAGTAAATTTAAATTTCATCATAATTTATTAATTGCTTACAGGATAATAAATTAAACTTCAGGTACATTTGAAGGCAGTTATAAGCTATAACATAACGTTGCAAGTAAGTCTTTAGAGCTTCTATTCGAAGTGCTAGGATCGATTAAAGCATATTTCTATTTACCTAAATAACTCCTTAACGGTGCAATTTTTTTGTTTTATTAATGAGGAACAAATTCAAGCTAACTCATAAGAAGTCGTGTGCAAAATACTATAAAAGGGGGCTTATCCGTTTCAGAGATCCAGCAAACATGTAAACGTTACCGCAGCAGGATCTTGAATATCTTCGCAACCATAACAGATACAAATACAAATTAAGTTGGTACATTTACCTCGTCTGAGGCACTAAATATTTGGCTACAATTTATTTCAATATACCCATTAATAAACAAAACTTCTGGCTACGGTAACGTTACTCCAGCCAGAACTGTTTTTGTCAAATAACTAAAAAACTATTAGAGGTACAAATTTAAAAATCGATGGTACAATTACAGAAGCCGAGGCACTAATTATCTATAAAATTCAAATGACGATTTTCGACATTTTCTGGCTGCGGTAACGCACACCATACATGACTTTTGTTTCTTTATTTTTCAAAAAAAAAAAACAAAAATTTCGATATTTTTAAACGATTTATTTTTTTTCAAAATTTGTTTTTATGGTACAAAAATGATAAGTTTACATCGAATTTGTAGTATTTATTGGTACTTAGATATTTTTTTCTGTCTAAGCTATTAAAAAAAAAAAAACACTAGGTATGCCATAGGCTTCTACTCTGTTCGCCTAATATAGCCAATTTTTTTCGAGACGGTAAAAAAAGTCATCCGGTATCAAATCAAATCAAATCAATCTTTATTTGTGAACATAAGTACAAAAAGGTGTTATTTATACATTTTAGCTGATCTGTATGTTCGGCCAATAATCGGCATACAAATATAATATTAGTAAGCAGGTTATTTTTACTATCATCTATACTTATAATAAATCTGTAGAGAGGTCAATTCTGTACATGATATATATTTTCAAAATAACTATCAGGGGGTGATTAGTGATCGATACTGATGCCAAAAATGCAATCAGTAAAATTTTTGTCTGTCTGTCTGTCTGTATGTTCCTTATAGAAACAAAAACTACTCGACGGATTTTAACGAAACTTGGTACAATTATTCTTCATACTCCTGGGGAGGTTATAGTATACTTTTCATCACGCTACAATCAATAGGAGCAGAGCAGTGAAGGGAAATGTTGGGAAAACGGGAGAAGTTGCTCCATTTTCTAAGCTTACGGCGCGTGTGCAGCCTTAATGGTTAAAGCTACATAGAAATCATTTATGACGGAAATGTTCTACATAAAATTATCTAAAAAATATCCCACCACAGCATATGTCTATCTTTTATGGTTGACTCACAATAACACGTGTAACTCCCGATAGCTTAGCAGTCCAACGCTATTTAATAAATGTGTGAGTTCTAGTGTGGCTGACACTGGCTTGATAATTCAAGAGCTAGATTGAAGAGTTTACGATAAAATCTTTGATCTAGCTCTTGGTCTATACTTAAAAATTGAACTCATTATATCTTCTAAACTAAGACCCGACTAAATCTGTGACTTGGCGAAAACTTGCGACTAATTAGCGACTAA
The DNA here is from genome assembly GCA_905163495.3 of Cosmia trapezina. NCBI lineage: Eukaryota > Metazoa > Arthropoda > Insecta > Lepidoptera > Noctuidae > Cosmia > Cosmia trapezina. The sequence continues at coordinate 21,392,821 of LR991029.1, forward strand.
CAGATAGATCTTCGCTAGGTGGCCTAGTTTTTGAGATATAAATGTGGCCAAGCTGGGGAGACTCTCTCCAGATCGGCCACCAATGTGTGGCTGACACTGGCTTGACCACCATCAGGGATTTTACTTTTGATAACACAAAGATTTAGTCGTTAATTAGTCGAAATTTGACGCCAAATATCAGAATTTGTCGGTCACTGGTTCAAAAGTTATAAGGTGTCATTGGTGGCCGATCTGGAGAGTCTCCCCAGCTTGGCCACCTTTATATCTCAAAAACTAGGGCACCTTGCAAAGATCTGTTTTCTCCCAGATTTAGTCGCTAATTAGTCGAAATTAGTCGCCAAGTCACAGATTTAGTCGGGTCTTAGTTTAGAAAATACAATGAGTTCAATTTTTAAGTATAGACCAAGAGCTAGATCAAAGATTTTATCGTAAACTCTTCAATCTAGCTCTTGGTCTATACTTAAAAATTGAACTCATTATATCTTCTAAACTAAGGCCCCATTCACATAGGAACGCGCGGGCGCGGCGGCGGGTGCGGGCGCGGTGACTTGGCGAGTTCGTGTTCACATTGGCCGCCAGGCGTTTGCGCGAGTGTGACCTGACGTCGCGAGTGAATCGCGCGCTCCGCCGCTAGTTCGACGTGAACACACACAAACATCTCACGCGTTTGATATTGCCGCGAGCGGCGCGCGCGCGCCAGTCGCTAGCTTGCCCGCTACGTGCGTTTCGTATGTGAACACTTGGATATTACGCCATATGTTTGATATTTCGCGACCGCGCCCGCCACCGCGCCCGCGAGTCAACGTGAATGAGCACTAAGACCCGACTAAATCTGTGACTTGGCGACTAATTTCGACTAATTAGCGACTAAATCTGGGAGAAAACAGATCTTCGCTAGGTGCCCTAGTTTTTGAGATATAAAGGTGGCCAAGCTGGGAAGACTCACTCCAGATTGGCCACCAATGACCCCTTATAACTTTTGAACCCGTGACCGACAAATTCTGATATTTGGCGACAAATTTCGACTAATTAACGACTAAATCTTTGTGTTATCAAAAGTAAAATCCCTGATGGTGGCCAAGCCAGTGTCAGCCACACACTCTTCTTTGTAAAATCCTTAATAAATTGATTAATCCCAATGAGTTTCCATTCATTTTAACCATCATGAAACACACTTTCTGTAGGTATAACTTAGATAATTGTAAGTTTTATACTTTTTGAGAAAATCAAATCAGAGTTAAAGAAAGGTAGCGGGTGGCCCGGTTTATTTGCTGTCCAGTGTAAAACCTGGAAACGGTTGTTTTTAAATATTATTATGTGGCATAAACCAGGCTGCTACCCAAAGCTGCTACATTGTGCTTTGCTTATAAGAGCTGTATAGCGGAGGAGCCACACGGATCGATCCATCAGGTTAAGCTACGCTTGCCAGATACGGAGTTGACATAATGCATGTTATTTGCAACCGTGTCTGGGAGACAGAGAAATGGGCTCGAGACTGTGTTCATACCCTTGCACAAAAAGGGATCAACGAATAAATGTGGCAACTACAGACTTATATCTTTAATACACACGCCAAAAATACTGGTATTCAGCTGCATCCGGTTAAGACTGGAAGCCGACCAGGCTAGGCAGATTGATAGCTGTGCGTGTGATTGTATTCCATGTATGTTATATACTCTCCGATCTGGTTCAGTCATGCATGTCATGTGTGTAGTGTATGCTGTAGGTAGTAGGTTTAATGAAATAATAAAAACATATTTATGTTCCTGAAAATTTAATGACTTTAATAAGAGAATAACTAAATTAAAACAGCAAGATAGAAGGAAAAATCATTCATTAACATCATCTTTATCTGATTATGTTCAAGCGAAAAGACCAAAATTAATCAATGACCTAACAAAATATACAACAAAAGTCATTAAATAATTAAGTCCAACCAATCAGTTAGTCTACCATGGACAACGACCGAAGCGATACATAGTTATTATTGGTTCAACTTCACCACTAAAATGAACAAGATACATAATACAACTTACAATTTTGAATAATATTGTGATTAAAAGAAAAAAAGCTAAATAATTCTTTTTCTACTTATATGTGTAATAATATAAAGTGTCGACTACTTATAATATTTATAACTATCCATATGCTTACTTTAAATTTTCACACAAAGAGCGGAGCGACGTGGGAGCGGCGCGTGCGGCCGCGTCGCTGCGGGCCGCGGTTTGCGCAACTTTACATGACAAGCTTCAACGCACGTTCTGCTCACGTGCGTCTAAAATGTCCAACACAGTCCGTAAACTAAACGCGCGTCGGCACAACGCGCGCGTCACCCGTCACAGCGGCCGCACGACCGCAGCCGCCGCGCGCTCACCTTAGCCGACACACACCACAATCTCGCTAAACACTAGGTCACTTATGCCGAATGTTAAGACAAATAAGAAAGCGACGACTTCCCAAACCAAAATAACATTACTAACAATTTGAAGATGATGTTAATTCACAGTCCAAGATGTGCTCGTCGCCGAGGTGCGCACAGTGGCGAACTAATCGTTGTCTAGCACAGATGCGGCTTCGTGGAGATCCACTACTCATATCACGTATCGAATGTTTTTCATAAACACGAGTCAAGTCGGCGGCAGCGAACTCCTTTACAATGTACAACTAGGCGATCGACGGAGAGCCGCTGTCCGGCCCCAGCATATCATTGTTACGTAATATAGACAAGCGCGCTACGCTCTCCGTTGGAATCATAACAATGTAGCTTTTTTTGGGAGTTTTAATTTTTTACAATATATAGGATTTGTTTCTATAATTAATTATATCTAATATTTACAATGGAGGTGAACGGACAATATTCAAACTCTACTTATTATCTCAAAAAATAATCCTGAAGTCCTACCCGAAACGAACATTATCTACAACTTTTAATAAAAATTTAAAAGTAAAACTCTCGCCACAAATAAATCTAAATACAGTAAGATCGAGTCTGTGTTTCCTACGCGGTCGCGTCGTCGGATAGTCGTGTCAGTCGCGAGGCAGCGTTCGTCAGACAGGAAATAGAAACGAAACGGAAAGTGAAGAGCGACGCCGCGGCGCCGCCTGCACTCAAAATACATACAAAATGCAAATAAGAAACACAAACTCGATCGAATATTTATTTAGAGAAAATCATAAAACGTATGTAATGCGGTGCGGTGAGGGAGGTCCTGCGGCGCACAGGCGGACAGGCGGACAGGCGGACAGCCTCATATCTTGTGGATCTTCTGCGACACCACGACAGGGTTGTTGCGCCGGATCTCCTGCGCGCCCAGCTCCCGGTAGTCGAACGAGCACTCGTGCTTGTCGCTGTACCGGTGCACCGCGCAGAACAGCCCTCCGCAGCGGCACTCGAACCCTGAGCCAATACCACCATACACATCTATATACTCACACATGCCATTAACACAAACATAGGCGGCGAACCGAAACAGTTACATGTCATACATTTCTATAATCCAATGATACTAGTTTCACTTGACATTTGTGTAGGTACCAGTAGGTATCATTTTAGAGGTTAGAATCGCTAGCTTAGCTAACAATTGTTACTATTTGCTGAATGCACATACATTGTTGACTCAGTTGATGTGTGTGTGTGAATATATTTAGCACACAATGGTGTAATATGTATGCTATCAGTGATTCAAATGTCGTGAAATACTAAAGCATGAAGGTTATGTGAAACGTATTTAGTAACTCTGTAGAAAATGATCCTTTGCCTTCAAATAGCCCCAAGCCTAGGCAACTCGTTTTACACATATGTAATTACGGAAATTGGGCCATCATATCTTAATTGCTTACGACGGATTTATGAGGGAAATTATCTTAATAATATCGTAAGCATCCAAAAACGTCTCATTTTATAAAACAAATCGTTTTCCGACAATCGAGCATATCAGTGCCCGGTAGTCCGAGCTGCACATGAAATACAGTAATGGATGGCGATTTTATATAATATAATATAGACTGGGAGGTTAATGAGCTTTATTATGGGGCATCGTTTACCTGTGAGGCCAACCTTCTTGCGGCAAACGGCGCATCTATTCTTTTTCTTTTTGTCCTTGCTGGGATCCTTGTCGTCGGCGTCCGTGTCCGACGTGCCAGTGCTCGCGCCACCACTTGTGCCTGCTCCGCTCTCCTCTTCCAGTTTCTGGAATTTATTTTAAAAAACATTAGTATTTAATTTTAATGGAGCAACAGTAACACATTGATAACATTATGCTAAAAGTTTATGAAGTAATCCTCTATTAAATGAGCAATATTTGTATATATTTGTAATCACGTTCTCGAAAACGCTCTAACGATTTCAATGAAAGTTGCAATTTTCTCGCCCAGGTACTGTAATGTAAAGTATGTACACATGAAAGGTATGTATGAAACGCAAACCCGCAACCCTTACATAAAGTTGACTAACAAAAAATTACCTAGTATTACAAATAATAAACTAATTATGAGGCAAACACTTCGAACCGCATTAATAAAAATTGGGCAATTTATTTTGTTTATCTACGTATTAATCGATATTGAGCGCACGCATCCATTTACGTGAACACACATGGTCAATCAGTAAAACGCACTGGAGTCTAGCGAACATAAAACGTAACGTTAAAACGGCGAAAATACTAGGATGAGTGCTAGTGACATTGTTAGAAACCGTTGCTTACGCAGATAATATATTGTAAATACATGGTTTGGAAAACCAACCCTTTTAAGATTCTTTTTGACACCTTCTGGTGCTGCTTCCGAAGGGCGCTCAACTTTTATCCCCAGGATCGGAGAAGATATTTTAACACCCCGGTTAGATCCGGAGGACGTCTGTTGGTTCTGCTTACGAGCATCCTGTGAGCCGACAATGTTTTTGTTCTGGCCCGCGTCCGTGCGCTGATCCTGGCTCGTTAGACCACATTCTTGTTCCTGAGTTTTCTCTTCTAGTTTTATCTTCTGAGCGGCATCCACCTTCTCCTTGGTGCCGTCGGGCGTCGGCAGCGGCGCGCTGTCGTTAATCTCAATGGAAATACTTTTGTTCTCGAAGCTCTTAGATCGTGTCACACCGATGCCTTGCTCTAAGGCCGAGTTCTGACTACTGCTGTTGGATTTACTATTGCGACGAATTGCTTTTTTGAATATCCTCTTTCCCTTCGACTCTTTTTTGCTAGGGTCATTTTCCATTATTCAGATTTTTTGTTGACTTCAGGTTGGGCATTTTGACTGCAAACCAACATTGTTGACAGAAGACCGAATGGATTTAACGCTTTCAAATTGTATTGTAACTTTTTTTAAGTGGAAACTACTTCTAAGATATGAATATAAAATATATTACTATCGCTGTATATTTTAATCGTTCGGAGCAGTAAACACTTCAAGTTACGATGTAAAGATACCCCTCATCTCATGTCATTGACATGGGGGGACTAAACAAATAAAAATGTTACATTTTAAAAGCTATGGAAAAAGAAACAACTGTTTTGATAAAAAAAAAATTATAAATTGAACTTGTTTTGTAAAAGTAAATCAAAGCAATATTTTTTGGTTTTCCTTGGTGTAACCGCAATGTCAACTTGACGTAAAAGTTTTTGTTTTAAAAAATAAGCTAGACTGCCAGTGGTTTTAAAGCAAAAAGTTTAAATATGAAATAATATTAGCTTTAGAGAGCAGTGGTGGCCGTGTGTTGCGACGCAGCCCGGCCACAGTCGATTTCGTAATTTATAGACGTATCAATTAAATGTTCTTAAATTGTTCTTGCAGTACCAATGAATAGATTAAATGTACCACAAATATATCTTGTTAAAAAAGCACTTGTTTGTGGCCGGGCAGTACCGTATACGTTGCAGCCCGGCCACGTGTATATTTTCTGGTAGGATGCTCAGAATGTTCTAAAATATAAACCAAATAAATGTTCCTTTTGCGTTCTTTATTTTTTTCAATGAAATATACCAAGAAAAACGCTTATTTAAACAAGAAATGATTTCAAATAAGAATTTGCACTAAGCGCCTGTAGAACTAAAATAGCACGTCTGCTTATTTGTGCAAAGGACAATGGGTGGATTTGGTACAAATGTCCACCACTAACGAGACCTATGTACCTAAATAGTCCGCTAAAATATAGAGTAACTTTCATTATGAAAGCAAAAAAATATGCTGTGAGTAAAAAGTTATAATAAAACAAAAAAAAAAATTTTTTTCATTGATTTTTTCATTCAATTACTCGGCTAAGTAATAACAATCACACGAGTCGATCCGTCAGGTTAAGCTACGCTTGCCGGGGTTGGTCCGTAGATGGGTGACCATCTTTACATACCGAGACTCCTCCGTGCCTCTTAAAGCACTTTAAACCGTTAGTCTCAGCTGTCATTCGTGGATCTTTGACAGTCGTTACGGGTCATCAGAAGCCCGAAAGTCTGACAACCAGTCTTACCAACGGGTATCGTATTACCCAGTTACTGGGTTGTGGAGGTCAGATAGGCAGTCGCTTCATGTAAAATACAGATATTCAGCTGCATCCGGTTAGACTGGAAGCCGACCCCAACATAGTTGGGAAAAGGATAGGCAGATTTTTTTTTCGTTCAATTACATTTGTATTCGTCACTGTCACCACCACGGGACCAGGGTTTTGAGCGATAGCACGATTTTTCGTCTCTTTTGCACCTACAGAACACAACCGTACGGATCGTGCGCGCTATCAGCTGTTAGTCCGTTACTCTGCCTCATGTTACATGAAGGTACTACCGTATCGACGTAGGGCAGAGCTCCCATACGACTCGCGACCGCACTTCATCGACGGAGGTGGCACCGCCTGCCGCGGCGTGGAGCCCCGCATCCATGTACCTTGGGCTGCATCAGTTGGGCACCCCAGTTATATTAAAATTAACTTTGCTACAACTTTGCAATTCAAACGATACATTCCTTAAGAATACAAAAAGTGTTTCACATACCCGGACGAGTTCGAACCATCGAATCATTGGTTATACAATGATTACCGCGAGCTCTTACCAATTAAGCCAGTTACAGTTAGGTAGTTATTAACTCAATGAATTATTATCAATCTACTTGGCGTTATAACTCTGTCTCTGTCTATGAAATCGTAGTGATTGAATAGTTTGTTATTAGAGGGTAGTCAGGCATACATTTTACTAATCTATAATGAAGTTGCCGTCCGATGAGTCTAGTTTTGCTTCGCCTGTCGCATTGCATTTGTCTAGGAACCCGTTTGTCTCATTTGGCAAAATGTGTCTATTATAAATCTTTGTACCTAGTTTTGTTACACAATAAATATTATTAAATCATTATTAAAGTATTTTATTTCTTGAACTTTAAAATTCTTTATAAATATTACAAAATAAAATACTTAAAAATAAATAAAAAACAAACAAAATAAAAAAATTACATACAGGCACGCACGGCACTATCAGAACATAGTCCTACCATCACGACTCACTGTATGATACAGTGCGTACGCAAATGGTAACGGCGCGCAGGCCTCCACGGCTGACGAAGCGCGTTAGCGTGTGTGCTCCACCCTACTCACTGTTATATGGCACTATAAATCGCGGGCGAGTGACAAGTCACTGTTGTTTTAATAGTGTGATTCCGTTGACAGTTTTTGGCATTTCGTTAATTATTATTATTAGTTAAAACTGCTACTACTAACAGGTGCAGGATTAAGCACGTGTGTGCACAGGTGGGCAGTGCCAGCGATACAGAATGTGGTCAAAGGACTATGTTCTGATAGTGCCGTGCATGCCTACTTTTACCGGGATCTCGCGTGCGGTGCCTAGATATTTCGTAGTTATGCGGCCATACATTGCATCTCAAAAAAGGAGTAGGTACGTATAATTTTGTGTTAACTTAGCAACAACCTGAACATGAAGGTACACTAAATCTAGGTACGTACATACATGGATGCGGTGCTCTACGCTGCGGCGGGTGGTGGCACCTCCGTCGACGGAGTGCGGTCGCGAATCGTGTGGGTGCCGTGCCCTACGTCGATATGGTAGTACCTTCATGTAACATGAAGCATAATAACGGGGTCAAGCGACTAACAGCTAATAGCGCGCGGACGATCCGTACGGTTGTGATCTGTAGGTGCAAAAGAGACAAAACTTCGTGCTATCGCTCAAAACCCTGGTCGCGTGGCGGTGACAGTGCCAAATAGAAAAGTAATTGAACAAGAAAATCAAAGAAAAAAAAATTTTTAACGACAGTATGTTTTTTTTTGCTTTCATAATGAAAGTTACTGTATATTTAGCTCACTATTTAGTTACATAGGTCTCGTTAGTGGTGGACATTTGGACCAAATCCACCCATTGTCTTTTGTACAAATAAGCAGACGTGCTATTTTAGTTCTACAGGCGCTTAGTGCAAATTCTTATTTGAAATCATTTCTTGTTTAAATAAGCGTTTTTCTTGGTATATTTCATTGAAAAAAATAAAGAACGCAAAAGGAACATTTACTTAGTTTATATTTTAGAACATTCTGAGCATCCTACCAGAAAATATACACGTGGCCGGGCTGCAACGTATACGGTACTGCCCGGCCACAAACAAGTGCTTTTTTAACAAGATATATTTGTGGTACATTTAATCTATTCATTGGTACTGCAAGAACAATTTAAGAACATTTAATTGACACGTCTATAAATTACGAAATCGACTGTGGCCGGGCTGCGTCGCAACACACGTGGTGGCCCAGTGGTAACGACCGCGACTTACGAGTTGTAGGTCGTAGGTTCGAACGCAGACAGGAGCTTTACTTTGTGTAAGTAATTTCATCACCACTGCTCTCAAAACGGTGAAGGAAAACATCGTAAGGAAACCGGCATGTGTGGGACATTATAGGCTGATGCTTATGCTTAGCTTTAGAGATAACGTCACGAAAGTCTATTTACAAATTGGAAGTAGCCAAAAGGCACGGGTTTAATTTAGTACTAGCTTTTGTCCGCGGCTTCGCCCGCGTGAATGTCGGAAAATATCCTACGGGAAGGTACTACCGGGAAATCCTTCCTTATTCCTTGTCTACATTATAAAGGGAACCTCTGTGCAAAATTTCACGTTCCTAGGTAGGTTTATTCTGGGTGTTGCTGAGTCAGTCTGTCAGGACTTTTCTTTTTATTTATACAACGTGTAACGTTAAATGCGCAAAACCTCTTAAGGAGTCATTGTACTCATCATTATGAACAACTTTTAGTATGGGACCAAACCTGAAATCGCGAAAAAAAAATCAGCTGTTCAGTACATTTTGACGAATTAAGCGAACAGAAATGTACTGAACAGCTGATTTTTTTTTCGCGATTTCAGTTTTGGTCCCATAGTAAAATTTGTTCATAATGATGAGGAGCTCGTGGCTAAGTGAGGAGCTCGTGGCTAAGTAATAACAGCCGCACGGGTCGATCCGTCAGGTTAAGCTACGCTTGCCGGGGTTGGTCAGTGGATGGGTGACCATCTTTACATAGCGAGATTCCTCCGTGCCTCGGAAAGCACGTTAAGCCGTTGGTCCCGGCTGTTATTCGTGGATCTTTGACAGTCGTTACGGGTCGTCAGAAGCCCGAAAGTCTGACAACCAGTCTTACCAAGGGGTATCGTATTACCCAGTTACTGGGTTGTGGAGGTCAGATAGGCAGTCGCTCCATGTAAAATACTGGTATTCAGCTGCATCCGGTTAGACTGGAAGCCGACCCCAACATAGTTGGGAAAAGGCTAGGCAGATTGATTGATGTCAGGTTGTATGTTGATTAAAATATGATTCGTTAAAGTTAGAATTGACCTCAAATCTAGCGATTTCATGAAATCCCTCATGGTTTCATGAAATCGCTAGATTTGAGGTCAATTCTAACTTATGGAGTTGTATTGTTGATTCTAATGATTATAATTCTGTAAAGCCATGTTAGTAACGGCCGCGAATCATATTTTAATCAACATACAAGCTCACACTGACCTACAAATTGCAAAAAACGTAAGAAATTTTGAATTGCGCGGGCTACCCTGGCGCTTTCGCCTTAAAATATATTATTCGATGCGACCTATTCCGCGATGCAGCGCCAGTCGCCACGCAATTCGCCGTACACGTGTTATTGCAGTGAGTAGTGACACACACGTTTGATAAAATGGTATGGTCTCAAGCGCTCCTCGTATAACATTATGGGATTCACCCATATTATGGTACACATGTACCTGCAACGTATGTATATCTGCAATAAGATCAGTTTTTTTTTATTATTGATTATACAATACGAGCTGTACCTATCTCAGAATGGCTTAACTAAGCGATCACTGCAGAGATCTTTCTTATTTTGGTCGGACTGGACGGTTTTCTTGTGAATCATTAGTCACGTCACAAATATTCGTATTTAGACGATATCAATACAGTGAAATTATATCAGCGGATGCTTGGCCTTTTTTTTTTTTTTTTTTTTTTTTTTGAGGGTGGGAAATCATCAAATAACTTCTCCCGCTCTGGGTGGAGCGGGAGGGCGTGTCAGACTTTTACTGACTAAAACCCACCCGTGTTCCTTCAGTTGCCTATGCCAGGGCCGCGGTAACCCTTTCAGACAACCCGCGACCCCAGCGGCGTCGGCCCTATTGGGCCCCGTCACTTGCTGACATCTCTTTGAGGCGCGCGTGGAACACGACGCGCCGTCGACTCGGGCCTGGTCCTTACCGGACAGCGAGCTACCCGCTGCTCACCGTCCGCAGGCCCGCGCCTACGGTGGCCGGAAATCGCCCCGCGATTCCCGCCGCCCAGGGCGTCTCCTGCGGCGACTGAGGGCGTGAGGCTGCCTCTCCCTCACGCGTTCCGCCTCCTCCTTCGCGAGCATCACTGCTTCGCAGAAGGAGGTGACGGCCTCCCATGCACTCTCGCTCCGCACCATGGCCTGGACCAGGCTCGGACGCGAGAGATCGCCGCCGCCGATCGCCTCCGTGAGAACACGGCGGTGCTCTGCCCAAGCCGGGCAGACCTCCACTGTATGCTCCACCGTGTCCTCCGGGCGATCCACACAATGGAAACACCCGGGCGTTTCCTCCCGCCTTATGCGAAACAGGAACCTCCCGAAACAACCGTGTCCGGTGAGGACCTGCGTCAGGCGGAAGGTGAGGACGCCGTGGCGCCTCTCTAACCACTCCTCAAAGAGGGGACTTATCGCCGCTATTGTGGCGTGCCCAGCGCTGGGTTGCGACAGTCGCGCTCTCCATGCCGCCATGAGATCCCGCCGGAGCTCTGTCCGCTGTACCGTGATTTCTCGCGGCAGCGGAGTTACGCCCCGGCGCTTCGCCTCCTCGCGCCACTCCCACACGTGCGCGAGGACCTTTGCCTCCAGATCCCACGGCGGCAATCCGGCAAGGAGGCTCGCCGCCTCCCGGGAGACCGTGCGGTATCCCCGGACTAGCCGGATGGCCATGACCCTCTGGGACGCGTTCAACCTGCCGGCTGGTCCCAGCCTTAGGGAACGCGCCCACACCGGTGCTCCGTAAAGGGCCATGGACCGCACGACCCCCGCGTAGAGCCTCCGGCAGGAGGCGTTTGGACCCCCCAGATTGGGCAGGAGCCGCCTCAAGGCAGCCCCAGCCCGTGCCAGTCTGGGAGCCAAACGTCGGAAATGCTCCACGAAGTTCCACCGGCTGTCGAGGACGAGTCCCAGGTACTTCATCGTCGACCCGACTCCGATGTGAACCCCTCCCACCGTTATTTCGGAACCCGACGGTGGCGCATTCCGAGGACCATGAAAACACATGGCCTCGGACTTGTGCAAGGCCACCTCGAGTCCCAACTGCCGGATCCTCTCCACGACTATCGCAACCCCGCGTGTCACTAGTTCAGCCGCCGCCTGGTGCGACCTCCCTTGCGCCAGGACCAGCGTGTCGTCAGCGTAACATACTACGCTGACGCCGCTAGGGAGGTCGGCGCGCAGCACCCAGTCGTAACCGATGTCCCACAAATGCGGCCCCAAGACCGATCCCTGTGGGACACCGCACGACATCTCTCGCCGGTTCCACTCTCCTTGATGACCGGGGTAGATGACGGCCCTGTCCGTCAGATAGGCCTCGACCACTCGACAGAGGTAGGTCGGCATCCGGTGATACCGCAATGCCTCCCTGATGCAACTCCAGGGCAGGGTATTAAAGGCGTTGGCGATGTCTAGGGACACCGCCAAGACGACCCCACCCCGGGCCACTGCATCCCCCGTCGTGAGGGCTCGCACGCGCATGATGGCGTCCACCGTAGAGCGCCCCTTGCGGAAACCAAACTGGGTCTCCGCCAAATCCGGCCCCTCCTGCACCAGCCACCCGACGAGGCGGTCTGCAATTACTCTTTCAAAGAGCTTGCCCACCTCGTCGAGCAGCACGATGGGCCGGAGCGGATGCTTGGCCTTATTTTATTTTTGTGCCCTACTATCACAAAAACACTTATCAACAAACACGTCAGACTGTTAACTCTATCATCGACAATCTGAAATTCTCAAGACCGAAATATTCCTATAGAAGTATAGAGTATAGATTAAACTAAATAAATAATCTAAGTATACTAATAATAAAGCTAGTTTGTTTGTTTGTTTGAACGCGCTAATCTCTGGAATTATCACTCCGATTTGAAAAATTCCTTTTGCATTTGATAGCCCAATTCTTGAGGAAGGTTATAGTCTATTAACATCACGCTACGACATTTAGGAGCCGAGCAAAACATTAAAAATTTAGAAAAAACGATCGCGAGCGGGTGATGCAAAGCCAGAGTGGGTTGGGGGCCCAAATTTTAAGCAAACTAAGACGCGGGCTAAGCTAGTAGCTACATACAATAATTCGAAATAATGTCATCTTACCTGCAATGCCATTGAAATCAAAATTCAACACCACCATTCAAATTTTAGGCACAGAATTAAAGATATTGACACAGAGTTTGTGATAAGGAATGCAATCTAGGCCAAATGTTTGCGCACTTACTAGCAGCACTGAGCAGTGGTGAAAAAATAAGTTTCTTTGTTTCGTTTATTTAAACATGGTTCAAATGTAATATAGAAAGCAAAGCTGAGATGGCACTGGGCGATAGCACTAAGGAGTAAAAATGATTTTTGGTATGAGCTATTGATGAACTACTTACTAGCAAAAGAAATGTGGCTTCAGGCAGACATCAGAGTCGTGAGCCGCGCTGCGTGCATTAAGTAATGACACCATAATCTTACATACTACAAGCGTGCGACTGGTCTTAGCAGCGCGACTGCCCACTATGTTATCAGTCAGACAGACTTGGAAGTTATTCTAAATTCCATGTAAGTACAATAATCTTGGCCAGAGATAAATTTGATGACCTCATTAGCCCACACAATGTCATTTAAACCTGTATTATCATTAGTTCCACAATATAAGACTTTAGCTTCTATGTATTTAAGTCGATATGAAAAAATATAAAGCATTACAATAATGTGTTATAATTATGTACTATTTTTACGTATATTATGTTTACGAGTACGACCAAAATACATGATAGTGTATGACTCGTCATGTTGTTACTTATTTATATCAATCTAGACGTTCCTGGAAATTAAATGAGTTGATCGTGAAGTTGTTTACCCCAGAAACGCATCGATTCTAGACTATTCTTAATATAACGGAACGTGTTCTATCGAAAGTTAACGTTTGGCTGAATGAAATGGTCGTATGCATGGCCAAAGTTAAGTGTAAGTGGTGAGCGGTGGTGTCGTGAATGGCGGTGCGTGCGGTGGGCGTACAGCGTACAAATAAGAGAACTGTGGCCTCACATCTGTGTGGGTCTGCGGCTGGACGGGCAGGCTGGGCACGGTGGGCGCGGCCGCGGCCAGCGGCGTGGACGGCGCCGCCACGAAGGGCGCCGACACGGGCGACGGCGACGACGCCGGCGGCTGTTGCTTCTTTTTTAAAGCCTCCTGAAACGTGAAACGACAATATTGTCACGAAAACGCCATACTGAGTATTACTGAGGCCAACCGCTCAAATTAGCCAATCAATTGCCTAACCAATCGGCGGCGGAGAGAGCGGGATAACTGGATGCGGTCTTACTCTCGCAGCACGCCACCGACATGGCTCTGTGCGGTCGCACTTAAATGCCCCGAGTCGCGAGTCGGTAGACGTGTTTGGCATTGCATAAAAACGTGCATCCAGCATGATTTGTATCAACTACCAATGTTTCCACACAGTTTTGGGCAATGTCGTGCAGTTTATTTTTAGACATGTCATCAATCATATCAGAGGTCACAGACAGAAGCAATCTAGTCTCATTGGTACATTGGTGGTAAGTTTACTTAAAGGATAACAAAAACTGCACGGCATCAGTCATACACAACATACGACGGTACTACTTTGTACAGGCAGTGGTGATCAGTAATCGATCTATAGTCTGTTCCAAAAGTATCTGATGAAATTGTAAACAAAACCCTAAAAGGCATAGTAACACATTCATCTTTATTAGAGGGTTTTAATTTTATATCTCACCACTTTTCCCAACAATTACTGTTTGAATAACGTTATTAAATTGTAATTGAAAAATCATCGCTGTTTCGTCTATTTCGTTGCAAACGAGTCACGAACAATGACGTCTTATACAGTTAGGGTTGCTTAACACATAAGCGGTCCGGCATTATCGGTTCGGCCTAGCGAAAGCCGAGCGGCATTTTCCCCGAACATTCATCTACATAATTATATTCGATTTTACAGCCCGGCTGTGCCCATGTGTGTAGCAACCCTTATACCCAAACTTGAAAAAAATGGCGCAGAAATACCTACTTTACTTTCCAAATGAGTACTGTCGCAGCTGAGAGACTGTTTTCCACAAAAATTGAGAAAACTTTTTTTAACCTAACTTTTTTTAAATCTTATTATTATAATTACTAACACTAATAACCTTAATTATTAATTTTAATAACTAATCATTTCTTTGTGTAATTTATTATACTTACTTATTATTTTTTTTAAATTAACCCAAGTTGTGTTTTTTTTATTAAACCGTCATTTAAATTCAATAAGCGTATATCGGTATCGGTATTTTTATAAAAGTATCGGTATCGGTATCGTATCGATGCATCCCTAATTATAATCATCAGCATCACTTAACATTTTAAAGAGCTGACATCTCTTTCGCACATGATCAACGGCACAATTAATTGAGTAAGGAATTGAAGCCAAGAGCCCAATCGCTCGATCTCGTTTTAACCAATTAATCAACGCATCGCATCCGATTTTCTAGCACCCTACAGAACAACTCCACTGAATCTGTTTAAAATAAATAATGTTACTTTGAATCTAAGTGTATTTAACATGGGGTACCTTAAAGCATACTGAGCAGAGTCCGTCTGTTGAGGGGTTTCCGTAGAATCCGCACCCCGAGCGGCACAACGTCTCCATCGGATTCGATTCACGCTCCATTGTTCCACTATATAATTTCACTGTTAATACAACAAAGTCACTTCACTCGAGTCAATAGTCAAATGTACGATTGCACTAATTGTATATTGCACTTGTTTGTCGTAACACACAAAGTTCTACAATAGTAGCGGCAAGTATGCTGCACTTAATAACGTTTCAATTTAGAGTTGATTATCTCTGGCTTGCAGTGGCCGCGGCTAGTGGCTTTCCTTGCCGATGAGCTGTGATTATTCCGTCTATGTCAGGATCGTAGCGGGCCCTGTAACAAACAAAAAATTCCATTATTATACATGCACATCTTCAAAACTTTGGATACAGCCGTCCCCAAAAGCATTAGGTAGGTAGGTACGAAACATGCGTATCTTACGAAAAAGAAACATCCGAAAGCATCGAGGCAACGTATCAGTATACAGAACATAATTATCACGGTAGAAAGTGGTATTAGGCGTAGTATATGATTTCGTAGAAGCAAACATAATATGCATAACGACAGGTTTGCGTAACAAGAGAGAGCTAACGCTAAAGTGGAACGCGCCCGCGAAACGGATCGCCCGCTTGCCCCGCGCCCCACGCCAAGGTCGCTAAACTAACACTTGCATATCTTGTCAACAGTATCGACAAACAAAAAATAAATCGATATTGCAGTAATCTTTTCCACCAACCTCGGCGGCAATCCAAGAAATAATTTAAAAATTGCATAATGCGCCCCCTGACAACCATGTTTTTCACCCAGTGCGCAGCGTGTAAAGTATTGACGTGTAAAATACAGAATTAACCTCGCAAATAAAGAAACCTATTGCAAATACCCGTGAAAATGAATTACCTAATCTACCGAGTATGACTTATTGTGTTGCTGACGCAGAAATAAACTTATCACTACTAGTACCGCTCTAAACGTACAAGAAGAAACCGTATGCGTCACCATTACTGAATTCTGACGTCAACTATTTGTTTTCCCTTGTCGAATGTGAAATGCAACTGTTAAACATACCTACAACAAAAATTGCCATTAATACTGTTAAGAGTGGAGAGTATGCGGTAAGGTCATTAACACCGGGCCAGGGACTTGGGGAGTCATCGACCGGACTGCACGCAGGGGTGCAAAGCGTCGGCGCCCGCGCACGCTCGCGCCGCCATTATTATATCAATGTACCGACTATGCATCACACACAACACATTCACTGCACTCTTCATCTTCGTCCAAAGTCCACTATCTATGTAACGTACGTGACAGAGAAACGCTGACGCTGCTAACTGATTAGTAAGTTGAGAAACTAATTCGATGGAATTCGCCCACTTTGTCGAACCGAACGTGTTGTAAAATAAACATTCGTGTGCGTAAACAACGCACACAGCGTTTATTATATTTTTCATTAGCCTACTTTTTAATTTTAATTAGTCGCGTAATTACGAGACACTGTTGCTCCTTGTTGTGAGAAATATGTTTTTAGAAATTACGTAGGTCCTGCTTTACTTCAGAATTTCGGAATATTTTTTTCAATGTAGTAAATAATTATGTATTAATTAATTAATTATATATAATTTTCTTTATACATGTATAATTTTCAGGGTCCCGTACCCGAAGGGTGCCTATTACTAACCCTCCGCTGTCCGTCCGTCCACTGTCTGTCAGCAGGCAGGTAGACAGTTGATATTTTCACAGATTGTTTATTTTTATTGCCGCTATAACAACAAATAATAAAAATAAAGTTAAAAATTAAAGGGGGGTCCCCAATCCCCATACAAGAAACGTGTTTTTTTTACCTAAGTAAAAAACGTAGTGTTAAATATTGTACGGAACGGAACCCTTCGTGTGCGAGTCCGACTCGCGCTTGGCCAATTTTTCTATATTTTATCATTAATTTTATGGTTGGTGCATCGACAAAATATCGAATTAACATCATTAATTCCATACGAAGAATAACTTGGTAAATTAAAGACGGGTTGCATGCAGCAATTAATAACTTTAAGTAATATTGATACCAAACAAGTATGCCAAGGCGACTATCAAAGCCTATTCAAGTAGACGGAAACGTGATGTTCAATTAAAGCAAAGCAATAGGTATAATAACGGCCATGTTTACCAAGTTGCCAAATTCACGCTATCAGTTCTACCGTTTTGGTAGGTATTTCTCTGTTACAGGGTGGACGTGTAAGATAAGGTGAACAAAAAGTTTCACTCGTAGTTTCTAGATAGTGTTTTAGAAGTCTTGAACAAATTATTGACATAATATGTTCAGAACAATGATATTATAATATAATATCATTGGTTCATAACGAATGACTGCAAATGTAATTGTTGTTATCCTGAGAATAGTGGCGAGAGCTAGATAAGTCTTCCTAAGGTATGTATGTATGACAGTGTTCTTCGCTGCGAGGCGCGCGTGTGTGTGAGATACGTCGCGACGACGGCGTCGGTCGGGCCGTGCTGAGCCGTGCCCCGCTGACCCACTTGCCGAGTGTTCGCTACGCAATTCGAGCGCGACCCGCTCCGCGGTGCACCGACACACACATGAACACCGGCCATATGACGTGACAGCCCACCAATGGCACTGCACCCTTTAGTGACACATGTGCCCACGTACCACCCCTACCGAGAACAGATACCACCAGTCAAGCGTAAAATTACCACCCACGAACAGATGGAGCAACATTTTTCAACTATTTTTTTACACATGGCTCAAGCCGGATTTACATTATAAAATTAGTGACATAAAATTATTTTTTTGAAATTAATTTTATTAACAATTTCACAATAAACTTTTAATTTCATGATGCATGCATTAATTTCACAAAATCTAAATACTTTCTTGCCAAGCGCGAAAGTAGGTATTACTTCATGAAATTAATGCATGCATCATAAAATTTTTGTAAAAGTAATGTCGCGCAACTAATTTCGCGAAAGCACATTTGTAATTTATTATTAACGTACATCGCAAAATAAAGCTTTCGATTGACAGGGCCATGATTTCGGTGATACTGTAGATTTCGCGACACTAATTAGGTTATACGAAACAAGTTGCACTGTATTGAAACTAGTTTTGTGAAATTCATTTTACCATGCATGAAATTAATGTTGTTAATGTAATTCCCGCTTAGAGGAGTGTAACAAGTCAGAGGGACAATTCCCGTATTTTTAACAACGTTCGCAATCTCATCTTAGTGTCAATCTGTCAAAAATTGTATAGCGTTTACCTACATTTTTGACATTTGATTGTCGCTGGCATGAGATTGCGACTTGAATTTGAACGTTTTTAGGTACGAGAATTGGCCTTCTGACGTAAATCACCGCGAATCGTAGAGTAGTGCAAGAAAACTTAATTGCGAATTTCAGTCAGTATTATTAACTCAATCGATCATTTACCTACTACAGGGATTTTACAGTTTCACGTAACTTGTACGGTGTAGGAACGGCCTATGTACCATCGCGAAAATTTGCGGTGAACCACCTTTGAACCTTATTACAATAGCAATAAGGTCGAAAAGTGGTTCACCAATGTCCGCGACGGTACCATTTATCTTTTTCCTTTAAGTGATTTAAAGCAAATTTTATAAATAACATGCGTCATATTACAAGGAAACTAACAATAGTGCGCTATTTTATTACCTAAGGAACTATTGTCGCAAATTAGAAAAACCTTCAAGAAGTGTCAGAGCGATGAAGTCATCAAACATACAAAACATATTGGTTCGATCATCTGGTAACGCAACATACCTACATAAGCATACGTGGACAAAATAGAAGCGCGCGAGGTCAAGATTCACATAATATTAAAATCGCTCAAGGATTCAGACTCGTTACGAATCTATGGAAACATTTAATCAATAGGTAGAATAAATAGGAAGTAACAGTAATAAGAATAACCCTTGAGTAAAAACAGCTGAAGCTATTAATAGTATCAGTGAATTAAAAGACTGAAATTCAGGCTACCTCCCACAAATATGTAAGTATGTAGGTCGACACGAGCCCCATAATACGCATGAAAGCTCAACTCAGTTCTATACATAGGTAAGTACAGTGCTCGAATTTACGTCTGGTTGAGACAAGATACAGGTCTGACCACTCGATCAACGGTAACAGTAACGGTACAAGACACAAAAATCGTGCAGCGCAAGAAAAATCCTACGAAAACCCGGCTTCGTTGGTACTTAAGTTGCTATGTACTTGGCTAAAGCTACAGGAGCTTAGAAAGCACGATAAACTGACTCAGCTCCATCCAACTGCTAACACATTTCTCACACTGTCTGCGTTTACAGTAGGTAGAAGATAATTATATACTTTTACTTATGTCCTCAGAGGCAGTCGCTCCATATCACTACCACCACTATATACTACCAGTATTTTACATGGACCGACTCGGCTACATCCGGTTAGACTGGAAGCCGACCCCAACATAGTTGGGAAAATGCTAGGCAGATTGATTGACTTTAAATGTCCTCAGAGACTTTTGAAAATATCTTCCGTCTGACAGTTTTAATATTTTAAGAACCGCCTTGACACGAGGAATGGGTACGACGACATTATAACGGGATCACTGCGCGTTTAAAATGTGATTTTATTTTAAAGAAGATATCTCTGTTGCTAAACAAAATTATATTATCAAACAAAAACAATCTACACAAAAATACGGAAACTGTACGATGACGCGCTAATCGAGGTCAAAGATTTTTTCCCCAACACAAGTTCTTGGCAAAAAAAAAAATAGAATGGCAATAAAGTAACATCTGTCCGTGATCAAGCAGAATATGCGCGTGTGTCTATCTATCTTAGCGGAAACGTTTCTGACCAAAAATAGACTAGCCAGGGTCTTGCAATACCTTCCGCAGTTCCGGGTGGTTACACAACAAAGGAACTTGACAAGCCGGTATTTATGTAGACTATTCATCATTCAAACTGGCTCGTTCAATAATCAATAAGGTGACAATGCAAACAGCCAGGACGGGAAGGACAATGACATTAGCATTAGAGGAAGAATTTTGCGTCATCAACTGCACAATGACGCGGCAACAACGAACACGCACGGCAAGATGGCCGCCGCAGCGTCAGCTGATTGCGCACACGCAGCGCAGCTGTGACACTCCGCGAGCTCCACTCTCATATCATTGCGAGTATATCGCTCTCTCTTTCGTCCGTGCTATTCAACACAATTGACGCGCTGTCATTGTTTGAAACACAATGCTAACTACACACTTTGCTACTAGTTGCCAGTAACATAGGACATAGGTACAACATTATTATAAATAAGTAGTTGCGCACCTAATTTTATTTTATTTATCAACAGGTGGGTACATAATTCTAAATTCAGGATTTGTCCAAAAGACGAAATATTTTTGAGTATTGTTTCATTATCAAAACATTATTCACAACAAATATTCATACAAAAGAGGTTGCATAGTTATCTGCTAGTATTTACAACAATACGGAATATTAAAGCTTTTCAAATTCTCATTTATCAGATTAAAGTGACATACGCATACGTCTATAAACAAACATGCGCAATAACAATTTCATGATAACAGCGACACACTAAGAACGTGACCGAGCCTATACGATGATCGGTCAAAGTTTTAGGTAAAGTTATGAGATGAGTTAAGTATCACGAATTTTGTGGTCATCAAAAACTAACTTGACAACTAAACTTTTCATCAAGTTACTCCGTGCAAGAGGTTTGAATACGCCAGCTGTCAATCACTTAGACCTTGTTTAATGGCCTTTGTAGGTTATGTTTTTGTGTAAATATAATATTACCTACGCATATAAAATACGGTGGAGTTTTAAATGAATCCTTTGTTTCAACATTACCAATTGTCCAACAAAGGTAATGAGTTTATTACTTGTAATAATATTACATATATACCTATCTGATAATTACACTAATAAATGCATGTTCATTTTAATTTTTAATAAGTGCATATCAGTAAACGTAAATTAATTTATGTTTTAAACTCATTAATATGGTGCACAACCTTCGTCGGTGTTAGTTAGCTAACCGAGCTATGTCGGTCCGATGCGACATTGATGAAAGAACAATCACTGTGCACCTGGGTAGGTATTTACAGGCTACATTGTCTACACATGAATAGCACAAGTCAACCGAGAGACTAATTGCTATCTCGGCATTAAAATATTTCTAAAACAATTGGATGTTACAAATTGCATAGTTTTGAACACGTGAGGACGTTGACCTTCTGACACCAAGGTCGGGGCGGCGGCCTTCAAACAGCCTCGTCTAGCTGGCGCACAGGCTCCTTTCAGACACATCTCGAAACACAGACGCACACAAAAACAACGCACACTTAACTATATTACCTTCGAGTGGGAACACAAGCCCATGGCCACGTAGAAACTAGGCTCGAAAGCGCTTCAAAGTCACAAAAACGATATCACTGACACATAAAAACGTATTGGAGAAACGCGGCGCACTAATTCGCACAATTATCTTGAAAGATAAGGTGCAATAGTAGCACCCGATGTTGAAAACTGTATTAGTAACACGTAACGAGTGTATCGGCCACGCGGGACGAGCTCCGACGCGCTCGACGAGCTGGCGAGAACTGAGCGAGGAGCGACAGCGGTCGCTCCGCCCGCCGCCGCCTGCAACTATTCGCGTCATTCCATTCTACACGCGCACGCACCAATACAAACAAGCCACTGCTCGCTCGCTGACAAACACAACATGTCCGATCTGACGCGATCACCCATCTCGACCGAGCACTACGCATCGCACATCGGATAGCTAGACGTCGCTCGCTACCACGACCACATTCTCAGAGCACTTCTTAGGCCACATATTTCGTTCAATTCTACAGTAGTCTCTGGGCTTACCCATTTGATGCATGACTCACGACTTCGTGTTGAGAAACATCTATGAGTCAGCACTTTCCTCGAATCAATTTTAATTTCTGATTATTATACATAATGAGTAATAATGATATTCTTTTCTTTGTTGGAATTTTTACGCTGTAACAAAAACTTCGCAAAACAATCACCTTGACAACACAATACGTAAGATTACAATACATTCGTCCCACAAATAAATGTGAACAGCTTTGTTAGAAATGTCAAATAGCAATCATATTACAATTTACCATATTCAAATGAAAATCAACATAATCACAATACTATTTGCAAAATGTACATGGGCAGGAGACCTGGATGTATCATTTTGATTATTCACAACTGTTCTTGCTGGTCTCGCGACGTCAACAATGATGGTGTAAACAAGAACCTGTTCCCGCGCCATCAACTTAACAAGTCTATCGATGCAACGATGCTCCTCAAAACAATTAATATAACAACTAAAGCCCCTTTCAAGTATTTAGATTTACTTAACAAAAACAATCACAATTACTCATTCAATACGAAAACAATACTGAGCGCACTAACACTTAAAAAAATTCAAGTCATGGTTTGTTGAAACTTCGAAACTAAAAATGTAGATTCAGCAATAAATTATAATAGCCGAAGGTAAGCCGGACCACAGACAGACATAGGTAGTAGGTACCCATAAAGAGTAAATAATATTATATTCGTTTGAAGGGTCCTAGAAATGAGTACAATAAAAAAATCCTCAGTTCAATGCACTTTCGAGATAAAAGTGAAATCACCAATAAAGATCAATATTTGAATGTCGACGGACGTTCAACCTGGTATAAACAGACTGCGTAGATGGATAAAACGCCACTCTCAAGTCGAGGCAACAATAATTTTGCAACTTGATGAAAATAACCTCAATGTGTTGAGGCGTTATTTACCTAAGTATACTGTTTTGCGCACTTGTTGTCAATGACAAGAAGTTTTATGATAATGGCGAAAAGGTCGTATGAGACTAGAGCGTATACAAACAAAGCCATGCGTGCGGAGTGGTCGGTGCGGCGGCGGAGGCGACGGACGCAGACAAAGCCGCGACGGAGCAAGTCGTCGATCTCCCCCGAATTAGTCCTGGCCGGGGCGGTGACCTCCGCGGCCACACGCGCCCGCCACCGCTCCGCCACTAATCATCGCCGCGCGGGACACGCACCACGTCCATCCCTCGGTAAAACAAAACGCCCCCCGATACCGACTATCTTCATATTGAATGTAAACAAAGCGTAACTAATTATCAGGTTAAGACTTCGACGTGATAATTGAGTCGAGTTTATAACAAAGAGACAAAGACCGAGAAAGAACATTGAAGAAAGGTCAATGAAATAAGAGCACGTGGAACCCGAAAACGATTTCTTACTGAGGACGACGCAGTATCACATCACGTGTTTCGTAAAACGTTTTAGCATTCGATTATTTGGCACCCACAAAAAGCGGGTAAAGAAGTATACCTAGTACATTCAACCAAAGCAACTAGCCAATTTACAAACGTCTATTAATAGGAACTGTTATGCTCAAAGATAACACTTTGGTGACATAATTTCCCTCAAGACCTATCTATATTCTGATAACTATGAACGCACGATAAGTGCCAAATATTTTCTTAGTCTAAATAAGAACAAAGTACGAATAGCCGAATACCAATATTTGTTTTCAGCACTTAGTCATGGTGAAATCGTGAATTTTGCAACTCATTTGCTAATAAAGAAAGAGGAACAAAGAGGAACAGTGAGTTCCTTGCGGCCACAATATGTGGAAGTGATTCAGATTCAAAGTATTAGTGAGCTGCCGGGGAGTGGTACTTTCTCTTCACGATCGTAAAAACTATACGAAGCTGTGGTTAAGGGGAGTGCATACCTGATGTTGAAGTGAATTTCGTACCAAACAAATGTCTTTCCAAGTGCGCAGGCCCTTCAGCTCACAACCAGGCGACACCACGTCTGTGCGGTTGAGGTCAGCATCCACCGGCATCACAATGAATGGTCACGCCACCTGAGACAAGTAATACAATCTATCTATTAAAACTAATGCTCCTTTTATGTTCTCTCATCAACTAATAGTTGTATTATTAATTGTAATGTTCTATGTGTACATAAGTTTACTAAGAAAATTCTAGAGCACTTCTCTAAATATGCTAGTATTGGAACTGTCCACCTTCGAGATCTGAAAAATGCTTTCAAGTCCCTTTGAAACTATGTGGCAATTCATTCCCAGGTTTTTGAATAACGCGCAAACGCACAATAGACCGAGCTAAGTAATATTATTTCGCCTTCTACTCGCTCATCAACATCCTAGTATTTTCTCACATAAGGGTGGACTTTCGGTCTGACTACATGTAACAGCTATATAATCTGAATATCAATTATTTACTGGAGCTACTGCCGTCTGACCTCCGCTACCCAACTAGCGCGGCGATATCCTAAATAAACTTACAATCCTACGGACCAAATACACTCCCGGATTCTTTAATCGAGCCACCGTGCATTTAAAAATGTTTATAGGCCTAAAACATCAAAATAATGATAAGTCAGAGAAAAAGTTATTATGCAGTTTTCAAGCTGATAATACTGGCCATCATTTCGGTGTCACTAATGTTCCAAAGGAGATCATTTAAGACATTAATTTTGGGCTGAATATATGAAAGTGCCAAACAAAAAAAGTTATATTCCGTTAGAATATGTTACTCTCTTCACTTTTCACTATGGGACCAAATCTGTAGGGCCATTCGCTACGCTGCTGTTCGATTTTTTGCCGCTGCATGCGTGGCTGTGCTGCAAAATGTGGATGTCAAAAACCGGTATTAAATGTAGACTTTTTTGGAACGTCTACCTAGGAGCATATACGAACGCTGTCTCCGTCAATTTCAATGAAAAGGAAGATAATAATGACGAATGAATAAGACAGCTTTCCTGTATAATTCTTAAGAAAATAAATTTTCTAGTAAAACCAATTTTGATTTATTAGACGACAGCCCAAAGGAGTGTAAATTTTGCCAACTTAAATAGCCTATATAGCCAATATGCCAATTTTATTTGTTATTTTAATAAGAATTGTAAGTGACCGTGCTGTTGGTGTGCTTATTATAAATAGGACCTAATTTGTTGGAAATTTTATGTAGTTAATTTTCGTAGAACTATTGTAACGTTATTTCTGAAAGTTTTCGAGATAATATGAAGAAAAACCTGAAAGTGACATTTAAATTAATAATTTTTCTTAATTTTTTCAGGCTATAAGAGTTTGAAAATACTGTTTTCTGTATGGATTAGCTAAAAGAATAATTGTAATATATATATATATATATATATATATATATGTGTGTAAATAAATAGAGAAAAACGTATTCTTTCGGAAAATAGTTTTCTTTTTGTTTGGCTTTCACATTTAGCCCAAAAATGTATGGACAGTGAATGATCTCCTTTGAATTCACGAATTTAAAAACAAGAAAATCGAAGTTTGGTCGCTCTTAAAGAAGCAACAAGTTTTGATCAGAGCATCTCAATCTCAAGTCAATCGTTATTTGTTTCGTACTGCTTATAAAGAGTATCGAAATTGTTTTTCGTTATTTTTAAATCCATTCTAACGTTCAAATTATGGATACTGCACCTCAAGTAGCCTGCGCAAGCTGTGACACTTCTTCAGTCTGGGCTTAGTCACAACAAAACAACACAACACAACTTCATGTGAGTCGTTCCGCCGTTCAAAGAATATACCATCGATACCTGGAGACCGGCGGCTTCGTGCGCCGTCCAGGAGGACCACGAATCCGGGTCACTTCAGCTCGATAAGATCGGTTATTTTCACCACCAGCCAGCGCAATCGTCACATGACTTCAGTACGGGTCCAAGAACGTCTTCAAAGGACTTCAAGGACTGATTTCAATGGAGCCAAGTTCTTACGGATGAAACCAAGATTATGCGGTAGGGCGAGTTATGGTGAGTTAAGGCAATGGACAGTCTGGGGCGGAATTTCCACCGAAGGCAAACTAGCCTTGAGGTTACGACGGGACCACGGTAGCCAAGATTCAATGCCTAGAAGCTCACGATATATGCTGAGTTTGTGGGCCAGGATTTAATTTTTATGTATCATAAATGATAATGCAAGGGCGCAATCTGCACGAATTGTTCGAGAATACCTGCAAGACGTTAGTATCGCAGTAATGGAATGGCCACCAAAAAGTCCTGAAATGAATCCAATAGAGAACTTATGGTGTCAACTGGAGAGGCGTGTCCGAACTAACCAACCAGGTCCACAAATTTTGCAGGAGCTGAAAACTGCCATCTTGGAAGCATGTGAGAACTATTATTAATTCCATGCAGAACCCCATAACGGTCGTCGTAAATGCTCTTGGAGGTAACACAAGTTTCTAAATAAAAGTTTTCTCTATGTCATCATCATCTGCCTAGCCTTTTCCCAACTGTGTTGAGGTCTTCCAATCTAACCAGACGCATGACAGATGAATACCAGTATTTTATATGGAGCGACCGTAAACCATTATGAACCATTGTTTTCTTCAAAAATTTCACGTTAATTTTGTCCCTAAGAAACGCGAAAAGACGACTTATTGCAATTGAATTGTTTTTAATTATAACGATTTCAAATTTTGAAAAATGTCCACAAAAAAATGCAGGGTGTCGATTCCGCTGGGGTCGCGGGTAGTTTAAAAAAGATACCGCGGCCCTGGCATAGGCAACTGAAGGAGGCTTGGGTTTTAGTCAGGGTCAGTAAAAGTCTGACACGCCCTTCTGCTCCACCCAGAGCGGGAGAAGTTATTTGATGATTTCCCATCCTCAAAAAAAAAAAAAAGGATGTCGATTCCGGTGACCGGGAGGGAGTGTACTTTCAAGACACAGAGACTACCTACACAAAATTAGTAAGTACAGACATTTAAATAGATGTTGTTATGATATTGACAATAATAAAATATGCCTAGTTATGTGTATACCGATACGTATAAACGCGCACGCTAATCCGATATAATCAAACGATCGAGGCCAGTATCCATTTTGTCGTTAATGGTTTTATGAAAAACGTTTTAAATGAATTTTAATTAAAACGCCGTTAGGTAATGCAACCATATTAGTGAATACAAAATGTTCAACACTGTAGTTACCATAACCATAATGACATAAGTGGCGTAGTCGGAAAATACCGACCGAGACGAGGCAACAACGACGATAAATTACCTTATCTATTAAACTGTAACTAAGCCATTCATAAAGGAATTTACCATTGCTCAAAGATCTATTTTATCCCACTGTATTGGAAAAAGAAATCAGTAACCTAATTATGTAACTTCAATGGGAATAACTTCTTAGATCAGTTGTTTGAGTCATTGACAACATAACATACATTCAACTATGTTTGCCAACAAACACTGTTACATAATTAGGCTGTCTTCTTATACCTGTCATTATTAATTATCAAGAACCAATAGTAGGTTATATATTACCCGATTTACCCTAATAAAAGCTAACCATGTACCTACTTACAAAATTCTAAAGTTCCAAATTTTCTTTTTGAAATCGAAAAAGGTCTTACCTTTTAATACGACCATCTATTATAAATAATAGGTATATCTGGTCCAGAATTCTGATAAGGATCTTCATTCTTGATTGAACAAAAAACTGGATTCAGTTTCCAACCATACTGTCAAACACAGAGTAGTAACGAAATGGAGCGCTTACACACATATTTTGTAACGAATCGCACTCACCGAAGTTGTGAGGTCCGCGGGGGGGAGATACGTTTTTCATTGGACGATCGCCGGCGAAGAGTCATTCAGCGTAATTCCGATTTGCGATTGTCGCGGTGTTCGTGTTGCCTTTAGCGCCCTTCTCCCGCACATTATCACTCCATTTGCTTACTACTCTGCGGGTAAATGTGAAATCTAAATATACTCTCACTACATTCAT
The DNA here is from genome assembly GCA_905163495.3 of Cosmia trapezina. Taxonomy (NCBI): domain Eukaryota; kingdom Metazoa; phylum Arthropoda; class Insecta; order Lepidoptera; family Noctuidae; genus Cosmia; species Cosmia trapezina. The sequence continues at coordinate 21,421,021 of LR991029.1, forward strand.
ATAATGTAAACTGCACAAGTGGTATACAAGTATACAATTACAAGAAACAGGAAACAAACTACAAAGCTAAAGTGGACTCTAATCTACAATGTATGAGTCATTCAAATTAAGAAATTAAAATTACAAAATAAGTCTACTCATTTCACAATGACTCACAATAACTATTGTACCTAAAAAAATTATGCAAAACAAACCCAAGATTTTTTTGTACCTCCTTTAGATAATAGATAACTCCATTAGATAACTTAAAAAAATAATTAAAAGTTTGAAAATACATGTTGTATTTTCAAACTTTTAATTATTTTTTTAAGTAACTGCAAAATAGTGTTATGAAAGCAAATTGAAAATGGCTTTGTATCCATAACTGTTTTCATCAGCAAAACAGTTAAGTAATAACAAAAAAAAAGCAGCTACAAGCTTTAGAAAACCTGCCATATGTTGGCAGCAAGTTATCATGCAATTTAACACACTGATAACAACTACACTTATCTCTCATTTCCTATGTAATACCTAAGCGGCTTGAATTCACATACATTTAGGATAGGTGACTTTCAATATGACACAGCATTTACACATAACAAGACTGTCACACTAAATATTTGAAGAAACATGTCCTATCTCATTCTCAGTGTTCTGTACAATAAATATATTTACCATGTTTTTCAAAATTTTTAAGTGAGCGTAGTAAAAAAAAATGATCTCTTAACAAATACCTACTTGTTTTTCTGAAAAAACAAGACTGTTGACTTTTCAATTTTGTATCACATCATAATAAAAGCAATAAAGTGTTTATTTTATATTGTACTACCTACACAGTCACACCTCAAGTAACTTATAATTTATTGTGGTGTGTACTGTACTAAGTATGTGTACACTGCATGTACTAATTTTATAGAAAAATTATACATAATTTGACTGTCATAAAAATTTCCATAATTATAATAATAATTGTGAGCAAGTTATCATGCAATTTAACACACTGATAACAACTACACTTATCTCTCATTTCCTATGTAATACCTAAGCGGCTTGAATTCACATACATTTAGGATAGGTGACTTTCAATATGACACAGCATTTACACATAACAAGACTGTCACACTAAATATTTGAAGAAACATGTCCTATCTCATTCTCAGTGTTCTGTACAATAAATATATTTACCATGTTTTTCAAAATTTTTAAGTGAGCGTAGTAAAAAAAAATGATCTCTTAACAAATACCTACTTGTTTTTCTGAAAAAACAAGACTGTTGACTTTTCAATTTTGTATCACATCATAATAAAAGCAATAAAGTGTTTATTTTATATTGTACTACCTACACAGTCACACCTCAAGTAACTTATAATTTATTGTGGTGTGTACTGTACTAAGTATGTGTACACTGCATGTACTAATTTTATAGAAAAATTATACATAATTTGACTGTCATAAAAATTTCCATAATTATAATAATAATTGTGAGTTTCTGACTGAAAAAAATAATACAATCTTTATATCTATACATAATAAAAGTGACTGATTGCTGTCTGTCTGTACATGGAAGATATTTGTGAAAAATCAGTTTACATATATAAAAAAGTATATTACAACAAATTTATCCTTCCTCCTTTTTGTTTTTGAAAAGTCGGTTATAAACTATTATTGCGGGTCTTTATTAACGCAATAGAATTTTTGTCTGTGTGATTGACCGCACTAATCTCAGAAACGGCTTAACCAACTTGGGTGCGGTTTTCACTAATGTATTATGGAAATAAAACATTTAGTGTTGTTGTATTTCAATTGGTTTTTAAATAAGAAAGTTATATCAGTTTCGAAAAATCCTATAAAAATACCCTATAGCAGTCGGAAAGAAATACCTCTGTAACCTAACAAACAAAAAGTACTAAGATTGCATGAATTCAAGATAGGATATCAATTCAAGACAACACTTTGTGCACAATTTCTGCGGAGTCAACTGTCTCACAACTGTGTTGTAGCATGACAACTGAAAAGAGTTTAGTTGGTTAACCAGACATGACTGTGGTTTTTTTGTTTACCTTTAATTAATTACCTAAACCGATGGAGTATACCTTGCATGAATTATCGATAATATTTGAATCATTAGTATTATGCTTCTAATAGGATTTGGATGAAATTTGGAATGCAAATAGTTTATAAGTAATATGGATTAGGTGGGTAATAGGTAATACGGGCTGGTATCCGCAACTCCACGTCAATGCGCGTATTTTGCGTATCAGTAATATGGATTAACACATAAGATACTTTTTATCACGGTAGTATGTTTCCGTGGGTTAATTGCCGGCCTCCACGCGGGCGAAGCCGCTGGCAAAAGCTAGTATATATAAATAAAAGGCAAGTGTCCCGACTGACACATCGGCCAGCCCAAACTGCTAAGGGTAAATATTCGAAATTTAGACAGTAGGCTCCTGTGATGTTGGAATCCACTAAGAAAGGTTTTTTGAAAATTCGGCCCCTAAGGGGGAGAGAAAAGGATATTGTTTGTATCAAATTTCTTATTCCTTGGGTTTATAAACTTGAAAAGTTAAAACATATTGTGAATATGTACTTAAATAATTTGAGATTAAGTTTAAGGGGAAAGTATTAAAGTTTGTATGGTATATTTATGATTTTGATAAAAAGTAAGAATTATATGTTTTTAGATTTCTTAAAAATTAAACCCTAACTCAGTGAAAATCCTCTACTAAAAACGGATTTGGGTTGGATCTAGAATCGTTTGGCAGGAGGAGGGGGGTGAATGGGGTGAAAGTTGGTAGGGGTTGGGTCCCTGATTATAACGCTACCACTCTCATTACAAGGTAATGCATATTTTTTGAGAAATTAATAAAAATTATTTCTAACCTCAAATCAGATAAACAGTGAAACGAAATGTCAAAATGGGCGATTGACAACCAAATTTGTATCAATATATTGTCTGCGGTGTAAAATGACGTGTAAAATTCGTGAAACGAAACGCAAAAAAAAAAGTCAGTGTCATTCAACCTAGAAATTCTGCTCAGAAGGAAGTTAGTGTGCACCCCACTTTATAGTTAAAATAGGTCGAATCTGTCCCAAAACCGAATCGGGGCACCCCAACTTTACGTAGTCTTTTGGCTGGCATACTAGAGTGTATATAAAAACCCGGAGGCGCGGAGGGAGAGCAGCCCCCGCCCGCTGTATGGGTGCCTGTCCTTTGTTACGTAAGGGCGAAGGGGCTGCACTTCCCGCAGCGCCGGAGACGTTGCAGAAGCAACTTAAGTGTTTAGAGGTTAGGTTGCAATAATTAGTATTTTTTTCAAGAATGGTGCTTATCTTTACATGGGAGTGGTGGGGGAGGGTGCGTTAGGGTACCCCCCACACCCCCTCAACCCCTACTTCTGCCATACGATACTTAAAGTAACTTTTTAAAGTGTTTTGAGGTTAGGTTACAATAATTAGTTTTTCTCAAGAACGGTGCATTACCTTTTCATGGGAGTGGTGGGGGGGGCTCAGGGTACCCCCCTCCACCCCCCACACCGCCCCCACCCCCCTCCTCCTGCCAAACGATTCTAGATTTTAACCACGGATTTTACTGCTTGCTTCGATTGACTCGAAAATTGGCATAAATAATCATAGGGTCAAATAATTTAAACATCTATCTACATCTCACTACATAGTATAAAACAAAGTCGCTTCCCGCTGTCTGTCTGTCCCTATGTATGCTTAGATCTTTAAAACTACGCAACGGATTTTGATACGGTTTTTTTTAGTAGATAGAGTGATTCAAGAGGAAGGTTTATATGTATAATAAACGCGGGCGAAGCCGCGGGCAAAAGCTAGTATATAAATAAAAAGAAAAGTCCTGACTGACTGACTCATCACCACCCAGCCCAAACCCTTGAACCTAGAAAGCTGAAATTTTGCACAGACATTCCCTTTATAACATAGAAGACAAAGAATAAGGAAAAAATTCCCGGTAGTACGTTCCCCTGGGATATTTTCCGCCATCCACGCGCCTAAAGCCGCATAAGCTAGTTATAAATAATTTTTCAAAACTAATACAGTTTGTATTCAAAAAGGAAATTTCTTTGGTTTAGAAACTTGACACAATTACTAGGTAAATATTATTTTTAAACAACCCAACCAAACCAACCAAAGGGGTTTGTGGGGGTGTTGAAGTTTGAAGGAGAAAGTACGAAATCGTGCTAGTGATGTAATATAATTTACATTCACATCAAACTAAAATGTTCTGGCTCCACTTTTATCACTATGTTTGTCGGGAGTAAAAAGCACAAACAAACTTATAAAAGAACAATAAGTTTTATCATGTTTGTTCCAAATGTGGCTTTTGAGGTTGTTGTTATCTGTTTGAAGTCATATTTTTGCAAAAAACAAAAACCTAAATAGAAAGAAACACGGGCTAAAAAACTATAAGTACAGGATATAAACTACCTAGGTAAGATCAAAAACAAAGCTGTTTAGTAAGTAAGCACACCAAAATAATAAAAGCTACAAACATCCACTCCAAATAATATTCCAATTTTATTTTAACCTTAATCAGAACAGGGTCCATAGCATGAAATGTTAAAGTAATTATAGTTCTGCTGCAATTATGGGATGGTGATATTCTTACTGTATAGCTCCATCACATTCTTGCAATCACAGTGGAATAACGATGGATCTAATACACTATGGCCAAAATATCTTGGCAAGTCTGAACATAGGCACTACAAACTTTAGGGCATGTCCCATTTGGTTCCTATGCGCAGCGATTCTGAATGCAGTTTGGTCTGGCCAAGATAGATCCAGCCATACTCTACATGAACCCTGAACTAGTTCAAGTTAGGATCGTAATAAACTTGATGATAAGTGCTTGGCCCCAAATATTTTGTTTTATAGGGGGTACACACATAACATTATTTTTATGTTTATAACATACTGTACAGAGTACAGATAATTTCTTTTGTGCAATAGCATAATATAAAACAAATATTACAATCAGCTGAAACAGGGATAAATAATGAAAATTTAATATTTAGTAAACCCATGAAAGCATGACTATATTGATTACCAAAGAAATACTCATGAAAATTTATTGCTCCAGAAGTGAAAGATGAATTCTGAAAATTAATCCTGTTTTTTATAGCATTTTAAACAATTTAGAAATAACTATAAATTGTTTGTAATAATGATGACAATGACATGCCTTGGCAGTCATTACTGCTGCAACAGGCAGCATGCACAAAAGTTACTTTACTCAATACAATTTTAATAAACTGTTGTGTCATCAATTCATCATCACCATCTTGTACATTGCTTTATTTTAATTTATTATTCAACTTTCAAATACTTGTGGATAATGGTTTTTTTAAGCTAGGGAAAATTACACTTTACAAGGAAAAAACGGGTACATGCCACCTATTTACAGGAAGTATAACTCGTGGGCAGCTACATTATAATATTTTAAAAATATGTAGGTAGGTACGCAGTTATGCGAAATAAAGTGAAATTGACAAAGAACCATGATTTGGCAATAAGATACAAATTGTATTGCAATTTAAGCTTACAGCACGGAAGAAATTACACTAGAATGCCTCCCAAGGTGGTGTCATGCAAAAAAATGCGTACCTACTGAACAAGTGCACTCTTGGTTTCAGTTAATCCCGTGCACTTAAAAGTCTTGGGCAAAACATGGAGCTAAAGTTCTAGACCAATATCGTTTACAGCTACAGTCTCTTCATGGGGCAGAAACAAAGAAAATATTGAAGAATTTGGTAATTGGCATTCACGAAGAAAATGGCGTCATATCACTAGTCACGGAACAAGGTACAATTTCGTCATACGAATGCACGGGTCACAATCACAAAAAAAACACCACAATAAAACAAATACATGCTGTATAAGTGATTTTGTTCATAAAATTACTCACTTTGAATAAAAATTGCAAAGAAAATCATCCAAAAACTCAAAGGACTGATGACAAGGCACTCCACTCACCGTTTGCAAAACCAGACTGGTATCACGTGACCTGTAATGTTACCAATATCGTAAAATATACAGATTCTGGTAGAAAATTTCTACTATAAAATATACCCCATTTTTAAACACACTTCATTTTATAAAATTAATTTTAATCAAAACCAATCTCCCCACTTAAGAATAAGTCTAAGGTTCCTCTAACTGCATATTTTAATTTTTGGTCAGAAGCATGATGATTTTCAGGCCAATGATGCCTAGCAAATGGATGAAGTTGGGCTGTTGATGACTAAGATGATGTTCGTTTTTGTACTCGACTACATAGGGTTAAGCGGGAGTTCCTTCGTCTGTTATTCTGTTATAAAGACGATTAGGTACCAACTTTCAAGATAACCTGTGTGGCGGCATCTACATCGCCACATACGAACTACGCATCACAATGACACGACGTCACGCAATCCTGCATCGCGGAAACTGAGCACCCAACTTTACATCCTGTTCCTCATGCCTATACGTGAAGCACAAATGCATCTTTTTCGTCTAGCTTTAATAATACCGACCTTCAACGCATAAAAGGAGAACTGACTGACTGACATATCAACGCGCAGCCGAAACTACTAGGTTTAGCAACAAAAATAACGCAGGCAGGACGGGATGAAAACGGACAGTCAATTTTACAGGGCAGGATTTTACTGCGTGGCTTGAAACTCGAAAATTGGTATGAAAATAAGCATCGAGTCAAGTTATGGAAACAACCTAAAACAAATAATAGCGTTTTAAAAAAAATAAAGGAAAGTACGAAATCCACGCGGATTAACTCACGGGGGAAGTGATAGTCATAAATATCATAATGTATCAGTATTGTCTTAGGTAACGAGGGTTTAGATTATTAGATCGCACGAAATTATGTCAGTATCGTTAAAATAAATAAGTACCTAATAATAAATCGTATCAGGTTGCGTTCTCCAGTTTCTGCCTAAATAAAATAATCTCATGGGAATTTTCAATTCCAATTTGTGAATGCAAGGAAAAAAATATTTTAAGTAAGTAAGTACATACGGCTACACATCAAGCTGCAAATTTCCAGTTTACACTGACCTCTCATTGTAAGGAAATCCTATACAATTCGAGATCAGCTTGTACTGGAAAAGTATAGCTTGATCTGTAGCCGTGCGTACCTATCAGTAATGATTTTTTTTAACCAAGTTGTAAGTATTATTCGTTACCTAAAATAATTATACTTATGTACTTAGAAATAATTTGCTATAAAACACATATTCACAAGTAGGTAGCCATTGCCAGGCAAAAGTACTGAACAACTCTGTGTAGGTTAGGTACTTAATACAACTCTGTGCCTTCACATGACTGATAGACGTACTGATACCGGGGCCACACTATACGAACATCGCCGTTGATTATCGCGTTGAAGGGCGATAACCGTAGGTGTAGCAACCACTACGGCGATAATTTGACAACGGCATTCACATTGCCGATGGACGAGGGGTGTGAATTCAATGAGCATTGTCGTTGACCGTTCAAGTGTGGGCACTCAATTCATCGCGTTGAATAACGGAACACGTTGACGTTGACGTTGATGTATATTGTGGCCCCGGCATGATAGAGTAACCATATTGATTTTCGACAGTAAAATCCCTTAAAATCTAAATTCTGTAAAATGTAATTTTGCTAGGTCACGATATTTTGTAACTTAACTTCATCCATGACGTCATTCAAAAGCATCAATCAAATCGCAAACAAATAGTGTGTTGCCATTTTTACATCTGAATAAACTACCATCCCCAAGCCGATGTTGGTTGTATGTATAAGGTATAAGTACTCTGTGGTTGGTTGATTGAGCAGTGATGAGTGATAGATAATACTACTTAATCTGTGTGAGTGATGATGAGTGTGCTGCAGTGTTGCCATATATACAGATTTCTCCGTATTTATACAGATTTTCGATTTGCGATACAGATTAGCATTGGATACAGATTTTTATACAGAATTTTCACATTCTACACAAATTGCCGTAATCTGCGTTTTTGTTAGGGGGGATGCGCAGTGGTAGCCCGTGAAATTAATTTTTTTTTTTGAGTTTTTTGCAATTTGCAGGTCCGTTTCAGGTTGTATCTTGGTCAATGTAGCAGATTGACATGACATGCAGATTCCTCAAACGAACGTAATCTAACGAATCTGCACGAAATCTAACTTAGAGAAATGTATTGATGATTTTTATGGTTAAATTTATATAAATACATATGTTTTATTGCCGCGTCTCATACTTTGATCAAGATACAACCTGACACAGCCCTGCAAATTGAATAAAACCCCAAAAAAATTGAATTTCGCGGGGTACACAGCGCAATCACCTTAACAAAAATATGTGTGACTGATTAATGGAAATTAGGTATAAAGTAATTATTTGTTCGGTCGTTGTAAGTTTAATTTTTGATTTGATAATTTGTTTTTTGTTTTAATTATCTTTTTAGTACATATATGACAATTTTATTAATTTGTGTCAATTTTTATTTAATCCTACCTTGATCCTCCTTTTGATTTTCACAGATTTTATAAAGATTTCATGATAAAAAGGCATACAGATTTAACCCCTCAAGTGTCGCGTGCACCCCATGTGTGCATAAGAAAAACCGTTTTTTTGTTCGGTACATAAGCTTATATCACATATATATAAATGTACAAAAACATCATCCGATGGAAAACCAATCAAATCATTAGTTGTGAACTTATGGAGTTCGCAGCTAACCTCCCCTCCCCCCCCGCGTGTCAAATGCACCCCAAGTGTGCAAAAGGACAAAACTTTACATAATAGGTATATAAGCTTAGATCACGTATATATAAACGTAAAAAAACATCATCCGATGGAAAACATATCATTATCAGTAGTTGTGAACCTATGGGGTTCGCAACTTACCCCCAACCCTCCCCACTCGCGGGGGTTTTGGGTCTAAAATCAGCCAAACTCAGACACTTGAGGGGTTAATACAGATTTTAGCAGTTTCCACTACAGATAAAAGGTTCAATGCATCTGGCAACACTGGTGTGCTGTGTGCTGTGTTTCAGTATAGTATAATGTACTCTGTGGTGCTGTGTGTGATTTTTTGACGACTTGTAAGGCCGTCAAAATTTTAAGAAAGTACGATTAGAGGAATATTGTATTTTTTAGCATATTAAACTAAAATTTTCCATTGTTATGCTTTTCTGACCTTTAAGACTAAAAGAGAGAAAACATTGGTGGCATGCAATGTTTTAATAAATTGAAAAAGTAGACTTGCAGCTTCCAGCTGATATTCGTTTTGTGTCCAAATATCCAAATCAAAAAGAAACGTGTGTGTACTTATGTAAATAATTCAATTAAATACATTTGGTGTAGTTTTGATTTTAAACATTTTAATTAATTTATAATGCCGACAATATCAGTAAAACGTGACGTTCTTTTTACCGCACTTGGCAGGACTTACAGTTAGTATTTTGTATTTTTAGCTAAACTTATAAACTTCGACTATGTATAGGAACTTTGAATTAAAAAAGGTAAAATTTATGTTTCAGCTGACGATGAATTCCAAGACCTTTGCTTTGAATTCGGCTTGGAGCTTGATGAAGTGGTAAGTACTTGTTTTGTATATTTAAATTATAACCTATAGCAGTTCTACATGTAGGAACCTAGGAAACTTCATTCACGTTTTTCCACTCTTGCTAATAGCTTAAGCATCTTGGTCAGTGAGTTGGGGGCGGAACTTTAGTGTAGTAATTAAACAAAAAAAAGTGTAAATGTGTAGATGATGCAAACTCTAGAAATACCTACTGCATAGTGCAATAAAAACTTTCTCACTGTTTTATTAAGTATTATTACCTACTGTAGCTAATGCAGATTAAGTATGTTTGAATTTTAATAAAAAAAGCGCACTATGTTAATAAACATGAAAAAAGATATTTAAAATATAATTTCAGACAACAGAGAAGCAGATGCTGATGAAAGAGCAAGGTGACCATGTTGGAGCCGGAGTATCTGAGGAGATCCTGTACAGGATAGATATCCCCGCCAACAGATATGATTTGCTCTGCTTGGAAGGATTGGTTGACGGCATCTTAGTTTTCCAAGGAAAGTTAGTATTAAGACTTCCATGTAGTTGACAAACAGATTTTGTAGCCTAATGTGATGTGTTAATGTAGATCCGCAGCAGTAGCCCACGAATTTTGCAATTTTTTTTGCATTCAGGTTTGTTCTAGTTTGCTCTGGTTTACCAAAATCAAACCAAATCTAACTTAGAGAGATGTATTGATGAATATTATGGTTATATTTATGTAAATATATATTTGTTGTCAAATCAAATCATATTTTGATCAAGATACAACCTGACGTCAGTGTCAGGTTGTATCTTGATCAAAATATGATTTGATAAAATTGCAAAAAACGCAAGAAAATTTTAATTTTGCAGGCACATTGGATCCACCTTAATAGACAAGCTTAATATTTGCACAAGCTGCCTGCCTTTTCAACTAGTTTAAACTGTACTATACCCATTTATATTCCAATCAGTGTTCAAAGTCTCCTTTCTACTTCTTTTTCCTGTCATATGCAAAGCTCTATCATTAAGTAAGACATTATATGGTATGCATTGAGTTAGCAAACACTCACAAGCCACTCTGTTAACAAAATAACTTCAATGTCTTCAGGAAAGCTCCACCTCAGTACACACTCAAAAAGACTGAAGACTGTCACTCTCTGCACTTGACCCCAGCGACGGGACAGATCAGACCATATGCAGTGGCTGCTGTGCTCAAAGGAATTACTTTCACCAAGGAGTCGTATGACAGCTTCATAGATCTGCAAGTGGGTAATGCATATATTACTTTTATTTACTTATTTCATTGTTGAGAAAAGTGTGGTTGCAGACAAGACATTCTTATGGCTGCCAGTTTGTGTCTCCACATGTCACTATGGATAAGAAATGAATGCTCACACTTGAATGCTGTGTCTGCAACAGAAATATTAGGTCCATAGTATAATTTCTAAATGTTCATAAACTGATGCAATGCAAAGCCACATTAAATACTTAAATTTATATAAACGAAAAGAAAATGTAATATAAATGGCCAATGTGTCTTCCCAGGACAAACTTCATCAAAACATATGCAGAAAACGCACATTAGTGGCTATTGGTACCCATGACTTAGACACAATAAAAGGGCCATTTGTGTATGATGCATTACCACCCAGCGAGATCAAGTTCAAGGCACTCAACCAGCAGAAGGAAATGACTGCACCAGAACTCATGGAATTGTACTCGGTAAGAATCATCACCAATTTTTTTTTATTAAATACTTACAAATAGCATTTTGGTTGCTATGCACAAGTATACTTTGCTGAAAAAATGGTGGTCTTTGGCATATTAATGGAATTTTAAAGTTTAATTCAAACTGCATAAAACCCCATTTACACTTTGCAAGTTTATAGCCTGTGAATACTATAAAGAGTCTCATGCTCTAGCGACTGATCTAGCTGAGCAGCAGTGGTGGCCCAGTGGTACCAACCGCAACTTAAGATTTGTAGATTGTAGGTTCGAACCAAGACAGGCACTTTACTGAACCAAAAAAAAAATCGAATATGAGCTATTGGACAAAAAGTACTAAATAAAAACTTTTCAATCCCTATATTTCAAATTTCAAACCTTCCAACTACACTATCAGACCCTGGACTCCACCATCAAGTGCATGTGCAAGTAGTTGAAAAAAAAAATCTAACAAGCCCAAACATGACAGGGCTATCTTGTTGGAGTTACTGTGGCCGCCTTCCAGCTCCGCCATCATACTCTCCAGAGTATGATGGCAAGACACAATTACATGGCACATGGCGAGACAAGTATTATAAGCCCTGGTTGGAGTCCACTCCAACCAGGGCTTATAATACTTGTCGAGACAAATGCAACGAGACCAAACACGATGGGGCTATCTTGCTTAGTTGTGTTCCTTTGGTCAACATCTGATTGCAACATCAGACCAGCTCCATGGTACAAACACCGAAGTTAAGTAGGTAGGCCAAGTTTCAGCTCAATCGGATGCTAGGAAGTGCTTGGAAACACATACAAATGAAGAAAGTTAAAAAACCGGCCAAGTGCGTGTCGGACCACGCGCAATGAAGGGTTCCGTAGTTGAAAAGAATTTATCCCAAAAACGAACAACAGTGTAATCCATTTTTTTTTTATGTTATGTGATAAAATTACAAATTAATAATTTTCGGAATTTTTCTTTTACTTGTGCTGCGAGACCTTGCTTCTTGCCAAATTTCATGAATCTAGGTCAACGGGAAGTACCCTATAGGTTTTGATTAACTTGCGAGTATCAAAATATGGTGCATAATTGGCCGTATTATTTTATTGCGTTGACTTAGAAGCTTGATTTTTTTAGAACTCCAAGGGACCATAGACCTACGTATTTGATATTAATTTCAACTTGATACCACCACGCGTTCCTGAGAAAAAGGCACTCGTGTAAACACTAACGATTCTTGAATGTCAATAATTGAACGTGCGTTATAGCATGCGATATTGCTCTTGAACGTTCCAGTAACTTGTACCTTACAAACCAGACTTATGATGTTGTGGATCCAAATAATCACATTTTCCTAGCAAAAAACCAGTTTAATGTCCTCATGTTTCCAGACGCACGCCCAACTGAAGCAGTACCTAGGCATCATCAGGGACAGTCCTGTTTACCCCGTCATCAAGGACAAGAACGGCATAGTGCTGTCCATGCCACCCATCATCAACGGAGACCACTCCAAGATCACGCTCGACACAAAGAACGTCTTCATTGAGTGTACCGCTACAGATTTGACTAAGGTAACGTAATTCTCAGGTCCCCATACACCAGTCATAACATGGCCCCCCGGGCCACATACGGCCTGTGGTTCATTTTAAAGCGGCCCGTGGCCGCCAATTCCCGTATTTGAAAACTTTAGTTTCTAAATAAAGATTCCTGATATTATTTATTTCGAGTCTAGTTCACTAGCTTTGTAGATGGCCCTACAGATTACAGAAAATCGGGTTTGACTCTCCTGCGAATCCTGACACCTTAAATTTGTTTGATGATCGTGATACAGTAGCGATTACTATGTATAGCGATACAGATCCAGTTGCATAACTAATGTAATGTGGCATGTGGCTGGTAAAATTATTACTCAATCACTCACTAATAGTTATTTATGCATCTGTAATTTTTATGGTGTGCATAATAAAGAGTATTCTATCTATCTATCTATCTATGCAACTGACGTATAATAAGGGGTATTAAAACACGAATGTGGGTTATATTATAGTATCACATGAGTGTTTTAATACTTAATTATGTACAGTTGCATACAAGACTTTATCTACATCCATGTTATCAATCCATACTAATATTATAAATTCGAAAGTAACTCTGTCTGTCTGTCTGTCTGTCTGTCTGTCTGTCTGTCTGTTACCTTTTCACGCCTAAACCACTGAACGGATTTCAATAAAATTTGGCAAGGCTATAGATGGTATCCTGGGGACGGACATAGGCTACTTTTTTTTTTTTTTTAAATCCTACAGGGGGTGATATAGGGGATGAAAGTTTGTATGGGAAACTCAGTATTTCTTAAGTTAGGGATGTGAAAATTAAAATGTATGCTTTTGATAGGAAATAAAGAAATATGCGGTTCAGCGTTTTTGAAAAATCATCCCCTAAAGGGGTAAAATAGGGGTTGATTTTAAAATTTACAAAAATGCACGGATTTCGACAAAATTTGGCAAGGCTTTATATAGCATCCTGGAGAAGGACACAGGATACTATTTTTTCAAAAATAATACTACAGGGGGGTGATATAGGGGATGAAATTTTGTAAGGGAACCCAGTATTTCTTAAGTTAGGGATAACAAATTTATGCTATTGGTAGGAAATTAAGAAATATGTGGTCCAGCGTTTTTGAAAAATCATCCCCTAAGTGTGTAAAATAGGGGTTGATTTTAAAATTTACAAAACTGCACGGATTTCGATAAAATTTGGCAAGGCTTTATATAGCATCCTGGGGAAGGACACAGGCTACTTTTGGTCTTAAAAAATAATCCTACGGGGGGTGATATAGGGGATGAAAGTTTGCATGGGAAACTCAGTATTTCTTAAGTTAGGGATGTGAAAATTAAAATGTATGCTTTTGATAGGAAATAAAGAAATATGCGGTTCAGCGTTTTTGAAAAATCATCCCCTAAAGGGGTAAAATAGGGGTTGATTTTAAAATTTACAAAAATGCACGGATTTCGACAAAATTTGGCAAGGCTTTATATAGCATCCTGGGAAAGGACATAGGATACTTTCAAAAACAATACTACAGGGGGTGATATAGGGTATGAAAGTTTGTAAGGGAAACCCAGTATTTCTTAAGTTAGGGATAACAATTTTATGCTATTGGTAGGAAATTAAGAAATATGCGGTTCAGCGTTTTTGAAAAATCATCCCCTAAGGGGGTAAAATATGGGTTGATTTTAAAATTTACAAAACTGAATGGATTTCGATAAAATTTGGCAAGGCTTTATATAGCATCCTGGGGAAGGACATAGGCAACTTTTTGTCTTAAAAAATAATCCTACAGAGGGTGATATAGGGGATGAAATTTTGTATGGGGAAACCCAGAACCACTGAACGGATTTCGATAAAATTTAGCAAGGCTATAGATGGCATCCTGGGGACGGACATAGGATACTTTTACTTAAAAATTTAATCTTACAGGTGTGATATAGGGGATGAAAGTTTGTTTGGGAAACCCAGAACCACTGCACGGATTTCAATAAAATTTGGCAAGGCTATAGATAGCATCCTGGGAAAGGATATGGGATACTTTTTGTCTTAAAACATAATCCTACAAGGGGTGATTTAAGGGATCAAAGTTTGCATGGGAAACTCAGCATTTCTTCAGTTATGGATATGCCCTATGTTTTCCACATGAACGTTCCCATCCCATGTGATATTTTTCGACATCCACGCGGGCGAAGCCGCGGGCAAAAGCTAGTTCTCTATAAAAGGTTCTGAAACAGTTTTTTTGCAATACTAATACTCGTATCGAACATGGCGGCCGGCGTCATAGTACGACATTAATTCGAATAAGTTCTTTTTTTTAATTACGGCGCTGTTGTAGTGAAACGCGCGTGCATTACAATGTTCTTTTTTTGAAAACGAGTTGTATTATGAAATTCAGTACAACATTAAAACACCAGTTTGGATGCTATTATGGTTACCATGGTTACTATGACACTGGCTGTTTTAATGTTTGCAATAAGCTAACTGTTTCAGAAAATTTTATAGAGCATGGGTGTACCCATGCTTTAAATCCAAGATAAAGAGTATTAGTAATACATTCATCTGTATTTAGAAGGTTTCAACTTTTCTCACCACTTTTTCCAACAATTATTAAATTGTGATTGAAAAATCATCAACGAAAATTGAGGTTATAAAATTAACCCCAATTGTCAAATGAAGACCAAATTGTTAAGGTGATTTAAAATTAAAATGTCGGATTTAAGCCGTTTAAGTCTTCAAATAATAAATATTTAAAGTAATAGGCGGCACGAAACTTTAGCGCTGACCTTGAATTACTTTAAGCGATTTTGGACCTTACTCCTTAGACAATACGTATTCTCAAACAACCCCCACTACTCCACCGAGCGCTAAAGATTCGTGCCGGCAGTTGTACCTACTACAAATTGTCATCCACATGTACGTTTTCTGACCCATTTGTTTACATTTTCACCAGATACTTTATGAAAAGACCATACCTTGCTTTACCGCTAGATTTGCGATGCAGTTTGATTCACTGCAATGTATACACAGCATACATTGCAGTTTAGTATAACGTATTGTTTTAGCTGAGAAAAAAAAGTGGCGCAACAAACTCCCCAGTAACACATCACATCTGTCTGTTAAAAACAAGAACTTGATTCTATACAATAGTAGGTATGCAAAGTAATTAACATTACAAAACAAAACTTTAAATTAAACTAGCTGACCCGACAGACGTTGTCTTGTCCAAACAATAATTCATAAAAAAATCCCATAGAAAGTGCACTTTCAGTTTTCCAATTTTCCCGGCATTTTTTCCAATTTATCTCTTCATAAGAACCTTCCCCGGATTTCTTGGAAAAAAAAATTACCGTATGGGGCTAGCAGTTCTCGAGTTTTGCGCTTAGCAACAGATTTAGCCATTCATTTTTATTTATATAGATTGTTATTGCCACATGTCAGCTAGCACAAAAAATATACAATTTAAGAACTTCTCAATAAATTGCTTGTCTACAAGGCCTTCATAAAACCAATTTGGACCTATGGAGTAAAACTCTGGGGATCTTCTAGCAATTCCAACCTAGAGATACTTCAGCGATTCTAAAACGTTGCACTAAGAAGACAGGTTTATAGGAAACTTCAGAGTTTTTACACACTTTATACAATACAAGAATACCTAGAAATGTCGACCATAAGAGAAGAAGTAAACAACTCAACATTGAACACTGAACTCGAGCATAAACTAAAACAATCAATGTTCAAGCACGACCATAAAATCTAAACCATTCCATCTTCCAGGCGATCGTAGTCCTAGACACGATAGTGAGCATGTTCTCGAAGTACTGCAGCCGCGAGTACGAGGTGGAACAGTGCAAGGTGTTCGCTCCCGACGGCACCTACGAGGTGTACCCCAAGATGAGGAGCCGCGAGGAAACCATCAGCGTTCAGAAGGCTAACAGCTATATCGGTATCAAGTAAGTACAATTTTCAACTCTTGGTGTTGAGCAGCGATATTTTTACGTCCGTGCAAACGTCGGCTTACCGCGATGTGTTTGTTTTGATCGTGTTAGCAACACTGCCTTAAGGTTGATGCGCCAGGGTAGCCCGCGAAATTCAAAATTTCTTACGTTTTTTGCAATTTGTAGGTCAGTGTGAGCTTGTATGTTGATTAAAATATGATTCGCGGTGGTAGCTAATATGGCTTTACAGAATTATAATCATTAGAATCAGTAATACAACTCCATAAGTTAGCATTTATCTCAAATCTAGCGATTTCATGAAATCATGAGGTTTGAGATAAATGCTAACTTATGGAGTTGTATTGCTGATTCCAATGATTATAATTCTGTAAAGCCATATTCGTTACGGCCGCGAATGATATTTTAATCAACAGACAAGCTCACACTGACCTACAAATTGGTAAAAACGTAAGAAATTTTGAATTTCGCGGGCTACCCTGGCGCTTTCGCCTTAACATTGTTTCGTATCGTTTTGAAATGTTGTATTTCAGAGCAATCGTTATGTTTGCAAAACGCTTATTTGTGGAGAAAGCCTAAAAATACATCGAAAAACGGGACAATAGTCGAATTTTTCAAGTGGACGCCGGCCGGTGTCGTACCCCCCCCCCCCCCCCCCCCCCTACACCTGCGCCGAGAACCACCCGCTGCGCGACCGTACCCCCTGTAAAGGAATAGGGAAAAAGCTAGAGGTGTCAATAAGAGAAATGGTCAGTTTTAGTACCTATTCGAAGTATGGTGTCTCCACAGGTGAAAAGAGTTGGTCTGCCGGCTCTTAGTGGTTATATTTCAGAGCTTAGTTATAAAATAATTCAACTTAACGGTAGTCAATAAAATAAAGATTGAAATCGAACAAATCCAATTTTTAATAATTCAACTTATTACTTTGGGTAAATCACAGATTAATAAATTTGTAGAATATAGCTAATGAAACAACTCAAAAAATATAGAATGTTAGAAGTAAGTAAATGTTTAACTCTAAGTCTTAGCTATATTCTACAAAATTATTAATCTGTGATTTACCCAAAGTAATAAGTTGAATGAATAAAAATTGAATTTGTTCGATTTCATTCTTTATTTTATTGATTACCGTTAAGTTGATTTTTTCTATAACTAAGCGCCTTGCGTATAACAATGTTCTGAAATATAACGACTAAGAGCCGGCAGACCAACTCGTTTCACCTATGGAGACATCATACTTTGAATGGGAACTAAAACTGACCATTTCTCTTATTGACACCTCTTGACACCTCTAGCTTTTTCCCTATTCCTTTGCAGGGGGGACGGTCGCGCAGCGGGTGGTGCTCGGCGCAGGTGTAGGTTGGGGGTACGACACCGGCCGGCGTGCACTTGAAAAATTCGATTATTGTCCCGTTTTTCGATGTATTTTTTAGGCTCTCTCCACAAATAAGCGTGTTGCATATACAACGATTGCTCTGAAATACAACCACTGAGAGCCGGCAGACCAACTCGTTTCACCTGTGGAGACACCATACTTCAAATAGGTCCTAAAACTGACCATTTCTCTTATCGTTTTATTTTCGCAACAATGCTGCGCGCATCACAGCTCTGAAATGCAACCACTGAGAGCCGGCAGACCAACTTATTTCATCTGCGGAGACGCCATACTTTGAATGTGTACTAAAACTGACCATTTCTCTAATCGTTTTTTTTCGCAACAGTGAAGCCTTTTGTAATCGCTATAACTCGAAGTTGCAACCACTCAGAGCAGGCAGACCGACGACATTCACATTAGGGGACTACACTACAACCCATCGAAGTAAATCTAACCGTATCCATGCTCGTTATGAAAAATCCTGTCACCTCTCGGTCTATTAAACATTTTGAAATTTCCTATGCTTACATTTTTAGTCAGATGAGATAAAAATTTTTTGTATCAAAAAATCAACATTAAACCTCCAAGGTTCGAAGCCACAAAAACTTCTACCTTATCTGACTAAAAATGTGAGCATAGGAAATTTCAAAATGTTCCATATCTCCAGACTTATTATTTTTTTTCTCAATGATGGCACTAGTTGGCATCACTACTCGCCTTTAGCTGAGCTTGATAGCAAATAGATTTGTTTAAACCTATTTATGTTTTCTCTATACATGAATTTGTAATTATTTTTTGAGAAATAAATATTTTTAACCATAGTAAAATATGATTTATCCTCAGTGAGAACGCCGACAAGCTAGCTGCCCTACTGTCGCGCATGTGTCTGTCTACTTCGATCACTGACGACGATATACTGCACGTGTCTGTCCCACCCACCAGGCATGACGTCATACACGCCTGCGACCTGTACGAGGACATCGCCATAGCTTACGGGTAAAATCATCTGCCTAGCCTTTTCCCTAGATCGGCTTTCAGTCTAAACGGATGCCGCTGAATACCTTTATTTTACATGGAGCCACTGCCTATCTGACCTCCTCAACCCAGTCAGTGGGTAACACGATACCCCTTGGTAAGACTGATTTTAAGACGTTCGGGTTTCTGGGTACCCGTAACGAGTGTCAAAGATCTACGAGTGTCAGCCAGGACCAACGACTTATCTTGCTTTCCGCGGCACAGAGAGGTCTCGATGTGTAATGATGAGCTAATGAATGGTTACTCATCCTCGGATCGACCTCGGCAAGCGTACCTTCGACCGATCTGCGCGCCTGTTATTATTTAGCCCCTAAGGTAAGATGTTGATTCTTTATTATTTTGTTTATTTTTAGATTAACATAAAAACCGGACAAGTGAGTGTCGGACCACGCAAAGTGGAGTAGTAGTTGGGATGAATATTTACGCATGCACAGTATTAATTTTATCCACCAGAAAAATAAGTTTGTCAAAACCGATTATCATAAATAAAAAAGTCAGTAAGAAGCATCGTAGTCTTTTTAATTATTGATTCCAACGGCACCCCACATGCTTATGTGTATTCAATTATATTTTGTTCTACCCTCGGTTACATGTATGGGGAGAGCCTATTCTATTTTCGTAATTTCACATCTTCTCTCCAATTTTCATCGGTATTGCGCAAATATTCTCCGAGTATAACTGTTGTGTAACATCAGGACGGACGGACAGGCTGTGACTGACATGACGAAATTATGTATTCAGTTTTTGCCATTGGTTGAAGCATCCGAAACATTATTTACTTACATGTATAGAATGTGTATTATTTTGTCCAGGTACAACCGCATAGCCCGGCGGCCAGCGAGAGTAGTAACAACAGGCGGACAAGACCCCGTCAACAAACTGACAGAGCAGTTAAGGCAGGAGTGCGCGCACGCAGGGTATACTGAGGCGCTCACTTTCACACTTGTGAGTATACCGTAGAGGGGAAAGAGATAGATATTCGTTCAGCGCGGCTATTAGCCGTAATCCCAGTATTCACCCCTTTCAAGATGTATGATAGATCAGCTTGACAGGGGTGAACACTTGGAGAAAAAGTAATAGAATTATAATGAGAATTCCCCATTTTCTCCCTATACCAAATCCCAAATCCATTTCTTTTACGGTAAGAAATTTATTATCATTTCAAGCTTTAATGTACACAGTCGATTTAATTTCGACACAAAATGTTGTAAGAAGGATTTATTGATATTGAACCTTCGACATCAATAAATCCATAAAATAAATCGGCAAATCGCAAGTATGTACCTACTGTCAATTCTGCTAAAAGCGCGTCGATAATATGATTACCTACTTGATTAGTGACCTAATTTACAGTATTCATCGAATATATTGTAATTAAATAATAATTGGGGCAAATGTGTGAAGACTATATTTTCGTTTGTCCCCATCAGTATATAACATTTATATTAATCTAGGTAGTCGGCGCGAATAAGATAATGAGTGAATGAAGAACATAATTATCTTTGACAATCCTATCCCGTGCCTCATAAGCAAGTTACACTAACTATATTTATTCAGCTCAATTACAAACCCTCCCCCCCTCCCCCAGTGTTCCCGGGACGACGTAGCGTCGAAGCTGGGCGTGAAGATCGAAGACGTGCCGGCAGCGCACATCTCGAACCCAAAGACTTTGGAGTTCCAAGTGGTCCGGACCATCCTGCTACCAGGGCTGCTGAAGACTCTAGCAGCTAACAAGAAGATGCCTTTACCACTGAGGCTGTTCGAAATTAGCGATGTTGTGTTGCAGGACAAGAGTGCGGGTGAGTGTTTTATAGCGCATCCTTGATCCTAGCCTAGGACCTAAAGAGTATTTTTCTTTGTCGTATTCCAAACTATAAATGAAAATGCTGGTGAGAATATGAATCCGGTTTTACGGTTATTGGGCTCGTTATTATATCGAAATGTTTATTTGCAAGAATTGTAGTAGGTACATTAGAGATGGTCGGGTTTTTTAACTGTTTCTAAAACTTTCATTCATTAATTCTTTCGCTAAAACTAGCATGCAAAATTATTGATTAACAGTAATCAATAATTTTCACGTCTCGCCAATACTAGTAGCGTCATTTTAAATAAATGACGCTAATAGTACTGGCGAGACGTGAGGCCTCACGTTTCGGGTTTCTTAAATATGTGTACACATAATGAGGTGTAGTTTGGTGTGTTTGCGTGTGTATGCACAGAGCGAGGCATAGTTCTGCGCATGCTTCACAGTATTGTTCGCAACGCTATGTCCGGGTTTTTTTATTTAGTCTGAGTTTAAAACAATGATGATTATGACAACGACCATGTCATCCTTAACTAAACTTCTATCACAGCAATCTCATATAAGGTTCCTTTGTCGCGCTACAACACCTGATTCTACCTTCCGCATCCATTCCGCAATGTAGGATATCGATAGGGACAAAGGAAACAAGAGCTGTCAGTCTAACCTAAATATGGAATGTATAGGTGACTGTTCTAGTAAGTACAAGGACAGTGTATTTAGCATATATAAATATTTACATAACATTATGTGTCGAGTAAACACACGGGCATATTTTAATTATTTAATTAATGAATTCTTTAATTAACTTGCATTAACTAATCTGGAAAACCTGAAATAAATATACGCGAGTACCGTAGAACATTTGTAGATTTTTGTGTTTACGTGTGCTGTGTTATGAGATGTTGCTACGTATGGGTCTTCGAATTTGGTAGAAGTAGTATTTATTGAAGAAGAAAATATCGTCTCACAAATAAATATTGTGACTCCGAATTTGCAGAATGTTTTAAGAGGTGCATAAAAACAGTTGCTGTCATGTCTTTTTCAAATTACTACGCCCACTCTTTTTTTACAAATCCATGCAAAGCCGGGGAAAATCAAAAGTATGTATCTACTGTCAATTCTTTACATTCACAAAGCGCGCCAGCAATGACTATTGACCTAATTTATAGGATTCTTTGAATGTTATTTATATTTTTCTTATAAAATAATAATTGGGGCAGCAAAGCCGATATTTTCGTTTGTCCCCATCAATGTGTCATCGGTGTATAACATTTATTTTAAGGCTAGTAGTGATGCCAACTATCGCCACCATTGAGAAAAAAATTATAAGTCTGGAGATATGGAACGTTTTGTTTCCTATGCTCATATTTTTAGTCAGATGAGGTAGAATTTTTTGTAAAGTTTTTGTATCTAAAAATTCAACACTAAACCTCCTGGGTTCGCAGCCTTAGCAGTTAATGCCAAAAACCCATATCTCCAGACTTATGATTTTTATGTCAATGATGGCGCTAGTAGGCAGCACTATTCGCCTTAATCTAGTAGGTAGTCGGCGCGATCAAGATAGAATGAGTGAATGAAGAACATAAATATGTTTGGCAATTTTATTCCGCGCCTCATAAGCGAGTTAGGGACTATATAGATAGTGCAATCCACGAAGACGCGCCCCACTACTCCTCCTAACCGTATATAGTATATGTGTGCAACGGTTAGGAGTAGTGGGGCGCGTCTTCGTGGATTGCACTATGTATAAATAACTACACTTATTAGAGATGCGTACGCATGCGTTCAGACGCGGAAAGCTGAAAGGATGCGTATTACCTACGTATCTCGTTTTCTATGGACAAAAGCTGAATTGAGCTGAATAAATGTAGGTACTTAGTCCCTTGTCCATCGTCCTAAACCCATTTTATTTGGGTCAGCGCAGTATATCTTCTTCGATACCCCATTAGCCGCAGCATCAGTATTCAATAATGTTTCAATCCATCCACAATTCCACACATCATTTTCTTATTCATCTTCCGATAGAATAATTATTTCGTGTTGAAAACCTAAGGTATGAAGCGGCTACTGACTGACCTGATTACCATGAGCTTCACAGAAGACATCTTCTCAATATAATCAAAATCTAGTACGTAACCTCATGCGAGGTATCAGGTAGCTTATCATTAGTCCAGGACTACGACGCAGTAGCGAACACAATACCTGCGTACTGTACTGAATCATAGCACGATTACCTACATGCATATCAAGTTACATGTTAATGAAATCTGCGCTGCATCTAGAATTTATTAAAATCATGATGAGCTCTAACACTCACTTTTAGCTTATATAGCTTTTTATTGCATCAAAGAAATAAACTTTAATTCGATTTTTTTGTTGATGGTTCGATGTGCTATGTGGCTTTAGGTACTGAGCGCAACTTTTTCTTTCTTTCCCCTCAGAAACGGGTGCCCGCAACGAGCGTCGGCTATGCGCGGTGCACTGCGGGCGCGCGGCCGGCTTCCAGTTCGTGCACGGACTGCTCGACAGGGTCATGGCGCTGTTAAGGGAACCCTGGAACAAGGACACCGGCTACTACTTACAGCAGTGCGAAGGTATGGATGGAAAGGAAAGGCTTGTTTTCAGTGTGATAAAACCGATATCAGACATTTCAATAGAGTGAACGGTTCACTAGAGTGAATGTTCATTTTCGTTTCATTTCACGATCAGACTTTCAGAAATTTGATTGTATATGAATGAACGTTCATTTTCTCCTTTCATTGTATTTTTTTCGTGGTGTTCGAAACGGGGCTGCTGGCTGTCCAGGGAGGCGATGCCATTTTTAGATGGTAGGTTAACCAGGCATTTATTACGCCTGATCAGGAACGCGACCATCACAGGATACTTCTCACTAAACAAACTCTTCCACACAATAGGCATAACGGACAGTCCTCTGTGCAGGGCTTGCCTGGAGGTTCAGGAAACCGTTGCGCATGTTCTCTTTGGATGCACAGGCGTCATCCAGATTACAACAGAAACCCTCGGGGCAGCCAGATCTTTCACAGATGTTCTGTACAGACCACGAGACGTGATCAACTTCTGGAGGGAGGCCATGGCCCACGCACTATGTTCCGCTTGAAGGACTAAGTGCAGAAACCAAACCCAAAGCATAGAAGGCAAAAATTAACAAAAAATCAAGCATCTGATAAGCCTCGGTGAAGGTTTCTGAAAGTCAGATCAAAAGGAATTTTCCTATTGCTCGCTCATGGAAATAGCTCTATAATTTTTCTTTGATCTGAATCCACTCGGAAGGAGCTCGTGGAGGTGAAGGAGCTCGTGGCTAAGTAATAACAGCCGCACGGATCGATCCATCAGGTTAAGCTGCGCTTGCCGGGGTTGGTCAGTGGATGGGTGACCATCTTTACATATCGAGACTCCTCCGTGCCTCGGAAAGCACGTTAAGCCGTTGGTCCCGGCTGTCATTCGTGGATCTTTGACAGTCGTATAACGTGTCGTCAGAATGCCGAAAGTCTGACAACCAGTCTTACCAAGGGATATTGTATTACCCAGTTACTGGGTTGTGGAGGTCAGATAGGCAGTCGCTCCATGTAAAATACTGGTACTCAGCTGCATCCGGTTAGACTGGAAGCCGACCCCAACATAGTTGGGAAAAGGCTAGGCAGATTGATTGATCTGAATCCACTGCTAGATATCAATCTTTTGCTTCTTTATAAATATTGCAAGACATAGCGAAACTATTTAGATATAATAATAGTATTCGCCATTCCAACTACCTGTAGAAAAATCAGAAAATCAAGCGATATTTGCCCAGAATTGGGATATAGAGTGAGGACCACGAATTTTTAAAGAACAATATCATTATGTGTACAGCATGTGCTTTTTTATGTTGAAACTTTTATTACTTTTTGGTAATGTTATTGCAGTACCTGTATGTGCCCCTTTCAGACCCGCCAGGGTTTTTGTTACATGTTGTATAGTTCTAAAAATCAGTGCTATTATTGATCGAAGATGTAGGTAGAAGGAGTATTTTCGCAGCGTCCCCGCAGAAATTCAAAGTCATGTGTTCGCAGACCCCGCGTACTTCCCCGGGCGCTGCGCCGCGGTAGTGCTGCGCGGGCGCGTCATCGGCAAGGTGGGCGTCGTCAGTCCCTCCGTGCTGGCCGCCTTCGACCTCACCAACCCCTGCTCCGCGCTCGAGATCAACATACAACCCTTCGTTTAATACGAATTTATTTATTTACCTATAAATGATTAAAATTTGATTTTAATATATATAGCTAAGTATTGTTTTTTTTGCTAAGTACCTATGCTATATGATCATCATAAACAAATAGGTCAGTAATCAGTTAACCACTAGAACATGTGGTTATAGTCACAATGTTGATAAAAGGCATTGAGTCGACAGATTTTCTTTTCGTTAATTGCCGTTGATGTAATGAAGTCAATGTTTATTGCAAAGAAGTGTGTATTGTCTGAAAACATGTTGAACTAGCTTCTGTCTGCGGCTTCGCCCGCGTGGTATGTGCATAAAAAGTAGCCTATGTCCTTTTCCAGGTCATGGTCTACCCGTGTGCCAAATTTCATCCAAATCCGTTCAGCCGTTTTAGCGTGAAAGCGTTGCAAACAAACGCACTTTCGCATTTATAATAGATACTAGTAGGATTCCATTAATTATAATTATAGTAAGTAGGTATATTATGGTAATTTATTGCCCGTCCATCTAACAGGCAATCGCGAATTATAAAGAGCTTGACCAGATTACTTATCAGATACATCGTTATCGTCGGCGCCATCGATTCTGATTGTTTTATCAATAATCGTTAGCATTTAATGCAATATGTACAAAATAATCTTAATAACCTATTGGCTTAGATTATGAATTGTCAAGCCTATTGGCTGGAAGCTAGTGTTATTATGACTGTCGTGATTTTTTGTATACAGCCGCAGTCGGTAATTATAAATCTATTCAAACTTAATGGCGGCTCGGAAGCTAGCTGCGAGTGCAGTTAAATTCCGAGCCGCCACGGCATTAAGTTTGAATCGAACTATGCTGAAATGAAATTGTTTATCATGTAAAGAAATAGGATATCGGAATCACTTTTACAAGTCCTATAGACGTATAAAAAAAGGAGGACTCCGCGCCACGAATATCGAAAGTGAAGCACCGTACCGATCTATGTGTGCGTGATTTGAGTACTAATACTACTAGTATACCTGCCAAGACGCCGTCGCTCGTGTCACGTAATGGCGGCCGGTCGGCATACTATGATGTAAATGTTTGCGTGAGGCGTGTTTGTACAAATGGTCTTAAATAAAAAAATACTTACTGTGCTTCACTTTCGATATGCGTGGCGCGGAGTCCTCCTTTTTTTATAATATTTAAAAAAAAGCTTGATGGAGTGACAGTCAGTCGTGTGATTGAAACCTTCAAGTTATTATGAACCTAATGCTTTAGAAGTGAAAGTCCTGATGACTGCCTCGTTGGTCTAATGGTCGCAAGCGCTACTGCTGGGCATGAGGTCCTGGGTCGATTCCCAGGTCGGGCAGTGTTATTGGGTTTTTCCATCTGGAATTTCTCAGTAGCAGACCGGAGTCTAGATTTGTGCCCGGTTGATAGCAATAGGCTCGCCCACGGAGAAGAGAAAGAAGGGCTCGCCCCTATCACATGGGACTTACATAACTGGCAAAATATGGGTGTACACTAAGGTTGCCAGATGTCCGGGATTTCCGGGATTGTCCCGGAATTTTACGTTTTGTCCCGTGTCCAGTAATTCAATCTATTGTCCCGGATTCCGAAAAATTTAATAATAAAAAAAAAAATAGTTTATAAGATAGTAAGTACATCATAATGTACTTGTTGACGATTGCCTACTAAAAAAGCAAACTTCTCAATTTTATATATTTTATAAGTATATTTTCTACCAAACTTCTTTTAACTGTAAATTTAAAATTAGATATCCCGTAATTTATATTTTTTGTAGCTATAGCCACGCCCACGGCCCGACATGGAATTGTACCGGACTCCGTACCGGTAAGTTCCGATCTTGTCCCGGATTCGGTAAGTTCCAATCTGGTATACCTAGTGTACACACAGGTAGGTATCTCTGCCCAACTCTTCGCAAAAAAAAGGCGTGATTTTAAGTTGTGTGTAATTTAATATCGTCAATATTACTTATCCAATAAAATAAATATGCAATTGAATGAATTGATGGCCTATCTATCTGTACAAATCGATATTTGCTAGCACTACAGGTAAGTACTTACCTACTTACATTAACTCAGGTTATAACATTAAATGACTTGACCAACTGGATTTAAGAGTACCTACCACTGATGATGTAATCAAAATAGTGCGATGGTGCAGCGGGCGCCTTTCGATTTTAGTCGCGAATTCAATTCCCACCTAGTAGGTAGGTACTTGGGGGTAAGACAGATACCTAGTCAAGTAGCAGTAATTAAGCGAATTAATTAATGCCCTTTGACACAGAAATAAGTAACAATAATCACTCTGAAGAATCTTAAACCTTTTAGGTAGGTACCTAGGTGTTTATTTCGACAATAGAGGATTGATAAGTAAATAGGTATGTAGTTCACAATCAGTCGATTATTATAAGCCTGTGTTGTGGGACAACACACGCAAGGCCTTTGCCTCCTTTCCTGGTCTACTGGGATAGCGGGCCAACCGCCATCTCTTTCTAGGCCTGCCGCGTAGTCGTTTCCTGATATTAGGGATCCACTGAGTGGTGGTTTTTGCGTATTATACCCTCAATCAAGATTTAAATTAAATACTTAGGTACCTACTTAAATATCGATTTCCTCAATGTTTCACAATGAACATGTGATCTAACTTAATATAATTCATATAATGTAGGTAAGTAAGTATAAGTACTTACCTACTTATGTATGTTGAAGAAAAGAATAAAAGCTGTTCAAAATATAATTTAATATTCATACAATAAAACAGCACAAACGAAATTGATCAACTAATAAAATCACATTTCATAGAAGTAAGTAGAGAATATAATATAAATAGTTAATTCGCAGCATTAATTAACAACCAATAGACATTGAATTTATAGCCTAAAATGACACTAGGACATTTTAAATTAAACGTAAAAAATACTATAAATAATAAATACCACTAGGTAAATTATTCTAATACTAATCATATATTCGATTTTGTCACAAAAGTATTTACATTTTTTTAAATAAAATAAATACTAATAATATTACCTACAGTACAATACCAACGCCTCTGCAAAGAAAATCAATTTTGAGATACCTACATAATATATATGTTTTAAGGATTGAGGAAAATGAAATCGGCGTTTTTAATTAGCTAAACAGCTTTTTCTCTTAAGAATTAAGACTTGTGTATAGCATTTACTAGATAATTACTGGGACATTCAATTTTCATTCATTCTTATACTGAAATATTTTCGCTGTATGTCGAAGGAATCTCAGTATGAATTATGAAAACAGTCACAATTTAGTAAAACTGTTAAGGCACTTCATAACGTAATTGACTATGATTCCTAAACAGAAAGGCGGAAAATTAACATTTATGTTATGTACAGACAACAGCACATCAGGTTATACCAGACTGTCAAATTTCGCCAAATGATTTTAAACCTTAAAATTTTGACAGTTAAGCTCAAAATCGAATGAGAAAATTTAACAGTTTGTGGTAACTTGACCTGCTGCTGTGTGTAGGTACATAATGTCAACACAATCATGTTAAGGTCACTATTACACCGTCAATCAAATAATGATGTGCCTGCATATTTTATTTTTACTTGTACCTAATTAGTAGGTACCATCGCGGACATTTGCGGTGAACCACTTTTCAACCTTATTACCTTAGCAAGAAGGTCAAAAAGTGCAAATGTCTGTGATGGTACATTGTAAAACCTCATAATAATATGCACTACTTTTTCGTGCAATAGAATACTAATCAAATATCTTTTCTATCTAAGTGCAGTGCTACTGTTGCAGTCAGAGTAAAAGGTAATATATTATTGTCAGCTTAGTAGTAACTTTAATTTAGTAATACATTTCAGTTCATAACAGATTTTTGGTACCTTACTCGTTATGCCAGACAAAACCATATATAAGGGGTAATTTAACCAAAGTCTTTTATACTTGGAATAAAATTGATGACTGACAGTTTGACAGAAACTGTCAAAAATTTATTCGAAGATTTAGACTTATACCGGGTATAAAAGTTTGGTCTAATTCACCATTTAACAGTCATCCAGCAGCAATATACTGAAACCCTAACACAATAAACATCTATTATGTAGATTGTATCTAAAAGTTATGTAATACTTCTTCATTTTAAATACTGAAGGTTGTTTAAACAAATTATTAGTTTATACATACACCACAACACAAGCTACTTACTAAATTTTATTATAATCAAACAATCTTGGTTTGAAGATGTGACATCGCTAGTAAACTTTCATGGTTTGGACAACTTCATAACTACTTCTAAGTGCATTTTTTATTCAAATTAAAATTGCTATACAATTAATGAGGAAATGCTCTCTTTACATTGTCTCAGTGGTGCAATTGGTGCAATTAACAATGAAATAAATATTAAATGTAAGTTGGACGGACCTAAGCTGCCTTCAGTGTAATCACAACTAATTCAATCTAGTAACAACTGTATTTTAAACATTTTCTCTAGTTCTGACCTGTTGAAGTTGGGGGCAATGATGAATGGACACAGATAGAATGAAAGTTCTTTGAGATTGGGTGCACTTATTTTTATGGCCTTTGCTACTTGTATAGTGACATGGAGACAGCGAGAGAGACTTAGATATGTCAACTTTTGAAACATATTATTAGAAAAATATGCAAGAAGAGCACTTGTTGAAAAGTAACCATGTCGTAATTTTAATGAATGCAAATTCTTTAGTCTATACAAGTGCAACAAACTTGAATCAAAAAGAGTTTTGCATGTCATGATATGTAGTACTTGTAGTACCTTACAGTTGGATATGTTACGGATTATATCATCATTCAAAGTATCTCCATATATATGTAAAGCTCTTAGCGTAGACTGTTTGGTTCTCAGAAGAGATTCAAGGAAATCTGCTGGAATATTCTTCATTTTCTCCATATTAATACTGACTAAATTGGTGCACTCCAACATGTTGTACAAACTATCATGGGTTAGGGCAAAATTGGACAGAATAAGAATCTCAAGACATTTCAACTTTTCAAATGGCAAGTGATAAACAAAGTTACCATTTGCATTCTCTGGATTTTGTACTATGAGTGAGTTACGAAAACTCAAAAACTTTAGGTTTGGCCAGCTAACTAGATCACCAAAGATACAACTATCAACTTGAGATATACTTATTTCTAAATGAGTCAGATTAGGACAATAGCTTATTAAGGAAGCCCTCACTTGCGAATACAACTTGAAATACTGTAGTTTAACATTTTTCACATACTTGGCGACGAAAGGCACAATGTTTTCACTTATCCTCACATAGTTCTTCATACATACTATGAGACGTGTGTTGTCCCAAACGCAAGGGGTCAGGCACAGTTGTTGCCATCTCATACAAACTTTAGCAACTGCCAATAGCGATTCAAAATCTACCATTGAAAATATGTAAATAAGTATTTCATTAGGCAGGTCGTTTATGGCGAGAGTATTTGGGTATAGTTGAGCACCTGACACGTCGAGGTGCACCATGGTCGGCAGCAGAGCGCGCCCCCGCACTTCTGGAAACAGGCGACGACTTGTGTATGCTGACACTGACACTTATTTTGTCACACAACTCTTCAGACACCACATGTTCATTGGTGGACCTCTAGCTATTCTATTACCATTTAAATTGTATTTTATTATATATAACAGGACAAAGAATGTTAATTAACCCAGTAAGGTCATGAACCTTGAACAACTGTGATAAGTATTGGAAAAATCAACTTTAGGCACACAAATAAAATGATAATACAATTAATGAAGTAATACATATAATTACCTCAGGTTTACCTTGCTTCCTATTCGAGAAAATTTTAATGTTTGCTTTAGTAGAAACATAACTTATGTAAATTTTTGATTCAAATGCACACACTACATCCACATGGTTAAATACTCATCAAGAAGTGATACTCTGCATTTAGGCTTAAATCGCTCATTCCAAAGTATAGTAAAATAGTTTATAAATCAATTTTTAATGAAATATTAAAAATAACTTTCATCTTTGATGCTATTTTTGTATGACGATATGACGTTTTACATTTGTGTGCTTTTGACGTTTGACTGACTGGTGATTTGCGTTTCGTTTCTTTACAATAAAGTAAAAAAAAAAATTGATAAGTAGGTACTATAAAAATAATAAAGTAAAGTTGAAAGGAAATCATTAAATCAGTATTTACACATACTATTTAAGTCGCTTTTCGTGTCTGTCTGTGTTGCCGCGGCCACACTATACGTCAGCGTGAATGTTTAAACATCGCGATAGTTAAATTCGGTCAAATTATCGCCTTATGTGGTGTAGCTACCACATAAGGCGATAATTTGACCGAATTTAACTATCGCGATGTTTTAACCTACGGTTATCGCCCTTCATCGCGATAATTAACGGCGATGTCTGTATAGTGTGGCCGCGGCATGTGACTGCGTTGTTCTTCTAAGGGCGAGCGCGCATTGCGGTGCGTTTTTCTACCGCATAATCTGTGAAGTATGGAATGTCTTTGAAGTGCGCACTGCGGTGCGTTTCCGGTAGTTCTGCCGCACTGAGCGGGGTCTACAGTAACAAAACGCATGACCGCAGTGCGCGCACTTCAAAGACATTCCATACTTCACAGATTATCCGGTAGAAAAACGCACCGCAATGCGCGTTCGCCCTAATACTTAATTGATTACAAGACGAGATGGTCCAGTTTAGCTAAAATGCTTTTAGCTTTATTTTTCTTAAAATATAGATATTCGTTCGAAAAACTCTCGATTCATGTAGTAGGTATCCGGAGTAGAGTTCACTGCATCAGGAGTACGCACCGCATAATCTGTGAAGTATGGAATGTCTTTGAAGTGCGCGCACTGCGGTCATGCGTTTTGTTACTGTAGGCCCCGCCCAGTGCGGCAGAACTACCGGAAACGCACCGCAATGCGTTTTCTACCGCATAATCTGTGAAGTATGGAATGTCTTTGAAGTGCGCGCACTGCGGTCATGCGTTTTGTTACTGTAGGCCCCGCCCAGTGCGGCAGAACTACCGGAAACGCACCGCAGTGCGCGCTCGCTCTAAGTAACGGATTTTGATACGGTTTTCAACATAACTTATAAAATTGATGCTATAAATAAAATTGGTGCATAAACTCAACATCCATCAACCCACACTGGGCCCGCGTGGTGGATTTACGAGCTGGCCCACTCCTCACAGAGGGAGGCCTGTGCCCCAGCCATATAGATATAAGAATATTTAAAGGGGCCCAGCAGTGAAAACATTATATTAGAAGTTTATTATGGTAAGCTTTTAATCATTACGCATCTTGCATAAATCAGAAAATAATAGTAGGTTTATTACCTACCTACTACATCCGCGCCTTAATCGATCAGATAAAAAAAAACTGCTTATTGTTAATTATTGCAAATTTTTAATATGTACAATCACAATTAAATTAAATTGCTATTATTATGCACAAAAGTGTTAAAAGAACGACGGTGGTAAGTACGTCGAGGCAGGTGTGGACACTGTTCCAGAATTAGATCCTGATGGTGGTATGTAACCTGGTTGCGGTGCCGGCGCCGGTTGTGGTACCGGCGCCGGTTGCGGTGCTGGCGCCGGTTGAGAGCTGGCATATCCTGGAGACGCGGCTGGCGATGGTGGGGATGAAGTATTCGGTGGCAAATACGCAGAGCTTGGTATTGATACTGAACCACCTGTGCTTGTTTGACTGTTAGTCGATGTTGAGGTCACGGTCCGACCAGACGTCGCAGTATTAGTTGTCCCCAGCGGTGGCAAATATGACTCAGAAGGAGTTCCCACTGATCCGCTTTGCACGGAGGTGCCAGTGCCGCCGGTAGAGACTTGTCCTGAGCCAGAAGTTACAGAAACGCCACCAATGCTGACACTGCCACCAGTTGAAGTACTTCCGCCAGTACCACCTGCTATCGGAGGTAAATATTTTGGAGCGTTTGTCGACACTTCTGATGAGCCCTGGAGAGTCGGGGAGAGAGTAGGAGACGGTGCGTTGTACGGATAACCTGAACCACCTTGAGACGAGCCGGTGTTAGTGACAGTTTGTGTGCCGGTTACAGTAGTTTGCGACCCAGTGGTAACCTGAGCCCCGGTTGACGATGTGCCATAGTTGTAGCCGGCATTAGCGTTACCAGTAGCGGAGGACCTGTAGTTGTAACCGCCGCCGCCGCCGGGCGCGCCTGTGGGGGCGGCTGTCGCAGCAGTGGCAGTGGCCGTGGTCCCCGCAGTCTGCCCTATGTTGACGGTGTCGCCGCCGGCCGGCACGGGGTACGCGTAAAACATTTGCTGCGTCAGCGTCCTGTCAACATTCGGTGCTTGAGTGGGTGCAGGTGTGGACCTACTCTGCGGCAGGTCAAATGATACACTCGGCTTGTCGTACACGTACCCGTCTTGTCGTCGCACTCGAATGCGAAGGCTTTCCTCCACGAACTCGCTCGCAGTTTGAACAGGAACTGTCGCACTACATTTAAATAACAAAGAAGCGAGCAGAAAATAAAAACACCTCAACTTTAAGCGCATTTCGTGTTAGAAAACAAGCTATAAGATTGTAAAAGACAATTTTAGCTTTGTCTACCAGTATTTATTATAATTTCGAGGAAGTCACGAGACCTCGGGGTTTATTTCAAAATCTGTCTTTAGTTAACCCTTCACTCACTCATAGCGATACTTGATGTTTTGTTACTTACTTGAACTAACTTAACCCATACTTGTTCAATATAAGTCATTTTAACTTTTTAGGATTCCGTAACGACACACTTGTAATTTCGTTGTGTATTCTGTGGATATACCATGCATCACAAATTCACAACAGATAGACCGTACAGACCTCATACTGTCTCGGGGCAAGCTCAAATGAAATCTAGATAATAATAGGTCTTTACCTATGAAATTGCCGTTTTGTATGAAAAAATTTAAACGAATTTTTTTCATGTATTTTTTATTTGTATTAATCGAAGTAATCACCCATGCAATCAATGCATCTTTGCCAACGCAGTGGCAGTTTATTGATGCCCTTCTTAAAGAAATCAGCTGGTCGGGAGGCAACAAATTCTTCAAAGGCATTTTGTACTGCCTCTCGGGTATTGAATTTTTTTCCTGCCAAGAAGTTATCCAAATTCTGGAAAAAGTAGTAGTCTGTAGGCGCAAGGTCTGGTGAGTAGGGCGGATGACGGAGAGCTTCCAACCCCAGTTCTTGCAACTTGGAGACCGTCTGCTGTGCAGTATGAGGTCGCGCGTTGTCGTGCAGGAGCAGCGGAGACGAGCGATTGACCAATGCTGGTTGGAGATGTACCAGCTTCTCCATCATTGTGTTCAGTTCTTCACAGTACACATCTGCAGTAATTCTCACCCCGTTTGGTAAGAAGCTGTGATGAATCACACCGACGCTAGACCACCAAACAGTGACCATCACTTTTCTAGGGGTAAGTTTTCGTTTAGGGCATTGTTTAGGTGCTGAACCAGGATCCAACCAACTTGCTGAGCGCTTGCGGTTATCAAACAGAATCCATTTTTCATCGCAGGTAACAATGCGGTTCAAAATTCCTTCATTTGTGTGTCTGTTGAGCAGTGCAAGGCACGTCTCGACGCGTACTTCGCGCTGGCGATCATTGAGTTCGTGGGGCACCCATTTGTCAAGCTTTTTTACCTTGCCAATTTGACGCAAATGGACCAATATTGTTTTGACGCTAACGTCGAAAGCTGCTGCTAATTCAGCCGTAGATTGTGTATCATCAGCTTCCACAATCGCCTTTAATTCGTAATTGTCGACCAAAGTCTTCGGACGACCGCGAGGTTCATTTTTCAGGTCGAAATTTCCAGAACGGAAGCGAGCAAACCAATAACAGGTGGTGCGTTGGTTTTTAGTGTTAGCTCCGTAAACGTCGGCGTCGTTGATGTTGCGTGCCGCTTGTGCCGCGTTGCTGCCACGACGGTACTCATATTCCATAATTACTCGAATTTTTAACGTATCCATGATGACGAAAAAGATTGAAATGCGATGAAAATGTAACACTAATCAATAAACAAATGACTACTTTTGGAAAAAAAAATCCATGTTTTTAAAATAAAATTAATTTGAAATTAGAATTCTTTGCCAAACAAAAATTATTTTGATTTGAAATGGCCAGTACTGCAGAACGGCAATTTCATAGGTAAAGACCTAATATTTGTGTAAATATTGCACAATGTAAGCTCATAATGCTGGGGCTACATCAGCGCGCGAATATTTGTGTCGCGTTGGCGCTCGTTGGCGCGATAAAAACTTCAAATTTTCAAATACATATTCATTTATTTCGTGAACACAGGGTACATACACAAGGTGTTATAACTTATAATACATAAGATCCGAGCTGTGTCCCGCCGAAAGCCATACAAAATAACCCCTTTGATGCGCGCCAGTTTACCTACAGTGCCGCGATAAGCATTCGTCATCGCCCGAATACTACTACGCGATGCCACGAACTTCTCGGTCACGCTTGTCGCGATAACGCGAATATGCACCGTATGCCGTATACCGCTAATGTGGCCTTATGGGCTACATTAGCGGCAGCATATAATATAATAGAGAGATACCCTTGTTCAAATGTATTTTTTTAGGGATGTGTTTAGTCAACTTTAGCAAAAAAAAACCCTGGTGCTTGCGCATCGCACCAATCTTCTGAGGGTTATTTTTATTGTCTAACCCGTTATTATGTGGTTTTGTTCAATTGCAGAAATGACAATTAAAGTAGATTTTCTTCTCTGCTAATATCAAACTCACGACCGTTAGTACTTTCGAAGTGAGGAGTACAGTCAGCACCAAAAATAAATGATTAAGTATGAAGTTTCAGTTACCATGTCGTGCGTTTGTAGGCTATAAACTCAGACCGAATAAAAAGTCATAAAATTTTATTATAAAATAAATTTTAAAAAATATAGGCCATAAGAAGTTAAATAAGCAAACTCTAGCAAATTATAAGTAGATCTTAGTTTGTTTTACGCCGCCTCAACATTTTTATATTTCACATTTAGGGCGAGTGCGCACTGCGGTGCGTTTTTCTACCGCTTAATCTGTGAAGTATGGAATGTCTTTGAAGTGCGCACACTGCAGTCATGCGTTTTGTTACTGTAGGCCCCGCCCAGTGCGGCAGAACTAACGGAAACGCACCGCAGTGCGCGCTCGCCCTTAGGAGCTTAGTTACTGTAAGGGCGAGCGCGCATTGCGGTGCGTTTTTCTACCGCATAATCTGTGAAGTATGGAATGTCTTTGAAGTGCGCGCACTGCGGTCATGCGTTTTGTTAATGTAGGCCCCGCCCAATGCGGCAGAACTAACGGAAACGCACCGCAGTGCGCGCTCGCTCTAAAGCGTCCTGTCCACCGTCAGCTAAAATAAGTTAGTTTAGGTTAGCTCGCATAGTTGAGCCCAATGACGTAATAGTTATATCATTGGTTGAGCCAGTTTTTCATACACGTTCGTCCAACGCCAACTATGCACACATGATTGAAAAACTGGCTCAACTATGCGAGCTAAACTAAACTAACTTAGCTCAGCTGGCGGTGGACGATCGGCTTTAGACTGTAGATTTTTATATTTTTCGCTTTTCAGTGTCTTTTTTCGTCGGTTTAATTTTGTTTTTATTGATAGGCTCTGATTTAAATAGAAACCCTTTATAAACCTATACCTACTTAATATTTTATAATTTATTAATTCATTGACCTATTGCCACCAATATTAGGTATTTATTGCACCACAATAAACTGATTGTGGACTTGTGATACTTATACAACTCCAAAGGGCTGGAGTAAGTACCTAAATCGAATCATGCATGACACGCATCTTTAGGCATCTTATATGACATAGGTCCTCGTTTTTTGCTCGTCGGTAATGAGTGCAAACGATAAGTAGGTAATCTTATCTTTTACACATTTTGTTTGGTCTTGTAAATAAAAAGTCTTGCATATTATTGCGTAATAAGGCGCAAACCGTTGATTATAATCTGAACCTAAGCTGTACCTATTTGTACAAGTAGGACATACGATATACATAACTGGATATCAAATACCTAATTCACAGTTTATTGTAGAGTGTAGCAAGTAGTAGGTATACCTACATATGTACTTACCTACCTAGGTACGTTGCATACATAACAAGCAAGTGAAAGGAAGTGGTTGTTCGTATCACGGAGCCCTCCCGCTCCCACCCGTATTAGTTTCAGTTGTAGATTAAGTTTCTGTGTCAAACGCTGAACACGTCTCTCGGAATTTTTACTAATAAAACCGGTATGTATTTTTTACAGTAGGTATTTATTATTTGAAATCGACAAATAAATCTTGCTTGATTCGTGAAATATTGGGGATCTACCAATATTTTATCCTTCTTCAGATACCTACCAAGCTAGTTCAGCTACCCCCGGCTGTAGACCGGGTATCACTTTCATTTTCTTACTTTCATATTCAGAAACCAGAAGTCCTGTCATCGTGTTTTGGTAGGTACTTTCAATTGATGGAAATTCCTTGATTTATCAGAGTAAGTTATCAATGTCCTGCTTGGCTAAGAGACACAGGAACGCAGCAATTGCTGGGATGCAATCGCGTCGTAAATTCGTGATGGTATACGGCCCTCGGGTCGACAATAAAAGCAAATAGTTTTTTATTATTTTAATAGATTGAAACAGTAAAATATGTGGCTAGACTAGAGCATGATTTATTAAACCGTCACTTGATTGTTATTTAAGTATCAGATAAAAAGTGTTTCACGCGCCGTTTCACAAAAAAGAGCAAAAACGACAAAGACCCAAAGAATATTAGTAGGTACGAATAACTGCTAAGGGCAATAATTGTAATTTTCAGAACCATGGTACTGAAGCTATACTACCTGGAGGATGGACCGCCGTCTCTATCTTGCAGACAAGTCCTGGAGGCGTTGGAGGTGCCTTACGAGAAGGTCAACGTCAACTTTTACAATGGAGACCATATGACGGAGGAATATGGAAAGGTATAAAAAATATCGCAGTGAAACACAATGTGCCTTGCTTGGTAGTGCCAGAAGGACTAAGAACGGTACAGCAGCTAGGCGTGCCGACGACCGAGGCACAGAACCGGCTGTTGTGGCGATGCTGAGAGAGGCATATTCAATAATTTGACAGTTGAAGGGATAAGTTAGTTTTTGAATAATTTAAAGATGTTTTATAAATATGGGTTACGAGGTACAGTGGGCTGCATGAATTGGGTAGGTATCCCAGTTGTATTAAAATTAACTTTGCTACAACTTTGCAATTCAAACAATACATCCTTATGAATAATACAAAAAGTGTTTCTTATGCCCAGGACGAGATTCGACCCGTCGAATCATTGGTCAATCAATGATTACCGCGAGCTCTTACCAACTAAGCCAGTTAGGCAGTTAATAACTCAATGAATTATAAATCTACTTGTCGTTGTAACTCTGTTTCTGTCTATGAAATCGTAGTGAATGAATAGTTTGTTATTAGAGGGTAGACCAGGGTAGTTATACATACATTTTACTGAAGTTACCGTCTGATGAGTCTAGTTTTGCTGCACCTTTCGCATTTATCTAGGAACCTGTTTAGTCTCAGTTGGCAAAATATGTCTATTATGGTAACTGTAAATAATTATCAGATCAAATTATTGTAAAATATAAATCTTTGTAGTTTTTTTACATAATATCAATAATAAATATTATTAAATGATA
Source organism: Cosmia trapezina (assembly GCA_905163495.3). Lineage (NCBI taxonomy): Eukaryota > Metazoa > Arthropoda > Insecta > Lepidoptera > Noctuidae > Cosmia > Cosmia trapezina. The sequence continues at coordinate 21,459,892 of LR991029.1, forward strand.
ATTAAAGTATTTTATTTTTCTTGGTTTTTAAATTCTTTATAAGTAAATATTACTAAAACAAAATAAATGATAAAAAAAAAACAAAATAAAAAATATAATTAAAAAATACAAAAAAAAAATACTTAAACTAGAAAAATACTTTATATTAAAAAAAAAATATAATGCATGACAAAAAACACAATTCGTGCCTAAGATATGAACTTCCAATCTTATGCACGGCAAGCGATCTTGAAACCTCTGGTCTATTTAGACGTTGAATAACTTTTCGTAAATGTCAACCCTATTGTTGCTTGCTATTATACGCAATATTAGAAGTTTTAACGTTTTATTGAAATAGACAATAATAAAAACAGACTTAATTAAACATAAATACTAACATAAACTTATTTATTCACAAAAACAATACATTAAGTAATTATAATAAAACGTTTTTGCAAAATACAAAATAATACTTCGGCCTATCACGGATTTGAACCCACATGTATTTTGAGGGGTACTCAATTTTATTGATGCAGCCCACTGTACCTACCACAGATTATGCGAGGTACTACCTACCTAAAATAAATGAATTTTCATTTAATTTTATTTAATTTTATAAGTTCCTGACATTAAAAATGAGGTGAAAAAAAGAATTAGCAAAACTACCTTGATGTGCTTATAGTTTTAATTGAAACACGTTATAATTATTTGTTTATAGCTTAATACTTAGAAACGATACTTATGTGATTATGATGATAATGATAGCGGCTCGGATGGCCACAACGAATACTTCATTAACACAAACAAACATAATAACTATACCGATACGCTGTCAGTAATTAAACATAATAAATTGATAACAGCATCTGTTAATGCAATAATACAATATGCACGACGGCACTGAAACATGCATTATGCGGTTCACTTGCAAAACTATTTATTTTATTTATTTATTTATTTTACAATTTATGTACACACAGAAAAATACATAGATATACATAATACCTACTTATAATTAGGAGTAGGTACAAAGGTACTGCTAATGCAACTATCAAATAATTAATGTAGGACCTAAGTTCATTCCGATTTAGGTTGTGAGTTGAGACTAGCAGCTGACTTAGTCCATATTCTTGTGTTCGTAGATTAAATTGACGAAAATATTGACATTGGCATTAGTTCAGGTTTGCTAGGACTAATATGCTCATTTTAGGACGTGGACAGCCATCCATCTTTACAAACTCCTAAATTGAAAAATATTCTTCTTCAGATACGTACCTATATATTCTATTCTACCTTCTCAATTTTCAGATGAACCCCCAAAAGGAAATCCCAGTGCTTGAAGACAATGGGTTCTTCCTGAGCGAGAGCGTTGCCATCATACAGTATATTTGCGATAAATACAAACCTGACTCTTCTCTGTACCCGAAAGATCCTAAAGCAAGGTAATATGCTAAATTATATCATTCAATGGTTATGGTAAATACATTGTACCTCAAGGTCTTTTATTATATGCATAAGATTTATAAGGCGAATTGTTTTGGCAATTACTTCGCTCTTGGTATTGGCGGAGCTTCGTTTTTTATACTTAATATTATGAAGTGATTGTTTTATAAAATGTAGTGATTTGTGCAGAGTAAACTATTCTTTTTTTCTTTCTAATCTGAAGTCTAAAAAATTGGTTCGTAATCATTTACGGCTGTTATTCTTCTGGTTCTCCTCTCAAGAATTAAACTATGACATTTGGTATTTAATTAAAGACTGTTCTTAAAAATGAATACGTATTTAAATTTTTACATTTCCAGGGCTTTAGTCAACCATCGGCTGATGTTCAACTTAACCTCATACTACCCTGATTTACTTGCCTACTGCGTAAGTTTTGTCACTCGTATTCATTGTGTATTACTGCGTATATTACTGCTTAGGTATATATTACTACTTTTTATATCAATGCTCGTATTCCTACTTTATCCCTAATGATATTTTTATGACTCTAATGAAACACTGCGGAGCGTGCTGGGTGTTCAGATTGTATTGTAAGTACCTACTTTGTACGCACGGCTACAGATCAAACTATACACGACGACACGGTTGGCGCAGTGGTTGAGCGATTGACTGCTGCGCAGCATGTCGCGGGTTCGATTCCCGCACGGAACAAATATTTGTACGACCTACAAGTATTTGTTCCGAGTCTGGGTGTTTTTCTATCTTTAATATGTATTTAGAAAAAAAAAAAATGTATATAAGTAGTTTATCAGCCATCTCGTTACCATAACACAAGCATTAGGTTGCTTAGCTTGGGACTAGATGGCGTTGTGTGAAATGTCCAAGGATATTTATTTTATTTTTATTTTATTTTTTATACATTTCCAGTACCTATAAGCTGATCACGCAGTTTAAAGGATTTCCTTACAATAAGAGGTCAGTGTAAAGTGTGTAAACTAGAAATGTATAGCTTGATGTGTAGCCGTGTGGACCTAAGGGTAGGTACATCAGAAAACTCATAGATTTTAAAGAGCTATCCATGGAGTTCCTACTGGTTCTCCTCCATAAAACACGACTTACTGGAACCTAATCCCATCCGTAGCATGCTATAAGTGAAAATAAACGATTTAATTATTTGTGTACCTACATACTTATTTAATTACAGATAATGCCCATCTACTTCGACTACAAGCGTACTCCTGAGGGTCTAAAGCGCGTCCACCGGGTCCTAGACTTATTTGACACGTATCTGGAACGCCTCGGTACCAGCCACGCTGCCGCTGACCATTTGACCATTGCTGACTTCCCTCTTATTAACTCTACCATGTCTCTAGAAGTTATTGACTTTGACTTTTCAAAGTACAAAAGGGTAGGTAAAAGTTATATTATTTTTTTTAAAAAATCAACAATTAACATCTAATTTTGGCGCTGACTGTACTTTTAGTGCTTCAGCTACTTTTTTTTTTGTTTTTTTTTTTTCTCGCATTGAGGTCAGCATTCACTGTATTATCAGTAGTAGTACTTATGAACCTTAACAAAGTTATCCATCCATCCCCGGATCATTCAAACCCCAAAATAAACCAAGCCCGAGGGTTAACCAATAATCCACTATATTCTTAGGGGGAACACCCAAATACTCCGAAATATTTTATTCCGAATTTCGATATTCCGATTTTCAAAAGTCCGAATTTCATAATACCTAAGAATTATAATGTCTAATAATAAAAATCACGAAATTTATTTTACAGAAAGTCGTAAATGCGATTTGTTAGTCTTCCGATTTTCATATGTCCGAAGAATCAAATGCTCGATGAGTTCTCGGTCCGAAAAACGACATTCCGATTTTCAATACTTCGAATAAACTTCAAAAATTAGGATTTGACAAGATGTGCTACAAAATTTAGCGACAGAAACGAATTGCTGCAAAACCGACTTCACGCAGTCTTGTCTGCCCTATCAGGGGTGTATTTACCCTAGGGCCAAAAGGGCCATGGCCCGGGGCGGCAGGCTGCGAGGGGCGGCGCAAGCCGTACCTCGCGCTCAACTTTGTGCGACTTTCTTTTAGACTTTATATGCCTGAAGAAATATAAAAAAAGCCTACGTACCTAATTAATTAAATAAAAAAATTAAAGGGGTAGTCCAGTCACAATCGACACAAAGAATGTAAACATCATAAACGCGCATGTACGCACGGCTACAGATTAAGCTATACAATTCCAGTATAAGCTGATCTCGTATTGTATAGGATTTCCTTACAACAAGAGGTCAGTGTAAACTGGAAATGTATAGCTTGATGTGTAGCCGTGTGTACCTAACTACGATTATATGTTGTTAGGTCCCCTGAGAGTTGTCTATACCCAAGTTTGCAACACTGAAAACTTGTGCTACTCCCATGGTGCTCGAAAAACTGCGAAATTCTGGGACTTGCATCCGTTTTTTTTTTTTAAATTATTTTTTTAAAATAAATCTTTGTTCTTTATTTTGGTGAAGCAAACTAAATTGGGTACAATTTGAGCCTAACTCAAGCACTCTAGGTCTATTGGTAGCAAAGACAGGTATATACAGTCAAAGATGGGCACTTCTTCCAAAAAGTGAAAAGTTATCAATAGGGTAATTTCCCAAGACCTGTACCACTATTGCCACTAAAGTCATTATAGAACTCGTTGAGTAGAGTACAATAGTAGATTATGCACCGAGGGGCTAAAGTGGTGTCTTATGTCACGGGCGTCATATTGAATCTCGAGCGCAATGAAGGAGTCGGGATTTAACTCCCGAGCGCAGCGAGGGAGTTAAGAGTTTAACTCACGAGCGAAGCGAGGGAGTTAATACAAGAATCCTGAATGCAGCGAGGGATTCAAGCTAGCCCAAGGCAAAGACACCTTTAGCCCAGAGGAGGATACTCTACTTTTTACACCTACTGTGAGAAAATAATAGCCATAGTACGAAAAACAAAGTATTTATTAAATAAACAAACAGTAAGAATAACATATTTAGAACTAGTTAGTTATATGCACTTACATATTAATTGAAGTTAATGGTAACATTTGAGACATTAGTCCAGTTGTGCAAAGATAAAGTTAAGTTTTTATTTGGTACGTTTATAGATGTTGATGTGTAATTTATCATCATCATCATCATCATCATCATCATCATCATCATCATCATCATCATCATCATCATCATCATCATCATCATCATCATCATCATCATCATCACCATCATCATCACCACCATCATCATCACCATCATCATCATCATCATCATCATCACCATCATCATCATCATTATCATCACCATCATCATCATCACCATCATCATCATCACCATCATCATCATCATCACCATCATCATCATCATCATCATCGCGACACCACACTGTTCAATGCGAAATAGAAATGAAAATATCTGGCTTGCTTTCTATAAGAGAGAGAGAGAGAGAGACAGACAGAGAAACATGCGCACGCCGCACGGCTTACAATAGCTACCTATAGCAAAAAGTGTCGTGACAACTTTTCGTGAGACTTTTTTCCGTCTAGCCCCCTTTCACAACGCGCGATAAGGAACTTCGTTCCAAAATTAAAAAAAAAAAATTAAAAAAAAATTAAAAATGGTTCGTAGTTATCTAATTATTCTTACAATATTATGTCTTCGAAAACATGGCAACGATATGAAGAAGCAGTCGTTATGATTTTGTAGGAAATCGAGAATATCATCCACGCGTAGTAAGGGTTTCGAGAATAGCTTTCCTCTTTCTGGCACCAAAAGGTGTTTGTTAGTACTATACTGCCAATTTAGCTGAGCATGTGAGATTCCAAATTCAAATCACATTATTGACCAGCGGGTCATAATGAAATCCAGTACAACATTATTGACCGGCTGTGCCCCCGGCCACTAATGACTCACTTTAGGTTAAGGTTGCTTGACATATAATTTGACATTTTCGAGCAGGTGGTGTGAAAATATAATTTTTATATTTTTATCTTCAAAAATAAAGAAATAGGGGGCCGCAAAAGTTGTCAGTTTTAGACCATTTTTGTGCGAGCTCTATTGCTACAAGATAGGATAGGAATTTAAATTTTCTGTATATCATGTACGTAGTTAAATACTGTACTTAATCAACAAATACTAAAAACGCCGATTCTTAAGGTATTTCGTTTAAATATGGGTGATTTTCTGCAACGGGCAAAAATAACTTTGTAGTTCACAGTATCATTATGAAGTACAAAGTTATCTTTGCGATTGTTAAAATTTAAGATGTAAAATATTTTTTGTTCCGTTTTTTTTAAAAATATCATTTAAGTAGGTACTTAGTGCAACGACCACGTAACCCATGGTCGTTGCACTTGGTGTTAAATTTTTTAGGTACGGTGCACAGTGTTCCAATCGATAAAAAAAAATTCCCTCTGCTGTTTAAGGTAAATTTATCGATCAAGGGATGCATTTAAAATGAACGAGTAAAACTCCCACGTGTCAATTTGAAATGCTTTTTTTTTTTTAAATGATGAAGGTGACCTTTTCATGAAAAAAATTAAAATAAATTCTGAAAACGTAAATGTCCAAAATATTTATTTTGTATAAATATAGTCTGATAAAGCATCTTTGGGTGCATATTTTTCAGTTTTTATTTTTAGAAAATCACGTCCGGATACCGAGAAATATTTTTTTTTCTGATTTTCGTTTTTATTTTTTTTCTCCTTAGAACCTCAAAAGTGCGACTTGTCACTAGCACATAAATATTTCTCGTAACAAGGCCTATCACTGATTAAAAAATCACGAGTTGAGATGAGTTTTTAGCGAGAAAAAAAATAAAAACAAAAATCTGACAAAAAAAAATTCACTCTGTTTAAGGGGGTGATTTTCCAAAAATAAAAACTGAAAAATATGCGCCCAAAAGGTGCTTTATCAGACCTTATTTATATAAAATAAATATCTTGGACAGTTACGTTTTGAGAATTTATTTTAATTTTTTTCATGAAAAGGTCACCTTCATCATTTAAAAAAAAAAAGCATTTCAAATTGACACGTGGGAGTTTTACTCGTTCATTTTAAATGCATCCCTTGATCGATAAATTTACCTTAAACAGCAGAGGGAATTTTTTTTTATCGATTGGAACACTGTGCACCGTACCTACAAAATTTAACACCAAGTGCAACGACCATGGGTTACGTGGTCGTTGCACTAAGTACCTACTTAAATGATATTTAAAAAAAAAACGGAACAAAAAATATTTTACATCTTAAATTTTAACAATCGCAAAGATAACTTTGTACTTCATAATGATACTGTGAACTACAAAGTTATTTTTGCCCGTTGCAGAAAATCACCCATATTTAAACGAAATACCTTAAGAATCGGCGTTTTTAGTATTTGTTGATTAAGTACAGTACCTATTTAACTACGTACATGATATACAGAAAATTTAAATTCGTATCCTATCTTGTATCGCATCAACGCACTGCTGGATTTTATTTTATAATTAAAAGTTTTTGCTATATTCCGTTAATTCATGGGGCGGCAAACCTTACAGGCCCGGGGCGCTGAATCTTAAAATACGCCACTGTGCCCTATACTAGAGTGTAATTTAAAAACGCGTAGGCGCCAAGGGGTGGGGCGGCCCGCGAGCTGAGGAGCAGGTGGTTTGAAGGCCCGCCGCCGCGGCTGAGGCTGGCCGGCGAAGCCGGCCAGCAAGCCGAAGCTGCGACGATAAGCTCGCGTGGGGCCGCCCAAACCCCGCAGCGCCGGAGCCGTGACAGAAACAATGCATGTTGCATGCCTGCTTGCATGCTCCATGTTTACTTGCATGCTGCATTCCTGCTTGCATGCTGCATGCCTGCTTGCATGCCTCCTTGTATGTTGCATGCTTGCTTGCATGCTGCATGCCTGTTTGCACGCTGCATGCATGCTGCATTCCTGCTTGCATGCTGCATTCCTGCTCGCATGCTGCATGCATGCTTGCATGTTGCATGCCTCCTTGCATGTTGCATGCTTGCTTGCATGCTGCATGTTACATGCCTGCTTGCATGCTGTATGCTTACTTGCATGCTGCATGCATGCTGCATTCCTGCTTGCATGCTGCATGCCTGCTTGCATGCTGCATGCCGCCTTGCATTTTGCATGCTTGCTTGCATGCTGCATGCCTGCTTGCACGCTGCATGCCTGCTTGTTTTATTTCGGAATTTTAATAATCGGAATTCGTAGTTTTGATGTTTCGAATTATCATTAAGTCGGACTTTTTGTTATTCGATCTATTGAAACTCGGTATTTTGAGAATAGTAATTATAAACGTTAGGAATATTGAAATTTAGGAATTATAAAAATAGGAGTAATGATAAGTCGGAGTTGTTGTATTCGGAATTTTGAACCATTCGGAATTATGAAAATCGGTATTTTGAAATTCGTACTTGTGACTGTCGGAATAAAGTTTTTCGTATTTATGTAGTGTACCTACCCATTCTTAGGTAGGACTTATTGTAATAGGTACTTAATTAAAACAAATGAAAATCCAGTAATTGGCTTAACGTATTTACCTAATAGGTAAGTACCTACATTGTTGTTTATTTTTTGACAGGTTACGAAATGGTACAACGACTTCAAGAAGAACCACCCGGACTTGTGGGGTATTACTGAAGAAGGCATTAGGCTGATGAAGATCTGTTCAGTCAACCTACCCGACTTATCACACCTTAACCATCCCCTTCATCCGGCTAGGAAAGCTAAGGAATAGTACTAAAATACCTACCTACATGTTTTTTTTCAAGCCAATAAAAAATAAACGTACTGCTATAATTATATATTCTCATTTCATGCCGAAAGAGGGCTCTAGTGTGGTATTCCTTTTTATTTTCTAATTGAACTGTCACGGCATGCCAGTATCTCAGATTTCAGTATCTGTTTAAAAATATGTGTAACTTGTTCCTATTTCTCTAAAACCTACAACTACAAAATCTGCCTCAACATTAATGACAAGGTAAGCGACGCAAATTCGTACCAACCATTACATAGCTAGTTTGCTACGTAGTTCCTACCTCCACCGTTAGATGGCAGTATTTCATAAAAAAACAGTTGTTCCTATGGTGCACATTTCCACACTAGGATAGCTATAAAAAACAGAAATAGGAATATATTATATAGTTATAGCAAGTAACTATGTGATTATTACTATGACTCCACAGCATCTGCACAAGGCTTCCGAAACCGCCACTATTTTTCTTTCATCACTCATTTAGAATATATGTAGGTATAGGTACCTACCTTATTTACCTTTTTAAGGTAAGTACCTACTTATATTTAATTTAATTATCATTTAAATCAAGTAGGTAGGTACCTAACAAGAAAAAAGAAAGAAAAGAAGTGTCAAGTAGGTCTCTTTATAATCATAAGTTGATGTTACCGTTTTAGTACCCAGCACGGCACAGAATAATAAATATGTAGTACGCACGGCTACAGATCAAGCTATAAATTTCCAGTTTACACTGACCTCTCATTGTAAGGAAATCCTATACAATGCGAGATCAGCTTATACTGGAAATGTATAGCTTGATCTGTAGCCGTGCGTACTACATATTTATTATTCTGTGCCGTGTTGGTCTTGGAGTGTACCTACAAGTAGTAAGTTTACTACTTTTCACTTTCTTCCGCCATTGATGATTTTGTCGTCTACCTTCATACAAGATGTTTGTGATAATTACTGTTGAAATAGGTACCGCAACATTAGTCACATATAAGTAAATAAAACACTTGGGTAAGTAGGTACTTATCTATAATAATAATTATACTTACTTACTTTATTGTTAAGTCCATTAATGATCCATACTTACTTAAAAATCAAGTACGGTAATGTAGATTAGTTTTTAAGTACCTACCTACCTACTTATTGATCATTAGTGGACATCTTCGGTTTACGAAATATGATGCGGTATGAGTGCGATTTGAGTGCGGTCACGAATCAACTAACTACAAATAATAAAATGCTGTAGTCTTCAGGTCATAATGATAGGTACATAATGACTACCAGATATATTCAGCTCATTCATCTTCTATAACTAATTCTCTTCCGGAAACGCATCTTCGCATGAAACCTAGACAGGCGTTTGTGCAGCAGTCCTTATGGTTGATACACTGAAAGATAAAATAAGAGCTGTGGTTAAAAAAAAGAGCAAACTAAGAACTAAAAAGCTTCAGCTGCATGTTCAGGGCATATTCCCGATGTCCACCACCTGTTTGGCCACCACTGGGGGACAGTGAAACAACTTTTAAAAATAATTCCCGCTGTCCGCCACTTCATGGTTATAATAGGTGGAATCTGTTCCAAAACCGAATCGGGGCACCCCGACTCCACGTAGTCTTTTGGCTGCTATACAGTGTATTTAAAAATCGGAGGCGCGAAGGGAGAGCAACCCGCGCCTGCTGTAACGTAAGGGCGAAAGGATTGCACTTCCCGCAGCGCCGGAGACGATGCAGAAGCAACTTTAAAGAGTTTTGAATTTAGGTCTGTCCCCCGGTGGTGGACAACGGGAATAATTTTTAAAAGTTGTTTCGCTGTCCCCCAGTGGCGGCCAAACAGGTGGTGGATATCGGGAATAATCGCATGTTCAGTATCCTAACTGACTATCGAGGGAAGAACATGAAGTCAAGAATATACAACAACAAGAGCAGACACAGACGCGGACGGTCCAAGAGACCAAGACGTACTTATCGCCAGTATCATAGACTTTCAAAAGGAAAGAAACTACTTACTTAAATAAATCTACCTATAGCAAGGGCAAAACGCAAAACAAAACAAAACAAGAAAATTATTCAACAAAAGACCCTGCATATACAAAACAAAAACAAAACAAGAAAAATTATTCTAAAAACTTACAAATTCTCCAATTTTAGCACATGCCTTGTTCTCTGTTACACTATTTGGTTTTGCGACTTCATCAACCGGTGCCACTGGTGCCTCTTCGGGGGCAGCAACATTGTTTTCTTGTTTTGCATCTTTCATCGGAACATCCTTGGTGACAATGCTGCATGTCACGTATGTTGAGAGCGCAAGAAACAAAAGGATGGTAGTGAAGCGACGCATTGTGGTCAGGTGCAGGTTGATACTAACGGAGCTAAGTGTTCGGGGGTACTGATATAGGGTCAGCTGACATTCACATTAACGGCTCCCGCATGGCGCCCGATAACGGAGGCATCGTGACATTGTTTACAGGACGTTGTTTTGTCTGTGTTGTATGTTTTATTGGTCAATTGGTTCTGTTATTCTTTCTTTTGTTGTTCACGGCACTATTAAAATAGATAGGATTCTTTCTTTGTCAGTTTCTTCGTATTTATCTATTTATCATTTCGTAGTGCATCTGCATGCACAATCTCTCCGTCCTTAGAAAATAACAAAATTATGAAGAGCTAAATGTCTCGATCTAAATTAAACTCACAGCAGGCTCCGTAGTTAAGTAAATGATAAATGATAAATGATTTATTTTCTGTAAGTAGGTTTGTACAAACACTTTTACACGTCAAACATATTTTTTTTAAACTAGATGAGTTCGACGTTTCCTATCTGACGTAGTAGTTTTATATAGGTACAGCCTTTTTTTTGAAAACAGGTTGGTAGGTAAGTATCTGAGTCACAGAATTGATATAGCTACGTAGGTTTATTTTCTGAGATACATTTATGTGCAAATGTAATCCATATGAAAGATTATAATCATCATTAACTTGAAAAATAACTTTTTGTAACATCTAGTTCTTACCACGATGACCGTTACAATATTGTATGCAGATTAAAAGTCTACTTACTTATTAGATCTTTATAGTAGAAACCGGATCGAAATAATAGCAACAAGAAGAATCTATAACAACTATTCCTTATTGAAACTCTTTTCATCAAATTGCTCCTTTATATCTATTGTAGGTACCTACATCTGCTCCGCAGGACCAGGTAACTTCGTGTGGCAAGGACGGATCTGGTTTTACACGGTGGATGAAACCCTTGACGCTCGGGATTATGTCTGAATCTAATGTAAATTCAATTCAAATGTAAATTCTAAATTGCCAAAATTGGTGTGCCAGCTGTCTAGTCATATAAATGGGGTGAGATAAGGTCATCTAGATATAAACTACATTGAGGGAATTAAATAAAAAACACTTTAATTTAAAAATGTAATTATTTTAATTTATATTTGGGTACATATTTCATAATTGCCAATGATACCTAAATGTATTTCGTCACGTCATCTCTTTTTTTACTATCATCGTAATCATCATAGGCGTGAAATTCACTTTCTAGAATAGGTAAGGGTAAGGCCATTTCTGGTATAAATTTTCGTTTGCACCATCATCATCAAGTAACGCATCTCTTCGCGTAGCCTAGGCAAGCCCGCGTGCAGCAGTCACCGTGAAAGATACACTGGAAATGAGAAAATAATTCGGTCATTTCCTTAGACTCCTTACGCGTAGGGTTGCCATACGTCCGGAATTTTCCGGACATGTCCGGTAATATAAGTCTATGTCCGGCATGTGGGGGGAATTTTAAGCCGTCCGGAATTTTTCTATAATTTTATTTGTGTTAAAATAAAATTAAAAATTTATATTCATTCAATATTAGGTGTGAGCGAGCGTGGGCGGAGAAGATGCACTTACCTCCCCCCGCTCGCCCCTAGTCGAGAATATTCGCGACAACGCGAATTGCTTCGTTCACTCTGACATAAATATTACGGAAACAAGCATGAAACAACTCCCTAAGTACTTATTTACAAAAAAGTCAGGAATTTTCTTGAAATGTCCGGAATTTACTCCGGAATTTCATTTTTTTTATCTGGTAAGCCTACTTACGCGTCGTTCTATTAAAATATTACCCTATTTAACAGCTCTTCGCATTCTAACAAGATCTCAACTGGAAACTACTTACAACATAGTCAGAATAAAATCTGGTCCCTTTGTACGCGCTGTTTTTGCTTTGACTAGAAAAACATACAATCCAAGATTAGTTACCCACCGGTTGAATACTTGCTAGTTCAAGAAGAATCTATAATTATTTTCTCTCATATAGATCATCATCTGCCTTTTTTTTTTTTTTTTTGAGGGTGGGAAATCATCAAATAACTTCTCCCGCTCTGGGTGGAGCGGAAGGGCGTGTCAGACTTTTACTGACTAAAACCCACCCGTGTTCCTTCAGTTGCCTATGCCAGGGCCGCGGTAACCCCTTCAGACAACCCGCGACCCCAGCCTTTTTCCTACTATGTTCGGGTCGGCTTCCAATCTAACCGGATGCAGCTGACTATGGTACCAGTATTTTACATGGAGCGACTGTCTATCTGACCTCAGCAGCACAGTTACTGGGTAACACTATCGTGTTACCCGAAAGTCTGACAACCAGTCTTACTAAGGGGTGTCCCCCTTGGTAAGACTTTCTGTCGACCCGTAACAATGACAGCCGGGACCAACGGTCTTAACGTACTTTCCGAGGCACGGAGTGGTCTTAATAGGTAGGTATGTGCAGATGGTTATGGTCATCCAATTAACAGAATAGAACTTGACTTCTCCAACTATCTTCAATATAATTTCTAGCAATTGACACAGAAGGAAAGAAGACGTACAAGAAAGAAGCACGTTTCATATACTCACAGGTTCTCCAATTTGAGCGCATTTGAATTCGTCCGTCACAGAATTTGGTTGCGCTACAGCAAGTGTCTCAGGTATAGGTACATCTATCTTCTCAATAGCCCCAACTTCCTCAATGTCCTTATATACAGTACTAGCAGTAGTTATTACATATTGTGTAAACACAACGAAAAGTACAACTGTAGAAAGACGACGCATTGTGGAGAAATGAAGATTGATACTAACGGAGTTTCGTGGTTGCAAGTAAATATACTTTCTGATAAAGTCACATTAACGGCACCCGCATTGACCAGCGATAACGGACGTGAAAATATTCGTATTACAGGACGTTGTTTTTGTGTGTAATTACTAATTAGTTATCTAAAGCTCATCGACTTCATCGTAATGCCAAAAGATCGCCGTAGCAAATAGCGAAAGTAACAAAAATAAGTCGTAAGTAGGTAATAAGCTTTGCAGTTTAAAACTTTAAAATCTTCTTAAATAGTTGTAGTTGTTGTTGTACTTAAACAAACTAATTGTTTCACTAATAACAAACAAAACAGTAATCTTGAAGAAATAAAGCACTAAAGATTAATGAAAATATGAACAAGCATCTTCAAGCTCCTGCCCTTATCCCAATTTATTTAGGGTCTTCATTATACATATAATTTATTATTAGTGTTTCGGTCGGCTGGGGCACGATCAGTACCCGCAGTCGTCCTGGGACAATCTCCCAACGTTGTTGACGTATGTTCCTTGCTTCTTGCTGGCGACACACGTCACCACGCACCCCTGAATGCGTATGGGTACGACAACCCAACTAGGACCTCGGGAGACTGGAGCGATGAAATGAAACGCAGAATTCTTGACTTGACTTGTCCTCAGATTTCGGCTCCTATTCTGAGTTGTTGCCTCTTCGGTGGCTGTGGTCGGACTGACGACTGTTTCCGCATCGTTTGGAAGTCGCGACACCCCTCAAGGGGTGTGTGACTGGCGGTGCCGGGGCGTAGCCCCCTGACCGCGGTGGCTATACGTTGGCCCGTCACTACGGGCCCCTCGTTTGAGTGGCCTATCACGGCCTATGGCTGATGGGGCGCGACATGTCGCGCCCCTGTGTATGGTTGCTATATTTGTGTCTGTAGGCTCGCCACGACGCTGCTAGTCAGCGCCGCTTTCTTCACCGTACCCCGGCGGTCAACCCCTACCAGGTGGAACCCCCATCTACATGGGTGAAGCCCAGCAGGAGGCGACCAGCGACAGAGGTACGGACTCGACGTTCCTACAGAGGGGTGAGTGGCCCCCGCCCATCACACTTTCAGAGCGAGCCGAGCCTGCGTGGGTTAGGGGGACCGTGTACTGGGTGTGTGGGTGGCATTGTGCTGTGTGGCGCCACCCAGTGTCTATGCGAGAAACGCGCACGCCCGCACTGCGTCCTCGCATGTGTGTTTAGAGCCTGTGTAGAGGTGAATGTCTGATGTTTGCTACGTGACACGCCTAAATTATCCTAGCACGCGCCACGCAACAGGTGTATGTAATGTGTGGAGTCTATTGTCACAAGTGAGCCGCGTGTAAGCTGAGAGCGGCTCACCCGGAAGTCCAGTCCGGTGATGGGGTCAGTCGTCCGCGACGAGGTCGCGGGGCAGGGGTCTCCTCGCGTCAGGGGGCCGCGTATGCCAGGGCGCAATCTGTTGGATGTGAGGCCAATCAGATGCGTCGGCACGCGCGAACATGCCCTTCGCGAGGCGCCGCACAAAAGCGTCCAGGCCCTCAATCCTGAGGTCCCGCTGGATGACATCGTTCCTCACGTAGCGAGGGGCGGCAACAATGGTCCGCAGCGCTTGGCTCTGTTGCGCGCGGAGCTTTCTTCGGTTCGTCTCGCTAGTGAGGGCGAACCAAGCGGGGGCGGCGTACGTCAATAGCGGGCGCAAGTACATTTTGTACACGCCCAGCTTGACGCGCGCCGGCATACTGGATGAGAGCACTGGTCGCAGGAGGAAGCGGGCAGCCCTACCTTTGGCGACGACCGCGCGGACGTGTGACCCCATGGTGAGCCGACGGTCGATGGTGACCCCCAAGTACTTGACCTGGGGCGACCACTCGACATCGGCCCCCTGTAGTTTCAAGAGTGGTGGGAGGGGCGCGGCGCCGGTGACCAGCGCCTGCGTCTTACCCACGTTCACCGACAGCCGCCACTTGGACAGCCACTCGGGGAGCAAGTCTAGGGTGCGCTGCATCTTCAACGCCGCGTGTTTCGCGTTGAGCGAGGTGGTAATGTACGCGGCGTCGTCGGCGTACAGCGCGAGCATGGCACCTGGGGTAGTGGGAATGTCGTCGGTGTAACGTGAGTAGCACGCCGGTGAAACGCAGCTGCCCTGCGGCACACCGGCGCGCACTGGACGGGCGCTGGATAGCGCTCCGTCGACCACCACTCTGAAAGTCCTGTTGGCGAGAAAGCTAGAGACCACCTTTACGGCGCGACGGGGCGCGTCTGAAGTGGCCAGCTTGTGGATTAGTCCTTCGTGCCACACACGGTCGAAGGCCTTCTCCATGTCGAGGAATACTGCAACCCAACGTTCCTTCTTGTTCGTCGCCGCTGCGAGGTGGTGCAGTACCCTCGACAGCTGGAGCGTCGTACTGTGCTCCGCCCGAAACCCGAACTGTTCCGGTCTTGGCGCAATATGTGGTTGGAGGTGTCGCAGCAGGAGTGTCTCGAACACCTTGGAGACTGTGGGTAGGAGAGTGATCGGCCGATAGCTCTCCGGCTTCAGCGTGTTTTTCCCCGCCTTGGGCAGCATGATGACGCGCCCCTCCTTCCACGAAGCGGGAAAGGCCCCTGTGCGCAGTATCGCTGTGAACAGGCGCGCCAGTGCCGCTACCATACGGAACGGCAAGTGGCGCAGCGCTGTGTTCGTGATACCGTCGGCTCCGGGGGCCTTCCTAGGCTTCGTTCTTAGGATGGCGCGTCTAACTGCGCCCGGCGAGAAGAAAATCGGGTCTTCCTCGGGAGCTATCGGCGTGGCGAAGTAGTCTCCCAGGTGTTTCTCGACTGCCGCGACATGCTCGTGGTCGCTGGTCGGGTTTGGTCGGAACTGACGCTCCAGGTGTTCAGCGAAGACCTCCGCCCGGTCCTCTGAAACGTATTTCAGCGCCCCGTCGCTGTTCAATAGCGGTCGCACCGGGGCTGGGGTATTCGTTAACTGGCGGCAAAGTTTGTGAATCGACGGCCAATTGTCCGTCGTGGCTTCGATGCGTTCCTCCCAGCCCGCGGCGGTGTGAGCCTGTAGCTCGGCCTTTACCTTCTCCGCGAGACGGTTGAGAGTGGTTTTGAGTGTTGGGCATCTAAGTTGTTGCCACTGCTTGCGAAGACGCCTTTTCTCGGCGATCAATGACGTGATGCGCGCCGGCAGGGGCGGCAGTAGCCCTCTCCCCTGGGGCTGCGTCGTCGTCGCCGCTTCCAAGGCGCTCTGGATGCAAGCAGTGACTTCAGCCGCTGCACGATCTACGTCCGCGGCGGTAGCAATAGGCCGAGTAGGCGTGGTGGCCTCTAGCTTCTCGGTGAACGTTGTCCAGTCCGTTAGTTGACGTGGCGCAACGGGCTTCAGTCGGGTCGGCATCCCCGATAAGACGACGAGTACCGGCTGATGGTCTGACTGTAGCTCGTCGTCTATCACTTTCTGCGTGGCCTGGCAGTGTAGCCCCCGGTGGACTACGATGTCCAGCACGTCCGGTATGTGCGATGTGGTAGTCGGATAGTGGGTAGGCGTCTCAGGGCCGAACACCGTGTACCCGAAGGCTTCCGCGTCCGCGAAGAGCCGTCTCCCCTCGGTGTTCTGTAGTACAGAGTTCCACGCTGGGTGCTTGCAGTTCAAGTCCCCGGCGAGGAGGGTGGCGTGCTGGGACGCGCTAAGTAGGGCCCGCAGCTCGGTAAGGTCCAGGCGAGCCGCGGGCGGCTTATAGCACGCGTAGATGTTGATGTCCTCGCCGGCTAAGTGCAGCTGGACACCCAGCGCGTAAAAGGAGTTCATGGATGGCAAGGGGAGTTCCTGGTGGACGACTCTTCTCTTTACTAGCACCGCCAGGCCACGGTAACTTCTGTGCTGAGCCCGTTCGTCCTTCCTATAAGTGAGGTATCCCGGGAACCTGATCCTGTCCTCAGGCCCCAGTAGCGTCTCACTTATAAGCGCCACGTCAATATCTTGGTCCCTGAGGAGGTGGCGGAGGGGGGCGACCTTGTTCCGGAGGCCGCGGGCATTCCAATGCACTATCCTCAACGAGCTAGCCATTATACAAGTTTAGTAAAGTGGCCAGCCCGTCGAGGATGACCGTCTCTATGTCTTGGCCCTGCCTGATGGCCTTAATAAGGTCCATCAATAGCCTAATGGCGCAGGTCGTGAATTCTGCTTTGGTTGTTGCCTTAGTTGCGCCGGCAGCGCCGCCACTAGTCTTTTGGGGGAACTTCTTAGTTTCCCCCTGTTGGCGTTTCGATGGGCCGGCGCTAGTATCGATAGCGCCGGCAGTGGATTTTATGTTTGTTTGCGATTTGCTCCGCTGCGTTATGCCGGCGCTAGCGGTAGTCTCCTCGCTATTCTTGTTAATTACGACCCGCGCCCCATCAATGGCAGGGCCGGCCTCGGGAATCTCTATCTGTGTCGCCGCGGGGGGCTCGGGCTTCTTCCCTTTCCTTCTCCCCCCGCGTCTTTTCTTCCTCCGCCTCGAGGAGGTGGCTTCAGTCCTTTGGGTGGGCCCATTGGCTGCCGCCATCAGCGACGCGCCTTGTGCCTCTTCTGGTACTTCCATTTGCCTCTCGGTGGCCTCTCGGGGCCGGCGTGTGGAGGCCGTGATGGCGACAGTCCCCGCTCGCTTGTTCCGAATCTCCGTCTGGAACACGGGGCACTTTATGTTATTCGCCGGGTGCGGGCCACCGCAGTTAGCGCAGGTGGCCGGCTCAACCCGTGGGCGTGGGCAGTCTCGTGCCGCGTGCTCATCCCCGCATCGCACGCAAGCGAGCGGTCGGTGGCACTGGTGCGAACTGTGCCTGAAACGTTGGCACCGGTGACACTGGGCGGGCCCACGTTTGCCGCGCCAAGCCTCTATAGTGACACCCCGCATGTATAAAAACACGGTGGTGTCAAATATGGACCGGACGTCGGGGGTTCTCTTGAGAATAGCGTCGAAGATACAGCCGGGTCGTCCTTGTGCGCCTTTAATGTGGCGCACATACTCCGGCTGGTACCCCAACGCCCGGAGTTCCTCCTCGATCTCCTCAGGGGGGGTGTCCGCCGGCAGCCCCCTTATGGCGATCTTGAAGCTCCTGTCCGCTGGTAGGGAGTAGGCGAACCAGGAAACGCCGCTGTCTTTTTCCAGGCCGGTCAGGTATTTTTGGACCAGCCTATACTCTTGTTCGTTTTCTGGGACGAATTTGACGCCCGTCCCAAAAGGTCGCGCATGGGGAGGGTGTCCTAACTGTTTGGCAAGGGCCTTAAAGTGTATGGCCCAGTTTGGAAGCTTTTCCACTACCAGCGGCGGATATCGCGGCTTCTTCCCCGGCTGTTTCGTCGTCGTCGTCGTCGTCGTTGTCGTCGTCGTCGTCGTCGTCGTCGCTATGCCGGGGACGGTAGGGGGTGTAATAGAAACAATGGGGGCAGGGGTAAAAGATAAAGCACTTACCCCTGCAGCTGTCTTGTCCGGTGTTGGAGAAGGAGTGGAGCGGCGCACTGCGTCCGCAAAAGTAGGGGACCGCGGCGAGTCCAGGCATGACCGCTTCGCCATCTCCGCCTCGGTATCACTGGAGCTCCTCCTCCTCCTCTGGGGCTTGGGCTCTAGGTTGAATTCATAACCAAAGCCCAGCGGTCGCGATAATGGGGTCTTGAATTCTATCCCCACCTCTTCGTCGGTGTGCCGCTGTCCGGATCGCGGAGTCGTGTCCGTCGACACGGCATCTTGACCGGATGCGGCCGAACACACCGATGCTATCGACATGTTCGATCCCGACGCGCTCGACGAATCTGCCGATAACATGGCAGGCGAGTCACGGGCGGAGGTGCGGGGGGGCGCCGGTGAGTCAGGCGCCCGTTGGCTACACAACACTTCACTGTAGTTTTTGTCACTTATCGCGGCACTCGCCGGTCCCGCCAGCGAGAAGCGGGGACCGGGCGCGGCGGAGCGCGAAGCTGACACAGCTTTCGTCGCTGCGCCCGCAGGCGCGGGCGGCGACGTGAAGCGCGGCGGCGGCGCAGCGGTGTGCGCGGGGTTTGCGCGGGAGCGCGCGGTTGGTACAGGCGCCGCGTGTGGCGCGGAGGCGCGCGCGGCGGGCGGCGCAGCGGAGCGCGCGGCGGTCGGCGCACCGGTGCGCGCGGCGGTCGGCGCATCGGCGCGCGCGGCGGGCGGCGCAACGGTGCGCGCGGCTGGCGGCGCATCGGCGCGCGCGGCGGGCGGCGCAACGGTGCGCGCGGCTGGCGGCGCAGCGGAGCGCGCGGCGGGCGGCGCAACGGTGCGCGCGGCGGACGGCGCGCGGCTAGTATTCGCGGCTGGCCCCGGGGCCATTATCGGCACTGGGCGAAACGCGGCGGGGCGGATAGGCACAGCTTGCGGGCGGCTCGACGATGGCGTCGGCGCAACGCGCGCAGGCGCCGATGACGTCGGCGGGCCGGCGGCAGCAGCGGCACTTCTCCCCCCTCCTCTTCTCTCTTCACCTCCCCTCGTCTGTGGTGGCCCGGCTGACGGCGGACCGGACGCCGCGTCGCCGATATTCGGCAGCGACGTCGCCCGGTCCAACGGCTGACGGGCGTCGGGGCGCCCGGCATCGCGGCCAAACGAGGCGCGTTTGTCGGGCTTCGGCATCTCGACGGGTGGTGGTCTCCGCGGCCGCTGCGGTGAGCAAGCTCACCGAGCAGCAGCGGTGGCTCCCTCTGTGTCTGCACAGGTGCCGGCTAGGTTACCTGCACACACACAAAGGAAACTGATAAAATTTTGCGGCCCGCGCGGATAACTTCACTGACACTTGTTGGATGACCGTGCAGCTCGACCACTGGCGATCCTGACGACTGTTTGAAAACTAGCCCGGCTTATATACCGCGTTTTCTTACCCTAGCGAGGTCCGCGATTTTTGAGCCCATTTTACAGTTAATTTTCCCTAAGCCGAAATCTTTGGAGCCTTTATTTTAATTAATTCTTAACATTTACCTTTTACAATTTTATCTTAAAACCTTGCTTATTTAGTCCTTAATTATTTACAATAATAATATTAGACCTATCTATCAATAATAAAAAAATCCTAGAACAAAAACATACAAAAAATGCAAGTTGGTGAATTCTCATTATACAAATTCCCTTATATCTTCTAAACTAGTTGACCGATTTACATGAACTAAAAAGAAAAACTAGTTTTATAACTAAATCTAACTTTTAAAATGAAAATTATCAAAATATATACATAAACAAAAAAGTATGTTTTCAAGTTACGTAATTATACTCTAGTACTAAACTTTATCACAAAATTCTCTTGCAATTTTAACTTTAATCAGTCTTATTAGATTAGAATATGTAATTATCATTAATTCCAAGTAGTTTAAACTAATTTATAATAAGAAAAAGACAATAAACAAATCTCTTTAAAATCTAACTAGATTCTAGTTTGACTCATAACTGTACCGAACTAGTGGCGGGGGCGGTACCCCCGCTACTTGCGCTTACGTGCACCCAGGTAGGGTCTCGTCGCCGACATTCTCCCCCTCGTGCGTCGCACCATCCTCTTGACTCGGCGATACTCCCGGCACCAACACCACCACTCTCGAACTGGGTCTTCTCAGCACTCCCCCTCGTGTCTCGACGTCGACGATCCTGGTCCGCCCATCTGGTCCTGGATACACCCGCTGGATTCTGCCGCGTGGCCAGGTGCATCTTGGTAGGCTGTGGTCGACGATCAGCACGATGTCTCCAACTTGCAGGTCGGTGGAGCTGCTTCTGCCCGTCGTTTTTCTTGGCAGGAGGGTGGGCAGGTATTCTCGCAGCCAACGTTGCCAGAAGTGATCGGCAAGTCGCTGCGTGGCCTTCCAGGTGTGCCTGCCCACTAACTCGTCGTCTTGGAAGCTCCCGATGCTTGTCGCGCCGCAGGATCGCCCGAGGAGGAAGTGATTTGGAGTAAGAGCTTCCTCCTCAAGGCAGTCGGAGAGGTGAGTGAGAGGCCTCGAGTTTACTATGTGCTCGGCCTCTAGGAGGAGGGTGTGGAGTACCTCCTCTCGTGGATGCTTCTCGTTGAGTGTGGCGTCTAGTGCGGTTTTTATGGATCGCACCAAACGCTCCCATGCGCCGCCCATGTTTGGCGCACCAGGAGGGATGAACTTCCACTGCACGCCGATCTTCTCTGCTTCTGTGATGAGGTCTTCTTGCTTCATCAGGTGCTTCTTCTGCATACTTGCTGTCGATTAGATGCTGGATTTGCTTGTTGTATTCCGCCTTCAACTGAGGATCCTTGTCTATCTTCCTCTCGATGTTGATCAATCGGTTTTTGGCAGATGTGTAGCTCTCTGGCATCTGTTCTTCTTCGTTCTTCCACAGAAGTCCAGTTTCAAATCGACCATCTTCAAGTCTTCTGCAGGTCTTCTCCAGGATGGTGAGTGCTCTTCCTTCTGAGTCCGTAGTGGGTCTTCTAGGTTGCACCCCGAGTGCTTCGATTGCGAAGTGATCCTTGATGGCTTGATGCATTTCTTCTTCAGGCGTGCTGACATGTAGACATGTGTTCAGGAAGTGTACGGGTCTTGCGCCTCCGAAGTCTGACCCATGGAGCACCCAACCAAGTCCTGTTCTTGAAGCGACTGGTTCCCCTGGTTTCCCTCTTCTTACTTCTTGAGTCACGATCAGCTCCCAGTTGTCTTGACCGATGAGCAGCTGTGGTGACTCCCCTTCGTAATAAAGAGAGTCGGCGATCTTCTTTAAGTGTTGACACTCTTGTATTCTCTTCTTGTCTAGGAACTGTGGTGCAAGCTTCAACTCGTCGATAGTCCGGACTCTCTTCAGGGTCTTCTTGTCTTCTTGATGAACCCCTTTCACCGTAAGGTCCAGCTTCTGAGAGTTCTTCTTTTTAATCAGTCTGCCTCCCACTGTTTCTATGATGAGTTCTTCTTTGCTTCCTTGTGCGCCGACTTCTTCTGCAATCTTCTCATCCAGAAGTGATACTGTAGACCCTTCATCCATGAGGGCCAATATCTTCTTTGATCCTTTTGACCCAAAGACTTCTACTGGAACTATCTTCAGGTATGCTCTTGCGCTGTTGACTGCATTTACTGATGCTGTGATGCTTGCTACTTCTTGTGGTGTCTCCTTTTTGTCGTCTCCCGAGGTCCTTTCTTCTGACTGGACGTGCAGCAAATGATGATGCCACCTTTTGCATTCCTTGCATGGTGGTTTTCTGCAGCTCTCCTTCCTGTGCTTCCCTTGAAGACATTTGAAGCAGATGTGACTCTTCTTGACCATTGCCCACCGATCTTGAACTGACGCCTTCTGGAACTTCTGACATTCGACGAGATAGTGTTCACCCTCACATATAGGGCACGTCTTCTCTGAGTGTCTTGAATCCTTTTCTCTGAAGTCCTTTTCTTTGGCTGAATGCGTTGCTTGTCGATGAGTCCTCTTGAAGCCGCTCTTCTCTTCTGAAGTTGCGAAGGCTCCACACTTGTCTGCTTCTATGTTCAGGAACTTGGATACCAGCGTCAGGTTGGAGAACTCGCCTTCTTCTGATGCTGCAGTGAAGTCGTACCATCGGAACTTGAGAACCGTCGGCATCTTCTCTATTATTTGCTTCACCATTTCAGGTGAATGCAGGTACTGTGGTTTCTTCAATCCTTTTATTGCTGCTACGCTGTTGCTGATCTGGCTTGCGAAAACGCAAATGTCCCGTGGATTTTCTGATATCTTCGGTAATGTCTTCAGCTTGTCCAGTTCTGCCAGTACCAGCGCATCAGGTCTTCCATATCTTCTTCTGAGGGCCTGCATGACTTCCAACGGAGAAGCTTCGGAGTACAGCAGGCTCTTGATAGCTTCTCTTGCGTTGCCCTTCAGTGCTCTTCTTAGTCGAGCCATATTCTGGACTTCGTTGAACATCGGTGCTGTATCTTCGTAGACAACCTTGAACGCCAACCATTCGCTGCTGTTGCCGTCGAAGTAGGGTAGCTCGTGGATGTACTTCGGCTGTGCTGCTGGTCCTCCTCTTGTGGTAAAGGCTTCTTTCAACGCTGACGCCAACGCTTGAATTTCGATTGTAGCCCCTTTCGTTGAAGAGTTCTCTTCAGGCTTCACCGTGTGTGGCTCTTCTGGAAGGAGATGACCTCGCTGCTGTGGTTGTTCCATGTTGCCATCTTCTAATACGGATGACTGGATCCAGTTCTGCACCTGTGCTGTTCTGTCTTCCTGGTCTTCGTCCACGGAGTCCTCATCTTCATATTGTGCCATCTCCAATCTGACACGGGCTAGCTTCGCCGCAGCCTGTGCTTGCTTCAGTTCCAGGCGTGCTACTTCTTCTCTGGCTTCCAGCTCGCGTCTTCTGGCTGAGGAGCTCGTAGTCTTCGTTGACCTGGCGCGACGACTGACCCCCTTCGGTTTTAGGGTCGTGTCTGTAGCACGAGGGCCCTCTTCCGGGTCATCTTCTGGGGACTTCTTTGTCGTCTCCTTTCTTGCGGCATCTTCTTTCTTCTGTCCATTCTTCTCGGACGCCGCCGTGGTTGCAGTCTCGACCGTACTTTCCGTCGCCGTGGTCCCCTCTGTAGCCGTTGTACCCGAAGAAGTGTTCGTGCCCGTTGATGCTGTAGTTTCCGATGCCGCTGACGCTGTCGCTGACGTGACCCCTTTTGACCCTGATGCTTCCTTCGTCGCGTCCGCTACGGTAGGACGGGACGAGGGCCGTGAGGGGGCATCCTTCTGCGACCTGGTTACTCGACCCGGTTGCATTTTGCAGTCTTCTGAATCTTCTGATCTTCTGGGCTCTTCTGACTTCCTCTTCTTGCAGGGATCCTTGGTTCGAAGGACCAACTGTTTCGGTCGGCTGGGGCACGATCAGTACCCGCAGTCGTCCTGGGACAATCTCCCAACGTTGTTGACGTATGTTCCTTGCTTCTTGCTGGCGACACACGTCACCACGCACCCCTGAATGCGTATGGGTACGACAACCCAACTAGGACCTCGGGAGACTGGAGCGATGAAATGAAACGCAGAATTCTTGACTTGACTTGTCCTCAGATTTCGGCTCCTATTCTGAGTTGTTGCCTCTTCGGTGGCTGTGGTCGGACTGACGACTGTTTCCGCATCGTTTGGAAGTCGCGACACCCCTCAAGGGGTGTGTGACTGGCGGTGCCGGGGCGTAGCCCCCTGACCGCGGTGGCTATACGTTGGCCCGTCACTACGGGCCCCTCGTTTGAGTGGCCTATCACGGCCTATGGCTGATGGGGCGCGACATGTCGCGCCCCTGTGTATGGTTGCTATATTTGTGTCTGTAGGCTCGCCACGACGCTGCTAGTCAGCGCCGCTTTCTTCACCGTACCCCGGCGGTCAACCCCTACCAGGTGGAACCCCCATCTACATGGGTGAAGCCCAGCAGGAGGCGACCAGCGACAGAGGTACGGACTCGACGTTCCTACAGAGGGGTGAGTGGCCCCCGCCCATCACACTTTCAGAGCGAGCCGAGCCTGCGTGGGTTAGGGGGACCGTGTACTGGGTGTGTGGGTGGCATTGTGCTGTGTGGCGCCACCCGGTGTCTATGCGAGAAACGCGCACGCCCGCACTGCGTCCTCGCATGTGTGTTTAGAGCCTGTGTAGAGGTGAATGTCTGATGTTTGCTACGTGACACGCCTAAATTATCCTAGCACGCGCCACGCAACAGGTGTATGTAATGTGTGGAGTCTATTGTCACAAGTGAGCCGCGTGTAAGCTGAGTGCGGCTCACCCGGAAGTCCAGTCCGGTGATGGGGTCAGTCGTCCGCGACGAGGTCGCGGGGCAGGGGTCTCCTCGCGTCAGGGGGCCGCGTATGCCAGGGCGCAATCTGTTGGATGTGAGGCCAATCAGATGCGTCGGCACGCGCGAACATGCCCTTCGCGAGGCGCCGCACAAAAGCGTCCAGGCCCTCAATCCTGAGGTCCCGCTGGATGACATCGTTCCTCACGTAGCGAGGGGCGGCAACAATGGTCCGCAGCGCTTGGCTCTGTTGCGCGCGGAGCTTTCTTCGGTTCGTCTCGCTAGTGAGGGCGAACCAAGCGGGGGCGGCGTACGTCAATAGCGGGCGCAAGTACATTTTGTACACGCCCAGCTTGACGCGCGCCGGCATACTGGATGAGAGCACTGGTCGCAGGAGGAAGCGGGCAGCCCTACCTTTGGCGACGACCGCGCGGACGTGTGACCCCATGGTGAGCCGACGGTCGATGGTGACCCCCAAGTACTTGACCTGGGGCGACCACTCGACATCGGCCCCCTGTAGTTTCAAGAGTGGTGGGAGGGGCGCGGCGCCGGTGACCAGCGCCTGCGTCTTACCCACGTTCACCGACAGCCGCCACTTGGACAGCCACTCGGGGAGCAAGTCTAGGGTGCGCTGCATCTTCAACGCCGCGTGTTTCGCGTTGAGCGAGGTGGTAATGTACGCGGCGTCGTCGGCGTACAGCGCGAGCATGGCACCTGGGGTAGTGGGAATGTCGTCGGTGTAACGTGAGTAGCACGCCGGTGAAACGCAGCTGCCCTGCGGCACACCGGCGCGCACTGGACGGGCGCTGGATAGCGCTCCGTCGACCACCACTCTGAAAGTCCTGTTGGCGAGAAAGCTAGAGACCACCTTTACGGCGCGACGGGGCGCGTCTGAAGTGGCCAGCTTGTGGATCAGTCCTTCGTGCCACACGCGGTCGAAGGCCTTCTCCATGTCGAGGAATACTGCAACCCAACGTTCCTTCTTGTTCGTCGCAGCTGCGAGGTGGTGCAGTACCCTCGACAGCTGGAGCGTCGTACTGTGCTCCGCCCGAAACCCGAACTGTTCCGGTCTTGGCGCAATATGTGGTTGGAGGTGTCGCAGCAGGAGTGTCTCGAACACCTTGGAGACTGTGGGTAGGAGAGTGATCGGCCGATAGCTCTCCGGCTTCAATGTGTTTTTCCCCGCCTTGGGCAGCATGATGACGCGCCCCTCCTTCCACGAAGCGGGAAAGGCCCCTGTGCGCAGTATCGCTGTATACAGGCGCGCCAGTGCCGCTACCGTACGGAACGGCAGGTGGCGCAGCGCTGTGTTCGCGATACCGTCGGCTCCGGGGGCCTTCCTAGGCTAGACGACTGTTTGAAAACTAGCCCGGCTTATATACCGCGTTTTCTTACCCTAGCGAGGTCCGCGATTTTTGAGCCCATTTTACAGTTAATTTTCCCTAAGCCGAAATCTTTGGAGCCTTTATTTTAATTAATTCTTAACATTTACCTTTTACAATTTTATCTTAAAACCTTGCTTATTTAGTCCTTAATTATTTACAATAATAATATTAGACCTATCTATCAATAATAAAAAAATCCTAGAACAAAAACATACAAAAAATGCAAGTTGGTGAATTCTCATTATACAAATTCCCTTATATCTTCTAAACTAGTTGACCGATTTACATGAACTAAAAAGAAAAACTAGTTTTATAACTAAATCTAACTTTTAAAATGAAAATTATCAAAATATATACATAAACAAAAAAGTATGTTTTCAAGTTACGTAATTATACTCTAGTACTAAACTTTATCACAAAATTCTCTTGCAATTTTAACTTTAATCAGTCTTATTAGATTAGAATATGTAATTATCATTAATTCCAAGTAGTTTAAACTAATTTATAATAAGAAAAAGACAATAAACAAATCTCTTTAAAATCTAACTAGATTCTAGTTTGACTCATAACTAGAGATCGGATAATCGGATGCATATTAACCTAAAGTTGAGGTGTTGGCTAAGTATGGAGTGGGCTTTTGGATTAAAAAATCCCAGAATTCCGGTATCGGCCAATTTTGACTTCTGATTATAGAATCGAATGTATAATTTACTTAGGTTCAGATGTTAGTTAATATGGATTGCACTTAAAAAAAAGAAAATCCCGGGATTCCGGAACGAAAATTTTTAAGTTTTGATTTTGGAATCGAATGTTTTAGTTAGGTACTTGCGTTCAGGTGTTGGATAATATGGATTGTACTTTTGTATTAAAAAAATCCCGGGATTCCGGGATTCACAAATTTATGGTTCTGATTATAGAATCGAATGTATATTTACTTACGTTTAGGTTTTGGCTATTAAGGAATGCACTTTTGTGTCGATCGTCAAAATGTCGCGATTCCGGAATTGATAAATTAAGTATTTTTTGAAAGGGTAACTTTTTATCACTAAATTTTCATAGGGTGTTCTACTCGAGCAACTTTCACTATGGGATCAACCCGTAAATCACGAAACATAAGTCAGCTGTTTCATACATTTTGGTCGAGTAGGTATTGAACTTTTGTTTCAAACATCGTAATTTTTTTTGTGAATTCAGAGTTGGTCCCATAGTGAAAATATTTTCAAGTTTTTCGTCATGGGTTACTATTCATGGTTTTCGAGGCTGTTATAGCTGATAGTGACATTAAAATGTAAATCCAAGATGGCGGCTGCGAAAATTTTCTGATTTTTCGTCATGGGTGTCGTTTTATTGGTTTTCGAGGGTGTTAAAGCCGATAGTGACACTAAAATGTAAATCCAAGATGGCGGATGCGAACATTTTCTAATTTTTCGTCATGGGTGTCGTTTTATTGGTTTTCGAGGGTGTTAAAGCTGATAGTGACATTAAAATGTAAATCCAAGATGGCGGCTGCGAACATTTTCTAATTTTCGTCATGGGTGTCGTTTTATTGGTTTTTGAGGGTGTTAAAGCCGATAGTGACATTAAATTGTAAATCCAAGATGGCGGATGCAAATATTTTTTTTAATTTTTCGTCATGGGTGTCGTTTTCATGGTTTTTGAGTTTTAAAGCCGATAATGGCGTTAAAATGTAAATCCAAGATGGCGGCTGCGAAAGTTTTCTAATTTTTCGTCGGATGTCGTTTTATTGGTTTTCGAGGGTGTTAAAGCCGATAGTGACACTAAAATGTAAATCCAAGATGGCGGCTGCGAACATTTTTAAATTTTTCGTCATGGGTGTCGTTTTCGTGGTTTTCGAAGGTTGTAAAACCGATCGAAATGTTCGCAGCCGCCATCTTGGATTTACATTTTAATGTCACTATCAGCTTTAATACCCCCCAAAACCATGAAAACGTTACCCATCACATTTTTTTTTAATTTTCGCAGCCGCCATCTTGAATTTACATTTTAACGCCACTATCGGCTTTAAACCCTCGGAAACCACGAAAACGGCACCCATGACAAAAAAATTGAAATTTTTTGCAGCCGCCATCTTGGATTTACATTTTAATGTCACTATCAGCTTTAAGACCCCCGAAAACCATGAAAACGACACCCATGACGAAAAATTAAAAAATATTTGCATCCGCCATCTTGGATTTACATTTTAGTGTTACTATCGGCTTAAACACCCTCGAAAACCAATAAAACGACACCCATGACGAAAAGTTAGAAAATTTAGCAGCCGCCATCTTCGATTTACATTATTACGCGATTATCGGCTTTAAAACTCTAAAAAACCATGAAAACGACACCCATGACGAAAAATTAAAAACATTCGCATCCGCCATCTTGGATTTACATTTTAGTGTCACTATCGGCTTGAACACCCTCGAAAACCAATAAAACGACACCCATGACGAAAAGTTAGAAAATTTAGCAGCCGCCATCTTGGATTTACATTATAACGCGATTATCGGCTTTAAAACTCTAAAAAACCATGAAAACGACACCCATGACGAAAAATTAAAAACATTCGCATCCGCCATCTTGGATTTACATTTTAGTGTCACTATCGGCTTTAACACCCTCGAAAACCAATAAAACGACACCCATGACGAAAAGTTAGAAAATTTAGCAGCCGCCATCTTGGATTTACATTATAACGGCACTATCGGTTTCACAACCCTCGAAAACCGTGAAAACGTCACCCATGATAAAAAAAAATAAAATGTTGGCAGCCATCATCTTGAATTTACATTTTAACATCACTATCGGCTTTAAAACCCTCGAAAACCATGAAAACGACACCCATGACGAAAAATTCGAAAATTTTGCAGCCGCCATCTTGGATTTACATTTTAACATCACTATCGGCTTTAACACCTTCAAAAAGCATGAAAACGACACCCATGACGAAAAATTTGAAAATGTTCGCAGCCGCCATCTTGGATTTACATTTTAACATCACTATCGGCTTTAAAACCCTCGAAAACCATGAAAACGACACCCATGACAAAAAATTTGAAAATGTTCGCAGCCGCCATCTTGGATTTACATTTTAACATCACTATCGGCTTTAAAATCCTCGAAAACCATGAAAACGACACCCATAACGAAAAATTTGAAAATGTTCGCAGCCGCCATCTTGGATTTACATTTTCACGTCACTATCGGCTTTAACATTCTCGAAACCCATGAAAACAACCCCACCGATATAGTGACGGTACCTTCCAGGAACAACCATTTTAATTCGGCAGCTTTGTATTTCTCGCGGGGATCACGTGTAACAAACGGAATATTTATGTGTTAGATTTCCCGGTATTTCCAAATAAATAAAACCACGTTATATATGAAGTCGTTTTCATACCATGCATCCGATTAGTTGTGCATTCCTACATTTTCTGGAATACCGGGATTTATAGTAAGAAAAAAAATGCTAAGAAGCCGCTTCCATACTTTGTTAGCGAAATATTAACTTTAGGTTAATATGCATCCGATTATCCGATCTCTACTCATAACTGTACCGAACTAGTGGCGGGGGCGGTACCCCCGCTACTTGCGCTTACGTGCACCCAGGTAGGGTCTCGTCGCCGACAATTAGCCATCATCTCTGAAGTCATCCCTTTTCTAGCCGTAACATCTTTCACACAATCCATTTATTGTCACTTCGGTCTTACTTACAAGGGCTTTTTGAAATTGATAAAGGCACATTCATACCTTCTTCACAACATATTCTTCTCATGCCATGCCGCCCACACCACGACAGCCGATTTCCACTCAACTTCTCAGTCACCTGCACGACGCGGTACTTCCCCTTACATAGGTACTCTGCCAATTGAACAAGTAAAAGAGCTAAAGTAAAATCCTTTTTCTTTGTTTCTATAAAAATATCGTCATCACTAGGTAAGTAATACCAAACAGAATCACGGAAATCTTGGCAGCATGGACGATGAGCGATGAGTAACAAAAGCCGTTTTGATTTACAATGTACAATATAATGATAATCTGCTTACAACATTGGCCCAGGCAGAATATACACACTCGGTTTAGACCAAGTTCTTTTTGTACCTAATGCATTTGACGTTTAATTAATGAAAAGGCTGTTCCAAGTTCCGGCTCCTGTTCGTGTTTAGTTGGCAGACTTGATCTGCTTGGACTATGGTATTATATAGCTGATCTCTTTGTGCATTTTTGATATTTACTGGACCACACAAAATCATGACACATTGCAGAGTGCCAGGCTTTTTGCCACGATAGCCGCTACCCAGCTCTGCTATGGTGGAGCTAAGTCATCTCACTGTGTTGTATTATTATCTAGCCAAATAGGAATAATAACCGTAACCTAGCAGATACTATATTATACAATATTTCACCAACCTGTAGACTTACAACAACAACAATAAACACTCAATTAACCTCATCTACATATTTTTTTCAACTAATCTGTTAAACAGGACAGTGACATTGGAAACTAATGATTTGTTATCTATTCTAAATACCAGTGTTACTTTAAAACAATTGTGTGTGACGAATTGACCTACATTATGGGGAAAACTGATGGTTTTCTATGAATCATTTGACTAGGGCTTAAATTAGTATGATAATTTAATCGACGATGTATAGGTGCGGTATAGAATAAAGCCTTCAAATATTTCTCAGTAACCACAAGAAAACACAGAAAACGAAGGAATATAAATTACCTCTAGGTACTCCTTGATCTAGTTATAATAATGCCTTTAGGTGCACTACACTCAGGCAGACGGGTGTTTCGAGGTCCTCATCCCAAAAGGTAGCATAGCAATCGTGGCAAAGATAAACCAGATATACTTAAACAAATAAAGTGTTGATAATATCCTCAGGGTTGCAAAGTTGCAACAAATTCTCCCAATCAAAAAAAAAAAAAGAATAAAATAAAATCAGGCAAGCAACAGGGTTACCGCGACTTACCAACGGCAACATAACAATGAGATGTGATATGGAGAGAAGGAGTAGGTAAAGGAGCAGCGGTGAAACTTTACTACCACAACGAAAATAGATAACTATTTCAGGAGATAAGTATACTAAGTACTTATGGTTGTAGGATTTGTTGACATTTAGCTAGGGTTATCGACAGTACTCTAATCGACTGTGGCCCCTTCGACTGATATTCCGAACGACTTATCGATTGAGATTGAATCTTGGGAAGACCGTAATCCAATGGCAACCGCGGGCTTACAGTAGTTATGAACCTATGGGGTTCGGTTGACAGTCGAGCTGTCGAGCACTAATTTGACATGAACCTATAGGGTACCTGGTATATCACGCGACCAGGGGTTTAGTTAACCTATTTCACGAAGTCGTGTCTTGAAGCCTTTAGGTCGTTAGTCATACGCCTTCGTGAAATAGTTTAACTATAAATAAAGAGAGAGAGTAAGCAATACAAACAAGGTACTTATCTCAATAATTTAAAAGCCTACCTAGTACCTACATTAGAAATTAATATGGATAGGTAAACTGATGTGAATTTGTTTATTCTTTTAAAATAATAAGCAGACACCGACATTGTACAGTCCGCAACAAAAGTCGATTAACACTTCAGTTTTTTAAAATCTCAATTACTGAGCAAGATATTTAATTAAAATCGGAACAGAAGTAAAATAATTTAAAGATCTATTAGACTCTTAGGTATTTTAGGAAGAAAAAAGGAGATAAGTAATCAAAATCATTTTGTATTAATTTACCTACATGATGTGTAAAAGTAGCAGTGTTAATCGACTTATGTTGCTGACCACTTAATGCATTCATTTCAAAATTAGCATACCTAAGTATTTACTTAAACATATTATTGGCCCCTTTCACACTGTGAACAGACATTTTGCTAACGGTAAAACCGTTGTTTATTTTGGCAACCGTAATTTATTACTGGTTTCGAAACGTGTTTACTTATTTTTAACAAAACCAATGTAGGTAAGACACAGATTTATTCCATCAGCGTAAACCAACGATTGAACGTCTCCAACCAATGATATTATAAGTCTCCACTCCAACCAATGATATTTTTAATATAATATCATTGTCTCCAACCAATATCTTTATACTAGTAAACGAGCAATATTTGTACCTACTAGCTGATCCGACCGTTGTGCTGTCTTAGCTATTAATATTCTAATGTAAACGCGCGAAGTTCCCGAAGGCGCAAGCTGAGAACATTTTGAATTGCGAAGGAAAACTTAATTTATATTTTATAACACATTTGCTCGTAAAGGGTCTCTTATTTCACCAATTTCAATATCGTAATGTATGTCATTACGTACTTGTGCGTTATCGTAAAGTAAAACGCACGAGTTTCTTAACCCGTACGGTTTATCATGATGCTCCGTCTAAAACGAACGGTACTTTTTTAAATCTTAGCAAAGAGTTTTTATGTCAGAAAAGCCAGCGCTGGGGCATTGATATATAAAAACCCTGGGGCTCCGTTTCGCATGGGGTCGCGGCAGTATGCTGAGCGGTAGCCGTTTTGCGTAGATGTGACGCATATTTTCCCCAAACTTGTTTTACAAACTGTTATTTTTTATTTTGTGTGCTTTGCGTCATGTTTACCGCAAATAAACGTATTTCTTTCTTTCTTTCTTTTCTTTTAAAAGTGGTCAGCATTTTATGAATAAAATTAACTTTGGGATAAAATGAAATTAAAGAATTAAATGTTAAAGAATTAAATGTTAAACATTTAATTCTTTAATTTAATTAATTTTGACAATAAATTATAACCATCTGTAACAAAAACAAAAAATATTAATTTACTTTAATAATACTGGCTGTTTTTGTGCCTTTGCCTTAAAAAAAAAAGCGCTGATGCGTGCGCATCGCTAATTTGTGAACAAGTAAAAATTATTCCACGCGCTTTTCCTTTTCGCTGTATTGTTTTTATTTGAAAATGTTGTCAAGTAATGATGAATTTATTCATTCGACACCGCCAGAAGTCTCAGAGGCAGCGAAATAGGCTACTCTAAGCCTCTTGCCCGAAAAATCGACCGATAGATACTTACAAGCAAGCGTATCAAAATTTCATCGTATGGAAAACAAGCAAAGATGCAAATTCATTTTCAGAAAGTGTGTTTTTAAAGATTTATTCGTTTAAGAAAGTCCGAGTTTTATTTATTTCCTCGCAAATATGTTATAAAACGTCGTATGACATACGTGCGCTTTGATAATTACAGACTCTGCTTTCTTGTAGCCCTCGCCTACGGCTCGGGCTAGCAATATCGCCTCGGCTGTAATTTTCAACTTACCGCACTTATATATCATAACATAATGTACTATTAAGAATTACGATTTTTTGCTGAAAAGTAAAATACTGAAATCAATTTGATGTAAAAAAAGTCAAAAATATGATAAAAATTAATTTGGAGCCAATTAATTAAAAAAAAAAAATTGTTTTACATATGAATGTCGGTAGGGGAAGAACAAAGAAACGATGGATGGACTGTGTGAAAGATGATTCTTTAAGGGCGAGCGCGCATTGCGGTGCGTTTTTCTACCGCATAATCTGTGAAGTAGGTATGGAATGTCTTTGAAGTGCGCGCACTGCGGTCATGCGTTTTGTTACTGTAGGCCCCGCCCAGTGCGACAGAACTAACGGAAACGCACCGCAGTGCGCGCTCGCTCTAAAAGGCGTTTTTCACCGCCTCATTCAATTTGAAAATTTTCACCGAGGCTCATTTTTGAGATCATTTCCAGAACTGCAGCGATCAAACCAAAAACTTATCGTGCGTTCACTTGCGGTGCCTTGTCCATATTTTGCGTGCTGTCTGTGCTGCGTTGGTGCCAAGCTGGACCTCTATTTTCGATTTTTCCATGGTTACCAGAAACATCGTTATCAAAGAAAAATCGAACGGCGGGAAAACAAATGAAAAACTGTTTTTATACCATTCCCCCTCTAAAAAGCTTATTTTATTCACTGAAAACAGTGAATAAAAAGCACTTTTACTCACTGTTTTGATGTTTGAAAATGGAACACACCAATGTATTCGACCACAGATTTAGAGTACCTAGGCTAGATACGGTATGTTATTAGATAGTATGAAAACCGAACGTGTCATCTTTTTTATACCTACGATAACTTCACCCCAGCCATTTAGTGATGTGCTCAAAGTAAACAGAACTGTTTAAATCGCTAAGCATAACTGAGCTAACTGACTTTTTTTTAGTACGAACAGTCAAACATGCAGGGCACGCTTGGTCGTGGCTTGCCGTATCTAGTGTAAGTGTAATCTTTGTATTCGACCTATATTGATGTGTTCTAAATTCAATTTGATTGGTCGACATTTTCGACAAGGAGTTTAGCTTTAGAATAAAAACTGTTTTATGTTCTTTGCTGTCCTTAGTAAATTGGCGCTATTTTGAATACTGTAAGTTGTACGAACACAAAGTTTAGTGTTACTTTAATCTTTAATTTTGTGTTTGTTTAGTGTTGTTCTAATCGATTAAAAGTGATGAAGATGTGTTAACACCTGAGTTTATGAAAGAGAGGGTGGCCGATATAGTGGAAAACTTGCTACCCAAAAAATCACGGCTGGCTTACATCAAAGCCAATTTAACTTTCCTTTTTCTTCATTATATTATTATGTCTATTTTAACTTAAATCTTTCTTTTTCTCGTAGTCATGGTATAAAGTATAGTATGCAACTCTTGAATAAAACGGATTTATATCGAGGGCCATGAATCACTCGCGTCGCTCAGAATTCTAACACTTGAATCACTCGCTACGCTCGTGATTCAATCATCATGAATCACTCCCTACGGTCGTGATTCAATCGTTAGAATTCTTCACTAGCTCGTGATTCATCTATTGCCCTCGCTATAAATCCGTCCTTTATTCACTAATTGCATAATATACTATTTTTTAATATTACATAGTATAAAAGCAAGTCGCTAACCGCTGTCTGTCTGTCCCTATATATCATATGTATGCTTATATCTTTAAAACTACGCCACGGATTTTGATTAGATAGAGCGATTCAAGAGGAAGGTTTATATGTATAATAAACGCGGGCGAAGCCGCGGACAAAAACTAGTGAGTTATAAACGGTGTAACTAACACGACTTTATTATAAACAAGTATCCATACTATATATACTATAATACTATAATATTATAAATTCGAAAGTAACTCTGTCTGTCTATCTGTCTGTCTGTCTGTCTGTCTGTCTGTCTGTCTGTCTGTCTGTCTGTCTGTCTGTTACCTTTTCACGCCTAAACCACTGAACGGATTTCGATAAAATTTGGCAAGGCTATAGATGGTATCCTGGGGACGGACATAGGCTACTTTTTTTTTCAAAAATAATCCTACAGGGGGTGATATAGGGGATGAAAGTTTGTATGGGAAACTCAGTATTTCTTAAGTTAGGGATGTGAAAATTAAAATGTATGCTTTTGATAGGAAATAAAGAAATATGCGGTTCAGCGTTTTTGAAAAATCATCCCCTAAGGGGGTAAAATAGGGGTTGATTTTAAAATTTACAAAACTGCATGGATTTCGACAAATCCATACTAATATTATAAATTCGAAAGTAACTCTGTCTGTCTATCTGTCTGTCTGTCTGTCTGTCTGTCTGTCTGTCTGTCTGTTACCTTTTCACGCCTAAACCACTGAACGGATTTCGATAAAATTTGGCAAGGCTATAGATGGTATCCTGGGGACGGACATAGGCTACTTTTTTTTTCAAAAATAATCCTACGGGGGGTGATATAGGGGATGAAAGTTTGTATGGGAAACTCAGTATTTCTTAAGTTAGGGATGTGAAAATTAAAATGTATGCTTTTGATAGGAAATAAATATGCGGTTCAGCGTTTTTGAAAAATCATCCCCTAAGGAGGTAAAATAGGGGTTGATTTTAAAATTTACAAAACTGCATGGATTTCGACAAATACTAATATTATAAATTCGAAAGTAACTCTGTCTGTCTATCTGTCTGTCTGTCTGTCTGTCTGTCTGTCTGTCTGTCTGTCTGTCTGTCTGTCTGTTACCTTTTCACGCCTAAACCACTGAACGGATTTCGATAAAATTTGGCAAGGCTATAGATGGTATCCTGGGGACGGACATAGGCTACTTTTTTTTTCAAAAATAATCCTACAGGGGGTGATATAGGGGATGAAAGTTTGTATGGGAAACTCAGTATTTCTTAAGTTAGGGATGTGAAAATTAAAATGTATGCTTTTGATAGGAAATAAAAAAATATGCGGTTCAGCGTTTTTGAAAAATCATCCCCTAAGGGGGTAAAATAGGGGTTGATTTTAAAATTTACAAAACTGCATGGATTTCGACAAATCCATACTAATATTATAAATTCGAAAGTAACTCTGTCTGTCTATCTGTCTGTCTGTCTGTCTGTCTGTCTGTCTGTCTGTCTGTTACCTTTTCACGCCTAAACCACTGAACAGATTTCGATAAAATTTGGCAAGGCTATAGATGGTATCCTGGGGACGGACATAGGCTACTTTTTTTTTCAAAAATAATTCTACAGGGGGTGATATAGGGGATGAAAGTTTGTATGGGAAACTCAGTATTTCTTAAGTTAGGGATGTGAAAATTAAAATGTATGCTTTTGATAGGAAATAAAGAAATATGCGGTTCAGCGTTTTTGAAAAATCATCCCCTAAGGGGGTAAAATAGGGGTTGATTTTAAAATTTACAAAACTGCATGGATTTCGACAAAATTTGGCAAGGCTTTATATAGCATCCTGGGGAAGGCCATAGGATACTATTTTTTTCATAAATAATACTACAGGGAGTGATATAGGGGATGAAAGTTTGTATGGGAAACTCAGTATTTCTTAAGTTAGGGATGTGAAAATTAAAATGTATGCTTTTGATAGGAAATAAAGAAATATGCGGTTCAGCGTTTTTGAAAAATCATCCCCTAAAGGGGTAAAATAGGGGTTGATTTTAAAATTTACAAAACTGCACGGATTTCGATAAAATTTGGCAAGTCTTTATAGCATCCTGGGGAATGACATGGGCTACTTTCAAAAACAATACTGGGGGGTGATATAGGGGATGAAAGTTTGTAAGGGAAACCCAGCATTTCTTAAGTTAGGGATAACAAATTTATGCTATTAGTAGGAAATAAAGATATATGCGGTTCAGCGTTTTTGAAAAATCATCCCCTAAAGGGGTAAAATAGGGGTTGATTTTAAAATTTACAAAACTGCACGGATTTCGATAAAATTTGGCAAGGCTTTATACCTATAGCATCCTGGGGAAGGACACAGGCTACTTTTGGTCTTAAAAAATAATTCTACAAGGGGTGATATAGGAGATGAAAGTTTGTATGGGAAACTCAGTATTTCTTAAGTTAGGGATGTGAAAATTAAAATGTATGCTTTTGATAGGAAATAAAGAAATATGCGGTTCAGAATTGGAGCCAGTATTCTTCACCAATGGTAATGGATCCAGAATTCTCATGCTTGGTGGGAATAGGTACAGAAGAAATGGCGCAGCAGACTCTCTCAAGACCCGATGGAGATGTACCAGTCATGCCAAATACGGATGCAAGGCAGTTGTCCACACAGTCAACGATGAAATAGTTTACTTTTTAGATGTCCATTCTACTAATTATAATGATTATCTATCTATATAAATAAAAAGAGAAGTCCTGACTGACTGACTCAACGCCCCGCCTAAACCTTTGACCCTAGAAAGCTGAAATTTTTCACAGAGGTTTCTTTTATAATGTAGACAAGGAATAAGGATGGATTTATTTATTTATTTATTTATTTAAACTTTTCGCACTTAAATTTGTACAAAGGCGGACTTAATGCCTTAGGCATTCTCTACCAGTCAACCAAGGGTGGTGAAGAGAATTATGGCAGGTGCTCAGTATGAGAGGCATAAATAGAAAGAACACTAAAAATATATCTTAATTAATTATAAATAGACTACATAAACAGATACATAAATAGGTTATAAACTAATAATAAACATACATACCTACTTACTATAAAATATACCTATATTATATATATATATATATATATATACAATACATATTATATACAAATTCAAGAGAGAGAGATGTTGCAATAACTCTACACTATTGGTTAAGAAAATAACTCTGCAATTTTCGCTTAAATGCATACCGACTGGTGGCCGTCCTGATATCAGGAGGAAGCGCATTCCAAAGAAGAATGGACTGAATATGAAAGGAAGAATGAACAAAGTCAGAAGTGTGAGAAGGACAAAGTAGAAGAAGATTGTTAGAAGAACGCAGATTCCTAGCGTGTGAAGAACATAGATATTGGAAGTGAGACACAAGATAAGAAGGAGGAGTGGGAGAGTTAAGAAGGGAGAAAAGCGTGGTCAAAGCACGTAAACTTCTTCTTTGACGAATGGACATCCATTTGAGCTCAGATCTATAGCTCGACACATGGTCATATTTTCTGAGGTTGAATATGAACCGGATACAATTATTGAGCAGTCTGTCAAGCTTATTGAGCAAAACCGCATTCAAGTCAAAGTAGCACACGTCACCATAGTCGATGATAGGGTAAATCAAAGTCTGCACAAGCATAGTTTTCGTCTTAGCAGGCAAAAAGTTTCTCAGACGATACAGTGACCGCAGAGTACCGTTCACCCTTTGACTAACACTGGAGACCTGACGTTGCCAGCTAAGTGTCGAGTCGAGATGTAAACCGAGATCTTTCACACTAGGGGTAATGGGTATGACGGTACCATTGAAAGTAAGAGGAGGAAGAGAGCTAAGCGTCACCCTACCCAACATGCGCGAGCTTCCAATTACAATGGCCTGACACTTTAAGGGGTTTACTGACACCCCAAAACTATCAGACCACTTCCTGATAGCCTCTAAGTCTCGGTTTACATCCGCTATAGCGTCCGACAAACCCTCTACCCGCGCAGCTGCATACAATTGAAGATCATCAGCATAAAGATGATACGAACACCGAAGACAGTGAGTTATAAAATTAATGAAGATGGAAAATAGCAATGGAGAAAGAATACCGCCTTGTGGAACACCAGCATCCAAGTCACGCCAACTCGACGAGCTCTCATCAACGCGAACCGATTGCTGACGTTCCCGAAGATAAGAACAGAACCATTCCAAAGCCTCGGACGAAACCATAAGATGAGAGAGCATAGAAAGGAGAATATCGTGACTGACGGCATTAAAGGCGTTAGAGAAATCAATTAATACCAATACGGTAACCTTGGTATCCTCCATCGCTTCTCTAACGTCACCAGTCACTTTGAGGAGAGCGGAGGCTGTACTGTGCCCAGGCCTGAATCCAGACTGAAAAGAGCTGACAAGTTTGTTCCGGTGAACAAACCCTGCAAACTGCTTGTGTACGCAGGCCTCAAGCACTTTAGACAAGAATGGTAGAATGGAAATGGGTCGATAGTGACAGGGTAGGGAGGGATTAGAAATTTTAGGGAGTGGGCGGACATAGGCCATACGCCACAGGGATGGGAATTGTCCGGAATCAAGAGAGAAGTTGATGATGTGGGCAATGGGAGGGAGAAGGCTATCAAGGATCCAAAGGATCATATTACGACTGATGCCGTCATAGCCCACAGCTTTGGATTTTATGGACAGGATGATCTTTCTAATTTCGTCCAAGGAGACCGGAGAGAAGCGAAATGGTTCTATGATGGGACTAGCTAGGCCAGTGATGAAATCAACCGTCTGGGACAACATTTGGGAATCCAAATGACAGGAGGTTGTGAAGTGACGGTTGATATCATCAAGGCCAATTGTATTAGGAAAACCCACATGACGTGGTCTGCCGATACCAAGAGTACCAAGGAACTTCCAGATATCAGCAGGTGAAGAAGAAGATATGTTCTCGAGAATATGGCGGCGTTTAGCGTTGCGTATCATCTGATTACACCGATTTCTAGCAGCTTTGAAAAAGCTCCGATTTTCTTCACTGCGATCCTTTTTAAATTTGCGAAAGGCCCGATCCCTGCGCCTCATCGCCATTCGAACCCCTGTCGTCATCCAAGGAGCAGGAGGACGCCGAAGTTTGATCTTCTTAACAGGAGCGTGTTTGTCGTAGAGACCAAGAACAGTCTGATTAAAAATGCGCAATTTTTCATCAACAGCTGTGGCCGCTGTAAGGAGATCCCAACTGAGGTCTGAAGCATCCTGACGAAGCTTATCAACATTCATGCGTGCAAAACACCGCATGTGCAGAACTTTTGGGACAGGTTTAGGCGGTTTTAGGACATAGGAGAGGAAAATGAGGTCATGATGGGAAAATCCAGGAGCGGGACACTGACCATGAGAGGGAACGAGGGAGGGAGTGGATGTAAGGATTAAGTCGAGCCATGTGTCATCGCCTGAGATATTAAAATGGGTAGGTTGCAGTGGAAGTACATGGAGACTAACCGAATCAATTATGTGAAGGAGCTTATGGGATCGAGGAGTGTGGTGTGCAAGGTCAGTGTTGAAATCGCCCATGATGACGCAATGTGCATACTCTGACCCTACGGATTCCAGCGCCAGTTCGAGATTAGAAAAATAATCAACGGCGGGTGGACAATAGACAACACCAAGAAGGGTCTTGACACCTTTGACGCAGACCTCTAAAAAGAGGTACTCAGCAGTAGCATGGTATTGTGAAGGAGATGAAGCAATGATTTTGAAAGGAAAATCGCTACGAAGATAGATAGCTACACCACCCCCTCCCTTACCAATTCTATCATTGCGGATAAGAGTGAAACCTGGGAGAGAGTAGGTGGTGGAAAGAAGATGAGGTTTAAGCCAACTCTCAGAAACCAGAACGGCATGGACATTGGCGTCGGCAAAGGTGTCCAACAGATCACTGTGGTGACTTGGGATACTTTGCGCATTTATATGGCAGACATTAAACAAATGACCTTTTTGTTGACTGAAGCACCGATGCACAAAGTCACCAAGTGTGTCAGTCAAGGAGCTGAAACTTGCATTAGCGAATGAGCTAGAGGAATCAATGGCAGAGTAAAAAGAATCATCATCAGATAACATAAAATATAAATAAAATAAATATAAATAAAATAAATATAAATAAAATAAATATAAATATCTACTAAATATATAGGTACTTTAACTAAGTAAAATTGCTTTCGCTCTAGGTGCAACACCACTATCTGTGCACCACCCACCAGTATATATAAGGATCCTTTGACGCGTGGCCAAAATCGGAACTAACGCGTTTTGTTTTCCAAATCTTACAAGTTATTCAAGCGCCAAAAGATCCCTGTACAGTATATAAGTCTTAGATAATATGTCATTGATATAAGTAATACATAACCAGAAAAAAAAACATCAATCAAAACAGGAAACTCACAGTATCACAAGCAAACACAAAATATTATGAACAATCAAAGAACAAAAGAATACATGACAAATTTACAAGAGCAAAAACAGAACGCACTTTACGAAACAACAGAAACGTGGAACGGACGTCAAACATTTCAAGATTGACAAGTGACAGTGACAATTAATGACAGAAACAGAGCAACATTAGTTTACTAACACAAAAATAATAAATTACCGACACAATGAAATCTAAGTAGTTTTGAGGTGAAAATAAGAAAATGTATGCAGGTAGACGTGAACAACAACTATGCCGGTTATGTGAACTGACGTCACTAACAAAAACAAAACTGATAAATTGAAGAACCACAAACACAATAATGTTGTTAACAGTTAGTTTTTACGCGCTCCACTAACAGGCTTGCCTCCGGAACCAGCAGATGACTCCCCGGCCTTCTTAGGGTACTTAGCCAACAAGGGATTGAGTTCCTCTAAAGAACAAATCT
This sequence comes from Cosmia trapezina, assembly GCA_905163495.3. Classification (NCBI taxonomy): domain Eukaryota; kingdom Metazoa; phylum Arthropoda; class Insecta; order Lepidoptera; family Noctuidae; genus Cosmia; species Cosmia trapezina. The sequence goes on from LR991029.1 coordinate 21,502,104, forward strand.
TATACCGTTGTCCATCGGGGGATCTGATTGCAATAACCCCGTCCTGAGTCCAGCATGCTGGTATACCGAAGTGCAGGCGCGCCCTGCTGAAAACCGTCTGCCTGGACCGGGTCAAAAACTCCTTGACTGTGACCGTGGAACCCTTCAATGCAGACTTTGCCTTCCAAACAGTGGATTTCAGGTCAACACTGGAGAACCTCACCAATATCGGTCTGCTAGTTGTTGGTCCTTTGTTAGCTGTTCCAAGTCTGTGACACACTTTGATGGAAGAAGCGGTGATATCAGGCAGCGCCAGTTTGTTTTTCAGGACATCTAACACTAGAGACTTGCAATCCTCTTTGTCCGCTTCAACAAACCCCGTGAAAATGAGAGCTTTCCGACGAGATCTTGTCTCCAATCCATCAACCAACCTAGTGCACTCTATGATCTGCTTCCTAAGAAGTCCCAGCATGCCGAACATAAGCTCACGAAATGACCGGAACTCCTCAGCAATCTTTGCCACGGTGTCCTTTGCCGGTCCAGCACTTTGGATCTGTGCCTCAAGCTCACCCATCTTTTTAAGGAAGCACTCCTCGAGATTCTTCTGGGCCGATTGGATATCATCCAGTTGAGATGACATGATGAAGTGTGTAGAATTTGCAGTGAATATGACAGTGAGAAGCTGGCAGGTGGTAAAGTTTTAAGTGCTTAAGTTACATGGAATGTTTCATCAATGTAAGTGCTGCTGGATTTCCCGGTAGCACGTTCCCATGGGATATTTTCCAACATCCACGCGGGTGAAGCCGCGGGCAAAAGCTAGTTTATTATAAACAATTATAACAACAACAGTAACCTCTTAAGGGGTCATTGTACTCATCATTATAAACAACTTTTACTATGGGACCAAAACCTGAAATCGCGAAAAAAAAATCAGCTGTTTAGTCACGGATATTGTTTAAGTAGACGTAGTACATTAAATCTACTTACATCAAACTCATCAAAATGTAGGGAGCAGCTAATTTTTTTTTCGCGATTTCAGGTTTGGTCCCATAGTAAAAGTTGTTCATAATGATGAGTACAATGACCCCTTAAGAGGTTGCTGGTGTTTTACCAATAACCCCGTATACAGGCTGTTTCTTTTAAGGTGTCAACTTGTCAAGCCAGTGCGAGCTGATAGCAGAGTAGGTACCATAACTATCGATTTAACCCCCATGTACCTATGTTCTACGATTTTTTGTAGTTTTCAAGTTATTTTGGATCCCTCATTTCATATCAATGGTAGTGGTTATGGATAGTGTAGTAGGTACCTATAAAATTTATGTTTTTATTATCAACTGAGCTCTGCTTAAGCGTAGAGGAATAGTAAATATCAGGATTGACAAAAATATACAAAGATAATAATAAATTATAAAATATGCAAATCACAAGATGTCAGATATACCACTTTCCACAACTGATTTCAGCAAATAATGCCCTATTTAGTACATTCTTGTTCCAAGTTGACCCAAAAAAATTATATAATTTTTTAAAGCCATCATCTCGTTTAATCTGGAAAAATATCGAAAAAAAATTATAACTCGAAAACTACAAAAAATCGTAGAACATACACGGGGGCAGGGGCGGCTGCCCCTTAAGTGCGCTCGTGCGCTGCACTACCAGATTTTAACAGGTGTAGAAAGAAACCCAAAATGTTTAATACATCTGATTACCTATCTATTTAATACTTACGAAATAATGACGAACCAATTAAACTCTTTGCTAAACTATTTAAGACTTATTTTCGCTGTAAAGAAAATTCCTCGTGCGCTAGGCCGAGCGCACGGCGAATGCTCATACAACTTCTATGAGATACGAAATAAAACGCCTAGCGCGTGAAACAGAAGATAGTGGGTACAAACTGTATGGAGTAAAAAGTCCATTCTCGTGCGGCGCACGGGCGCCGAACTTGACCGAGCCGAACCGAAGATTACCGAGAGCTGCCGAGTGCCGCCGCGATTGTGCCGCGATGTTTTGTTTACGTGAATAGTAGTGTTTATTTATTTTGTTTTAGTATTCGTTTAAATTCTGAAAGGATTTGATATAATTATGTGGGACAGTGTGTGTGTGTGTGAGCTGTGAAGATGAGGATTAACTTTGACTAAGTATATTAAAAACAATAAAAAATATTTTCAAAACAAAGTAGAAATAAAATCGATTGGACCGCCAAGGTCATTTTCTTAATACATATAAAACAAGAGTTCAAAACGAAAATGAAGCATTTACTCGAAGTTTTAAAACTGAAATGTACCTACATAGAAATTGAGCGCCTTTGTTTTCCTTGTATTATTTTTGGCGGCGATTCAATCATGTAGGTACCAAACCATAATAAAAAGGTGATCGAACATTTCGTTTCGGAAAAAGTCGACGAATTGATAAAAAAAGTACCTTTAAACAAAATGTCGTGTTATTGCATTTTTCAATCCTAATATTAATTAGTGAGTTAGTAAAGTGCACCACCAGTTCCATGACCCACCAGCCGCCACTGCACGGGGGTTAAATCGATAGGTATGGACTCTGCTATCAGCTCGCACGGGCTTGACACCTTAAAAGAAACATCCTGTATATAGATATACTAAGTGCCTGCGCGCACTGCCGTGCGGTGGAATGCTTCCGGTAGTTCTGCGGCACTGGGCGGGGCCTACGGTAACAAAACTCATGCGTTTTTCTCATGGCAGTGCGCGCACTTCAAAGACATTCCATACTTCACAGATTATGCGTTACAAAAACGCACGGTAGTGCGCGCTTAGGACTAAGGATGATGCGCCAGGGTAGCCCGCGAAATTCAAAATTTCTTAGGTTTTTTGCAATTTGTAAGTCAGTGTGAGCTTGTATGTTGATTAAAATATGATTCGCGGCCGTAGCTAATATGGCTTTACAGAATTATAATCATTAGAATCAGCAATACAACTCCATAAGATAGCATTTACCTAAAATCTAGCGATTTCATATGAAATCATGAGGTTTGAGGTAAATGCTAACTTATGGAGTTGTATTGAAGGCGGAAACTACAGAACGCCACTTGTTTGCCTCGTTTACGTTCATGCTTTTTAGCATTTCATTTATTAGTTACTAGCTGTTGCCCGCGGCTTCGCCCGCGTGTATGTCGGAAATGATCCCACGGGAACCTTTTACCGGGATGAAAAGTATCCTACCTATGTCTTAATCCAGGTTATAAACTACCTATCTGTAAGTATACTACCAAATTTCATCCAAATCCGTTCAGCCGTTTTTCCGTGATTGAGTAACAAACATCCAAAATTCCAAACATACAAACTTTCACATTTATAATATTAGTAGGATGAACTTATGACTTATGAATGAATTTTCTTTATTTACATCTGTTCCGAATATAATGAAGTATTTTTCTCAATAAGATTTAGAAAACACAAGTGTTAATCGTCTTTTGTTGCTGATTCGACTGTACTACGCACGACCATTCTGAAGAACATCACTAATAAGGAAAAATTTTCAAAACAAAATATCGTTAGAACCGTTTAATCAAAGTTTTGACAAATTGGTCTTTGGATACGTGAAATCCATTATTTTAAACCCATCTTGTTGTAAATCCGGCTTATTGGTTGTCCATGTCATTGTTTATTTGGAAGATCTATTTTAACTTGACATCTGTTGGCGTATTTGTGGCAACTAGTGTTGTCGCAGCATTGACTGTTGGAAGTGCACTGCAAAAAATAATAAATGATTGCTTAGTTCAATATTAGTAAGTAAGTACCTATCTATATTCGTTGCTAGGGTTTAAGCATACATAATCTTGAATATTGGCGCATAATTTAACTTATAACCTTGCCAAGAATCCGAAACTAATTTTATTGAACCTCCCAACAAGGCTAGATTGCTAAATCGATAAAGCAAATATAAGGACCGAAAGGTTGTACAATCGATCACGATGCTACTAAATAAACAAATACCTAATACAAATCTTAATGGACCATTTACACGAGGCAATTGACGAGCCACTCGACTCAGTCAAGCCATAACGAACAATTAGAAATCGTTCTATTGTAATCGACTGTCTCTATTTACCTGCTTCACACAACGCCAATAATGGCTTGGCTTAGTGGAAAGGCACGTCAATTGACCTCGTGTAAATGCAAAGGCAAGCCAAGGAAGAAAGGGAAGGACCCGCCGAAACTCTTCACTCATCGACGTCCATTTTAGCATTTGTTGCACGAATTTTTGTCAACAAAAAAAAATAGTAAAGTACTTACAGGGTCTCCATGTTTTCCACAAGTAGCGCCATCAGGTTGAGGTTCAGGCTTGCCCTGAGTCGTCTCAATCAGGTATTGAGTAAACACAAGGAACAAAATAACAGCACAAGCACGATGCATCTTGTCTTGATCAATAATGGACTAATACTGAAGGAAAAATATACTTGCTTCTTTATATAATTCCAGATGCAGAGGGCTATTAATAGTCTAGGTATGACTAACCGATAAACTGGTTTTCCTGTTTTGACAATTATGACTTCGATCGGAATTGTAGCCCGAAGAAGAAGTGTAAACAAATGACGAAAGTAGGTATTATAAGTAGTAGGTACCTAGTGTAATTTGCTCAAAAAGAGGGAAACCGGGAAAGTTTTCCGGGCAATGATATTGAACCTATACATATACGTTGCCATGATTACAGTGTGAAGTGTGGAAGTGAGACACTTATTATAATATACGAAATTAAGGCTCTTACAGACAGAGGCGATATCGCGGTCGCGACGCGATATTTCGATATTATATCCGTAGAAAAATATCGCGTCGCGACGCGATATCGCCTCTGTCTGAAGAGCCTTTAGTCGGAAAATTGAGACAAAGCAACGTATCTTCTATCTCTTACGGCGTGCCGTATTTTTTATTGGCGAACTTTTGAACGATTAATTTAACTTTTTTATGAATGTCAAGATGACGGGACCCCGCCAGGTACATCGAATATAATGTGACTAGGATTTAATACAACATTTCTACTATTTCATACTTTCATAATAAAATTCTACACTCATAAACTTCCAAAATATTGTACAAAGAAGGTGGTCCCGCTATTTTGATATCAAAATGACGGGACCACAATTCAGTTAATGAGAAACACATGGCGTGATCTCAAACTGTATACACCAAATTTTAATACGATTTAGTACGACTACGTTTAAATCGTTATTATACTTTTAAAACTGTCATTTCAAGGAAAAAATGTGCTTATTATATTTTACATCAGAAAAGCGCCTGGAAAAAAAGTATCATCATTTTAAGCCAAGCATCATTTTATGTCTCTTACAATTTGTGTAGGCGTTTAAAACGTTAGGGCCGCATATAATTTGTGTTAGAAATATTTTATACTTACAATTTAATTTACAAAGACTACTTCTTGAATCTAAAACAATTTTAATACAGATAATTTACTACTTACAACTAAACACGCAATTCTTACAATAAACACATTTATAGCTATTTCTCGTAATACCCTACACACATTTTTATTTTTATCATAACAGCAGCAGGTAAGTTAACAAAATATCAGACAAATTCTTAGTTGCATTGTATCAGTAACAGGAAGCGGGTGCAATATTATCTTCTGTGTCGTGGTAGTGTTTCATAGCATTTTCAGTTATAACAGTGACATACTTATACTGTGTTTACCATGAAAAGAGGAAGAAAACCCGCGGTTTCTCTAAATCAAGTATGAAGAACTTAAGAAAAGTTCAAAAATGTGTTTAAAAATCGGCGATATCCTTCAAGCGTTGACCAAGTTTTTATCCAGATTAGTAAAGAACTAGATTTTCGAATGACACCAAAAAGTTTGTATTTATCATTAAAAACAAAATTATGACTATTTTTATGAGGGTGATTCTGTGACATCTAAATCTGAAGATATTGAAGAGATCGCCAAGAGTGAGACAAACAGTTCTTCTACGTCTTCGTTAAAATCGAACCACGAGTATATTACTTTTCATTTAGATATCTACGCTTGGCAAAAAATTCAGCCTATTGTTACTTATGTAAAAAGAAATGACCCTAAAAAACCGTCGAGTAAGTATCATAAAAAATGGTGTTTACCGAAACATACATGGGCTGAATTATTACGGGAAGAATTGTGGAAGGTTACAAGGAAACCATGTACTTGGCGCTTTAGAACAGTTGCCATAAAACCCAATGAATCCATAAAGTGTTGTGGTAGCTGTAAAGAATTAATGCCAATATAGAAATACGTATAATTTTTCCGACAGACAAAATTGTAACCTGTAGATGCACAATAACACATAACAATACTTCATATGTGCATAAGCATAAGCGACCCAGAAAAATCAAAATGTGGCAAGGAGAGGGTGTGGTGAGAGAGAGAAGGAGGGGTGGGGTGGAGGTCCCCCTATCCATGGATGATGATCCATAGGATGATGGAGGGAGAGGAGAGGGGGTAGAGGGATAGCAGGCCGTAGTGAGGGGGAAGGTGTAATGAGGTGCGGGGAAGGGAAGGTGAGGGGAGGAGTTGGTGGGGTTAGAGGCGGAGGGGAAAGCGGTGAAGGGGGTGTGAGAGGGGGTGAAAGGGTTAGGGGGAGGTTAGCGGGAAGGCGATGTGGTCGGGGGGTGATAGGGACAGGGGGGTGGAGAGGGTGAGGGGGTAAGAGCGGTCGGTGACGGGGATCATGGGGAGGGCGAAAGGGGAGGGGTGAGAGAGGTTAGAGGGAGATGAGGAGTGAGACGGGGATTAGAGGGAGTGGTGGGAGATAGAGTAAGAGGGCGGGGTGGGGCGAGTGCCTTTACACCTTAAAGTTGCTTTTTGTACAGCACTGATTCATTGAAGAAACCCTGCCCGACAGAAATGACTGAAAAATAGAAAGTCGGAAACTCGGAACGGCAAAAAAATTTTACCTCTTTATAATATTATTATATTAAATTAGATAAAGTGCATTTCTCAGATTGTCGGAAAAAGGTTAACTAGTTATGTATGTTTTTTTTCTTGTTACAAATTGTTACAAATAAATTAAGTAATAAAATTTACAATAATTTACATTTACAACATTAAACATACATTTTACATTTTTTGATATTATTATTTTTTTACATTTTGGTTTTGTATTCAAATCACTTTTAATTTTTAAGAAAACTTAAACTAAAATAAATGCACTTCAGAATAACCCTCCCAAAGTAAAACTGCAACAAGCTAAACGCCTAAATAATTTGTAAGAGCTATACAATGATGCTTGGCTTAAAATGTGATGATACTTTTTCTTCAGGCGCTTTTCTGATGTAAACATAATAAACACTTTTTTTTCTTGAAATTACAGTTTTCAAAGAATAATAACGATTGAAACGTAGTCGTACTAAATCGTATTAAAATTTGGATGTACAGGTTAAGATCAGACCACGTGTTTTTATTAACTGAATTGTGGTCTCGTCATTTTGATATCAAAATAGCGGCACCACTTTCTTTGTACAATATTTTGGAAGTTTATGAGTGTAGAATTTTATTATGAAAGTATGAAATAGTAGAAATGTTGTATTAAATCCTAGTCACATTATATTCGATGTACCTGGCGGGGTCCCGTCATCTTGACATTCATCTTTTTTTGCATTGTGCATAACACCCCTTTTTTTGCTTTGGGCAACGATATTATAATCCATCCATACTAATATTATAAATTCGAAGGTAACTCTGTCTGTCTGTCTGTCTGTCTGTCTGTTACCTTTTCACGCCTAAACCACTGAACAGATTTCGATAAAATTTGGCAAGGCTGTAGATGGTATCCTGGGGACGGATATAGGCTACTTTTTTTTTCAAAAATAATCCTACAGGGGATTATATAGGGGATGAAAGTTTGTATGGGAAACCCAGTATTTCTTAAGTTAGGGATATGAAAATTCAAATTTATGCTTTTGGTAGGAAATAACGAAATATGCGATTCATGGTTTTTGAAAAATCATCCCCTAAGTGGGTATAATAGGGGTTGATTTTAAAATTTAAAAACTGCACAGATTTCGATAATATTTGGCAAGGCTATAATATGGCATCATGGGGAAGGACATGGGCTACTTTTTGTTTTTAAAATAATCCTACAGGGCGTGATATAGGGGATGAAAGTTTGTATGGGAAACCCAGTATTTCTTAAGATAGGGATATGAAAATTCAAATTTATGCTTTAGGTAGGAAATAAAGAAATGTGCGGTTCTGAGTTTTTGAAAAATCATCCCCTAAGGGGGAAAATAGGGGTAGTTTTTAAAATTTACAAAACTGCACAGATTGCGATAAAATTTGGCAGGGCTATATATATAGCATCCTGGGGAAGGACGTAGGCTACTTTTTGTCTTTAAAAATAATCCTACAGGGGGTGTTATAGGGGATGAAAGTTTGTATGGGAAACCCAGTATGAAAATTCAAATTTATGCTTTTGGTAGGAAATAAAGAAATATGCGGTTCAGAGTTTTTGAAAAATCATCCTCTATGGGCATCAAATAGGGGTTGATTTTAAAATTTACAAAACTGCACGGATTTCGATAAAATTTGGCAAGGATATAGATAGCATCGTGGGAAAGAAAGGACATAGGCTACTTATTCTCTTAAAACACAATCCTACAGGGGGTGATATAGGGTATGAAAGTTTGTATGGGAGACCCAGCATTTCTTAAGTTAGGGATATGTAAATTATAATTTACGCTTTTGGTAGAAAATAAAGAAATGTGTGGTACAGCGTTTTTAAAAAATCATCCCCGAAGGGGATACAATAGGGGTTGAATTTAAAATTCACTAATAATATTAAAATGTTTGTGTACCTACCTTTTTTTAAGAGATTTAAGGGATTGGAAATGTAGTCATAATTCGTATCTTGAGGTATCTTGAGGTTATATTTTATTTCATTCAACGTTTATACTTTATTTCATTTGACGTTTTTACGACGAAATTATTACAACAATTAACTTTGGAACGAGTGGACACTCGGTTAAAAGTTATTTGTTATTAGAGCGTGACTGGCATTATAAATTTTAACTAAGTAAACAAAGTCCCCCCGCCGCGTATGTCTGTCTGTTTGAATGCGATAATGTCAAAAAGTACCGAACGGATTTTCATACGGTTTAAGCCCACCACACGGTAACACACGGATATATCGTAGCGATTTGAGTTTGCACAGTTATATCGGACGGCCCTATGTTTTCCACATGAAAGTTCCCATGGGATATTTTCCGACATCCACGCGGGCGAAGCAGCGGGCAAAAGCTAGTGTAATATAATATATTATAATATCATTGGCTTCGGGGGTTAAAATGAAATTTTTGGATTTATTTGGATAAGATATCTATCATTTAGAAGGTAATAGTCGAGTCATTTGGTAGTTTTACCTGGAAAGTTTTCTGGGAGTTTTGAAAATTGGTGCTTTTATATTTTAATATGAAATTGCCGTTTTGTACTAATTAGCCGGAACAAACAGACAGACGAAAATTTAAAAAAAAAATTTTTTGTTAGGTATTATGTACCGTGTACTAACTTTAAGGTTGATGCGCCACGGTAGCCCGCCAAATTCAAAATTTCTTACGTTTTTTGCAATTTGTAGGTCAGTGTGAGCTGTGAGCTTGTATGTTGATTAAAATATGATTCGCGGCCGTAGCTAATATCGCTTTACAGAATTATAATCATTAGAATCAGCAATACAACTCCATAAGTTAGCATTTACCTAGATTTGAGGTAAATGCTAACTTATGGAGTTGTATTGCTGATTCTAATATGGCTTTACAGAATTATAATCATTAGAATCAGCAATACAACTCCATAAGTTAGCATTTACCTAGATTTGAGGTAAATGCTAACTTATGGAGGTGTATTGCTGATTCTAATGATTATAATTCTGTAAAGCTATTTGTACCGGTTTTTGCCCGCGAAACACAATACCAACTTCTACAAGTTCTGACAAGCAACAGAACAGAAGTAACATCGGTGACATTACGTCAGTTAATTTTTCCAGAAAAATTATGATTTTTCTACTAAGTACAGATACAAAAATACTTTTAAATAGAGACAAATTCGGGATATTAATTAACAAGCAAACTGAAAGCCGACGTTCGCACGGACGTAATATTATCGCAGCGATTTTTTATCGCGCACTGGATTTTCAACGCTCTGCTTAGCGCCGAGAGTGTTTTTGTTTTTTGTCCATTGATATAAAAATTACGCAGTAATATATAAGTCAATGTTTTTGTCAGTGTGTTTTTTCGTCGCGCTAGAATGCATTCTTTAGTTGTTAGCTTGAATGCTCAATGCTCGGCTCAACAACTAGAGTTGACAATCCAGTGCGCGATAAAATCAGGGCGCGATATTTTACGTCCGTACGAAACGAACTCTCCTTGACCTTTTGTAACGAAAAGTCCAGTCATTGAAGACTTAAAAAGGGGGCCATTTTTAGGGTTCCGTACCTCAAAAGGAAAAAACGGAACCCTTATAGGATCACTCGTGTGTCTGTCTGTCTGTCTGTCTGTCTGTCCGTCTGTCCGTCTGTCACAGCTAATTTTCTCCGAATCTAATAAACCGATTACGTTGAAACTTTGTACACATATGTATTTTGGTAACCCAAACACGGACATGTAGGTAACGTAAATAAATGAATTTTGAATATGGGGGTCCCTTTTGGGGGAAAAATAAGTACAATTAAAAAAAAAGTTTTGCAAACTGTACCTACTGTGTGACATATCAAATAAAAGGTCTTACTGTGAGGGTCTCTGTGGAGCTCGTGGCTAAGTAATAACAGCCGCACGGGTCGATCCATGAGGTTAAGCTACGCTTGCCGGGGTTGGTCAGTGGATGGGTGACCATCTTTACATACCGAGACTCCTCCGTGCCTCGGAAAGCACGTTAAGCCGTTGGTCCCGGTTGTCATTCGTGGATCTTTGACAGTCGTTACGGGTCGTCAGAAGCCCGAAAGTCTGACAACCAGTCTTACCAAGGGGTATCGTATTACCCAGTTACTGGGTTGTGGAGGTCAGACAGGCAGTCGCTCCATGTAAAATACTGGTATTCAGCTGCATCCGGTTAGACTGGAAGCCGACCCCAACATAGTTGGGAAAAGGCTAGGCAGATTGATTGACTGTGAGGGTCTCAAATATATTTTTTTTTATAATTTTAAAATAAATAGTTTTGAAGTTATTTAAGAAAATAGACGAAAATTGACCATTCCCCCCCCTTATCTCCGAAACTACTGAGCCTAAAATTTTGAAAAAAATACAGAATATAGTTCTTTACCTATAGATTACAGGAAAACCTATCAGAAGTGTATGGTCTTGTAAATCTATATATATAAAATTTTAATCAACGCACAGTCCAAACCACTGGACCTAGAGACATGAAATTTTGCATATAGATACCTTATATAGTATAAACATTCATTAAGGAAGAATTTTTGAAAATTCCATGCCTAAGGGAATAAAATAGGGGATGAAAGTTTGTATGAAAAATCTTATCTCTTGAGTTAGGTATTCGACTTGACACTTAGCACGAATATTCATTTAAGTTAATTATAAAATTAATCATTTTTAGTTTTCCTAAACTAACCCCTTTTTTGTGGAAGGGAAATCATCAAATGACATCTCCTGCTCTGGGTGGAGCGGAAGGGCGTGTCATACTTTTACTGACTAAAACCCACCCGTGTTTCTTCAGTTGCCTATGGCAGGGCCACGGTATCTCTTTCGAACAAGCCGCGGCTCCAGAAGACGGGATTGGTGGATGTCAAAGTTTGTATGGAGGAATTTTAACACGCGGTCCGATTTACTCAAAACTCAGTTTTTGTACTTGAGACCAAAAATAGAGACTAACTAACGATAACGAGTATCAGGGTTTTCCAAAAATCTACCCCTAAGGGGTGAAAAGGGGTAGTAAATTTTACAGCGGAGGATTTTATTGGGGATTGATTAACTCGAAAATTGGTGTAAATAATGTTTGACCCAAGTTATGGAAACATCCCAGACGATTTTTGAAATTCTACCCCTGTGGGGGTAAAACCGGGGATACAGTTAATATGAAAAATCTTATTGTTTTGGTTAATGAACTTGAAACTTAGCACAAATACTTGCTTATGTAAGTAATAAAGTTTGTCATTATTAGTTTTTCAAAACTACCCCTCAAAGGGGTTTAGGGATGTTAAAGTTTGTATGGAAGATTTTTAAAACGCAGTCCGATTAACTTGAAACTCAGTATTCAGTATTTTATACTTTTGATGAAAAATAAACAATAATAAGAAAATGAAAAGCCATGAAATCAGACATCCACGCCGGGCAAAGCCACGGGCAGTCTAGCTAATATCTCAATAATGTGCGTACAAACTACAAACTTACTAAGCCTCCGCTGTCCGTCCGTCCGTCTGTCACAGGGCTGTATCTCATGAACATTAATAGGTAGAGAGATGAAATTTTCACAGATTGTGTATTTCTATTACGACTATAACAACAAATAATAAAAATAAAGTAAAATTAAAATTAAAGGGGCTGCCCCCTCTAATTTTAACTTTACTTTTTTTTTTCTAATCATTACTGAACATTGGCTTTGATTACATAATACAACCGTCCATTGCTCCACCAGACCAGTCATGTCCTTTAACAATAATAATTATTGTATTACTTTGAAGACAAATTATTTGTCTTCAAAATATCGTTGGAATCGTTAATTTAATGAAACTTTTTACAAATTATTCGATGATGAATACGTAAAAGCAAAGAAATATAAAAATATTCTAAGTACGGTCACCAACAGAAGTCGGTTAACAATGCACACTGCTACTTTGACGTCATCTAAATTAACAGAAAATGATACAATAACCTGCTTTTTAGCATTTCATTTATTACATAAGAGTTAATTTTGTTTAAAATTTACGTCTGTTCCGATTTTAATGAAGTATTTTTCTCAATAATTAAGATTTAGAAATATAAGTAAATTGAAAAATTAGAAATATAAATCTTATTATATCTGTGCGTAAAAGCTGGTAAAAGCCATTGTTGCAAGGTTATCCATGTCATTGTTAATTTAGAAGATCTATTTCTAATCTTATAATAACTTGACATCTGTTGGCGTATCTGTGGCAACGCAAGTTGGCGCAGCATTGACTGCCGGAAACGCACTGTAAAAAATAAATTAACGATAACCTACCTACTTAGTTTAATATTAGAATACCGGATGACTTTTTGTACCGTCTCGAAAAAAATTGGGTATATTAGATGAACAGAGTAGAAGCCTATGGCATACCTACCTATTTTTTTTTTTTTAATTACTTAGACAGAAAAAAATATCTACGTACCAATAAATAGTACAAATTCGATGTAAACTTTTCATTTTTGTACCATAAAAACAGAAATTTTGAAAAAAAAACCGGCCAAGTGCGTATCGGACCACGCACAATGAAGGGTTCCGTAGTTAAAAAGAATTAATCCCAAAAACAAACAAACAAGACATTGGATACCAAAAAAAAAATTTGTTTATATCATAAAATTACAAAATCACAATTTTCAGACTTTTTCCTTTACTTGTGCTGGAAGACCTTGCTTCTTGCCGAATTTCATTATTCTAGGTAAACGGGAAGTACCCTATAGGTTTTGATTTACTTGCGATAGGTGCGAATATCAAAATGTGTCGCAAAATGGTCGTATTTTTTTATTGCGTTGACTTAGAAGCTTGAGTTTTTTAGGACTTGAAGAAATTATAGACCTACGTATTTAATATTAATTTCAACTCGATACCTTTACGCGTTCCAGAAAAAAAGGGTCTTGACGACTGACAACTTTGAAAATATTTTTTTATGTGATAGAATTGTAAATTAACAATTTTTGAACTTTTTCCTTTATTTGTGTTTTGAGACCTTGCTTCTTGCCAAATTTCATGATTCTAGGACGACGGGAAGTACCCTATAGGTTTTGATTTACTTGCGAGTATCAAAAAATGTCACATAAATGGCCGTATTTTTTTATTCCGTTGACTTAGAAGTTTGATCTTTTTAGTAAGTATTTGATATTAGTTTCAGCTTGATACCTTCACGCGTTTCTGAAAAAAACGGTCTTGACAGACTGACAGACAGACAGACAGACAGACGGACAAACAAGTGATCCTATAAGGGTTCCGTTTTTTCCTTTTGAGGTACGGAACCCTAAAAATAACAAATCGTTTAAAAATATCGAAATTCAAATCATATGCAGCCTACATAATTATGATTAGAATTTTTGATTTTTTTGATTTAAAAAAAAAAAAAAAAAAATGTTAGGTATGCCATAGGCTTCTACTCCGATCACCTAATATACCCAATTTTTTTCGAAGACGGTAAAAAAAGTCATCCGGTATATAATATTAGTTGCTAACTTGTTTCCTCAGTTTGTTGCTAGGCTTCACATAAATAATCTTGAACATATTAATTATTAACGGCAGAATTATAATTTATAACTTTGCCAAAAATCGAAAACTAATTGAACCTACCGACGAGGCTAGATTACTAGTGTTAAGCCAAATCTACGGACCGAAAGGTTTTTTATTCGATCATATTATAATGAAGAAATCGTTATAATATGATCGAATAAAAAACCTTTACTTACCTATTTGTTTTTAGAAATACTAATGTAAAGCCAAGTCAATGAAGAAGTGGAACATCTTATATTTTTGAAGTGGAAGGACCCGCCGAAACTCTTTCACTCATTGATATATTTAAGACTTTGCAGCCAACTACCAAACACCCTATTGTTTTGGTAGCTGGGTGCAAAGTCATACATAGGGGGGTTATAGTTGACACCATTTAAAGCATTTTGAGCAATTTGAGCCACACCTACATGTCTTAGACGAACCATGTTTTTTATATTTTTGTACCAGTAAAGTTGGTAGGTAACTATTTAAAAACGTTTGCAGTTAAAAATAAAAAAAAACATACTTACCTACTTCGTCTAAGACATGTATGGCTCAAAATGCTCTAAAAAGTGTCAACTATCACTCCCTTTAGGATTTGCACCCAGCTTCTAAACACCCTGTATAATTTTAACATTTGTTAGTTCCGGAATTTTTGAGAACAAAACATTTTTTAAAGTACTTACAGGGTCTCCATGGCTGCCACAAGTAACGGCATCAGCAGCTGCTTGAGGTAGCAGCATCATGAATGTGATCAATATTGGAATAGTGAAGGAAAAATATACTTGCTTCTTTATATACTTACTTAATTCCAGACGCAGATACCAGAAAGTCTGCTGTTAGTTATTATACCGGTTTTTCTGTTTAGATAAATATAACTTTGTGAAAGTGAAAAATAACACAAGTCGATCCTTGGAATTGTATCCTGAAGATGCGTAAGCAATTTCCAATTAGTCATTTATTGTAATATAAATATACCTAAGTACACAAATTTTAAATACAATACATACTTATACAATCTAACACTAAAATATATATTATTATGTTGGCTATATTATATTATGATAATAGAAATATGTATAGGTACTTATTATAGCTCAAACAATAGCTCCCAATACGGTTGTTATATTTGAGCCGTTCGAGGTTTACTGCACCTGCCTGCAGATGTGTAGGTAGTACCTAAATAAATGATGCAAGTAATAAATGATAAACCTAACCATACATAAAGAATTTCAGTGTCATTGGTAATGTTAGTACCATTTTTAATACATCAATGATTAGTACGCAATATTTTGTCTAAAAACAATTGTGTAAACTGTAAAACATAAAACAAGCGTTATTATTTTATCGTTTTTATTTTGGTAGAATTCCTGTTCATAATCTACCTACGGCATCGAAATGATTTAGTTACATAGAACAAATTATGCAACCATTATTTTTTTTTAAATTATTTAAACAAAAAATCAAAAGGGAGTCTAAAGGGTGCTTGAGTAGTTCTTTGTGGTTGCCTCTGTGGTTGCCTTTGAGGAGCTTTGGTAGGCTGCTTGCCCAACAGTCCTGGTAACAATGGCGCATTGTTTTGCCCTGGCAACTGCAGTGGCACTTGTCCTTGTAAATTCGGTAGCTGGCCAGGCAGTTGTTGGAGGTTTAATAAGTTGCCGAGAAGATTCTTACATAGAGCCCCTGTTAGTCTGTCACCCATGTTGCCCCATAGACCGATCTGACAGAATCTGAAAAAAAAAATACAACATATAATATTGTGTTCGTAAACGTCTGTTAATACATGTACACACGGCTACACATCAAGCTATACATTTCCAGTTTACACTGACCTCTCATTATAAGGAAATCTTAAACAATGCGAGATCAGCTTATATTTATTTATTTATACTGGAAATGTATAGCATGATCTCTAGTTTCTAGTCAGCAACAAAAGTCGATTAACACTTGAGTTTTCTAAATCTTAATTATTGACAAAAATACTTAATTAAAATCGGAAGAGATGTAAATTTCAAAGAAAATTAACTGTTATCTAATAAATGAATTAAATGCTAAAAAGCAGGCTATAGTATCATTTTGCGTTAATTTCGATGATGTCAAAAAGTAGCAGTGTTAACCGACTTCTGTTGCTGACCGTACGAGCAGACGTTTACAAATGCGTTTTAAATGTTTGTTTCCCAAAAAGCCTTAGGCATTTTCTCATTATGTAGGACTGCACTTTTTAAACTTTGTAATTCAGGTACCTACTTAGGTAAAAAAAGTAATTTAAAAAAATTAAATCGACTTCAAAAAGAAATGAACTCAAAATTATGAAATAACTTTAATTTCGGAAGTCGGTGTCTTTGGATCTGTATTATAAGTTTTTGACACCGACTCCCGAAATTAAAGTTATTTCATCTTATTTAATTGCTTTTCGAAGTCTATTTATTTTTTTTACTTAAAATTATGTAAGTTCGTAATTTTTTGTGCTGGAATATTTATTTGCATTATGTACTTAAGGTTGATGCGCCAGGGTAGCCCGCGAAATTCAAAATTTCTTGCGTTTTTTGCAATTTGTAGGTCAGTGTGAGCTTGTATGTTGATTAAAATATGATTCGCGGCCGTAGCTAATATGGCTTTACAGAATTATAATCATTAGAATCAGCAATACAACTCCATAAGTTAGCATTTATCTCAAATCTAGCGATTTCATGAAATCATCAGGTTTGAGGTAAATGCTAACTTATGGCGTTATATTGCTGATTCTAATGATTATAATTCTGTGAAGACCTATTAGCTACGGCCGCGAATCATATTTTAATCATCATACAAGCTCACACTGACCTAAAAATTGCAAAAAACGTAAGAAATTTTGAATTTCGCGGGCTACCCTGGCGCTTTCGCCTTAAGTAGTTAATAGTTTTGCTGTAAATATTGCACTAGAATTTCACTAAGGTTTTGTTTTGAGATGTTTTCCTTTGACACCACACGCGTACGTACATAGGTCGTATCAATAAGCCCAGCCGTCAGACTCACATGTATTAGTCCATATCTTGAAAACTACTGAACCGATTCTGATGAAACTTGCACTGTTTACTAAGTTCAAATAAATGGAAGCCAATAAAAAAGAATGGTCACGTTCCGATTAATAGTTTCGGAGAAATCCGTGTACGTGTACATACATACATACAAACATACAGTACTTACATTACAACTATTTTCATAAAGACCTTCGGCAAACTTCGTGTTTCGTCAGTCGTCGGATTTCTATCAGTTGCCAAGTTATTTTATCTATGTACTTATAGTAGTTTGCCTATCTACATTCTAGGACATTAAGAAAATAGTTGTACTGTACACACATACACCTATAAAATTTTGTAAGTATATTTGTTTGGAAGCCCTAATAGATTATTAAATGTGAATATATTGTGCAGTTCCAATTATATTACATACCTACATGTCGAATTGATAACCTCCTTTTTTTTGGAGTCAGTTCAAAATGAAACAGGCAACCTAATAGGAAAAATATACCTAAGTGTTGAACCCACCTGAAATCCTTGTCAATAGTCAAAGATTCACCGATCTTCAAAAATTGTTCAGCACTCTTAGGGAACAGACCACCAAAACCGTTCGAAGTGTTCTTCCCTTTAGTTTCATCCTGTCCATGTGCGAACTTGGCAATCAGGCCCACAAAGTTCTCACGTACTCGAGCATCTGTGCTCGAGATTTCGCCACCCATTGGCTGACCGTCAGGACCTAAAGGCTCAAAAATGTACGCCAGTTCGTCGCCGTGGGAGGGACCTTGCGCTTTCTTGGGCTTTACCGTCTGCTCTTCGCTGGGTTTCTCTGTAAAAAGTTTAAGGTTTAGGCAAGTTCAGCAGCGTTCATTGGAAAGTCTTCACATGCTGATCAAGCATTTAATACGCTGTAGATTACATCCGTGATATAATCTTAACATTGGAAATGTTTTTTCATTCGCTCTGGTATGCGTTTGGCATGTTATATTGTTGTGTTGTAAGGGCCTTGACTGAAATGCTTAGGAAACCCTAAGCTAGGAAATAAAAAGTTTTAGACCTGTGCAGAAATTACGCAAAGGCAAAACCTTTTTTTTATTTTCATAATAATATGAATATAACTAGGTATACCGTCTACAAAATGAACATTGGGCAATTTTGTATGAAACCTACTTACTTGTTTTTGAAAATTTTAAAAAGTTGATCAAATGTTCAGTTTTATGGGTAGACCTGCGGGGTAATTGTGTAACACACTATCAATCGGAATCGGTTTCATTTTGACAGTTCAACAACATTCATTGTGTTATTTACGTTGTCAAGCAGACAAATTTTTCGAACATGAAGCAATGGATTAGAAATTTGCTTCAAAAAAATTCAGATTCCGATTGACAGTGTGTTACGCAATTAGGGTGCAGAGCACTCGAGAAGATTCGCAATAATTACACATTATTTAAATACTCTGTCAATCGGAATCTGAATCTTTTTGAAGCACCATTGCTTGATGCTTCATGTTCGAAAAATTTGTCTGCTTGACAACGTAAATAACACAATGAATGTTGTTGAACTGTCAAAATTAAACCAATTCCGATTGATAGTGTGTTAAAATATTTAAATAATTGACACATTTTTTTAAGTACTTTAAAAAATGTGTCAATTATTTAAATATTTCATAAATGTGTAACATAATTATTGCGAATTAATTATGCAACGTGCAGCCGAAAAAGTTTTGCAAAGGGTCATGCACAACGACCGCTGATAGTACACAATCATATAGTTTTAGGTAATACTGACCAGCTAAAGCTACTCCAGGTAAGAAATGCCATCCTTTAGACAGGTTTCCAACGTGCTCAAAACTGTAGAGGAAGGCTTCGCCGCCATTACTCCATTGCTGGACACTCTGATACGCCGGAAAGTTGAACAGAGCGTCACCTACGGAGTACGGTGTTAATCACAGTTAATCGGTGTTAATTATCATTCATTTACAAAAAAAAAAGAACTAAGTAGGTAGGTAGCCTAATGGAAGTGACTCATTTTAAAATGTTGCCGAAACGTTGCATAGAATGGTTCATTTGTGGGCGGAATGCAGATTTGCTAACTTACTCCATAGTTATGGCTTACTCACTTAATTATTGTATCTAAGCACAGACTTATATTGGCTAGACGACGCAAGTGTATGTACTTCGCGTGTAAAAAGGGAGTAAAATTGACTTCCTTCAGCGCCGCTTCCATTCAGTCTGCGCTCGAACGTTCTTGATGCCGGACGTCAACCAAAAACTAAAAAATGCCAAATTATGCGGTATTGAGCTGTAGAAACTACACAAAAAAAGTGGGACGAGATAATGGAAACGTTTCCTTTTATCGATAAGTCATATTGTTATTAAATTATGTGTTTTTTATTGCAAAATCAATTATTTTGTGTTCATTGTGTTCTTACAATGAACACTATGTAACTGAGTGTGTATCAAATAATTCGTGTTACATTGCCGTTTTTAGTTACAAGGCAGTATGACTTGTCTGTTAAAACACGCAATGAAAATTAAAATGATCGATATTGTCACTTGTCGCTCAGCTTCGTGGTACAGTCGCTATTCTCATTTTTCTGTCAAATAAAGCAAGTCGTGTTGTACACACAGTTTGTACAGTCATTCTCGATTCTAATCGATTTTGGAAACAGAGGAATGAGGAATGTTTGCGTTGGATTTTTTGTGACATGTAATTTTTTTTTTTACTCCAATGTGCCAATTTAGTGATTTTGTTTAGAATATTATTAATTATATTTACAGATTTCCAAGTGATCCCAAAGTTAAATAAATATGGATTGAAGCGACGGGGCATGAAAATTGGTTCCCAACACAATATAGTCGAATTTGCTCTGTTCATTTTAATGAAGGCAGCTTTACGGAAACAAAAAGTTTCGACGCCTGACTACAATTGATGTATTGAAGGCGTTAACTAATGCTGGAGTTAGTGGATTGACTTTAGGCTCGAATTCACTGGCATCGTTCTCTAAAACCTAAAATTCTCTATGCTTCATAGAAATCAGTAGGTACTTAGATGTTGTCGATGTCGGAACTCTTATGCGTATTGTTTAAGGCGATTGATCCGATTTAAAAGTGTTCATCTAATCGAATCTGTTCCCGGTTTTTTGTTAGAAATTTAGGATTAAAGAATGGTGCCAGTGAATAGAACCCGCCGCAAGCTTTACATTTTATTTTACATTTGCTTTTTTTTCAGGAATTATTAAAAATATTTTAAATTTATTTTTTACTAATTTATTTACTTAGTTCTGGATCGGATTTTATTTCATAGTTACTTCTACTGGCTTTTCTTTTTGTAGATAAAATGTCTTCTAGGGTTTTTTATTAACGTTGTAACTTTCCTACAACAAAGTACATAATAAGACTACTTAGGTTCAAGCAACCAATAAGAACCAGTTATATAATGACATAATCGAAAATGACTAACATTTCAGTAAAAAAAAACAAATAATTTTAGATCTATCATTCCTCTGTCGATGAACTCGAATAATCGATTGCTAAATCGATATTATAAAATTATTATTTTTTACTCAAATAATCTTTACGTAACACTCCCTCTTCCCTTTCGGGATACCTAGGCACAACCGGAAGCAGTATGAAACAAGTAGGTATAAGATGCAAGCGGACGGAATGCTCGCACGCGACATCTCGCTCCAAAGACGAGGCGAAACGCGGCGGGGCCTTTAAATCGTTTTGAATCGTTTACTCGCGGACGGGGAGTTCCCATCACTAAATCGCTCATGTGACGTCACAGTAGGTGGAAAAATAATGGCACGCTTGGTTTCTATTCAGACGATGAGACTTGCGTAATCTAGCCAATATAAGTCTGTGTATCTAAGCATATCTAATTGTACTTAATTAATTTTTTATTTTTTGATTAGACACATGTTATCTAACTTCAATGTTTTTTATGGTGTATTTAGTTTGTTTTGAATAGGTACTATACTTATTTGTTTCCTGTGATAATTGATTAATAAATTGTTGTATTGGTACATCCCCATTATCATATTTCTCACGATGTTATTATTTTCTCAATAGGTAGATTTTCTGAAGAGTTCGCTATTAGCATTATACCTACACTCATCAATAGGATTTTTTCTATACCTATCTAGCGTGCCAATATAATACGAACACGATTTTAATTCTAAGAAACGCATGATATAAAAATAATTTTAAAATCTATATCACATCACGGTATTGGTGCCAACCACAAATCTAAATAATAAGTGCCTTATTATTTAGATTTTTCTGCCAACTAATGTACAAACCAGTACAAACATAGGAGTTCTGACATTTTTATATTCAAAACCAAAGGCAAGAAGTCTTTGGTTGGGACTGTCGCACGTCGGAAAATACACTCCTTTGCAAAAAAAACGGGCGGTTTGGATTTTTCTACATTATTGGTAATCATTTAGTTCTAAAGAGGTTTTAATAGCCAAACTATGTTACTGGCACTTAATAAAGAGTCTGGGTATGAAAAAAAGTTAATTTCAAATTCAGAACTGTTGTTTTTAAAAATAATAATCCATTTTTCAGTTAAGACTTTTTACTTACTATTCGCGGGTTTGCGGTTAACAGGTAATCAGGCAACTAAAACTAATTTCTCGTTATTTTTATTAGAATAATTTTTGTTTATCGCATAATACTGCCTTATTGTGACTTAAAACAGATATCTTTGTGCCGATTTTAATGGCAGAAAAAGCAATAAGAGCTAATAAAATTATAGCACTGCTGGGAGAGGGGTGTAGCCAATGTTACGGCTCACAGCGGTTAAACGTGAGTCGTTCCACCGTCCAAAGAACCTGGACTCGATACCAAGATACAGGTTCCGTTCAAAGAAGGCAAGGTTCTGGGAGAAAACGTTGCACACAACCACGAGACGACCGCTTTTTAGTGACTCAGGCGCTGAGAAACCGCAAATGCAGTTACATAGACCTCAAAAGAAACCTTGAAGAGGTACGAGGAGCACAAGTTAGCCTATGGACAGTGAGGAGGGGGCTTTTAGCGGTTGATATACGCAGTCGACGACCAGCGCGGGGCCCCAAGTTACTCCGTGAGCACCGGATTGCTCGACTGAGGTTCACTAGAAATTGTCTATCTTGGACACTGGTAACTGGAGTAGCGTACTCTTCTCCGATGAGGCTCGAATTTGTCTGAATGGTAAGGACCGACGTCGGCGAGTGTTACGAAGACCAGGAGAACGCTATGCTGACGTGTGTTTTGAAGAAATCACCCCTTATGGTGGAAGGTCCGTTATGTTTTGGGCGGGCGTAACTTCCAGCTATCGTGCCGAGATAGTGTTCATTGAAAATGGCTCACTAAATGCGCAAGGGTACATAACAGGAATAATTTGTCAACATGCACAGCCCGCACTGACTGTAATTGGTGAAGATGCCATTTAAATGGACGTTAATGCGCGGCACCACCGTTCTGGCGACGTAGATGCTTATATGCAAGAGGTCGGTATTCGTCGTCTGGATTGGCTAGCGCGGAGCCCCGACCTTAACCCCATTGAGTACGTCTGGGACCTCCTAAAAAGGCGAGTACGATCTGTCCAACACCTTCCACAAAACATCAGGGAGCTTAAACGTGTGATCTCGGCTGAGTGGGTACACATTCCACAGTAGACCATCAAAAGCCTGGTGGAAAGCACGCCAAGACGATTACATGCCGTAATCGCTGCAAGGGGAGGTCATACTCGTTATTAATTTTTATTTTTTAATGTCTTTTTTTTATTAAAATACCATAAAAATACTCGTAGTCTTAATTTAATTATCCTCTAAAAATTTCCATTTTAACACGACTGTCTGATTACATTGACTAAAACACTGATTCCAGGATTTAAGGGTTAAAAACTGTATTTTCAATGATAATAAGAAATTTCTAGTCATTTATGCTAATGACATACTAAAAATATTAATATTATCCATAGAAAAGCCAATGACTGTAAGGTGCCCGTTTTTTTTGCAAAGGAGTTTATATTAGGTACCTACCTACCTACCTACTTATTCTGCATTCATTCATTTCAAAATCTAAACTCAGTTCTAAGAAGTGTTACAAAATATCGATTGGTAGCTACGGAGTCCGAACCCCCACAAAAAAATTCTTACCTACGGAGGGTAAAAAGGGTTCAACCCTAGTTAGTGGGGCTGGGTATTGGGGTCCGGGAATGGAGCGTTATTTGAATTGCAGCTGGCGTCTGTGCTTTTAAAATTCTCAAAAATTTTAAATATTTTATTTGTTAGATACATACGAGTATGATAGCAAAAAAATTGCCAATCGCTTATAATAATATTTATATTGTAATTCTCTGGAAATACAAAAAAAAGGGAGGGTAACGTTTTTTTTAAAAATAAATTACAACAATATTGGTAAGTCAAATAAAAGCTAGTAGGTACTTAGTGAGTCAATTCCAAATTTAGGTTACTTAGGCACTTAATAAAACTAAAAGATTGAAATACTTACTTACTTAAAAAAATAAAAAAAACGACTGCAAAAATACATAATAGGTACCTACCTACCTAACTGAAAAAAGAAAAACAAGCATTATAAATTATAATCTATAGAATTTTGGTAGGTACCTACCTACTGCAGGCCCAACAAAAGTTCACCATATTTCAGGATAATGGTTTGTTCAGCCTGCAATAAGCTAATGCTTGTTTTTCTCTTTTCAGTTAAGTATGGGGTTCTGCAGTCGGGTTTTTTGTTTTTTACCCGACTGCGCCACAAGGACGGTTATGTTTTTCGAGAGTATGTATGTATGTATAATTGTTTGGCACGCTCTGCGGCCTGAACGGCTCGATGGATTTTAGCTTGAGAGGTGTCGTTAGATTCGTATTTACTGTGAGAGTGACATTGAGTCAAATATATATCAAAATAAAAAAAAACAAAATGGCGGATTTTTGGCGCCAAATTATGTCTTAAATTTTTTTTTTTTTCTCAAAACCTGTCGAGTGGGGTATCAAAATAAAGGGTTTTAAAAGGTAATTACAAAAATATACACAATTTATATGGTTAAAAGTACCTCGAAGTGACAAATCTTAAAAAACACGTACAATAAAAACGTCTGCGAAATCATTCACATATGTAAACTAAAAAGCTGGAAATAAAAAAAAAGTAGTACTTAGTTAAAAAAAATTATAAAACCGACTGCGGTAAAAGACTTAGGTTTAAAAAAAACTGAAAAGCTAAAAACAAGCCCATTTTAAATTAAAGAAAAGTTGGAAGCAGGCGGGACGGGACCCATTCCATTTTTATATTTTCAAACTCAAATGGGTCCCGCCTGCTTGCAACTTTTATTTAATTTAAAATGGGCTTGTTTTTAGCTTTTCAGTTTTTTTTTTAACTTAAGTCTTTTACCGCAGTCGGGTTTTTAAAATTTTTTAATTACTTTTTTTTAAATAGGTTTTTTTTTTAAAGATTACTTAGGTATTTTTGTTACATTTCCAATTCCTACATACATACTCGTTATCCAAAGGATCAGTTTTATTTTAGCTGCATGTTTTAACAAATACTTTAAAAACCTCGACTACGTTACCTGTGGCTTCCGCAACTTCGGAGAGTCCATCAACAATATTGGAGGCCTGTTCGAACAAGCTCTGGTAGTAGTTAGATATAGGCAGCACGGCTTGCACATTAGAAGCCAGAGGGATCAGACCCTCGACTCCTTGCACCACATTCTGAAGACCACCAATCAAGTCTTTCTTTAAGAAGTCCTTCACATTTTGAAGTTGGTTTGTCAGGAATTTGTTGAATTTGCCTGTCGATAAAAAAAATAAGTTAGATATGTCAATCTGCCTAGCCTTTTCCCAACTATGTTGGGGTCGGCTTCCAGTCTAACCGGATGCAGCTGAATACCAGTATTTTACATGGAGCGACTGCCTATCTGACCTCCACAACCCAGTAACTGGGTAATACTGGTCTTACCCTTTGGTAAGACTGGTTGTCAGACTTTCGGGCTTCTGACGACCCGTAACGACTGTCAAAGATCCACGAATGACAGCCGGGACCAACGGCTTAACGTGCTTTCCGAGGCACGGAGGAGCCTCGGTGTGTAAAGATGGTCACCCATCCACGGACCATCCCCGGCAAGCGTAGCTTAACCTGATGGATCGACCCGTGCGGCTGTTATTAGTGTTATTACTAAGCCACGAGCTCCTCCTTAGAACTTACTTAGTACTTACTTAGTTTCCTTAGTTACTTAGTACTCCTACTTAGTACTTACTTACTTAGTTAAATACAATAATTAAATCTATGTAGTTTTTAATTTTATCCTCTTGCTTCTTTAAAAACGACGTCAAGCAATATTATGAAAATGCAGAGCTGACAGTTAAAAAAAAAACAAAAAATCTAATAATTTGACGAAAAGCCTTCTTACCATACACAGCTCTGGAGGTCTCGGCAGAGGTGACGCCAGTGAGAAGTGGTACACGCTTCTGCTTCTTGCTGAGTGACTCAGCCGGAGCTTCAGCGACAAGTGGTGGCAGACCTCGGAGGTCGTCTGCACCTTCCACTCTGGCACCAGCACCTGGTCAAGTGTTCAACATAATACCTATATTCCTTATTTTTAATCGACTTCAAAAAAAGGAGGAAGTATGCTATCGGCGAGGTACTTTTTTCATCTAATTAATAATGTACTCACCGATTTCCCCGTGATTAATGGGCAGGAAGAGTCGGTGGCATTTGGCAATAATATACACTTAAAAACAATAGGGAGTCATGAGGACGGCCGACTGAAGACTGCGCAACATGCATTGACTTATATATTACTACTTTTTATATCAATGGCAACATGTCATTAGCATGTCGCATGTCGGTGACGCGAACTCGTAAGATTTTCCTCTACCAAAAAGCGCTATAAGCACCTAAAGAAGCTTTCATTTCAGTAAGTTTTTAAGTTTGTTAATGTTTTTGATATGTATTAGTTTATTATTTTATTATTTTGTAATTTGTGTATTTTATCTATGGGCCTTAGTTGCCTGACAATAAAGGAATTATTATTATTCTTATTATGAAGTAAGTAAACATACAGTAAGGTAAACAAGTAAGGGGTAAGACATTTTGTTTTTTTGTAAGTACTTACCTACTTTATAAGTCTATCTATAAACTTATAATAATTAGGTACCTAATTATTATAAGTTTACATTGTTACTAGCAATTAAGGAAGTAATTCTGCATTAAATGTTTATTTATTTATCTATTAAGTATCTCATTGAACTGAAACATGGCACCATTGCTACCTATGTTGTTCTTCCTGTTTTTTTTTCTCAAGCTCTTCATAACTTACCTGAACGTCCTGAGATCTCTTCCAAAAATCTTTGTGTATCTACCATGTCCATATTCAAATCCTCATCCGCCTGTAAAAATTAAATATTTTTTAAATTAAATTCTAAAAGTTATGAAGCTGCTAACAATGTTACCATTATCAATTATGTAGCTATTCGGTACCTGCACAAGTTCTTCTACAGGCAGTTGCCTTAAGCATATGAGGAGACTTTCAGCTGGTTTTTTCGGGCACCCTGTGCGTTCAGCGAGTGCTTCAGCGTGTTTGGCCGAGTCTGGTCTCACAGCTCCCGGAGACAGTGGCGCACCGGACAGGGCAGCCACTCCCGTAGCCGTACGACCTTCGGGAGACATTGCCAGGAGGGAAGCAGCACTGCCACCAGATCCTTGACCCATCACAACCACTCGTTTTGCATCGCCACCGAAAAATTGAATGTAGTCTTGGATCTGTAATACATTACTTACTTATTGATACTTATCTTTATAAAAATTAAACACAGATTCTAAAATTATATTTCTGTCTAACTTTATCGATGGGCCATCGTGTAAGTTACTACAACTTTTCAATATTTCGATACCTATCTGTATCTTGGCGAAGGAAGAAGGCTGCGCAGTAACATTTTTTAAGAACCAAATGGTGACCATGCATGAGGAAAGTGTGAGTGAGAGATCCGTCGCGATCGCGAGGCACGTCACCCGTAGTACTTATATAAATGTAAGTACTACGTGTACGTGTATGTAATATAAGTAATATGTAAACCAATGACATATAGATATGTAAACCAATGTAAACAGCATAATTTTAAAATAAAATTTTATACAATCGAAAGACAGATTTTTTCTTGAACCGTTACCACTGCGTCGTAGCAAGAGTAGGTAGCTTTTTATTTAAATGATTTTGCGAAGTGTCCCATCCGTATTAATCTGTGCCGTTACTAGGGACTGAACGGCATAATGAATGGAATGTTGTATAGATTAACAATGATTAAACAATACAATACTACATGGCACAAATTTTCACTCTTACCCAGATCATAGCAGAATGCAGGTCAAAAAGGCCAACATTTCCTCCAGCATCTCTTTGTCCCGTGCTGAGATACCCAAGTGATCCTAGGCGATATTGTGCAGTTACCAATATCGTATCCTTCTGAACCAAATGTTGTCCCTTGAAAGAAATAATTGATAGTAATGTAAACGTAACATACCGGCACACCCAACATATCTATGCAAAAAGAAAGATTTAAGATTTTAAGACATCATCATCTGCCTAGCCTTTTTCAACTACGTTGGGGTCGGCTTCCAGTCTAACTGGATGCAGCTGAACAGCAGTATTTTACATGGAGTGACTGCCTATCTGACCTCCACAACCCAGTTACTGGATAACACACTACCGCTTTGACTGGTTGTCAGACTTTCGGGCTTCTGACGACCCGTAACGACTGTCAAAGATCCACGAATGACAGCCGTGACCAACGGCTTAGCATGCTTTCTGCGTCACGGAGGGGTCTTCGACTCTTGGTATGTACAGATGGTCATCCATCCACGGGCCAACCGCGGCAAGCATTGAACCTGATCGGTTACCCCTTCGCCTGTCATTACTTAGAAAAAAAACTTACACCATAGGATGCCGTCGATCCAGACCTGTAGTTGCCACCATGGATGAAGAACACAACTGGGCTTCCTGCAATACATCATTATATGTACAGTGCTGACTCGACAAAATTCGGTATTAACAACGGAATAGCTATTTATGTTGTCTGATATCCCAACCTTCCTCCGTAGCAGGCATTTTAGGAGCGTACACGTTAAGGCACAAGCAGTCTTCATGGCCTATGATCCGCCTTTGCTGGTAAGGGTCTGGTTGGGGGCACGGAAGGCACTGTTGGGTGGCCATCATCTCCCCGGCTAGGTAGCGGCGGATCGGCCGCTGAAACCTTTGGGGACCCACCGGTGGTTCTGCATATCTGTGGATAAAGTACAGAAGGTAGACACAGATTTTGGCAGAAAAGCAATTAGCATAACTGAAACTCAAAGCCTACGAAAAGCATTTATTTGAAGCAGTGGTGGCCCAGTGGTAACGCCCCCCCCCCCGCCCCTCCGAGTTGTAGGCTTGTAGGTCGTGGGTTCGCTCGCAGTGTTCGAACTCAGGTAGGTGCCTTTGATTATTAATAATAATAAATAATAATCAAAGGTAGGTGCTTTACTTTGAGTAGGTAAGTGATTTCATCACCACTGTTCTCAAAACGGAGAAGGACAACATCATGAGGAAACCGGTACCTATGTCCTTAAACCAAAAATTCCAAGACATGTGACATCTACCAACCCGGACAGGGCTCGCGTGTGGATTACGGACCACTCCCTCTCACAGACAGGAGGCCTGTGTCCCAGCAGTGGGAACGTTATAGGCTGATTATGTCATTACTAAGTAAACCATTTAGATAGGTCTTTTCAACTGTCACGGAGTCGGAAAAAATCAGCCGTCTCATACAAAATTTCAATAAACTCTTGTACCTACTTGACAAAATGTATGGGAAAACTGATTTTTTTCCACGATTACCTACCTACGATGTTGGTCCCCAGGAAAAAGTTGTTCAGTTTGATGGTCTGTACCACATTCCTAAGTTCGTGCACATTATTCTGGTACACCCTGTTTATTATTTACTATGTATACGTATATCAATGTTTTTACGATTATACGTAAACAGTTCCATATTATGCAAAAAATTTGCTTTAAATCGAAGTTAAATAGTTATGTACCTAGGTACTTAATAAGCTAAAAAGTAGGTATAGCATGTTAGAAAATGTTTTAGAATATAAAGTTAGATTAAACGATTTCACAAAAGAAACTAATAACTAATAAGTAAAACAAGTTGCTTTATGGTACGAGACATGATAACTACCTAAAAACTCAATAGGTATCAATAACATTAATGTACCAACATACTAGGTATGTACTACATGGATAATCTGCCGGCCACAAAAACAGCGGAAACCACTATCAGCATCCGCCAAACTGTTAATATACATTATATTAGATTTGACATTATTATTCGATTTTATTTTATTACTGGACTTTTTTAATAGTAGGTACATTGTGATTCAAGTGAAGAACGTTTGTTATTTTGCATTCGAGGCGGAATTAACACCTGAGCCGTAGGCCGTATGTCCACGTGTAGACGACGACGGACGACGACGACGAAAGTTCAACGACGACGACGACGTTCGACGTTTTTCAATACACTTTTGAAGAAAATAAATAAAATAATGGAAAATATTCTTGTCATGCATGAATTATTATGAAACTATGATTTAAATTTTCTTATTTTTCCGCGCTTTGCTTTCGCCAGGTTGTAGGGGAAGCAAAGGTAAAAAAAAAATATACCTTTAAAATATTTGAATTTTCTATTATTCATATTAAATGAAAAATAGAAAATTCAAATATTTTTGAGTTTAGAACACAAATAATAATCATAGTTTTTGATGACATTCTATTTATAAACATTATTTAAATATTCAAAAAATATTAACGCCGTAAAGACGCTTATCTGTTTGTTGAATGTTTTTTTTTAATCTCGGCAAAGCGAGATTAAAAAAAAACATTCACCTCCAAGAGTTGTGAATAAGTATAGGTATAAGTTATCTGTGGCAATTTTTATTCCCGCACACGTGTTGAAAAATGAAAAATCGCACGCGTGTGTATAATTTTTAATAATTTTATTAATTTAATATAATTATTTATTTCATCAATATAATTATTTAATTAATCAATCAATCAATACATTGCATTGTGAACCTAATCGTAGTGTGATAATGAACCAGTTTTCGAGGAAGTGTATTGAAAAAATATTTTTGTCCTTCCTTACATCGTTATGGATTCAACAACTTTTTCTAGAATAGAGGGCGAATAGGCAGGAGAAGATGTCAGATAGTTGTTTCCCCATTCTTACTGTTATATCCCCCTTCTAGAATAACATTTAGATCTAGTCACAGTTTCCAACTGTGGACACGGCAATGGCACCTTGAAAATTCTACTACATTATTTTGATTAAAAATGTGTGCTTATGAAATGTCCCATAATTATCTCTAGACTTGTTAATTAGGGTTCCGTACCCAAATGGTAAAAAAGTAGTCACAGCCGTGTCACAGCTGGATATCTCAAGAACTACTAATGCTATCAATCAACTTGTGTTTTTTTTGCAACAGGTAGAGTACTGAAAGGGGGTCTCAAAACAAAAATTCGAAGTGCTATGGCATGTGGTGTGGGGTATAATACGAAAGAGCGCTGTCTGCACATTCTCAAACATATTTTTTTTCTTTTAGGGTCTATAATCCCCCATTTTGCTAGATAGAGCTTGCAACGTCTTATTGAGGTCCGCAATCGATTGATTGCTTTCCATAGGCCACTGCAGGTCACGTCCGGGTGGCAGATCCTCTTGGGGCTGAACGAAGTTGAGTGGTGGTGGTGCTGTTTTTCCCACAAGTCTCTTCTCACCAGGCTGTTACTCTTGCTTCGAAGCGTTTAATGGCCCCACACATTATACAGTCCGTCCACTCATAAAAATTGGCAGTCCATCGGCGGGCGGGAGATAGAACGAAGCGCGCGGGTCGGGGACGAGGGAGTTTTATTGAAATGTGGCTGTTATTTTAGATATTTTGTATCTTACGACTTCCACGCGAACGAAGTTGCGGGGCAGAGTTTTTGAGATCTATAAGGTCGCCAACCGCTCAAACCTTGATAACATAAGTACGACCTACAGCCTTATACGAGTAATGCCTACTCTCAAGTGTCTGAGTTGGTCTAATTTTAGACCCAAAACACCAGCGAGTGGGGACGGGGAGGGTTTGGGGTTAGTTGCGAACCCCATAGGTTCACAACTACTGATGATGATATGTTTTCCATCGGATGATGTTTTTAGGGTTCCGTACCAAAATGGTAAAAAAGGAACCCTTATGGTGTGACTCAGTCTGTCTGTCTGTCTGTCTGTCTGTCTGTCACAGCTGGATATCTCAAGAACTACTGATGCTATCAACTTGTTTGGAATAGTTTTAGATGACGTTTATTCAACTATTTTGCAAATAAGAAAGAAATAAAAATATTTATATTTTTTTTGCAACAGGGACTGAAAGGGGGTCTTAAAAATTTAAAGTGGGGCTACTAAGGGCATGTGGGGTATCATATGAAAGAGCGCTGTTTGCACATTCTCAAACTATTTTTTATTTTTTTTTTAGGGCTCATAGTTTTAAAATGGAAAAAAAATACCGTTCCCCCCATTGATGTAATATATAAGTCAATGGTTCCCCCCCTTATCTCCGAAGATAGAAGTTTATGTAAAGATTACAGGAAAAATAAAAAGATATCTCTAAATAGCACAGTTTTTCAGAAATCATCAACAAAAATTACATATAAATGATGGTACGGAACCCTCGGTGCGCGAGTCCGACTCGCTCTTGACCGGTTTTTTTTATACAGGGTTATTGGTAAAACACCAGCAACCTCTTAAGGGGTCATTGTACTCATCATTATGAACAACTTTTACTATGGGACCAATCCTGAAATCGCGAAAAAAAAATCAGCTACTCCCTACATTTTATGTGATAAATGTACTGAACAGCAGATTTTTTTTTCGCGAATTCGGTTTTGGTCCCATAGTAAAAGTTGTTTATAATGATGAGTACAATGACCCCTTAAGAGGTTGCTGGTGTTTTACCAATAACCCTGTATATACATAAGTGATCTAAGCTTATATACCTATTATGTAGAGTTTTGTCCTTTTACACACTTGGGGTGCATTTCACACAGGTGGGGGGGTTAGCTGCCACGGAATAGTTTATTTAACTTTTCCGTGTTAGCTTCGAACTCCATAGGTTCACAACTAACGATGATGATTGGTTTTCCATCGGATGATGTTCTTTACACGTTTATATAACGTGTAACGTTAAATGAGCAAAACCTCTTAAGGGGTCATTGTACTCATCATTATGAACAACTTTTACTACGGGACCAAACCTGAAATCGCGAAAAAAAACAGTTGTTCAGTACCGTAAGGCCGGGTTACTTTGACTCTAGGGCATAACTTTGGCCCAAATCGAGATAGATGTTTACTGTCATACACACAAAGTTCCGCAAGTACGCGTCTATATCGCCGTCTATTAGTTACTGAAGGACATACCACTTCGGTTCTGTGGGTCGCGACACTTCCGCCAGTTTAAACAGTTGTCTCGATTTGAGACAAAGTTATGCCCTAGAGTCAAAGTAACCCGGCCTTACGGTACATTTATGTTCGCATAATTCGTCAAAATCTGAACAGTTTATTTTTTTTTCACGATTTCATGTTTGGTCCCATAGTAAAAGTTGTTCATAATGATGAGTACAATGACCCCTTAAGAGGCTTTGCGCATTTAACGTTACACGTTGTATATATGTGATATAAGCTTATATACCT
The DNA here is from genome assembly GCA_905163495.3 of Cosmia trapezina. NCBI lineage: Eukaryota > Metazoa > Arthropoda > Insecta > Lepidoptera > Noctuidae > Cosmia > Cosmia trapezina. Next base: position 21,535,230 of record LR991029.1, read on the forward strand.
ATTATGTAAAGGGTTTTCCTTATGCATGGGGTGCATTCGACACTTGAGAGTTTAAGGAATATGTTACTTACATTAATCACTTTCAAATGAAAAGGTCAGTCTGTACAGTTTACTAAGTAATAAATAAAGGGTTTAGGAGCCTTAAGTAGGTATGTACATTATGTAAATGAATTAAATCCGTACCTTATACCAAAAAAGCTGTAATATCCAAGTTTATCATCTTTGATTCCTTCGACTCGGGCGCTGAATCCGTGCCGCTGGGTGAAGATCACCGCAGCATCAGGTTCGGGGGGCGAAGCAGGAGCGCCTCCAACTACAGCCTGCGCCGGCGCATACCATAGCGCTACCAGCGCAAGCGCAACACACCACATCCAAAGCCGATACATCACTAACTCCTGTACACTCGCAGTCGGAACTAGACAACCCACGACTTGTGGTAATCGTCATCCGTGTTGCTAAATACCTATCAGCCGATGATAATTTTTGTTGAATCCTGTCTGTGATCCTGTTTACTGATAGAAAATGATTCCTGAATGCTTAAAAACTCATGTAGGTAGTGTTGCTTAATCATACTGTCAACAGGCGGAGATTTCTTGAAAAAGGTCAAAAAGGTGGTTTTTTAAAGCTGTGTATCTCAACCGTAAATAATTTTGACAAACAAAAAAAATATGATATTTTCAAGTCCTTTTCACACACAGTGATGGAACTCAAAACATACTTATCCACCAAAGAAATCTTCAAACATAACTCTTAATAATCTTTAAAAGCGGTTTATCCCTTCATTAACAATTATACCTAATTATAATTAAAAATATACCATAAAATGTCAAATGCCAAACTGCATCCAGTGATGGATTATTTATTATTAATACGATACGATTTTATACGATTTTATTTGCACTTTAATTGAGCAGTGGTGGCCCAGTGGTAACGGCCGCGACTTACGAGTTGCAGGTCGTAGGTTCGAACCCCGGCAGGCGCTTTACTTTGTGTAAATTATTTCAGCACCACTGCTCTCAAAACGGTGAAGGAAAACATCGTGAGGAAACCAGCATGTCCTAGAACCAAAAATTCGAAGACATGTGACATGTGACTAAAAACACTTGGACGTTGTGCGTGTAACTGTGGTACTTGTTGGAGCTCCACTAAAGTATTAAAAATCAGTGCTTAAACTTGTCAAAAGTGCTATTGAAAGTGTTATCCTGTTAGAAGGTGATAACTGATAATTGACAAAACTTGTGACAATAATTTGGAGTTTTTTGTGCATAGTTTTAGAAAAATAGACCAAATTAACTTGAAAATAATCCGGCCTACCGTCAGTCGTTTAATATCTGTGCATTGTGATTTGGCGCGTAAGCGCCCCGTATTATGCGGCGCTTACGACGTTCTTCTCGCGAACTATGAAATGCAAAAGGCCTTTTCATTTCGTCTGTCTATCTATACCGGAAATCTCTTCTGAGTCGGAAGATTACTGCAAATGGAGTTGTTCGGGCTGCACGGCTGTCATTGCAAACGTTTCTAAGACCGCTACCCCGAACCGGAATGTCTCAACTACAAGAGGAAGCAAAAGGCCTGCATTGAACTCGCCACCTCAGGCTGCAGCTATTACTACGGAAGATGTGCGTACCATAGTCCACAAGAGGTTATTAAAACTGAGTTCACTTCCATGCTTCAACAACTCAACAGCACCATACTCAGCGTTATTAACAGGGAACTTGCACCTATTAAACATGAAATCAGTGAGTTGACTGCATCATTATCCTTTAGAGTACCAATCAGAACATAAATTACTAGAAAAAAAGGTTCAAATTCAAATTCAAATTCAAATTCAAAATTATTTATTTGTGACACATAGGTAAAATGTACATGATGTTATAAAATAAAAATATTGTATCACTATGCGCTGCCTTGCAAGGCGTACAAATGTTGTTCACAGTAACAGTTAGTTGGTCACAGTAGTAGGTATTTATAGCCTATAAAATTATAAAATACTGCTAAGTAACCATCTTAAATATTTAGTAATAAAATAATCATAAACAAAACAATACAAATTAAGGAAACAATTTAATATCTAGCTAAACATAAATTAAATTAACTAAAATAAGTAGGTAACAAATATAACATCTGAGAAATAGGACATACCGGTTTTTATTTTTCTTCTAAATACTCATTTATGCTGTAATATGCTTTCTGAATTAGGAACTTATGGAGTGTTTTTTTGAAGGTATGCAAATCTTTTGATGCTTTTATAGGTTTAGGTAGTTTATTAAATATTTTAGGAGCCATTCCTAGAAAACTTTTTGAGAACAGGGCGGTTTGGTGGGTTTTTGACTTAATTGCACCTTGATGGCGTTTAGTGGACAGAGTTTCAAATTGGTCAAGGTTATTTTTAATAAACATAACAACTTCATAAATATATAAGGACGGGAGTGTTAATAATTTTAAATTAATAAAAAATGGTTTGCAACTATCAGTGTTTTGGATCATGCATACTGCACGAAGACACTTTTTTTGGGCTTTAAAGGCCAATTCTCTATCCGTAGAATTACCCCAGAATATTAAACCGTATCGCAGTGTGGTGGAGACATATGCGTGGTATGCGGTAAGAACGGTACTACGATTGGCGACCTTGTTTAAATTGTGTAAAGCATAGCAATATTGATTTAGCAATATGAATAGGTGCATAGCATAGCATTGCATAGCATTGCATAGCAATATGAATAGGTGAAGGACTTAACTGAACAAAATTCTAATCTAAAAATATTAATGACGGATCATAGTCTACGTATAAACTACTTGGAACAACAGACTCGCTCAAAAAATCTCGAAATTCAATGCCGGCCTGAAAACAAACAGGAGAATCTTTACACTATTGTTAAGCAGCTGGGATCTGTGGTGGGATGCAACCTGAGTGACAATGATATTCTTCATAGTGCACGTGTTGCCAAACAGCAAGCAGCTAATACCCGTCCTCGATCTGTCGTTGTTCAGCTCGCCTCCCCAAAAATTCGTGACACGCTCCTGGCGTCAGTTATAAATCACAATAAAGATAAGAAGGTTAACTCAGAGAAACTCAAAACAGCAGATCTGGGTTTTGCTGGCGATAAAAAGCTGGTGTTCGTGCTTGAACATCTTTCACCTGCTAATAAAGCGCTACATGCAGCCATTAGACAAAAGGCAAAGGACAAGGGATACAAATTTGTCTGGGTGAGAAACAGCAGGATTTTTGTTAGGAAAACTACCGAAGACGAATATATATATTATATATTTATTTTGATAAAGAATTTGGATTCTTTAAATAAGTTAGTTTAGTTTTAAAAGAGGCTCTTTTTCTTTTAATAGTTTATAAGATGCATGCTCCTGTGAAATTTATAATATTCGTAATTCGATAACTTAAATGTATACTATCAGAACTGCAGAGGATTGCGAACAAAAACCCATATGATATTCCGCAATGTTTGTATTAATAACTATGATGTTATAATTTTTTCGGAAACCTGGCTTAACAATTCTATTCGGAGCAGTGAGCTATTCGATGACAGATATACGGTCCATAGGAGAGATAGAGAAACCAGTCAATTAGCTGGTAAAGAGGGTGGGGGAGTTTTAATAGCCGCCAAAAAGGAATTCAATCCTAAACGTGCTGAACATTTTGAGAGTGGATGTGAGGAGCTCTGGGTTACGTTGGACCTTCCTCCCAATAAATGTTTTCGTCGAATAGCTTTCTGCGCTGTGTACTTGCCGCCGCCAGTAAGCCTCGCTCACTTGGAAAATTTCTTAGATAATTGTAACGCTGTTTTTGAGCCACTTAATGAATCATGTATAAGTATCATAGGTGACTTCAATTTAGGGTGCGTAGATTGGAATTTTGACAGAAATCTGAATGAAAGCCTCAAATTACCTAATACCTGTGAAGCTTTGTTGAACTTCACATATGTTAATAAGCTCAATCAAAGAAATAACGTTTATAATACCTCCTCTCGCATACTAGATCTTGTATTAACTGATCATTCGCTATGTAATGTAAGTCAAAGTATTTGCTCCTAATGTAATATCGATCAGTATCATCCACCCCTAGATATAAATATTTGTCTTAAAAAAGAAGCGAAACTTCCATATAATATTACAAATGAGTTACGTAACTTCCGTAAAACAAGCTATGGACTGAGGATGAGGACTTAGTTTCAAACTATAGACCCATTTCAATTTTATCAACCTTAAGTAAAATCTTTGAGTCTATGATCTGTCCTCACATTCAAAATCATCTTAAAATTTACTTAAGTGAGTAACAACATGGCTTCGTAGAATCTCGATCCACAAACACCAACCTGACACTTTTTACTGAGTTATTGACGGCAGCAACTGATTCTGGTCATCAAGCTAATGTCATTTATACAGATTTCAGCAAAGCGTTCGATCGAGTCTCGCATCGAATTCTTATTGACCAATTAAGAACTTATGGTATCGCTGGATCTTTACTCTCGTGGTTGAGTTCGTATCTTGAGAACAAACTTTCTTTGTAGTACCTAGTCAATGGCTTTCGATCAACAGTTAGATACATATCCACGGGCGTGCCACAAGGATCTCATTTAGGGCCGGTTTTATTTAACTTTTTTATTAATGATATTCCTAACTGCTTTCGCCACTGTAAAATTTTTATGTTTGCCGATGACTTAAAATTCGTCAAAATAGTTAAATGTAAGCATGACGCCTCTGAATTACAAAGCGATTTGGATGAACTGGTGATATGGTGCCAAATAAACCAGATACTCCTAAATCCTAGCAAATGTTACCATATAAAATTTACTAGGAAACATCATCTCATTGACCAGGATTATTATATTGATGGAGAAAAAATAAAGGAATTAGATACAATAAAAGACCTTGGTGTTATATTTGATCAGAAATTAACTTTTATCCCTCATATAGATAATATAGTGAAAAAGTCTTCCAAAATGCTGGGTTTTATTATCAGAAACACAAAACAATTTAAAAACTGTAGAACAAAAATTATTCTTTATAATTGTTTAAGGCGAAAGCGCCAGGGTAGCCCGCGAAATTCAAAATTTCTTACGTTTTTTGCAATTTGTAGGTCAGTGTGAGCTTGTATGTTGATTAAAATGTGATTCGCGGCCGTAGCTAATATGGCTTTATAGAATTATAATCATTAGAATCAGCAATACAACTGCATAAGTTAGCATTTACCTCAAACTTCATGATTTCATGAAATCGCTAGATTTGAGATAAATGCTAACTTATGGAGTTGTATTGCTGATTCTAATGATTATAATTCTGTAAAGCCATATTAGCTACGGCCGCGATTCATATTTAAATCAACATACAAGCTCACACTGACCTACAAATTGCAAAAAACGTAAGAAATTTTGAATTTCGCGGGCTACCCTGGCGCATCAACCTTAAGTCGTAGCATCCTAGAGTATTGTAGCGTGGTCTGGCGGCCACACTATGCTACTCACTCATTGCGTCTTGAGCGTGTACAAAAACGTTTTCTGGGGCACCTGGCCTATGCTAGCGGTTTGTCCAAGAAAATACGTTCTATAGTGATAGGATCAAACATTTTAATATGTTTTCTCTTGACAAACGTCGACGACTGAATGACGCGATGTTTGTGTGCAAAGTTATGGCCCATAAATTCGACTGTCCACAAATATTAAATAATTTTAACTTCCGTGCCCCCTCCAGAATTCCTCGCAATCCTATAACGCCACTTTGCGCTCCGCTGAGAAGAACGGTTCTGGGTGCTAATTCTCCCTACGTGAGGTTTTGCAGGGTGGTGAACGATTGCAGTGATCGAATCGACCTCCATTTTGACAATTTAGGCAAATTGAAGGCCAGTTTTTATAGGTACCTCCCCGAAAATTGATTTTCTTAGTCCTACATTATCTTACTGGGTGGATGAATTTAGGCTACTTACTTATTACTTTTTTGTTTTACGTAGTTTTATTTAATTTATATTGTTTTAGTTTGTTTGTTTTAAATTACTTAAGTACTATTTTAACTTGCTCTTTTAGTTCTATTTTTTTTTTGTTTTGATTTTGTAAGTTACAACGTTTTTTGTGCATGCAGTGTTTACCTGTAAGTGATTGTTACACTTTATCTGTTTTGTTGCTTCCGTTAATTTGCTTGTACCAGTGAATATAATTGTTGGTAAACCAAATAAATAAACATCTACCAACACGCACTGGGCCCGCATGGTGGATTACGGCCCACTCCCTCTCACCGAGAGGAGGCCTGTGTCCCAGCAGTGGGAACGTTATAGGCTGATTATCTGTATTTGCATTTTTATGACATAATTCCGATTCCGGGGCGCGTGAGTCTTCTCGTGCGCAAACCAGCCATAACGCCATTTCACTTACACACCGTGCTAAACCACGCTTGGATGCAGGGCCTTATCTGTGGCTCTATGGACTAGAAGGTAATTAGTCACACACTGCTGAGGCCTCACGCATCTGCTTGTACTGATGTGATACTAACAACCCTTTCTTCCAATTTCTTCCATCAAATAACCTATGATCGAGTGCTTTCACTCGAATTCGCGATACCCTAGGGGGGTCGCCGTTACTTTAAAATTTAAAGCTCATATACTTACATATAAACGAGGTCAAATTAAATTAGCTGACAAAACTCCGCAGACGTAATGGGTATCGATATATAAAAAAAAACCGGACAAGTGCGAGTCGGACCACGCACAATGAAGGGTTCCGTAGTTGAAAAGAATTTATCGCAAAGACAAACTTATAACACTGAGTTGAAAAACATGTTCTCCCTTATACGTCACGGATAATTCTCCAACTGCATATTTAAGTTTGTATTCGCAAAAAACTATTCATAAACATAACATCACGCCTTGTTTCATCGAAGGGTTGGGCAGAGGTGTACCTGTAGTACACCCACATTTTGCCAGAAAAAGAAAACTAAAAACTATTTTTAGGGATCCGTACCTCAAAAGGAAAAACGGAACCCTTATAGGATCACTTTGTTGTCCGTCTGTCTGTCTGTTTGTCTGTCTGTCTGTCTGTCTGTCAGTCTGTCAAGACCCTTTTTCTCAGGAACGCGTGGAGGTATCAATTTGAAATTAATATCAAATACGTAAGTCTATGGTCCCTTGAAGTCCTAAAAAATTCAAGCTTCTACTAAGTCAACGCAATAAAAAGATACAGACATATTTTGAGTCTCGCAAGTAAATCAAAACCTTTAGGGTACTTCCCGTTGTCCTAGAATCATGAAATTTGACAAGAAGCAAGGTCTTACAGCACAAATAAAGGAAAAAGTCCGAAAATGGTTAATTTGTCATTCTGTCATATAAAAAAATATTTTCGAGTCTGTCAGTCTGTCAAGACCTTTTTTCTCAAGAACGTGTAAAGGTAACAAGTTGAAATTAATACCAAATACGTAGGTCTATGGTTTCTTGGAGGTCTAAAAAAATCAAGCTTCTATGTCAATGCAATATAAAAATACGGCCATTTAAGCGACATGGTTTGATAATTTGATACTCGCAAGTAAATCAAAACCTATGGTCATTGACTTATATATTACTGCGTAAGGACTGGGCGGACGGCATGTTACTTTTTATATCAATGTATAGGGTACTTCCCGTTGACCTACAATAATGAAATTTTGGCAAGCAGCAAGGTATCATAGCATATAAGTAAAGGAAAAAGTCCGAAAATTAGTAATTTATAATTTGATCACATTAAAAAAATAGTTTTGGGATTTTGATGTTAAGTTTGTTTTTGGGATAAATGCTTTTTTCAACTACGGAACCCTTCATTGTGCGTGATCCGACACGCACTTGTCCGGTTTTTATATGTGATAAAACTATGCACAATCAATTTTCAGACTTTTTCTTGTACTTGTGCTGTGAGACCTTGCTTCTTGCCAAATTTCATGAATCTAGGTCAACGGGAAGTACCCTATAGGTGTTGATTTACTTGCGAGTATCAAAATATGTTGCATAAATCGCTGTATTTTTTTATTGCGTTGACTTAGAAGCTTGATTTTTTTAGAAATCTAAGGGACCATACATTTACGTATTTGATATTAATTCCAACTTGATACCTCCACGCGTTTCTGAGAAAAAGAGCGTTGACAGATGACATACCTACTTAAAAATATTTTTTTATGTGATAAAATTACCAATTTTCGGATTTTTTCCATTACTTGTGCTGTAAGACCTTACTTTTTACCAAATTTCATGATTCTAGGTCACCGGCTAGTACCCTGTAGGTTTTGATGTACTTGCGAGTATCAAAATATGTCGCATAAATGGCCGCATTTTTTTATTGTGTTGAACTATAAGCCTGATTTTTTTAGAACTCTTAGGGACCATAGACTTACGTATTTGATATTAATTTCAACTTGATAACTCCACACGTTCTTGAGAAAAAGGGCCTTGACAGATGACGTACTTAAAAATATTTTGTTATGTGATTAAATTATAAATTATCAATTTTCCGAATTTTTCCATTACTTTTGCTGTAAGACCTTGCTTCTTGCCAAATTTCATGATTCTAGGTCAACGGGAAGTACCCTATAGGTTTTGATTTACTTGCGAGCATCAAAATATGTCACATAAATGGCCGTATTTTTTTATTGCGTTGCTTAGAAGCTTGATTTTTTTAGAACTTCAAGGGACCATAGACTTACTTGATATTAATTTCAACTTGATACCTCCACGTGTTCCTGAGAAAAAGGGTCTTGACAGACAGACAGACAGACGGACAGACAGACAGATAGACAGACGGACAACGAAGTGATCCTAAAGGGTTCCGTTTTTTCCTTTTGAGGAACGGAACCCTAAAAAACGGGTCAAGAGCGATTCGGACTCGCGCACCGAGGGTTCCGTTCCGATTTCTGAAAAAGTGTGCTATTTAGAGACATCATTTTTATTTTTCCTGGAATTAAAGATTCCAGGAAAAATCGACGACCGAATGACGCGATGTTTGTGTGCAAAGTTATGGCCCATAAATTCGACTGTCCACAAATATTAAATAATTTTAACTTCCGTGCCCCCTCCAGAATTCCTCGCAATCCTATAACGCCACTTTGCGCTCCGCTGAGAAGAACGGTTCTGGGTGCTAATTCTCCCTACGTGAGGTTTTGCAGGGTGGTGAACGATTGCAGTGATCGAATCGACCTCCATTTTGACAATTTAGGCAAATTGAAGGCCAGTTTTTATAGGTACCTCCCCGAAAATTGATTTTCTTAGTCCTACATTATCTTACTGGGTGGATGAATTTAGGCTACTTACTTATTACTTTTTTGTTTTACGTAGTTTTATTTAATTTATATTGTTTTAGTTTGTTTGTTTTAAATTACTTAAGTACTATTTTAACTTGCTCTTTTAGTTCTATTTTTTTTTTGTTTTGATTTTGTAAGTTACAACGTTTTTTGTGCATGCAGTGTTTACCTGTAAGTGATTGTTACACTTTATCTGTTTTGTTGCTTCCGTTAATTTGCTTGTACCAGTGAATATAATTGTTGGTAAACCAAATAAATAAACATCTACCAACACGCACTGGGCCCGCATGGTGGATTACGGCCCACTCCCTCTCACCGAGAGGAGGCCTGTGTCCCAGCAGTGGGAACGTTATAGGCTGATTATTTAGAGACATCATTTTTATTTTTCCTGGAATCTTTATACTTATAAACTTTTATCACATAGAATAATTTTATTTTTCTCTTTGCAAACTTCGGAGATAAGGGGGGGAACGGTATTTTTTTTTACATTTTTCATCAAAAGTCGAAAACTAAAAAAAAAATGTTTGAGAATTTGCAAACAGCGCTCTTTCATTATGATACCCCACATGCCCTAGTAAACTCCACTTTGAATTTTTAAGACCCCCTTTCAGTCCCCGTTGCAAAAAAAATATAAATATTGTTACTTATTTCTTTCTTATTCGCAAAATAGTTGGGTAAACGTCATATAAAACTGTTCCAAATTTCAAGTTGATAGCATTAGTAGTTCTTGAGATATCCAGCTGTGACAGACAGACAGACAGACTGAGTCACACCATAAGGGTTCCTTTTTTACCATTTTGGTACGGAACCCTAAAAAAACTGAAAAGCTAAAAACAAGCTCATAAAAGTTGGAAGCAGGCGGGACCCATTTGAGTTTGAAAATATAAGTCCCGCCTGCTTCCAACTTTTATTTAATTTAAAATGGGCTTGTTAAAAACAAGCTTTCAGTTTTTTTTTTTTTATTTAAGTCTTTAACCGCAGTCGGGTTTTTTAGTTTTTTAAATTACTTTTTTTTATTTCCAGCTTTTTAGTTTACAAATGTGAAAGATTTCGCAGACGTTTTAATTATTGTAGGTACCTACGTGTTTTTTACGATTTGTCACTTCGAGGTACTTTTAACCATATAAGTTGTCTATATTTTTGTAATCACCTTTTAAAACCCTTTATTTTAATACCTACCCCACTCGACAGGTTTTGAGAAAAAATATTTTTTTAAGCCACTTGGCGCCAAAAAACCGTTTTTTGTTTATTATTTATACCCAGTGTCACTCTCACAGTAAATACGAATCTAACGACACCTCTCAAGCTAAAATCCATCGAGCCGTTCAGGCCGCAGAGCGTGCCAAACATAATATACATACATACATACATACTCTCGAAAAACATAACCCTCCTTCTGGCACAGTCGGGTAAAAAAACCGGTCAAGAACGTGAACGAGTCGGACTCGCGCACCGAGGGTTCCGTACCATCATTTATATGTAAATAATGTTTGTTGATGATTTCTGAAAAACTGTGCTATTGAGAGACATCGTTTTAGTTTTGCTGTAATCTAGGTACTTATACATAAAAAAAGTAATAACCCGACTGCAGTAAAAGACTTAAGTTTAAAAAAAACTGAAAAGCTAAAAACAAGCCCATTTTAAATTTAATCAAAGTTGGAAGCAGGCGGGCGGGACCCATTTGAGTTTGAAAATATAAAAATGGAATGGGTCCCGCCTGCAAAAATCCGCCATTTTGTTTTTTTTTATTTTGATATACCCAGTGTCACTCTCGCAGTAAATACGAATCTAACGACACCTCTCAAGCTAAAATCATATGCATAGCTAACAATATGACCTTAAACACACGAAAATGCTTTTTTATTCGCTTCTCTAAAAAAAAGTCATCCTTTTCAACTACCTACAGCCTTTGTAATACCACGTTGTCTAAGGTATGTGAAATACGGGATCTAGGAGTTCTGGTCGACGATGAACTAAATTTTAAGCCACACATCAACGACATTGTTAAGAAGTCGGCACAGATGCTGGGTTTTGTAAAACGGAACACCCGGGGCTTCCAACTAACAAAGACCAGAATAGTCTTGTTTAATACCCTCAGTACGAAGTCGCTTGGAATACGCTAGTGTTGCCTGGAATCCGTTCTATGCAGTTCATTCGCAAAGAGTTGAGAGAATACAAAGAGCATTCACAAAACATATACTTAGCCTTTATATCCAGGAAAATTAGCCACCGCTGTCCGTATGAACAGCGCTTACATTTTTTCAATATAAAGACACTGCGAGACCGTCGCCGTTCGCGTGATCTAATTTTCCTCTACAAAGTTGCAAACGGATTTGTAAAATGTAGTGATCTTGTTGAGCGTATCCAATATTCAGTCCCTTCAAAACTTCCCAGACATCCCATCACCAGGTTGCTTCATATCCCTTTCTGCAAATCCAATCTTGGTCTCAAGTCTCAACGCTCCCTTGGTCCGAATATGCAGAAGTTACAACAGCTTTTGCAAATCGTCAGAAACCGACCTACACGGAGCACCATTTAACAAGTTTAGAAGATCAGTTTCAGAGATATGCGAGTGCATAAACTAACTAACCAACTAACCAATAAATTAATAATATATTTTATTCTATTGTAATTCATGTTCTTAATAAATCTTAGTTTATTCCACTCAAGCACCTTCCGTGTTTTAACATTTTATATTTTTCTTTTTTTTTAATGTAAATATTCACAATTTTGAATTTCGAATTCTGAATTTCGAATTCAAAATGTATTTTATTATATATGTTCATAAGTTTTTATTTTTAAGTTAATTACGTTGTTGTTTTTAGTGAATGCTGTGTATACCTGTAATAGGCATGCATGCCAGTACTTTTATTATACATTACTGTGTCTTATAATTTTTTTGTATGTACTGCTGTTGGTATACCTAATAAATAAATAAATAAATAAAATCCATCGAGCCTTCAGGCCGCACAGCGTGCCAAACAAGTCTCTATGCAAACTTCGGAGTGGGGAGGGGGAACAACAACAGCAACAGCAACTCGAATCAATTTCCTATGCAAGTATTTTGGTGGTTCATCCATTTGTTTAATCCAAATGAACTGACCGTGAGTGCCCAGCTTAAGGCGCGGACTGACTACATTTTAAACGGCAAACTATTGTCACCATTAGCTGGCTTGAAATAAGGTTGAAATTTGAAAATGATATTTGTGGTTACGTCATACTCGACAACCCAAGAAACCATTTTTTGTAAATATTGGGCTAATACCACGCCTTAAGCTATAGCACCGTTGGGCGGACACGCGGGGCGCGGGCACGCCTGCCTCCCGCTGTTCCGCGCCCCGAATCTTCTTCGGCAATCGAACCGAACTTCGGTCGCGTATAATGTGTGCTCTACAGAAAATGTTGCCGCCGAATTGCCGCTGAACTTACGCCCGACCGAAGTTCGGCTGTACGCTAGAACGGAACGTAATTTCGGCATAGTGTGTCGTCAGTAATTCAAATAGCATTGCAGGCGTAATCATGCCGAACTTCGGTCGCGTAACTTCGGCATAGTGTGTTTAGACACTTAGGGTTCCTTTTTACCATTTTGGTACGGAATCCTAATGATAAAGCAAAAGTAAAATAATTTGATTTTTTGGGATCATCAACCGCAGTGTACCTAGTTGAAATATAATATCACTTTAAAAAACTCAGTTTTTTTTTGTGTAAACTTCACGGACGTGAGGAGTATCGATTTAAACACGATAAAACAAAACTGATATTATAATAAAACTAATTTCTCAACTCATACTTCAAGTAACAACACTACCAGCGGTCGTTGACCCCAACGAATTAAGAATGATATAGAATCATAACTCTCTTACGAAGCCAGCTAAAACATGGTCCCAAACTCATACTACTAAACTGATAATACTAATGCAACACACGCACAGACAAAATATAATATTTTGCTAAATTTATTTTCCGTACATGAATTCGCCCAACCATTCATTTGGGGCGCAATTTTATTTAGTAAGATAATGTTAGAGTGAAACGGAAATATCGAAGCCGAGGAGTGGGTACGAGATGGATTATTAAGTAACCATGGTAACATCACAGTATAAAAACATAAGACTGTGGTGACATTGAGCATAGAGGATGGTGTAATGCAGTATAAAGTAGGAGTCAGTAATTTATTATGAACTCAATTATTATGAATTAATATGACACCTCTTTACCTTTAGTTTCCAATATTCCATTCTTTAAAAAAAGAAAGTAAATAGTTATTTTATTACTTACCAAATATCTATTTTAATTATAGAGAGGAAATCATTATTTCCATCATAGTACAGGATCTATCGAATTTCGTCACAATTTTTTAAAGTAGGTAGCATAATTGCAATTTCCTTGATGTTTAATAGTTTTTTCCTGATAAGTAATCGCATGATTGAAGGTCATTTATTGGCAAACGCCATCAGAAGTACGAGCCAAAATTTAAGGGGTGATTGTACCTTTGCTACTCAAAAACTTTAGGGACAACCAGGGAATCCGTTTCCGGAAACGTGTTTTTTATATCCCAGCCCTCCTCAGCTACAGTAAGTATACACATTGCAATCAGCAGATTGAACACAGTTGGTTTTTAATCATAGCCTGAGTAGGTAATTTATGCGGTCTACCCAAATGCCTTTTCTTTGGTATTGTTCGGCGAATCGTTGAGGTCCTTAAGTTTTAAGTTGAGGTGCACGATTATTGACAAATGCGTGCACTGACTGGACAGGTCCACTCATTCTGTGAGGTTCTTTCCTCAAAAGACCATTTCAGACACCTATCTACAAGGTCTTTACATGGTCTTATTGAATTAAATGTCATTCTGATACTCTTGGCTGTATGCATGTATCTGTGCTTGTGTTTTAGAATGATGTGTAAGTTCCTATTTCTGGTACTTGATGTCTCTGTCGTCCCTTCCGTAGTTTTATTTACTGTGTCATGTACGTTTGATGAACAAATAAATAAATTATTTAGTTCAAACTATAGAAATCTTGTTTATTATTATATCTCGAAGTGATCTGACCAAGATTATGTCTGGACTTTAAAAGAGACTGTGGGCCTCTGAGTTGGTTTCGACCGAAATCAACTCAAATCAGTTTATTACAAACATGTTTTGTACAGAGGTTGGGATAAGATTGGTTGGACCTTAAATATTAACAGGACTAACTGTACAAATAGGTACCTACAGCAGATTTTTTAAACATACGATTGCCTGTGCGTGACGAATATAAATGTCTTCATTTCTAAAATGTATACAGCATACCCTACTAGCACTAGTTGGTAACCACTCCAGTCGGATGACTGGAGTGGTTATCTTCTTTCAAAGCGGGCTGCTGTAATCCACTGTAATCATTGAATCTCTTATTTGGGAGTGCTCTAAACTGATGGATACGAAACACTAACAGGAAATCCCATCCATCCATTTATAAAAACTCTGTAGGTAGTAGGTACATACAAAATATTATATTATAGTTACGTATTAAAAACTGGCTGGTTATCTGGTTGCATAATACAGACAACAATATTTTTACAAAACACGAAATTATGTCACTTTCCTGTGATAAGGTTATCCCGGTTTGTTTTTTACTTCCTTCTTTCCGTCTTTTACACCACTTTACCACACAGGAGGTCATTTTTGTCCTCGAGAAACTAGTTGTTTCTTGGATTTTTCACTAATCGAAACGATTTAGGCGTCTGTCACTGAGCGCGCGACAGACTGAGCGGTGAGTCGGTTGTACTTTTTTTCGTCCCGCCCACTCGGTTGGAGTTTGCGTGGAACCATTTTTGAGCGGAATTCGTATTCTATGGTATCATTCTTAATTCGTTGGTTGACCCCAAAAACAAATCACCAAATCTTTTTAGTAGGTATAGTTTTATTTTTGTCGTGTAGATATCGATAGGTACCCATTTTACGTCTGCGGATTTGATTTGACTGGGCGGGGCCTACAGTAACAAAACGCATGACCGCAGTGCGCGCACTTCAAAGACATTCCATACTTCACAGATTATGCGGTAGAAAAACGCACCGCAGTGCGCGCTCGCCCTAAAACCATACCGTTCAAAATGTTACACGATATTACGGCTGGTCCTAAGGTATGGAGACTTTTATTTCATAATTATAAGTATGGAGATATGAAATCTCCGCTGGAACATCTGTCAAAATTTACATTCGTTTATTCGTAGGCTTTCGTAGGTTATAGGTTTATATTCGTATTTTTTTTTGGTAAGGTGGAGTCTTGTAATTGCAACTAAAAATATTGGACTCCTTTCTTAACGGTTCCATAATTCTATATTAAATAAGCACAATGTATTTTTTGAAAGATTCGCTAATAAGTAAATTTAATGTAGATTTATATAACCGTCATATTTAAAGGAAAGCAGTGGCCTACCTATATAAAAAAGTACTCTGTGCAGTGGCCTTAGTGCGAGTTTTTATACTTACTCGATCGCGTTTACGTTAACGTTGACGTATGTCAATTCGTATGGAATAATTGTGTTTCCCATTATAGTCACCAGGCGGCGCTTATTCATTTTCAGTACAAATTGACGTTTACTTTAACGTGATCGAGTAAGTATGAAAACTCGCACTAAGGCCACTGTAAAGAATAAAGACCTATTTCATAAATTTCTTACACAGGCAGCAATAGTTACAATTACCAGTCCTGGCGGGTAATTGCAACCAAGTACTTGTTTTACTTTTTATTGTGTGGGTGCATCTACTGTAAAATTTAAAAAAACATGCCTTGAACAAGAGTTCATAGGATTTCAATAGCTATGCCTTTATAACAAAGTCCAATTTTGCACAAAATAACTTTTTAGCCGTGGGACCGGTAATTGCAACTATTTACCTACAAATAGTGATGGGAACCTTATCGTGATTTTATCGACCGGCATGGTAACAAAAGTTAAAGTCAGGGATATAGTATTATATATTTTTATTTTACTCGTAAACATCGTACGCGCAAACATCGTTCATTATTTAAATTAAGGAATTATTATTATGTTCTCTGGTTAAGTTCACACTTACCAGTGAATATTTTGAAAGGATTACTGTGATATTAGTATCACAGTAATCCTTTAGTAATCAAACAGTCTTTTTTACTATTATCTTCGAGCTCTTTAGTTTTTTTTTCTTCAAGTTCAGGTGGTCTGCCAGGCCTCGGCTATTTGGCATCGCGCGTTCCATATAAACGGTGCATAATATGTAGTTGACCTCGGGATTTCGTATTTTACGGAGGCTTCATAGCTATTCATCTTGTTTTGCCGTACATTTTCAACTGCTTCTATTAGATCAGTTAAAGAATATGTTAAATTGATATTACAGTTAAATTCAGAATTATCATTCTTTGAATGAATTCAGATGACATAGACAGCATTCTGCAATCCAGCATAGTATGGAAGTGTGCATAGTACTCTTTCGATGAAATAGTATTTATCGACATAGTCATTTTCACTGTCACATTACTAGCATTTTCATACTTCATACAAAAACGGTCAGTTAATTGAAACTACCCTAAAAATTGAAAAATAGTTGCAATAACCAGACTTTTTATTTTTAGTCCGGTAAATGTAACTGCATTCATAACTCGGAGTAGATTTATCGTAGAATGAAACAAATACGTAAAAAGTAACTTAACGTGGTTAATAATCACTCTCCTCGTGAAAAAACCTTCAAAAAACCACAAAAAACTGAATTTTACACATAATTACGCTCCGCGTGTACTCGGCGGCGTCACTACGAAAAAATGGTGGTTTGACAAAAATAACTGTCATTCACATAGTTCTTGACATTTCAGCGCCATATATTTTTTTTCATTGAGAATTTTAGTAGAAGAACAATATCACGCCTGTCGTTGTTCAGAACGGTGATCCTAGAGGGAGTTATTTATGTTAGTTGCAATAACCGGATAGTTGCAATTACAAGACTCCACCTTACCTACATGTAGAGGTTTAGGGGTTTATGGGTTTCATAAAGGGGGACCAAATTTTCATTATTTTTGCGATAGGACACACCGTTTTCGAGAATAAGCAAAAGAAGAAAAAAATACACTAAGGCCAATGGAGGCTATTGTGACTAAAAAAAAATATGTTGAAACTTTAACCTTTGCCAAAAATTACCATTTGGCTTTAAGGGGTAATCTATTAAATCTGTATGATTGATTATGCATATGCATATAACTGAGATTAGTTTTGACCTAAAATAATGGTAAGAACTTAGATTATTTCATAATCTAAGGGTAGGTAAGAAGGTGTAAGATTTGGTTAAAATCTTATTATATAACCCACCTGGGCAGAAAAAGTCACATTAACCCAATGTGGGGGCAAATGCAAGTATCTAAACTAACTCATTGGTTTTTGTAGCATAGATGCTCACAATCGGAGTGTCACCCAGTGTGAAATTTACGCAAAAATGATCTCTGAGTTGAACCAGTAGAGTCCCGATCAGACTAAAAGTGTGTTTTGTATTTTTTGGGGCTAAAGTGACTAAGTATTTTCTATAGAATTAGTGTTGTGGAGAAGTGAAAAATATCGATAAATTATAAAATGTGTAGGTAGTTAATCGATAATTATGGGTACCTAATTAAAATAAAACCACGCTTCGTTTTTAACTTCTATTTGCAATCAAAAATGTTTAATTTGAACTTCACTGTATAGTATAACTAGGTACTAAATCATTAGCACATATTTATCACATTTTCATGAGATCCTAAAAAAATGCCTTTATGCTCAAGAGAACGTTTTCTTTTGAACCCTTTTCTTTTTTCTTAATATACTTTCGGACCATCTAAAACAAATAAAATAGCAAATTAGTTTAGCAACAACGTGTCAACAAAAAATATCAACAAAGCTTGTAAGATAGTTTAGGTACCTACACGCGCGAATTGAATGCATTTGGTCGGGGCCTTATGTAAACCGCGTATAAATGTGTTAATTAATTTATCTAACCATACTATTTACTTTTCGAAAGGAAAATAGATTTAAATTTTGTGTGAAATTGTAATTAAACAAAATAATTGTAATATCACATTTATTTTCGTAATCTACCCCAGGCCCCAACTGCGTTCAGTTCGTGCATATTGGTTCTAGATTGTACTGTAAGTATATCGATTTGCAATTATCGATATTCGACATCACTAACATATTTGTTTTTGATACAATCACGAAGGGGCTATTGTAACTAAAAAAACTAGTCACAATCGCCCCGCAACGCGGTAAATTGAGGCTAATGTAACTATTACATGATGATTGGTTCGGGGCCCGAACGAAGTATGAATTACAACAACATGATTTACCAGTTGTCACTAATTGCCCGTCCGAAAAATTTAACTTTTACACTTGTTTTGATGGATCGTAATGTCAGACGGACGGATGAACGGATGGACGGAAAGACGGACGTACTTAGGGAGTACGCCCCCTGACCCGAAATCCTAACCCGTTCCGAACCTGACCCGAAATCTTATAATATTTGTTCCGAACGTAACCCTCTTCCTAACCAAGGGCCTACTCCCTAAGTCCGTCCGTCCGTCCGTCCATCCGTCCGTCTGACTTATAGATCCAATATAGATCCATCAAAACAAGTGTAAAAGTTTAATTTTTCGGACGATTAAAAACACATCGGGAGTAGGGGGCCTACTCCCTAAGTCCGTCCGTGCGCTCGTCCGTCCGTCTGACATAACGATCCATCAAAACAAGTGTAAAAATTAAATTTTTCGGACGGGCAAAAACACATCGGGAGTAGGGACAACTGCCGTATCGTGTTGTCATTCATACTTCGTTCGGGACCCGAACCTATCATCTGTCCGTAGGTGATACGGAGTAGGAAACGCCCGTAACGAAGGCCGAAACTGCGGACTTCGTGCTTAGGGAGTAGACCCCTAGGGACAGCTGTCAAATCATGTTGTCATTCATACTTCGTTCGGGCCCCGAACCCGAACCAATCATCTGTCCGTAGGTAGGTAATACGGAGTAGGACACGCCCGTAACGAAGCCTGAACCTACGAGATTCGTGCTTAGGGAGTAGACCCCTGACCCGACGACGTACGGGGAGTGATATGTAGGTTCGCCGAAAGTTTGAAGCATTCCCGTTTGAGCACCTATTTTCTGAGCACCGATTTTTAGAGCACCCAAGGTATTGCCCTATGGTACCTATTGCCATTTGAGCACCTACCGTCCATCTCACCGTGAAAACTTAGGTGAGCGTGGAGTGAGCTGTCAATAGTGTCAATTCCTAGCAAAAACAAACTCACTTCACCAAGTTTTCACGGTGAGATTTTTACAGAATCGACCGGCAGTAGCTTCTAGTGATGGGGTGTATAATAAAACATATCGATACAAACATTCTGAAAGTCAAGACGTTACTACAAACTTTCGGTAGATACTGCGTTATTCGGCGTAGCACTTTTCGAGGTCACGTAGCGGACTCATCTGCCTCCTAAGGTCACTGACCTTGACCTCAAGGACACCAACCATGCAGTAACGAATAACATAATGACGAAAGCACGCAGCAACGAATATCATTACAACGAAAGCATTTGATAACGAATCACGGAACAACCAATGCACGTTACAACGAAAAACTTCACACCGAACCACGCGGCCTCGAAACAATGTAGGTAACAACGATCGTAGCAACGACAGCAAAACAATAATTTAAAACAAATAATTGGTACTACTATTATTATGGACATAATAGCTGTTAAGAAGCCCTATACAAAATCTTATAATTTGAAGTACCTACTTACTAAAGTTTTGCTAAAATAAGATAATATGCTAACGTAATAACGTTCTTATTGATCTACTAGCTACGTATAATCAACAAAAATGGAATGGAATTTTAGCACGTCAACATAATGGACTTGCTTACTCTGCTGCCGCTAAGCAAGCTCCGAAACTCCCAATAAGCTTTAGCGGCAACCTATGCCCAGGAAGAGTGTCCAAGGGCTACCCGAACCGAGTCCGCTACGTGACCTCGAAAAATGATACGCCGAATAACGCAGCGCCGAAAGTTTGCAGTAACGTATAACACAATGGCCAAAGCACGCAGCAATGAATATCATTACAACGAAAATGAACAGGCTTCAGGATGTTTTCCTTGGTCCTTCCTTACCTCCCTCTTTTAAATTCGCCGCTAAATGCACTCGACCTCCGTCGTGCTACAAAGACAACGCATCGCCCGCCATCGGGCGGCGTCGAACCAAAAACACGAGTTCGAACTCAACGTTGCGCCGGCCGGCAGCAAAAATCACGCGCGCATGAAAAACCATTAAAATATGGTGAAATACTACTGCTAATGGAACATTTGTGGTGACCTCCGGACTCCCAGCACTCCGTGACGTGAGTACCTGACCTCTTTCAATTTTCATTCTTTAGCCTGTTGCTGAGTAGAAAACTTCAAAAGCGTCCTTGGCTAAACGCGATACTCAATCAGAAAGCATGTGATAACGAATCACGGAACAAGAAAAGCACGTTACAACGATAAAACTACACACCGCACCACGCGGCCTCGAAAAAATGTAACAACGAACGTAGCAACGATAGCAAAACAATCATTTAAAACGAGTCCGCTACGTGACCTCGAAAAGTGCTACGCCGAATAACGCAATGCCGAAAGTTTGTAGTGACGTTATTCATTACTACAAACTTTCGGCATTGCGTTATTCGTCATAATGACAAAAGCACGCAGCAACGAATATCATTACAACGAAAGCATTTGATAACGAATCACGGAACAACGTATGCACGTCACAACGAAAAACTTCACACCGAATTACGCGGCCTCGAAACAACGTAACAACGAACGTAGCAACGACAGCAAAACAATCTTTTAAAACAAAAAATTCGTACCACTAATAATATGGACATAAAAGCTGTTAAGCCCTATACAGATCTCATAATTTGGAGTAGTTACTAGAGTTTTGCTAAAATAAGATTATGCTAACGTAATAAAGTTCTTATTGGTCTACTAGTAGGTGTAATGAACAAAAATGGAATGGAATATCAGCACGTCAACATTATGGACGTGTTTACTTTGCTGCCCCTAAGCAAGCTCCCAATAATCTTCAGCGGCAACCTAAGCCTAGGAAGAGTGCCCAAGGGAACTTCTCCCCTGTACGAACCAGTCCGAAGCACTTTACCACCGGTAACACGACAGGCCGATAAAGATGGCTTCATCAAAGTGGAGAAAAAACGAAAGAAGAAGCCAGCTTCTCGCAGCATTGACTGGACCGGACATGATGCTGCGTCCTGCCATTCGATCGAATCAGCGGTACGTGTCCCGACTACATCACTCCACGAAGGTTAAGGAGATTGTGGAATACATCCGAATGAAGATCAAGTTCACCTTGAGAGTTGAGAAGTTGGGAGTCGCGCCATAAGTTTAACTTCAAGTGTTTTGTGTTTCGGGTTCCGACTCATTATCTAGAAATCTTAATGAAGGAGAGATCTTAGAGATCTTCATTGTTATGGTGTGCATAATAAAGTGATATTCTATCTGTCTATCTTCATGGGCACTCTTCCTAGGCTTAGGTTGCCGCTGAAGCTTATTGGGAGCTTGCTTAACGGCAGCAGAGTAAGCACGTCCATGTGTTGACGTGCTGATATTCTATTCCATTTTTTTTTATTATACTTACCAGTAGATCAATAAGTTTTTTCATATACCTACTAGTAGATCAATAAGAACAAGATTACGTTAGCATAACTATCATAGTTTAAGCAAAATTTAAGTAACTACTCCAAATTATGAGATCTGTATAGGGCTTAACAGCTTTTGTCCATATGTAGTTGTATCAATTTTTTGTTTGAAAAGATTTTTTTGCTGTCGTTGCTACATTCGTTATTACGTTATTTCGAGGCCGCGTAATTCGGTGTGAAGTTTTTCGTTGTAACGTGCATTCGTTTTTCCGTGATTCGTTATCGTATGCTTTCGTTGTAATGATATTCGTTACTGCGTGCTTTCGTCATTGTATTATGCGTTACTACAAACTTTCGGTAGGTACTGCGTTATTCGGCGTAGCACTTTTCGTAGCGTTCTTCACGTAGCGGACTCCTATTTGAGTCCGCTACGTGACCTCGAAAAGTGCTACGCCGAATAACGCAGTGCCGAAAGTTTGTACTAATAAATAACATAATGACGAAAGCACGCAGCACCGAATATCATTACAACGAATGCACGTTACAACGAAAAATTTCACACCGAATTACGCGGCCTCGAAACAACGTAACAACGAACGTAGCAACGACAGCAAGACAATCTTTTAAAACAAAAAAATCGTACCACTAATAATCCTACATACATAGACTTATAAAAAAAGATTTTTTATAAGTTTTTATAAGTCTATGCCTACATATCACTCCCGTAAAGCATACGAGTGCATATTTTATTATAGGTGTCGATAGGAGGTACCTACTGATAAAGACACAGAGTACCTATCGATATTATTATAAGTACCTACTGAATAAAAATACCGGTATCAATATCGATGAAGAGATACACAAATACCGGTATTTATATCGATACCAAAATTATATCGGTATACAGTCCCTGCTTTCGGCGCTGCGTAAACCCCCGTTCGCACGAGCGTAATAAAATCGCGGCGGGATTTTATCGCGCACTGGATTTTCAACTCTCTGCTTAGGGCCGGGAGTTGAAAATCCAACAGCCTGTTTTTCGTCGCGCTGGGATGCACTCTGTTTTTGTTAGGTTTATTCTCAACGCTTGGCTCAACAACGAGAGTTGAAAATCCAGTGCGCGTAGCATTTTTCGAGGTCACGTAGCGGACTCGTTTATATCGATACCAAAATTATATCGGTATACAGTCCCTGCTGACTGCACATCATTATTCCCCACGCATTCTTCCCCCGCTTCGTCGCTCTGTCGTGCAATTTGTTAAGGAGTATGCACACACACACATGGCAGTTCCAGGATGTGTGAACTGCCATACTAGGAAAATTGATTTTCTGTACGGGTACAGAAATCCAATTTTCCTAGTATGGTTTCCCCTGTTTAAACTACCGTCAGAAAGTATTTATTAAACACAAATAACACTCTAGCTACTTTTACGAGCCTACTAATTCAAGAAAATAATATCCTACTACATAAAATTAGATAGCAATCACATATAAAATATGCAAAATATTGCTCTGTTCATGCTCATGTTTATTATACTACCTACTTATTTAAAATTACTAATATGAATTAGTTCTGAGTTAGTCTTAGTTAGTATATTGAAATAATTTTATGTAGTAGCATACTTGAATAAGTAGGCTCGTAAAAGTAGCTAGAGTGTTATTTGTGTTTAATAAATACTTTCTGACGGTAGGTAGTTTAAAATTTCATATTTGAGGTTTTTCATAAATGTCAATCTCACAAATGCTTTTTTTATTTCGAGGAAATACAAATTTTCGTCGCATCTAACGCAAGATAATTCTTGTAAAAATGAATGTACACGAATTTTGTTTACCTATGTTGATTGTTATCTTTTGGTCCAATGAGGGATTTTCTTTTTAAACTCTTCCCTAGTCGCTGGATAGATGGCGCTGAACTTGGTAAGTTACCGCAAGGAACGTAACCTAACATAACCTACGTCGGAAAAGCGTGTTATCGAAACTGCAATCATCGTAGTAAAGAACATTTGCAACAACGAACGTCGCGATAGTAAACTTTCGCAGTAACGTACATCGCGGTAATGAACTTTCGCAGTAACGTACATCGCGGTAATGAACTTCGCAACTATGATGTACACCCCAATTTAACAGTAGCCGGCAGAGAGAAAACTATTACGTTTTTATGTGTTACTTATGTAGATTAAGTAGCTGTGTGCGATATACTTAGATAGTTGCTTACAATTTTTGTTAATTTATTGTCATGTCCAACAATATAATACATATTTCCACTATCATCAGTATCAGTATTCTTCCTACATGACCTACGTCGCAATAGCGTGTTATCGAAACTGCAATCATCGCAGTAAAGAACTTTCGCAACAACAAACGTCGCGATAGTAAACTTTCACAGTAACGTATATCGCGGTAGTGAACTTTCGCAGTAACGTACATCGCGGCAATGAACTTTCGCAGTAACGTACATCGCGGTAATGAACTTCGCAACTATGATGTACACCCGGTGTATATCATAGTTGCGAAGTTCATTAACGCGATGTACGTTAGGTACTGCGAAAGTTCATTGCCGCGATGTACGTTACTGCGAAAGTTTAATATCGCGAAGTTCGTTGTTGCGAAAGTTCATTGCCGCGATGTACGTTACTGCGAAAGTTTAATATCGCGAAGTTCGTTGTTGCGAAAGTTCTCTAATGCAATGATTGCAGTTTCGATAACACGCTATTGCAACGTAGGTCATCTAGGAAGGTTGCTGATACTGATGATAGTGGAGATATGTATTATATTGTTGGACATAATAATAAATGAACAAAAATTGTAAGCAAATTTTATTATAATTGGGCCAAAAGATAACAATAATAAAATAAACATAAACAAAATTCATGTACCTATTTAAGTAGACTTGTAATTGCAACAAAAAAAATTATCAAAAACAAAACTCATGTACTCCGCACATAGTAACATAGTAGGTACCTAGTAATTTTATATTATGGAAAATAAATAAGTAAGTAAGTAATATTATAAACATGAGCATGAACAGATCAATATTTTGCATTCATGTGATTGCTATCATTTTAACAGTAGCCGGCAGAGAGAAAACTATTACGTTTTTAGGTGTTATTTATGTAGATTAAGTACCTAGTGTGCGATATACCTACTTAGATAGTTGCTTACAATTTTTGTTCATTTATTGTCATGTCCAACAATATAATACATATTTCCACTATCACCAGTATCAGCACCCTCCTACATGACCTACGTTGCAATAGCGTGTTATCGAAACTGCAATCATCGCAATAGAGAACTTTCGCAACAACGAACTTCGCGATATTAAACTTTCGCAGTAACGTACATCGCGGCAATGAATTTTCGCAACAACGAACTTCGCGATATTAAACTTTCGCAGTAACGTACATCGCGGCAATGAACTTTCGCAGTAACGTACATCGCGTTAATGAACTTCGCAACTATGATATACACCCGTTTTGTTACTGTAGGCCCCGCCCAGTGCGGCAGAACTAACGGAAACGCACCGCAGTGCGCACTCGCCCTAAGACTAGTGGACCCCGCACATGTGCCGAATAAACAGCGCGGTACCGGAATATTGTAAAAAAAAAAACAAATTGCACGAAATGCTTCAAAGTTCTACGGGCTGGTAACACTAAAATAATAAAAGCCTGATCAGCGTACACAAATAAACCAAACCACATTGCGATAAGGTCTATTTTGATTTGTAAAGTCTGCTTTGAAGATAGAAGTATTCCTCTCTCTTTCTACGCCGTGGTAAGACTTTTGGAACAACTTTATTGCTACCTTTGCCATGCCTTTACCAAATTTATTTATTTTTATTTTCCAGTACATATAATTGAAAAACGCACTTTTTTTTGTTTGGTAAACTGTTTTAATAAATATGTATGTCGCAAAAACGTCATTCGAAGTCACGTATCACCCTTTAGGTATCGAGTGGAGATTGTTTTCTCAAAGATTTTAATCGATTAAAATCTTTGACTTTAAGTAGGTACCTAATCGTTTCCGATTTAAATCTTAGTTGCTTTGTTACGTACCAAGGCTATATTATTAGATTTTTTTTTATTCTTCTGATGACTTAGTACCTATAAGTACCTACCTACCTAAATCAAAGTAGGTAGGTACTTACTTAGCTACTCAGCCTAATTAGGTACGTACGTGACACGGCAGGTAAGCTATGGTGGTAAGAAGGTGCCTACTTTCTTAGGCAGCTAAGTACTTACTACTTACCTACCTACTTACTTAAATTTAAAAAAAAAAATCAAAAAGATTGTGGATTCGAGATCGTATTGCGGAAACTTTCTACCTATTAACATTGATTTTTATAATGCTATATATACCTACCTAATTATTATCTCTGATATCTGCCTATTAAGCAACGGTAATTTCTAGTTTTGATCTAGGTATAATTTGATTTTTAATTAGACACTGTTTTTTTATTAAAACTGTTAGTAATATGTCCATATGTATTCTAATAACTTATTCATTTGAAGATAAGGTTTTTCTGTTTTTATTTATAATCTTAAACAATGTATATCTCTTTTTTACACAGTTGGTTAACATACGACATCACGTCGTCTGGCTACAACACCAAAACGTACTGTTCCGTCTACCAGAATTAGTGTATATCGAAATATGCCCAATTATATCAAATAATTGTATATCCACAAATGTGCAAACTAAAACACTATTGTTTTTGGTATACCAAATTAGGTAATTATAAATGTATTCTTCTTATTTGTCTGAAATACATTTCGTGCAATTCTTCGTGCAATTCGGCCCGTTGTGACGACACAGTATACGTCAATTTTGCGTCATCACATCGTGAACTACGCTCAAACGGGGAGGACGTGGGATGAAAGTGTGTGCAGTGCTTCATTAGAAACATTATTATTTTGTTCAAATGTTTCTAATATCGGAATTATAAAGTACAAAGTTTAGGATAGGTAAATATTGATCGGTTATGTTACGTTGTTATTCAGTGAATGATCTTTGTGTCCCAACGATATTTATATTTGCTTCTTATTGTTTCAGGTTCCTTTCGGGGTCGCCGCCATCATGGCGTCGGACGAACAATTTTCACTATGTTGGAACAATTTCCACGCAAACATGTCAGCAGGCTTTCACGGCCTGCTGTCGCGTGGAGATCTAGTAGATGTTACGCTGGCTGCAGAAGGCAGATTATTACAAGCACACAAATTAGTCTTATCAGTATGTTCTCCTTATTTTCAAGAGATGTTCAAATTGAACCCCACTCAACATCCCATAGGTAAGACATAATCTTATGGAATTTGTACATACCTACTTATTATTTAATAATTTCAGTGAACTAATTAGTGGTTTTCTTTGTTTCAGTATTTTTAAAAGATGTTAGTCATTCAGCGTTAAGAGACTTATTACAGTTTATGTACCAAGGTGAAGTTAATGTTAAGCAAGAAGAATTAGCATCGTTTATAAGTACCGCGGAACAGCTTCAAGTGAAAGGTCTAACCGGAAATCAAAATGAAGAAAGTTCCACGCCATCCAAACCAAAGCCGACCTCCAGGCCAGGCCCGAGGTCGTCACAACAAAGGCAATCATCCGTTATGACTAAGTTAGAGACTGATTTAGATTCTAAGCCCTCCTCCACTCCAGTAGCGGTTAAGCGACCAAATAGGCCATCAATAGCGTCAAATAATTCGTCGTCTTCACAAAGTGGACCTGCGAAACGAAAATGTGTGGACCCATTAGAAGCCGGACCGTCAGGATCGGCGAAAGAAGAATTTGTGACGATACCTGATGAGGACGAAAACAACGCCGTGGCACCCAAAATGGAACCTGAATTCGTAAACGAAAGTATGTGGGACGACGACGATGATGGCGCTAACAATGAGGAAACCAACTTCGGCGAAGATGACTCTAATATGGAAATGACTGGTAAATATTTCTCTTTTCAAAATTAATTATTCACTCTTGTCAGTGCTATGTTAATTGTGTTTTCTTTACAGGCTTTGATGGCTCAACGACTGGTGATGGCAATATAACTGGAGGCGGTGAAGGTGGAGCAGTTGGAGATGCACAAGGTAGGTTTGCAACTTCCTTTTGTAAAGACAGTTCGTCCAAGTCCTATTCTTGGACAAGCTGTCTCGTAAATACGGCTTATGTGATCACATTCTAAGTAAATGCAATGATTACATAAGTCCTTAGTCGTAGAATGAAATTTGTAAGTTAGTTGTAAGTAGTTTAGATTAGTACTTTGTAATTGAGATGTGTTACAGGTAATAAGGTCGGTTAAAGGTTTTGAGGTTGGTTTAAG
This sequence comes from Cosmia trapezina, assembly GCA_905163495.3. Classification (NCBI taxonomy): domain Eukaryota; kingdom Metazoa; phylum Arthropoda; class Insecta; order Lepidoptera; family Noctuidae; genus Cosmia; species Cosmia trapezina. The sequence continues at coordinate 21,563,455 of LR991029.1, forward strand.
GTTTGGTAACTGTTCAAAATAATAGGTACGGTACAAAGGTAAATTGGTAATAACGGTGCATCAAAGGTAAAGATGATTGGTAATGGTACACCAAAGGACCTGGAACCCTGGACCCTGGTACCTGGAAGGTATAGGTAAAAGTTTAATAAGGTAATTGGTAAATGGTACCTCGAAGGTATAGGTAAAGGTTTAATAAGGTAATATGGTACCTCAAAGGTATAGGTAAAAGTTTAATAAGGTAATTGGTAAACATGGTATAAGGTAAGGAATGGTAGGTAAATGGTTATTGGTTTGGCCAGGTTTAAATTTCGCATCAAGGTCTGTGACAAACTATATTATGGCATATTACTATACACTGTCTTGTCTACGTTACAGATCCTTCGATTCATAGATCTAGTACTAAGGTGGGTTCCTACATCGGTACGTAACCATTGTGCGTCATAGTATGCGACGTACAGTGTGTCGTCCCTGGTCCTCCTGTATGTGTGATGGTATGCTACGTACGTGCAGGAAGGAGGAGGTGGTTGTGACGGTATGCTACCGGCAGGTTTACGTTAATATATCACAGAACATAAAACCTCTTTTATCTGTTCTGTGAGTGGAACGTACAATTATTATGCCGCGGCCACATTAACGGGATGTGCCGTTGATTATCGCGTTGAGGTTCCGTTAGCCGTAGGTGTAGCCACCACTTACCGCGACAATTTGACCGAAGTGTGGCTGGCACTAGCATGGACAATGTGTTTCTATCTAGCTGGGCCCCGCGAGTTAGGCTCATAAAACTAGTAGCAATGCTTTGTTTGTTCAATGTACCTCATAAAGTTACTATGTCCGTAAGGATTGAGTCGCCAAATTTCGTATCTTAATGAAATATAATACTTATTTAGATGTCCGTAAGGATTGAGTCGCCAAATTTCGTATCTTAATGAAATTTAATACTTATTTAGTAGTAAGTTTAAAAATTTTGTAGGTTCGATCCTCGATTTTGTAGGTATAATACTTCAAAAGATATATGAACATAAAGGTGGCACCTCAATCTAAATATTTGGATTGAGTCGCCACGTCAGAACTAGGTACATGATGGATGAATGTTTATCATTATTTGGTATGATTTAGTAGTAGTTGTGTATAGTACCTACTAAAAATCTGAGTCCTGTACTGTTGATATTGAAGAATATACAATACTTTTAATGTGGCTCCTCAATCCATCAATCAATCAATCATAAGAACGTGAATTTCCATGAAAGTAATTAGTCAATTTATATTCCACTCCAAAGAACATTTAGTAGTAAGTGTGTTCGAATTTGTAGTATATAGAGAAAGTAGTAAAACTGAGTGAATTTGGTAAATAAACGCATTTTATTTGGCTCCTCAGTCCTGACGTTCTGCAAATAAATAATTGATTGTATCTACCTGAGATCACAACGGAATCAATAACCAGAGACACTAACATTTAGTATAAATGTCTACAAAATACTTATGTACAAATCAACATTGTATATATTCGGTATCTGAAAAAAAAATACTTTTCGATATTCATTAAGAATTCGCTATTGAGGGTGACCATGTTGTTTGTGTACCTGGGACAAACGGTCAAACTAGGTAAGTCCAGCTTCGTTAAGTTAGGGAAGGTACGGAAGATCTTCTTGTCCAAAATATCGCAGTGTCTCGAAACAAAAGTCTTTGACCAGTGTGTGTTGCCAGTTATGATTTACGGCACTAAGACGTAGCGTTTTACAATGGGCCTCATAAGAAAGCTCAAGGTCACCCAAAAGCCAAAGAAGAGGGTTATGCTCGGTGTTTTTCTGCGAGATCGAGTTAAGAATGAGGTCCCTTTTGGGGGGAGCAGTGGACGTCTTTCGGCTGAAATGATGATGATGATGATGTTAAATGAAACCAGGATGACTAGTTTTTGAAATTTATTTTTTTAATAAAATCCCTACTTATTTCTAACAGAATTGTATTATTCACTTCGTAAAGGAGAAAAATAATAAAGTGTTCTTCCTATACGTTCTAAATAATTGCCACTTAAATACTAACTTACCTAATAAATAAACACATTAATACTAATTGTAAAAAAACTATTGAAACTGCCCATTGATACCTCTGATGTTATGGTAAGCGTTTATAACTACGATTTTGTATCGAAGCGCTTTTGTGTTTTAAAACAAATCACAATTGAAATCAAGATGTGCCAACAAAGATAATTATGCAAATTACATATAATAACAATGTTACAAAACCGGTCAAGAGCGAGTCGGACTCGCGCACCGAGGGTTCCGTTCCGATTTCTGAAAAAGTGTGCTATTTAGAGACATCGTTTTATTTTTCCTGTAATCTTTACATAAACTTCTATCATACAGAATATTTGCAGATTTTTCGCTTTGCAAACTTCGGAGATAAGGGGGGGAACGGTATTTTTTTTTACATTTTTCATCAAAAGTCGAAAACTATGCGGCCTATAAAAAAGAAAAAAAATGTTTGAGAATGTGCAAATAGCGTTCTTTCATATCATACCCCATATGCCATAGTAAACCCACTTTGAATTTTTAAGACCCCCTTTCAATCAATGTTGCAAAAAAAGTATAAATATTTATATTTCTTTCTTATTTGCAAAATAGTTGGGTAAACATCATCTAAAACTGTTCCATATTTCAAGTTGATAGTATTAGTAGTTCTTGAGATATCCAGCTGTGACAGACAGACAGACAGACAGACTGAGTCACACCATAAGAGTTCCTTTTTTACCATTTTGGTACGGAACCCTAAAAAGGAACTATCCCTATACTATATGTTTTAAAAAACAGCACATAATAAGTGGTAGGTCCACTAATCGAATCGCAACCCGCGAAATACAATAATTGAGTAGTCCCGATGCCCATCTGTGGTCTCCTTAGAGCAAATGCGCGAGTTAGAGTCAGCTCACACCGAGACGCGACGCGACGCGATGCTGCGCGCACATTTTAAAAGAGCGACTCAAAATATAACTTTATTTTCTACACGAAAATATACACATTTCATTGTGAGAATTTAGAATACGTTGCACCATGCAGCGCTGCGCCTCGTGATGCCTCGCAGCGTATAGCGATGCATCGCGACGCAGCGGTGCTTCGCCGGTACGCGCGTTGTGCAAGAGCGGTGCTGCACCTCACGAAGCCGCGCGACTACTCTACTACAGTCTCTACTATTTCCGTCCAGACTTCGTGTAGAATTGATGCAGTTTGGTCGAGTGCTCGAGTGAAATTATAATGATAGACTGGGATCTTGTTATAATCGGACTTCTTGCAGAAGAGGAAGAGGAAGAAGAATACAAAAATAAAATTAAAAAGACGCAGGGCGGGGCGGGAGAGCACGTGGCGAATGTAGACACGTTCCGCTGCGCCGCGCGGCGTCGGCTTGAAATGGCGGCTGCGAAAATTTTTGCAGCCGTCATCTTGGATATCCATTTTGACCTCATGAACGTTTTAGGTGTTTTTTTTACCTCTAGTGTTTTACACCCTTAAAAAATTTCACAAGTTCCATGATGAAACTATGATGATAATGAAGTTTGCTGTGTTGACTGTACAATATAATCCAAAAAAAATAGGCTTGGTAGTGTCGTTAATTGGAAACGATACTACTGGTAGTGCGGCTGGTAGTGTCGTTGCCAATAAACGAAAATTCTTAAGGATCTCTTCATCAGATTCTGACTTGGTGACAATGGGACCACCTCGAGAGCATAACCTTTCAAACAAAAAAATAATTGTGCAAGTCCGACTATACAGGCTGACTTTGAAAACATGCGACAAAATAGATTTTGTTTCTATAAGCCACGAGACGTAAATTTTCTTTTTAAATCACGTAAGTATTCATGGTCACCCCACAAAAAAATTTCATAAGAAATTAAAGAATAGCTAATAACTTCGTAAATATGTACTTTTTTTTGTATTTTTTTATACGTGCATTTAGTAGAAATTTATACAAAATATTGGCGTTTTTTGTTCCAAATTTCGTCACATGATTATGTAGATTAGAGGCAAATCTATTTACCGAAGCATCTGAATTGAGGAGCCACATTAAATATGCTATATCTCCCATTTCTTTCTTTTGTGATTGCCGACTCTTATCCTACAAATCTAATATTTTTACTACTAAATGATGTTGAAATTGCACATTAATTGAACTACTGCTTCTTTGAAAAATGACCAGTCGTATGTGTATGGTCTGAGGAGCCACACATAATGTATTGTAACTTTTTTAATTTTAACACTACCGAGCTCAGATTTTGTCTACTAAATACTCTCAAATACTACTAAATCATACCAAATTATGATAAACATTCATCCATGATGTTCTTAGTTCTGACGTGGCGACTCAATTCAAACATTTAGATTGAGTTGCCACCTATAAGTTCATATATCTTTTGAAGTATTATACCTACAAAATCGAGGATCGAACCTACAAAATTTTTAAACTTACTACTAAATAAGTATTAAATTTCATTAAGATACGAAATTTGGCGACTCAATCCTTACGGACATTTATTTAGTAGTAAGTTTAAAAATGTTGTAGGTTCGATCCTCGATTTTGTAGGTATAATACTTCAAAAGATAATTATATGAAAATAAAGGTGGCAGCTCAATCTAAATGTTTGGATTGAGTCGCCACGTCAGAACTAAGAACATCATGGATGAATGTTTATCATAATTTGGTATGATTTAGTAGCATTTGAGAGAATTTAGTAGACCAAATCTGAGCTCGGTAGTGTTAAAATTAAAAAAAGTTACAATACAATAGGTGTGGCTCCTCAGACCATACACATACGACTGGTAATTTTTCAAAGAAGCAGTAGTTCAATTAGTTCGCAATTTCAACATTATTTAGTAGGAAGTATATTAGATTTGTAGGATAAGAGTCGGCAATCAAAAATGAGTGAAATGGGAGGAGATATAGCACATTTAATGTGGCTCCTCAATTCAGATGCTTCGGTAAATAGATTTGCCTCTAATCTACATAATCTTGTCACGAAATTTGGAACAAAAAACGCCAATATTTTGTATAAATTTCTACTAAATGTACGTAAAAAAAATACAAAAAAAGTACATATTTACGAAGTTATTAGCTATTCTTTAATTTCTTATGAAATTTTTTTGTAGGGTGACCATGAATACATGAAAATGTTCGTTTCGTGGCTTATAGAAACAAAATCTATTTTGTCGCATGTTTTCAAAGTCAGCCTATGTCAGTCAGGATTTGCACAATTATTTTTTTGTTTGAAAGGTTATGCTCTCGAGGTGTCCCATTGTCACCAAGTCAGAATCTGATGAGGAGATCCCATGGAAATCGAGGGAATCCCTCAAATTTTCTTTTATTGGCAACGACACTACCAGCCGCACTACCAGTAGTGTCGTTTCCAATTAACGACACTACCAAGCCTATTTTTTTTGGATTATATTGTACAGTCAGCACAGCAAACTTCATTATCATCATAGTTCCATCATGGGACTTGTGAAATTTTTTAAGGGTGTAAAACAGTAGAGGTAAAAAAAAACACCTAAAACGATAATGACGTCAAAATGGAAATCCAAGATGGCTGCTGCGAAAATTTCCTTTTCTTTCGCCATGGGTGTCGTTTCCATGATTTTAGAGGATACTGAAAACGAAACTGAGATCAAAATGAAAATCCAAGATGGCGGCTGCTAAAATTTCCAAATTTTTCGTCATGGGTGTCGTTTCCATGCTTTTTGAGGTCGCTGAAAACGATACTGAGGTCAAAATGAAAATCCAAGATGACGGCTGCTAAAATTTCCTAATTTTTCGTCATGGGTGTCGTTTCCATGGTTTTAGAATGTCCGTTTGCCCCGCACGGCCCCCCAGAATTTGCGTTTTGGGTGTGCACCAATGCAATGTACTCGCCTCTAGGAGTTTATGTACCGGTTTCTTTTTCAATGTACCTCTGTACTTTTGAAGAAATATGCAAAAAAAGGGGGTCGTGCCGGCCAAACGTTTTCAGCTCGGCCCCCGTGTAACTTGAAAAATATATAGCGTATTAAAAAGTTTCTTAAACTCAAGGAATGTACTCTATTAACACGTTAAATGTGCCGCAACAGACATTGTGAATTCGTAATAATAAATAATTTATAGATGTGGATAGGGGGTCGTGCTGGAAAAAAAAACCTCCTCACACTAAATGCCTCCAAGTCCAACTACATATGTTTCACTAAGTATGCAAATACTCAGCCTCCGCTCGACTTCCAAATTAAGATCCACTGCTGTGCCAACCCTGCAATTCCTGATTGCTCTTGTGCAAAGATTGACAGGTTACAATATACCAAATACCTGGGTATCATGATAGATCAGCGTCTGTCCTGGCATATGCATACTGAACTAATCATGAAAAGAGTTAGGAAATAAATATGGACTTTCAAATCATTGCGTCACGTTGCCTCAAAGAATCTTCTGGTTACGATTGAGCCAGTCTGCAATCTTAGACAGGCCAATTTCGGCTGATCTTTTAACTTTTGCCCATGTCTTACCAGCAAAGACTATGGCGGTATCATCCGCATATGAGAAAATGCAACGCTCGTCAATAATTAGATTGCAAAGACTGTTAATATATATGAGAAACAACGTCGGACCAAGGACACTCCCCTGCCCAACGCCATATGACGTTGTTTCTTCTGAGCTTACTAACTCCCCTATTTTTACTGTTTGTTTGCGATTAGTCAGGTAAGATTTGAATAGTTCGAGAGGAGGCCCCCTTATTCCGATGCTTTCGAGCCTGTGCAGAAGTATGGGGACAGATACTGTGTCGAAGGCCTTTTTGAGGTCAAGGAAAACTGCTAGACATTTTAAAAAAATCAACAATATCATAATCTCTATTAACGATAACTGTACATAGTAGGTCGCTAAACGAACAAATTAATAAGTGTCGCTAAAGCCTAGGCCGCACACATCGCTTTAAATGTTTTAAAATTAAATTTAAAAAAAAACAAATGGGTACTTAAAATACAAAAGACTTTATAGTAAAAAAAAATACATAATGTATGATAAAAAACACAATTCGTGCCTAAGATTTGAACCTCCAATATTAGGGCGAGCGCGGATTGCGGTGCGTTTTTCTACCGCATAATCTGTGAAGCAGGAATGTCTTTGAAGTGCGCGCACTGCGGTCATGCGTTTTGTTACTGTAGGCCCCGCCCAGTGCGGCAGAACTAACGAAAACGCACCGCAGTGGGCGCTCGCCCTTATGCACGGCGAGCGGTCTTGAAACCTCTGATCTATTTAGACGTTGAATAACTCTTCGTAAGTGTCAACCCTGTCGTAAATGTCAAATATTAGAAGTATTAACGTTTTATTGAATAAGACAATAATAAAAACAGATTTAGTTAAAAATAAATACTAGCATAAACTTATTTATTCACAAAAACAATACATTAATTTATAATAAAATGTTTTTGAAAATACAAAAACCAACTTCGGCCTATCACGGATTTGAACCCACATATGTCTTTTGAGGGGTACCCAATTGATGCAGCCCACTCTACCTAATATATGGAATCATGGTCACCCCATCAGTTATAATGTATGATATTTTAGATTCAATTTATCTTTTAAAGTACTAATACAGCAGAATCGCAATTCATTTGGAATGAATGTACTCCTATACGTAATTCAGGAAGTCGAATTTTGTAAACAAATATGTCATATTTAAAAAGATATAAGCAACTATAGAGGGCCGTGCTGAATAAACTAAAATTGGTTTATTTTTCAAATTTAGCAAGTTGTATGAGAAACCAAAGCGGTACATATGTTACTTGCCGCACATCAATTATTTTCTAATAGTTTTTGGATAAGGGTGTTTTGTCTTTTTTAGATATTTTCTTATAATTGTTTTTTCCAGCACGACCCCCTATCCACATCTATAAATTATTTATTATTACGAATTCACAATGTCTGTTGCGGCACATTTAATGTGTTAATAGAGTACATTCCTTGAGTTTAAGAAACTTTTTAATACGCTATATATTTTTCAAGTTACACGGGGGCCGAGCTGAAAACGTTTGGCCGGCACGACCCCCTTTTTTTGCATATTTCTTCAAAAGTACAGAGGTACATTGAAAAAGAAACCGGTACATAAACTCCTAGAGGCGAGTACATTGCATTGGTGCACACCCAAAACGCAAATTCTGGGGGGCCGTGCGGGGCAAACGGACATTCTAAAACCATGGAAACGACACCCATGACGAAAAATTAGGAAATTTTAGCAGCCGTCATCTTGGATTTTCATTTTGACCTCAGTATCGTTTTCAGCGACCTCAAAAAGCATGGAAACGACACCCATGACGAAAAATTTGGAAATTTTAGCAGCCGCCATCTTGGATTTTCATTTTGATCTCAGTTTCGTTTTCAGTATCCTCTAAAATCATGGAAACGACACCCATGGCGAAAGAAAAGGAAATTTTCGCAGCAGCCATCTTGGATTTCCATTTTGACGTCATTATCGTTTTAGGTGTTTTTTTTTACCTCTACTGTTTTACACCCTTAAAAAATTTCACAAGTCCCATGATGGAACTATGATGATAATGAAGTTTGCTGTGCTGACTGTACAATATAATCCAAAAAAAATAGGCTTGGTAGTGTCGTTAATTGGAAACGACACTACTGGTAGTGCGGCTGGTAGTGTCGTTGCCAATAAAAGAAAATTTGAGGGATTCCCTCGATTTCCATGGGATCTCCTCATCAGATTCTGACTTGGTGACAATGGGACACCTCGAGAGCATAACCTTTCAAACAAAAAAATAATTGTGCAAATCCTGACTGACATAGGCTGACTTTGAAAACATGCGACAAAATAGATTTTGTTTCTATAAGCCACGAAACGAACATTTTCATGTATTCATGGTCACCCTACAAAAAAATTTCATAAGAAATTAAAGAATAGCTAATAACTTCGTAAATATGTACTTTTTTTGTATTTTTTTTACGTACATTTAGTAGAAATTTATACAAAATATTGGCGTTTTTTGTTCCAAATTTCGTGACAAGATTATGTAGATTAGAGGCAAATCTATTTACCGAAGCATCTGAATTGAGGAGCCACATTAAATGTGCTATATCTCCTCCCATTTCACTCATTTTTGATTGCCGACTCTTATCCTACAAATCTAATATACTTCCTACTAAATAATGTTGAAATTGCGAACTAATTGAACTACTGCTTCTTTGAAAAATTACCAGTCGTATGTGTATGGTCTGAGGAGCCACACCTATTGTATTGTAACTTTTTTTAATTTTAACACTACCGAGCTCAGATTTGGTCTACTAAATTCTCTCAAATGCTACTAAATCATACCAAATTATGATAAACATTCATCCATGATGTTCTTAGTTCTGACGTGGCGACTCAATCCAAACATTTAGATTGAGCTGCCACCTTTATTTTCATATAATTATCTTTTGAAGTATTATACCTACAAAATCGAGGATCGAACCTACAACATTTTTAAACTTACTACTAAATGAATGTCCGTAAGGATTGAGTCGCCAAATTTCGTATCTTAATGAAATTTAATACTTATTTAGTAGTAAGTTTAAAAATTTTGTAGGTTCGATCCTCGATTTTGTAGGTATAATACTTCAAAAGATATATGAACTTATAGGTGGCAACTCAATCTAAATGTTTGAATTGAGTCGCCACGTCAGAACTAAGAACATCATGGATGAATGTTTATCATAATTTGGTATGATTTAGTAGTATTTGAGAGTATTTAGTAGACAAAATCTGAGCTCGGTAGTGTTAAAATTAAAAAAGTTACAATACATTATGTGTGGCTCCTCAGACCATACACATACGACTGGTCATTTTTCAAAGAAGCAGTAGTTCAATTAATGTGCAATTTCAACATCATTTAGTAGTAAAAATATTAGATTTGTAGGATAAGAGTCGGCAATCACAAAAGAAAGAAATGGGAGATATAGCATATTTAATGTGGCTCCTCAATTCAGATGCTTCGGTAAATAGATTTGCCTCTAATCTACATAATCATGTGACGAAATTTGGAACAAAAAACGCCAATATTTTGTATAAATTTCTACTAAATGCACGTATAAAAAAATACAAAAAAAAGTACATATTTACGAAGTTATTAGCTATTCTTTAATTTCTTATGAAATTTTTTTGTGGGGTGACCATGAATACTTACGTGATTTAAAAAGAAAATTTACGTCTCGTGGCTTATAGAAACAAAATCTATTTTGTCGCATGTTTTCAAAGTCAGCCTGTATAGTCGGACTTGCACAATTATTTTTTTGTTTGAAAGGTTATGCTCTCGAGGTGGTCCCATTGTCACCAAGTCAGAATCTGATGAAGAGATCCTTAAGAATTTTCGTTTATTGGCAACGACACTACCAGCCGCACTACCAGTAGTATCGTTTCCAATTAACGACACTACCAAGCCTATTTTTTTTGGATTATATTGTACAGTCAACACAGCAAACTTCATTATCATCATAGTTTCATCATGGAACTTGTGAAATTTTTTAAGGGTGTAAAACACTAGAGGTAAAAAAAACACCTAAAACGTTCATGAGGTCAAAATGGATATCCAAGATGACGGCTGCAAAAATTTTCGCAGCCGCCATTTCAAGCCGACGCCGCGCGGCGCAGCGGAACGTGTCTACATTCGCCACGTGCTCTCCCGCCCCGCCCTGCGTCTTTTTAATTTTATTTTTGTATTCTTCTTCCTCTTCCTCTTCTGCAAGAAGTCCGATTATAACAAGATCCCAGTCTATCATTATAATTTCACTCGAGCACTCGACCAAACTGCATCAATTCTACACGAAGTCTGGACGGAAATAGTAGAGACTGTAGTAGAGTAGTCGCGCGGCTTCGTGAGGTGCAGCACCGCTCTTGCACAACGCGCGTACCGGCGAAGCACCGCTGCGTCGCGATGCATCGCTATACGCTGCGAGGCATCACGAGGCGCAGCGCTGCATGGTGCAACGTATTCTAAATTCTCACAATGAAATGTGTATATTTTCGTGTAGAAAATAAAGTTATATTTTGAGTCGCTCTTTTAAAATGTGCGCGCAGCATCGCGTCGCGTCGCGTCTCGGTGTGAGCTGACTCTAACTCGCGCATTTGCTCTAAGGAGACCACAGATGGGCATCGGGACTACTCAATTATTGTATTTCGCGGGTTGCGATTCGATTAGTGGACCTACCACTTATTATGTGCTGTTTTTTAAAACATATAGTATAGGGATAGTTCCTTTTTAGGGTTCCGTACCAAAATGGTAAAAAAGGAACTCTTATGGTGTGACTCAGTCTGTCTGTCTGTCTGTCTGTCACAGCTGGATATCTCAAGAACTACTAATACTATCAACTTGAAATATGGAACAGTTTTAGATGATGTTTACCCAACTATTTTGCAAATAAGAAAGAAATATAAATATTTATACTTTTTTTGCAACATTGATTGAAAGGGGGTCTTAAAAATTCAAAGTGGGTTTACTATGGCATATGGGGTATGATATGAAAGAACGCTATTTGCACATTCTCAAACATTTTTTTTCTTTTTTATAGGCCGCATAGTTTTCGACTTTTGATGAAAAATGTAAAAAAAAATACCGTTCCCCCCCTTATCTCCGAAGTTTGCAAAGCGAAAAATCTGCAAATATTCTGTATGATAGAAGTTTATGTAAAGATTACAGGAAAAATAAAACGATGTCTCTAAATAGCACACTTTTTCAGAAATCGGAACGGAACCCTCGGTGCGCGAGTCCGACTCGCTCTTGACCGGTTTTGTAACATTGTTATTATATGTAATTTGCATAATTATCTTTGTTGGCACATCTTGATTTCAATTGTGATTTGTTTTAAAACACAAAAGCGCTTCGATACAAAATCGTAGTTATAAACGCTTACCATAACATCAGAGGTATCAATGGGCAGTTTCAATAGTTTTTTTACAATTAGTATTAATGTGTTTATTTATTAGGTAAGTTAGTATTTAAGTGGCAATTATTTAGAACGTATAGGAAGAACACTTTATTATTTTTCTCCTTTACGAAGTGAATAATACAATTCTGTTAGAAATAAGTAGGGATTTTATTAAAAAAATAAATTTCAAAAACTAGTCATCCTGGTTTCATTTAACATCATCATCATCATCATTTCAGCCGAAAGACGTCCACTGCTCCCCCCAAAAGGGACCTCATTCTTAACTCGATCTCGCAGAAAAACACCGAGCATAACCCTCTTCTTTGGCTTTTGGGTGACCTTGAGCTTTCTTATGAGGCCCATTGTAAAACGCTACGTCTTAGTGCCGTAAATCATAACTGGCAACACACACTGGTCAAAGACTTTTGTTTCGAGACACTGCGATATTTTGGACAAGAAGATCTTCCGTACCTTCCCTAACTTAACGAAGCTGGACTTACCTAGTTTGACCGTTTGTCCCAGGTACACAAACAACATGGTCACCCTCAATAGCGAATTCTTAATGAATATCGAAAAGTATTTTTTTTTCAGATACCGAATATATACAATGTTGATTTGTACATAAGTATTTTGTAGACATTTATACTAAATGTTAGTGTCTCTGGTTATTGATTCCGTTGTGATCTCAGGTAGATACAATCAATTATTTATTTGCAGAACGTCAGGACTGAGGAGCCAAATAAAATGCGTTTATTTACCAAATTCACTCAGTTTTACTACTTTCTCTATATACTACAAATTCGAACACACTTACTACTAAATGTTCTTTGGAGTGGAATATAAATTGACTAATTACTTTCATGGAAATTCACGTTCTTATGATTGATTGATTGATGGATTGAGGAGCCACATTAAAAGTATTGTATATTCTTCAATATCAACAGTACAGGACTCAGATTTTTAGTAGGTACTATACACAACTACTACTAAATCATACCAAATAATGATAAACATTCATCCATCATGTACCTAGTTCTGACGTGGCGACTCAATCCAAATATTTAGATTGAGGTGCCACCTTTATGTTCATATATCTTTTGAAGTATTATACCTACAAAATCGAGGATCGAACCTACAAAATTTTTAAACTTACTACTAAATAAGTATTAAATTTCATTAAGATACGAAATTTGGCGACTCAATCCTTACGGACATCTAAATAAGTATTATATTTCATTAAGATACGAAATTTGGCGACTCAATCCTTACGGACATAGTAACTTTATGAGGTACATTGAACAAACAAAGCATTGCTACTAGTTTTATGAGCCTAACTCGCGGGGCCCAGCTAGATAGAAACACATTGTCCATGCTAGTGCCAGCCACACTTCGGTCAAATTGTCGCGGTAAGTGGTGGCTACACCTACGGCTAACGGAACCTCAACGCGATAATCAACGGCACATCCCGTTAATGTGGCCGCGGCATAATAATTGTACGTTCCACTCACAGAACAGATAAAAGAGGTTTTATGTTCTGTGATATATGACTCTAGTAGCCACTTTCCTGCTGGAGTAACGTAAACCTGCCGGTAGCATACCGTCACAACCACCTCCTCCTTCCTGCACGTACGTAGCATACCATCACACATACAGGAGGACCAGGGACGACACACTGTACGTCGCATACTATGACGCACAATGGTTACGTACCGATGTAGGAACCCACCTTAGTACTAGATCTATGAATCGAAGGATCTGTAACGTAGACAAGACAGTGTATAGTAATATGCCATAATATAGTTTGTCACAGACCTTGATGCGAAATTTAAACCTGGCCAAACCAATAACCATTTACCTACCATTCCTTACCTTATACCATGTTTACCAATTACCTTATTAAACTTTTACCTATACCTTTGAGGTACCATATTACCTTATTAAACCTTTACCTATACCTTCGAGGTACCATTTACCAATTACCTTATTAAACTTTTACCTATACCTTCCAGGTACCAGGGTCCAGGGTTCCAGGTCCTTTGGTGTACCATTACCAATCATCTTTACCTTTGATGCACCGTTATTACCAATTTACCTTTGTACCGTACCTATTATTTTGAACAGTTACCAAACCTTAAACCAACCTCAAAACCTTTAACCGACCTTATTACCTGTAACACATCTCAATTACAAAGTACTAATCTAAACTACTTACAACTAACTTACAAATTTCATTCTACGACTAAGGACTTATGTAATCATTGCATTTACTTAGAATGTGATCACATAAGCCGTATTTACGAGACAGCTTGTCCAAGAATAGGACTTGGACGAACTGTCTTTACAAAAGGAAGTTGCAAACCTACCTTGTGCATCTCCAACTGCTCCACCTTCACCGCCTCCAGTTATATTGCCATCACCAGTCGTTGAGCCATCAAAGCCTGTAAAGAAAACACAATTAACATAGCACTGACAAGAGTGAATAATTAATTTTGAAAAGAGAAATATTTACCAGTCATTTCCATATTAGAGTCATCTTCGCCGAAGTTGGTTTCCTCATTGTTAGCGCCATCATCGTCGTCGTCCCACATACTTTCGTTTACGAATTCAGGTTCCATTTTGGGTGCCACGGCGTTGTTTTCGTCCTCATCAGGTATCGTCACAAATTCTTCTTTCGCCGATCCTGACGGTCCGGCTTCTAATGGGTCCACACATTTTCGTTTCGCAGGTCCACTTTGTGAAGACGACGAATTATTTGACGCTATTGATGGCCTATTTGGTCGCTTAACCGCTACTGGAGTGGAGGAGGGCTTAGAATCTAAATCAGTCTCTAACTTAGTCATAACGGATGATTGCCTTTGTTGTGACGACCTCGGGCCTGGCCTGGAGGTCGGCTTTGGTTTGGATGGCGTGGAACTTTCTTCATTTTGATTTCCGGTTAGACCTTTCACTTGAAGCTGTTCCGCGGTACTTATAAACGATGCTAATTCTTCTTGCTTAACATTAACTTCACCTTGGTACATAAACTGTAATAAGTCTCTTAACGCTGAATGACTAACATCTTTTAAAAATACTGAAACAAAGAAAACCACTAATTAGTTCACTGAAATTATTAAATAATAAGTAGGTATGTACAAATTCCATAAGATTATGTCTTACCTATGGGATGTTGAGTGGGGTTCAATTTGAACATCTCTTGAAAATAAGGAGAACATACTGATAAGACTAATTTGTGTGCTTGTAATAATCTGCCTTCTGCAGCCAGCGTAACATCTACTAGATCTCCACGCGACAGCAGGCCGTGAAAGCCTGCTGACATGTTTGCGTGGAAATTGTTCCAACATAGTGAAAATTGTTCGTCCGACGCCATGATGGCGGCGACCCCGAAAGGAACCTGAAACAATAAGAAGCAAATATAAATATCGTTGGGACACAAAGATCATTCACTGAATAACAACGTAACATAACCGATCAATATTTACCTATCCTAAACTTTGTACTTTATAATTCCGATATTAGAAACATTTGAACAAAATAATAATGTTTCTAATGAAGCACTGCACACACTTTCATCCCACGTCCTCCCCGTTTGAGCGTAGTTCACGATGTGATGACGCAAAATTGACGTATACTGTGTCGTCACAACGGGCCGAATTGCACGAAGAATTGCACGAAATGTATTTCAGACAAATAAGAAGAATACATTTATAATTACCTAATTTGGTATAGGTACTTACCAAAGTCAAGAAGTAATTGATGAACATGTGAATAAAGTCCGAAAAGTAGCGAAAACAAACTATATTTACTAAAGAAATACTTAAGAGGAAGAGTTCCACACAGAACTAAAATTAAGGGCGAGCACGCACAGCGGAACTAACGGAAACGCACCGCAGTGCGCGCTCACCCTAAGAGCGTTCATTCTGCCGCACTGGGCGGGGCCTGCAGTAACAAAACGCATGACCGCAGTGCGCGCACTTCAAAGACATTCCATACTTCACAGATTATCCGGTAGAAAAACGCACCGCAATGCGCGCTCGCCCTAATACTTAATTGATTACAAGACGAGATGGTCCAGTTTAGCTAAAATGCTTTTAGCTTTATTTTTCTTAAAATAAAGATATTCGTTCGAAAAACTCTCGATTCATGTAGTAGGTATCCGGAGTAGACTTCACTGTATCAGGAGTATAATACATTGGAAGCAATCTCAAATTCACTTATCATGAAAGTTTCACTTTTCATGAAATTCACTTATCATGAAAATCACATATCATGAAAGTTTCCTTGGAAGCACTGTACTGTGTAGGCGGGACGCTACTCTTTTAGTTATGAGGATACCGAGCGCGCAGTGGCGCCCTCATCGTTTGTTTGGTTATTTCTTTTATTTTAGAATGAAAGTGTAGAAAATAATCAAAATTGTGTGCAAAACGTTCGATAAGGGGGTGTCATCTTTATAGTTTTCGAGGGCGCTGGGCCGAAAATCAGGAAATTAAAATCCAAAATGGCTGGCATAACCAGAGGTGGATCTCAGTAAATGGGTTGCTTTTCACACGGGCAACTGTAGCTCTAACATCGTTTACAGAGAAGCATTATCACAATTAAAACAAGGTTTTAAGAAATTCATTTATTTATTTGGATCTCCAACAAAGATTACACATACTCGTAGGTATGTATAATAGAAATCAGGATAATATCGTTCAATCTGAGAAGATCCATTGGCCAGATACATGATGGATCTAGGTATATTGATAATTTCATAGTTGTTTTGCGTGTTTTCTTGGGAAATTTTCAACAGCGCTCATAAAGCGTGCTCCTTCGTCACCAGCACCCTAATTGCGTAACACATTATCAAACGGAGTTGGTTTCATTTGACAGTTCAACAACATTCATTGCGTTATTTACGTTGTCGAGAAGACAAATTTTTCGAACATATGAAGAAATGGATTAGCAATCTGTTTCAAAATGAAACTAACTCCGATCGATAATGTGTTACGCAATTAGGGTGCAGGATAATACTTCAGCACACTCTGCTAGGCGGACAGTCGATTTATTAAGTACGGCAGGTGCACAGTTACTGAGCAGGTAAAATTTATTAGTTAAGTAAATTTATTAGGTTTTTTTTTAATAAAAATTTAAAAATTATTTTTTAATTTATAATTTTTATTTATTTATTTATTATATTTTTTTTTAAAGTATATTTATTAGGTAAAATTTATTGCGTGCCGTGTCAATTTTGATTAGTTTGTATGAAGAAATGAAAATGCGGGCGGTACCGGTAGTGGACGCAGTGCTACTTATTTGAATTCATACAAACTAAACCGAAATCCGTTGCGTGCCGTGCGTGCGTTGTGGCCGGCGCGGACCACTGGACGCTCACCTTTAATCTACTAATGTAAATTCGTAAGTACGTAGGTATATCTAATGGTAACGAGATATAGATTCCATTAATTAAGAGACCGACCACGGAGTATGACAGGTGGTTTCTCTCTGCCGTATTGAAGAGCGCGCTGGAGGATACTGCGGCGGGTTGCAACGAATGCGGCGGGACGCTACAGCATGCGGCGTGAGGTAAGGCAGGTTGCGACGGCATGCGGCGGGATGCGAAGGCATGCGACGGTATGCGCTGGAGTCCGCGTGATCATAATGCTAGCATATGATCACGGGGGAGAGGCAGTGCAAGCGAGCGTGCACTCCGTACGTATTTCCGCCGTGGTATACCGTGGGATGCTGCCGGCTTGCCGCATCCACCCAGTAGTGCGTTGGCCGCTGGCGGCATCGCAAATCATCGGTGTGCGCTGGCCGGCGCCGACGCGGCGGCAAATCCTGTACGATGCCGTCCCTCGGCGTCCGCCGGTGTGTGCTGGCCTTAAATTCTGCTGTACTATCCAAGGGTTTTGCAATATCATCATCAGCCTAGTCTTGTCCCAACTATTTTGTGGTCAGCTTCCAGTCTAACCGGTTGCAGCTGAATACAGTATTTTACATGAAGCGACTGCCTATCTGATCTCCACAACTCAGTTACTGGGTAATACGATACCCCTTGGTAAGACTGGTTGACAGACTTTCGGGCTTCTGACGACCGGTAACGACTGTCAAAGATCCACGAACGACAGCCGGAACTAGTGTCCAACCGAAACTGGTTTTTACGACCGAAACCGAAACCGAATTTCGGCAACGGCCTCAGTTTCGGCCGAAACAGAAACCGAAACCGAAACATCCTGACAAGGATCATGTTTTGAGGGAAAAACAACGAAAACGTTATTATTATCAGTCAGTTTTATTTTTTTTAGGGTTCCGTACCAAAATGGTAAAAAGGAACCCTTATGGTGCGAGTCAGTCTCTCTGTCTGTCTGTCACAGCTGGATATCTCAGGAACTACTAATGCTATAAACTTGAAATTTGGAACAGTTTTAGATGACGTTTATCCAACTATTTTGCAAATAAGAAAGAAATAAAAATATTTCTATTTTTTTGCAACAGGCACTGAAAGGGGGTCTTAAAAATTTAAAGTGGGGCTACTAGGGCATACGTGTGGTATCATATGAAAGAGGCAAGAGCGCTCTTTGCACATTCTCAAATCTTTTTTTATTTATTTTTAGGCCGCATAGTTTTTGACTTTTGACGAAAATTGTAAGAAAAAAAATACCGTTCCCCCCCTGAAATTATATTCTATGTGATTAGGCTTGCCAGGTGTCCGGCTTTAGCCGGACATGTTAGGCTTTTTGCGGTCGCGTCCGGCCAAATATGTACGTGTTCGGCCTGTCCGGCTTTTGTCAGGCTTTTTGTCAGAGTGGCGAAAGCCACGGGAACTCCTCAACGATGATAAGTATTTCACGGGTGGCGATAAGATATCTCGACTAATAGTTAAGCGACTATGACGAAGCTTTAAATAAATGGTTCTGATGAAAATGGTACCATCGAAGCGATCTGATGAAGAAGCCGGAAGGTAGGCATCGGAACTCAGTAATAAAACAATGTATCCTTATTGGAATCGTCATGATGTGCACTCTGGCTATAAATGATTCAAATTGCGCTAGGTACTTGAGTTGTCAACTAAAACTACGCCTACCAAACTTCTGACACGACTTAGCTCGACGTATTTGCTTTTTGCAAAGTTTTTATTTGAAATGGTATACTCCTGAGATGGTCGCATAAAAATATCTTCAAGTTCTGATGAGTGGCTTTTGAGTTAGCTTCAATAATTTAATACGTATTTTTCCCATTTAGTCTATGTGGATGATCTCTAATTTATTTTGCAGAGTGGTGTTCAGATTTGTGTGGGGTAGGCAGTCCACTAAAAAGTAAAAATTAAAATTTTTTTTCAAAAAAAAAAGAACCGACTTCCAAAAAAACACTACAAAGTGAAAAATAACTTTAATTTCGGAAGTCGGTGGCAAAAAAAACGAAAGTAAATAAAAAACCAAAGACACCGACTTCCGAAATTAAAGTTATTTTTCACTTTGTAGTGTTTTTTTGGAAGTCGGTTGTTTTTTTTTTGTAAAATTTTTTTTTATTATAAATATTATGTCCATCTTTAAATAAATATCGAATATGCATATATCTGGCACACACACTCCATCTTCGATCTTATTCTCACTTTACATCACGTATAAATTCTTTTTTTAACAGCCCAGCTGTAAAAACATTATATTTGGCAATAAAAAAAACATGTCCGGCTTTTAGGGCAAAATGTCCGGCCTTATATAGTGCGCAGTCCGGCCTTTGCATTTTATGGCCTGGCAACCCTATATGTGATAGAAGTTTATGTAAAGATTACAGGAAAAATAACGATGTCTCTAAATAGCACACTTTTTCAGAAATCGAAACGAATCCCTCGGTGCGCGAGTCAGACTCGCTCTTGACCGCTTTTTTTAATCTTTATATCACTTATCTATGCAGTGTTCGACATTTTCACCATAACAAATAATCATAATCAACATAACAAACCCTCATGTAAGAAAAAAACCGGTCACCGCGAAGCTTCTAACTCAGAGAAGCTTGGCTCTACATGAGATCTGATTACTTTTTGACAGTGCGAGCTACATGGTCTCGTCTTAGCAACATTTAACATGAAATGTTTTTGAGGGATTTCATTTCTTTTTTAACCCACTTTTCAAAAACAAAAAGGAGGAGGTTATCCATTCGTCGCGTATATATATATTTTTTTTATGTATGTACACCGATTTCTCCGTCAATTGTAGACCGATTTTGAAAATTCTTTTTTTGTTTGAAAGAGTGTGCTCTCGAGGTGGTCCCATTGTCACCAAGTCAGAATCTGATGAGGGATCCCATGGAAATCGAGGGCAACCCTCAAATTTTATAGGCACACGTACAGCGATTTGGGTATTTTTTATAGTAACTCGTGCATTTGCCGTAAAGCACCATTCGGTGAAGTGGAACTGATGAGGAAGACCACAGATGGCCATCGGAACTACTCATTAATACGTATTTCACTTGGGTTGCGATTCGATTACTTTAATATGGCAATTTCTGCTCGGCGCAATGGTGAAGTGGAGTTGATGGTGACTTCACCATCAGTTCCAGTTCTCCTGGTTCCTACACTAGGAGAACTCCTCAACAATGAACGTCCTTGTGTCGGGAAAAATAATATTTTGTAAAAGGTGATGAGTAGTTGACGTTAGGCTATTGTAACTTAGATAAACTACAAACTAACCTACTAAAAAGTGATAAAAAAACTTTTTTACAAAAAAAAACAACCGACTTTCAAAAAAAAATACTACAAAGTGAAAAATAACTTTAATTTCGGAAGTCGGTGGCAAAATAATGGCCAAAGACACCGATTTCCGAAATTAAAGTTATTTTTCACTTTGTAGTATTTTTTTTGAAAGTCGGTTGTTTTTATTTTTGTAAAAAAGTTTTTTGTAAGTTACTTATGATATTATAAATATCATAAGTAACTTACAAAAAACTTTTTTTCGAGTATTTTTTCTGTTTTCATTTTGTCTTTCATTTTTGGCGTGTAAATATTATTCGTAAGTAAGTACTTATTAATATTATTCGTTAGTACTTATAGGTAAAACAAGTAGTATAATAATGTAGTGAAGAATAGAATCTGAAACCATATTATACACTTTTATCTCGTAATGCAAGGGTTTGAGGGATGTTTTTAATGTAAATAAATTACTATTTATTGATTTCGGTGATTGTAAAATTGATTTCGGTGCACCTATTTCCACCGAAAACACCGAATTCAATGCCACTGAAATCAAAATAATTAGCAAAATCCTAGAGATTTCCTAAAGTAACCCGAATTTTTAATATTAATCTCTTTTATTGAAATCGAATACATTTATTACATACTTTCATTAGAATTTAAAAATATTCATTCAAATAGTTGTGGATAAAATGGATTCACCGAAATCAATTTTAAACGTATACCAAGCCACCGAAAACGATTTCGTACCTTAGTAAAAGAGTTGCACGGAAACGCACAGACATGTTATATTTACCGCCGATGCGACGCGACTGATAGTTTGTACCTATTACTCGAACAACTATTCTCGCAGTCACTAGAATACAGGATATATGAACGGATCGGTGCGCGCCACTCATATCAATTCTAAACGTCGGACGTGAAGACAACCAGTTGTAACTTATCTACTAAGGCCTATTATGGCGTAGAAATATTATAAATTGAGTTAATAACTATTTAGTTGTTTGTGAACACATGCAAAATAGCTCCATGTATTGGAGAAAAAAATATATGACGGCGGGAACGTGGGCACAGAGATAGGTGGTTCATCTCTCCGACCCTATGGTAAGGGTTCCATTGCGTGGGTTACTCAGGCAAACCAATATGATGCTGTGGCAGGACTATTACTGAAGAGTATACAGAAGTAATGACTAGGTATAGGTACTGTGAACTTGATAGGTTCGATGGTAGCGTGTGCCTCTTTCGAGCTCTCGATCCAGTCTCTCCACAGAGTATGCTCGCACAGCTCCCAACGACCCCGTCCACGTGCGGCGACCAAACGATACTGGCGCCACACGGCGTTCACCGTACGTACTAAACGAACAACCAATCAGAGCTAAGCTTGACTTGTACTAAGAAATCAACTGAGTGACGTACTATCGCTAAACTATCGTTCGTGACGACACGGCCAGAACTGACAGTCACAAGTCCTCGTGTGTACTTGTAACAAAATAAGGCTACTGTATACTACAAGCTCGGCTTCTCCTGACTAGCCAGGTTAATTACAGACAGGATTAGAACAGATGCCTCAAAGTCAAGATAACCAGACCATAGTATAGTAAACACAATTAACTTCACACACTACGGCCGAAAGAAACCCGTACTCGATTTTCTACCACAACATAAGCTTGCTACATCACCACTGTAATCACTAGGTATCTACTTGGACTGGTACATGACCTACTGGCACTATCATTACGCTAAATAAGATTTGTTCTGTATTGAATACACGTGTTTGACCAATAGCAGTCCGTCGGCAGAGTGACCCATACGCAGAAGCTATAACCATCTCGGCTGCGTAAGTACTACCCCTCGCAAAGGGCATGCTGCACATAAAAAGCAGCCCACATGTACATCTTACATGCTCCGGCGCAACTACATATGGACACAATAAAAATGTGAAGAAAAATGAACCCCACAATCTACTGACTATCAATACCACCGAAGACCATTTTAATCTTAAAATAAAAACATCTTTCAGAAACAACAGAATCCCAATGAACTGAGTCTCGTTTAATCTAACTGTAGTAGAAATTCAATAGTCAGGGATGACACGCAGTAATAACTTGCAACGAAGACCCTTGCATCAGAGAGCTGTAGACAGAATTTAACACGTTAGCTGCGGCACCAATTTTTGCAAACTTTCCGTTCCTGCGGCACGAGGTGTTATCGGCCGCACAGTGACCAGACGTTAGGGCGACACAAGGTCTATTAGACCCCACCTCCTTTAACAGACTAAAATCCATTTTCTGGCGCGAAATCAAAGATAAATGAAAAATTTTGGTCCTTATCGATATAGACAGTGAATTGATGAACCCTAATCTACCGTCGCCCCGGGATCTGATAGCTAGTTTAGGAATTATTGGCAAAACAAAATATGGGATCTTATACACCTCGTAACGCACTGAAATAGGGTAAATTTTCGCTAAGATTAGTGATGGGAAAAATAATATTGACGCAACGCCGTTTATCTATTTTTGTGAGAAAATCTTAATGCAGTTCACAGAATAGAAAAAAAAGAAAACCAGAAGTAGAACAGAAAATATCCTATGTATTCTGCCTCGGGCTTTAAAAATACACTTATTAGAACTTGAATTAACATAAAAAAACTCAGTAACAATATACTTTTTTTATAAAAAATCGCAATACATACAGTTTTGGTTCTGTTTCTGTATTTTTTTAAATTAACTTCTTCCGACAACGTTTAGACATGTTCGGCGATGTAAAAGGACGTGCTCTCCAATCGACGTGATGCACAACACTAGTCGCGGGAAGCTCGCGTTGGGTGCGGTACGAGGTCCGGGGGGATACGGGACGTTTTAGCCTCGTTCCGCACTGCATTAAAATTATATTAATTCAGTGCGGTACGAGGCCTAAGACATCCTGTACCAAGGTAGGTATACCACCGAGTCCGGGACCATTAGCGCGTCTCAAATATACATTTATCTCTTTTCTATACTGGACCAAACCAAAGCTATGCCCTTCGCACGACAGAGATGTTCACGTTTTTCCTTGCCGCACCACAAGGAAGTTGCATGAGGGGTGATTTAGGCCTCGTTTCGCACTTAACGTGTTAAAAATTGCATTGTAAACGAGGTTAGGCTATACCTAACATTGTAACCGTTTTTGCTGTTATTTACCAGGTAACCTACTAGCTATACTTCCCATGATCAGAGGGAACTCAGTACCTGAGTCCAAACAAATTGAAAACGACTCACCAGATTCGCCACAGAAGAAACAGGTCACCGGCGTCGATGCTTTCTCCAACATACTGTCCTTGGCTGGTTGCGATACACTATTTCCTTAATGAGGGTAGCCGCAAAAGTTTCGAAGCACACGAACTTGACCATCATGATCGCGCATCGGAATCGGGTTTATTGTAACTACTTAGTTTGTAAAAAACAAAGTAACCGCCACTGATTTTATTGTCACTATCACCGCGTGTGATCTCATTAGCACGATATGATAACAGTTCATCGTCATCGGTTAAATCCGGATTGAATTCAGGCAACGTAATTGCAGCACTTATTTTTGACGGTACTTGCATAGCCTGAATCAGTCGTTCCATGTTCTGGTTCTGCTGTTCCAGTAGCTTACGCCAATATGTATCAGACGTAGATGGTGCCTGAGCTGATCCCAGTTCTGATGACGGAATGAAACCCTTACCACAGGGTCGGAGAGATGAACCACCTATCTCTGTGCCCACGTTCCCGCCGTCATATAAAAATTAATTTGCGCCGCAATATGGGGCCGACGCGGCACCGAGGTCAATATTTTGGAGGTTTTTATTTTTTTAAACTAACTTTTAATTAATTTATTTTAAAAACAACACAGGCCCCCCCTAATATTGTGATCATACCTGTTATAGAAAAAAATATCAAGTTGTTAGTTATTCATTTCGTACTGGATTTCGACCCGGACACGCGTATTTGAGCCGTCTGAGAATGACCCATGTATGTTCTACGATTTTTTGTAGTTTTCGAGTTATATATTATAGTTATATATATTTTTCCTGATTCAACGAGATGATGGCTTTAAAAAATTATTCATGTATTTTTTTTGTGTCAACTTTGAACATTAATGTACTAAATAGATAATTTTGCTGAAATCGGTCGTTGAAAGTGGTGTATCTGAAATCTTGTGATTTACATATTTTATAATTTATTATTATTTTTGTACATTTTTATCAATCCTGGTCCTGGTCTGGGTGGACCTCTACGTCTAAGTAGAGCTCAGTTGATAATAAAAACATAAATTTTATACCTACTACTATCCTTAACCAATACCTCCATTGATATAAAATGAGGGATCTAAAATAACTCGAAAACTACAAAAAATCGTAGAACATACACGGGGGTTAAATCTATAAGTATGGTACTCTGCTATCAGCTCGCACTGGCTTGACACCTTAAAAGAAACACCCTGTATATTATATCTAAATATATAAAAGAAAAAACTGACTGACTGACATATCAACGCACAGCCCAAACCGCTTGGTCTAGAGATTCCAAATTTGGCACGTAGGTTCCTTAAGAGGTCTAGGGGTGCACTAAGATTTGCGTGTGGTGTGAGGGCCACTTTATTAAAACTCTTTGAAAATATGCTTAGGATTTAGTGAACATTCCCAAAGAATTGTGAAAGTTGGAATCAGATTTTGTGAAAGTCAACTTTGCGAGATATGGACTGTAAAGTGGGGCCCTCAGTTCTCACATAGAGGATTGAGGGCCCGCCTGTACCTGATAAACTATGGACACTACAGATAAAGTCTTTATGCCAAAATCTAAGCTTATACCAAACAAAATTTGTGAAAACAAGATATTATCGCAAAACACTGTCCTACTTGGTATATCTTCGTTCAAAATGGGCCCTCAATCCTCACACACGTAAAAGTTTATCACGGAAATAAAATGAAACCATTAACCTAAAGCTACTGTTTGTAATCCTATAAGATACTAAATAAATTGTGAAAATTTGTGAAAGCAAGAGCAAGCGGTTTGGGCTGTGCGTTGATACATCAGTCAATCACTTTTGCCTTTTATATATAACTAGCTTTTTCCCGCGGCTTCGCCTGCGTGGATGTCGGAAAATATCCCACGGGAAGAAAAATCCGTCCTTATTCCGTGTCATACATTATAAAGGGAACCTCTGCAAAATTTCAGCTTTATAGGTCCAAGGGTTGGCCCCTCTCTTTTCGAGTTAATCAAGCCCCGCAGTAAAACCTAGCCTCTAAAATTGTCCCCCCCAAGGGGTAGATTTTCGAAAAACCATTCATCAATCATTTCTTAGTGCATATGCGTGTGGTGTGAGGGCCACTTTTTTGAAACTCTTTGAAAATATGCTTAGGATTTAGTGAACATTCCCAAAGAATTGTGAAAGTCAACTTTGCGAGATATGGACTGTAAAGTGGGGCCCTCAGTTCTCACATAGAGGATTGAGGGCCCGCCTGTACCTGATAAACTATGGACACTACAGATAAAGTCTTTATGCCAAAATCTAAGCTTATACCAAACAAAATTTGTGAAAACAAGATATTATCGCAAAACACTGTCCTACTTGGTATATCTTCGTTCAAAATGTGCCCTCAATCCTCACACACGTAAAAGTTTATCACGCAAATAAAATGAAACCATTAACCTAAAGCTACTGTTTGTAATCCTATAAGATACTAAATAAATTGTGAAAATTTGTGAAAGCAAGAGCAGGTCACCATTTCTTGTTGTTTGAATGTTATGACCTTGACAAAATTCGGGCCCTCAATCCTCCATTTATTTTGTTTTCCGTTTTAATACGCCTATCGTATGACAGATTAGACAAATACAAAATAGTCTCTTTTTGTGAAAAAAATTGTGCAACAAATTGGTGTTATTTGTTACTAATAAGAATAACGATTAAACTAAAAATCTTAATAGATACCGAAATCGACTATTTTTGAATTGTGTAGTAGGGTAGGGTGACAATAATTTTTGACATAAGGTGCTCAGAGAACAATGTAAAGCATATATTATAATACACATAGTTGTATGGGTATCTTGGAGTAGTGAATGTTGATATTTTATTTTATTTAACGATTATTATGTTCCAAACATTTTCACATAAAATCGAGGAGGAGTTTTGGAGTTCAACCTCATTAGTTTGTCTATGCGACTACTACAAAGAAAAAGTACAGTGATGTTCTTTGTATTACAATAATATGTCATGATGTCAATTGATTGAGAAAACTACGAAAATAGTTACTGAAATATTATTATAGTCATACAAATAAGTACATGTAAGTTTGTTTTGATACATACTCATCTACCTATATGTTACTGTAAAAGCCCGAACTGCGGTAAATATTAGGATTTACCCGTAAATTCTAATATTTACCAAATCTCACCGGTAAAACCCCGAATTATTCTAAAACTGTCTTTAATTTCATTGGCAATCAGTCGGTAAACCCTAGATTTTACCGCAGACACCGGTAAGGCCCTGCGCGCACTGCCGTGCCGTGTGGGAGAGGCGCGAGGAGGCGAAACGGCGGGGCGTAACTCATCACGGCACAGCGGACAGAGCTCCGGCGGGATCATGGCGACATGGAGAGTGCGACTGTCGCAACCCAGCGCTGGGCACGCCACAATTGCGACGATAAGTCCCCTCTTTGAGGAGTGGTTAGAGAGGCGCCACGGCGTCCTCACATTCCGCCTGACGCAGGTCCTCAGGCGCGGGCGGTCGTGTATACTCCCGTTGCCGCGCTTAAGGGCACGTTCTCACACATTATAAAAGGCTGCGTTACATAGGTAATTAATGATTTTATTGTTAGAATTATGTAAATACATAATTATTAATGTCGCGAATCATATTTTCATTAAGATACAACCTTACACTGACCTGTAAATTGTAAAAAACGCAAGAAAATATGAATTTCGCGGGCTACCACAGCGCAATTACCTTAACGTGTTACCACGAGGGCCCAAAAAAAGAATGTTATTTTTTTATTAGGGTTTTAGGATTTTAATTTTTTTTATCTGGTAATTTATAAATAGTGATTAAAAAGTTTCATTTTCACATTTGTTGTTTTATTCCTTGTAACATCTCCATTCTAGCCTGTTACTTCTTGTAATACACATGTGGTGGCATCTACATCGCCACATACAAACTACGCATCACAAGGACATGACGTCCCGCAACCTGCATTGCGCAATGAGAGTTTACCGCGCGACTAGCATATAGGTATACAACAACCCGACATTAACCGTGGGGCAGTTGCCCACCAGACAACACCCATCCGGTCGGAGGGTCCTCCCTTTTGAATAGAGGATGAGTGAACTTTACCCTCTGTTCCTCATGACTCTATACACACAATACGTATGGACGGTAAAGATTTTGACTTTTAAGTGAAAGCTATACCTGCTGTAAGAGATACGCTAATCAATTAATATTTGACACTTTTTTAATTTACACAGCCGAATGACGTCATAAAATGGCGGCTAATATTTCATGGTTTGAGAAAACATTAAAAAAACCTGAAAACTTTGAATTTAATTTTAATATTTATATTGTTATTGAACTAAAACTAATATTTTCCGACTGCTTTTGGCCTAATCTATCTAAATAATATATTTTTAGATTTTTGCTCATACAGAGTAAAATACCGTATTGTGGTCACCCTATTTCCTAATTCAGGGAACAAAAATAAAACTCGATTTTTATTTACAATAAAGGGTCTTTTAATTTCTTTCTAGTATCGAATTTGTTGCACAATTTTTTTCACAAAAAGAGACTATTTTGTATTTGTCTAATCTTTCATACGATAGGCGTATTAAAACGGAAAACAAAATAAATGGAGGATTGAGGGCCCGAATTTTGTCAAGGTCATAACTTTCAAACAACAAGAAATGGTGACCTGCTCTTGCTTTCACAAATTTTCACAATTTATTTAGTATCTTATAGGATTACAAACAGTAGCTTTAGGTTAATGGTTTCATTTTATTTGCGTGATAAACTTTTACGTGTGTGAGGATTGAGGGCACATTTTGAACGAAGATATACCAAGTAGGACAGTGTTTTGCGATAATATCTTGTTTTCACAAATTTTGTTTGGTATAAGCTTAGATTTTGGCATAAAGACTTTATCTGTAGTGTCCATAGTTTATCAGGTACAGGCGGGCCCTCAATCCTCTATGTGAGAACTGAGGGCCCCACTTTACAGTCCATATCTCGCAAAGTTGACTTTCACAATTCTTTGGGAATGTTCACTAAATCCTAAGCATATTTTCAAAGAGTTTCAAAAAAGTGGCCCTCACACCACACGCATATGCACTAAGAAATGATTGATGAATGGTTTTTCGAAAATCTACCCCTTGGGGGGGACAATTTTAGAGGCTAGGTTTTACTGCGGGGCTTGATTAACTCGAAAAGAGAGGGGCCAACCCTTGGACCTATAAAGCTGAAATTTTGCAGAGGTTCCCTTTATAATGTATGACACGGAATAAGGACGGATTTTTCTTCCCGTGGGATATTTTCCGACATCCACGCAGGCGAAGCCGCGGGAAAAAGCTAGTTATATATAAAAGGCAAAAGTGATTGACTGATGTATCAACGCACAGCCCAAACCGCTTGGTCTAGAGATTCCAAATTTGGCACTTAGGTTCCTTATGAGGTCTAGGGGTGCAATATGAAATGATTTTTCAAAATTCACCCCCTCCAGGGGTGAAACGGAAGTCAAAAGTCTTGTATCAAAAATCTTATTCCTTGAGTTAATAGACTTGAAACTTTCACGCGGGCGAAGCCGCGGGAAAAAGCTAGTAATAGAATAAAACCGTAGCGGAGCCAAAACTATACGTTGAATATTTTTGAAAAAAAGGAATTGCTGCGAGGTCTGGGAACGATTGTAATGCCGAAAATATAGTTTTTAGAATAGCTCAGTCGCTGGCCACACCCGGTGCCAGAGAAAGCTGAGCAGCAGCTTTGTCATATTTTATTGATGGCGGAGACTACAGAAGACTTTCCGAAGAGATCGAACTGCTCACAAAAATAAAATATAAGACTTTATCACGAGCCGTGCATTACTGGCCAGCAAGTAACAACTAAACACAGTTATTGGTTTCATCGTACCTACTGAACTTTCTTTACATGAAGATTGTATCTTGTTGTCGCGTGGTGGACGGTGGTTCCACCATCGCTACATTCGATAATCTATCTATTTATATAAAAGAGTCGTGTTAGTTACACTATTTATAACTCAAGAACGGGTGGACCGATTTAGCTGAAAATTGGCGGGGAGGTAGCTTAGAACCGGAGATGGACATAGGACTTTAAAAAAACGCATAAAACGTGGTATAACAACGGCTGGACCGATTTAGATGACATTTTGGGTGTTCCTGGATGGATGGTTTGAAAACACAATTGGACCCGGTAGGTGGCGCTGCAGTCGGGTTCTAGCATCGTTCAGACAGGACAACGTCTGTCTCGAAAATAGGCACATGCCTCCCAAGACAAGTTGCGAGTGGGTAGGACCTACAAGACCTTTGTTGCTCTCGCATAAATATTGATTTTGCTGGTCCATACCAAAATAAAGTCTTCTACAGAAACTGTGATTCGACATCTAAGAACAATTTGATTTTGTGAGACATTGGTTTCAGACAGTGGAACAGCATTTGGTTCAGCTCAAATTAAACAATTTCAACTTTTTAGGGTTCCGTACCTCAAAAGGAAAAAAACCAAACCCTTATAGGATCACTCGTGTGTGTCTGTCTGTCCATCTGTCACAGCCAATTTTCTCCGAATGTAATGGACCGATTAAGTTGAAATTGGTAGGGGAGAAGGAGGTAAGACGGGGTAGCGGGTAAGACGGGGTACCCACCAAAATAAACTGACTAATCCCGCTCGTTCATGCATCGTTCGATTCCTGCCATGACACTTGTTAGTCGCCTGGCCATTAATTGTTCGCAAGTGCACGCATGTCGAAAAAATCTTAAAAAACTGTTCTACTGCAAATTGCTTATCATATTATCTTCTTCGGTTTGATACGTGACTTTGGTTTGTTAAATAATGCTAGCTGATGAGGTGTGTCTGTGATTGACTCTTCAACTAACCTATAATAAGGTAGGCATTGTGTTTCCTTGAGATTGTTAACTGTTTTTTTTTTCTTTGATTATTGGTAGAAAATGGCTCGGTAGGCAAGATGGGGTAATGATTACTCCAGTACATTCCGCTTCCATTGAAGGGTGGAATTCATGCTCACACTGTGGAAGATGGTCACATAATAGCGGTACAGGATTGTAGGATGATGATGACGAAGTCATCTACGTCTGCGTGTTCTGCCAGTTCAATCATCTTTCTCTCTGATAATTCTCATCACCCACCATGCACCATGCAGCACCATGGGGCAAGACGGGGCAAAACACCTTTTTTATTTTGATTTTTTTTTCTAAAATGGATATCTAAAAGTTCCTAATGTCACCAAATATTTGAAGAGTAATAACTAGTTGTTAATTAAAAAATAAATGTGATAGTCTCACTATGTAATTTTTTCTATTATTGATCTTTAAACCTTATGTACCCCATCCTGCCACCCTCTCCCCTACACATATGGATTTCTGTGACCTAAACACGTACAGCTAAAGTAAATAAATTAATTTTGAATATGGGTGGGGCAAATAAGAAAATTTAAAAAAAAAACAGTTTTGAAAACTGTAGGTACCGTGTGACATATCTAATGAAAGGGCTTAGGTACTGTGAGGTCTCAAATTTTTAGTTACAATTGGACAGAAATCATCCAGTCAATAAACAGCGGATGAGAGTCGAGCAACAAATTAATAATTACGCACAAAGGAAAAGAGAAACCGACATTGGTCAATGCGTGGCTACAGATCAAGCTATACAATTCTAGTATAAGCTGATCTCGCATTGTATAGGTTTTCCTTACAATGGGAGGTCAGTGTAAACTGGAAATGTATAGCTTGATGTATCTATAGCCGTGTGTACACACTGTGTACAGAAATTATGGATGATAAAAATGGCCATCTTTGACTACCTACCGGTATCCTTGCAATCAATAGACCTATACTAGAAAGGTTTAGGTAGTGAAATAAAGAAAAATAATCTTGATGTGTCTTTTATCTTTTTATTTTATAACCTCAGTTTAAAAATAAAATGCAAAAAACCAATGTAAATACAACAATAATGATTACCAATTCAATTGAACCCGTAGTTTAAGCAGTAGTTTATTTGTTTATTTGTGTAAAAAGTCACATCAAGATTGTTTACCTTTATTTTACTACATATTATGTACCTTTCTAATTAAAAGTACTTTTAGCAAGTTTGCTTCAGAAAAATATAGCACAAAGATATACCAAAAAATGCGTCCATATGGTAGGTAAGTAAAATTGAAAAAAACCAAAAACAAGTGCCAGAATTTCGCAGTTTTTCGAGCACCATGCACAAGGTTTTCAGAGTTACAAACTTGGGTTATATAAATCAGGGGACCTGACAACTTCAATAAATCGTAGAACTGATAAAATAATATTTTCTGGAATGGACAATTTAGAAATGTTAACGCACATGTAACTTTACATGTGCGTTTGCGATGTTTGATGTTGTTAATGACTGGGATAAATTAGATAGACGATAAACAATTTGCAATGGCGGGCTAATCTCATTAATAGGTACCGACAACCCGACAACAGCCCCTAGATGTCGCACGAAGTCTTCTGTATTCTTCATCATTGTAAAATTACTTTGTTGTGGCCTTACGAGGCGTTTTTTGAAGAAAAGTTATAAATGGTCGGAGTTAAAAGAACTGTGAATGTGCCAAAATAACATAGAGAAATATTATAACAGCAAAATGATAGACCAACAGTATTTATTTATTATTTGTTTTTCTATCTATAATATGTATGTATTTACAAAAAAAAATGTATATAAGTAGTTTATCAGCCATCTCGTTACCATAACACAAGCATTAGGTTGCTTAGCTTGGGACTAGATGGCGTTGTGTGAAATGTCCAAGGATATTTATTATTTATTTATTTATTTATTATTCCTTTGTTTGCTAGATGGCGCTACTGATAACAGCTGGTACCTAATATAGGTTACAAGAACAGTTGCTGTTAGCTGTATTCACAGTAAAATTCATAACAGGATCATTTAATTCAGAGTTAAGTATTCCTATTTATTATTATTAAGTACCAAAAAAATCAAAATCAAAATCAAAATCAAAAGTCCTTTATTCAAATTAGGCTGAGAATCAGCACTTTTTGAACGTCGAAATTACAGTAAGACAGTCCCCACAAAACGCCCGCCCTTCACCACTTCCTAGTGCTTTAGCTGGGAAGAAGAAGTAGCGGAACAAACTCCCCAGCAGCACAGCTGTCTGTTCAGTTAGAAGAACTAGATTCTATACAATAGTACCTATGCAAAATAATTTACGCAACACAATACATTAAATTATATTTTTGTCAAATAAAATAAACAATTTTAGTACTTAACTCATGTAACCTGTCATTATGTGAGCTGATCCTGGAGAAAGAACATAACATAAACCATAGAATTAATAGGCTTAGAAACGCAGTAGTCGCACGCAAAGTGAAGCCATTTCAAGTTAGCCTTTAAAGGCTACGTACGGCTTTCGGGGCGTCAGTACTCAAGACCGAGTATTACTGTAAAGAGCTCGCGCAATTTTGCAAAAAAATGACGTACTGTGCAGTGAAAGGGTGTCACAACTCATCACATAATCATGGAAAACATTTAAAGATTCCATTCCACTTGTAGGTATTGCCTAGCATATTATATTTTTGTATAAACATTCACCAAAACAATAATAATAAATCGTAAATTTGACAGACGCCATTACAATGAAAATGTTGCTAGGCATATGAAAATATTTTACCCCATTTTTTGTTATTATAATTAAGTACTGTATAATCTCAACTCACATAGACTTCATCGGGTTGGGTAATTAACGAAATAATTAATTAATTAAGGTAAACAAAAATTGTGAAGAACCCAAAAAGATAAGTACAACGAATTAAAACGTTGCTAAATTGAAGAGTACAACTGTGACGTAGCATTATAACTGAAGTGACGGGTATTAGGTTTAGTCGGTTAACGACGTCACGTGGTTTTTCGAACGAAGTTCCATAACTGACTTTTCGAACTTGGCGGATGGGGGGGCTAAGTGAAAAAAAATTAAGATTTTTCCGCCATGAAATTCCATCATGAAATTCCGTCACGACGTCTTTATTTTTAATAAGAAAAAAATGTTGTTTTGTTTTTAATTATTATTATTTAACAATAATAATGAATTTTCAAATTTTTCGTCATGGGTGTCGTTTCCGTGGTTTTCGAAGGTGCTGATAATGATAATGAGGTCAAAATGAAAATCATGGTTGTCGAATTCGTTCCAGCCGAGTGTTCCACGACACTCAAGCATTTTTTTTTTTACATTTAGTTAATTAAGTATCTAACCCCGATAGAAGATAATGTAGGTATTTTTTTTCTAAATATTAATACGGTTCCGCCCGCGGTGTGGTTATAGGGGTGTTAGTTGCGAACTCCATAAGTTCACAACTACTGATGATGATTGGTTTTCCATCGGATGATGTTTTTTTACGTTTGTATAAATGTGATATAAACTTATATACCTATAATGTAAAGGTTTTTCTTTATGAACACATGGGGTGCAATTGCACTTGAGGGGTTAAGTACTTGGTTGGGTATCTACGTATTTAATAAATATTTTAATAAAAAAAATAATTTCATGTTTTTATTTGAATTTTCTACTTAAGAATCCTATTTCGTTTGAATGCAAAAGTCTGGTTTAATCTGAACGCTCATAGTAAAAATAATATACGTTTTCATGTACAGGGTTAGTTTTCAATGACTAGACAAATTTCCACTGGGTAGAACACCAACAATTTAAAACTAGCCCTGTATATTCTTAATTAAATAAAACTGAAAAGTTGTATTTGTGTATACATGGCTACATATCAAGCTATATATTCCAGTATAAGCTGATCTCGTATATGCTAATTTTCGTACAGTGAGAGGTCAGCTTATATTGGAAATGTATAGCTTCATATGTAGCCGTGTATAACTTCAAGTCGAAACCGATTCAAATGAAATTTCACACGTAGATTCTTTAGACTGGCGAAATCAGCACCCTAATTGCGTAAACATTTTGTAGCAAATTCACGTGGAAGTGGCGTTGGATTGTAAAAAGTGAAAGAAATAGAGCCATTTAATTTTCTCCTATAATAATAATTACGTGGATAAGTAAAACATCTGTACTATGTAAGATTTTATGGAAGATAAATACTAGATATATAAAGAATAAACATAAAACTTCTAACATAATAATGTAATTACATACATTTGTGAATATTATATATTAAGTTATAACTTAGAAATAAAATATAATACAAGATACGTATCTAAATAATTAATATTACATTAGTAATATTAATTATTTAATAACAACATAACAAGCGACACCCTACCAGGGTCATGTACAGCACGACACAAAAGAGTACAAAAAATGGGGGCGCCACTAGCCATACATTATGAAATTCAAACTTTAAAAACCATTTTCTTACAGAACTATAGATAGTCTTAGTCATTTTAAATTAATCTAATCGTTTTTATGCACTTTTATTGCCTGATAAAACATGGACTGAGACAACACTGACAAGTATAAAAAATTTAGTTCCGTTTTTAGACGTTTTTGCCGGACTCCACTAATTAGTTAAGACAAATGTGTAACTATGTGTACCTACATTGTGCAATGAATTAATATATAAAAATAAATAAATAAAATAAACGAATAACATAAATAATTTCTAAACGCAATTTAAATAATAATTCTATGCCTATGCCTACCGAACAGTTCCATTTTCCCCACTTTTTGGGGAAAATGTCATTCACTTGCAACATTACTCGTTTGCTTGTGTGCGTGTCGGCGAATGTAATTACGTGCCGCATAAGCACACATTCATTGTGTTGTAGCTTCAATTTTTAACGGAATTTTGAATGAAACTATCACTCTAAGTCTAATTACTCTAAGACATAAACATTGTCTTGAGTTAATCACAGCGACCAACTATTCTTATCGTTTAAGTAATCGTTGATAGAATAGTATGCCTTTGAACAAAGATTGGATTTAACTTTAATTTTAAACGCATTAAAAGGCAAATCTAGCAAAGAAGAAGGTAGCTTGTTATAAAAAGTTATACCAAGACCAACAAATGAGTTATGAACCTTATGAAGCCGATGAAATGGAGCACGTAATTTGTCCTTATTTCTGGTGTTAATATTGTGAATATACCTGATTTTTATCTACAAATTCAAAACAAGTTGTGTTGAAGTTGCGGAAATAGTTTACTACTAGTTCATCACTAGATGTCGCTGGAAGGGCTATCACAGGATTTCAAGTCAACTCAAAATAATTAAATACCTACGTACTTAGCTACGTATACAAATTGGTTCTGGTTTGTTGTTTAATTTGAACGAAAAATCTATAAACTTAGTCAAAATCTATTACCACTACTTTATCTTTATCTATTAATCTACTTACTAAATATTTTATTTTTTTTACTCCAATAAGTTTTTTTTTTAAATCTATTGCTGCTAGTTATTAAGTTAGCTCTTTGTCTTTGGAGTACTATAGATTACATCAACCAAAAAGCACTCCACGAGAATGGTGAACATTATGCAGGTATCTAGCAATAATAATTTCCAATTTTATGTAATTTTATGGTTTTAGATCCAGCGCAATCTAACGTCACATTAACGTACCAACATGACGTTTATTTTTAGACTTAGCAATACGACGAGCATCATTAGATTCCCTTTTTTTTATTTAGGATTTTTTTTAGATGATGTTTCAGGATGAAAATAATTTTAACAAAATGGCAGAGATAGAATGTAAGTACCTACATACTTATTTCTCACGAAGTAAAATAAATTACGTTCCAAATCATTGACACGGGCAAGTTTTTAAAACCTTTTGAAAATTCAACGATACAAGGTATAAACCCACAGTAATACCTGTAACTGAAACACATTACCATTTTACTAATAATTTTAAGATAAAGCTAATCGAAACCTACGAATCGATTCTTTCGTGTTGATACAAAATCTTTGCAAAAATAAAAATCGATTGAGCGTCTTATAGCATCATAAATTTAAAGAGATAATTAACTCTGATCCAATAGAATTTATAAGTGCCCAAAAGCAGATAAAAATATATTGTTGATTTGCAACTCGATATTTTATCATGCGATTTTTGCGTACCTTGGAACGCGATTCCGTTATTTGTGGTTGCCCGTCTTAACGCCGTGGAATCTATGGTTGCAATTGTGTCACTCGAGGATTGTTTACTATTTTGGGAAATAATAAAAGTTTGTTGTGTTTCATAGTAAATATATAGGTGCATTATCAACGGACTACTACCAGTGGACTGCAGTGTTAATGTTCTGGATTATAATCGCGTGTTATTGGACACATGTTCTAATATCGCATCAGGAGGTGTTTACGTGATGATAGAAAATGTTTGGTGCATTATAAAGTGGTAAAATATAGTGGATAAGTGTTAAATAGTGTTTTATAAGCTGAATATTAATGTGGTATGTACAAATTTATTATTCCGATATCTGAGCACTAGGGAAAGTATCACGACATGTAAACGAATGCAGGTTGTCAACTAGAGTACCAGGTATTACGTTCTTATTTAAAGTCAAATAAATACGAATACATAGCTGTTGTTATGTATGAAAATGGTAATTATTACGTTCCCAATATAGCTTTTACTAAAATAAACATGTTTTCCACGCACTATTTGGCAGCTTGTAAACATAACCTACAAATTGAATCCAATGTTTAGATCAAACTTACTGCGCTTGTTTCTTGATTAAAAATTGGTTAGTACATATGTAAGAGGCATCAATGATTTAAAATATTGGAAAGATGTATCAAAACTATTCTAGCTAGAATGTTTCTGTAAATTTAGTGTGTCTTTAGGTATCTCATCAGGAATGTAAGCATGTACAACTTCAAAACTTGTCATTGAGGTAAGTATTATGCATTCTGTGAAAATAAATGATAATTAAATTTCACTTTTTAATCATGAGCATGATTGGAATGACTTCTTTCATTTCTACAGGAACCATTAATTTGATGACACAAAACCCTTATACTTACTAATTTGAATAGAAATTACTTCGATTTATGCAGTCCATAACAAGAATATTTCATTCATTATTATTTAGTATGTGAAGTAATCGCCCACAACTAAAAATATTTCGGCGAGTCCGTACTTCGTGCAGAAGGCTGCACAGTAACATTTTTTAGGAACCAATAATATATCGGCCGTAGTGTTCATGTACTTATTATAGAGAAAACAAAATACCAACTTGTTTTTGAAAAAGCACAGATTCTATGTTCTATGTTAGAGGATTTCGTTCCCGCACTTAATCCTTCATGTGGACCATTATGCGTGGGCCATGGCGGCCGGGGGGGTGGGGGGGGTTACTCCAACCAGCCCACCACTCTCCAGAAGACACACACACATCTGTGAAAGATGTTCCAAGGCTTTCTGTTCTAATCTGGGTGACACCTGTACATTCAAAGATTATGTGCATAACGGTTTCCTCAGCCTCCATGCAAGCTCTGTACAGAGGACTGTCCGTTATTCCTATAGTGTGGAAGTGTTTGTTTAGTGAGCAGTGTCCTGTGATGGCCCGTCACCAGGCGCAGGCCGTTCCTGTCCAGGCATAATAAACGTTTGGTTAGCCTATCATCTATAGATGGCATAGCCTCCCTAGACTGCCTGCACCCTGGTGTTGAGGACCACCAACTCTCCGTTTGTGTATGGGTGACCTTCATAGGTGGTTGAAGGGGATGTGTACGATTAGTTCAGGTCCACAGACTGACATGCTGGATGCTCTCCTAGCTAGTTTGTCAGCTGTGTTACTCAGTGATGCGCTGTGTCCTTTTATCCATTGCAGTGTTTTTGTGTTGTGGTTAGATACCATACTTGTTCTAGTGCATTGTGACATTCTAGTGTTAGTCTAGAGGTAATGTATTTTTTCTTTAAGGAATGGAGTACTGAGGCACTGTCTGAGAGTATATGTATACGAGTATCCGTAACTCTCCGGGCTTCTATGGCGTAAGCATGATGCCCTCTGCCTGGTAGGCAGTGTTGAACAATCCCAGCGTGCTGGATATGTTTATGTTGAGGTTGTGTCAGAAGACACCGACTCTGGTTCTGGAGTTGGTCTTTGATCCTTCGGTGTATACACTCAACTCTTGCGGACCCGAGTAATCACACCATTCTTCGGTGAGTATTATGTTGTAATCCTTTTGAAAGTAGTGTTATTTCGGGGCTCTGTCACATGGTGATGCTATCATTGGTTGTTGTTTGATTGTATCCTCCTTTATGCTTGACTCTAGTCTTTACTCAGGGTTCCTATTATGTTGAGTCTAAAGGGCCGCCTCTTCTCTAGATGAGGTGTAGAGGCGGCAGTCCAAGCATTGCCTGTAGAGCAGCCGTGGGTGTAGTTCTCATGCAGCTAGTAATTGCTTCACAAGCAAACCGCTGCAGCTTTTCGAGATTGCTTCGGGCTTTGCTCAGGCCACCAGACTAGTGAGCCATATGTGATGATTGGTCGGATGACTGTGCTGTATAGGCAGTAAATGACCTTGGGGCTGATCCCCCCAATTCCTTCCAAGCAGTTGTTTGCACTGCCACAGGGATAAGCTGGCTTTTGTGGTGATGTAGTTAGTATGTTTTGCCCAATTCAGCTGTTTGTCTAAAAAGATGCCCAGGTATTTGGTTTCAGTTGATAGGCTTAGGGTAGTTCCAAAGAAATGTGGTACTAGTAGTGTTGTAAGCTTCCTCTTTTTTGTAAAGAGAATCAGCTCGGTTTTTGTGAAAGGAGTTGATAGCTATAGACCAGTCTTGATCCCTAGGGGTTCATTCTGGTTCAGCCTCCCACAACCTGTCCTCTAGGAGTTTACAGTGTGGGAAGTAAGTCTCGAGAGAGCACAGATTTATTTTAAAACACTCTGGAAATTATAAACATTATTATATCATGTAACTTGACAGTTACTGTTGGCACATGTGCTCACATACATTTATTACTTCATGGTCTTAAGAAGGACAAAACTGAATTAAATTTGAACAATTTAATTCAGTTTTGTTCACAGAGCAATGTGAAGGAACACAGCTACTGAATAAATGATTTTGTTCGAAACTTGCATAGGTTCTAGGCTTAAAATAAATGCGACAGCAATTCCACAAATAATCAACATAATAATATTGTAAGTATTATTATTGGGATTTTTTACCCTATTTATTTAAATGGGTGTTCTGATGGCTCAGGAGTTAAAGATACACATACACAGTGCATTTCTTGGCAAATGTGGTTATCTATGACTTCTCAGCTACATCAAGATATTGTATAGAATTTGCCAACAATTGAGCAATTCTTATTGCCCTGGCGAAATGTGACATTTTCAAATTAATTTATTCATTCAATACTTTCTTTTTAGTTTATATTTAACATAACTGGCATACTCATAGTGTACAGTGATACAGGAAAATATTCAGAGAAAACCTGAACACAAAATGATACCTACTAACCTTTAGGTTACAAATTCTTTTAAAGCAACACAAAAAAACTTATTGTAAATGCAATGAAATGAATTTGTATACTATACTAATCACTACACTACACACTACTACACACTCTATACTCTCTCTCTCTCTCTCTCTCGTTCTACACTTTGTACCTATACTACTAAGTTTGTGTGTGTTTTGTACTTAACACTAACCTAGGTCTACTTCCATTTTGCTGTATTTTGAATCCACATTAATCAATTTAACATATACAAAATATTTTTTACATTTCATTCATTTGCATAATTTTAGTACCTAGTCAAATAATATCATTAAATTATATTAGGCTTAGCATTATGAATTTATGATGCACTAACCTTGTTAACAATTCCACAAAATATTTTTTAGTTAATCTGAGCCAAGATATCCTGTCAAACCCAAACCTGTATTACATTTTGTATGAACTTTCATACATACCTGGACTCTGGACTATCCTGGGAGTTATGTTACAGAGCATGCTCTGACTCACATTATACATGCTAAGCCTGGATAACCCAAAGGCCTGACGACTGACCCACAAATGTGCAGTATATTTTAAATAAACCTATTTCTTAACAAGTATTAATTAAGCAACATGTCACTATGCAAAGTCATTATATCCGAACTTTGTTAATAAAGAATTTTATATGAAACCAAACTTTGCACTGCAATTACTTCTTATTAAGCAATTGCATCAATGGAAAAATTTATGAGAAACACAATGAAAAGTGATAGCATTTTTCGGTGCCTATCAAAAAGGTGGAGATTTGGCAGATGTTATTTACCATAAATTATTAATTGTCAAAAATATCTGGTAATTATATGCATTATAAGTTCACCAATATAAAAAAAAGATTACCAATGCTTAAAATATAATGTACCTAACATTATATTTTAAGCATTGGTAATCTTTTATTAATTTCGTTTTGCGACAAATATTTTTCATCCCTGGACTGATTATTATTTGTAAAAATGAGGGCCCTGTAGGGAACTTAGTGTATGTTTTCCTTGTTTCTAGATTGACTAATATTTATAAACGTTTGCCACATTCACTTGTATGAATAGGAACATTACCTGCATGAGTCATATTTCTGTATGAAACTCTTACTTAGCAAAGTATAGTCAAAGTGCGATTTGTGAATCTTGCCCTAAGGGCACGTTTATTCAACTTGAAACTTTTCGCACCATATCACTTTAGCTTATGTGTAAACTGTTAAGATATGGTTCTGATGATGACGATGGTTCATTAGATGTTCACTAACAACAAACAAAATTATTTGAGCTTTGAGTCGGAACCTACAGACAAATAGTGTTCAAACAAAAACAACCCTTTTTTATGACTAAGCTACCATCGTAACTCATGAGATTCTAATATAATACTATTATTTTGTTTTTTTTTTTTATGTCAAAGTAAAATGTCTTACAATAAATGTTAAACATGAAATTGGATTTTACTACCCAGTAATAACACCTAATTACACGAAAATAAACAAAAAAAAGAAAATACTACAGCCTTAAACTAACATAACAATTTTATTTCAGTAATGGGTGCATTAATCAGCAACATAAAGAGTGATCTACATTTTATTCAAACGAAAAGTGGTCATCTACAGTTGATCTATGAACCTTACATATTTGTGACAGACAGTGTACGTAGTGGTCGGACTTTTTGGAGGTGTATGGATTACGGAAAACGCTGTCGAGCCCGAATAACGTCTAAAAATAATGTTTTAAGAATAACTAACCCAGTACACAACCATGTAGAAAATCACATGTCGAAAATATCGCGAAAGTATGAGTTAGGCGAAGTAGTTACCTGTCCTACAGTATAAGGAATTTTCATCAGTTTTAAAAAAACAAGCAATAACTTTCTTATTATTATTGTGTCATTCTTTCTGCGTGTGCGTTAGTATTTTAGGCCTAATTTGGACTTACTGCCATATTTCATAATTTACTATTCTATTACGTTCTCGTTTATATTTTTTGTATCTGGGATAAATACAAAATACCTTTTTAAAACTTGGAGTAAAGTTATGTCATTCTTAGACCTCAAAAATGGTTATAACTTACACTGTTTCATGTTGACGTAACTTTATTCCGCGTTTTATCCTTTGCTGAAATTACCAGTACCTACCGAATTTTTACACATGTATGTCATGTATGTATTTTAGGTAACAACCTATTACAAAATATTTTAAGTTTTCCAAACATAGTGCATACAGTTTTTTTGTTGTAATAACTTAAGTCTACGATTTTAATATTTTTTGCTGTAGTTCGATCGTAAAAGCATCATGGGCGAATGTGATTCTAGTTTGCGTTGATGAAATCGTCATCTAGTATTGCATTTGTAATCGATATTATTAATTATCTAGTTTTGTCTGAACATTGTGATCAAATAATGTAAGTGCGCTAGCGTTTAAGATTTTAATAAATATTTCAGATTTGATCTTTGGTTCCTTTCTTTTTTATGGTCGTTAAAGATAGCGGTACTTACTTACTCAACCATAAAGGTCGTAGTAAATAAGAAATGCATACATCACGGTGCACTTTAATAAAAACTTGAGTACCGATTGATGATCGCTGATTTAGGCTGTTGGTAACGATGGATGCGACAGGGGCTGGCGAGGCACAGGTGTGCTACACGGTGACGCGGCGCGGGGCGCCCTCGCTGCTGGTGGATGGCTTCGGGTACGTGGCGCGTAAGCGTCGTGGGCCGCGCGTCTACTGGACGTGCCGAAGCCGCGCGCAGGGTTGCCCCGCGCGGGCGCTCACCGCTCACGGAGCGCTCGTCGCGCGCGCTGGCAGCCACACGCATGCGCAACACGCTCCGGTCATCGACGAACATGCGCGCATCGAGAGCCTTATTGAAACTATCGCTGCAAACAATTAACATGACTACAGCTTGAAATACACTACACACATGACTACAGCATTAATTGAAATAAATCATGGTAATAATGTTGTATTTTTCTTTTGTACGCGTCCTGTCATGATTATGATGTAAACTTATGTTTGTAATTCAAAACTGATCTAAACGCAATTGCACAGGTCCCTACTCCCTTCACGAGTTTCCTCTTATAATTATCAGGGCTAGCTATCCACTAGACAGCTATAGCTATGTGAAGATGACGTGCTATGAAAGATGAAGCGAAAACTAAAGAATAATCCACCAGCGATGTGATGTACAGACGCCAGCACATCAAGCTACTACAAACTGTCAAATTTATTTAATAGATTTTCATCTTTATCACTAAAGCATAAGGTTCC
This sequence comes from Cosmia trapezina, assembly GCA_905163495.3. NCBI lineage: Eukaryota > Metazoa > Arthropoda > Insecta > Lepidoptera > Noctuidae > Cosmia > Cosmia trapezina. The sequence goes on from LR991029.1 coordinate 21,606,984, forward strand.
AGGTTGATTGGGAAAATTTGACAGTTTTGGGTGGCTTGACCTGCTGGCGTCTGTACACATGTTGTGGTGTTATCACATTACCTACATCTTCCAGCGAGAACGGAGAGAGAGCTAGTGATCCATATTTGTTACTTACTCGCTGGACAACTCTAGCATTGTCTGGGTGCTTCGCCGTACATCTGAATCGCAACTCTTTCTGACTAGGCTACTAATTCGCTCTCTTTCGCACCACTCGTCTTGTCTAGTTCTACAAGTCTACAGTCCGGACGCCGAGAGAATGCGTTCTTGACACCTGTCAGTTTCATACTAACGAATATGTGTCTTGCGAATTTAATCCTTATTACTACTAGAAATTGTCCAACTGACAGGTGTCAGAAATGTATTCTCTCGACGGCCGGACTGTAGTGACTAGTGGACAGCTAGCCTAATTTATGCAGTGGTTAAGTTAAATTATAGCTGTTGAAAGACAGTTTTATTGAACTGGCATATGTGCAATCGTATCACTTGTAGCATGCATGACCTACGCGCTATAGGGTTACGGATAGTCATGGTGGTGGTGTTTTACAGTTGAATTCGTCATATCGAACCGTGGGCGGCGGCATATGCGGCTTGACGGGTTCTCCTTTTATGCGGAGAAAGTCTTTCCGGAGAAGAATAAGGTGCGATGGCGGTGTACCAGACGGACCTGTCGCGCTTACGCACACACGCTGCACGACAAAATTTTCGCCATCAGCAACGTACATTCACACGAACCTCCAGGCGGGGGCCAGGGCGGGGTCCCTGCTTCCGAGAGAGGCCCGAGCAGAGGCTTCACGAATGCGAACCTCGCCGCTCAAGCCAAGGCTATCCTCGACGAGTAATACTCATTTATCTTCTACTAACGAGTCTAACCAATTGCTAGTAAAAAATACTTTGCATTGTATAACACGATAATTTGGTGTATGATTAACTTATGATCGAATCTAACAAGTTTTGCTCCGCAATCAGGATGTATTAATTATTAGATTCGTTCATTACTAACCTTAGGTAGGTATTAATGTTCAGAACAGGGCATGTTGGAAGTAATAAGGGCATGAAGGCGGGCGTTACGTTGGACTGATAGTAATTAAGTAGTTGGCTTGTAATATGTTCGAGCGATGTGCACAAATCGGCCATTGTGAAATGATCTAATTTTCATCTATTGTAAGTAGGAGTCAATCTAGTCACTGTAATGTTAAATGATCTCATTGTGCGTAACAGTACAAATATAATTAAATTGATATTAAGAAAGTAATCTACATTTTAAATAAATTTTAAAGTAAAGTTGTGACCGATAGCAATAATTTTGTTAGTTTACAAATAACTAAGCAATAAGTGTGCTTATAATTTTACTGTTACAAAAATTGTTTTTTATAACTAAGCTTGGCTGCAATAGGCATGAGAAACCTATCATATTACTAAACCAACGTTGAGTATGTATATAGCCATTATTTCAGTTCATAATAATATTATGTTTCACCATAAATAATGAGCGTTAATTTTTGTGCTTTAAAAATTTACAATATACTTAACATTTTCACATTTTTCACTGTTAATGTTTTTATTAATGCTTACGAGGGAAACTAACACTAGCTTGTTGCATGTTGCTTACAATATCACCTCCAATTTCTTGTACACAAAATTGATGAACTGTCGTGTGGTTGTTCTACTAGACGACAACAAGTACGTGCGGTTGTGCGTGGGTCCGGGTGGGCGGCCGCGGCTGTGGGTGCGCGGGCGCAGCTTCTACGCGGCGCACACGATGCGCTCCGGCGTCGTGCGCTGGCGCTGCACCATGGGCGGCTGCGGCTGCAAGGCCTACACCCAAAAAGGAACCCTACACAAACTGGTCGGCGAACACAACCACGCCGGTCGCTGTGGACGGCGACCACCGAACATCAATCCTCAATCTACACAGCTGATTACCTCTATTTCAGCACCACCATCAGGTTCCTCCTCCCCCCCTACTCCCTTGCTAGTCCCTCGTCTGCCAAATTTTGACCCCAACGCTTGGATTGTACGTTATTAGTACTATCTATTAGAAAATTGTTGGTAGCCTCATATCAAGAAAGTAGTAATCAGTTCCGACTCGCGGAACCCGTATTAACTTTCATTTGCATTCTGGTGTTAGAGAGGTAATGATTTTTTTTATAAGATTCTACTACGTAAAGAAAAATGTAGGACAAGACTCAATTCAATAGAATTGATAATATTTATATGTAGTGGTCTTGAATAGTAAATGTGATCTCCTTATTTGAGTTCGAAGTTCGAATGTGCCATAGAAGTAATTCTAGTGAAAACAAGTACAATGATTTACTTACCAAAAATTGTGATAATAAGCTCATACAAGTACTTAAACTTATACTATGGTCTCAGTTTGTTGTTAGGATAGGCTATGTTGACTTTTATTATTATGTGTAGGTCGTTATTAATAAAATCAAAGAGGTTCTTTTCAAAGTATTAATTACCTCAAAGAAAACATTATGATAAGTTTAGATAAGAATTAGAAAGTTAAGAAAAGTTAAATTCTAGTCTTCCCTGTTTTTACTTTTTTGGTGTTATTGTTTGTAAATATTTCTGTCTTACGAAATTTGCTCATCGTAAACAGAACTAATGCCAAAGATCTGTGCCAAATTTTCTTGCTCATGAAATTATCGTTTCTCCAAGAGAAATATAAAACATTAATTTATTCCTGATCTATGGTTTATTTTAAAAATATATACAAAAATATTTCAAGAGCTGTGTAATGTATAGTATCTGTAAATGTGCTAAATAAAAATATTGACACAATGAGGTTTTTTATTTTGTGTAGAATAAACTAATAAACACTTTGACTTTGGTTTTATTGCAACTCCTATTTTTTTCTTTGACTAATTGTAATTTACAAAAAGGTTTGACGAGTAAAAATACTTCTCAATCTTTGGTAAACGATTTATCTATAAGTGAATGCATGCTTAGTTTTATATGGGTTATTCCACCTGAAATGAAATGTGTGCTGTTAATATCTAATAGCAATTTGTTATAGACAAACATTTTACGTGGGATAGCTAATAAGGATAAGGTTTCGGTGGTGTTATTCGAATTAATTACTAACAGTTGTGTTTTTTTGTTCAGCGCGTTTCATCCGCGCAGGCAAGGGTCGTCTACTTCTCCACCGCGGTTACACTTTCCGCCTGAAGAACAACTTGGCCCATGGAAGGAAGCAATGGTACTGCTCTTCGCGGCTCACATCTCGCTGTCTAGCTGACGTTAATACCGAGGGGCCAGAAGGCCATGAGCGCATTGTACGTTCTCGTTATGCGCATAACCACGCTCCGCCGAACGTGCGTCGCTTTGCGGACGGGCGTTACGTGGTGCGCACGCCGCACCAGTCGGGGCACCGCGCGCCCGCGCCGCTCGATCCGCACCACCAGCTGCTGCAGCTGCAGCACGCGCTGGCGCTGTACGCCGCCACCGCGCACGCCACCGCCACCGCCAACGCGACCGCCGCCGGGACGGCGGCTCCCGGCGGGCCGCCCGCGCAGTCCTCGCCCAACGCGCTGCCGCCGTCTGCGCAGCACAATAACTCTGCGAAGCCGCTCCTCGTCGACACCCCGTGCAAGGAGGAGGATTAGATAATACAAGAGGCATCACACGAACATCGATCGATTTTAATACGAGTTCACGATTAATTTATAAGCGATTTGATAATGATAATCGAGTATTCGATATTTTCTAACCGCCTTTTGGCGAATGTAGCATAATGGATGTAGATTTAAATATGATTAGGTAAGTTATGAGGGGATAAGGTGTCGTTTACTTAGGATTCAGCGAAGGTTATTGTTGGTTATTCAGTATCGGTAATGTGAATGTATGTCAGCATATAAGTAGGTGTTGTGGTGTAATGGATGTTACGACGACCAGTGACGGGAACACAGGAGACAACCAGTAATACGAGTGAACACGTCGTGTCGTAATAGGTTAGGCGGTGTCGTCGAGATCCATAAAGTTATCCGTATAGGTGTGGGCTATTTATCGAATTGAATAGGGCTAGTAAGGATGTTATATATGTAAGAACTTCTGAATGTATAACGGTGTCAGCTCGTATGGATGTCAGGTTTAGGCAGGTGGTTATTATCCGGAACACGGCCGCTTTAGCGTTTAACCTGCACTACACAACTCGAGAAGTTGAACGAAGTTAAGCGAATACGAGAGTAGAAAGGCACTTCGGTTCGCTTCGTGCACTTCGGCTCGTCTCGGGCGACTTCCGATCGTTGTCGGTTTTTGTGCCAGAGTCAAAGGACTCGAAGCGTCCCGTAGTTCTAAGCATGAGTGTATAGTCACGTACTTTGTACTACGGTCAATTTCGACCAGTACTTCGTCGAAGCAACTTCGCGAGTAGTGCAGTGTAGGTTTTTGATTTAATATTTACGACCCGTGCAGTATGCAGTATCATCCAGTAGCGTTAGGCGGACATTGCGCGATATTCACAGCTGGTCATGTCAGGCAGGACAGGTTGGTGCGCCATGCGAACGCAGCCGAGTCAGCTGTCGACACGAGTGTAAGGTAAGGTCGGCGACCGCGCGCTGCGGTCGCTGACGACGCGTCGGTGACTGATTTAGAGAAAACTCGTTCGAAATTAAGCAATATGACGTCCCCTGGACTGTACTTAGAATTACTTAATTTATTTTGAGAATTATAAAATTTACACTTTTCAGATACTTATTGCTACTGAGACATTTAGATGTCAGCCTCTTTAATCTATAAGAATTTTGCAGTAAATATTGAAAGGCATTTGTCTTGAGCAATCAGCGTGTTGCTCTTTAGGATTGATTTAAAAAGTACTTAAGCTCAATCATCTACCTCTTCACTTTTATACGGGTTTTACATGTTAGTTTAAATTTTAAATTATACAATTTTATACAAGAATGAATACTCAGAAGCTTTACTCGAGTAAGGTGTCGTAGCGTAAGGTTAGGTTAGCGTTAGACTAGGAACTGGCGCGCCGGGGCGGTCCGCCGCGCAGGGTCCGGCGCGCCTCACTACCTCTAGTTATTATCGAAACTCAACTACCTCTTTACTTAGTTTACACAATCGTTCACTGTTAACGACTTTTAAATTAATTAAAATTTAATAGGCTCTTTTTGAGACTTGTCTGAATATATTTTATGAATAATTGTTTTTAACTACTTTGTTGCTCGTCGAATGATAACAAATTCAAGAACGAAGGCGATGAGAATGAGGATCCGCTTTGTATGTATGACTCTGATTTAAGTACAAATTTTTACTAATTTTAATTGTTATTTAGATGACTTAGTTCTACGGGGGTCTAATGTGTGCGAATTTACTTAATATTGACCATTTTATATAAGCGTTATTATAGACCGTGGCAAATTTTTAACAGTGATGAAATATCGAAATTGATATTCGGATTTATTTCCGAGTGAGATAAATCGCGCGGCGACATTTTGCAGTGCGTGCTTACTTGGGTAACAATATTAATTTTAATTGTGTCTCTAACATGGTAGATGAAGGTCCACAATTTCGTTTTTTAATCTCAGATAGTAATTTGACAGGTGCAAATGTCAAACTACGGAATGAAAAAATGATACACGGAACATTTGAAATGTCAAATTACTAAGTATTTGGGATTAAAAAACGAACTTTATAAGACTGGCTTCAGATAAAACGATGTCACAGTGTGCACTGTATCTGTGTGGTTTTGTGAATGGGAATGCTTCTGTGCCCGTTTTCTCTGAAGCTTTCTTGTCAGTTGTCATCAACATTGTCATCGAGCACTGTCCGTTGGTGTTGATCGTTTGGCACGCTCTATCGTACCTGATTACTGTCATTAAGCCAAATAATATGGGCGATATACGTTATTATGAAACCGTGGCGATAGTTAGTAGGTAAATGTAATTATAAATGTAATAATTGTAAGTTTAATATGTGTAATATATTTTAGAGCAATGACAATATACGTCAATTATATAAGATACGATTTATGAGTTGATATGTATATGTATAATGGCTATCGTGAGGAGTTTTACATCTTTTGCTGTAAATATTGTTTATTATATTCACGCAATATTTACCTCACATTTATTGTCTCTCCTTAACTTTTGCGAATTTTTCGGTGTTTGTATGTCTCGAGGATGGAGTCACGTGCTGTTTCTATGTTTGCTCATGTTGTTAATATTATGAATCTCGTAGGTAGTGCATGATAACCGTGTGTTGATTGTTGACCCTACCGCCACGGCTTCGTCTTATGTACCGCACATCGAACACCCTGCTCCTATTTTAACTATCTACCTCAAAAACTCTAAAGTGTTAACTACTCATATACAAGTCTTATATAATTATTAGTGTAATTTTATACTTATACCATTATATCATAGGATTTTTTAGTTCATGTACGGGGTATGTTTTTGTGAAATCATATTAAATTGTACTTATAAATAACCGCTAGTTTTATTTTATCCTAAACTTCCTTATCCTGAGCATCCGTTACGGTCTGTTTGGTTCGGGTCACATCACAATGTTGGTCTACCTCAGTTATCTGACGTGTGCTTCTCCCACAGGTATTAAATTTCTGAAGTCGCGGCGCGGCAAAGTGATCATGATGGTGAACACGTTCCCCTTCTGTGAGGAGTCCAAGTTGAGAGACAAGGTCATATGGCGGTGTACTTCCAAGAAGACTAACTGTAAGGCGAGGATACACATGCTGGGGTCCAACGTGGTCGCTGTGAAGGGGATGCACAACCACCCGCCGCGCGCCCTCTGTCTGCCTTCTCGCCGGCCAAACGCGCGCAAAGGAATTGACACCATCTCAGCGCCTGTTGCTGCAGCTACTCCAGTAACAACCCTCGACGCCCTCGCGCTGCAGTCCTCAGGAATTGAATGACCTCTTTTGTTAACTGGCGTAAATAAAAGAGACAGCATTAATTTTCTGCTATCGTACTGAGTGTAAAGTTAAACTATGTTTAAGTATATTCAAGCAATTTAGACAATATTTTACATAGCTTGTGTATTGTATTGATATGAGTTACGTAAGTTTAAGAGGTAAAATTTGTTGACTACTGTTTAGGAAACGTCGATTTCCGCGACGATTCCATTCCATATCATATACTGCCACCTCGCTCGCTTACTCTGGTGCTTTGGAATTCATAGATTGTATAATGTAATTTATAAAAATGAACTGAACTATTAATTATTTCACCGTTAATGTTTAAATGGAATGTATAGATATTTAATTATGCACTATCGTTTTAATTGTTACGTTCAGATGCGTCTAGCGGTAAAAAGTCGATCACGCAATCAAGTGATGATTTTATAAAGTTCTCTGGAAACGTTAAAAGACATTAAATAAGTAGGTACTTTACATGCACTGTCAATGCCAACTTGTGATAAGATACGATCATTAGCTAGAATTAGTTTTTATATTAATTAAATTTTTATGTACTTATGGTAAGGTTATAAACTCAAATAGGTATTTATTACACGTTGATATTTGGCGTATGTTAAACCCTAAATTTAAGTAAAAGTGCCTTGTGTAACAACGGGACCATATTGTCAATTAAAATAATTGATGTACTGAACATTCCCTATTGAAAATTTTTGCTGTGCTTTATTATTATAGGTACTGTAATTTTGATATTATGTTTATAAATATCGATTTGAAAGACATCGTTACTTTTATCGAGAGTATTACTCCTTAAGATTTAAATAATTAAAGTTTATATTTATACATACATCGACTTTGTTTATTTAAATAAAACCCTTATTTTATGCGGTATTTTAAAGATTCTAAAAAATAGATTTATCTTAAAAGTAATGCTTTTCAATTTTCATCAAGTCTATGCGCTATGTTGTTTATTATGTCCATGTCGTGCCAGATCTTAGAAATTATATTTTCATGAAGTGTTCGACCATTTCATGAAATGGATGAAAGTAGGGTCAGGGTCGGGTCAGTTCATGATGTGGTCTGGCCAGATCATTGAATACTCAACGTTTGAAGTTATGAACAGTTAAACGCAAGACTACGATCATGATATGCCCAAACATTAGTGATCATTATCGTAAAATAGATTATCCACGGGTAGAGGCGTTGATCTCGCTTTATTTTTGTTGTGCATCTATTTCCTATTAGAAAAAATCCTTTTTAAGGGTCCTAAAAATACTAATTAGCCAAGTAACTGCGAGCAACTTGGATGTAGTGCTCGCCGGCCGCCGGCGCGGCACCGCTCGCTTGGCTTACTCGGATCGCGCGCGGTTGGTCACAGTTCTAACCTCACCTCACCCAATTGGGTGGGGGACACTAGCGGCGTGAAATGAAACTACATTGCGATATGCCCAGTGGTCAGCTGGGAATGTCGATAAATAGGTTGCTTTCGTCACGATATGGCCATTTCTACGGTCGGACTACGACAGGTACCCTACATTAATGATATGGCCAAACGTCGACTGACATCTAGGTATATGTATATATGTTATAAAATATGAAACCACTGATTCCAGAAAATAATGCCCTTTTTAGTACATTCTTGTTCAAAGTAGACCCAAAAAAAAGATATAATTTGTTAAAGCCATCATCATCTCGTTGAATCAGGAAAAATTATAACTCGAAAACTACAAAAAATCGTAGAACATACATGGGGGTTAAATCGATGGGTATGGTACTATGCTATCAGTTCGCACTGGCTTGACGCCTTAAAAGAAACTCCCTGTATATAAAAGGCAAAAGTGATTGACTGATGTATCAACGCACAGCCCAAACCGCTTGGTCTAGAGAAACAAACATTTATCATTTATTATGGTTTTATTGCTTTTCAAAATATTCGCCATGATGATCGATGTACTTTTGCATACGTTGGAACCAATTTTCGTAGCACTTTTTCCATTCGGATTGAGGTATTTCCAAACGTGCATTTTGAACGCATCAACGGCCTCTTCACGGCTCGAAAAACGTTGACCACGTAATTTGTTCTTCACGGTTGGGAATAAATAGCAGTCGTTGGGTGTCAAGTCGGGGCTGTACGGCGGATGAGTTTCGGTTGATGTGTGGCAGCTAGCGTAATTTTTGTGTAATATTTTATAAATACTCGTCATACTTATGCCCAGAAACGCCTCTATCTCGCGATATGTAACATGACAATCTTGCATTACAAGTTCCCGCACAGCATCAATATTTTGAGGTACAGCAACCGATTTAGGGCGACCTTCTTTAAATTCGTCCGTGAGCACAGACCGCCCACGATTAAACTCACTAAACCAGTGATACACAGTAGTTTTCGATGGTGCTTCGTCCCCAAAAGTCGAAGCGAGTTGATCGATGCACTTTTTTTGAGTTAGCCCTCGCCGAAAATCGTAATAAATCATAGCACGAAAATTTTCACGAGTTAAATCCATGGTGCTATAGACACGCAATTTTCTAAATGACGCCATAAAGTAAAAACAAATGACAGCTACATTAATCAAATTGTATTCTTCAGCCAAAGAGTTAAATGTTATAATTACTTTTTTAATATTGTTCTGTAACTGGCCAGTTCCGGATACATAAATAGCAGCCCTCGTACCAATACATTTCACATAGGTAGGCAAGTACATTGGATTTTGGGAAAAGGCTGCACAAATAGTGAAAAACCCTGCCTCCTAAACTAGAGGAACCCTGTGACCGAGGAGTCAGTGTTCTACTGTAACTTCGTTACAAAAGAAACCTTGGTGTGTTAATAAAAACCCATAATGACCTGATTTAACTATGATCATATCATTAAACTTTGATGTTTAAACGGTATGGTCTATTTTAGCTGGCGTGGATGAAATGGTCGAACACTACATGAAATGATCAATTCTAAGATCTGGCCACGATATCCATACCATGTCTTACTCGGCTATGCAACAGCAATTCTACAACCTGTCGTCTGCGAGTCAGCTGAAAGTTTAAGGTACATACCTAGCATGATTGTTGTTGTGTCGTGTCATGTTGTTAATGGAGCCCTTTGTCAGGTCCCAAATCGGAGTCGCAGTTCAAATTTGGGAAGACATCACGACAACAAGGTCCAGTGATTTCAACAGGAAAATTCACGTTCGAAAAGGATAGACAATTCCCTAATGGAAAGACTAGATGGAAGTGTTCTCACTCTGAAAAATGCTCAGCTAATATTTACACCATTGATGCTGATGTGGTGCTGTTCTATGATAAACATGATCACGAGTAACCTGATTATGTTTCTGTGCTTAAACTGACTGGTCCCAAAACAAAGTTATTTGTTAGCCATACCCAGGGCCGGATTTAAAGGTGGAGGCCCAGGGGCAACCAAGAAGTGTAGGCCCTGAATTTTTTTTGGAACATGTTTTTTTTTCAGTTTTCAATAATTCTCTGGGCATACCTATATTTAGATCACATTGCACACTACTAGTCTCTCCCAAACATACAAAAAAGTCGGCGTTCCCACGAGCGTAATAAAATCGCGGCGGCACTGGATTTTCAACTCTCGTTGTTGAGCCGAGCGTTGAGAATCCAACCTAACAAAAACAGAGTGCATCCCAGCGCGACGGAAAACACACTGTTGGATTTTCAACTCCCGGCGCTAAGCAGAGTTGAAAATCCAATGCGCGATAAAATCCCGCCGCGATTTTATTACGCTCGTGGAAACGCCGACAAATACGTGCCATCTTCAGGTGAAACTACATCTTTATTGTAAAGTTATATGAAACTTTAACCTCGAAAAATATTATGGTTTATCTAAAGTTAAGGCGAGTAGTGCCGCCAACTAGCGCCACCAATGAGAAAAAAGTCATAAGTCTGGAGATATGGATCATTTTGAAATTTCCTATGCTAAAATTTTTGTCAGATGAGGTAGAATTTTTTGACCTCACCTGACTTTCCTCATCGGACTAAAAATGTGAGCATAAGAAATTTCAAAATGTTCCATATTTTTTTCTTATGATTTTTTTCTCAATGGTGGCACTAGTCGGCGGCACTACTCGCCTTAATACGGGTGTAACTTTTCTCTGCATTTATTAGGTAATAAGGGTTTAACTTATGTTTAATTTTTTTTGATGAATTGTTTCTGAATTTGATATCCATTTATCGAATTCGAAACAATTGGCGTTTTTCGGCGTTCCGACGTCATCCCGGTTGTTAAACAAGTAGGATGACGTTCGTAACGCGGTCCTGACTAGAAGTAGGCTTGCCTTACCAAATAATGTGTTTATTCTTCATAGCTACGCTTCAGTAGCAAGAATTGAATCTATTTTTATATCCATGTAGACTTGTTTATTTACATGATTCCTTTACTTTAGTTGATGTTTAGAGCTTAGATACTTTTTATATTAGATCTTTTATATTCTAAGATAAATAAAAATACTAAAATTAATACATAACATTTATTTCTTACTTTGGCTTTCAGCACACTTATTATAGGTACTTATTACATGTTAAATAAGAAACCGGTTGCTTCTTAATTCCATTGTTATTGTAGGCAAGGTAAACGCAGCATACATACCGACGGGGCGGGGTAAGAAGAACTTGGTTCTCGACGGGTTCTCGTTTTCTGAGACACCACCTGGTTACTGGGTGTGCGCTCGTAGGAAGAACCTGAATTGCCGGGCGAGTGCCCGTACCAACAAGCGCGGGGAAGTCATCCGGTTCGACAACACGCATAATCATCCGAAACCCAAGTTCTACAGTAAAACTGCAAAGAAAATGATTACTCTTTAATTATTATGATTAAGTATGTTGTCCGAACAAAATTAGACTATTTAATTTTAATTTTTCGATGTCATTGCATTGTTGATTTTGCTCGTAAATGTTTTTGTTAAAAAAAAATGCTAGATTATTGGCAATAATAATTTCTCTAAAGTGCTTTTGTATTCATTATTTTAATAAAAAAATCTTCAGATTTTGGCGTTTAATTTGTGATGATGATTTTAACCTAAGTGTTTTACAATTTCGTTAAATATAGTCTTAATCTACCTTGTGTATTGGACCACACAAAACTTTTGTTTACGAGTGAAGTTTTTTACACGTTCCTTCCGGCCCTTCACGCGTCCGGGTCCTGCGCACATTGCGCTTTGTAGGTAGTGGTCATAGACTTATAAAAAAAGATGGACTCCGCGCCACGCATATCGAAAGTGAAGCACAGTAAGTATGCCGGACCGTTTGTACAAACACGCCTCGCGCACACATTTACATCATAGTATGCCGACCGGCCGCCATTACGTGACACGAGCGACGGCGTCTTTGCAGGTACTCAAATCATGCACACATAGATCGGTACGGTGCTTCACTTTCGATATGCGCGGCGCGGAGTCCATCTTTTTTTATAAGTCTATGGTAGTGGTGTTATGTGGGCTATAGCGTAATCGCAAATAAATGTCTTATGGGCCTCTAGGTAAACGCAGGCCAGGCGCACTCCGCATTTTAGGTATGAACACAGTCTATACATCATACAGTCGTCCGACGAAAGCCCGAACTGCTTACTTATTTCGCCAAACTTCGTAAGCAGTTCGGGCGTCGTCGGACGACTGTATGATATGTAGACTGTGGGTATGAAGCTACAAGCAGGGCTCTTGCACTGGTACATTCCGCTCGAGATAAGTACCTACAGCTCGCGGCAACTCTGGGTTACAAGTCAGTCAAGGTGTACTACGCGCTCAGAGAGCGAGACACGTACGGCCGCCCATGAAAAAATTAAATCTTAGATTTTAAATTTAAGTATACTATTCACATTATCACTATACTATATATAAATTAGTGATATAGTTACTTTTTGAATGACGAAAATCCATTAAGAAATGTCGAGTCTTGTTGCTACCTTTTTTTTACCTACCTACCTACTTACTATAGTTGCCGACATTTAACTTGAGCTCTCGGCGGAGTGGTGGGGGTTTGTATGCGCGTCGTATTGTTTCAGGAGTAAGGTCCAAAATCGCTTAAAGTAATTAAAGATTAACTTAGGATTAACAAGCAATTGTACCTACCCTACCTACCTAAAATAAAATAAAAGTATAAAGTGGTGGTGGGGTATATGGTACCTCATATACCCCACCACCACCACCACCATACCTTAAGGTATGTATGGTATGGTATGGTGGTATGGTACCATATTTTATTTTTTTTTGCGGACAGCCCTAGTACTCGGCTAAGCGGCGTAGGTATGTTACGGATGAGTAACGACACAAAGTAATAACAACTCTCAAGCGCGGCGATTAAGAGCAATTTAGCTTGCGCATGGAGGGGAAAAGATTTTGTAGGCTATTATAAAAGCGGCTTTCTTCAAGATCAAAGGAGTGCAACTTCTGTACGTTAGTACTATTATTTATTCTGTGCTACAAGTACGCAGCGGGCTCGGCTTGTCCTAATTCAGTTTGGGCTGCCGCGCACCGGCCGGCTCGCACGTTAGTGCGATACTCACTCACGCGCCGCGTCGTAACGTAAAAGAAAAGAGCCCTAACGAGTCAGAAGGTATAAGAGTTTCGCGATAGAAAGAGAGGCAACTTCTAGGTGAATATAACTGTAGCTAATTAACGCTGTGCGACCTGAATTGCACTTTATTGTGTCGTAGCAAGAGTTGCTATTTATTTTAATGATTTTGCGGAGTGTATCTTCTGTAGGTATTTGTACAATTATGTATTCTGTGGTAAAGGATTGAATTATCGGGAAGGCGGCGTGGTTTTTTTGGATTGGTTAGTCCGCGCACACACTGGCCCCGCTTAAGTGCACGGCTTTCTAGTTGCTTTTGTTTAGTTTTGCTTAAATAAATCGTGGTTTTTAGTAAAGTACCGTTGTGAAATACGTGAATCAGAAGATCGACATCAGCAAAGTCACAAGTTGACTAAAATAGTCAAAATTACGGAGCGCACAATAAAAACCGTGGCAGAAAGGAAAGTGCAGGCTACTGCTAGAAAAGATTGCAGAAGCTGCTACCATAATAAAAAGCGAGTACAGACGACAATGCAATGTAAGGATTGTTCTGATACTCCGCCCATGTGCATGGATTGTTTTTTAATTTTACATACTTGCATCAAAAACTGAATTGCCTAATACTGTATTCAAGATAGGTAGTTATCGTTTTGAGTATTAAAGATTTCGATTGTTTTAAGATTATTTTTAGGGTTCCGTAACTCAAAAGAAAAAAACGGAACCTTTATAGGATCGTTTCATTGGCCGTCTGTCTATATGTCTGTGAGTCTGTTTAGACCCTTTTTCGCAGGAATGCGTGGAGGTATCAAGTTGAAATTAATCTGTAATTTTGACGTTCAAAAAGTGCTGATTCTCAGCCTAATTTGAATAAAGGACTTTTGATTTTGATTTTGATTTTGAAATTAATATCAAATACGTAAGTCTATGGGTCCTTAGAATTCTAAAACAATCGAGCTTCTAAGTCAACGCAATAAAAAATACGGCCATTTATGCGACATATTTACTACTACAAGCATATTTATACACTCGCAAGTAAATCAAAACCTGTAGGGAGGTACCCTATAGGTTTTGATTTACTTCCCGTTGACCTAGAATCATGAAATTTGGCAAGAAGCAAGGTCTTATAGCACAAGTAAAAGAAAAAGTCCAAAAATCGTTAATTTGTAATTTTAACACATAAAAAAAATATTTTTGGGATTACAATGTTAACTTTAGTTTTGGGATAAATTCTTTTCAACTACAGAACCCTTCATTGTGCGTGGTCCGACACGCACTTGGCCGATTTTTTTATGTCTATTGTGTGGTGTTGCCTACAGTGTGGTCTACTTTTGTACCAACACCTAAATCTACGTAATTATACTTATTTTGCTAATTTCGATGTTTTTTTTTATTTAAATAAAAATGATTATACTTAATATTATTTATGGTTTTACTAAATTATGTTAAGAACACCTAATCACGCAAAACGCGTGATGGGCCTCCAGAGAAAAATGTGCATTCCACATCGTCGCAACGTCGGGTGTTGTATAACGATATTATGTAAAATATTATATACCTACACGCGATTTTAGGTTTGGTCCCATAATAAAAGTTGTTCATAATGAGTGTAACACTATCGTGGCAGCTCCCTAGCAAATAAAAAAGCAGCGTGATATACTAAAAGCATAAACACAACTGGAAATAGTACCTGCTACACTTGGAAGTAAATTAACAAAAATAAACCGTATGGGCCACCCGCAGAAAACTAATATTTTTGGTTTGGCAATGAACACGACGCGAAGGGCAAATTTAAAAACGATGATGAAAAATTTGTAAATTTTCACAGCCGCCATCTTGAATTTTCATTTTGACCAAATTCTCGCGTTCTCTCTATTTCTGTTATACAGGGTGTTAGGTTAAACGAGAGACATACTTTAACGTAGTGTAGTACTCATGAAAATGAACAACTTTTACTATGGGACCAAACCTGAAATCGCGAAAAAAAAATCTGCTGTTCCCTACATTTTGACGAATTATGCGAACATAAATGTACTGAACATCTGATTTTTTTTTCGCGATTTCGGGATTGGTCCCATAGTAAAACTTGTTCATAATGATGAGTACTACACTCCGTTAAAGTAAGTCCCTCGTTTAACCTAATACCCTGTATATAATAGAAAGAGACAGAGAGGGAGTGAGAATCGTATGGAGGGGCATAATGCTTTTTCATTATGTGACGATTTCTGCCAGTTCACTCCTACCGTAAAAACCGCGTTAACCCCCGTTCCCACGAGCGTAATAACATCGCGGCGGGATTTTATCGCGCACTGGATTTTCAACTCTCGTTGTTGAGCCGAGCGTTGAGAATCCAACCTAACAAAAACAGAGTGCATCCCAGCGCGACGAAAAACACACTGTTGGATTTTCAACTCCCGGCGCTAAGCAGAGAGTTGAAAATCCAGTGTGCGATAAAATCCCGGCACGATTTTATTACGCTCGTGCGAACGCCGACTTAAGGTTGATCCGCTGTGGTAGCCCGCAAAAATTTTTTTTTTTGTGTTTTTTGCAATTTGCAGGTCCGTGTCAGGTTGTATATTGATCAAAACATGATACGCGGCAATAAAACATACGTATTTATATAATTCTAACCATACAAAATAGAGATGTATTGAGGATACATCTCTCTATGTTAGATTTCGTGCAGATTCATTCGATTTCGGTCGTTCGACGAATCTGCACGAAATCTAACTTAGACAGATATTGATAATTTTTATGGTTAAAATTATATAAATACATGTTTTATTGCCGCGTATCATATTTTGATCAAGATACAACCTGACACGGGCCTACAAATTGCAAAAAACCCAAAAAAAAAATTGAATTTCGCGGGATACCACTGCGCATCCCCCTTAAAGAACTTTCGTTCCAAAAAGAAATGGGGACGATTGGGAGCTCGGAATTATAGAAAGAAAAGTAATCGTTTTTGAAGGCGGCGATTATTGTACCTAATTATTTTGATTGGTGATTATTACTTACTTATTTTATTATTAAACTACAAGAAACCAAAAACCATAGACGTATAAAAAAAGGAGGACTCCGCGCCACGCATATCGAAAGTGAAGCACCGTACCGATCTATGTGTGCGTGATTTGAGTACCTGCAAAGACGCCGTCGCTCGTGTCACGTAATGGCGGCCGGTCGGAATACTATGATGTAAATAAAAAAAAACCATTTATTTTGACCAAACACAAATTTTTAAAACCTGCCAAACTGCAAGACAGTTTGCAAAATGTGTGCGTGAGGCGTGTTGGTACAAACGGTCTATACTTACGGTGCTTCACTTTCGATATGCGTGGCACGGAGGTCCTCCTTTTAATAAAAGTCTATGCCAAAAACATATATTAATATCCAATTGCCGCTTTGCCAACATCCTCAACCCGGCTAAGCTATTTCGTAGGACGAATTCTTGGGACATCTTTAGTTACCGTGAATCGATGCTGCAAATACAGACAATGATAAGTGGATGATCTGAAACTGGCAATTTAAAGAACATTGTCAATATTGAGAACTATCGCTAACTTTTGCCGTCTTATTAAAAAACAAGGTTTATCCTCACCCAGGCTTAAACCATGGACGCTTTTTTGAATTTCGAACTTTATTCTGACACATTAAGATGTCAGTTTTACAAAACTGACAACTTAGTACCGGACTAAGTTGTCAGTTTTGTTTAAAGAACTGTATTTCTATCACAGCTAGGTTCTTATTACAAAAACTGGCTCTATGGTTTAAACCATGACAGAAGAAAAACCTCGTTTTGTAATAAGGCCGTTGGAGTCCAGTGGGAAAAGCCCGACTAAGGTACCTACGAGATTGATGTCGTGGGTACGAAGTGTTCGAACCCAGGCAGGCGCATGTACTACCTAGTTTATTTCATCATCACTGTTCTCAAAACGGTAAAGGAAACATTGTGAAGAAACTAGCATGTACTAGAACCAAAAATTCAAGGATAGGTGATATCCATCAATCAGCACCACTTGCCTGGTGGATTACGAGTACTGTCACTGCAATGGGAGTATTATGGACCGATAATGCTAATGATGATTTTACACCCCATGCACTTATTTTTTATGTTGCCAAAAACCTTTCATCAGTGAAGATGAAACATGTATTTTTGAACTGTAACCTGTGCTGTAACACAGATCCTGAAGTTGTTTTGTAATTTTTGGTAGGTAATACACATGCTAGTCTTTAAGATTAGGTGTACGATTATTTTCCTACCCGTGTGTGTAGTTCTATTTTCATAAAATGTCAGTAATATTGTGGTAAAGTTGCTATTTGAAGGTAACTACTTCAATACGGTTTATATATTAATGTTACGTAAATTTTTACAGAGGCCTTCTTCTTACCGTCCAGGGCTGGGAAAATGGTTCTGATATTCCGAAACAATAAATTTTGGGTGAATAATCAGTATCGCGACAAGTTGAACTGGGCATGCCGTGATAAGGACTCCAAAGGTTGTCTCTGCAGAGTCCAGACTACAATGGAAGGCCGTTTCGTTCGCGTGAAGGGTCACCATACACATACACCAAATTTTACGCCTGACAATTTTAATGCCGCTGGTCTAGTCGAAAGTAAGTTTAAGGAATGGAGTGCTCCTTTGGTGAGCAAAGTTCGCCACAACCTGAACGCTTTTGAATGACGAAGTAGTAACTGATTGAAAGCATCCAAGAATTTTTATATCAAGTTAAGAAAATTAATGATAGGAGAATAAAGTTCAATACGTTTTTGAAGATATTATATATTAGCACCGTTGATCCCTAAATGTCTACAAAGAAAGGGCATTGGAAGACCCATCCCTGTATGCTGTTATGTGGCATATTTTGGCCATATTTGTTCACCTAGTGGCTTCAGTGGCTGTGAAAAACCATGACGTAGTAATCGTGATATTTACAAATTGCATTCCTTTAGAAATATGTAATACGTGTTTTGTCAGCTTATTATTATAGGTAATAATCTTATCCGCTATGGAGAATAATTTCAGGAACCATTTAGTAGTAAAGTCATTGACTGAGTGTGTTTTCATATTATGTTTGAATGCGGTACAAGATGAAGAGGAAGTCAAATAGATACCTGTTTGACTTCATGTTTTTGACAGATATAATTTGTAATATCATTTATATTGTGTAAAATGATAATAAATAATATGTTCGTAGCGAAAAGAAATAATTATCAATACACTTGCTCGAAAACTGGCTCACAGTACCTACACAGCTTTTAGACACTCGTAGTTCTGTATTTTGTAGATCATGAGTATCATGACTGTGTACAATTGCCGATTTTGATTGTAAGAATCTTACAAGGTTTTCTTGTTTTGTGGACTTTGTGGTTATTTGAATAGATTAAAAATTTTAAACTGAAAGAACCGATTGTTCAGAGCAATTCGACTTTCTCCAACAATGATTTTGGATTCCATCAAAAACAACAGCATTTTAGAAATCATTTTGGTAGCATTGTATTTGGAAGTGGTCTACACAGTCTCTTTTTAATAGGTTATTCATATCCCAGCTGATAGTATGCATGACTTACTCCTTACCATCCTTATTAGAAACGTTGTTGGTTAGGTTACTTCCGCTCGCTCGCAATATTGTGTTCCAAAATGGATTTGATTTCTTGTGTGAATCGTAAAGTTTAAACGTTACCTATGTAATTGTATATCCCTGAATCACACTATGTAGTGTAATGGATAAAAATATTAAATCAATGAATTATTAAATCAAATAATACATCTTTATAAGATTATTTAAAAGAAGAGAGTAATACTCTCTTCTTGACAATGAAGAACATGAATTTTTCAACACTGATTTTTTCTATTACTTTTATTAATTTGTATTGTATTGAAAAACTAATAATTCACCTTTCATTGTTATTTTAACCTTTACCAGTCTAAATAATTAAATTCAAAATCATTATGTTAGTACTGGACTATTCAATCAAACACTTGTTTTTTTTTTTTTGTCAAACAAGTAGCTACTTAGTTGGCCAGTAGATTATGGGCATTAACTATTTCATGTATCTATTTCCTTTAGCTTTTTCCTTATGCTATTGAATTAGGATCTAATAGATAAGGCCCTAAATATTAGGTATAATTATGACATTTTATGTAATTTGAATAACCTGTTCTTGTTATTGTAGAATTTGGTTCGATTCGGAAAAACCGTTCAAGATAGTAAGATCTCAAGCAGTATTTTTAAAAGTGTGTTTACGATACAATAATTTTAATTTATACTTAGATAAAGAATTAGATGGTAACAATATTTTGAAAATGTGGTGTAAGTAAATATAAGATATTTTTGTACCCGGTCGTTTTATTTGGGCGAGGAATCTTACCATCTCGATATGATCCGATTAGAGGTAGCGAAAATATGCTTTCAGCGCAATGGAGTGTGTCTCGATTTGGGAACCCAGTGCTGGTGGTGAATGGCTGGCGGTTCAGGAGGAACGGGAAAGTGTTCGGCGGCAGAACCTCCTGGCTCTGCATCAAGTCCGACCACGGCTGCAAATGCTACGCCGTCACCAGCAACAACTGCATCATCGCCATGGGCCACCACCACGAACACGACACCATCAAGAAGCGCAAGCGCTTTAAACACTTCAATAACAAAAGTAACTCGACCGCAGTCAAGATTAAATCTTACTTCACGTGATAAGCTAGTCATTAAAACTTATGTCTTTCGCATGTTTGTATTTCCAAGTGATCGTAACTTCGTGAGTACACTCCAGATTGGCGCCAGTCGAAATTACAAAATTAACTTTGAGGAGCTAGAGGTTGTTAAAGGTATATCGTGCAATATTAAATTGTGATTTGAATTACAAAAAGTAAAATTATTTAGTGCTTGTCATCTTTATAGAAATAAATGTATTATTTTTTTAAGACATCATTATTTTATCATTTTGTTTTATTTGTCGTTATACCTGATGTCACGCTGCGTACTTAGTTTAGATTTGTTGGACTAGGAGGTGTGAAACAGATGTGATAATTTACTATTTTATTATCATTTTTGTTTGCAAAACGTAGTTGGAAGCTGTTCAACACAGGCAGACATTAACAGTAAGGTGATTAGTTGCAGGCACACCACCCGCCCCGGAGCCGCCGCCGACGCTGGGTCTGCCGTTTCCGTTCCCCTGCTTCCCTGGACAGTTCCGCTACTGCTTGAGCAAGAGGGGCAAGCCTGCCATCGAGGTGGGAGCGCACAGGTTCTGCTTCAACGGTCGCGCGGCGAGCGGCAAGGTGTGGTGGCGGTGCTCGCGCAACCCGCGCTGCCGCGCCGCCGTGCACACGTTCGGACTGCGCGTCGTGCAGATGAACAGCGCGCACACGTGCGGCGTGCGCGCCACGCCGCTCACGCCTATGTTCTGAGCACCACTGCTAACTTAAACGGCGGGCAGATCTGATTAGTCAATTTGTCTGTCACCGGAATGACCACCGGCGAACTAAACGAGGTAGGATACGGCACAGATTTTGATCTCAACGCTAGTACGAACGGAGAACGTAGGTTAGGAGTAATTATTGATATAATTGATCAGGAGTTTGAAATATTGAATGTCATTTAGCTGGACTTGACTATTGTTTCGAGGGGAAAGTCAAATTGCTCTTGTGCCTTTCCGCCGGTGGTCTAGACTTGAACATTGTATACGCCTTGTGTCGATTACATACTCGTAGGTACCTACATGTATACGCAATTGAGATTTTGCAAACTATAGTTTGCACGTTTACTCTCTTAACTTATTCTCCAAAGAGATTATTATGATGTATGACCTATATTATACTGTATTCAGTAGACACATTTAATTGGTAGATATTTTTGCGCTGTGTAAAGTATACGAATATATAATAAGTTCTAGTGAAGACCGTCTGGGTTCAAATTATTTGAGACTGAATTTTTCTGGTTTTGGTGTTTGTGGCCTCTATAAATAAACAAAGGAAGCTTTTAGTGAGTTATCAGTTTCCACAGCCACTAACCGCAAGATGCTCTCTCACAGTAGATCGTTGGGAGCCAGCACTGGCTAGCAGAGCCCGTCTGTCTCAGCTCCGCTCTTCCGCACCGGACGGTCTAGTTGTAGTGTACTGTACAAAGTGATAGTTCTCTTATGATATCCTAAGTATTTTTATACATTATTTTACATTTATTTTTTTACAATTTTATTCGTGAATTTGTACATAAAATCTACGAATGTTGGCATCGGAGCGTGGTCTCCGAAGAGGATGGTTTCGGTTTGACTATACGAATGTCAGGTTATGTTGTCAGCGGGTGCTTAGGTCATAGAGGGAATGTTACGAAGTCATGTCATGTATACGATTAGGAAAGTAATGTATAACAACTTGTTAAAGTAGGAACTGCATTTATTGAACAATTGACTAAATAATAATACTCATGTATACGTTGTAGTTGTAAGTTTGTTCTTTAGTGAGATCTAAATATTTTAAGATTTATTTTACATCATTTTATTTTACACTTTTTTATAAATTTTTTTTGAGTACTTAAGCGTTTATTAAACCGTTGGTTGTACTTACGGGGAGTGTTGCCACAACAATTAAGTTAACCTGAAAGTTAACCACACCAGTTATGTTAAGTACCATACGAAATGTATACGATTATATGTTAACCTTGAAGTATTATTTTTAAAGTATTATTTTTATTGTGATAAGATATTTTATTGCTATTATTATGTTTAGTCGTGAAAGTATTATGGAATTATGGTAGCTATAAGCGGCGGTTGTCGATCAGAGAATGTTTATGCTGTGTAGCTGGTAGTAGAGATACGTCTCTTGTGTATAGGTACAAAGAAACGATTATATTGCGCTGCAGTAACATTGGATTTTCATTTAACACCTAACTTCCAATAATAACATACTTTTTATTAGGAGTCTGTCAGCATCAGCAAGCATCGCACTCATAACATTATAATTATTTACGAAACAAAGACTTTCTTTAGTTCACCATTTTTTAACCGACTTCTGAAAAAAAGAAAGAAGTTATCAATTCGGATGTTCCTATATTTTTATTTTTTTTTATGTATATTTCGGTTTTGTATAACTTCATCATATATTGCAAATGGAATTGCAAAATTCTTTTTTGTTTGAAAGGGTGGCTCTCGAGGTGGTCCCATTGTCACCAAGTCAGAATCTGATGGGGGGGATCCCATGGAAATCGAGGGAAAACCACAGATTTGGGTATTTTTTATAGTAACTTGCGTTTGCTCCCGGAAAGCACCATTTGGTGAAGTGGAACTGATGATGAAGACCACAGATGGCCATCTACCGCCATCTATGGCCATATACTACTCAATTATACCTAAGTATTTCACGGGTTGCGATTCGATTACTTTAATAGGGTTGCTAAGTAATTTATGCTCGTCAAAATGCATAATGGTGGTGATGACTTCACCATGGAGCTCCAGTTCTCCTGGTTCTTACTAGGATAACTCCTCAACAATTAACGTCCCTGCATCGGGAAAACCAATAATTTGTAAAAGGTGATGAGCAGTTGACATTGGGCTATTGTTACTTAGATAAATTACAAACTGACAAACTAAAAAGTGAAAAAAAAAAACTTTTACAAAAATAAAACCGACTTCCAAAAAAAAAAAAACTCCACAATGAAAATTATCTTTAGTTTTGGAAGTCGGTGGCAAAAAACTAAAATACAGATCCCAAGACACCGACTTCCAAAATTAAAGTTATTTTTCACTTTGTAGTGTTTTTTTTGGAAGTCGGTGGTTTTTCAACAATATGATGATTTAATTAGGCCAGTAGTAACCATTGGTGATTTTCCTTTGGCAAAAACAATACTTGCTTTTTGGTAAAATGAAATGATCTATTTTTTTAATTAAATAGCGTTCTGGCGCTTGAGTGACAACGGCTTATAACACGAAGGTAAAATATAGGTATATATTGAGATAATTATGGTTTTTAGTTTTTTCTTTGAATTTCCAAAATCTCGCCTTTGAATCGTTATATTTTTTTTGTTTATGGTCGTAATGGAACAAAATTATTTTTTATTATAGTGTGCAATGTATTCTTATTCTAAATAAATTAAAAATTAAATTAAAACATAACTACTGTAATAAGTCTTTTCGTAAAACACTCCATAACCGACAGTTGTAAAGCTAGTATTTTGACGACATGACTGTGTTTTTTATGGCATGAAGCATACCGCTAGAAAGGATTTAGGCTAAAAAACTTTTTTATATAAAACTAAGTTCAAAATGGCTTTTAGTTTTTATAATGGATTTAGAAGTTGTAATTTGTCATACATTTAAGTAAACATTTTTAGGTGTTTGGAAGCACAGGTCATTTTCTACAAATCATTGCAGACTTATTTAAAATAAAAATTATTTGCAGACTATAATAAAAGTTATTTTGTTCTATATACAACCATAAACAAAAAATATAACTATTTAATGGCGAGATTTCGGGTAATTCAAAGAAAAAACATATCTAAATTACCGTCACACTTAGGACATGGGGTCTTTGGGCGTTTTTCCACTGGCTGAGACGTCGCCGGCATCGCCGGCATGCCGGCACCGATATCGGCGCCGGCATCGCTGGGAGTCACCGCCGTGCCGATGCACCCGCCGCCGCCGGCAAGTGGAAAAACGTGGCATATAATTTCATACATTTTTGCTTCCCCGGCTGCCGGCCCGATATCGGTGCCGGCACAATGCCGGCGACATCCCGGTCAGTGGAAAAGCGACCTTTGGGTGAAACCTAGCAAGTGACGCCCCAATCCTCCAAAAAATTGTACTGATCCATGCGCCGAACACCCTATATAATTAATGAATTAATTATTAGTATATTTAATAATAATTTTATTATTAATAAATAATAATACTATAATAGTTCTAAATAGAATAAACTGTGAAGAAAATTCACACTATACCTACTGGTAGGCATGCATGGTAAGAATAGTGGGAAAACGACCCAAAATTAACAGAACCATGAGTTAAATAGCTATTAATGTTGATTAGTAGCGAAACATCTTCTTTTTTATAAAAATTAATTGCTATTCATAAGCCTCGCTAAAACTCAAAAACGGCTCGACCGATTACTTTTTTTTATTTCTTTTGTTTGGTCTAATACTGGGGTGGTTAAAAAGAAAAAAAAAAATAAAAAAAAAGAAATTGAAATTTTGACAGGAAATGTCTGGCGGGGTCGGATAGTCTTCTTATATAAAAAAAAACAATTGCTGTCCGTTAGTCTCGCTTAAACTCAAAAAGGCTTGACCGATTTGAAATTATATATTTTTTGGTTTTATTCTCCTCTTTACTGGGGTGGTTTAAAAGAAAAAAAAATAGGAAAAAAAAATGAAATTTTGACAAGACTACGTTGCTTCTTATATAAAAAAAAACAATTGCTGTCCGTTAGTCTCGCTTAAACTCAAAAAGGCTTGACCGATTTGAATATATATTTTTTGGTTTTGTTCTCCTCTTTACTGGGGTGGTTTAAAAGAAAAAAAAAAATAGGAAAAAAAAAAATAATTTTGACAAGACAACGTCTGGCGGGTCAGCTAGTTCCTAATATAAATAAAAGCACATGACATAGTGATGGTTGCATGGTTTTGTACAAACGAGCTTTGTTAAGTTTTTGTTGTAGGTACCTATGTAAAAGGGTGTTCATTTTAGAGGCGGGGGACTTTAAATTGAAATAAAATACAGAAAATTTTTATTAATATCCATGGCTTTATCTGACAGATCATTTTATGGCATTCATGTATAAGGGTGGGGGGTGGGTGGGGTTCTCTGTAAGGTCGTAATCGGCTGTCCCGACCGATTTTATTCAAAAAGTAATTTAATTATTTTAACAAAAATCACTCTTAATGAAACTTTAACTCTGAAACTTTACAGGCCCAATGTTTTTAGAACCATAACTATTTTAAGTTCACAAACGTTTTTTTGAGTGAAATGAAACGCAATTGCTGTGAAGTTGGCAACCTTGCCGAGTGCGGCGGCGAGACGCCATTTTGTTTAGTGTCAGAGCGTCATTTGTGAGATGAACACGCGTTTGAACCGCTACCACACAGAGTCCTCTGGTAAGTACAGTTGTTTTATCTCACGAAAGCGGGTGAGTCATACTTGTAGATGTAATGCGTACAGACACGCGCTCGACACGCGCTCTTATGTGCGTAACTGCAGATAGCGCGCTCCCGAGCTTACGCACACGAAGCCAATGTGCATGTAACATTTACACATACAAGTATGGCTCGCCCGCTTTCGTGAGATAAAACAACTATAATAATATTTATATTAATTACTTTAATTATCTCTACATATATATTATTTATGTCTAAATTGATCTGTAGTTTCTTAAAAAACTATTTTAACTGCATTGGTTTTGTAAACATTGTAAAATTTAATCTACATACAATTTAAAATACATAGTCTTCTGCCAACAGTCCTCTTCCTGAAAATGTAGCAGGGGACTGTTCTACACAACAGGGGACTGTGTATCATGCGTAATGGTTATTATTTTTATATAATGTTTGTGTAAATTTATCCGCTAGTGTATTATTTTCCTTTATAAACTTAAATTATTTTACACAGGCTCATCGAACACACATGATATGGCTCCTAAAAAGAATAAGTTATCCCGAGAGGAATTACTACAGAAAAAGAAAGAAGCAGAGCGACTACGATACCAAAGAAGAAAAAGTGACCCTCAAAAGAGAGAAGAAATGAGAGAAAAGGAGAAGTTGAGATACCAAGAGAAGAAAGAAAAAGGTTTGCGGAAGTTAGTAAAGAATATGACACCTCATGAGCACAGAGCTGCCTTAAAGAAGTGGAAAGAATATTCTACCGTATACCGAGCCAAAAGACTTAAGACTGAAAAGCATCACTAATACTTTTGTACGAGAAAATACGCTAGTATCAGATCCAGAAGTAGCTACTCCGCCTCAAGACCTTCCACTCCAGTTCCAGTTCAAATATCTCCAGCTCCAAGCCCAGCAGTTTCCGGTGCTAGTCTACAGCAAAGAAAAAAAGAAGCCAAAAAGCGACGACAGAAATACAAAAATGGATTTTTTGACTTGAGAAGTACAAAATATCCAGGCAGTAGTCGATAAAGTTGAAGAGGAAGCGTCCGATCAGAAGAGTTTTAAAGGCACTTTAAATGTGCATCAGGCTGCAGGTGTTAATTCCATCTCCATGCTCGGCCTTCCAACTACATGTAAAACACTTACAATGAAAAGTCTCAGCTGCTTTTGCAACAACGGTTCTTGTCAGCATTATAAGATTGGCAGCATCAACTTCGATCTAAAACCTAAATGGTCAGTAGAAGAAGTGTTTACAGAGTCCGAACCGGAAGATCTTGAATCTGCTAAACCTGAATTGACACTAGAGATGAGACGTATATACTGGTAGAGGTATATATACCAAGTATGTGCTTCCCAGTACATAGACCGGGTACGGACCGAAATACTGGGTAAATACCTTGAAGGTATGACGTCAGACGCATAGTACGATACGAACCGCTACCACAAGGTAGCGCCCAGTTTTATCGGTAGTTCGGTACGCCGAAGCAACCCGAAGCTACCCGACAGCTTACGAAGGGACCCGAAACGTCATTCGTGCTTTATGAACATTCGGTTGATTTAATTTATTTAGACAAAATGGGTACTTATTTTTACGTGCATAAGGAACATAATAGCATAATTACATTTTTTGTCACGACGTGAAAGAGTTCCTTAGTTTGTTTATGTTAGGGAATATTATTACGTGTTTGAATGTTTACAGATAGCGCGCGAGTTGAATGCAGAGGTTAGGAATGCGGTAGTGCTGTGACCTAATTATAATTAGCACTACACTGCAGGCGCGTGAGGTGGGGTGTGCGGATAGCGGGGCGCTCTTTACCTCAGACCCCGACTGCATTCAACTCGCGCGCTATCTGTACGTTGTCTAGTGGTACTTGGTCGACAATGTTTTGATTTTTTGCGTCAGTTGTGATTGCGATTTCGTTACACCTGTTTGTTTTTATCTATATTTAGTGGTAAATATTATATTTAGTGGTAAAGTAGGAAGGAAAGATTTCATATCTCATAATGCATAATTACGTATAGGTACTTGAAACGTCGTACCTACATTATATTGGAGGCATACCATACTTATCGCATACGTTTACTTATCGAAATCCTACCACACCCAAATACTTAGAAGTATTTTGATACCTGGTATTTGTACCAGGTATTTAGTGATACCCATACCTTAAAGGCCGGGTATGGAGAATGGCAGGTATATCTCATCTCTAATTGACACCTGCACCAAACAAGTCCCCTCAAAGATTGGATGATGATATAGCAGGAACGAGTGGCATTCGGAATTCATGTTACAATACTGGAGATTACGTTCTGGTGAAATTTCCAGCTAAAAATGTAGAATATTGTTATGCTGCCGTAATGAGATTGACGATGAAAACGACTTACGTGTTACTTTCCTCAAGATTTGTGACCAAAAAAGTGCAGACCTTCAGAATAAATGATAA
Organism: Cosmia trapezina; assembly: GCA_905163495.3. Lineage (NCBI taxonomy): Eukaryota > Metazoa > Arthropoda > Insecta > Lepidoptera > Noctuidae > Cosmia > Cosmia trapezina. The sequence continues at coordinate 21,634,919 of LR991029.1, forward strand.
GGACATTTCAGACGTGTCATTTGATCAAGTTATCCAAAAGTTGGATAATCCTGACTTGATTGTAAAGGGAAAGAGCATATTTTATAAGTTTTCTACTCAAGTAGACGTTTTTGAGCGCTAATTTTTTTAAATGTTAAGTTCATTGTGATTATACTTTATTATGTGCCTTATTTGATTAAGAAAAATCATTAGGATTTGATTGGAGACCTCAGTTGATATATAATATATTTGAGAAAAAAAGACCGTTTTCTAATAATTAGGTATATTAATAAAAAAATATCAACTGTCGCATACAAAACTTCAATACCTACTGAACCCAAATGTCCCATACATTTGGGTTCAGTAAGTAGGTATTGAAGTTTGACGGCTGATTATTTTTTAGCGACTACGATGTTGGTCCCGTGGATAATGTTGTTCAGTTTAATGGTCTGTACCACACCCTTATATTTGACCATACCTTTTACACCCTGTATATCTATTTATAAAAGCTGACTTTGAGGTTGTACGAGTACTTCTTTGTTATCACTGATTAATTAGGTGAAAGTTCAGCTTGTCACGTATTGTAAGTGACAAACTTTCAAATCTGGCGCTATTTGACGTCGGACATGATTTGATGGCATATACGAGGGGTGTTTAATTAATAAATAGTGAGAATGAGTAAAAAAAAAAAAAAAAATGAAAAAGTATTTATTCACAGAAAATTTTTTTACATATTATATTTACCTCCGCCAAACTGCAAAAGACGCAATTATCTTTTATTATATGTTATTTTATTTTTCGACGTAGTCACCTTTCAGGTTTATACACTTTGTATATCTTTTCTCTAATCCTAAAATTCCCTTTCTAAAAAAATATTCTTCCTGATCCCTTAAAAAATCATTTACGGCGGCGACTACTCCTTCATCATCTTCGAATTTCTGGCCCCTGAGATGTTCCTTTAAGCGCGGAAATAGGTAGAAATCACTAGGAGCAAGGTCCGGTGAATATGGAGGATGTTCCATCAATTCGAAGCCAGCTTCTTGAATGGCAGCCATCGCAACTCTCTCTTGACTCACACGCCAGTTACATTGTGCCATCTGTGTTGGAATACGCTCGATCACAACAAATAATACTGCTCCCAATACCTTCACACGCGAGCGCTATTCTTCATCCAAGCATTCATCAACCACTAAAAGTGGCCTGGAGAACTGCTCCTTGCGTCGTTCCCACGCTCTATGATTTCCACATCTTTTTTACTCCTGCTTTTGAAAAAAGTTTTACACCATCAAACATACGTGCAGGTTTCGAAAAATCAGGAAAATCCATTTAACAGAACAGCTGTAAATCCACTTGTACCCTCAAAGTTAAAAGACAACCGCTTTCTGACATCGATAGAGGAGGTCTTATTTCATGAAGATTAACAAACTGAGTAAAACAGCAGATCTTAAAAACATTTTTTTTTTAAAGGAGTACTTATGGTAACATATACAACACCAGTTTCCCAGAAAATCACTGGTCCGTTTGCCGTAAACCCAAAAACTGATATATGCGAAAAGGACTGCCCATAAAGACAGGAATTTGAAACGGGTTTGACGCAGAATGTGCACTTGACGCAAAATGTGCACTTTGCATAATGTGCACTTCGCAAAATGTGCACTTCTCAAAATAGCACTTCTCAAAATGAGCGCTTCTTAATATGAGCACTTCTCAAAATGAGCACAATCTCAAAATGAGTGTGAATTTTATTACAAGGGGTCAAAATAAAAACCGTTTGCTTACATTTTTTTTATTAAATTGTTTTGCACAATTTTTAGCACGATAACAGTACTCGTAGTTTCTTTGTAAAAAGTAATCACGTTCAGGAAATGTTTGATTATGTATTTTCAGTACCCTTCAGCTATACACATAGGTAATATAAGTACTCCAGCCATTAATTTTTACAAAGAAACTACTTTCATCGTGCAAAATAATAAAAAAAAATTTGTAAGCAAACGGTTTTTATTTTGACCCTTTGTGATAAAATTCACACTCATTTTGAGATGTGTTTTTATTTTGACCCATTGTGATAAAATTCACATTCATTTTGAGATGATTGTGCTCATTTTGAGAAGTGCTCATTTTCTGAAGTGCTATTGTGGGAAGTACACATTTTGCGTCAAGTGCACATTTTGCGAAGTGCACATTCTGCGTCAAGCCCTGGAACAGAATCTGTATCTGCCAAGTAAGTTAATAGGAACTTCACAGTAGTTGGTGAAGCAGGCCCTAAGGCCACCATTTTTAACTGTGAAAATTAACTGTTGCTTCGAAGAGGAAAACTGATACTGATTTTAGATTTAATACATCATGAATCAAAACCGCAAGTATAGAAAAAATTAAGGTGCTTTTCACAAAAATAATAAATAAGTACCTTATAAGACAAAATATTTTTAAAGTTGTAAGAAAAGTATGCAGAGACGGGAAGAAAAAATCAGAAAATAAAGAAGAATAATGAATTTCGGTGATAATATTATACAGAAATGTTATTTGAATTGACAATTTTATGCTTTACAACATGTTGTTTAAGTACCTACTTTCGTAATTGATTTTTGGAAGTTTTTGGGAGGTGACCCAAGTGGACTAGTTCTTGTAAAACGGGTAGAGCTTGTCTACTTTGAAATGACGTGCCCCACTACTTAAATAGTATACGTATACTACGGTAAATGGTAGTGGGGCGCGTCATTTCAGAGTAGACAAGCTCTAGGTATAACTCTTACTAAGCAGATTAAAAATTGTTTGTGCCTATGTTCCTCACAAGAATCTGGTCAAAACTTAAGCTAAGTCTTAATAAAAAATGTTTGTATTGGTAATTTATTAATAATGATTTTGTCACGAAGTTAGGTGAGTTCAGCCTACCGACTATCAACTAAACAGATAAGAGGACGAGACAAATTGCTTTAAGTTCGTGTTCTATAACACAATCAACAGCCATCTAGAAATGGCTACCATTCTATGCTGAGCCATCTAGATTACAAATAAAAGAATGTCAATTAGAAAATTCTGAGAAATTATAAGCTTCCACACAATCGGAACGAAAATTAGATAAACGATTGCGAAGGAGGAAAACGGACGTCAATTCAAGGTATTTCTTGTAAAATGAATGATTACGCTGTATTGATTTTTCCCGCACCCCACACTAATTTGGTAAAAATAAGTAGTGAAAGTGGGTTTGACGCAACAAGGTCTAACCGTGCCGTCGTTTCAGGATGGTTCTACATCCGCTCGGCGCGCGGAGGACTACATTTAGTGGCCGACGGACATATATTCTACGAGGACGGAGGGTCGCACCCTCGCCGGGTCACCTGGAGGTGTGCGAGGTCCTACCAGAAAGCAGAGCGTTGTCAAGTTGCCTTATGTTTGAGAGACGGACGTTTGGTATACTTTCGGGGCTCACACAATCATCCGGCGACGTACAATCCTGCTAAGCATGAGTCGAGGCGTTTCCAAGTGGATCCGATGGGCAAGTACAAGATAGTAGCGAGCCCGGCGCCGCGCGTGATGGCCGCGGTGGCGGCGCCGGCGCCGCTGGTGCCCCCGGCGCCGCACGCCGCGCTGCTGCTCTAGGCCTGGCGCGACCTCCTCGTGCGCGGCCTGCTGGACGGCAGGCACTGACGCGCACCTGGAGCGTCGCACCACCTACACGTGCGTCACATTACTGACCACAATTTGTTATTTAGTGTTCTTGTGTTATGAAGGAACAAAATTGGCTCATACGCTACAAGTACCCAAATAAGGAATTGAAGCCGAGTTTTGTTTCTTTGTAATTTCGGAAGCCTTATTATTTTTACGTAGTTATGCCAAAGGTCAATGTAATTCCTTTATCTATGTATACTATTAATGTTCTAGGTTTCGTTCGGTAATAGCCGTATACTTCGCCGGATGATTGAGTTCGAATAATTAAAGTAGAGTGGGTCGTTCTCGCTCTTTCAACAATTAGCTCTGTATGGATCTCGAATACACGTTGCGTGGTGTCGAACGCAATATATTGGTCGGGATGTCTCTTGACTTTCATCAATCTTCCATTAAACATAGACAGTACGTTGTGTGATATCAAACTGAACGTTGATATAGATTTTTGAGCGTATTTATACTTTACTATTTGGGAACTATTGGAATCAATAAAACAGGTGGCTGTAGACGCTTTAACGTCGCCTTGTTATGCCTTAGCGGCTATTTATTAGGAAACTACACGATAGTATATAACAAACAATGTATAACGTGAATGTGCAATATTCTCTTACCAAAATGTTTAGAAATTATGTATACAAACTGTATAGCTTTAATGATAGCGTAGCCGTCTTGTTGATGCTTTTTTATAAAAATTCTATTTATTGACCGCCTTGTAGTGTGCGGAACGACTGATAGACGATGTTACGAAATACTCCAATATTTATGATTTGTATTGTATTTAGCCGTAGAGGTAGACTGTGTAGACTTAATATACCAGCTTATGAATAAAATAATACGAGCATAGTTTTTATATTAGAAACTTATACGACCATATATTATTGTAGATATGTACAGTAGCGTGGGGAATCGTAGGGCTCTGTAACAGGTTTTCCGTAGTAACGTACGTACCTATATTGTATTTACGAGACATAATTAGGTAAGAATTTATTATTATTTAAATACTCGACTGGAATTTATTAATTAATACTCATACTCAGTACCTTCAAAGATCTTATTTCTTATGCCAAAGTATGTTATATTAGACTTATTGGTTATAGTTGTTATTTTTTTTTGTTGAATTAAGAGTATTATTGTACCGATTATACATTTATTTATTATCTAAGTTAATTATTGTGAAATTATTTACTTTTTGTTCATATTTATAAAAGACGTATACTGATCAATACGTTTTTTTATTTCTGCTCACGAGAAGTTCCTTAGGGCCACGTTTCTCGCATCTATTCAGGGTTTATGAATCGATTTTGTTATCAGCGCTTATAGACAGCGGGTTCGTATTTGAATCGACGCCAATGCGTGCATTTGGGATTCTATATATTGGAATATGGTTGCCAAGTTATGTTAGTACCTTGTAGAATCGAATATTTGACTCTGTAACTTGTGTACAAATTCTTGGGCAGTTTTACCGTCGACGCCGATGTCAGAGGGCACAGTGTCAGAGTTACTGAAGATGGGCGGGTACTGGTACAAGTTGGATGGTTGCTACAGGAGCAAGCGGCGCTGGATGTGCGCCCGCGGCTGCGGCGCGCGCCTGCACACCAGCGGCAAGAGAGTTGTGTTCTCAGAACTGAGACATTTCTGCAGGAACAATAACTACACCATATGATGATGATGTACTCTCTCTCACTATGCTCACATTTGGACTGACTAATTTAGGAAATGAAATAGCTCTCTGCTGATTATTTTTTTACCTCGAGCATTTTTTTTACCTATTTGCATCAATGCTGCGAATGCGATCAAATAAAACGATTTCTATTAGCCATAAGATATTAAATTATGTTTCTATTTTCCTCAATATTATTAATCAAAATCAAATCATTTTTAGTTCCAGAATATATCCCATATACAATTTAAAGATTACAAATTATTAATTATAAATTACTAGTAGCCCTAAGATATTAAATAATGTTTTTATTATTAATCAAAATCAAATCATTTTTAAATCCAGAATACATCCCTTATACAATTTAAAGATTACAAATTATGAATTAATTATAAATTACTAGATAAGAATTAGGTAAGAATTAATTTTAGCTGGAACATTAATTGCCATATACGAAGAAATAGTTTACCTCGTCTATGGCCCTCAATATTCCATAGTAGTGTATTTTATAGTTATGGAAAAACAAGTACCTACATCACCCACCGAAGTAACTATCATGTACATTTTAGTGATTAATTTTAAAAAAACGTTAAAAGTTAATTAATTCGTTTTATTTTTAACAAATTTGTGGTGTAAGCTGATTTAAAGGTAATTGTTTCTAACTTAAAAGATATGTAGCTGTATAACTGTCGAGTTAACTAACAATATTACCATATTCCAGTGAAAGTCATACACACGCACACTGGTTACCCGAAACTGTCGTTGAACGGTTACGTGTACCGTCCGCATAACGCGTATAGGAACCAGCCGAGGGTGCTGTGGTACTGCGCCGCCAGGAACAAGTTCCAATGTCCGGCCATCCTGCGGACGTACAACAACGAGGTGATCGCCGTGTCCGGGGTGCACAACCACGAGCGCTGACAGCAGCTGGCGCGGGCGCCGAGACGTCCGCGCATGCACGACGTCACGGCGCACCTGCTCAGGATCTTCAGACTGTACGGCGAACGTCTCGGCTTAACTAGCAATCAAAATGCTGTATAGAACACAATTGTACAGCCAGTGGCACTTATAAGGGGTGCCTGAGGCGCGCGCCCAGAACTCTGCGTAGGATTACGAATATGACGCGCGCCCTTGATGCAATTCTTTGCATCTAGAATTTTTTTTTTACGGAGAGCCTAAAACGCAGCCTGCTGGGAACGCGCCTCGGGCGTGTTAGTAGTCTGTATCATCCGTATGCTCTATGAATTTCAAAGAAGTTTTGGTTCTCTTTATGACTTACCTTTTAAACATTTTTTTAGTTACAAAAAAATACTACTGACTGGGCTAGTAGACTGCAGTTATTAATATTGCGAAAGAGAAAATTATGTATGTATGTGGATTACGAAAAGCTTATAATGACAGTAGATAGTGATTTATTGATTTTATATCGTAATAAAGATTATGGTAAGTAGAAATAATAATGAAAGAAAGTCAGTTCAGATCTCGGGATTATTCAATTTGAGTTTATTTTTGTATTTAAATTTTGAAATCGAATTTTACGTCTGTTTTTCAGAAGTAGGTAGACAACTAGATAAATAAGCCTAATATGATAATAATTATGTTTATAGACCTAACAAGTTTTTTTAATGAAGTTAAAATACTACATAAAATAACTAGGTACCCAGATCTTAATTTTAGGTCATTTAAACAGTAAGTATGTTCCTAAATGCCATGTTGTTTCTTGTCACGTTAAATATTATGTAAGTTATTTAGTTGCTGTATAAGAGGCAGTCGTAGAACAACTTTATAATAATGTAAGGTGTTGAGTTGCCACGCAACGCCCGTGCCATCGCCTCTCACAGCTCGAGGCTGCCTCGCTGAAAGCAATAAATCTAGGTATAATATTAAGACAGAATAATAGACATTTTAATTATTTACACGTTAAGGGTAGTTCTTCAGAGACAAAATTTTTGATTTCTATGTGTATATTTCTCTAACCAACTAACAAAACAGCATGTCATTTTTTTTTGTACAGTTTAGCTTTACCCCTAACTGGGACAAATGATATTTTTTAAATAATTGCTGTCTAGGTACAAAATAAAAATATTTGATGTTTGTTCTTCTGATTCATATATCGCGTCCGTTTGCCATTTTCCGGAACAAAATGGTCGATGTCGCATTTTCCCTTTGATACATCATAAATAATAATTATATCGAAAGGAAAAGAATTGTCCCCTTACAAAAAATAAACGTGTATTAGTTAGTGTGTTTATAAATAAGTAAATAAGAAGTGTCCGGCGTATAATACTGATTTATGTGGCATGAACTGCGCTTGACCGTACTTGGTCGGGTAATTACTATTACCCGACCAAGTACGGTCAAGCGCAGTCTGGAAGAGACTCTGGATTCCCGCGCGGGGGGAAGCCAGTCGTGCAACGAACGAGCGAGAAGGTGGATGTGCGGCTGGTTGGCTTAGATCCCGGTGTTACGAAGGTAAATATCTGATTCATCTGTGCTTGGTTAAGGTGGCATACTGATTACAATGCCTACTTTATAAAATTTATTTTATTGTTTTAAAACTTCAATCTGAGTTTCGTGTGAGGCTTTTGGGTTATAGATTCGTGTAGAAAAATGAGAATACTGAAGTCTGTATGTATGATGAGTTATGCATGATTTTAGGCGAAATACTGATTCATCTGTGCCTGATTTATATGGTCAAAACCCCATATAAATCATAAAATAAATTAGTATTTTCCCTCTCCAGCACGAAAGGAGCGCTTTTGTTGCGTAATTCTCCTTTTCCAATTTTTGACCGTGTACAAGTCAGTAGTTCTAGTCTTATTTATTATATTTACCTTTTGAATAATTCAAAAATCACAGGAGTATAAACTTATTCTACCTAAGACACTTTTGATATGTGTTAGTCATATTTAAGAATTAATAATTATTCTTTATTAACAATCATAACTAACAGTGTATTTATTACTAACAATAATGTAATAAAATTAAGACCAGTATTGTTTAAATGGCACTTTTGACATTAATCTTCCGTATTTACAATCATAAAAACTTATTTGTTCATAAGTGAAAGTCGCTATTCAATTTCTGTTATTTTAATATTGCAGTTCACAACAATGCCACAAACACAAGATCAAATAAAAAAAAGGAAAAAAAGAGACTTGCAGAACGTAGAAGGATGGAAAACATAAGAAAAGATCCCGAAAAGTATGCTCTGTGGAAATTAAAAATGAAAGAAATATATTTGAAAAGGAAAACAGAAGGTAAAATCACATCAGTCCAGAATTTGACACCCAAACAACAAAAATTGGCTAGAAAGAAAAGCAGAGAAAGTACTCGAAGATGGTATTCTAAAAAGAAATTGAAAGAACGTGATATTCATTCAGAAGAGGAAATAATAGACGAATGTGATCCAGCAGACAATACCGAAATAAATGATCCTTTAGATTTGGAATTACCATCATCTCTAGAAGTTTCGATTATACCAAGATCTCCAAAATTCAAGATCTCGTCAACAAGAAAAAGTCTTTGAGGATGATATTGAAAGCAGCTTGGTCCCTTGCAAAAAGTCAAGGAAATATTTATTGTAGTACCTACTTAACTTTCATTTTATTACTTATTAGGTAACCATACTTAGAATAAGTATGTTTCTTTGAAAGTTAATAAGGAAAATAATTGTCAAAAATGTCATTTATTAAAGTTGATCTCTTTTTTATTACTTTATTGTTAGAAATAAATACACTAATGTGATTGGTGATTCCAATTAATAATTAAGACTGGTTAACTAAGATTGATGGCAAAGTGCCATTATTAGAATAAGTTTGTACTCCTGTGATTTTTGAATTATATAAGGTTATAGCTAAGTCAATAAGTACATATAATAAATAGGACTAGTGAGTTGTACACGGAAAAAAAATACACAGAGAGAATAATAATTATAATGTAGCAATTATAATAATTTTCTAGTACCTAACAGAATTTATTATATTACAAACATTAGCAATAAAAATTAAAATTTCTGTTACATAAAAATATTCTCATTTTACCATATTATACAAGAATTATTATAATTATACTGCAGTTTTAAAAATGTTTTACAACAATTATTGTTAAATTCAAAAGATTTTTTTCCGTGATATGATCACTGATAATTGTTTTCATAAAAACAGATTATTGTTGTTGTTATAATATGATTATTTTCTTAATACAGAGCCCATCTACATAAAGTTTTTCATTTTTATTTCTTTTTCTGATTCATCTGTAACAAATTCTGATTTACCTGGGCACAAAATATTTGAACGTCGATATCTTGAAAATCACTTTATAAAAACGAGTCCCTCATTCAAATATATGTTATTTGGTATACCTATTTTCATATGAACATGTGTTACAGAGCTGAAAGTGAAATTAAATTTTGACTCAAATTTCGAAGAACTACCCTTAAGTTTAAATCATATTACTACTACTATAAATTAAATTTAGTAGAGGCAGTCTGCTAAGTTTAATTTATAGTGTATCTTGTGTATGTGATCTTAGTATTTCTGTCAATATGTATAAATAATGTAGAGCTAAAAGCAATTTTGAATAATTCCTCAAAGGAATTAACTAATTTATCAAAATAATTATATTTCATATTTTAAAATTAATATGTAAATAATATGAATGTAGGTAATCGTAGCTTAGTATAATGTCAAAGTAACAAAATGATACAATACATAAAATATTTAACCATATTAATACTGAGATAGGTTTTGAGACATTTTTTCCTGTTACAAATTCTAAATAATCAAATCAAAATGATTACTTTTCTATTTTCTACAGCTTTACCCTTTTTAAATAACGATTATATGTGCAAATATGAATTAAATCTTATACATATTCGCGACTATTATTCAACACTAGCAGGATTTCAGTGTATGATTAACAAAGTAGATTAACACTTGATTTAGTCGAAGAAGGTTTGATGAGCAATTAGAATCGCCATGTATGCGTGAGCCTTCGAACGTTCATGCAGCACTGGGTGCGGTATGTTCAGTCGGAAGTTCATCGGTACATTCTATTGGCGGTGTTCTGAACACCGTCAACCGAATGTCGGTGGTGACATGTTGGGTTTTGACGCAGTGCCAGCAGTGTACGTGCCTTCGCGGACGGGCAAGTCGCTGCTGCTGCACGACGGCTACACGTTCTACCTGAAGAACTTGCAAGCGCACGGCAGGAAGCAGTGGTACTGCTCCTCAAGAGACATGGCCGGCTGCCGCGCTGACGTCATCACGGCGCCGGCGCGCACCGCCACCGGGGACGTCCTGTTCCTGGTGCGCGGGCGCCACATACACGCCCCCCCCAGCTACTACTTCACGCCCGATGGCAAGTACGTAAGAAAGAAGGACGTCTACCACAGGTATAGGTAGCGATGTGACTTAACTAAGTTTCATGTTTATTTTTTTTACGAAATCAGTGTTTTTTCTTTTTTTTTGTCTAAATCATTTTTTTTAAATCTTTTATTTTGTATTTTTCTTTTTATTGAACGATTATGGTAAGCTTTTTGTATAGTTTGTGGAAATGTTGTAAATTGAAGTTCCTAAAGTTTAATCACGAGATTTTTTTTTAAAATCTGTATTTTTTTTGTACTTATATAATCATAATTAGTTAATGTTGATATTTTTGTTAGCATAGCGATTGTTTCATTGTCGTTGATATTATAAGGGTGAATCAACTTTTTTTGCTTGTTCGTCATACTCGTGGCTAAGTAATAAAATACCAGACGCACGGGTCGATCGATCAGGTTAGGCTAAGCTTGTCGCGGTCGGTCCGTGGATGGGTGACCATCTTTACATACAGAGACGGAAAGCCGTTGGTCCCGGCTGTCATTCTTGGATCTTTGGCAGTCGTTATGGGTCGTCAGAAGCCCGAATGTCTGACAACCAGTCTTACCAAGGGGTGTCGAATTACTCAGTAACTGGGTTGTGGAACCCAGATAGGCAGTCGCTCCATGTAACATATTGGTATTCAGTTGCATCTGGTTAGACTGGAAGCCGACCCCAACATAGTTGGGAATAGGCTAGGCAGCTGATGATAGTCATGGAGCCATGAGCAATGCTCCCAAGAGTAAATTATTATTCATGGTAGCCATGGTAGGTAAGCTATACTTTAGTTTAAAATGGTCGTATAACCGTCTTATATTTTTACTACCCGCCCCTGCTTCGCACGGTTAGTGCAACTAGGCAAACATCGTTTTTTTATTATAAATGTAAGTTTAATATTAATGTATTAAACACATAAAACTTTCGGAATAAATTTTCTATATGACCGTGAAAACCGTATCCGTATAATTTAGAAGAACAACTCGGTGACACAGGCAGGCTCGAAAAGCGACTTTAATTTATAATATTTTTTCCCCCTCTAAAAAGATTATTTTATTCACTGAAAAAAAATAATAGATCGATTAAAAATGCATTCAAGTGATGAAGATGTGTTAACACCACCTGAGTTTATGAAAGAGAGGGCAGCCGATGTAGGTAGTGAAAAACTTGCTACCCCACAAATGACGGCTGGTTTATATCAAAGCCAATTTAACTTTCCTTTTTCTTAATTAAATGTCTATTTTCGCTTAAATCTAAAGATTAAGCGAAAATAGACATTTAATAAATTTTTCTCGTAGTCATGGTATAAAGTATAGTATGCAACTCTTGAATAAAACGGATTTATATCGAGGGCCATGAATCAATCGCATCGCTCAGGATTCTAACACTTGAATCACTCGCTACTCTCGTGATTCCTTCACTAACTCGTTATTCATCTATGGCTTTAAATCCGTCCTTTATTCACTAATTGCATAATATACTATTATTTGAATCTTCTCTATTTGAATCAGATTTTGTTCACAATTTCACAGGTTTTAATTTTTTTCGCGCGGAACCCTAATTATTTTTCTAAAATAAAAGTACCTAGCTTAAGTTAATTCTTATAACATCAGCTATCTGCCAGTGAAAGTCCCGTCAAAATCGATGTGGTCGTTTCGGAGATTAGCCGGAACAAACAGACAGACAAAAATTAAAAAAAAAACATTTTTGTTGGGTATTATGTAAGTACCGTGCGTGTACTTTTAGTAAAAAGCTGTTATTTTGCTATCGATTTGGCCAAACATTACAAAAAAATGTTGATTTACCCATAAATTGAATAATAAAAGTCAATTACAAAATGAACTTATTGAAAAAAAAAATTAAATGATTTATTTTGAAGTATTTTTTTACGCGATGAGGAAGTACTTACAATAAATTTGTCTAGGTTTTATTTTAATGTACTAAAGGAAGACTGGATCATATTTTACAAAAAAAAAAAAAAAAAAAATATCTAGGATTGTTCTTGTACTATCTATACTGGCAGTATGCTAAGTTTGTTGTAGAGAATGTCCAAGAAGTAGGTTTACGTTAGTATCGATAATATGAGATACGTTGTTGTGCTGTGAAGAACATTTTTATGAAATAATACAAAATTCAAAATGGCAAAACCATTGGCAGGTGTTCTTCAATGTATTCTGACTCTCTATGTAAACGTACTTATTGTGCAGTCTATATGCCCGTAGTTGGGTATTTTTTGCAGTGATAACTTGTCTAACAATGTTCGCTATCCTGGGTAGAGCCAGGCTTGTATTTTCTTGTTTCAATGCAATGTTACTGTGACTGAGCACCACTCTATATCCTCTCTATGACTGACTTCAAATACGTTACTTTGCGATCGGTAGTTTTTGAGACATTCATACACAATGTAAGTATTCTATACTATTTAAGCATAATGTAAACACGTGGCAGCTTAGTATCACAATATTTTAATACTGTGGTAGTATGTAACAGATAAACTGATGACTCATTCATTCATTGTTTACATAAACGTTAATAATTCGATTCACAACTTGTCATTATTGAAACCGGTGGGGTTTCACCACCCTACATTATAAGCATATTTTTGGAATAATCAAATAAGACAATCTTTAATATTTTATTCAAAATGAATTAAATTCAGAATTAAGAATAAGAAAACGCTTATTCTTCATATCGCTTCGCTTATTCTTGGCTCTTTTTAGAACCGAATTAAAATATGGCGGAGTAACTAAAACTTCGAGCGAAATAATATTTCACTTAAAAGTAGCGAGCTGTGAGATACAGCGATGCGTAGAGTCGAGCATATGGAGCGGAGCTCACATTAAAATGCCAATTAATTTGTGTTTTGACAATATAATTTACTGAAGTTAGTATTCATAAGTGACGGCGAAATACTCTGTAATAGACTAGGAAGTTTTATTAAAGGGTATGAATGAATGAACAGTGTTTCCCTTAGGCCCACGCAATGGAACGTGCTCGGGGGTGGAGTGGGCGGCTGACGTAGTAAGGCTGCGTATTACGCAACGAACATGGCTCGTTTTGTTTGTATACAATGCTCGGAAATTGAGAAATGTTTTATGTACCTTTTCAGGTGGGACTTGGATTAAGATGGGTAATTAAGTACGGTGATCAGTGCGGGTTGAGATGTTGCTTTAATTGTCTTTTTTCTTAGTTTTTGCAATGAATTTAGAATAAGTATGAGTTTTGTTTTGGTATAGAAATAATAAGTTAATTTAATGACAAGCTCGTTCTCAGTAAAACAAGTTTTAAATGTTTGAATAGTTCATATAGAGCTCAACCCATAATTTTTAAATTCATTAGTAGGTAGGTATTAAGTAATGATAAATGATTTTATTTCTGTAAGTAGATTTGTACAAACACTTACACGTCAATCATGTTTTAAAAACTAGATGAGGTCGGCGATTCCTATCTGACTAATAACTATGAACTTATGAAGTTATCAAATCTAAATAAGTGTATTTTTTTCTACCCATTATCTTCACAAATAAATATAATACGCGCGGGCCGTTAGCCGTTACTATCATTGCAATATCGGATGTATTCGAGAGGACATGAATTGCGCAGTTGTGACGGATCAATACCTACAAAGTTATGAAAGAAGAAAGTTCCGCAGGGCTCGGGGAATCGCATGGGCGTGCCCTCCATCTCCCGCGCTATAGCCTAGTTACGCCCTGTATGCCCTAATTTGACGTACTACCCCACACCCACCCCACGTGCGCGCCCGCTGCGTGCGGCTGCGGGGTGCGCGAGTAAACAGCGCTGCGTAGTAACTCGTGACGTAGCGTGTTTTGATACATATTGCTACTATGATTTATTTATAGACTGCCGCTCTCTACTGCCGACTGATGTTTACGCTTATCAGTTCTGTTGTGGGAAAGTAACAGCTCATTCTAAATTAATGAAACATTCTAATGAGCATCTAACGGTGCTGCGACCTTTCCGGACTGCATTCGTCCGGCCTACGGGTTTTAGGTTTATCTGGTTACGTGAGCGGGTTTTTGAATTTATGATAGTTATTTACATTAATGCTAAGTAGTCATGGCATGGGTGCGGTAAGTAGGTTAGCGGCATACAATCGGGGCTGGGGTCGCAGGCTAGCTCACAAATTACTGGCTATGCAGATTTGATTTGCTACGTCCCGTAGCCTGGCACGCAGCCAAAGGCAACAACAGAAGTTGTTCCCCTTGCTTGGTTGAACGGTGAGTAAAGGTGCGTGGTGTATGTGTGCGTGCGCTGGGCGAGGAATGTAGGGTAGTTAGATCTGCGGCTAGGTCCCGGGAGCACGCGGCGCCCCACGCGGCCCCGCGCCACCACGCGGTGTCGCGCCACGGGCCAGACATGCGCGCGGCGCCACTCGCATCCTGGTGATGGTGCCCCAATCGATAATGCCCCAGAATCTTACTCCGAGTGCCCCTTCCCGCTCCTCTCCCAGGCCTAGCTCACCATACCCGTCAAATTATAACATCCCATTGTAGTAATAAGGTCGTTTTTACATCCCCGCTTCCGCTAATGTTTCCGTTATGGTTAATAGTAGCTATAAAGAATCTTTTGAAGAAAACGTTGTTTCAGTATTCTTAGAATAGAAAACGGCCTATGTTCGTTTTATATTATTATGTGCGTATGAATTATTAATGTAATGTTTACTTTTGTAGATTTTCAAAGGAAATGTTGAGTTTTTGTCTGTATAATGCAGAATTATAAGTTTTGGAACGGAGTTGTTTTTGTTTTTCCTTGTTTACTTATATTCGTTTATTATTGCACTATGGCACGATGATGGTTGGTGAGAGTTTAGTGGAGTTGTATTGGTTGGATTCTAGCGTGGGAGTCCTCGTCGTGGTGCGTGCGGCTGCGGGTGCCGGCGTGGCGGCACCGGAGCGTGTCCAGCTTGCACGCGCCGTCCTGCTACGTCACTGTCCACAACAGACACCTGTGCGATTGTCTCCTGCGACAACTTTGATCCTCATTGTGAACACTTTTTTTTTTACTGATAATGTGAGCAATATGTATCAATATTATTTGAAAATTTCTTTTATCTTGAAGTTAATACTTATGTAGGTACTTAATTATTTTGTTTACATTTCTGAAAAAGAAAAAAAAAGTATTAATTGCAGTTTTTTATAGTACAATGATTTCACAGTAAGTATATACTTAATCTACTTATCGTTATGTTTAAGGTAGGACCTATTACTAGGAAAAACACGAGTAATCGAACACGCACATTAGATTAATGAAGGTGGTGTAGGTATGCAAGTACTTTAGGTTTCGTGATTACTTCGCTCGTATTTATTTTTAATTGAAACAACGTAGGTACCTAGTTGCCTACTAAGTAAAAAACAAGTTTTTGTTGTTTTCAAATCAAACATTTAGGAACGCATGTAACTTACGTAGGTACTTACGTAGAACGTTATAGGTACTCAGGCGCGGATCTAGGTTTTCGCTCAAGGGGGGGGGGGGGGGGGACTTTCTCTTTGGGAGAACGGGGAGAGGAATTTCTCGTACAATCCCTTTTAAAAAAAACCTTCCACACCTATTTTTTGTAAACTCAACAATGTGCCGCCACCCCCTTTTCGAGGATGACTACGACTTAATCTTCATATATCTTGACATCGACGCGCAAACTATAACCATGAATTCAGCACATGATTCTAGAACCCCAAGCGCAGATTATAAATATTTCGTCGGTTTTCAAAAAAAAATCTGCTATTTCATAGAAAAGTGCAATACTTACCTAAGCGGTCAAAATGGACAGATGAACAGCAATTTTTTTTTAATCACCTTCGAGAAATGTCAATGGCTTAGAATCATGTGAATCCATGGTAACAGGTTGCGCCTCGATGTCCCTGTCACCCTGTACTTGTGTACAAAGTAAAAATACAAATTATAACGTGATGTTTATGTCTAATTTTCAGTTTTAGACTCGGTTTTGTCGAAGCCCGTGGCGGGGAGGGGTGGGGGGGCAACGGTACCTGTTGAACTGACCCCCCACACTTTCCACGCCTGGTTAATTCTATAGTAGGTACAGTCAGCAACAACAGTCTTTTAACAGTTGAGTTTTCTAAATCTGAATTATTGAGAAAAATACTTCATTAAAATTTTAAAGAAAATAAACTCTTATCTAATAAATGAAATGCTAAAAATCAGGTTATCATATCATTTTGTGTTAAATTAGATGATGTCAAAAAGTAGCAGCGATAACCGACTTCTGTTGCTGACCGTACCAACAAGTTTCCGCATTTAGGAGATCCTCATGTTTAGGTTAGTTACCTAGTTGTTATCATTTCGTTAAAATAATGTTTTTAATTGATACTTCAGTAACTTAATTATCAATTTACCTATACATAATAGGAAGGAAATGTTCAAAAATGTTGTAACATGTAAGTATTATTAGTTTGTCCCCTCGAGGTCGTCCCACATTTTCAAATGGCTCCTATTAATTTCTATTAACATAAAGTACCTACTTAAATTAAATAAAAAATTGGGACGAATTATTCCATATACTTACCTATAAATAGTTTTAATAAACCTCACTTTTTAATAGGTACTCAATTACGTTGTAAAAGTATCAAAAAGTGTTCAGTTTAAAAATAAGACCACAGAGCTCGCCACGTGGCGTTAAACGTAGCTACAATATGACTACGTGACGTAACGATTGTACCCACGATCTGTACCTACCGACTACCGACTACGGGTACATACCGCAAACCTAATAGATTCTACGATGCCGCCCATGTAGATACCTCTATAAAGGTTACAAACAATTGAATTGTGTGAATGTTAAATTAACATGTATTTAGTTGTTAAATATAAATTTTTGTTGTTCTACATAGCTAGTATTTGATATAGTTTTGTTAAGTTTATTATTTAAGTAAGTAATCTGCCACAAATACAAGTTCAAATTAAAATAATGACTACTTAAGTTTAATTTAGTAACAAACCAGTGCTCTGCATTCAAAAGACGAACTGTGAGAGTTAGCTCGTCATTCAACATAAAATATTTGGGGAACCAGCGCGCTAATCACAAGTAAGATACGGCGAGAGGTCACAGCTCAGTCCCTAGTACACGCCCTTAGTTCAACGTTCTATTTTTAGTACAACTGAGGACGTACAGTCGTACAACCGACTGAGTACCTACGCACTGCGCATGTCTCGCTATCAATGAAATTATTTCTGAACATTTTTATAGTACTACCACAGTACTACGCAGGGCTCCGGACCTGTTTTTCTATTCGTTACGTAATCCATGACTAGCTTGTTTGTTACTATACAGATGTGTTTTGTAATATTTAAACATATTTTTCTAACCTTAGGTTCGAGTTCTATCAAACCGGATCTCGGTTTAACTGTAGGTTTGATAAAGCCGTGACATACTCAATCGCATTCCTCAGGTATGTTTCTAGAATTTTGATATTAGGTAGCTGCATACTTACTTGCTTAGGCCTTTTTTTACCGCAAAATAGGCGCAATGATGCTTTCATAAACAAAAGAACAGGATAAACACGATGGTATTGCCGAAACACACATCATTACCTACTTTTATTAATATTGTGATAGAAATAAACCTATACAACGTGTAACGTTAAATGAGCAAAACCTCTTAAGGGGTCATTGTACTCATCATTATGAACAACTTTTACTATGGGACCAAACCTGAAATCGCGAAAAAAAAATCTGCTGTTCAGTACATTTTGACGAATTATGCGAACATAAATGTACTGAACAGCTGATTTTTTTTCGCGATTTCAGGTTTGGTCCCATAGTAAAAGTTGTTCATAATGATGAGTACAATGACCCCTTAAGATGTTTTGCGCATTTAGCGTTACACGTTGTAGATAACACTGTTACTAAAAAACAACCATGCTTGATTCTGTACCAGCGGGTGATTCACCAGATATCGACAAAGTTTTTATAGCGCTGCTTCCAATCAAAACAATTTTATTTTCACACGAAGTTTTCCGCACGTTGACTCATAATGTGTGGTAGAAGAATAAACATATGATTTTGTTAAACCAAGTTGACTTTTATTTCACCATTTGTGTTCTTTCTTCATTGAACTGTAGTCTAACGACTAATTTGTTATTGTAAGGTACTCGATACAAGATAACATCGAGAGGAGGCCGGCTGTTGTACCACATGGGGAATACGTACTTCATAAATAGTAAAAAAATGCAAGACAAACCCCGTATCCTGTGGTACTGTTCGAGTAGAAGGTCCAAGAATTGTTTCGCCTCAGTGTTGACATACAACGACAGAGTCGTTGGACTGCCGCCCAAACACACACATCCACCGAAAATGGTTTAGTTACCATTTTATTAGAGCTACAGTTATGATCAGCATGTTGATGCGATTTGGCCGAAAGGTTCTGGATTGGCGACAAAGCGTTGGAAGGCCTGCCACAAGGTGGAGCGATGATCTTGTGAAGGTCGCAGGAATCCGCTGGATGCGGCAAGCACAGAATAGGTCGAAGTGGCGGTGCTTAGGGGAACCCTATGTCCAGCAGTGGACGTGTTTCGGCTGAAATGATGATGATGATGATGGGGAGCATGTTTGTAAGATTTACAAGTTTCTAGAAATTCCCCGTAGCATCTTTATCCTAGCACGTTTGAATATCAAATCAGCGTAGGTACTTAAACCATTCGATAAAGACATTTTATGGGCATGTGAAGACGGGAAAATGTGATAAAATTTAAGCGGGGAACCCTGATACACCCCCGCACCCCTCCGGTCATCAATATCTTCTTATGTCTAATCTTTTTACCAATTACCTCTCATTAGGGGGAGAAATAAGTCGAGGACAATTTGTAAATAAATTAATATAATATTGAATCATTCCTCTGTTAAGTAGATAAAATTATTAGTCTCTTGTGCCAACGTTTATATCAAATAGGTACTTACATTTTCTCGTTAAAATTATCAATTTAGATTTAAGGGTTTTATTAATTTAGGGAACTAATATTGTTAATTCCCTCGGCTTGTCCCGTTAGGTCAGGCGATGACCCGCTTCAATGATAAAATGCAAGATAAGTATAGTCAGTCTCATAGTGACAATGATAATGTTGTTAAAAATGTTAATTCTAACTCATAAAAATATATAGCGTCGGTAATAACATGCACTTAAATTAGACCGAGAGTATAATGTGTTCTGCTACCTACAACAAAATTAAATCGCATAGCGAATTCTGCAACAACTCGCACTATGTAAAGCCCAAGGAAGTCAATTTTACGTTAGTGAACCAAAATGTATTGTGCCATATTTGTAACTAAAATATACCAATAAAAGTTTTAAATCTGATCCGCATTTCTAGTCCGTAATAATACTATCTCGACGCATCGGTCCGCACGTCTTTGTATAGATCCCTACCTGCTCGTTCTGGGAACTAAAAAAAAGGAACGTCTAGACGTCCTGCCTTTTGATGCTTTTTCTATTTAAAACATGTTTTTATGGAATACTTTGATTTCTTTCAATGTTCTAGCGCCAGGTGCAGGTAGAGGAACCGGCTTCCAACGCTTTTATTTGGATGTAAAGATATCTTTCGTTAGTTTCACGTGCCTAAAGAATTCTAAAGCGTTATTTTTTATGCTAGTCCTTAAACCAGTCCCTTGCTTTCGTATTGTTAGAATTCAACGGACAGAATATTTAGATAGATAATTTTAAGTTAGTGTATTGTTGGGGCACAGTGAGGGGTACATACCAATTTAATAGTATGATTAGCATATTGCAAATGGTATGTATAATATGCTCTTGGAGATTTAAAATAAAAGAAGAAGCTAAGATCAGTCAACACAAAGTAATGGAAACGTACCGCGCAAAACATAAGAAAATGGTGTGCTTAGATAACGGAAGTTAAACATTTGTCTAGCTAACAGTTTGTTATTGAAGGAGATATTGTATGTGCCGCAGTTTTCCTCCTCGACCCGGCAGAGCTTCAAGCGACGCAAACAATCATGAACGAACTGTTTACACTTTGATTAGTGCAAGTGATTACTTGAACTGAGAAGAGCATTAGTCAATAATAGTGTTAAGCATTTTTAACACACTCTTGCTAAAATTCACTCGCCTTGTTTTAACCCAAATCTGTTTGCAGTCGTTTTGTAGTTCATGCAAGTATTTATTCTAACATCTGTTCTCTCACACAATAAAACTGTTTGAAATAGTAAGCAGCTGATGCATTCTATGTTTTATTTACATTCTCAGCTTGTATTCAAACATCAAGATAATCGCTATTCACTGAGAATTTTTAGAAAGCGCTCTGTAATGTACTAGAAGAGTATTATTGTGATAAGGGCAGACAGTATTCAATTATAAGTACAGTTGTGAAGCTTAATAGCGTAGCTTCTCGAAGTAGTCGTGGAGTGCCTCAGAACGATTTCGTCATGACCCTATTGCCCGTCCAACTAGTAAACACCTGAAGAAGTACCACAGGCATTCTCCGTCCGTACCGTTACGGTGAACAAACTGGACAGCCGACCACTTGTTTAGTTCAATTGAAATGTTAACTTGATTACATTTTTTTCTCAACGGCAACACTGATGACTTGCTACCAAGGAAAAGTTCGATTTTGAGCTCTATGTAACGAGAGTTACCGCCTATACGCCTCCACAACATATTTTTAGCTTGCTGATTCGAATTTAATGTATACTATAAGTTGTTTACTAAGGTTAGTATATCTAGAGTCATCGTACGGCCGAATCTTGGGTTTTCCGCGAACGCACGCGCGTATATACCTCTGAGTAGGTGTAGCAATGACCATAATGATTTTCATTACTATAACAGATTGATTTTTTTCCCGAATGATTATTTCTAATTCGATTTTTAGCACTTTCAATTTTAACGAACTTGTATTGTGTGTGTTGTCTATTGAATGTTTATGAAATGGTCTCTTGATGTTCATAGGTAGGTGTGTATGAAGTATTTCTGTTTACTGTATATGGATGAAAGTACCTACAGTAAATACATCGTTATTTTTAGAAGAGACGAAAGGCGATTTTTTTCCATACATTAACTTCAGTGCAAAAGGACGGCGAAAGCGTGGGCGGCCGCTAGCGTCATTAATTGGTAGGTACTCAAGATATGTGAATAAGTTATTGCTTATTACTGCAGTAATAAATGTAAGACCGTCTTGAAAATTGATAATAAAATATTTAAGAGCTAAATTTACATTAGCCTTTATATGATTTTAGTATCGTTGTTTCTTCTACCTAGGTCTGGGGGGAAGCAGATGTGCGTATCGATATTATACGGATGTAGATAGATATACCTACCGTTAGCTACTATCATTCGAGTGGCGTTGGTTGCTAGGCATGCCTCCGCCCTAATATTTTTGTTCACATTAGGGAGCGTGGGGGCACCATGCCAACCGTCTGCATTTAATAATGCCATACATCATAAATACAAATAGTAGCGAGCTTTAAAAGGATCTTGGTTCAGAATTGATGATGAATGACTGCTATAGAAACAAGTTGGAGCAGAAAGGTGGAAGAAGATGCTGATTTATTTCGCAAGGAATTTTGTAATTTTTTTTATCAGTTTGTTTCTCAAGCAAGTATTTGTAAATGTGCCCTTTTTGCCCTTAAGTTACTCAATCACAATATTGTTCTAAAAACCCTTATTTCCTAACTACTACGGAAGTTTGATGGAACTGATTTACATAGTTATAATTTTTGAAAAGACTCGATTCTAGAGCTCCATTTTGTATATGTTGTGGCCCCTAATTATTCTGTTTTACTAACCAACGTAGGTAAGTACTTACTTTGGAATTAAGACGGATGTGAGTTGACTATATTATGTAGTTTATTTTTTACCTCGTGTTTTTTGACACCAGCCTTAATTGTAGGTTACTGTGCTGGCTAGTTAATATGCAGAACGGCTAATTGCATTGACGTCAATAAAGTAGCGTTAGGTTTACAAGTGCTAACGACCTTTTATGTAGAAAAATTAATACTTTTATTCTTTATCTGGTAGCTCTACTGCGGAGATAGGCTTTTGATAATCAATATCCGGCCTTTCCCATTGTATTGTATCCCATCAAAGTTCGCTTTCTTCGTCTTTATTTAATGCTCCCGTGCACGATGACTGATGTTACCCCAACGTTAATTGATGGTTGATTCTATCTGCTGTGATAGTCTTTTTGTATCATAATGGAGCAAGGGATGCTGAAGTGTGGCTTACATGGAATTATGTACGGGAACCATGAAATATTTATTAAAACCTAAAAATATCGATTAAAATATGATGAAACAGATATGGAATTGACTCAAACATTTTCCTAAATAGAAAGCAAAGATTATTTTTCGTTCAAATACCTTATGATTCGTCGTTTGGTCACATATAATAATCCAGTAATGGCAGATTTCTATAAAGCTAATTATCTGTATTATTCTGAATTCAGAAATGGCCGCTTTCCTGGTTCCGATGTAACGGGATAACAGAATCATGTCTAATATTATTCTGACATTGTACAGACAGAAGAAAACAATAAATTATTTATCATGGAAACAGTGAAGACGTGTGTATCGTTCCGTGAGAATGGTCGTGTGCCATTAAAGCCAGGTAGCCGCCCCGTTACTTATTGTTCTGCCTGGGTATCATCTAATAGTGCTTGCCTACATTGTCTTTCATAATTGCATGGCTGAGCTAGATACTTGGCCGGTGAAGTAGGTTTTTGTCGTCGGATTCAAAGCAAAATTGGATGGTTTGAACAATATGCTCTTGTTTTGCTTAGAAGTTCAAAGAGATATGATTAAGTTAGGGTGAGGGGAGAAAAGTGGAATAACGATTCTGTTAATGTTCTTAAATTTAACGTCTGATGACATATTACATGATGACTAGCTCAGTTGTGAAATACTTATTTTTTAGGCTTTTTTAGGACCAAAGTGTTTAACATTTCTTAACCAACAATATCCGCAAACATTTTGGGAAAATGACACCGGCCGGCATTTACCACACCGTGCACCGCATCACAGTAAAAATGTATTAACTTCTGAACCTAAAATATCGATTCTAGAAGATTCCTCGAGCTAAGAACTACAAAAACAGGTCAGCTAAAGTCGCGGTTCACCAAATTCCATTATAGAAACTAAAGAGCTGCATCTGTGACGGTCGTTAAGTGAAGCATTAAGGTATGATGGTAATCTCTCTAACGGTAAAACTGCATTTTTTCAACTTGTTTCTCGTTTACTACAATCCGCATGTCGGTCACGTAATTCAAGTAATTATAAATACACTGTCATGCAGGCATGTTACATTCAATATGAATAGGAAATCTTGATATTAAATACAGATACCGATATAGGACATAGTTGGAATATTAAGGAATTTGCGACACTGGCGCCCTCGGACGCCGCGGTGTTATTGTCTCGAAACTGAACGGAAGAGTCTTCTGAGTGTCTTAGTATTTCTCATGGTTCCAGTGTAGATGGCGTTGGGTGTCCGTGAACCCTGCGTGCGGCTTCGTTTCAAGTTTCCAAAGACGTTTTGAAGGTGCGTGGCGACATTTTGGCGCTGATTTACCTACTACAGCTTTTATTCTTTTTTATTCTGAAAGATTGGTTGATAGTAGGTATCGATATTTGCCTGCAAGTAAACAATGTTAAATCAGTCACAACGTTGATAATGAAGATAGAAAAGAGACGCAAAAGAAAGCTATTAAAATGAAAGTACTAGGTGTACTTACCTAAAAGCGTCGATAGATGGCAGTACTAGCTCTGAAATGACTTGGTTTCTTTTAATGCAGCTATAATAACAACTCAGTTAAATGGTTAATGGTGGGGTTGGCTTCCAGTCTAACCGGATGCAGCTGAATACCAGTATTTTACATACAGCGACTGTCTATCTGATCTCTTCAACGCAGTTACTGGGCAATACGATACCCCTTGGTAAAACTGGTTGTCAGGCTTTCGGGTTTCTGACGGCCCGTAACGACTGTCAAAGATCCACGAATGATAGCCGGGACCAACGGGCTTTACGTGCTTTCCGAGGTAATTTATGCAGAGAATAAAGTAAACGAAAATAGTTATTTCTCTATAGAAACTATGAGAAAATGACGTAAACGTAACTTATTGACTGCTTCGTTAGTCTACAGTCGTAAGTACAACTTTTTGGGGTCCGGGTTCGATTCCCGAGTCGGGCAAAATGGTACTGGGTGTGATCAGTGCCGGTTTTAGCATTACCGGCGCCCTAGGGGAGATTTACATGTCGCCCCATTCGTACTATCACACATGAAAAAAAAACTTTCAGTACAGGAGTAACAACATCATTTTCTTCTCTTCAGCTTACTAGGTGGCGCCTCTATATTGGTTACGAAATCTGTTAAACGGTAAAAAAAAGGAATTCGACCCGTGTTTCTTGAAGAAAGATCATAAGTTGTTTGATATCAGGAGCACATAAACTTCCTTACTTAAAGGCTCTTACAGACAGAGGCGATATCGCGAGCGATATTGCGATATTATCGCGTCGCAACACCGCTACTCGACACGTCGCGACGCGATATCGCCTCTGTCTGTAAGCTTTTTAGTTAAAGGATATCACGTATTTGTGTAACATTCTGTATTCTAATGGATTTAGGAGTTAACTCACATGAAGAGGCGCGCTCTGCCCTAAAGCCGCTACTGGGTGTGATGGTTTATTATGATTACTACACATGAATTCTCCATTCCCCTCACCATTACAGGTACACTCTTCGTCATGTCCAGTCGAGGTAACCCCATGATCATTTACGAGGGTCAGAACTTCATCAGGGAGAGGTCGCGCGGCCTGCGCACGCGGTGGGTCTGCGGCAAGCAACGGCGGCTGCAGTGCATAGCGACCCTGACGACCTTCGACGGAGCCGTCATCAAGGAGTATGGTTACCATAATCACAGTTAGCAGTGCCTTCTAAAAGTTTTCACCTGGTGTTTGAAAAGGAATACAAAATATAACAGACAGACTTTTAAATTCATGTTACAGTAATTGTACAAGGATCTTTTGGAGAGTGGCCAAAATTGGAACTAACGCCGCCATCTTTTTTTAAGGGTTCCGCACCCGAAAGATGTCAAACGGAACCCTATTACTAAGCCTCCGCTGTCCGTCCGTCTGTCAGCGGGCTGTATATCATGAACCGCAATAGGTAGACAGTTGAAATTTTCACAGATTGTGTATTTCTATTGTCGCTATAACAACAAATAATAAAAATAAAATAAAGTTGGGGTTCCCAATCAAGGAACGTGTTTTTTTAAACTGAAGTATTTCTTTAAAATATGTAGTAGTTAATTTCTGTGCCAATTTCATAAATGTTTGCCAACAACACCCGCTGTCAATGTCACTCAGGCGCCTAGAGATCCCTGTAGCACTTTAGCTGCTGTGATTAGCTGACTGAAATAACAACAGCCAATCAAATCATTTGACATGAGTTTGACTGTGTGTAGGTGTGAGTACAGACGGTGCGAGGTATGCGCCGCAAATGACTTTTTAAATTAAATATGTCAGATACCTCAGGCTGAGGCATCTTATGGTGGCTATACACGCTCGTCTCGTCGCATCGCGGGCCTATCGACACGCTTACGAGAGCGAACGAGGCGGCCGCGACGAAGGCACCATGTAGGTACAGACAGCAACAAAAGTCGACTATCACTTGAGTTTTCTAAATCTTAATTATTGAGAAAAATACTTCATTAAAATCAGAACCGATGTAAATTTGAAATAAAAGTACTTAACTCTTATTTATTAAATTAAATGCTAAAAAAAAGGTTATTGAATCATTTTGTGTTAATTTAGATGTCAAAAAGTAGCAATGTTAACTGACTTCTGTTGCTGACCGTACACAATCTTACTCGGCCTGTCTCGCGGTGTTTCGACGAGCGTGTACAGCCGCCATTACATATAAAAAAATGCATTCGCGGCGCATGCCTCGCACTATCTGCACTCACCTTTAACAAATTGTATCGATTAGCCTAAAGGTGCATCCACACCGAAGTAAATTTTTGTAGAGCAACATTTTTCAACAACTTTCTATAACTTTTAGAAAGTTTACTAAATAATTTTCTGTTATCCGTTGTTGCCCACGGACACTTGGAAACGTTGCTCGACAAAAAGTAACTTCGGTATGGATGCACCTTTACCGAAATCAGGTGTTAGAATCTCTGTCGATATTAGGATAGAGGAATATTAATAAGTGACAGTATTTTTCTAAGAATTAGACATACTGACGGAAAAGCTGTGAAGTGAGCCTTCAGGCTACAGGTATAGGTATCTATACTTAAGTAAAAAAATGTTAACATATACCTAGATCTTATTTACAACCAGCTATTGCCCGCGGCTTCGCCTGCGTGAATATCAATACTTCCCTATTTGAATCGGATTTTATTAATAATTTCATGGGTTTATTTTTTTTGCGCGGAACCCTAATTCTTTTTCTAAAATAAAAGTCGTTTCGGTGATTAACCGGAACAGACGATTAACCGGAACAGACAGACAGACAGAAAAATAAAAAAAAAAGCTTTTTTGTTATAAGTACCGTATAATACTTTCATATGCATTTAGTAAAAAACTGTTATTTTGACATTACAAACAGACACTTCAATTTATTTTTGTTGTACAGATACATAAACTATAATTTGTAAATGCTGTTAATTCTGTAAGAATTTTATTATTAGAAACTGATTAAAATGTGTTACAGCTCATGGATAATATAGGGATAATTCTACGTACTTACAGTAAAATTGGTGCTTGTTTTATAGTAACCATTAGGTGCAGCGCAGACGACAGACTTATTGTGCGTGCGAGTCTGTGGCACACAAAATTTATTAATAATAATTAATATGTCAGGCGTCGTATGCGTTAAATATGAACATACAGGGTGTAAGGGACAGCCCTCCGCAAACTAACAGGGTGAATTCAGCTCCTCATTCTGAATCATATTCCACCGGAAATTTTCTCAGGAAAATTTTCATTTTTTCAAAAATTTTTGCAGTTACATTTTCATTATTTCAATGTAAAATTGCATTGTGTGTTCGCAGCACTCCATTTATGTAAAAAAAACTGCAAAAAAAAAAAATCAGCAAAAAAAAAAACCAGCAATGGAAATCCATTGCTGGTTTTTTTTTTTGCTGTTTTTTTTTAAAAATACTCTAACCAACGACGCGTGAAATCAGCTGTTCACTTTCTGTCTAGCTACAGAGTTCATCGAACTCACCGCATACCTATTACCTACCACTCCCAACCAGTAATAGACGCTCCGATTTGTGCACAAAAACACAAACAAATCAGGTTTATTGGAGTCCCTTAAAGTTCCTGAAAAAATTTCATGTACCGGTCATCTTAGTATGACATACTGAATTCACCCTATCAGTTTGCGGAGGGCTGTCCCTTACACCCTGTATACGGGGTGTTTCTGCTAAGGTGTTAAGCCAGTGCGAGCTGATAGCAGAGTACAATACCTATAGCTTTAACACCCATGTATGTTCTACGATTTTTTGTAGTTTTCGAGTTATAATTTTTTTTCGATATTTTTTCTGATTCAACTGGACAGAGGCTTTAAAAAATTATATCTTTTTTGAAAGTGGTGTATCTGCAATCTTGTGATTTTCATATTTTATAATTTATTATTTATCTTTGCATATTTTTCTCAATCCTGATATTTAGGTAATATTCCTCTACGTTTAAGCAGAGCTCAGTTGATAATAAAAACATAAATTTTATACCTACTACTATCCTTAGCCACTACCATATGAAATGAGGGATCCAAAATAACTTGAAAACTACAAAAAATCTGTATGGTACTCTGCTATCAGCTCACATTGGCTTGACACCTTAAAAGAAACATTCTGTATATTTGTAGGCTGGTGTTTGTATAATATTCATATACAGGGTGGCCGGAACATTGACGTCCAAAAATAAAATTTCGGTCCCTCGTATCGTGGGGTATTCGAATCACCCCCATGTATGTTCCGCGACTTTTCATAGTTTTCGAGTTATGAATTTTTTTCTGAATGTTTGAAAATTTTCGACCTGACCAACCTAAAAAAATTCTAAAAAAAAAAGTAGAGGGTTTTATCGAGTTTCTTTTTTTGCAACTGAATTTTCATAAGTAGTACTTTTATGCATAAAATAATCAGCTTCGTAACTGTGATGAAAGTTATGAAAATGTTGATCTAAAGTGAAAAATTTACGTTCGGTAAATTATGACTCAAATTTTCAACTTTAAATTAAAAATCTTAACAGGTGATTTCATAATTCCTAAGTAGGCTTCAAGAATGCGCCAGACTCTCAGCTTTCATAATCATAAAAAAATGAAGTACTTAATAGGGCTACTTTGTTTAAAATCGGCATTCAAAGACAGCGAGGTGGAAAAATTCTTAAAATTACCCATCTGAGTAATTATTTTTTTTTGGCTATTTTCTCGTTCCTAAGGTTAATTAATGATAAGAATACTGAAAACTAACCAACAAATAGTTTCAGAGTTGGGTAAGAAAAGTTTTACGTAAAAAGTGGTTTTGAATAAAACACAGATGATAATGTGAAAAAAGTACTTAATTTATTTTTAACATTTACAAAAGGTTTTCAAAGTGGCCACCACCAGCAGCAATACACATTCTACACCTACGTAAGAAATTGTCTGGCAATCGTCTAAAAGCGTCTCTGTTCTCTCTCACAACACGTTCAGCTTCTGCAATCAACTGCCTCAGCTCTTGTTCACTTGAACAGTCTCGGGCGTATGCTATTTCCTTGTAATAGCCCCAAATAAAGAAATCGATGGGGTTGAGATCAGGTGAGCGTGGAGGCCACCTAATTGGTCCGCTGCGTCCGATCCATCTGTTGGGGTATGTTTCATCTAAGTAATTTCGGACCTGGGTTGCATAGTGACACGGGGCGCCGTCATTTTGCAACACCATGGTTCGTCTGAGTTCGAGATTCACATCTGCCAGCAACAATGGAAGTTCATTTTCCAAAAAGTTTTTGTATGTTTCTTCATCAAGTCTGGACGGCAGTTCAAACGGACCAATTAGTTCGCCATTGAGGATACCAGACCACAAGTTAACGCTGAAGCGATGTTGAAATGTCGAAGCTCTCACTTCGAGTGGATTGTTATTGCAGGTAAAAGAGTTGCACCCTCGTTTACAACCCATAGTCCACGAGAACGGATCGCGCAAAATTCATTAAACTAACATTTAAAAAAATCTCCGTGTTTAAATCTTAGCTTTCCTGCAGTCATTTTTGGTTAGCAAACTAAATAACCTTAGGAGCGAGAAAATGGAAAAAAAAAATATTAATCAGATAGCTAATTTTAAGAATTTTCCACCTCGCAGTCTTTGAAGGCCGATTAAGGCCAAAGTTAGCCCCATTAAGTCCTACGTTTTTTAATGATTATGAAAGCTGAGAGTCTGGCGCATTCTTGAAGCCTACTTGAGAACCATGAAGTCACCTGTTTAGATTTTTAATTTGAAGTTGAAAATTTAAGTCATAATTTACCGAACGTAAATTTTTCACTTTAGATCAACATTTTCATAACTTTCATCACAGTTACGAAGCTGATTATTTTATGCATAAAAGTACTACTTATGAAAATTCAGTTGCAAAAAAAGAAACTCGATAAAACCCTCTACTTTTTTTTTTTGAATTTTTTTAGGTTGGTCAGGTCGAAAATTTTCAAACATTCAGAAAAAAATTCATAACTCGAAAACTATGAAAAGTCGCGGAACATACATGGGGGTGATTCGAATACCCCACGATACGAGGGACCGAAATTTTATTTTTGGACGTCAATGTTCCGGCCACCCTGTATAACGCATAAAACGCCTGAAATACTAATTATCAATAATACATTTTGTGCGCCACAGACTCGATCGCACAAAAAGTCTGTCGTCTGCGCTGCACCTTATGAGATTAAGGAAAAAAACAATTAATCGCTATAGGATGAGGATAATATTACCTCTTGTTGTTGAAAAGTTTGATAATTACAGGAATGTGTTCAATTATAAAACAAATAACAAATACAGTTGGTATAAAAACTAACCTTTGAACGTTGTCGTACTGTAGGTACCTACTTTGTCTGATAGAAGATTGATATTAATTATTAGAACAAATTTTGTAAATATACTTCGGTCCAAGTTAGTGTCTTTTAGTTTTTTAAGTCAGTTTTATCGATTAATTTCTAACGGTGCTTAATCTTCAACGAAAGTAGTCTTATTTTAATTATGGAAGTACTTATTACTTATTTAGAGTATCATAGTTAAATAGATAAAATCTGTTGTTAATTTATGAGATATTAATTTAATTAATATTACTGTTTTAAATTAAATAAACAGCTAGTTACGATTAATTAGGAACCAATCTAAAATATGGATTCGATTTCCTGATTGTGAAATATTTGGTGCTTTGATTTTTTTAAAGCATGTAGGTGCAAGACATACATAAACTCGCGTTTTTTTTATAGGGGTAGGCAGAAAATCCGGAAAGCCGCACGCGTAGTATGATCACCATATAAACGGGTTTTGTCGACGGAAGAATATACAAAGTGACACATCGCCATGATTAGACGTTAGAAATCTTTCTACAATTTGTCATTTTGTCTATTCTTCCGTCGACAAAACCCGTTTCTATGGTGGTCATACTACGCGTGCTGCTACGATCCTTACATATCTCCTTTTGTTTCGTCTACGTTCATACATCTGGTCACACACGCACGCCGGTTGCGAGTACTACGCACCTGACCTTTCTGAAGAACTTCACCAACAAGGTCATTACATGCCTCCTGGGGCGGTCCCGGCGTTTCCACTCACATCTGCGTTATAAATACCTTTTGTTAGTCGCTTTTCATTCATGCTCTCAACATGCCAAACCATTTTTAACCGACTTCCAAAAGGAGGAGGTTCTCAATTCGTCGGAACCTTTTTTTTTTATTTTTTTTTTTATGTATGTTCCCCGATTACTCGAAAATGGCTAGACCGATTTGGATTTTTCTTTTTTTGTTCGAAAGGGTATACTTCCCAAGTGGTCCCATGATCATCAAATCAGGATCTGATGATGGGATCCCATGGAAATCGAGGGAAACCCTCAAATTTTATGGGCACACCTATATCGATTTCGGTATTTTTTATGGTAACTCGTTCATTTGCTCTCGGAAAGTACCATTCGGTGAACTGGAACTGATGATGAAGACCACAGAGGGCCATCGGAAATACTCAATTATATCTAAGTATATAACAGGTTGCGATTCGATTACTTTAATATGGTTTATGCTCGTCAAAATAATGGTAACGGTGACTTCACCATGAGCTCCATTTCTCCTGGTTCTTACTAGGAGAACTCCTCAACAATTAACGTCCCTGCATCGGGAAAAGCAACATTTTGTAAAACGTGATGATCAGTTGACATTGGGTTATTGTAACTTAGATAAATTACAAACTGAACCACTAAAAAGTGAAAAATAAAAACTTTTTTACAAAAACAAAAACCGACTTCCAAAAAAAACACTACAAAGTGAAAAATAACTTTAATTTCGGAAGTCGGTGGCAAAAAACTAAAATACAGATCCAAAGACACCGACTTCCGAAATTAAAGTTATTTTTCACTTTGTAGTGTTTTTTTTGGAAGTCGGTTTTTGTTTTTGTAAAAAAGTTTTTATTTTTAACATCTTACCCTTCAATTTATTCTCGTCCTATGATAACTTTTTCTAAACACTCCTTACCAGAAGTAGGTATTATATGCAATCTAGAATAGGTACAATAACCTAGATGGTCAAGAAGTCAAGTTTTTCTTAAATATGTCCCTTGATTCTTAGATACCCTTTTTATTTATGTTGAACAATTTAAATAATTATCATAGTATAACTACATTATTTAATAAATCTATTGACCAACTGATCTAATAGCGCTTAATCAAAACTACTCGTAGTTTTAATACATGTGTGTTTCCACATTCACACGCCCTTCAAAACGGCTCCATAAAAAACTTGTTTAGGTTTAAGGCTGCGACGCGACTGGTGGAACAATTTCTATGAAAACTTCATTGACACTGTTCTAACCGAGTGGCGTCGCGCCTGGCTGCGGTAGCCCTTAACAGACCTAGAGTAGGCTCTATTATTTTATATTACCGTAATAGTCCTTATATGCGTAAACACTTTAAATATTTATTACCCGTGTTTTGCAGGGTGTATCAAAAATATGTGGTTATATTAATTTATAGGTGTAGTACAAACCATCAAACGCGATTACGATGTTGGTCCCATGGAGAAAGTTGTTCAGTTTGATGAAATTATGTATACCGAACCCTTATGTGACACATTTCTGATACACGCTGCTTAATTCCGTTTATTCTAATTTTTAAGCTAGGGTTGCTATCTCTAGATTTGTATATAAACTAAGTTGTCTATAGAAGAGAATTCGGGAGAGGCTTAAGTCCAGTGTTGAACTGGTTGACTGAAGGTATACCATAATGCACAACACTGAACAAGTACTTAGTAGTCTGTAGGTACGATTCACGCATTCAACTATGTTGGTGACCGCAGATTTTGAGTGTTTTTAACCGACTTCTAAAAAAGGAGGAGGTTCTCAATTCGGATGTTTGTATTTTTTTTTTTTTTTTTTTTTTTTTTTATGTTTGTTCGCGCATAACTCCGTCGCTTGCCAACCGATTTGAAAAATTATTTTTTTGTTGAAAAGGGTATACATCCCAAATGGTCCCATTTTTATCAAAATACAGTTCTGATGATGGGATCCTGGAGAAATCGAAGGAACTCTTCAAATATTATAGGCACACCTATAGCGATTTGGGTATTTTTTATAGTAGCTCGTGCATTTGCTCTCGGAAAGCACCACTTGGTGAAGTGGAACTGATGATGAAGACCACAGATGGCTACCGGAACTACTCAATGATAAATATTTCTTGGGTTGTGATTCGATTACTTTAATATGGTTGCTAAGCAATTTCCGCTCGTCACACAATGCGTGTGGTGAGTGATTGTTGAGGAGTTCTCCTGGTTCTTACCAGCAGAACTCCTCAACAATTAACGTCCCAGCATCGGGAAAAGCAATATTTTGTAACATGTGATGAGCAATTGACATTAGACTATTGTAACTTATTCAAATTATGAACAGACCAACTAAAAAGCGAGAAATAAAAACTTTTTAACAAAAAAAAAAACCGACTTCCAAAAATCACTACAAAGTGAAAAATAACTTTGATTTCGGAAGTCGGTGGCAAAAAAAAAGAAAGTAAATAAAAAACGAAAGACACCGACTTCCGAAATCAAAGTTATTTTTCACTTTGTAGTGATTTTTGGAAGTCGGTTTTTTTTTTTGTTAAAAAGTTTTTATTATACTTTATTAGAAACAATCAACACGGGAAATATAAAATTGTAACTAAATTGTACAATTGGCAACCCTAACTTAAGTAAGTACTTACTCATTAAGATGTACTAGGCTGGTCTGGTTATTAAACTGCATCCGCAACGCAAGTGCCTTATAAAGACTCTACCTGATGATAGCTTTATTAAATGTGAGCTAACCCAAATGTCTGCAACTACTTAAGTGATATTTACTTGCAATTTATTGTTAACTGAAAACAGGCCCCTTATTCCATAATGAAGTAGCATGAAATGTTAAATAGTTGCTGATTGACAGTTAAAAACCGGCGTCGGACCACTAGAACTATTTTATGTATTTTTTCAAAAATGTATATAAGCTCTGTAGTTTCGGAGATTTTCATGATTTTTTTCGTAAATTTTTGTTTTTTTTTCCTTTGAGACAAACAAAATATTTATAAGACCCGCACAGTAAGCCTTTCATTTAATATGTGAAACGGTACAGTTTGTAAAATTTGTTTTTTATTTTATTTTTTATTTGTACGCCAAAAGTGATTTTTGAATATGGGGGATATTCAAATTTATTTACGTTATACGTCCGTGTTTGCGTCACAGAAATTCATATGTCTATGTACCAAATTTCAACTTAATCGGTCCATTAGATTCGGAGCATATTGGCTGTGACAGACGGACAGACAGACAGACACACGAGGGACACACGACGTACGGAACCCTAAAAAGTATAATTTATCCCATTTAAGTTAGCAATCACGCAGAATCAATCTGCCTATCCTTTTCCCAACTATGTTGGGGTCGGGTTCTAGTCTAACCGGATGCAGCTGAATACCAGTATTTTATCTGACCTCCACAACCCAGTTACTGTGGGTAATACGATACCCCTTGGTAAGACTGGTTGTCAGACTTTCGGGCTTCTGACGACCCGTAACGACGACTGTCAAAGATCCACGAATAACAGCCGGGACCAACGGCTTAACGTTCTTTCCGAGGCACGTAGGAATCTCGGTATGTAAAGATGGTCACCTATCCACTGACCAACCCCGGTAAGCGTAGCTTAGCCTGACGGATCGACCCGTGCGGCTGTTATTACTTAGCCACGAGCTCCTCCCGTCACGCAGAATATAAATTAGAATTAAATAAAAATAATAGGTCTATACAGATACACCTAATGCAGCGATAAGTAGAGCAGTGATGCAGCGAGAAGTGGCAGCCCAGTGGGAAAAGCCCAACTTAGAGAGCGTTGGCTCGGTACGGCATTTCATACAAACTTTCAAGTCCTTTTTTATCGAAATGAATGAACCGATTTTAATGAAACTTCATAGGCATAAGCAGGATACATAGGTCTAAAAAGTTAGTTAAGAACATTTTCGAAAAATAGTGTTGCAGCTAAATTAGACCGATTTTAAATATTCCATAGAAACAGAGATTTCCATTTATCTTTTTTTAAATAAGACATTTAGAAAATGTTCTTAACTAACTTTTTAGACCTATGTATCCTGCTTATGCGTATGAAGTTTAATTAAAATTGGTTCATTCATTTCGATAAAAAAGGACTTGAAAGTTTGTATGAAATGCCGTACCGAGTCAACGCTCTTAAGCGTTGCGCGTTGGTTCGAATCCAGGCAGGCTTTGATTTACGTTGTGTAATTTATTTTATCAGTAGCTAAGTACTGCTCTCAAAATGGTGTAGGAAATCAACATGAGAAAACTTCACGATGTTTTCCAAAAAATTGAAGACGTTTGACATCTACCGATCCACACTGGGCCCGCGTGGTGGATTGCATCCCGCTCCCTCTCACAGAAAGGAGGCCTGTGTCCCAGCAGTGGGAACATTATAGGCTGATTATACTTATCATCATCTGTCTAGCCTTTTCCTAAGTATGTTGGGGTCGGCTTCCAGTCTAACCGGATACAGCTGAATACTTGTACTTTACATGGAGAGGCTGCATATCTGACATGCACAACCCAGTTACTGGGTAATATGATAACCTCTTGTTATTTGTAAGACTGGTTGTCAGACTTTCGGGTTTCTGACGACCTGTAACTACTGTCTTAAGATCCTTGAATGACAGCCGGGGAGGAGAGGTCTTGGTATGTAAATATGGTCACCCTTCCACGGACCAATTGCGGCACGCGTAGCTTAACCTGATCGATCGACCCGTGCGACTTTTATTACTTAGCCACAAGCAGATTACTTATAGAAAACGCAAGTGAATTTAAGCTTGACTTTTCGGTCCAATTAGGTTTAGACAATTTGTAGATAATTTGAAAACCAACCTGTTGTTGGAATTAAAGACTGAATGAACATATAACAAACTTAAATATTTTATTAAATTACACAAAACTAAATGTTGGGAATGATGTTATTGAAGAGTGGTTTGAGGACCAGTATAATTTAAAGTTAATATCTATGGGAATGACTACCGTAGATGAGACAAATCTGTAAATAAATCGCTCAGTACCTAATTGTTTATATAATTGAGGAAGAGAGTTTTTAATATTGTATTTATAAAAATAATAATAATTCTTTATTAATAAAGGGGTACAAATGATATATCTTTACTTGTTAACAAATAAAATAAACCAAGTTTGTGTTGAACAAAATGTATTACTTATCTATATTTTATTGTAAATACTCAAATGTTGTTAAATAAGTTTTTATGTTTAAATCATAAAGTTTAAAATGATTACTCACTTTCTTGTCAAAATCTGTTCTGACCAAGTTGTAATACTCGAATAACCCGTAAAATTTCATCAAGAGGCCCTCAAAATTTAGTGAATTATACAACGTGTAACGTTAAATGCGCAAAACCTCTTAAGGGGTTATTTTACTCATCATTATGAACAACTTTTACTGTGACCAAACCAGAA
Organism: Cosmia trapezina; assembly: GCA_905163495.3. Lineage (NCBI taxonomy): Eukaryota > Metazoa > Arthropoda > Insecta > Lepidoptera > Noctuidae > Cosmia > Cosmia trapezina. The sequence goes on from LR991029.1 coordinate 21,671,782, forward strand.
ATAGCGACAAAAAAATCTGCTGTTCAGTACATTTTGACGAATTATGCGAACATAAATGTACTGAACAGCTGATTTTTTTTCGCGATTTCGCGGTTTGGTCCTATAGTAAAAGTTGTTCATAATGATGAGTAAAATAACCCCTTAAGAGGTTTTGCGCATTTAACGTTACACGTTGTATAGAAGAACTTAGTTTAGAAAGCTGTGCTTCTATATAATTCAGAAGTATTTTATTATATCATACCTAAAGGCTCTTACAGACAGAGGCGATATCGCGAGCGATATTGCGATATTATCGCGTCGCAACACCGCTAAGCGACACGTCGCGACGCGATATCGCCTGTCTGTAAGAGCCTTTAACTGTCGTCTCAGCCTGACGCAGTCCTCTGCTAAACATGGCCTCTTATCATAACTAACTGTATCAAATTCGGACTAAGTATTATAATTTGCAAAACAAAAATTTAATGTAAGTACGAACAATTATAGTCTTCTTTTCCGAAACGTTGAACGCTTCACGGAAAGGGGAAGAAATATTGTACTCAAGTATTTTAATTTGTTATTGTTTTAATTTCATTGCGAAATAATACACCTACCTAATGTTGTAAAAATATACGCAAATAATAATAGTTATGATTATTGAAAACTTTTTGTTTTTTTTTTAACTTTTTCTTAAGTGGGTGAAGTTTTTTTTTTTAATGTAGAAATTGTTTTTATTTATTTTTCTTACAGATGAATTTGAAGAAGGGCCATTTCGCGGCAGATTGTACTCATTCTATGATCTAGAAATTGCATTACATCACTGTTCAAATGATTAGCAGTGAGATCTTGGACGAAGTCATAGCAGGCTCCTAGTATCTTGCATATTGGAAATAATAAGTCACATGCAAGATACCATTACAATATATTTGAAATATGCAGCTTACGTCCAAGAAACTTGCAGAAAAGCCGCTTAACTTGCTTGGATTGCGGACTACAATTTGATAACATTAAAGCATCCTGTAAGTACTTTTTTTTTTGTGGATAGGAAACCATCAAATGACTTCTCCCGCTCTGGGTTTGGATGTCCTTACAGTGGTTAACAAAAAGCATTTATGTATGAAATGAAAATATGAGGTATTTTTGGAGTCTAAAAGATATTGTGGGTAAGCAATAATTAAAATAAGGTAGACATTATTTTTAATTTAGTGTTCCAAAGGAAATTCCTCGACAATAGTAGGTACTTAGAACGAATGATAATTAATTTGTCACTGCTAAATTAGTGATCGATATTACCTAAGTATAAGGATTGTTTTCTTAATAACAAAGTTTTTACTAAGATATACTTTTTGGAGGTAACCAAATGTAAACCTATTTATTTAATTCAATGTACCTATGTCTGTACCTATTTAGAAGTGAAATCGTTGACTGTAATTATGTGCACCCGAATCTTATCGCGTAACAAACTCCTAATGACAAACGTTTTTATTTTATCAAATTAAATGTACCCTAATGGTGCCTTAAGATGGCCGATGGAGCCTGAAAGTTCAGTCGTGACGACCGCGTACCGGAGGGCCGGAAGGCTTCCCATAATGTGGACTGATGACCTGAAACCTGATGAAGACAGCAGGAATCCGCTAGTTGCGGGAAGCACAGAACCGGTCTAAGTGGCGGTGCTTTTTTTTTAAATTGTTTATTAATTAAGAAACAAAACAAAATTTATACAGAAACATCACAAAAACCTCAATAGATTTGTCTGGATGTTGAAACACTTTTAAGCAATCTTAATACATATCAATATATAATAATATATAATATATTAATTTATTATTTCTTGGGGGAGGTCTATGTCCAGCAGTGAACATCTTTCGGCTGCCATGATGATGATGATGATGATGATGATGATGACGGTGCCTTATGTTTCATACTTAGTGTTCACAATAGTAAAATCCAAGGCAATATATATTGTCAAACTGTCAAAATGAAAGCTATTGTCATTTTGAGTGTGTTACGCAATTACCGTCTTACCTATTACCACAGAATAATAAAGCTACAGTAGTTTATCCGGGCAGTGACCTTGAATAATGACCTACGGCCGCTCAGTATACAGGGTGGTCAAAAAGTCGTGGATCAAACGACATAAAGGAGGTAATTTCCAACAAAAAATCTTTCTACTGCATGGGCCATGGCCATAATTCAATTGCCCTAAAAATTAATTGCTCTTGCGCCGCAATAGAACTTTAGTATTGCTGATACATTATCTAGTAATAACATAACACCGTTTGTTTTATTTTTTTTAAATTAGTCTAATTGCGGCAATCGAGAGCAATTAATTTTTAGGGCAATTGAATTATGGCCATGCTGTAGAAAGATTTTTTATTGGAAATGACCTCCTTTATCGCCCTATTTCGTTTGATCCACGACTTTTTGACCACCCTGTATAGATACCTACGCGTCCTTCCGTGCGTAACTGCCGCGCACTCGAACTGTTGTCTACTGGTATATACTGAGATTTCGAAGCGCGTCGTTTCGGCCATTTTCTACGAATATAAATTACTGTAACATTATTATCCTGTGCTATTACAAAATGACTTCTAATAGGTACGTAGTTAGGTACTTTAGTCCAAGCCCATTCCATTGCGCTCGTTATTGTGTTATAAACTTTATTAAGAGCACGGTAAAGTTCTTAATTCAAAATTGGTATCTTAGGCTCCTGTTTGACGTGATTTTTGTAATTAGAACTTTAAATTTGTCAGATTATAGTTCGAAATTCAAAAATGGCTCTGGTTTATACCTGACTCTCAAGATAAACCTTGTTTTGTAATAAGCTCACCGTTACAGTTTAGACTGCAGTTTTGTCATGTACAGAAATTTTTTGCGATAAGATTTTCCGTACTTTGGTAATAAATAAAAAATAAATAAATATCCTTGGACATTTCACAAAACGCCATCTAGTCCCAAGCTAAGCAACCTAATGCTTGTGTTATGGTAACGAGATGGCTGATAAACTACTTATATACTTAATAATCCTTGCCACCGGCCATAAAAAGTTAAATAAGTAAGTATTATATTAGTTTTAATTAATCGATATTTACAAACCTAGTGACATCACATTTATAAGCTTATAAAGCTATATTTATCGTTTTATAAAATTAATCATGAAAAAGACAGTAAGTACATCATAATATTTTTATCTAGTCGTATCGCAATTTTTTATTGTATTTTTGTTTTTTTAAATGTAATGGTAGTTTGATAATTACTCATTATAATATTGTGCCTAAAATGTATTAAACAGATAATTTAAATCTTTAGTAGACTTAAATGTTCACTAATTGTAAGTATGCAACATCTAAGTAGAATCTAAATCAAGTATAATAATATTAATTATGGTTTCAGAAATATTATTGCATTATAATTTAAATATTGTTGAAATCGTTTTTTCCTTTTAAGGTTGTGAGTTAAACGAACCTATATTTGTGTAATTATAATTAAATATTAATTTTTGTGGTGGGCACTTAAGGAGAAATGTGTGCCAGGGAAGTATGTGCAGTTGATTCGTGCGATGTACAGTCGATGCAGTACCCAAGTCCGGTCTACAGTGGGCACTACTGGCAGCTTCGATGTGGCTGTCGGTTTACACCAGGGGTCTGCACTCAGCCCTTATCTCTTCGTGCTGATAATGGATGCTCTTTCTTCGGACATCCAGGAGAGGCTCCCTGGTGTATGCTGTTCGCCGATGACATTGTGCTGGTTGCCGAGAGCGGCCTAGAGGTCCAGAGTAGATTGGAGGTGTGGTGGAAAAGACTGGAGACCGTTGGCCTGAGAGTAAGTCGGACCAAAACGGAGTATCTGTTTTGTGATTTTGGCGGCCTCTCGGGTCCGGTGCCCATGTCTCTTGCCGGAACGCCCTTACCGATCTGCTCCGATTTTCGGTACCTCGGGTCGCTTGTCCAAGGGGATGGCGAAGTAGACCGAGACGTAACACACCGGATCAACTCAGGATGGATGAAATGGCGACAGGTTACAGGAACAACTTGCGACCCACGGATGCCCCTCAAGTTAAAGGGAAAAATTTACAAGTCCGTGATAAGGCCTGTCGTACTGTATGGATCGGAATGCTGGGCAGTGAAGAAGACGGATGAAAAAAGATTGCATGCAGCGGAGATGAGAATGTTGAGATGGATGTGTGGTGTGACGAGAATGGATAAAGTAAGAAATGAGTATATAAGAGGAAATTTGAAAGTAGCGCCAGTGACAGAAAAGTTGAAAGGAAATCGTTTGGGTTGGTATGGGCATGTGATGAGGAGAGACGAAACGCATGTGACTAAAAGAGTGATGAATATACATGTTGATGGATGGAGAGGCAGAGGAAGGCCAAAGAAAAGATGGATGGATTGTGTGAGGAATGATATGAAAGAGAAGGGAGTGAATGAGAGCGTGACGGTTGACAGAGGAGAATGGAAGAAGAAAACGTGTTGCGCCGACCCCACGTAACATGGGATAAGGGCAGGAAGATGATGATAATTAAATATTAATAATAATTAAGTAAGCTATTATGACCATAGTACTTTTTAAAATGCCATCGATATGCCTCAACTATTAAATATACAACGATTCTTGTCAGTGATACAAATAAATTAGGTATACAGTAACTAATATTTATGATGGGTGTGACTACCGAGATGACGACTAACAGAGAATTATGGAAGAAAAATACATGGTGTGCCGACCCCAAATATATTGGGATAAGGGCAGGAGAATGATGATGATAAGTTGATGACAGTTAACTAATAAGTATTACAAGATAGATAGTAGTAGTACAAGATAGTTTGTCCCGAACAAATAAAAAACGATTTTTTTCATATGACAATAATTATTAATTAGCAAAAATGTATAAAATAATAAAAATACAACTGAGACCAAAAGAACAATCTACCTAAGCAATAGCTAAGTATGGTATCGCACACCTACTTAGATCTAAACTGAGACAACTCAAAAATCGTTAATTTTGAGTTATGTTTGAAAAACAGTGATTATCGATAAAAATTATTGAATTTTAGCCCCAGTTTGTATACAGTGACATTTTACAAGCTATCTATTATCTAGAATCAAATTAAATTGTATAACTTCCCTAACGAAAAATGCAGATATACCTACGTTTTTATTGTCTCCTGAAAAATAACCTTTTTTCAGTTGTCTCAGTTTAGATCTAGGTGTGCGATTATTATCTACTTATTTAAGTAATGTAGTTAGCAATGTTGGTAAATTCAGTAGGTAGGTTGTATGTATAATTAAAAGGTCATTGCTTCATAGAGACAGGACAAAGTGCTTCCATTAATTATACAATAAATACTATCTAATAGACCAGTTTCTCGAACGATCTTTGATCACGTAACTTAAGCGCTGATAAACGACTTTAATCATTTAAAACTGGTAAGATCACGTCTAAACGGGTACTGTTAATGATGTATAAAATATTGTACCTATGTTGAATTAAAACATTTAATATGTGAATATTTTAGATTATGTTTATATTAGGTACATAGTGTAATTAATTCGTAAAGTTATGTCTTACGCGGATAAAAAACTGAGAATCACGCCAAAACTATCAAGCGTATTTTTATGAAACTTTCAGCATTTGAAAGATAATTTAATTATTTTTCTTTTAGTATACGGGTTTTAATATACACTCCTTTGCAAAAAAAACGGGCGGTTTAGATTTTTGTACATTATTGGTAATCATTTAATTCTAAAGAGGTTTTAATAGCCAAACTATGTTACTGGCACTTAATAAAGAGTCCGGGTATGAAAAAAAAGTTAATTTCAAATTCGGAACTGTTGTTTTTAAAAATAATAATACCTTTTTCAGTTTATGACTTTTTACTTACTATTCGCAGGTTTGCGGTTAAAAGGTTATCAGGCAACTAAAACTAAGTTCTCGTTATTTTTATTAGAGTAATTTTTGTTTATCGGATAATCCTGCTTTATTGTGACTTAAAACAGATATCTTTGTGCCGATTGTAATGGCAGAAAAAGCAATAAGAGCTAGTAAAATTATAGCACTGCTGGGAGAGGGGTGTAGCCAATGTTACGGCTCACAGCGGTTAAACGTGAGTCGTTTTACCGTCCAAAGAACCTGGACGCGATACCAAGATACAGGTTCCGTTCAAAGAAGGCAAGGTTCTGGGAGAAAACGTTGCACACAACCACGAGACGACCGCTTTTTAGTGACTCAGGCGCTGAGAAACCGCAAATGCAGTTACATAGACCTCAAAAGAAACCTTGAAGAGGTACGAGGAGCACAAGTTAGCCTATGGACAGTGAGGAGGGGGCTTTTAGCGGTTGATATACGCAGTCGACGACCAGCGCGGGTCCCCAAGTTACTCCGTGAGCACCGGATTGCTCGACTGAGGTTCACTAGAAATTGTCTATCTTGGATACTGGTAACTGGAGTAGCGTACTCTTCTCCGATGAGGCTCGAATTTGTCTGAATGGTAAGGACCGACGTCGACGAGTGTTACGAAGACCAGGGGAACGCTATGCCAACGTGTGTTTTGAAGAAATCACCCCTTATGGTGGAAGGTCCGTTATGTTTTGGGCGGGCGTAACTTCCAGCTATCGTACCGAGATAGTGTTCATTGAAAATGGCTCACTAAATGCGCAAGGGTACATAACAGGAATAATTTGTCAACATGCACAGCCCGCACTGATTGTAATTGGTGAAGATGCCATTTAAATGGACGTTAATGCGCGGGACCACCGTTCTGGCGACGTAGATGCTTATATGCAAGAGGTCGGTATTCGTCGTCTGGATTGGCTAGCGCGTAGCCCCGACCTTAACCCCATTGAGCACGTCTAGGACCTCCTAAAAAGGCGAGTACGATCTGTCCAACCCCTTCCACAAAACATCATGGAGCTTAAACGTGTGATCTCGGCTGAGTGGGTACACATTCCACAGGAGACCATCAAAAGCCTGGTGGAAAGCATGCCAAGACGATTACATGCCGTAATCGCTGCAAGGGGAGGTCATACTCGTTATTAATTTTTATTTTTTAATGTCTTTTTTTTATTAAAATACCATAAAAATACTCGTAGTCTTAATTTAATTATACCCTAAAAATTTCCATTTTAACACGACTCTCTGTTTACATTGACTAAAACACTGATTCCAGGATTTAAGGGTTAAAAACTATATTTACAATGATAGTAAGAAATTTCTAGTCATTTATGCTAATGACATACTAAAAATATTAATATTATCCATAGAAAAGCCAATGATTGTAAGGTGCCCGTTTTTTTTGCAAAGGAGTTTATATAGCTTTTGTATAATGTATAATGAATTAATAATGCGTCTAATTTGGGACAGCGCTCCTTGGTGGGCGAGTCCAGAGGGCTTAGTGCGAGTTTTATACTTACTCGATCACGTTAACGTAAACTTCAATTTGTACTGAAAATGAATAAGCGCCGCTTGGTGACTATACTTACTCGATCGCGTTTACGTTAACGTTACCATAGGTCAATTCGTATGGAATAATTGTGATTCTCATTATAGTCACCAGACGGCGCTTATTCAGTTTCAGTACAAATTGACGTTAACCTTAATGTGATCGAGTAAGTATAAAAACTCGCACTAAGCCCTCTGTTAGGTACTGGTTGGACGATACGATGCGTTGCATGAGCTCAGCATAGAACATCCAAGCTAAGCCGCCCCAAAGCCCGTTGGTGTATGTCTGCGTCTTATTGTGATTTTTTTTGCTGACAGTTGATGTTTACACGCGATTGACAATTTGTCACTTTAATTATGCGATCATTTTCGTTCGAGAAAATGGTCCATTATATACGAGTGGTTTAGGCCGCATTTACATTACGAAATGATTAATTTCAAAATTGAAAGTTTAATTTGAAATTAGTGACATGAAATTATTTTCTTGACATTAATTTTATGAAATCTGCATATTGTTGGCAAGCGCGATTTTTGATAAAAGTACCTAATTTCGCGCAACTAATTTCATTATCAACTGCGACGTGAAACGATTGCCATCAAAGCACATTTGTACGATAATATTGTACAGTGAAGCTCATTAATCCATCAACACGCTAAGGATTGTATTGCTGTGAACACACGATAGCCGTCGTACCTACATCTGTATGACAACTTATAGAAGAAGGTCGTAAGTCCAACCGAAGCGTCAATCTATTGCTTTGTGAGATTAGTAATGGACTTATGACCGTGACCGTATATTGCAAAATAAAGCTTTGATACTGTCAGGGCCGTAGATGTCACGACTCTCAATTTTTTTTACGAAACAAGTTGCACTGTATTGAAACTTGTTTTGTGAAATTAATTTTACCATGTATGCAATTAATGTTGTTAATGTAAATCCCACTGTGTTCCTAGTTGTAGGTTACATACCTTTAGTGATGTAAAACAATATTGTTCCTGTCTATTAATTCAATTGTACTATTTATGTTACCTCTTGTTGTGTGATTTTAATAAAAGCTTGCCATAAAACTTTTTTTTTTTACACCCTACATTTTATTGTTTTCAGTGCAAGAATTGGACCAAAATCGTCTCACTGGTCGTAGGCTGAGTTGCTATAACAACAGTTGAGTTCGATTCTCATCTCAGAAAATTTGTAAGTTATGACAAGAAAACAAACTGAACCATGGATCTGCGTCCCAACCTCCCAATACATACTCTTGTCAGTGTGGTAAGAAGAAGGAGGTAAAGAAAATTGTAATAGGAAACTTTTTATAAATCCATGGAAAATAGAGGTCATCACACTAATATTATAAAGGCGAAAGTTTGTGAGTGTGTTTGTATGTTTGTTACTTCTTCACGCTCAAACGGCTGGACCAATTTGGATGAAATTTGGTATTTATATTTCTTATACCCTGGATTAACACATGGCCCCGCTAGTTGGTACTATAAAGCAGTGGATCTATAGGCTACCGACTTCAAATGAATGATGATAAGTGGTGGACAATGAATTTCGCCTTACAAGTTCTGTAATGTTGGCACGCATCAATTAATCATCGCGTTAGCTCAAGGCTCTTACAGACAGAGGCGATATCGCGAGCGATATTGCGATATTATCGCGTCGCAACACCGCTAGGCGACACGTCGCGAGGCGATATCGCCTCTGTCTGTATGAGCCTTTAATCGTATCTTAGAGCCTCAGCGGCACAGTTAGCAAAACAAATGACATTTGAATAAACCACATATCAAGTTGCGAACTTGGGTCAAATCTTCACGTTTGACATTACAAACTTTTTGTAAGATACACGGTGCAAGCCCTATAAGAGCTCATAAAAGAACTAATAGAGGCAAAAGTGGAGGCTGAGCACTGCAGCGAGCGTAAAGACTTTTTTAACGACGAGAAGGAACGAGCTTTTCCAACCACGCTTATATGTGTTGGTTACTACAGGCCATTTAGTGTTGATGAAGATTCAATAAAATCATAATTGACATAATAAATTATGAGCATTTACGAAATTATACTTTTTATTATTATTATACCAAGCCACAGCTTAAATTAATATTAAAACTATTAAAATTTAGCATTTTACAGGATTTATCAGAAAGGTCTGGTCAAATTTAGGGATGTGGTTCTGACCATCAAACTGAACAACATTCTCCATGGGACCAACATCGAGAAAAAATTATCAGCCGTCCCATACATTTGGGTCGAGTAAATTATGAAGTTTTGTACGGGACAGCTGATAATTTTTTCTCGATTACTATGTTGGTCCCATGGAGAAAGTTGTCCAGTTTAATGGTCTGTATCACACACTTAAATTTGACCACACCTTTCTGATACACCCCGTAGGTGCTTCAGCTCCAGGGAATATGAGTACTTACCAACGTCAATTTTCATTTTATTTCAAACTCTTTCAATCATGCAGACATATTTCAGAGATTCATAAAGATCTATAGTTTTATTGCATGATCTGGTTCTGGTTTAAGAGCTTTGTGGGATTATATTTGCAATACTAACCGCCTTCTACGCTGATCTAATACGCAAATGAATTCTGACACAATAGAGGTCTTCCTGAATTAGATTCTAAATGTAGCCCTGTTACAGACGTCCAGTTCATACCCACGGAGAAGGGGAAATATATCCTCGTGCTTCGCGGCTACACGTACTCACAAGTTGGAGGTCGGTTTTTCTACTGTTCGTCGAAGCACATGGGGTGCCGAGCGCGGGTTCGGCTGCTGTCGGGGAAACTCGTGGCGTCTGCTGACGCACACAACCACGCGCCCCCGTCCCATGCGCGTTGCGGTAATGGCGCCTTCGTGCAACTCCGTCCCAGAGGCTTGTCCAACTTTTCGGGACTATCCTCAGCTATCCTCCCTTCCCCTATTTCTTCCCCAACTGTAGCAGCTCTAGCCCTTCATGCCCTGAACTTTCCCAGAATACTCCCCAAAACAGATCTGTGGTCGCGACCTCCTAATCCTGAAGATAAAAAGGATCCTTAATAAGCTAAGAATAAATATATTGAGCAATAAATCGTATGACATAGTGTTGGTGTTCACTGATGTGTGTCGGGCCGGATTGTTATGTACATTGTTGTTGAAGATAAGGAACTTTTATGGTAGTTATTAAGCCGACGTTCGCACGGACGTAAAAACATCGCAGCGGGATTTTATCGTGCACTGGATTTTCAACTCTCGGTGTTGAGCCGAGCTTCGAGAATCCAACCTAACAACAACAGAGTGCATCATAGCGCGTCGAAAAAACACATTGTTGCCCGAATAAAAATCGCCGCGATATTTTTACGTCTGTGCGCACGTTGGCTTAATGTTGATGACGCTAAGGCCTTAAAATATATTGTGAAGAATATTGTGCAGCTAATTTTTTTGTATTAAGTTATACAGTGTTTTGTTTTCACCACTGTGATAGTCCTTGAATGTTCTTTATTACTTTTTAACCGACTTCAAAAAAGGAGGAGGTTATAATTATGGTCGCCTGTATGTATGTTTTTTTGATGTATGTTCATCGACTTTTGAAAATTCTTTTTTCTTTTCTATTTACTTACATAATCAATCTGCCTAGCCTTTTTTTTTGGGGTCGGCTTCTTGTCTAACCGAATGTAGCTGAATACCAGTATTTTACATGGAGCAACTGCCTATCTGACATCCACAACCCAGTTACTTGGTAACACGATATACCTTGGTAATACTGGTTGTCAGATATTCGGGCTTCTGATGACCCGTAACGTCTGTCAAAGATCCAAGAATGACAGCCGAGACCAACGGCCTAAATTGCTTTCCAAGGTACGTAGGGATCTCAGTATGTAAAGATGATCAGCCATCTACGGACCGACCGCGGCAATCGTAGCTTAACCTGATCGATCGACCAGTGCTGCTGTTATTACTTAGCCACGAGTGCCTCTCTTCCCCCTCTTTTCTATGTACATAGTAGGAATATTACTTAAATTTTTTGTGTGTTTTACGGTGCTCATATCAGTTTGTAAAGCCCGAGTACGTAAATAAAAAAAAATAAAAAAAATATTTGGTTGGTCCAAATACAGTATGATTTTTTTTATTTATGCACTTTACTTTTACAAACCTGCCAAACTGCACCTGCGTGTAGATATAGGATAGGTACGTCTATTAAATATTTCTCACAATATAAATAGGCCTTAGTGAATTATTTATGTTGCCACGATACGCATCAGTGCACAGCGACGTTTACATTATTATTAAACTAGATCGTTATAGAAATCGAATGTTTCTTGAATTTGTTGATCTCTAAAATTTATGTATATTTCGAAAATTTAATGTTATACCTAAGCTTCGCTTTCAGTGATAATTCAACGCGATACGTAATTCGGTGATATTTTCTGAGTAATAAATTATAGTTATAAGAGCCTTATTATATCTACGTTGATTCTACTTATAGGTAGTTATCTACATCCTACTTAATATTTCGTTTGTATATAAAAACTTATTTTTAAAATATAAACTGCTCCTATTATGAGTTATTATATTGTGCTTGAATAATTTTAGCATTTTTATTATTTGTAATCTTTTATGGAGTACTTATAACTTATAACTGAAGAGTATTCGTACGTACTATTGTAGACTAATAATATTCGCAAACACTTAACGTTAGAGATTTTGTTAGGATTCATCATTTTCCTGCCCCAATCTATTTGGGGTCGGCGCAACATGTCCCTTTTTTCGATATTCTCTTTAGTCGTCATCTCTGTGGTCCACCCCTTTCTAGCCATTTCATCTTTCAGACAGTTCATCCATCGTTTATTTGGTCTTCCCCTACTCTTATAGCCATCCACATTCATACTCAAAACTTTCCTCACGACATTTTCCTGATACCCACATCATCATCATCATCATTTTTCATTTTATTCATACTCTTTCTTTTACGTCCTATTTTTTCCATTTTAGCATTATAACAAGTAAATCAGCTTTATTCCTCTCTATAATGTCAAAAACCTAATGAAGAAATAAAGAAAGTGACCCTGATAGGTACCTACTACCGGTATAACTTACCTAAAATATTAAACTAAGTAAGTGAGTAGCTACCTGTACATCCTATCCTAACTAACATTATAAATGCGAAAGTGAGTTTGTTTGTTACGCTTTCACGCTAAAACGGCTGAACGGATTTGGATGGAATTTGGCACATGGGTAGACCATGACCATTGACCATGATCCACTGAATTTGCTGGAAGCTGTTTGAAGAAGGAACATCGTCATCTGTAAATCAAAATAGCTTACTCACAATATTAAGATCCTACGAATGACAAAACTGTTGTATGAAGAAGATTTGGTTATCTTCAATGTAAATAAAAAGAGAAGTTCTGACTGACTGACTGACTGACTCATCAACGCCCAGCCCCTTGAACCTAGAAAGCTGAAATTTTGCACATAGGTTTCCTTTATAATGTAGAACTACCGGGAAATCTTTCCTTATTCCTTGATAAGGAAAGATTTCCCGGTAGTACGTTCCCGGGGCATGTTTTCCAACATCCACGCGGGAGAAGCCGCGGGAAAAAGCTAGTCATCAATATATTTAGAGGCTGAAGAAGGTGGTAGGCACAAGATTACCGCAAGTCGAAGGTCTAACAACAAAGACGTCGATGCTCACCAATGGTCGGAGAAAACTACTGCACAGTGTTAACACTAACATCAATATACATATACGTTTATGCCATAGGTGTACGGTACTCAACGAACCGACTGGGTTCCAAGAACTTGCTCGTCGAGGGCTACAGCTTCAGGAAGGAGTACTCCTCAGGAGCCAGGGTATCGTGGAGGTGTTCCAAGAGAGGCTGCCCAGCGACCGCGGTTACTCTTAACAATGAACTGCTGTGCACCAGATACTGGCACAAGCACTGATTTACGCGGGGACTGAATGGATCACGATGGAAGTTTGTTTTATTATGGCTGTAGCCGTTCGGTGTCCGGCAAGATTCTCCTAACTGGTCACTTATTCACGATTTTGGGACCTTCCGCACTACGACTGGTCGTTGTCATGGCCGCAGAAGCTCCGACCAGGTCGGACGGACAGTCGTGCGACTTTCAGTCGGTGCGGTCAAGTGCGTGATGCGATTGATGATTTTAATTCTGTAGTTTAACCTGGTCGGTGTGGCCACCGGCCGTGTAGTGCGCCAGTTTCCGTTATTTAAATTTGGAATGGATGATTTAAAAAGGTTCTATGAAATGAAGAACTCTGTCAGACAGAAGGATGCTCTCATCCATCTTCTGCATCCTAATCAAGAAGTTTAATCGTGAAATCACTAAAGATTTATATTTTTTACTATTAGATATGAATTCCTACTGATTTGTACATTGATGTTTTATTATATTATATATTTTATCAGTATTATTACGTTATTTTTATTGTAGTTGACCTTTGCAATTCATCTGTACCTATCTTTCTAGTTAAGCCTTTTTATTTAGTTTTAATCAGTTGGACGGTATTGGAATTGGAATTACAAAAAAGTGTTGTGCTTTTAGAAACGGTGGAGTTTTACACTACGGGTCGAGGTCAGACTGGTGCCGTGTTCAATGGTCAGAAATTCTACAAGAACTACCAAGGAAGTGACGGAACGGTGTCATGGATTTGCCGCAACAAGCATGTTTGTAACCGTCGGATCAAAACCCAAGGTCGTAATATTATCTTCATGTCTGATAAAGGGCATTCACTTGAATGCATTGAGTTGGATTTAGAAGCCTATGAGGAGATTCAACGTGAGGTGTAACCAACGAATTAAGAATGATAGGTGTAACTTCCACGGTAGGAATAAGGTTGCTCGCTCATACACAGGTAAATTAAGTTTTGTTTTGTGTTGTGTTGTAGGTAAGTAGGTATATCCAGAGAATTATATTTGCAACCCCCCCCCCACTCTTCAAGGGCTTTCCGAACCAACTCACGCATGATCAGCAATTATTGTTTTATAGTTTGTTTATTTTTGGGAATTTCCCACCAGATGTTTTTATTTTTCTCTTTTAAAAACGTATATGAATTGAATGAATGAATGAAATGCACCGACCCCAGCGTGGTTTGACTAGACTCGATTACTCGAATGAACCCGTAGGTTCACATTAGCCCCAGTGCCTTAAGGCGAAAGCGCCAGGGTAGGCCGCGAAATTCAAAATTTCTTCCGCTTTTTGCAATTTGTAGGTCAGTGTGAGCTTGTATGTTGATTAAAATATGATTTGCGGCCGTAGCTAATATGGCTTTATATAATTATAATCATTAGAATCAGCAATACAGCTCCATAAATTAGCATTTACCTCAAACCTCATGATTTCATGAAATCGCTAGATTTGAGATAAATGCTAACTTATGGAGTTGTATTGCTGATTGAAATATATAAGTCAATGTTCTAATGATTATAATTCTGTAAAGCCGTATTAGCTACGGCCGCGAATCATATTTTAATCAACATACAAGCTCACACTGACCTACAAATTGCAAAAAACGTAAGAAATTTTCAATTTCGCGGGCTACCCTGGCGCATCAACCTTAACTATAAATAATCGCCGAACATACATGGGGGTGAAATAAAGAAAACTGTTTATTTAGACAAAGTTCGTGAAATACAAAACATAAAAAGAAAAAGTGATAAAAAGAAATAGTGTAAGCATACCATACCATACCTATTGAACTAAGTATACATATGTACATGCACAGAACAGCTCTATCTGTTCAGTGTGTACATGTATACTTAGTTTAATAATATTTCACCGGTTATTGACAAAACTATTCATCACAAGGGCCGGACCGGCTCTTCTACAATTTCATATTTTTTTAGATATAATAGGTCTTTACCTATGAAATTGCCGTTTTGTATGAAAAAATTTAAACGAATTTTTTTCATGTAAGTATTTCTTATTTGTATTAATCGAAGTAATCACCCATGCAATCAATACATCTTTGCCAACGCAGTGGTAGTTTATTGATGCCCTTCTTAAAGAAATCAGCTGGTCGGGAGGCAACAAATTCTTCAAAGGCATTTTGTACTGCCTCTCGGGTATTGAATTTTTTTCCCGCCAAGAAGTTATCCAAATTCTGGAAAAAGTAGTAGTCTGTAGGCGCAAGGTCTGGTGAGTAGGGCGGATGACGGAGAGCTTCCAACCCCAGTTTTTGCAACTTGGAGACCGTCTGCTGTGCAGTATGAGGTCGCGCGTTGTCGTGCAGGAGCAGCAGAGACGAGCGATTGACCAATGCTGGTTGGAGATGTGCCAGCTTCTCCATCATTGTGTTCAGTTCTTCACAGTACACATCTGCAGTAATGCTCACCCCGTTTGGTAAGAAGCTGTGATGAATCACACCGGCGCTAGACCACCAAACAGTGACCATCACTTTTGTAGGGGTAAGTTTTCGTTTAGGGCATTGTTTAGGTGCTGAACCAGGATCCAACCAACTTGCTGAGCGCTTGCGGTTATCAAACAGAATCCATTTTTCATCGCAGGTAAAAATGCGGTTCAAAATTCCTTCATTTGTGTGTCTTTTGAGCAGTGCAAGGCACGTCTCGACGCGTACTTCGCGCTGGCGATCATTGAGTTCGTGGGGCACCCATTTGTCAAGCATTTTTACCTTGCCAATTTGACGCAAATGGACCAATATTGTTTTGACGCTAACGTCGAAAGCTGCTGCTAATTCAGCCGTAGATTGTGTATCATCAGCTTCCACAATCGCCTTTAATTCGTAATTGTCGACCAAAGTCTTCGGACGACCGCGAGGTTCATTTTTCAGGTCGAAATTTCCAGAACGGAAGCGAGCAAACCAATAACAGGTGGTGCGTTGGTTTGTAGTGTTAGCTCCGTAAACGTCGTTGATGTTGCGTGCCGCTTGTGCCGCGTTGCTGCCACGACGGTACTCATATTCCATAATTACTCGAATTTTTAACGTATCCATGATGACGAAAATGATTGAAATGCGATGAAAATGTAACACTAATCAATAAACAAATGACTACTTTTGGAAAAAAAAATCCATGTTTTTAAAATAAAATTAATTTGAAATTAGAATTCTTAGCCAAACAAAAATTATTTTGATTTGAAATGGCCAGTACTGCAGAACGGCAATTTCATAGGTAAAGACCTAATATTTTAAAGATTTTTGTATTCAAGTATCTTATAGGAATGTGCAAATTAGATATCGTAACAATTTTGTGGATTTAACGTGATCAAATTCCTCTTTCTTAATTAATTTTATTCAATTTGTTGAGAGTTGAGAGAGTTGAATCTCTTTTAAGAGACTTATTTTTAACCATTGTAATTTTATTAATACGTTGTACATTTAACATCACACCTTGTTTCCCCGAAGGATTGGGCAGAGGTGTACCTACCTAGGTAGTACAGTCAGCAACAAAAGTCGATTAACACTTGCAGTTTTTTAATCTTAATTATTAAGCGAAATATTTAATTCAAATCGGAACAGAACTACTTAAAATTTTAAGAACATTAACTCTTAACAGTTAATCGAAAAAAAAAACAGTTTATCGAATCATTTTGTGTTAATTTAGATGATGTCAAAAAGTAGCAGTGTTAACCGACTTCTATTGCTGACCGTACACCGACATTTCGTCAGTTATGTTTTAAGTCCCATGACTCCCATGTAATAGGGGGCGCACTGGATTTTCAACGCTCTGCCTAGCGCCGAGAGTTGAAAATCCAACAGTGTGTTTTTTTGACGCGCTGGGATGCACTCTGCTGTTGTTAGGTTGGATTCTCGAAGCTCGGCTCAACACCGAGAGTTGAAAATCCAGTGCGCGATAAAATCCCGCCGCGATAATTTTACGTCCGTGCTAACGTCGGCTAACTCCTTGTTACTTACAATTTGTTATGAAATAAATGATATATCCAATTGTAACCAGAAGGGCAATTCCCGTATTTTTAACAACGTTCGCAATCTCATCTCAGTCTCAAACTGTCAAAAATTGTATAGCGTTTAACTACATTTTTGACATTTGATTGTCGCTGACATGACGTTGAACTGGAATTTGAACGTTTTTAGGTACGAGAATTGGCCTTCAGATCTGTTTAGCCATTGTATCTAGTTTTTTATTATTATCGGATTGCTTAACTTATATTAGGACTACAAATTAAATCAAAAACCGTAATTGTAATCAAATTATTTGTGTGTTGTTTGTGTGATGTATAAATAATATCTGTGTTACGTTATAGAGGAATATTTATGTAAAAACCGAAATAAATAAAATATATAAATTGGGTTTCTTTTTTTAGCAAAGTACCGGTAACAAACCTAGACAACAAGGTTAAAAGAAAAAAGAAAGAAAAGAAAAGAAATTTATTCGACACAGATTAAAACGCACAATATGAGAACACAAAAAAAACACAACATAATTATCATGCCAGTAGTTCTTGAAGGGTTAGGCAAAGGTGCACATAGTATACTTACATTTGGCCAGTTATATTAAGTCCCATGTAACAGGGGGCGAGCCTATTGCCATCAACCGGGCACTAATCCACACTCCGGGCTGCTACTGAGAAATTCCTGATAGAAAAACCCAATAACACTGCCCTACCTGGGAATCGACCCAGGACCTCATGCCCAGCAGTAGCGCTTGCAAACAACGAGGCAGTTAAAAAACTTAATTATAATAACAGTATTGTTTAACTTATTAAAAATTTACCATGAAGTAAAGTTTTAGGTATTGTTCAATTCTTCACGACGAACAAGGGTCAAATTGGGGCCGAGTTTGAGGGTAAAAGGTTCCACAAGAACTACCAGGGGAAGAGCGATGTGGTCTCCTGGATCTGTCAGTTCAAGACCTGCAACAGGAGGATCAGGACTCGGGGACAATACGTCATCGAAGTCTCTCAGAAGGAACACACAGAAGAATGTCGGCGGAGTGTGTATGAAGAAGAGAGATTTTCCTATGTGGTGTGATACCTGATCTGATTTTTCTGCAGTGAACGAGATTTTATAAGTGTGCCAAAATATAGGTACCTACAGTACATAACGATTAAACACGACACGACGAAAAACGGAACAAAATTCAGATATTTTGATATGTTTAGATTTGTATATCCCTGTTTATAATAGAAAGCAATGCTTACCTAAATTCAGTATTTTACTACGTGTGCCCATAATTTTGCTCAAGTGATTGCTTTGCAGATAAATCTTTGCATTTATTTTAATTTTAGGCAACCTAGTCAATTACTACTAGTTACTAGTCCAAATTCCAAATACTAGTTAGTTGATTTTGTTTTTTTTTTCCTATTTATTTGTGTGCGATATGAGCGTTTATATCAGCATTGTAATATTAAGTATAATGATATAGTTTAATTCGTAAATATAGGGTGACTGGTAATTAGTGACCGATACCTAAACACATGATTGTGCTCATGTTAACAAACAACTTTTACTATGGGACCAAACCTGAAATCGCGAAAAAAAAATGACCTGCTCCCTACTTTTTGACGATTTATGCGAACATGAATGTATGGAGCAGCTGATTTTTTTTTCGCGATTTCAGGTTTGGTCCCATAGTAAAAGTTGTTTGTTATCATGAGTATAATCATGTGTTTAGGTATCGGTCACTAATTAGCAGTCACCCTATATAATATGTAATATACACATGGATAAATCGGGTAAAATTATTCATCATAATTTGTCAGGTAATTTTAGCTTTAATAGTTATTTATGCAACTGATGTATAATAAGGGGTCTTAAAACACGAATGTGGGTTTATCGTGGGATAATAGTATCACATGAGTGTTTTAATACCTAATTATGTACAGTTGCATACAAGACTTTATCTACACCCATGTTATCAATTCTCTATAAAAGGTTCTGAAACAGTTTTTTGCAATACTAATACTCGTATCGAACATGGCGGCCGGCGTCATAGTATACGACGTGAATTCGAATAAGTTCTTTTTTTAAATGGATGGTATTTAAAAGTACTTCAATTTATTCCCATTTCATTTACCTAATTTTGCCTGTGTTCCACCAAATATACTGAATGTGCACCAAAATATGTTCATTAAAATATGTCATAACGAGCATCTAGTGGATATGGCGCTCGGCGGCCGCTGCCGCGGCACCGCTCGCTTCGCTCTCTCGCCGTCGCGCGTTAAGGGTCACTGTTCTAACCTAACCTAACCTAACCCAAATGATTCTAACCCAAATGATTCACCAATGTGAAGTTTCGGACGCGCGGGTGTTTTGTGTAACATTCAGGAATATTTGGTGCACGATCAGTATTTTGATGTACGGATAATATTTTTGGTGAACACAAAAATATGATCCTTTTTAAATTACGGCGCTGTTGTAGTGAAACGCGCGTGCATTACAATGTTCTTTTTTTGAAAACGAGTTGCATTATGAAATTCAGTACAACATTAAAGCATCCGTTTGGATGCTATTATGGTTACCATGGTTACTATGACCCTGGCTGTTTTAATGTTGACAATAAGGTAACTGTTTCAGGAACTTCTATAGAGAATTTATAGCATGGGTGTAGATAAAACTTTAAATGATACGCAGTAGGTGCTTATAACTTATTTTAATAGTGGTAAGAGCCATGTCTGTCTAATTTAATTGATTGAATGTGATTTTAAATAAACTTTTGTTTGGATATGAAGACTTGTGTTGTTTGAATTGATATTATGATTCTTGGCATTTGAATTGCGCAATTTTTACAATCGGAGATGTAACAAATTTTCGTTTTCTATTTCCCAGTTATTGCTTAATAAAGCCTAAGGCATCGCTTGAACATCTACTATGTGACTCCCGCTGTTAACCCATATATGCCCAGTGATTCGAAAACGAAGCAAGAGGTAGGAATTTCGTAAAAGTATCGTAAATCGTTTGTTAACGAATCCGAAAAATAAACCAAAATCGGAATCACATAATAGTTCTGGGCTTAGATGGGTTAAGATTAGAAGTTTGCTCTCTTTGCTAAAACTGCTTAACATAGATATGAAAGAGTGAGGCTTTCCCACTCACACTCCAACCACACTGCTAGGCAGTCGGTGTTGGTGTCCACCCGGTGTCAAAGCGTATCGATATGTATGATAGCTTGGACGTGTATCACAGGCCTCATCTAGATCAGGCCTGGTCTAGCTTCAGCCATCCACACAAACTGCATATATTTTCTAAAAGTAAATTTTATAAATACTTTTCCAGCTGTATTTGTAAAGACGGCAAAAGGGACAACCATGCTTGTGCACAACGGGATGCGTTTCTCAAAAAACTACCAGCATCAAGCAACCGGCAAGGTGTCTTATCGATGCAACAAGGTAGGCTGCTTGGCCCGGATCAGCACCGTCAAAAATGTGATCGTTATGGTGAAGAATGAACATAATCATACTGATTAGAATTTTAGTGAGGATAAGAAATAAAGAGCAAGTTGAAGAGAAGAAGGTGAAAGGAGGGATGAAGCAACTTTTTTTTTACTGGACAGGTCTCTCCAAAAGTGTGACAAAACAAATATTTTCTTGCCTTTTACCATGTTCCTGTAATGCGGGCCAATAATGCCGGTGTACCATCTATCTTTGTACCTTTGTATTTTCTGTTTACCATTTAATCATAGTATTATTAACTTAGTGGCAGAAGATGGTGGCATCCTGAATCAGGATAACATATTTTGCTGTTAGGTATGTGTTCAGGTTATTGACTGTATGAACCACCTTAGAGAATTTTGTGACTTCTATCAAGGTACTTATAATACTAATAATAATACTTATAATAGGTACTTATAAGGTACTTTTAATAGAATTTGCACGTGTAAGTTGACCTTCGATTGTGAGAAAATATTAAACTATATCGCACAAAAAAGATAGAGTGAAAATTATAATAATAGAATACGTTGGAGTTATAAGATACCATAAACTTTGTATTAATACATATTTTCCGAGTGTATTAGATCTTTTACCTATATAAGCCAAAGTACAGTAGGTTAATTATATGTATGATGAAAGTATTTTTATGATGCCTCTTGTGTGACCTTTTACAATATAATAATGTAGGTCTATTCAAATATCATTCGATAAAATCACTATCACTATACATACTAATCAGATATTTTACTTTTGTAGTAGATTTTCATTCTTCTTTTAACTGAACAAGAAAGTAAGTATCCAAACTAGACAAATAAAAGATTACTATCAACATATTTTCCAATATCTATTAATATCGCGATTTTGTCTACAGATAGAGCCCCATTATTCTGTATCTCAAGGCTTGGGAGACCTCAGCTTTGTGTCGGATCTTACCGTTACTGCAAGACTTGCGTGAAAGGGGTTGTGAGTTTGTGACCAAGTGGCGGTGCACGAGGCAACCCCGCGGCTGTAAGACTAAGATCACCACCTCCGATAAAGTCATCATCTGGCACCTGAATGTACATAACCATTAGAGTACCAGATACTCCATTAGCTTTTTCTACACTTTCTAATTATAAGTTAAATAATTTCTTGACGCATGTTTAATGTGCGTACGTGGCTCAAATCATGTTCTCTAGTCTTTCCTAAAACAAGCCTTATTTAAATTAGAAGTTACCAAATTTTTTGTACAAAAAAAAAAGCAAAAGGCAATAAATAGGCAATAGGTATTAATTTATTTTTATATGAAACATTAATAATATATAATAATTCAAACTAGTCAAGTCTGAGTAGAAATAAAGAATTTAAAAGAGGATTTAGGTTCACTGTAAATATTAGTGTTGTTAATAGTGGTGCCTTGCGGCTAAGTAATAACAGTCGTACGGGTTGATCGATCAGGTTAAGCTACGCTTGCCGCGTTGGTCCGTGGATGGGCGACCATCTTTACATACCAAGACCCCACCGTGCCACGGAAGCACGATAAGCCGTTGGTCCCAGCTGTTACTTATAGATCTTTGACAGTTGTTACGGATCGTCAGAAGCCCGACCCCAACATAGTTGGGAAAAAGGGTAGGCAGATGAAGATGATGAGTGCTGTTTCAAAACCACTCATCATCAAAACGGTGAAGGAAACACATCGTGAGGAAACCGGCATGTCCTAGACCAAAGATTCGTAGACATGTGACATCCACCAACCCGCACTGGGCCCGCGTGGTGGATTACGGCCCACTCCCTCTCGAAGAAAAGAGGCTTGTGTCCCAGCAGGGGGAACATTATAGTCTGATTACCTATTTTGATTATGATTTGAGCTGTTTTGATGATTGTGTCTCAGAAGACACACAAGTCAAGACAAGCCTACCTAACTATTGGAATAAAATCATTCGTTTGTTATAGATTGCAAGGCAGAATTCCACTGGTCTGGTCGTGGTAGTCAAAGTAATCGAATACTTACAGTAGGGCGAAATCGTTATAAGCGGGAGAGACATCATCGTGATAAAACAAGATGGATTTGCTGTAGGGTCCATAATGGATGTCGAGCTTCCGTCACGACCGTTGAGGACAAGATTGTTAAAGTTTCCAGAGCCCACAACCATTCATAGCATTTGTTTTTGATATTGAGAAAGTAATGTCGTTGTTTTCATGTTTAAATTCTGTGACTAATAAAGACTTAATTTATTTTGTCTTCTAGAAGTTTTTTAAAAAACTAGCTTTAGCCCGCGGCTTTGTCCATGTGTAGCTCCGAATTATCTTACGGGAACGTACTACCGGAATTAAAAGTCATAATTATGTCCTTATCTAGGTCCTCGTCTATCTGTGTATTGTATCAAATTTCATCGAAATCTATTCAGTCGTTAAGTCGTGAAAAGGTACCCTACCTTTGGATGGATATCTGCTTAACACAGTAGGAAGATGATGAGTGGTGTCTCAAAACCACTCATCGTCAAAACGGTGAAAGAAACACATCGTTAGGAAACCGGCATGTCCTAGAACCAAAGATTCGAAGACATGTGACATCCACCAACCCGCACTGGGCCCACGTGGTGGATTTTACGGCCCACTCCCTCTCACAGAGAGGATGCCTGTGTCTCAGCAGGGGGAACATTATAGGCTGATTATGTTGATTATGATGAGTGGTGTCTCAGAAGACACACAGGTCAAGACAAGTCTACCTAACTATTGAAATAAAATCATTCGTTTGTTGTAGATTGCAAGGCAGAATTCCACTGGTCTGGTCGTGGTAGTCCAAGTAATCGAATACTTACAATAGGACGAAATCGTTATAAACGGAAGAGACATCATGGTGATAAAACAAGATGGATTTGCTGTAGGGTCCATAACGGATGTCGAGCTTCCGTCACGACCGTTAAGGACGAAATTCTTAAAGTTTTCAAAGAGCACAACCATTCATAGCATTTATTTTTACATTTTGAAAGTAATATCGTTGTTAACGTGTTTAAATTCTGTGAGCACTTAATAAAGATTTAATTTATTTTGTCTTCTAGAAGTTTTATTTAAAAAACTAGCTTTAGCCCGCGGCTTCGTCCATGTGGAGCTCCGAATTATCTCACGGGAACGTACTACCGGAATTAAAAGTCATAATTATGTCCTTATCTAGGTCCTCGTCAGTGTATCATATCAGAAATCCATTCAGTCGGATACGGAGGATGGATATCGAGGTAACTGCGTAACACACAGTAGGAATTGGTTTCATTTTGACAGTTCAACACTCATTGCGTTATATACGTTGTTGAGCAGATTTTTTTTCGAACATATAAAAATAAAATAAATAAATCATTTATTTGGACCAAACACTTTACAAATTGTATAAACCTGCAAGACAGTTTGCCGGCAGGATTAGAGTTCCTCCTAAAACATTTGGTATTTGAAAGTGACCGAACTGAACCACACGAGCGGCATAAACAAGAAACAAATGCATATGAAGAAAATGCATATGAAGCAAATACATATGAAGCAAATGCATATGAAGCAAATTCATATGAAGCAAATGCATATGAAGCAAATGCATATGAAGCAAATGCATATGAAGCAATTGCAATAAATGAATTAGCAATAAGCTTCAAAATTATTGATATTCTGGTTGATAGTGTGTTACGCAATTAGGGTGCAGGTATGGATGGAGTTTACTTAAAATTATCTAGCCCACAATTATCTAGTAGGGCCCACAGGTATTTTTATTGAGTTTTCAACAGGTCAGTAGCAGTTATGTCTGGATTCGTGGCCGTGTGATGACAGAAGGCACACCCCCTATTTCGTTGGAACTTAAGCATAACTGGTGAATACGGGCGTACTTTGCAACTCCGTAAAATCATTTGGAATCATTTTAAAACACAACTTTACGCCTGTATTAATACAGGCATGAATTTCTGTTTTGAAATTACTCCAGTTGCCTGAAAACAAAGTTTTTGACGCTCCACCTTTTTTTTGGTTTCAGATTCAGAAGTAGAAACAGAAGAATATTATTTTGCCACAAGCACACGTGGGAATCCAATACTGGTACTATCTGGCCACCGTTTTAAACTGATGAAGGACAGGGGAAAATACAAACGATGGATTTGTATCAAGACCAGGGAGCGATGCAACTCTTTCATAGTCACTGAGGATGAAAATATTATTAAAATGAATATTCGACATACTCATGATTTAAAAAAGAAACTGGTAAAGTGCGAGTTTGACTCGCACGCCGAGGATTCCGTACCTTGGTAGGAAAAACACTTGACCATCGATATTCAAGATGGTTCATAACAGATGTGGTTGTTTGTTGAAAGTGAATTTTTTCAAGAAATAAGTAAATTGTTTTTATATTTTTTTTCGTTTTAGTGCGTTTTCCGATTATGATTTTGTAAATAGAAATAAATCAAAATATTGACGGCCGACACTTTTCCTATCCAAACATATTTGGTATTGTGGTATTTTCATAGTAGTTCCATATTATTTCAGATATAACTGTGTAATTCCTGACATTAATTAATATTAGATACATGCTCGTTTTAAACATAGATTAAACTATGTTTTCTGTATTACAGCGGCGTCTGTGAATCCTCTTGTATTCGGGACGACGAAGTTCGGCAACCCTATCATAACATGGGGCAACTATCGGTTTATTAAGAAGCTGGCTCGACGTGTGAAGACTTGGTGGGAGTGTACCGCGAGGAAGAGCAGTGGCTGCCGATGCGTCGCTGTCACTGTCAACGATCGACTGGTCAAGCTCAACGGTTGGCACAACCACTAGATTACCACCATTCTGAACTGAAGTGGATACCTGACAGTGACAACAACAGACAACAGACTGTCTATTCTGTAAAAGTTTTTCCGTGGAAACACTGGAAACTTAGGTGAAGTGAGGTGTCATTCCACCTGATGATCGCTAGGGCAATGACACTATTGACCTGCAGCCCACTTCACCAAAGTTTCTATGGTGAGATTGATATAGAAAGATTATGGTTCAAACTTGAATATCATGATGGGTACAAAAGTGACGTTTTATATTATTGTTTTCTACTGTTATAGTTTTACATAACTCTTGTATAGAAAAGTCTTCGGTGGTCAAACAATGTCTTTCATAGATGATTTCTTGAGTGTTATACGGCCGCATTCTATAATATATCTCAATCTCAATCTTTATCCTGAATTCGCGATCCTTGTCTGTAAACAATCAACGACCGAGTTTTCAATCTGGAGTCTTTGAGAGGGTGAACCACAAGCAGCTGTCAAAGTTTGCGGAACAATATTGGGATTGGGATACATTATTGATTTCAGGCGTTTGTGGACCATTTCGCTATTGTTATTTGGACACCGGGATTGCCAAGCCTCCTTTTTTGTCTAGTAGTAGGTTCTAAGCCTTCATGGTTATGGTGGCTGCTTAACGCAGGTTGGATTAATTGGAATATTTTTTTCAATAGGATCAAATCAGTGCCCCAAGTGGAATACCTCGAAATTCCTTGTTTTTTGTCATATTCCCGAGACAAATGAGTTGATGCTACCACTAGTCAAATAACGCGGTTTGTAATTGTAAGTTGTATTGTAATAAATGTTTAACTATTACTGATATTATCTAAAAAAATATAATGCCGATATGCGCATAGTATTTAGTTGTAGGGATACTAAATAATTGAAATTTAATTTTGAAATTTTATCGATGATTACTAAATACTTTTAAATACTTTTTTATTTTATTTATTTAATTGTGCACAATTAAATTTAAAAAAAATAAGTAACATTCATATAAAAATATATTTAGTAATCATCGATAAAATGTCTAAATAAAATTTCATCAGAATAAATCTCTAAAAAATATGTACCTCGATCTAAAAAATTCGTATAATTAATAATTTTCTATATCTTTAGGTAAATGTCGCTGTAAGATAGCAGTCTTTACTAATTCAGGGATTTCCCAGTAGGTATTGTTGAACTTACTGCGACCCAAACTAGGTGTGGTAGTATATATATTATAAAGTAGCACATAAGAGGTTTAAGAAAAAATGTAGATTGATTGTGGTTTAGGTAGTTTTGAAAATTTCCGGTGATTCACTTACTTTTCCTCTCTACTCCACGGACACATTGACTGGTCTTTGTAATGAAGTAGATACAAAGTTCCAACAATTATCAATTGAAAATGGTTTTGGTAACAATTGCTGGTGCATGTGTGAAGTGGGCACAGTTTTCATTTAAAACCATAAATTATTTATATTTTGAGGAAAATTATATTGGCTAGATATAAAAATCAAAGTTTTATTTAATATAATAATATAATTTTATGTGATCTGTATTTTACGTTAGGTATATTGGACAAAAAAAAACCTAAACATGTTTAAGTTGTAATCCTTATTATTAAAGCTATTTAGACAATTTTGCATTGCATTTTTTTTTCTTTTTATCCCTGTATTATTGCATGCCTAGTGCAGGCAGTATATCCTATATGAATTAAGGTCTCTAAGAATTTGAAACATTCTTTGAGTTATCAAAGATTTAAATCACAATTAAAACCTAAAAAGTTATAAAAGATGTTAAAACATTTTTTTTTTGTTTATTTCAGAGCCAAAATTTGACTTATCTCAACGCGGGAACCTTGTGGTACAAATAGGACCGTGGCGGTTTAACAAACATGCTTGTTGGGGGTCCAAAGTTCGCTGGACTTGTATAAAGAAGAAGAATGGATGTACTGCAGCCATTACTACTGTTGACAATGTTATCGTCAAGACCCTTGGCAAACATAATCATTAAGTTTTAATTTGGAAGTTGTAATAAGGTTTTCTTTCAGGCCGTCACTATAATCGCTAGTTAAACTGTGTGTTGGTTTCGGCTAAGACATTTGCGGACCTGAGGGCATAGACAAAGTAACATTCGACGAGCGATGACGCTAGTAGAAAAGTCAAAAAATGTATGGGGTTGACATGAGCTATCGAAATGTCACGTGATCATGTCAATGTCACTTTGAAGCTGTAGCGATTGTAGAACTTCTATTTCTACAATCGCTATAGCTCCGAAGCGAATGCCATTTGTCAGGCCCTCTGCATAGCTATTCACAAGCATTTGACAGGCTATCGTATCGAAAATGACACTGCCACGACTTCCTTCAATACTCTTCAATTCTGAAAGTGATTTTTATTAAAACCTTAACCTTCCATGACGTAGAGTACAATGTAAAGCAAGTAAAAGCTTATTTTTTCTAAGATCTCAAAAGGGGAATTGTAAACTGTGAAAAAAAAAATAAAATAATGATAATAGTTACTAGTTTAATCTATATTTACATTAATAATAAAGCTGAATAGCTTGTTTTTTTTTTGTTTGTATGTTTGAACGGGCTAATCTTTGGAACTACCAGTCGGATTTAAAAAAATCTTTTTGCATTTGATAGCTCAATTCTTGAGGAAGGCTTTTTATCATCACTCTAGGACCCTTAGGAGCCGAGCAAAAAGAAAAAAAGTCTGAAAGAACGATCTAAGCGAAAACAAAGTAATAGCGCGGGCAGGCGCTGCGATGCGACGCGCTGGGTCGGGGGACGTGAAATTTCACGCGGGAGAAGACGCGGGCAGATGCTAGTATTATATTGTAGAAATGTTTACTAGGTACGGTAAAACATGAGGAATTTTTACTTCTTTTGAAACTCATAAATATCTACATTTTTTAGAAATTAGCATAAACAGCGTTCCCACTGCTGGGACATAGGCCTCCTCTCTTCTAGAGGCAGTGGGCTGTAATCTACCACGCGGGCCCAGTGCGGGTTGGTAGATGTCACATGTCTTCGAATTTTTGGTTCTAGGCATGCCGGTTTCCTCACGATGTTTTCCTTCACCGTTTTGAGAGCAGTGGTGATGAAATTATTTACACAATAACTCGTAAGTGGGGGCCGTTGTTACTGGGCCACAACTGCTTTTTTAGAAATTATGACGTATTGATTCTCTTCAGAATGTGTTCTTTTTGATGATCTGTGCTCTCTTTATACTATCGTAACAGGAGCTAAAACATTTTAAACTAAGACTACGGTTAGAGTTGCAAAACCGACGTTATTATAGCAATAAAATAGACTAAGTTTTGACATGTTATGAGCGATCTTATTAACGTGCTTCTAATAAGTACGTCTAAAAGTTATGACTGTGAGTGAATGGTTGAGAGGAAACGTGGTCACTCGGTCGTTGGCATTCACTCCATACTAATGCATTCCTCTGTTTTAGAAAAATGATTTGTCTGACAGCATGTGTCAGAAACGTGTGGTCAGATTTAAGGTCTGCAATGACCACGTAACCACGTTTCCTCTTAATCATTTGACTTAGCCAATAAGGTATGGATATGACCAGGGGCCTTACTATGAGCTCTTATAGCAGGGCAGAAGTTGAACGTTTCCAGTGAGAGACAGAGACGGAGCTATATACGACCTATATCACCTTCACTCTCTCTTACTAGAAACGTCCAACTTCTGCCCTGCTATAAGAGCTAGCCCCTGTATTAATAACTGCCATGTAGCAATTTTAGGGTCAATATATTCGTATAAATTAATAATGATTATTGTCTTGTGCAAACTTCAACAATTATGTTTAATATTTAAATGAGTGTTGTGTACTAGTACTTACTTACATAATTTTGAATTAGGTACCTATGTCTCAGATTACGTTGAGATTTCCTTGAATATTGTCTATTTTTACTGTATTCTCTAGGTTTTAGGAATTAGTTTCCAAAAATTTCCTAAATTGATAAAATTATCATCTGCCTAGCCTTTTCCCAACTATGTTGGGATCGGCTTCAAGTCTAAACGAATGCAGATGAATACCTACCAGTATTAAAAAAAAATTGGCAAAAATCTGTTTAGTGATTTTGTATTGTTATCATTAATTAATCTTGCTTGTGTTATTTATAAAATTCTGGTTAGTGTTTATATTATTAATTCTAATTTAATTTTAAGCAGGTCAGTGACGTAGCTTCGGTAACTAGGTAGGTACTGTGAAGATCTGAGGGACCCCGACCGATGTTAACTTATAAAATAAAACTGTTTTATCTGAATACAATAAAATAACGAATAATAAGTAAACACAATATGACTTCTCTTCCGTTTATTTATTTATTTATTTATTTATTATTATATTTATTCAGATAACAAAGATCCATTGGGTTAGTAACAATAGCCTTAACCTATGTTAGTACTTAATTGATAACACAGACAGTGTACAAGCGACCAGTGACCTCACCAACGGGCTGTCATGTCTCCCGGCTACAGCGCGCAGAATGCTGCTGGGGCTGCCACGGAGTCTGTTTAGCAGCGAGGCCGCTCTCTTACGCCGTACAGCATTGAAGCAGTCGGTACGTGCCTCAGCGAACATAGATGACGCGCTACAGAACCGAGGCAGACGCAACAGCACTCTAAATGCGTTGTTGTACTGGATCCGCAGAGCATTGTAGGCCTTTTGGGTGTAGCTGAACCACAGGCTCCCCGAGTACAGCGATATGCAATATGCTTTGAACAGCGTTATTTTGACCGCGGCTGTACATCGGAAGAACCGGCGGGCCAGCATATTAGCCCGAACCGACAACGTTTAGCTCAATAGATTCCATTTATCCTTGCAGTTGTTATATTATTGTGAAAAAAAATCGATTTTCCCAAAGTTGGCTACGTCACAAATAACATAGGTACGTAATATAAGATTTAGAGCCTTAGATTATGTAGTGATTTACATAATCATAGAGTTTACGCTTTATTACATATAATTGAATAATTGATAAAAAGTTTAATTTTAATGCTAATAAATATTTCATTTTCAAATTGTTGTGTTTTATTTCTTACGGTATTCCCAATTACCGACTAGATTTCTCAGAGGGTTTTCTATTAATCCAATAATTAGTGGTTTGATACATTAATATTGAACAAGGAGATTTAATCATTCATTCATTCATTATTTAATTTGTCATTTCCATCTCAATCCAGATACAGGTATCAAGCAGATAATCCATCATGGGCAACAGTAACCGTCTGTCAGCTTTGACAGATGTCAAACGTCCATTAGGAGTATGTCAATTCCTGGACATGGGCTAGGTATACTTACTCCTGCTACCGTCTTCAGGTAATTGGTGCATATGGCTAGGATTTGCCCAAGGCAGCGTTTTTTCATTTGCATGTGTATGATGAATGCATTTTTATTATACATTTCTGCATTTATTTGTATAAAGTTTTATATATTTACGACCAGGTACTAAAACAATAATTATTTTCAGATCTGAACCCTGTTTTTGCGCAATCTCAGCGAGGTAACCCGGTCATCATGATCGGTCAGTACCGATTTAACAGAGTTAATAAGTACGGCAGCAGAACACGATGGGTGTGCGTCAAAGCTAAGGCAG
Source organism: Cosmia trapezina (assembly GCA_905163495.3). Lineage (NCBI taxonomy): Eukaryota > Metazoa > Arthropoda > Insecta > Lepidoptera > Noctuidae > Cosmia > Cosmia trapezina. The sequence continues at coordinate 21,702,932 of LR991029.1, forward strand.
GCTGTAGAGCGTCCCTGCACACCATGGACAACGCCATCGTCCGGGTATGGGGGTTCCATGACCCACTAGCCCACACTAGCGCAAATAGATTCTAAATCGTTGAAGTGAACCTGGATCGAACGTTGCCTGGGCTACCGTCCCAGTCTATTAAGACATGTCTCGTTTTTGCAATAAATATGCAATAACTATTAGAGCCTAAGGCATTGCATCTCTACGTAGAGATAGGCGTTTTTCGTATTCTGATACTGTGCACATTCCAGTTTCGGATATTAAAATTGACGGTTTGGTAGCTCCATTAAAGAAATCGGCCGTGACTTAGCAACATTAATTTAATGCTATCTTGACTTGATTGACTCGTAAGACGTTCTAGTCAGTTTGCATAATTTGAGCCTTAGATCTTATTATTTTTTTATAGCTCGCACTGACACTGCCAGTCTGTGAAGTCCAAACTAAGCTATACTTATCATTAATCGTTCCTATGAACAGGGAACAAAGTTAGAAATGAAATTGAAATGAAATTGTTTATTCTGTAAATAGGATATCGAAATCATTAGATCTTGGATCTCAGATAAAATTCGAAAATAAAGATATCGGTCTTAACTAAGAGTGTTTACCCTAAAGCTATGGGGTTTCTAAGTTAGTGAAAGTTAATCGTTTGTTAATATAATTACGATCAAAGTCGAGATATGACTTATCCTGCATTCCCAGAAGTTGCATAGACAGCAATACTTCTCGAATCAATGGAAATACATGACAAAAGGTGCTTCCTAATAGATATTGCTTGTTGCAAAAGTTTACATATTGAGGCTTATCATTTTTTCTCGGTGGATGAAATCAAATGGATTATGATTGAAGTTTTATTGTAAGCAGTATTTTTTATTAAGTTTTAGGGTGGGTTTTAGTAGATAAGTGTTACAATATAGTTTTAAGATGAAATTGTAGCATCGACTAACTTCATCAGTATAAGCTCTCGCACTACAGTTACTAACATAAATATTACTTAGGTTTTGGTGGTGGATAAAATAGAGAAACTTTTATTCAGTATTTAATCATGAGTAATGTTTATCTTCAATAGTTTACTACTTAAGATAAGATTACACGTGTATAATTTATGATTTTTTACTTTGTCGTTTTATTCAGTCCTCGGTCCAACTTTCCACTAGAAATCTACAAATATCCGAACTAATCAACAATAAGGCCTCATTTACGGAGACGCGGGGCGTCGTGCGGTGCGGTGCGCGGGGCTGGCTGCGGGCCGTCAAGTATAACAAATCTTAAGGCGAAAGCGCCACGGTAGCCCGCGAAATTCATAATTTCTTACGTTTTTTGCAATTTGTTGGTCAGTGTGAGCTTGTATGTTGATTAAAATATGATTCGCGGCCGTAGCTAATATGGCTTTACAGAATTATAATCATTAGAATCAGCAAGACAACTCCATAAGTTAGCATTTACCTCAAACCTCATGATTTCATGAAATCGCTAGATTTGAGATAACTTATGGAGTTGTATTGCTGATTCTAATGATTATAATTCTGTAAAGCCGTATTAGCTACGGCCGCGAATCATATTTTAATCAACATACAAGCTCACACTGACCTACAAATTTCAAAAAACGTAAGAAATTTTGAATTTCGCGGGCTACCCTGGCGCATCAACCTTAAACGCTTCTCCGTAAACGCTCTCATAGAACGCCCTATGTTTGAATTTAGTGCGGGCCGCGCCGCACATAGCGACGCGCGACGCCCTGCGTCTCCGTAAATGAGTCCTAAGATTGAAAAAACACAGTTCTCAATCAGATTTAAAGATACTCACATTCTCTACCCTGAAAAAGGAACCGTTTAAAAGAAAATTCTTCATGGAAAACATAAAACAACCTGTGTCTTTCGACATAATTTATGTATTCAGCCTTATCTTATTGTAGTCAATAGAGCCCTCCACACGTACAGTTCGGACCGCGGGAAACAGCACGCGCCGTTCCATCCCTCGCTCCGAACTGTACGTGTGGAGGGCGCTATTGACGAAATAAGTGAAATCAATTTACACCGAAACACTGTAACTGCGGTTTGGAACACAGTCCAAGATGCGCGGTCCGAACTGTACGTGTGGGGGGCGCTATTATCTGCGTAGCCTTTTCCCAACTATGTTGGGGTCGGCTTCCATTATATCCGGACGCAGATGAATACCAGTATTTTACATTGTTACATTGTAGTTTTATATCTATGGTAGACACTTTTTTAATGTTTAATTTTGTTTTTCAGTCCGGAGGGTGCACACTAAAAGAGGTACTGTCATGCTCAAGGTTGGCAACTACAACTTTACTAGAGTTAGGACTATAAATGGCAAAACTAGATGGCAATGTACTACCAAAACTAGGACCAAATGCAAAGCTACTATTACCACTGTTGATGGATTGGATGTAATTGCTAGACAGTATTTGGTGCACAACCATTGAATGTTGGCTTAAGCTGTATTCCCAGGGACCAACATCAACATCTCGATCCGCACAACGCCTATACAACGCGTCGTGTTTTTCGATGTGGCGCAACATGTCGTGTATTAACGAGTCCCATCAGCTTGGAGTCGGTAATTGATTACGCTCCGTGGAAGCCAGCTTCAGATCCAAAATTACGAAAAGAAAATTGAGGAAATTTTTATTTTTAGGGTTCCGTACCTCAAAAGGAAAAAACGGAAACCTTATAGGATCACTTCGTTGTCCGTCTGTCTGTCTGTCCAGACCCTTTTTCTCAGGAACGCGTGGAGGTATCAAGTTGAAATTAATATCAATTACGTAGGTCTATGGACAAGGGACCTTGGAGTTCGAAAAAAATCAATCTTCTAAGTCAAGGCAATAAAAATATACGGCCATTTATGCGACATATTTCGATACTAGCAAGTAAATCAAAACATATAGGGTACTTCCCGTTGTCCTAGCATCATGAAATTTGGCAAGAAGCAAGGTCTCACAGCACAAGTAAAGGAAAAAGTCTGAAAATTGATCATTTTTATTTTTAAACTTTTAAACTTTCGCGATTTGTAGTAGGTACCTGTTTACTTCGTAAAAAAGGAATATCGCGATAAGACCCGTTCTCGATATTGTTTTATTTTTATTTTTATCACATACATTTTTTTTTTGGGATTACAATGTTAAGTTTGTTTTTGGAATAAATTCTTTTCAACTACGGAACCCTTCACTGTGCGTGATCCGACACGGACTTGGCCGGTTTTTTTTAAACTGTTGTACCTCCTAGTTCCCTCTTCTCAAAGAAATAAATGATAATTATGTAAGTATACATGGGTTTTCTTTTGTTCTTAGAAATGAGTTGGTTGAAATATTTTAATTTTTGACCGCTAAACGTGAGCGCGTTAAAGTGGTTACAAAAACGATTCCAGTGATCTAATCTCTTTTGCAACCACTTCAACGCTTCTTTTGTTAAAAATTGTTTTAGATACGGTTTCCTAAAAGAGCGGTGGCCGCACTTAATGGCCGCAGTGTCGGCTGTCAGGAAAATGATGACAGTTGCAAAGATGGAAAATAAAAACAAAATTTGAAACCAGTATTGCCTGCGCTGTTCAATTCTGGGCAAAGGCCTTTGCCCAGAATTGGACAGCTCAGGCTGGAGAAACTAATACTTAAGATAAAACATGCGAAATGTTATTATGGTCTTTGTTCTGACCTCTCAGGGTGATTCTGTGATGTTTTCAGTTTCAGTGGAAAAAATCTTTACGAAGAGAGGCGCTACTATATTGGCGACTGGTGGTGAACAGTTCTACAAGCATAAAGAGTGGGGCGCCAAGATACGTTGGAATTGCGGCAAAAAGAAAAGCATGAAGTGTAAAGCCGCGATCACAACTGTGGGGGACACCGTGGTCAAAACTTATCTGGAACACAACCATCAAAACTTTGACAAAGATTTTGTACAAAAACTTCCCTTGCAAAATTTGGTTAAACTTTGAATTCAGATTTGATATGGAACGCTTCTGTAAAATCCTCCAATTTTTGCTAATAAAAGTCGACAGGTTGTCAAACTTTACTTCAGCATTACTTACGGAGAAAGGCCGCTAAATCCAAAAATGTGCAAAAAACCGAAGGATTCTTGGGCTACATTGAAGTTAAGTTGAGTTGGGCAACTTCAAATTGTACCCGGCGAATTTTTTATTGAATTCGTTTTGGAACGAAGTTCTTTAAAGGCTCTTACAGACAGAGGCGATATCGCGTCGCGACGTGTCGCGTAGCGGTGTTGCGACGCGATAATATCGCAATATCGCTCGCGATATCGCCTCTGTCTGTAAGAGCCTTAACGCGGCTTTTAACGGTGTTGCGGTAGGAGTAAACTGGCAGAAATTGTGACGCAACGAAAAAGCTTTATGTCGTCAGTTTCAAATGTCAAAGATGGCTGGATGGATGGATGAACAAAAACTTTTGACATTTTAAACTTGAGACCGTGATAGATGTCTGTGTATAATACATAATATACGGCGAAAGGAACTTCGTTCCAACCGCGTGACCCACGACACCTCCCGACTTTTTTTATTAGATTTACTTTTATAATATATTATTATCTACATTGGCTGGATAGTTTCAAATGTTGTACATTTCACTTACAAATATCTATTGCTGATCATGGAATAATGCTGTTCATCGTGCTTAGCAGACGAAACGGTGTTTGCAGTATAAAGTAGTTATCAGTTTTACCTACCGCTCCCTGATGCTTAAATATTAAATTACCTTGAGCTGCGTTTTGTAAGAAAAGCGTAAGGCCCTTGTAAACGATAAGAAAATCTGACGTGTCTGCTACAGAAAAAACAAATGTGAGCATTGTAGGTTAAATTGTGTCGAACAGAGGCACGAAAATCCAAAATTTTGCCGGCCGTACGTACTGTACACAAAGCAACTCGTCTTGCCGTGCATTGGAACTTGAGACCGTTGCAGAAGAAACTTCCAAAAAATTGGAAGATATAAGTATAAAATAATGAATAAATGATTTTTTTAACAGTATTGTTTGTTTGTAGTGATAATGATTACCTCAAGCAGGGGAACTCCTATGCTTGTTGCTGGTGGCATTCGTTTCTACAAAGAGAAGACTTTCGGGCCAAAAGTACGATGGCAGTGCGCCTACAGAAAACCTTGCAAGTGCAAAGCTTTTATAAGGACTATTGACAGACACGTTGTTTGCTCCAATCTTAGACATAATCACCGCGAACCATTACCGTAATAATTACCCTCCTTTTTGTAAATTTTAGAATTTTTTTTTGGTTCTTTCTTAGATATCGTTACCTGCAAGCACAAGCCAAATTAAGTATGGTTTTAATAACTCATTATGAAAAGAATTACAAAAAAATATCATCAGTATGTAAAAAAATAAAAAGTTTTTTTTTTATAAATCTGCCTGCTAAATAATAGGGATGATGACTAAAATTTTTTTGTCCGTCTTGTATAAGTATTATTAAAAAATATTGGTCACGTACAATTTATTTTTTTCCGTAATCAAAAGATTAAGGCGCTACATTGAGTTAAAATATTGTATGACGTCACGCCTAGCTAGATTTGATAATGTAGAAGTGACGTAGCGAGCCTCGACTGGCAACTTTAATGCGTTATCCAAGTCATTTTGAGTCTATTTTGTTTTATTAGTTGACGGGCGGACTTAATAGAATTTTTTTTTTTTTATCCAGGCATCATCCCTATATAGCCAAAAAATATGTCTGAGGTGGTGAAACGTGACAAAGAAAGTCTAAGGCGACGATTTTCTTAATAACTTAATATGTGAATATTTTAGATTAGTTTTTATTATTATTAATTTTTATTACATAGCCTTATTAATTTGTAAGGTTATGTCTAACGAGGATAAAAAACTGTGAATCACGCAAAAACTACCACGAGTATTTTTATGAAACCTTCACCATTTTAAAGATAATTTAATTATTTATCTTTTAGTGTACCTACTTCTTTTAATACAATACCTTTTGTTTTATGTATAATAAATTAATAATGCGTATAATTTGGGACAGCGCTCCTTGATAGGCGAGTCCTATTTCTGGGTGGACGTACAACGCGTTCCATGATCTCAGCACAGATCACGCAAGCTATGCCGCCCCAACCACACAAGGCAGTTAGCAATATCTGCGCCTTACTAAAAATACAGGAAGGATAAAATGCTCTCTAGTTAGCAACTGGCTAGCACACTAACACGCCTATATTCGTTGAAATCCCTTCGATATTTTTTCTATACAGCCACGTTGGCAGAGGGATACCTCTGCCAACGTGGCTGTATAAAAAAAATATTGTATAATCATTTGCCAGTCATGTATAATGTAAGAGAGGATTTTTAAGTCATGTAAATACCTAGTTAATAAAGAAATCCTGAGGGGCAATTCCCGTATTTTTAACAACGTTCGCAATATCATCTCAAGACTCAATCTGTCAAAAATTGTATAGCGTTTAATACAATTTTTGACAGATTGAACCTTGAGATGATATTGCGAACGTTGTTAAAAATACGGGAATTGCCCCTCTGGTCTACAACAACGAAATTCAACCGAATCATGCTTCTCTTGAAACTTTCTTCTGTCTGGTACAGAATTAATCTTCGACGCGACAAATTAATGTAATTTTAACGTTAAAGGGGACAATTAATGAATTCAATTACATAAGAAGGAAAAAAAGAAATAGCTTAGTTGATCAACGTTGTTAGAGCATAGAGGGACTAACCGTAATTGTCAAGAAAAATAGTTGATGTTTATTGTACGTATTGATGAAATATCCTTTCATGAATGTACAGTATTTTATAACTTTCAATATACAACAATTTGTTTTTATCAGCACTTTTTATTTATATAAATTGATAATAAGAATAACACCTGGAACCAAAAATTCGAAGACATGTGACGTCTACCAACCCGCACTGGGCACTCGTGGTAGATTAAAGCCCACTCCCTCTAGAAGAGAGGAGGCCTGTGTCCCAGCAGTGGGACCATTATAGGCTGATTATGCTATGCTATGATAACAACCCCACTTGACACCGATGAAGTACCTACCTCGGGACACTAAACGGCCCCAGACGTAATAAAAATAAATCTTCTAAGTATTGTGTCTCGTTCAGTGCTTTACTCTGACCGCGAAGCAGACACAATAATAGTCAACCAGAAAACAAACTCACTTCACCTAAGTTTTCACGGTGAGATTTTTACAGAATCGACCGGCAGGGGTCAAAGTGCACTGGTACCGTACCTACGGGACCAACTCTGAAAAAGCGAAAAAAAAGCACCTTTTATTGGTTTTTTGTTTTTGTGTTGTGTTTTATCCGTTTTTTTAGCGTCTGTTTCATTTTTAAAATTATTTATTTTTAGCCTGTGTTGTCCCACTGCAGGGCAAAAGCCTCCCTTTCTCCTTTCCACTCTCTCTCTCTTGAGCTAGTGTGGACCAATCCTGTCTGAAGGCGTCAAGCTCGTCTCGCCATCGTCTCCTGGGTCTGCCTCATTTCGATGGTAAGTTTAATTATTTTATGAAATATTAGTAGTAGGTATATTTTTACTTTACATGTTTCAGATTTGTTTAAGTAACAAATTATTATCAAAAATTGTTCATAATCTTGAGTATTTTCTCTGACTGAAATGATGCTAATTGCTGATGAATTTGAAGTCAGCTTGTAAGTAGGTTGAAGTTTATATGCATTTTCAGGAAGACATGCAGGTTTCTTCCTCCCTTGATTAATTAACCAATTCATCATCATCTGCCTAGCCTTTTCCCAACTATGTTGGGGTCGGCTTCCAGTCTAACCGGATGCAGCTGAATACCAGTATTTTACATGGAGCGACTGCCTATCAAAATAATAATATTTCTAATCATTCCTTCCAGTGTCATGTTTCATATCGACTAGAGGCAACCCAATGTTGGTGGCGGCAGGCTTCCGTTTTTACAAGGAGAAGGTTATTGGACCAAAGGCAAGATGGCAATGTTGTTACAGGAAGCGCTTCAAATGTAAGGCCTTCATCACAACCATCGACGGAAAAGTTGTTAAGAAGAGTTTCGGGCACAATCATACTTAAATATAATTAATCATTATCATCAAGTCTTTTATATAACTTCGTCAGTTTTGAAATTCTGCGTTAATTACGTTGTCGAGCAGATAAATTTCTGAACATAGGAAGCAATGAATTAGCAATTTGTTTTAAAAGGATTCAGATTCCGATTGATAGTATGTTACGCAATTAGGGTGCAGACTAGTACAAAGAAAACGGTTTTAAATTCCTTCATAACAAAGATCAAAATAGCAATACACCTTTGACCAATGTCGAGTTGACCTTTTTATGGCCTGGCCATTTTGTGAAATACCTATACCTGTGCACCCTTGCAGAGGAGAAAGTGCACCCTTCCAGGGGTGAAAGTGGACTCTTCCAGGGGCGAAAGAGCACTCTTCCAGAAGTGAGTAACTTTTAGTACAGTACGGGACCATCTCTGAAAAAAACACAAAAGCATCGGGTTTATATATTTTGAAAGGGTAAGTATAATTTATCATCATACTTCACACTAATATTATAAAGGCGAAAGTTTGTTAGTGTGTGTGTGTATGTGTGTGTGTGTGTGTGTGTGTGTGTGTGTATGTTTGTTGCTTCTTCACGCTGAAACGGCCGGACCGATTTGGCTGAAATTTGGTGTGTAGATAGCTTATACCCTAGATTAACACATAGGCTACTTTTTATCCCGGTATACGCGGGTAAAACCGCGGGGCGCAGCTAGTTATTGTATAATAAAAGAAGGACGCTAATAAATTCATAGTCAGTCTGTATGTAGTTTATGGACCTTGATTGGGTTGTTCCATCTGGAATTTTTCAGCAGCAGCCCGGAGTCTGGAATTGTGCCCGGTTGATGGCAATAGGCTTGACCCTTATTACATGTAATTTAAAAATAACTGGCGAAATGAGGGTGCAATATACAACTCTGCCGTAACCTTCGGCGAATACTGGCGTGATGTAGTTATGTTTTATTTTCGCACAGATTAATGCAGATGGGACACTCCGCAGTTTAGGTATGAAGCTACAAGTACGCGGCGGGCCCCGTCCGTGGGGCTAGTTCAGTAGGTCAGAAGGTATAAGAGTTACGCGATAGAAAGAGAGGTAACTTGTAGTTGAATATAACTGTAGGTAATAAGCGTTGTGCGACCTGAATTGCACTTTATTGTATCGTAGCAAGAGTCGCTTTTTATTTAAATGATTTTGCGGAGTGTCGCATCTGTATTAATCTGTGATGTTAGTAACCTACTATAAGATAATATCTATTTTCATTCCTTCCAGTGTCAAGTTACATAACAAATAGAGGCAACCCAATGTTGGTGGCGAATGGCTTCCGTTTTCACAAAGAGAAGGCGGTCGGAGCAAAGATAAGATGGAATTGTGGTTACAGGAAGCGTTTCAAGTGCAAGGCCTTCATGACAACCATCGAAGGAAAAGTTGTTAAGAATAGTTTAAGTCATAATCATAAATGAGAATGTGTAGCTTAATGTAATCGTCTATGTGCAGTCACGAGCACTTATATGTATATACTATTAGTAACTTTTAAAACCATTTTTTTTTGTTGTTTTCCGCTGTCCGTCTGTCCGTCAGTCCGTCCCTCTGAAGTATTTAAAAAAAATATATTTAGGGCCTATTTCACGATGTCCGAATAGCCACTAAAAAAATAAATTAAAAAAATGGTACAGAATTTGTATCTGCCAAGTAAGTTAGGAACATAATCATAGGTGAAACAGGCCCTAATAAGTATAGTGTTAAATATTGTACGGTGGTACGAAACCCTTCGTGTGCGGGTCTGACTCGCACTTGTCCGGTTGTTTACTAATATATTGATAATATTTTTGTGTTCACAAAAAATATTATCCGTACATCAAAATACTGATCCTGCACCAAATATTCCAGAATGTTACACAAAACACCCGCGCGTCCGAAACTTCACATTGGTGAATCATTTGGGTTAGAATCATTTGGGTTAGGTTAGGTTAGGTTAGAACAGTGACCCTTAACGCGCGACGGCGAGCGAGCGAAGCGAGCGGTGCCGAGGCAGCGGCCGCCGAGCGCCATATCCAATAGATGCTCGTTATGACATATTTTAATGAACATATTTTGGTGCACATTCAGTATATTTGGTGGAACACAGGCAAAATTAGGTAAATGAAATGGGAATAAATTGAAGTACTTTTAAATACCATCCCTAATATATTGATTATAACTTTAAGTTGTTACGAACATAGTATTTAGGATTATTTTTTTATTTACATATTTAGGTCTTATATCAAAGTGGCAATCATTATTCCATGATGAAATCGCTTTTGCAATCAATTTACTAAGTGTATACAATCATGTTATTGCTCGTGATTGTATGCGAATTATTGTGATTAAGTTTTGATTGTTTCTTGCAAATCTTCTGCTCAAGCACAATCGCCTTTATTTACAATCGGTGCATAAAATTATGTAATCATTAAACGTCAGTCGGTCAGTGTAACCATACATTTGTTGACGTTTAATGTTTCCTTAACTTTAATATAAGCAACGCTTACCTATAGGTTTTTAATTAATAGTATCACAGGAGTGTTTTAATACTTCTTATTTATGTGCAGTTTCATACACTACCTACTATATCTAACCCATAAGTCCGTCACAGATAATGTAGAAACAGCGGTTGGGCTAGTCTAATTTGCACATTATTCACTAAGTGGTTGATCATAATGCAGAAATAAATGTTTTTATTGTTTGTTGTTATCGTTTTTGTTTTATCTGTCTAATTCCTATAAATTGTTGTTAAGTACCTATTTTTCAATCATGATATCACTATTAAGTTCGCTGGCGATTCCAAAATCTCACTTCCACACACAGGTTTTTAAATCGCTAGCGACAAAACGGCTGTAAATCTGTGTATGGACAAGGATTTTTTTTTTAAATCGCCATCGTGTTGCTGCGTCTGTACCTACCTAGCTTAAGGAATGTATGTTTTATAAAAACCATTTTAAATTTTATTAGTGTTGCATGTGGATAAAGTCTGTCAGTAAGATACTTTTTTTTTTCTAAATATTGTTACATCTTGGCGATAGGAGATAGATAAAATGCTGTTGAAGATCTAATTTTACATTGATTTCATAAACAATACGATATAATTTACAATTCCATTAACTGTACCATCTAAATAATAAAAAGACAGAGTTTTTTAAAAATATTTTTTATTCACAAAAATACAAAATATGGACACCACTGATAGGATTTAATAAACAGAATATGTAACCAATAACAAAAAATGGGATATGCTTTCAGTAATGCTAAAAAGAACAAGAAGAGGTACTTTGGCAATAGAAGCTGGCGGCCATCGTTTTTACAAGAACTGTATCATTGGCTGCAAAACAAGATGGCAGTGTTCCAAAAAACACCAAACAAAATGTAAAGCTTACATCGTAACTGTGGAAGGTCACCCGGTGAAGACTTTTCTGGGACATAACCATCCTCTACCCACATAATATGTGATAATTATTTAGGGTTCCGGTTATGTTCTGTGTTGGCAAATAAAACAAACGCGACAACGACAAGACGTATTGCAGGGTACGGTCAGCAACAGAAGTCGGTTAACACTGAAATGACAGATGAAAATGATACGTTAGTCCGCTTTTTAGCATTTCATTTATTTGATAAGATTTAATTTTCTTTAAAATTTATATCTGTTCCGATTTTAATGAAGTATTTTTCTCAATAATTAAGATTTAGAAAACACAAGTGTTAATCGACTTTTGTTGCTAACTGTACCATCCGCACTTGGTTGATATCTCGACCAGTCGTAATCAGCGCTTTTCCTTCACATTTATTATACGCACAGCCAAAGTGAAGAACTTTCTGCCAGCGTCTGTGTTCTCTACCACATGTAACCCGTCTGCCTTAAGCAAGAGTGAACAGGCATCTTCTGGCGCTCGTTCCATCATAGTCAAGGTCAAGAGCAGGCGAATTCATAAATAATAATACAAATAAAACAAGTTAGCAGTCTACCTGATGGTAATTGACCACCGTCACACGCCACTTAGGGACATCTTCAATACCTGAGGAATGTGCGTTGCCATCCAAGACAAGAAAAGAAGAGAAGTGTCTCATTTATTTTTGGATGTAGAATCTGTCATTTGTGGATGTGGTGTTGGAGTATCATTATGATAATATTAATAGACAATTATTAAGAAAATCTTTTGTATTTGTAATGGTTTTATGAGAGTAATAATTATTATTCTGTTATTAAACAGTTATGATATCGTAGGACACAGGTTTGTGATTTCTACTTATCCCCGACAGAACGACATGATACAGATGAGATACATGCATAAAGGAGAAGGACTAAATCGAGATTTCTTTGTATAAAATTATATATTCTTGGTTTTTTACTTTTCAGTAACAAAGTACAGAACAAGTAGAGGTACAGTGATGTTGCTGGTTGGAGGGTACAGATTTTCAAAGGAAAAAACCATGGGGGTGAAAATTAGATGGCAATGTTCCGTGCGATCCCGAACAAAGTGTAAAGCATTTCTCACCACTATCGACGACCAGATCCTGAAGAGTTGTTTGAAACACAATCATTACGAATAACTAAGTTAAAGTTCGGCAATATACAGGCTGACTTAAAAATCATAAATTTTGGGTGGTAAAAGAGGTACTTACTCATGAATATGATTAAGAACAACTTTCAAGTTGGGACCAATTCAGGAATAGCCAAAAAGAGCTTCAGTTTCGGGCAAGTGTTAAATTTTTGTGTGAAAGGGCACATATTTTTTCTGAGATTTCATAATATAGTCCCTCCACCGACGAGGAAAAGACTAGCTATCAAAGATTTTCTCGCTCAAGAAACATCAAAAGGTTCCGTGTAAGAAAAAGAAATACATATTTGTTAATAGTTGATCGTTGACTGTTCACAGTACTCGTTTGGCGCAGTGACAAGAGCTTTCAAAGAGAGTTCTATCTCAGCGGTGCTCGCTTGGCGGGCATAACACTCGCTGCCAGACTCACACTTGATACATACGCGTGCCAGCGAGTAATAGCTCGTCGCCGTCGCGCACTCGCTGCTCGTTGCTCACCAACTCGTTTTTAATTGCTAGCTCTACTCGCTTCTCGTTTATCGCTGGCGGTGGGACAGGTGCCTAAGTGCGTTTGTCCTCCGCAGCCGTCGCAGGGACGTCACCGAGAACAAGATGACGGTGCCGAAGTAGCGATACATACATTTACTGCGGTGGACAAACGCCCTAAATGTGTATCTTACTCTCTGAAAGATAGTCGGTGATATAAAAGTCAGCCTGTATAGAAACGTACCTTCGTGGCAGCACAGTTACACGAGGTACAGCATAAGCTCAGCTCTCTGTATGTATCTGCCAAGTCTAACTATTGACTCCCTGAGACCGTCCTTCCGCTGTGATTCTTATCACCAATGTTGCCAATATTTGTGATAAATCGTAGTAATTGCCAAGGTTCATTGAAATTACGGCAGCTGCTTGATGTTTTTAATACGGATAATGTTTAGTGAGGATCACCAATGTGCATTATTATGATTAATTTAGTCTCTTGCCCTGATGATAAGAGGCGAGGAACTATGTCCGTATACATGGGCTGTAAAGTGTTAACAAATTATAATACAATAATCGCCTGGCGAGAATCACGAGTCGCGGTCTATTCTGTAAAAATCTCACCCTGAAAACTTAGGTGAAGTGAGTTTGAAGTGAGCTGTTTCATTTCATGCTAGGAATAGTTTTTTTTAGGAGGAATTGACATTATTGACAGCTCACTTCACCTAAAGCTCCATTTACACGGTATAAGTGTCTGTGGCATACCATAAAATTGAAGGGCAATTAACTGGCACCATCTAAACAACGATACGGGCAAGTAGTCGATATCGAAAACTGGTATAGGTGTAAATAGCACGTACAACATAAATTGCATTTACAATAGATTCGCACGTACTATAAAATCGCATTCAATTCTGGGATATTTTTTTTCTATAATTCAAATATGAGCGAACGAAACAAGTCGTTCAATAAAATTGAATTAAATATTTGGCAGCGCAAATACCTATAATATTTGAATCAATTGTACAAGGACGTGCAAGTCTGTGTTTAGACGAGGCAAAACTTAAATGCAATAATCGCTTTGCAATTGTATTACCTTGGTGTAAGTAGCATGCGATTTTATTGTTTTTTGTTATCAAAACTTGCATTCCATTATTTATGGAAATCGCACGCGTGTAAACACTCGCATGCAATACTCGAATGGCAATAAAATTTTACGTGCTTTATGGCATACTATTATTGCTCTTGAACGTTCCAGAACGTTGCACCGTGTAAATGAAACAGAGCTTTTTACAGAATCCATCGGCTGGTATCATTGCCTCTGCACATTCTCGTAACGAAATGGGCCAGGAGCTTTCCTTTTAGAAGTGCCTTTATGTGTGTTGAATGTTGACGCACAATGGAAATGCTCTAGTTCAGGGATATTACGTTGTCATCATCTGTCTAGCCTTTTCCCAACTATTTTGGGGTCGACTTCCAGTCTAATCAGATGCAGCTGAATACCAGTACTTTACATGGAGTGACTGTCTATCTGACTTACACAACCCAGTTACTGGATAATACGATACCCCTTGGTAAGACTGGTTTTCAGACTTTCGGGCTCCTGACTAACGTAACGACCCGTAACGACTGTCAAGATCTAAGAATGACATAGCCGGGACCAACGGGTTAACGTGCTTACAGAGGCACGGGGAGACCCCCGTGTATGTAGAGATGGTCACCCATCCACGGACCGACCGCGGCAAGCGTAGTTTAATCTTATCGATCGACCCGTGCGGCTGTTATTACTTAGTATATAGTTTATAATATATAAAAGAGTACTTGGCGCTCGCTTTATGGGCTACCCTACGCAAATGTTAATGTATTGTTGTCTATAATTAATTCCAACGTGATATTAATAAAGGACCATGAGTTAAAAACAATGAATGAGATAAATAAATTATATTTTTATGGTAAGAGATAGGATATGAAAGTTATAGTTTTTTATTTTGATATGATATAAAATTGTTTATATAAGCATTGATTTTTGACCTACTTATTTGTAAATTTGCATTCGTTACATAAATGAAGGAAATAAAATGTTTTCATTAATTTTTGGTTTTATTTAACACTAGCTGTTGTTAGTTAGTTAATACTTCTATATTTGAATCGGATTTTGTTCACTATTTCATGGGGTTTTTTTTTGCGCGGACCCTTAATTCTTTTTCTAAGATATAAGTAGCTTATGTTACTTCATAAAACATCAGCTATATGCTAGTGAAAGTCCCGTCAAAATCGGTCCAGCCGTTTCGGAGTTAAGACGGAACAAACAGTCAGACAAACAGAATAACAAAAAAACTATTTTTTTTTCAAATTTTTGTACAACCGTACCGTTTTGTAGTACAGTACCAGTACAAACTTTCAATACTCAATTCTTTATTGCATTCCATATGTGTTACATAGATGGTACTTAAAACAAAGTAAAATATCAATATGGACTTTTCGGGCACAGCAAAATTAGGAGAAATGTCATTATGCTAAATGCATAATGACATTTCTCCTAATTTTGCTGTGTCCCTAATTTTGTATAAAGCTGTTATTTTGACATTACAAACATACTTCAATTTAATTTATTTGTATAGAGATAGGTATAGATTGTTGAAAACTTAAGGCTCTTACAGACAGAGGCGATATCGCGAGCGATATTGCGATATTATCGCGTCGTAACCGCAACACCGCTACGCGACACGTCGCGACGCGATATCGCCTCTGTCTGTAAGAGCCTTTATTATACGGAATAATACAGAACCACTTGTACCACTTACGAGTAGGAAAAAATCTAGTAATAAAGCAAAGTTCATTTAAAAATATCTATTTGTCTATGTTATCCGTAGAATTTATTCGAACAATATGATATAGAATACATAACCTAACCTAAATTGCTGGCTTTCTTTCGGTGTAATTATATAGGTAGGTAAACAATAATGATTTCCTCCACTACGTTCTATATTTAAATCATGTTTTAATTCAGTGTTTCAGACAGAAAGGGGAACGTTGTTGATGTATCTGGGCGGGTTCCGCTTCTCCAAAGACAGCGTTGTTGGCTGCAAAACAAGATGGCGGTGCTCTGTAAGGCACCGATCCAACTGCAAGGCCTTCGTCATCACAGTAGAAGACCACGTCGTTGTCAAGTCTTGTCTCGACCACAACCATGAAAAGACTGTCTTGAGGAAAATCTGATTCGAAAAGCGAATGCAGACTTTTTGTTGACATAAAAACGCTTTTGTCTCTGGTTTCAAACCATGGAGATTAACCAGAAAATCAAATATTTCACGAGAAATCATTTTTAGGGTTCCGTACCAAAATGGTAAAAAAGGAACCCTTGTGGTCTCACTCAGTCTGTCTGTCTGTCTGTCACAGCTGGATATCTCTAGAACTACTTATGCTATAAACTTGAAATTTGAAACAGTTTTAGATGACGTTTACCCAACTGTTTTGCAAATAAGAAAGAAATAAAACTATTTATATATTTTTTGCAACAGTGACTGAAAGGGGGTCTTAAAAATTAAAATTGGGGCTACTAGGGCATGTGGGGTATCATATGAAAGAGCGCTGTTTGCACATTCTCAAAATTTTTTTTGCTTTTTTTTAGGCCGCATAGTTTTCGACTATTGATGACAAATGTAAAAAAAAATACCGTTCGTCCGTTATCTCCGAAGTTTGCAAAGAGAAAAATCTGAAATTATTCTATGTGATAGAAGTTTATGTAAAGATTACAGGAAAAATAAAACGATGTCTCTAAATAGCACACTTTTTCAGAAATCGGAACGGAACCCTCGGTGCGCGAGTCCGACTCGCTCTTGACCGTTTTTTTTGTTAGTACCTAACTATCAGGTTATGTATTAAACTAGGTATATATATATTTTTAATACTTAGTATTATAGTATGTTAGGGACTCAGACTAAATAAAAAACCCAGACCTGCGGCGGTGTGAACACTATAGTGAAGTGAAGCATGCGCAAAACTACACCTCCCTCTGTGCATACAGCTCACACGCACACATTTACACCAAACCACAATTAAACTACACCTCATTACGTGCACACATGTTTACGTAAACCCGAAACGTGCGGCCTCATGTCACTGTTGACAGCGCTATGTCTTGATTTTTTATTTAGTCTGAGTTTAGGGAAGGCCATTTTGTAGACTTGATATGTAATTTCTCGAATAATTTTAGAACAAAATGTGGGTTTAAAAATGTATTGATGTAAGTTTGTATTATTAATAATTAAGATATTTTGAGGTATTCAGGGTTTATTCAAATATTTTTTTCTTATATGATGATAATTACAATCGTAGTGTGTAGGTACCCGTCAGGATGTGGGCGGAAAGGTAGTGCCGGTGTGGCAAGCTTTATATTAGTGTTGGCAGACTACAAATAGTGTTGCCATTACAAAAAATAGTTTAAGAAATTAAGTGTAAATATTTCTGTGTCGTGTCATAGTGTGTCGCAGTTAAATTAAATACGTAGGTTTTTTAAAGTATTTCGATTAATTTACAGTTAAGAGGATTAGCCTGTGAATTTTAGAATAGGTTTATAGAACCTTGGATCAAGATGCTTACCTATACGTTATCCTAGTTATCTATCAATAAGATTGTAAATCCTAACTAATTATTATAAATGCGAAAGTGAGTTTGTTTGTTACGCTTTAACACTGAAACGGCTGAACGTATTTGGATGAAATTTTGCACACAGGTAGACCATGACCTGGCTTAGGACATAGGATACTTTTTATCTCGGTAGTACGTTCCCGTGGGATATTTTCACTCACACCGCGGGCAAAAGCTAGTGTTTCACATTTTAAAGTTAAAGCTCAAACTAAAATTTTTTCTCTTCTATATTTTATATACTTCTATACTTAAGGCGACGATAAAAGACTTTCAAATTTTAAACTAAGGATCACGTCTAAACGAGTAGTGTTAATGATTTGAAAAAAAAAATGTTAAATTAGAGCATTTACTCAATAACATAATATGTGAATATTTTAGATTATGTTTATATTACGTAGTGTAATTAATTTGTAAAGTTATGTCTAACGCGGATAAAAAACTGAGAATCACGCAAAAAGGTTCAAGCGTATTTTTATGAAATCTGCACAATTTTGAAGATAATTTAATTATTTATCTTTTAATATAAATGTTTTAATATAATACATTTTGTTTTATGTATAATAAATTAATAATGCGTCTAATTTGGGACAGCGCTCCTTGATAGGCGAGTCCTATTACTGGGTGGACGTACGACGCATTGCGTGAGCTCAGCACAGAACACGCAAGCTTACCAGTCAAGGCATTCGATGCAAAAAAAAAAAACAAATAAATCCATGTTATTTTACAGTCAAAGAAGTATTGTCAAGAAGAGGTCGGGTACAGTTGCAAGTAGGGGGGTTACGGTTTTCCCAGCAGAAGATCTTAGGCTACGGCAAGGTCAGGTGGCATTGCTCATTCAAGTACAGGACTAGATGTACAGCTTTTATCACCACCTACAACAAACACATCTTGAAAAGCAGCTTAAAACATAACCACGAGGAAACAAGTTTAAGTTAATTAAGTGTTTGAAATTTTCAAGTAATTAAATGGATCTCGCGTAGTAGGTACTGGTTTTATTTATCACTCTCTTGCCCTTATCCCACTAAAAAAATAATAGTTATTTTTCACAGCTGAAAGAAAACGGGGGTAAAATGTCATCACATATATTGGCCGTACTCTGAAGAATCTATTATTATTATAACTACCTGTATCGCTGCTGGGCACTGGCCTCCTTTCATTCTTTCCATCGGTCCCTGTTCTGCACCACTTCTTGCTAATTCCTAAGGAAGACATCCAAGTCATCCATGAATCTATATGACTTTCTTTTCCACCATTAAAACCTGTCATAAATAGTTTCAGTGATGGAAACGGTAACACATAGAGGGACACAGATGCTGGTAGCGGATGGCTTTCGTTTTTCCAAGTCCTACAGGAATGGTAAGAAGACTAGATGGCAGTGTACCACAAGGAGTCGTACAAAATGCTCGGCATTTCTGATAACCTACGAGGGCATGATTTTAAGAAGCAATTTAACACACAATCATACGGATTAAGGGAAGTTAATATATTTTTAGAAATAAACCATTAACATGAATATTGCGATGTTTTATTTAATGCTGAGAGTCCACATTGAAATGATTTGTTACGGGTTTATACCTAGAAAGAACCAATTAACTTCACTGACGTATGTTGAAGGCAAATGTCGTGTTATTATGGCCCAAATTCCGTGATAAAAATCTCATGTTCTGGACAGGTTATGTCTCATCTAAAGAACAAGTTTATGTATAGAGCGCGCTATTGCGCCAGAAATGCGAACTAGGCTTATGACTAGGATACGGTAATCATTGGCCGTGCCTTCTCTGTGTGAGAAGGGGCACTGGCTTCTGGCTATGGTTATGCTACACAATTCTTCCTGTTGTGTCTCATTGCAGGGCCATGCCTTTCTTCTAGAGTTCCTGACTGTTCCTCGTATTTCTTGTAGGTATCTACAAGTAAGACTTTAAAGTAACAATACGAGATACTCATAGTCTCAATGAATGTATCTTTCTCAAGTTTAATTGCTTTAAAATGTATTTATGTTTCAGCGCAATGGCTTCAAACAAGAGGGGGTTACATGTTGAGAGTAGGAAATCACAAGTTTAGTAAAGCTAAAAGCTGGAGTAATAAGACTCGCTGGGCATGTTCTAGAAAGACTCGAACTAGGTGCAAAGCGGCTATTACAACTGTCGAAAATTATATAGTAAAAAGTTTTTTGAAACATAGTCATTGAATTATGTAACTGTATAACTATATATTGAATTAAAATAATTTAAATATTTACGTAGTTGTATTTTTTTTAAGCAGCTGTCCCCGTAAAAGGTTTTTTTAAATACTTTTTCTTTATTCAATGCGTGTAGATATAGGTGTAGAAATCACTGAATATCAATTAATAGTAATTTTACTGCTCCCTCTTTCCACTAAATCAACGCTCCACAATCCTGCATCTCCATTTCTTCAGTAACTCCGTGCCTTAAGAACGGCTTTGGTACTGATTATCTGACACACATTAACAGGATTTTTTACATTTCAGTTGAATGGATTCAGAACAGAAGAGGCTACCCAATGTTGAAAGTAGGAAAATTTAAATTTAGTAAGTCTAAGACTTGTAGTAATAGGGTTCGCTGGGCATGTTCTAGGAAGACCCGAACTAGATGCAAAGCTTCCGTCACGACAGTCGACAATTTTGTAGTAAGGAGTTATTTGAAGCATAATCATTGAATTAAATATAATGTTTCTATCCTCATGATGATCGTTATTTACTTCTTTACCAACCTATAACATATAGTTCATAATGTAAAGATAAGTTTGCTTTAACTCCATGTTTATTCTGTCAGTCCACAGGGTACTGACTGAGAGAAAAACGGAGCTCCTGGTCGTGAACGGATTTCGGTTTGCTCGCTCCGGGGTCATTGGACGGAACGGCCATGTTCGATGGCAGTGCACCACGAAGACGAGAACCAAGTGCAAAGCTCGGATCACTACTCTAGGGGAACTGATGGTTAAGTCTAATTTGGACCACAACCACTTTTACTAGCCCAGTGTTATAAACATACAATAACCCAGAGGTGGTGCCAAGTGTTGGTGAGTCTATCAGCCGAACAATTTGGTGTTGGATTGACTTAGGCCTACTTTTCAAAACGATTTAAACAAAACCGTCTTAAGGTTCGTACTTACCAGTTTATGTAATTTTAAAAGTGTAAAAGTTATTTTTCTGTAACTGCTTCTATTGTTAATCTAATGCTTTCTATTAGATATTGCCTATACGAGTATATGTTATCATATTTCATAACCAGCGGCGTAGGCTTAGTAATACTGTTCTGTTGGATATACAGAACCCTTTAAATGGCTAAATGGGTCACGTTGATTATAAAGAAGAAGAACAATTAGTGTCAATTAATGAAACGATTTATACAAAGGAATGTTACCTGCTTGCTATTCGGTCTGTCATATCCGAGTGATTGATTTCATTCGATTGAATTTTATTATGATTTATGTCATATATGTTTGCTGCAGTTATCAAGATAACATTATGTAGTGTTATTTAAGCATTATTTAGTGGCTAAAGACTATTGTTGACACTGATAACTACTCCAATTTTGTAATTATTAAAAATCACATTTCTATTCACTATTTTATTTTCCTAACTGAATTTATTCTAATTGTCCCAATATGCTATTCATCATTATCATCATTCACAGCCCGACGTCACCCACTACTGTGTATAAGCCTCTCTTTTCTTGTGCTAATCCCTGTGCCAGTCTCAACCCATATGCTATTAATATCTAAATGTAAGATGCTAAATAGTTATTTATGCAACTGACGTATAATAAGGGGTATTAAAACACGATGTGATAATAATATCACATAAGTGTTTTAATACCTAATTATGTACAGTTGCATACAAGAATTTATCTACATCCATGTTATCAATCCTCTCTAAAAGGTTCTGAAACAGTTTTTTGCAATACTAATACTCGTATCGAACATGGCGGCCGGCGTCATAGTATACGACGTGAATTCGAATGAGTTCTTTTTTTAAATTACGGCGTTGTTGTAGGGAAACGCGTGTGCATTACAATGTTCTTTTTTGGAAAACGAGTTGCATTATGAAATTCAGTACAACATTAAAGCACCCGTTTGGATGCTATTATGGTTACCATGGTTACTATGACACTGGCTGTTTTAATGTTGGCAATAAGCTATCTGTTTCAGAAACTTTTATAGAGGATTTATAGCATTGGTAATAATTAATCCCAACATACAATGGATACATTTTTTTTAAATACTCAGTTAGGTAGGTATTGACTCAAGGTTATTTATATTCGCAGTGCCTGTGTTCACTGAAAGTCGATTTGGGAATCCTATCATAGAGCTGGGACCTTATCGATTTTTCCGATCATCATTCGGAACGACGACGCGCGGCCGTCGGCGCCGCTGGACGTGTTCTAAAGCATTGTCATCCGGCTGTCGGGCCGCCATCATTACTGTCGATGACGTCATCGTCAAGACAACCAATGAACATCAGCATTAGATGTAATTTTCAAGTTTTATATTTTAGTTCGTAAGCGCATTCTATTTTGCCTGCAGTGAACGTTTTTTGTTACTATTTTTTGTATTTTGATTTTAGAAAACTCGTTGTGTATTTTATTTTTTGTTCAGTAGCATGGCAGCAGCATGTTCGATGTTTTATTTTTAATTCTTGAGGCTCTTAAAATAAGTAAGATTAGGTATGTAATGCACCTCAAAGCAATAATTTATGGGTGTGTAACGTACGAAAAATATCTCATTGAATTGAATTTGCTATTTTGTCAGATAGTCAAAAAATTTGATTTTACCTATATTGTATGAAGTTGCATTACATTTTAATTAATATGTTTTTATTTAACGATGTTTTATTTTTATTTGCTGGAGAATGTACCAAGATACATAAAACTACTTAAAAAAAAACAGCAGCTACAAAACTTTTTTCTTTTCTTGACTCATATTTGAATTTTAGAAATTTAAATTACTAGAAATCTTACAAGTCATTAATTTCATCCGTCATGTCTTTTTTTTTGTTTTCCTCCCCTAACTGGAGGTTTTTGCTTGCCATTTCTTTCAGTGCCGGTGTTCGGCATGAGCCGGTTCGGGAATCCCGTGATCCTGGTGGGCAAACACAAGTTCAGGGCGCACGGGAAATCCAAGACAACTGGACAACGCTGGTACTGCAGCTGGAAGAAATGCAAAGCCACCCTCGTCACCAAACAGGACATCATCGTTCAAACTTCTGGGGAACATAATCATCCCTGATGTTTCTGTGACGGTATTTTTCACGTCAAGGTAACCGAGAAATTTTACCTTTGTAATGCCCGATTCCTATGGTCTTACTAACCGTTTTTATATTACCTAAATTGTCAAAGACTAACTCGTGTCGTAACTTCGTCAAACTGATTCTTAGCAATAAACTACGTTTTTATTAATAAATATAGCTAGGACTGGGCATATTATATTTTTCTAACTAAGTTGAGGCGAAAGCGCCAGAGGGTAGCTCGCGAAATTAAAATTTTCTTACGTTTTCTGCAATTTGCAAGTCAATATATGTATTTTGTATGTCGATCAGAATTTTGAATTTCACGGGCTACCCTGGCGCCAGCTCTCAGTCAGCCGCAATCTATGGGTTGTCAGGTGTAAACAGATATTCCACTGTTAATAGGGATGATGAAAAAATTAAAAAAAAAAAAAAAAAAAATTGAACACGTATTTTATGGCTGCATTGAATTAAAATATGGCATGACGTCGCCTAGCTAGATTTTATATTATGTAGAAGTGACGTAGCGAGAAGTGACGGAGCCCCACTCCCCAAGTAAAACAAAAGAAATTCTATTTAGTCCATCAGTCAGATATTAAAAAATATTAGACACGTATTTTTTGCTTTAATATAATTATGTATTAATAAAAATTACTTAGTAAAGTTGGGGAGTGGGGGTCGTTACGTCACTTCTACGTATAAAATCAAATGAATTCTTGTCGATGTATAGGTACATTTTATTGAGGCTGACTGTACAGGTACATGATACTTATGTTGCATGCACTGTAGAAGTGTTCAGTAGGTATGTTTATTTCTTTCTTTTTTAGTTCTAATTTGGCTTTTTTTTCATTTTATGTTGTGACATTCCAATAATTAAATATGTATTAGAGTTTGTTTTATTGTTATGTTTTAGTTATTAAGTGCATTTTTAACTAATAGTAAGTATTTTTAAATAATATTGCGTGTTTTCTGGTCCATGTTGATTTGTGTTTTAAATATAGACTGTTGTGGCCATAAATAACTAAGTGCAAATATTATACATAAATAAATAATAATAATAATATTATATATAATATTATATATTTAGTTTACATGACCAAAAATTATTAATTATAAAAACTGTGGTGCCTTATTAGTAGGTAGTACCTACCGTCTATGATATATACAATTTTACAACTATCGTAAATATAGATATTATAAATAGCTCTTGTGAATACAGGGTCAAATGAAATTAGCAAAGCGAAACCCCGCAGACGTAATCTATATCTACCCAATGATAAATTAAAAAAAAAAAAGATAACTTTTATTTATTCATTTTAACTTCTCCCACGTACAAAGGTACAAATTCGGACTTAATGCCTTAGGCATTTTCTACCAGTCAACCAAGGGTGATCAAGAGATAAGATTGCAGGTGCTCAGTTTTATTTTATCATATTTAGATTACAATTCCCATCAGTTTTACTAACTAATTTAATATAACCCTATGTAATACACTGTTCACGGTTAATACAGTCGTTACGGGTCGGCAGAATCCCGGCAGTTTGACAACTAGTCTTACCAAGTAGTATTTACCTATACTCCATCGGTTTAGGTAATTAAATAAAGGTAAACAAAAAACATTTTTCCAAAAAAAACAACCGACTTTCAAAAAAAAAAAACTACAAAGTGAAAAATAACTTTAATTTCGGAAATCGGTGTCTTTGGATCTGTATTTTAGTTTTTTGCCACCGACTTCCGAAATTAAAGTTATTTTTCACTTTGTAGTTTTTTTTTGAAAGTCGGTTGTTTTTTTTGTAAAACTGTTTTTTATTTTTCACTTTTTAGTGGGTCAGTTTGTAATTTATCTAAGTTAAAATAGCCTAATGTCAACTGCTCATCACCTTTTACAAAATATTGTTTTTCCCGATACAAGGACGTTAATTGTTGAGGAATTCTCCTAGTAACGAAACAGGAGAACTGGAACTGATGGTGAAGACACCATCAACTCCACTTCACCATATGCATTGTGACAAGCATAAATTGCCATATTAAAGTAATCGAATCACAACCCAAGTGAAATACGTAATATTGAGTAGTTCCGATGGCCATCTGTGGTCTTCTTCATCAGTTCCACTTCACTTAGTGGTGCTTTCCGGGAGCAAATGCACGAGTTACTATAAAAAATACTCAAATCGCTGTAGGTGTGCCTATAAAATTTGAGGGTTTCCCTCGATTTCCATGGGATGCCCTCATAAGATTCTAACTTGGTAACAATGGGACCACTTCAAGAGCACACCCTTTCAAACAAAAAAACAATTTTCAAAACCGGTCCACAATTGACGGAGAAATCGGTGTACATACGCCAGCACATCAAGCTACTACAATCTGTCAAATTTCTTTAATAGATTTTCCATCTTTATCGCTAACGCATTAGGTTCACGTTTGATTGGGAAAATTGGATGGTTTCGGGTGGCTTGATGTGCTGGCGTCTGTACATACATAAAAAAAAATATATACGCGACGAATTGATAACCTCCTCCTTTTTGTTTTTGAAAAGTCGGTTAAAAAAAAACACGTGTCTGATTAACCGACTAAACGTAATACCTGTCACTTCAGTCGTCAGGCTACGACACGGTTGTACTATTCAATTTAGCAACGTTATACAACTAATTATAAAGTTGCTAAATTGAAGAGTACAACTGTGTTACGACACAGTTGTACTCTTCAATTTAGCAACTTTTTAATTAATAGCATGACAACTGAAGTGACAGGTATTAAGTTTAGTCGGTTAATCAGACACGTGATTTTTTTTGTTTACCTTTTTTTAATTACCTAAACCAATGTATAGTAAATGGGTTGTGGAGGTCAGATAGGCCGTTGCTCCACGTAAAATACTAGTATTCAGCTGCATCCGGTTAGACTGGAAGCCGACCCCAACATATTTGGGAAAAAGGCTAGGCAGATGTGGCAGATGATGATGAATACACGGTTCAACCAGATTGATTCGGTTTCATTAAAATTGATACACGTAAGGACCTCATTGTATGTATGTTGATTTGGTTGTTTCAAATTGAAAGGCATACCAAATTGAACCGTGTATTGTTGCCATTAAATCTAATCTTAAGGTTTGTATTAATGAGAAGTGACATTATTTTTCAGTTATAAGGACATATTTTATAATATAACGTTGCTTTTGAGTTATTGTTTATTCATAGATTAATATCGTCGTTAGGTATAGTTGTTGACCAACAGTTTTGTGAATTTGCTTGACATATTTTTTATGTAGCGACGAAGGGAGGGGTATATATTAAGTTTAACAATTTTTTTCAATTTTCGTTTTGGTTTTTGGTTTTGGCATTTTTTTAGAGTATACGTATACCCATGTCTATTTGCCTCTTTATATCTACTGTTTTCAAAATAGGACGGTCTGCAATTTTTTTGTCTTTTGCTTTTAGGTTCGGTACTATGTTTCCAATGTTTTTTCGTTTAAAACCTCTATGACAAATATTTTTTCTACTTCATAATTTCCTTGTAATTTTCATTTTCTTTGCCTGCCATTATTTTGCTTACATGTTGTGACAATTTAAGGTGAAAGCTCCAGGTAACCCGCGAAATTCAAAATTTCTTGGGCTTGTTGCAATTTTCAGGTCAGTAGGTATCAGTTTGTATGTTGATCTGAATATGATTCGCGACCGTAATAAATCTATATTCATAGAATTAAAATCATTAAAATCATCAATACAACTATCTAAGTTCATTTAGATAATCCTAATGAATGACTATTTCGTGAAATCTTGACATTTAGGATTAAACTAACGTAAGGCTTGTCCTCCCAAAATACGGCGAAAGTAAGTAACTTTGTGTCCATCTTTTACAGTAACTGTAGCATATTTTTGATAGAAAAAAATACACAGTAATCTACAATACATAAGAAGTGATTTCATTTATCCTGAAATCTATTTTAGTTTGTAGAACTAAGGGAAAAAAAAAACTAAATCCAGGTCTATTTCTGTCTATTTTTTCGAGTTTTTACCATATTACTCCTACAGTTTTCATTAAAAGTGTTCATAAATATAAACAGTTCTTTACAAAATAATAAGGAATGATTTCATGTCATGCCTTTTTTAGTCCAATCAATACATTTCTTTGTAAATCGGTAATTACTTCATATTTTGCAAGCGTTGTATCATCGCGCTTCTCTTTCTTTTCTATGCAGTCCGACAGTGACCGCGCTTTTTAGGGAGGCCAATCATTAAGGATGTGTAATAATACTAAATCTAATGACTATAATTTTGTATGCATGTATATGTTACGGTCGAGAATCATACTTTAATCAACATAGAACCTAATACTGACTTGCAAATTGGGAAAAACGTAAGAAAACTTGGATTTCGCGGGCTGCCTTGACCTGCCTCCTTGAATAAATTCTTCAGTATCTGTTACTGTTACCGACTCTCGTGAGCGTTGTCTTTAAATATATTAATTAAATACCAATGGGAAGGTGTGAATGTGGGTATATTGTTTAAACTAGTTATTGTGAACGCATAGTCAATACAGGTCATTTTAAAATGAAGTATGTTTTTTTAATCA
The DNA here is from genome assembly GCA_905163495.3 of Cosmia trapezina. NCBI lineage: Eukaryota > Metazoa > Arthropoda > Insecta > Lepidoptera > Noctuidae > Cosmia > Cosmia trapezina. The sequence goes on from LR991029.1 coordinate 21,730,463, forward strand.
GTAGTTTTCTTTATGGATAGTACCTATTAGGGATGTAAGGTAGGCCATTTTAGCGGAGGCGAGGTTCTGTTACAGCCCCAAAACATGTAGCCAAAGTGGCCTTGCGATCCCACAACAACAACAAAACAAACAACAACATTTGAATTAGTGTCGTCCCAGTGACACGAAGAGAAAGAAGACTATACTGGAGATGTTGCTGAATTCTTTCTACTTGAATACATGCATAAAGTGGTTCTAAATGTTAGAGATATTCATTTAAAAAAATCGATCATTTTGCTAAAAATTGTGTTTTTGTTGTTGTTGCGGGCTCCACTGTACTATCACACCCGCGCGTCCGAAACTTCACATTGGTGAATCATTTGGGTTAGGTTAGAATAGTGACCATTACCTCTATTGCTGGTGAATCATTTGGCTTAGGTTAGGTTAGGTTAGAACAGTGACCCTTAACGCGTGACGGCGAGCGAGCGAAGCGAGCGGTGCCCCGGCAGCGGCCGCCGAGCGCCATATCCCCTCTATTTTTGGTGAATCATTTGGGTTAGATGAGGCGGTGAATGTCTCGTATATTAGACGATGAAAGCCTCAGGGTCATTGACCTTGATTTCAAGGTCAATGGTACTCGTACTGTAATTTTTTTTTTCGGCCTCTATTATTTTGCGCACTTTGTTGTTTTCAATAATACACTAAAAAGGGTCTTGTACCCAAAAAAAAATAGCTAGTATATAAAATCGCCGGGTGCGTTTGTACAGTGGTTCCTTGTTGTGTTTTGTTTTTGTCTTGTCGATATTTTTTTAAATTTTTACATATTATTTCAAGAACTACACTACAGCAAGTCTCGGCGTGGTGGAAAAATTCTTTGTTGGCGTGGTCACCGCTACGTAAAGCATAGTGCTAGTAACCCTCCAATGTCTAGGTGGATTTGTGTCAAGTTTAAAACTGGCTGCAGGGCTACTTTAATACTAATTGACGACGTGTTAGTGAGGGTTTTAAATGAACATAACCACTGATTTATCAATTTATAATTGGCTTATTTCTGGTGTTGTTTTCATTATGTGTTTTCAAATAAAAGGAGAATGAGCATCTTGTATTTGAGTATTTAATTTTGTCTTAAATAAATATATACCTACATATATCCGTATAATATTATATAATCTTAATAACAAGTTGTAGACAACTTATCCGTTTCCTTACAGTATTTCCCCTTAGATGCAAGTGAAACCTCGGGCAACAGCTAGATATAATGTGATGATTCTTCTAGCTTATTAGTTTCGATCTGTTTTAGTAAAATGTTATTTTTACTTAACTTTTAAGATCTCCATTACGAGACGAGTCAGCGTGGTGGAAAAACTCTTTGCTGGCGTGGTTACCGCTATGCAATGCATAGTGCTAGTAACCCTCCAAAGACTAGGTGGAATTGTGTTAAGTTTAAAACTGGCTGCAGGGCTACGTTAATACTAATTTACGACGTGTTAGTGAGGGTTTTAAATGAACATAACCACTGATTTATCAATTTATAATTGGCCAATTTCTGTTGTTGTTTTCATTATGTATTTTCAAATAAAAGGAGAATGAGCATCTTGTATTTGAGTATTTAATTTTGTCTTAAATAAATATATACCTATATCCGTATAAATTATATAATCTCAATAATAAGTTGTCTATGTGTTAATCACACATAGACAACTTATCCGTTTACTTACACTATTTCCCCTTAGATGCAAGTGAAACCTCGGGCAACAGCTAGATATAATGTGATGATTCTTCTAGCTTATTAGTTTCGATCTGTTATTTAGTAAAATGTTATTTTTACTTAACTTTTAAGATCTCCATTACGAGACGAGTCAGCGTGGTGGAAAAACTCTTTGTTGGCGTGGTTACCGCTATGCAATGCATAGTGCTAGTAACCCTCCAAAGACTAGGTGGATTTGTATCAAGTATCAGTATCCAGTTCGCTGCAGGGCTACCATCATCATAGAAAACGACGAAGTTACGAGGGTTTTTAATGAACATACACACTGATTAATTTACTTAACTCTAACTGGTTTAGTTGTTTTCAGTAACTATTTTGTGCTCTGAAATAAAATAAGAAGAATGAACATCTTATATTTTGAGTTAAATTTTGTGTAAAAGAAACATGTTCTTATGCAGCTAATATTTTAAATGTGAGTGTTTAGTTGTTTGTTGTGAAGTTGGAATTAATGAAACTGAGCACTGTGGTATAAACTATGTCCCGGATTTACACATCGAATACTTTTTCTGGGTAGGTACATGAAGTAATTGTTCTATGATGCGAGTGAAACCTCGGCTACAGCTGGTTATTTATGATTTTGATTTCGCTTTTGTCTCCTAAGGTCTATCTTTCACGACGTCCCAACGGGGAGCGACGTTGCTCTGCTATAAGTCTTACCGCTTCTCGAGGCACAAGTCCAGCAAGCCTCCGATGACCAGGTGGTACTGTGTAAGGTCTCCCTCGGGGTGTAAGTGTACCATCGTCCTTTATTATAATCAGGTCATCAAGATCTTGCATCACCACAATCATACTTAGGCACGATATCAATGGGATACAAAGAATATAATTAAACGTTCGTCAATGAAGTTAACTTTTAACACTTGACTCAAAGCATAATTTAAGCAATAATAATGTATCAATGACAAAATTTGGGGATATTTGTGGAACTGGAAAAATAACAGAGCAATAAATAGTATTTTTTATTTGTAATGTTTGTATTAATTCCAAAAGTTAAAAATCAATATTAAATTACAGTACTTAGTTGTTAAGAACTAAAATTGAATGGATAATTTTATTATAATCCTATTTATTTTTGCCGTCTTCAAAGGTCTCATGTACACGACGTCTGGGCAAGGAAAACTGTGGTATGAAGGACATAAGTACAGGAAGCACAGCTCTAGTAAACCTCCTAAGATCCGATGGATTTGCTCAAAGAGTAAGGGAGGATGTAAGAAGACCCTCATAGTTTTCAAGAATGAAATCATTAGAATCTTACACGAGCACAACCATACTTAGTTGATTGTTCATACTTCATAGCTTAAGAGGAAACGTGGGTGCTCTTTTCTCCATACAAAAAGATACAAACGCTCTCGCCTGTTTTCTTTCTGGTTAATGACCATAAAGCAATGATTTTTTACAGAAATATAAATATCAGCTACTTGTATGCCCCTATGTTTTCCTTTTTGATGATATATTATTTTTATAAGAACTAGAACCCTCCAAAAATGCTCAAAATTGCCTATTCAAACCGCTGTCAACAGACGCCTAGTGTACCAATTTGACAACTATTAACGAAAAAAGAAAAACATAGGGGCATAGTATATATCCTTCTTATTCAGTTTATGAAATATCTTTTAAATTGGTCCAATATTGGAGGAGGAAATAGGCGAGAGCCAAACCTCGAAATGTGACTTTTTACACAGGCTATTTAGTCGAATCTGCAGTTGTCCTTATCGCACGAATTCGAGGGTGGAGCGCTCGCAGAGCGACAGCAATACCTTCTTAAAATACCTAATTTTTCGCCCCTATTTCCTCTTAACCACCATTTGACTGTGCTTGTCACGGCTGTACTGGGCGACATCAGATGAGATTCAAAGAATACCAAACGTGTATGTCCATGAAGTTTAACTTTTTTCTCTTCACTCATCAAGGTATTAAGTGTAAATTAAGAGCGTTGTTCGCGCGAGGGCTGGGAACGTCGCATTTCTAGAGGTTTTTCGTGATTATTTCATTAAATTTAAATCAAAGGACAATATCCTCTGACAAATTCTTAGATCGTTGCTATTTACAAGTATGTACGTTATTTTTTTAAGGTATATTGGAATTTACTCTTAAAAAATTACATATTGTCAATTATTTTCTATTGTGTACGGGCCTGTTTCCACCTACGATTAAGTTCCTATTAACTTACTTGGCAGATAATTTCCTACAAATTCTGTTCCATTTTTGAATTTATTCGGTGTCCTTTGATTTGAATTTAATGAAATAATCACGAAAAACCTCTAGAAATGCGACGTTGCCAGACAGCGCGCGATCAAGGCTCATGCATTAATATGAATCGAATGACTACATTTTGGTATTTAAGTGGAACTGAAACAAATAACTGAGCAATATATAATTTTTTTTATATGGAATGTTTGTATTAATTTCGAAAGTAAAAGCAATATAGTGTAATTATGCAATATTAAATTACAGTTCTTAGTTTTTAAGAACTAAAGTATAAGGATATTAAAATCTTTCTGTCTTCAAAGGTCTCGTCTACGGGATGTCTCGGCAAGGAAAACCAGTACTATGGTATGGAGGACATAAGTACAGGAAACACAGCTCTAGTAAACCTCCTAAGACCCGGTGGATTTGCTCGAAATCAATGTTCGGATGTAAGAAAACCATTGTAGTTCTCAATAACGAAATTGTTAGGATCTTGCACGAGCATAACCATTATTAAACTTCATGGCTTTCAAGCTACATTGAGGTACACATTGATCACCATTTGTCTGTCCATGTCATTTGTCTGTATCTTTGCCGTTACACGGCAAAGATACTACAATATTTTATCTTAAGATACAATATCGCTCGCCATACAATTCAATTAAGTATTGAAATAAATATTATCTTCGTCATAATCATAATCATAAATCATTTATTTGCCTGAAATATGGTGGGTACATAAGATGTAATGTCGTCGTGTGTAATGGTCCATTGAATTGTTTGGCGAGCGATCTTAAGATAAAATATTATAGTATCTTAGCCGTGTGTAGCGCCCTTTCGTGTGTTATCTCAGACCAAACAAAAAACCAAGACATCGCGCTGTCAACAGTGTTTTCGTAAACATCTATGCGCAGAGCGAGGTGTAGCTTTGCGAATGCTTCACTGTATTGTTCGCAGCGCTATGTCTTGGTTTTTTATTTGGTCTGAGTAGGGAGTAGGAGTAGAAGCCGGTTGAATGGGGAGGGGATGTAAGGAGATTTCTAAAATGCGACCTGCAAGGAGCATCAGAACGACGGCCGTAGGAAAAGCGTTTTCGCAGATAGAATGGCTTTTTATGGTTGTGAAGGATATTAAATAGCAGACACATTATCGGAGAGTTCCTACACAGTATAAATATGGACAGTACGGAAACTACGTACAAACGTTCGAAACGGCACACTCACAAAAAGGCGCGCATCGACTTTTCGGCGTTTTTTAAATTTTGATGGTTTTTCAATTACTATCACACGCATTTTTAGAGCGCCGCGTAGTTTGATTTCACTATCGGCTTTAGCACCCTCTAAAACCATGAACACGATAACCATGATGAAACATTTGAAAATTTTCTCACCCGCCATCTTGGATTTACATTTTAACATTACTATCGGCTTTAGCTCCCTCGAAAACTATGAAAATGACAACCATGATGAAAATTTTGAACATTTTCTCAGCTGCTTTCTTGCATTTACATTTAGGCCTCATTATCGGCTTAAGCTCCCTCGAAAACTATAAAAACGATACCCATGACGAAATATTTAAAAATTTTCGCAGCCACCATCTTGGATTTACATTTTCACCAAAGAAGAAAGTCGTACGGAGGCATAACATGTATGAACGCTTTTTCGAGTGACGATTTTTACCAGTCAGTTCTCCTACCGCAAGCCGCGTTAAAGAACTTGTTCCAATAAAACATCAATTTTACAAACATTAAGAGTAACCCTAACGCATTATTTCAGCAAAAGCCTAGTTTCCATACTGTCTATATTTATATTGTAGTTCCTGTGAAGTCGAAAAGGGAGCCACTTGAGTATCTTGCGAAAGTTAGAAACGTGATCATAGTTTTTAAGGTAAAAAATATAACGTCAGATGTTTTGAAAACGCTCATTTAAAAGCTCCTCGGTGGCATTCTGGGATCAGCGTAGTCTATGATGAGCTGTATGAGAGTTTGAGCAAGGGAGATTTTGGTATTCAAGGGCAAGAAGCTCTGGAGGCATTTTAACGAAAGGAACGTGTAGTCACTTTGCGACTGATTTGAGCAATGTGGGGCAGTTCACGATAGGTAGTCCATGGTCACCTGCAAGATTTTAACCGTATTTAAGTTATTTTTTAATTTTGTTGTTGGTAGGTTTTTCGTGTTTTGTTTGTAAGAGAATAAAATGTCGATGATTGTGACGAGATGGTTTTATTCTTGTTGTGACTTTCATAGTAAAATAATAATAGAGAAACTTGAAGACTGTGAAGGACCACATAATTAAATCGAGCAGAATTTCGCAGTATATGAAAAAGGATTAATTTATGTTAGATATCTAATAGATAGTTAGAAATTACGAGTAAGAATATTCATGAAAACTATTTTCCTGTTAATAAAAACAGTATTTTAATGTTAATTAAAACAGTATTTTTGTCCAATTACTTTTCCTGACCTAGGTCCTTATTTTGGGACGTCACGGTTTGCAGCTAGAGTGCTGTGCTACCAGGGCTACAGGTTCAGAAGGCACAGCTGCAGTAGGCTTGCCATGTCCAGGTGGATATGCATTAAAGAATATCAAGGTTGTAAAACTACCATAGTTCTGATGCACAACGATGTTCACAGAATATTGCATGAACACAATCATTGATTTGATCAATGTTTGCAGGGGAAGTGTAGTTTTAGCATTTGACTATTTAGTTTTTTTCTAATTTTAGTTTACATATAACCGCATTAAATGTTATGTTGAATATATCTTTCTATCCTTTGAAGCCTTAGGGCCTTAGCACATCTCCTCCGCGAAACCTCATGATGTTTCGCTACTCGAGTAGCGGAACATCATGCGACTCACTTGAAATAAACTATTGCGGTTTCGCTGCTGTGGTTTCGCGGTCTAAAACTGCAGTGCAAAATTATGTAAAAAAATGGCAGTGTTTCTTTCAGTTCTACAACTTTTTTTGTCATATTTATCTGTTCTCTATGACTTTAATTGTTCCTGTCACTTTCAGGGATACTGTTTTTGCAATCAAGGTATGGGAATCCCGTCATGGAGTACGATGGTTACCGATACAACAAGCGAAGTACCAGCAAGGGTCCGAAAGCATGCTGGGTGTGTGTGAAGGTCTCCCTGGGCTGCAAGGCTAGGATCTTCACAATCGACAACAATATTTACAAAATTAATCATGAACATAATCATGGTCCTACTGCTATGAACATTTAACAACTTTCCATGTTTCTTTCTTGTAGTCAATATTTTTATGATGTAGGTGCATAAACAATTATTGTTATTCAAGTTTCGTTTTATTTGAAACTAACTGACCAGACAAACGTTGCCCTGTCAAAATTTCAATAATTCACACAAAATTCCCATAGAAAATGCAGTTTTGCTTTCAGTTTTCCCGAATTTCTCAATTTTCCCCGCAACTTTTCAAATATTTTCTTTCATAAAAACCTTGTCCTGACAATTACAAACACAACAAAAAAAATTATCCAAATAGGTGCAACCGTTCTTAAGTGATACGCGTACATTATATTGGGCAATTGATTTTTATTTATACAGTGTGAAATTAAGCGTTTTTATCCTCTTAAGGGGTCACTGTACTCATCATTATGAACAACTTTTACTATGGGACCAAATCGCGAAAAAAAATCAGCTGTTCAGTACATTTATCTACATCAAACTCGTCAAAATGTGTCAGGTTTGGTCCCATAGTAAAAGTTGTTCATAACGATGAGTACAATGACCCTTTAAGAGGATAAAGACGATTAAAATTATACCCTGTATAGATAGTACCTATAGTTAGGCAGAGCGAGCCAATGTACAGAAAAAGAGAGAGAATAAAGAGTACTTATTAATTTTTTATAAGACGTTATTTTCGAAAATCTTTGATAAACTTGTTTTATAGAATTTGGTAAGTTGTAGTTAACTGCTAATATATGTTGTTGTGTTTTATCCTTCCTAGTATTTCTTCAGTTATGAAAACAAAACAATGGTAACTTTAAATTATATTTTACAGGCTGCAAGTTCGAGACGACACGTTACGGCAATCCTGTGATAGTGGTTGGGAAGTACCGATACAATAAGTGGAGTGGCAGCAAAGGTGCTCAGGTTCGGTGGACCTGCATCAAGAACCAGCAAGGTTGCCGGGCAACCATCACAACCATAGATAATATCATAGTTAGGACTAAGAACTATCATACACATTTGTGATTTGACAGCTGAAAAACGTATCTGCATGTATTCTTTCGACAATTGTTATCTGTTATCCAAGTTTATTCGTGTGCTCGTCATATCATGGGCCGTTACATATTTTGTTTTGTTACTTCAGATTAAAGGTCCCTACAAACAGTCGCCATTCGCATCGCGTGACTTAACAAGTCTTAACAAGTCGCCCAGTCACCGGTGACCCGGCGAAAAATTAATTTTCTATTGTGTCTATTGTCTGGCAGCTAACGAGTTAAGATTACATGTGTATATCTCATGTAGGTATTGGATCGGAATTATTGTAGTCGTCAGCAAGTCTGCAGTTGTGATGTTGGTCGCTTAAAGCAATGTTCATCGTATTTAACATAGGTGACACTTGAAGAATACATACCCAAGTATTTTTTTATCATATATGCACGAAGTTAGACTAGCATATGTCGTGATATAAATGTTGGCGAGTCAGCTAAGTTGTAGTGCGGCTAACTGGTATTTAGGTATCGTAATTCATAAATGCTATTTTAAGTATTGCGTGTCGTATGAACCCCATAGGTTGAGACACAAATGCTTTTTAATTGTTTCTGTAATTACGACATACGACGGGTTAATGCACCCCAAAGTGTAATGGCGAGAATACACATGTCTGTAGCTGGTATAAAACTAGCTGGTGTGCCATGTGCCATAACGACCTCTGATTGGTCAACGTCACAACGGCATGCCGGCTACTTGCATAGTTTTGTACCAGCTACATCATTTCAGCTGAAAGACGTCCAATGCTGGACATCGCCTCCCCCAAGCACCGCCACTTCGATCGGCTCTGTGATTCAGTGATTCAGTAATAAAAGTCGATTATCACTTGAGTTTTCTACATCTTAATTATTGAGAAAAATACTTCAATAAAATCGGAATCTAATAAATGAAATGCTAAAAAGCATCATTTTGTGTTAATATAAATGATGTCAAAAAGTAGCAATGTTAACCGACTTCTGTTGCCGAGCGTACCAGCTACAGGCATGTGTGTTTCGCCCTTAGGTAACCAATTAGAAAAGGTGCCTATGGAAGAAGCAATATATGTTTTAGCAAGAAAGTAGATGAAGTGTAAGCAGGACGCGTAAAACAGCTACAAATCTCAGGCAAAAGCCAAAAAGGTGGCGTTAGGATAGTGCTGAATCAAATAGGTCGCAAGAAATAATTATAGGTAGGTACGAGTACCTACTAAAGTATTCAGTGCCATACTTAAGGAGACCTAGGTGAACGAGGGTTGTAATGCCAAATTAGATTTTTTTAATGCAATGTGCTTCGTACACAGAAAAAGTAGTATTAAAAATATAATATGTACCTACTTAGTTATAATTACTGAAGCATATTCCTCCAGAAACTTCGCTTTGTGTTGTTAGCGTTTTTTTCCTTTAGGTATTATGAGACTTACCTGTCTTTCTAGTGATGTAGGGTTTTGTGCAATTTTAAACGAGAGCCGCTTTATTTTATCTTTGTTTAGTTTCTTCAGTATTAAAATGTGATCTTATTATTTAGACATTATAGTTTAGACTTGATTGCGGCAGTATTTGTACTGAAGAGTCAATGATAATGTAAGTAAAAAGGCGTAGTTACCTAACATTCGATGTTCAAAAACGTCACAATGTCGAACTATTAGCTAAGGAAGAAGTAGGTCGGGATGTCGATAATTGATCAATTAATTTGTGTGTGATAATTATATCGGGAGCGAAAAAGAGACAAGACGACGAAAATGTGGCTAATTAGCCAGATTTTGACGTGCCTATCTACCTCTTTTTACTTATAATATTATTGTGTAGTGTAATAAATTATGATATATGATATTTATTTCTGTATCTTGGTTAAAAAAAACACGTCAAAAATAAATTATGTTTTTAAACTAGGTAAGTTGGTTGTTTCTTGTCTGACCGAAACAAACTCAGAGGTATTGTTGAATGTTTCTGACATATTAAAGTATTTATTGAAATTTCGTTTCAATTTCATTGTTAACGAGCATTTGCCCGCGGCTTCGCCCGCGTGGATATCGGAAAATATCCCACGGGAACGTACTACCGAGATTAAAAGTACCCTATATAATGTTAATCCAGGTTATAAACTATCTGTGTGCCTGATTTTATCCAAATCCGTTCAGCCGTTTTTGCGCCAATCCAGAACATAATTATATAAAATTTAAAAGCTATATTTTCGGCATCAGACTCGTTCCCACATCTCATAGCAATTACTTTTTTCAAAAATATTCAATGTACAGTTTTGAATTCATTACTGTTTTATTAAAATATATGTATAGAAGATATAGAAAACTGAATTGAACATCGATTTAAGAATAGCTTCACAGAAACCCTTAGGAAGCCTTAATTTAAGAGCCACTCATACTTAAATTATCCTAAATCATGAACATCTTATTTATAAACGTCTCTTATATTTTATTTAATTGCTAAGCTACTTATTAGCCAAATTCTTATTCATAAACGCAATGTAGCGCTAAGAGGTCGCTAAGCAATTGGTTAGTACCCCAGCTTTCAAAATTAAACATCATTGATTAGGAGCTAACTAATTGTTAAGCTAAACAGTGGCTAATGAGTGATTAGCGACATTTTTATAAATTTACTAGCGGACCCGACAGACGTTGTCTTGTCTGAACGATCCCAGAACCCGACTGCAGCGCCACCTACCGGGTCCAATTGTGTTTTCAAACCATCCAGAAACACATTACACACAAAATTTCATCTAAATCGGTCCAGCCGTTGTTATACCACGTATTATCCGATTTTTTTAAGTATCCTATATCCGTCTCCTGGTTCTAAGCTCCCCACCAATTTTCAGCCAAATCTTTTCAGCCGTTCTTGAGTTATAAATAGTGTAACTAACACAACTTTCTTTTATACATATATACCTATAGATAATCATCTTTGATTTTCAGAAATAAGATTCGCGACATCTCAACGAGGTTTCCCGCTGCTCCTCTTGGGTGGGCATCGGTTCAACAAGTGGGCTGGTAGCAAGGAGCCCAAGATCCACTGGGTTTGTGCTCGGAGCATTCCGAACAAGTGTCGAGCAAAGGTTACCACTATCGACTACAAGGTTGTCAAGGCCATGACTGAACATAACCACAATTGAACTGTTTTGTAAAACTGTGTTGTGGTGTTTTGTGTTGTGTGATGTGCATGAGAGCAAATAAAATAAAGACCTAAGTATAAAATATGTCAAGATTTCAACGAACTAACTTTTTTTTCTATTCAATTTGTTTTGTTTTTACTTTTAGTATTGTGAACGCGGCCGCAGAGCGGGTGTAGCGCTGCAGTCGCGTGTTTTTTATTTATATGGATTTACAAAGCAGCGCTGCAGCCGCGCTGGCACTTTGCGGCAATTTGAAGGCGCCCTTAGATATGATTAAAAGCTATAGTGCATTTATTTTTCTCAGTTGTATGAAGCCGGTATGTTTGGCATTTACAAAGAAAATCTGAGTTCGGTGTGAAGAGTATATTAAGAGTAATTTAAAAAGTAATGTAGTAAGTATTATAGCGCTCCGCCCCGACCTATGCTCGAGCCAGCCCGCGCAGCTGTAGCTTTAAGTTCTTCTCTAAATAATAATAATAATCAGATCCAGCCTCCCCCCTGCTGTCTTCCCCCCATCAACGCCCTAAGCCGTGGAGGAGGCCCGTTACCTACAGGTACTCCCTGTAGAGTACAGGCCTCGGGTTAGGGCGTTAAGCCCTTAGCGAGTAGTCGCTTAGTTTAAAAGTTTTATGCCCTGGCTGGAGGCCTTAATTTATTAAGCCACCCACAGGAAAGTCCGGTTAAGCAGCCATTCAAAAAAAATAAAATAAAAAAATTAAAGCGCTGCGTGCGTTTTTACATAAATTTTTGTGGAACATAATTTTTAATTCAGTATTGTAAAATTTGTTATTTTTAAGTGAATTTTGAAGTAAATATTGTGTTTTAGCAAGCAGCAGAAGTTGGTATTTATTTTTGTGACACCTTTGTTCAGTCAATTAATTTTTCAATCATTATGAAACTTGGAACAATTCATACAATTATGTCCTTGTGCTGTAAAACATGCAAATTATAAATTAATATATGTACCTACGTACCTACATAAATATACTTACTGACTTTCAGAAATTAGGTTGACAAAGTCCCAACAGGGTTTCCCACTACTTGTGATGGGTCCCTATCGGTTCAACAAATGGGCTGGCAGCAAGGGGCCGAAGATCCACTGGGCTTGTGCTAAGAGCAGGTTTACCAAGTGCCGAGCAAGAATCACCACTCTCGACAACCGAATTGTCAGGTCTGTGACCGAACATAATCATTAAACACTGTACGGTAGATGAACCCATAAAAAAACTACCAACATTTTCATCAAAAATATTTAGTACTAACTGACCCTTTAGCTGACTCGACAGACGCTGTCCTGACTCAAACTGTATCGTAGAAAGAGAAAGTGTCAAATCTACGGAGGCATTCTAAGTAGGTTATATTACACCAGATTACCATCCCTAGAATTTACAGCTATAGGAAAAGTTTGTGTGGGAAAAATAAAAATGTGGTTTTTATGTTTTTCCGTCCAATTTTCCCAATTTTTCTCTTCATAAAAACCTTGGTCCAGCCGTTCTGGAGTTTTGCGCTAGCTAAAACATTTAGCCATTCATTTTTATTTAAATAGACAGATTTAGAAGCGCTTGTCATAATTAAGATAAAATGTATTGATTAAATAAATATTGTGATAAACATGCATTCATTTTTATTTTGCTTTTTTGAATAGTAGAGTCGAATTTATCCGAACTGCCCGTTAGGAAACATTTTCTCAACTATTCTAACCACTTTTAAGAAATTAATATGTCCTTAAGCTGTTTACACTTGCAATTTATAATTTTAATACTTTGTTTACAGGGTTGAGGTTCACGAAAAATCAAACGGGTGGCACGTGCCTTCTCATGGGTCCGCATCGGTTTTACCGATGGTCTGGAAGCAAAGAGCCGAAAATCCACTGGGTCTGTGTTAAAGGCAATCGGGATAAATGCCGAGCAAAGATTACCACTGTCAACAACCAAATTATCAAGTGTAGTAACGAACACAATCATTCTTAGTTATTAATGCATGTTAGCCTCCTTATAAATTGTTTAATTAGTCTTTTAACATTGAAATAAAAAAAATCTGTCGAATCAATTTTACAATATGTTTTAGAGTGAATTTTGAAGTAAACTAATGTAAATTGTATTTTGTTTGCACCCAGAAGTTGATATTTATTTTTGTGACTGCTTTTTTCCGTCAATTGGTTTTTCAATAATTAAGAAAAGTGCAACAATTCATACAAAATTATGTCCTTGTGCTGTAAAACATGCGATTATATATTATTATTATTATTTTATGCATGCGTAAATATGACATTTAATATGACTTAGAGAAATTAGGTTGACGACGTCCCAAAAGGGTTTTCCGCTTCTTGTGATGGGTCCCTATCGGTTCAACAAATGGGCTGGCAGCAAGGGGCCGAAGATCCACTAGGCTTGTGCTAAGAGCAGGTTTACCAAGTGCCGCGCAAGAGTCACCACTGTCGACAACCAAATCGTCAAATCCGTGACCGAACATAATCATTTAACACTGTACGGTAGATGAATTAGAACACATAAAAAAACTACCTACCAACATTTCATCAATAATTATTTAGTATTTAGAATCGCTTATAAGATAAAATGTATTGATTAAATAAATATGTGACAAAACCTACATTCATTTTTATTTACTGCCAATAAAATAAATGTTTTTTGAATAGCATAGTCGAATTTATCCGAATTGCCCGTTAGGAAACATTTTCTCAACTATTCTAACCACTTTTAAGAAATGAATATGTTCTTAAGCTGTTCACACTTGCAATTTATAATTCACGAACTTGACGCATGGATTCACCTCAACCATTTTTAAGGGAGCTAAATGATCCATCCAACACAAGCGCCACTATAAGCGAGACATTAGAGTGAGCATGACGTACTCAACCACCAGGGTACATGAACGGAGGAACCCAATGCGCCGTAATGGCGCAACATGCATCGCACAGATGACCTTTGGAATGCCGTTGACGCTCCCACGCATTCTGCGCATCTTGGATGCAATCCTTTTTTGCAGGATGGCATTAAAACCATCAGTATGTGCTTCGGCAAACATTCCTGATGCACAGCAGTAACGTGGAAGCCCCAACAACATTCTGAATGCGTTATTATATTGAACTCTGAGGGCGTTGTATGCCCTTTGTGTATATCGAAGGCACAGAGTGCACGTGTACAAAGATTGGCAAAACGCTTTAAAAAGACTAATTTTCACTTCTGGTGTACCTACAACATGCAAACCTGTGGGGCAACATATTGCATCGGACAGCCAACTCCCTCCCTTCTCTTTCCAAGTCAGCATCATCTGTCAAGTCCTCAGTAACTATGTGCCCTAAGTACTTAAAATCTAGCAACCTGGTGGGATATGTGCTGGTTTTTTACGCTTTACCCTAAATACAAGTAGTTTACTTTTCTGTACGTTATACGCAAGTCCATGCGCTTCTGCATAAGTCTCGCAGACCGCCAACAACTTCCTGAGTGTGCTAATTGACGGACTCAGCAGCATCATGTCGTCCGCATAACTAATACCACTTATTAACAAACAGACCGTCAATAGAACAGCCAACATGTGTGCTACTGAGCTCGACCATCAGCTGATTTACATCAGGTTGAAAAACGCTGGCTGTACTCTTCAGACAACTCATTGGTCCAACTGACAAAAACAAAAATAAGCAAAGAGATAAAAAATTCTATCAAATCAATTTTGAGTTATATTTTGGAGAGAATTTGAAGAAAATGACTTATAAGTAAATTGTATTTTGTTAGCACCCAGTAGTTGGATGTTTATTTTTGTCAATGCCTTTTTCCCTCAATTTGTTTTTCAATAATTATGAAACTTGTAACAATTAATACACAATTATGTCTTTGTGCTGTAAAAACATGCAATTTGTAAATAAATATACTGACTTACAGAAATTACATTTGCGACGTCCCAGAAGGGTTTTCCGCTTCTTATGATGGGTCCTTATCGGTTCTACAAATGGGCTGGCAGCAAGGAGCCGAAGATCCACTGGGTTTGTGCTGAGAGCAAATGCCGGTGCCATCTTTACTTACCAAGACCCCTCCGTGCCTCGGAAAGCACGATAAGCCGTTGGTCCCGGCTGTCATTCGTGGATCTTTGACAGTCGTTACGGGGCGTCAGAAGCCCGAAAGTCTGACAACCAGTCTTACCAAGGGGTAGGTATCGTATTACCCAGTTGCTGGGTTGTGGAGGTCACATAGGCAGTTGCTCCATGTAAAATACTGGTATTCAGCTGGATCTGGTTAGACTGGAAGCTGACCCCAACATAGTTGAGAAAAAAGCTAGACAGATGATGATTATTTTTTGGAGTGAATTTTGAAGTAAACTACTTTTAAGTAAGACCCGCACCCTAATTGCGTAACACATTATCAATTGGAGTTTGAATCATTTTGAAACAAATTGCTAATCCATTACTTCATATGTCCGAAAAATTTGTCTGCTCGACAACGTAAATAACGCAATGAATGTTGTTGAACTGTCAAAATGAAACCAACTCCGATTGATAATGTGTTACGCAATTAGGGTGCTGTTCTCGATATTGTTTTAGAATGTGAACAAATCGCGAAAGTTTAAAAAGTTTAATTACTTATAAGTAAATTGTATTTTGTTTGCACCCAGAAGTTGATATTTATTTTTGTGACTGCTTTTTTCCGTCAATTTATTTTCAAAAATTATGAAACTAGTAACAATTCATACACTTATGTCTTTATGCTGTAAAAACATGCAATTTGTAAATAAATACACTGACTTACAGACATTAGGTTGACGAAGTCCCAAAAGGGTTTCCCGCTCCTTGTGATGGGTCCCTATCGCTTCAACAAATGGGCTGGCAGCAAGGAGCCGAAGATCCACTGGGTTTGTGCTGAGAGCAAATGCCGGTCCAAGTGCCGAGCAAGAATCACCACTGTCGACAACCAAATTGTCAAAGCCGTTACCGAACATAATCATTAAACATTGTACGGTAGATGAAATAGAACCCATAAAAAAACTACTTATCAACATTTTCATCAATAAATATTTAGAAGCGCTTGTTATAATGAGATAAAATGTATTGATTAAATAAAAAATATTGTGAACTGCCCGTTAGGAAACTTTTCTCAACTATTCTAACCACTAAGTACATAGAGGAAATTAATATGTCCTAATGCTGTTCAAATCAAATCAAAAGTTTATACTAAGTTTATGTTTATAGAAATAAGGTTCACGTCATCTATAACGGGTGGCACGTGCCTACTCATAGGTCCGCATCGGTTTTACCGATGGTCTGGAAGCAAAGAGCCGAAAATCCACTGGGTCTGTGTTAAAAGCAATCGGGAAAAATGGTGAGCAAAGATTACCACTGACAACAACCAAATTATCAAGTCTGTTACCGACACAATAATTAAGTTAGTTATTAATTCGCGTTAGCCTCCCGAGGGTAAGGCATTAATTGACAATAATTGATTGTTTATTTAGTCGTGATTGTTTAAACACTGCTGGTGGAGTTCAGACTAAAGCAACTACATAAAATATCTGTCGAATCAATTTTGCAATATGTTTTGTAGTGAATTTTTGGGGCTTGTGGCTAAGTTATAACAGCCGCATGGGTCGATCGATCACGTTAAGCTACGCTTGCCGCGGTTGGTCCGTGGATGGGTGGCCATCTTTACTTACCAAGACCCCTCCGTGCCTCGGAAAGCACGTTAAGCCGTTGGTCCCGGCTGTCATTCGTGGATCTTTGACAGTCGTTACGGGGCGTCAGAAGCCCGAAAGTCTGACAACCAGTCTTACCAAGGGGTAGGTATCGTATTACCCAGTTGCTGGGTTGTGGAGGTCACATAGGCAGTTGCTCCATGTAAAATACTGGTATTCAGCTGGATCTGGTTAGACTGGAAGCTGACCCCAACATAGTTGAGAAAAAAGCTAGACAGATGATGATTATTTTTTGGAGTGAATTTTGAAGTAAACTATTTATAAGTAAGACCCGTTCTCGATATTGTTTTAGAATGTGAACAAATCGCGAAAGTTTAAAAAGTTTAATTACTTATAAGTAAATTGTATTTTGTTTGCACCCAGAAGTTGATATTTATTTTTGTGACTGCTTTTTTCCGTCAATTTATTTTCAAAAATTATGAAACTAGTAACAATTCATACACTTATGTCTTTATGCTGTAAAAACATGCAATTTGTAAATAAATACACTGACTTACAGAAATTAGGTTGACGAAGTCCCAAAAGGGTTTCCCGCTCCTTGTGATGGGTCCCTATCGCTTCAACAAATGGGCTGGCAGCAAGGGACCGAAGATTCACTGGGTTTGTGATAGGAGCGGCCGGACCAAGTGCCGAGCAAGGATCACCACTCTCGACAACCAAATTGTCAAGTCCATGACCGAACATAATCATTGAAAACTACCAATTTCACATCAATAAATATTTAGTAATTAGAAGTGCTTGTCATAATAGGTACGATAAAATGTATTGATTAAATAAATATTGTGATAAATCTACATTCATTTTAATTTACTGCCAATAAAATAAATTCTTTTTTGAATAGCAGCTTCGAATTTTTCCGAACTGCCCGTTCGAAAACTTTTTCTTCCACTGTTCTAACCACATAAAGGAAATGAATATTGTCCTAAAGTTGTTTACACTTACAATTTATCATTATATTATATACTTAATTTACAGAGATAAGGTTCACGAAAAATCAAACGGGTGGCCCGTGCCTTCTCCTAGGTCCGCATCGGTTCAACAAATGGGCTGGCAGCAAGGAGCCGAAGATCCACTGGGTTTGTGCTAAAAGCGCCCGGAAAAAGTGTCGAGCAAGAATCACCACTATCAACAACGAAATTGTCAAGTCCATGACCGAACATAACCATTGAACACTGTACGGTAGAGGGATTAGAACCCAAAGAAAAATACCAACATGTTCATAATGAAATATTTGGTATTTAGTAGCCCTTGACACTATACGATAAAATGTGTTTTGTAACGGCTAAGGTTTTGCAGACCGTTAACTAATAGGTACTTGTAGTGAGATAAAGGACACTAACAGTTTAAGTGAATACATATAATTTCATAACGTATACAGGAGGAGGACAGTACAGGGCAAGGTCGTGGGAAAGTCACTGACTATTCTGAGCACTCACACACACTAGGATGAGATTAGAGAGGTACTCGTACCGTCTTTGGCAGCACTTGGCAGACGTGATGGCCCGTCCGCACAGGCTCCGCAGAGGACGTCTTGTAGATCAGGCAGTAGGACCCCAGGTAGCGTTCGATTCAGTACAGCATGCGGTTCAGCACAGGGTGCGGTTCAGCACAGCGTGCGGTTCAGCTGGACCAAGGAACGGTGTGGAAACCAGGATAGGTGGTAGCTCACATATGCAGTGGTTTACAGGCAGAAAGTTTGCAAAGACAGCTTCGTACAGTGGCGCATAGAACACAAGGGAGGACAGTAATCATTGCAGATGGCACATTAAATAGCTTCTTGCACAATGGATATACCAGAATAGTTAATATAATACTGAACTCACCCTTTTTTTTTTTTTTTTTTTTTTTTTTTTTGAGGGTGGGAAATCATCAAATAACTTCTCCCGCTCTGGGTGGAGCGGGAGGGCGTGTCAGACTTTTACTGACTAAAACCCACCCGTGTTCCTTCAGTTGCCTATGCCAGGGCCGCGGTAACCCTTTCAGACAACCCGCGACCCCAGCGGCGTCGGCCCTATTGGGCCCCGTCACTTGCTGACATCTCTTTGAGGCGCGCGTGGAACACGACGCGCCGTCGACTCGGGCCTGGTCCTTACCGGACGGCGAGCTACCCGCTGCTCACCGTCCGCAGGCCCGCGCCTACGGTGGCCGGAAATCGCCCCGCGATTCCCGCCGCCCAGGGCGTCTCCTGCGGCGACTGAGGGCGTGAGGCTGCCTCTCCCTCACGCGTTCCGCCTCCTCCTTCGCGAGCATCACTGCTTCGCAGAAGGAGGTGACGGCCTCCCATGCACTCTCGCTCCGCACCATGGCCTGGACCAGGCTCGGACGCGAGAGATCGCCGCCGCCGATCGCCTCCGTGAGAACACGGCGGTGCTCTGCCCACGCCGGGCAGACCTCCACTGTATGCTCCACCGTGTCCTCCGGGCGATCCACACAATGGAAACACCCGGGCGTTTCCTCCCGCCTTATGCGAAACAGGAACCTCCCGAAACAACCGTGTCCGGTGAGGACCTGCGTCAAGCGGAAGGTGAGGACGCCGTGGCGCCTCTCTAACCACTCCTCAAAGAGGGGACTTATCGCCGCTATTGTGGCGTGCCCAGCGCTGGGTTGCGACAGTCGCGCTCTCCATGCCGCCATGAGATCCCGCCGGAGCTCTGTCCGCTGTACCGTGATTTCTCGCGGCAGCGGAGTTACGCCCCGGCGCTTCGCCTCCTCGCGCCACTCCCACACGTGCGCGAGGACCTTTGCCTCCAGATCCCACGGCGGCAATCCGGCAAGGAGGCTCGCCGCCTCCCGGGAGACCGTGCGGTATCCCCGGACTAGCCGGATGGCCATGACCCTCTGGGACGCGTTCAACCTGCCGGCTGGTCCCAGCCTTAGGGAACGCGCCCACACCGGTGCTCCGTAAAGGGCCATGGACCGCACGACCCCCGCGTAGAGCCTCCGGCAGGAGGCGTTTGGACCCCCCAGATTGGGCAGGAGCCGCCTCAAGGCAGCCCCAGCCCGTGCCAGTCTGGGAGCCAAACGTCGGAAATGCTCCACGAAGTTCCACCGGCTGTCGAGGACGAGTCCCAGGTACTTCATCGTCGACCCGACTCCGATGTGAACCCCTCCCACCGTTATATCGGAACCCGACGGTGGCGCATTCCGAGGACCATGAAAACACATGGCCTCGGACTTGTGCAGGGCCACCTCGAGTCCCAACTGCCGGATCCTCTCCACGACTATCGCAACCCCGCGTGTCGCTAAGTCAGCCGCCTCCTGGTGCGACCTCCCCTGCGCCAGGACCAGCGTGTCGTCAGCGTAACATACTACGCTGACGCCGCTAGGGAGGTCGGCGCGCAGCACCCAGTCGTAACCGATGCCCTAGATCAGGGCACATTGTGTAAATCCTGAGGGTTCTGGACAAGCATCAGATTATAAAGCGAGCAGGCGGTGAAATGGGCGAGTAATGTAATGGTAGGCAATTAGTGATGTGCTTAGGCTCCTACTAATTACTTGACTAAATAGGTACTATTGTGCAACCACAACGTTACAATTTATTAAATAAATATTGTGAGAAACTTACATTTAGAATTTTTAATAACAGCCCATAAATTTACTGTTTTTTTTAATAACAGCCTCGGATTCCTCCGATCTGCCCGTTAAATTTTTCACTATTAAAAAAAAGTAAAAAAACTTTATTGATTCCTAAACATGTGTTACAAAAAAAATAGGTATAACACTGGATCACGCACTAGGATACCCTGTTTCTAATCATGTATTCTAACCACTTATAGGAAATGAATATGCCCTAAAGCTGTTTCCACTTCTAACTTATAATTTGAATACTTAATTTACAGAAATAAGCTTTACTTCGTCTATAAGGGGCGGCACGTGCCTTCTCATAGGTCCGCATCGATTTTACCGATGGACTAGAAGCAAAGAGCCGAAAATTCAGTGGGTGTGTACTAAAAGCATACGAGAAAAGTGCCGAGCAAGAATTACCACTATCAACAACAAAATTGTCAGGTCCAAGACCGAGCACAATCATTAACTTTGCTATCGAGGCGCGTTGACTTTCCGGGGCCGAGGGTTGAACAATTGATATTAATTTATCTAAATATATTTATTTATTTATTTACTTATATTATATTATTGTTATTGATATTAATTGCGGCTCATTAGTCAAGGTTTGATAGTTTGAACACTGCTGGAGGAGGGGTTCAAAGTGTTCAAGAAATTTGTACTATTAAATTATTTTAAATAAAAATTGTGATGTCTTCATTCATTTTACCACGTTTTTATTTGTAATTAATTGGTACCAATAAAATAAGTGTTTTTTTATAGGCGGCTTCGGAGCTATCGGAGCCATCTGTAAGACGACCTCATTTAAATTGAAACTTTGAATAGTACTTTAGCTCTACTTTTTTAAGCAGTTATACCAAATTATTTCTGAGTATTATAATTTTTTAAATTATTTTGATTTATTTACAGAAATAACGTTTTCGAAAAATCGACGGGGTTTCCCATGCCTTCTCATAGGTCCTTATCAGTTTAACAAATGGGCTGGAAGCAAAGGTCTCAAAGTCCTATGGGTGTGTGCTAGAAGCTGTCGCTACAAGTGTCGAGCAAAAATCACCACTGTCAACAACCAAATTGTCAAGTCCATGACCGAACATAATCATTGAACCCTCAGTGGTCATTGGTCAGTGGATGGGTGACCATATTTACATACCGAGACTCCTCCGTGGGCTCCGGCTGTCATTCGTGGATCTTTGACAGTCGTTACGGGTCGTCAGAAGCCTGAAAGTCTGACAACCAGTCTTACCAAGGCGTATCGTATTACCCAGTCGCTCCAGGTAAAATACTGGTACCGGTTAGACTGGAAGCCGACCCCAACATATTTGGGAAAATGTTAGGCAGATTGATTGAGACGCTTTAGATTTAGTATTATGATATCTGTGTTCTGTGTACATATTAAATGTTATTGTAAATCAGCATAATGGTAATGAAATAAATTCGTAGCAATATTTCTAGAGTTATTTATTAAATGCAAGTCTACCTACACACAATAAACAAGTGATTCTGAACGTAATATTTAGTGGTATAATTATATCTTTCTCCAGTTTCTGAGTAGCTTGCAATGTGGTAAGCTGAGTAGCATCACTCATTGAGAAGTAGTGAAGTATATCACATACAGGAAGCTTATTCCACAGTGACACACTTCGAAGATACTTGTTTTGGGTCGTGTTGCCGGTTAATTCTGTCTTTCATGCATGACTAGCTTTTGCCCGCGGCTTCGCCCGCGTGTATGTCGCAAAATATCCCACTATGGTATGGTATTCTGCTATTAGCTCGCACTGGCTTGACATGGGTGTGTGTGTGCGTGCGAGTATCGCGTAAGGAACTTCGTTCTTGTCGGAGGTTCCGCGACCATACACGTGTTTTAAAAAAAAAACTATTTTGAGATAGTCGTAGAAGGCTAGCTGGGTTACCAGAGTAGCTACGAGTAAGAATTCCAGTCGCTTATAAAGTATACTCTTAAATAATGACTGCTTATAGTAGAGCATTGGTAATTTTAAGACAGAACCTATTGATGTTTTCTAATAGGTATATTTTTCACGACACGACGCCGGTTTCCCATGCCTTCAGATCAGAAAATGTCACTTTTATAGACGTACCCAGAGACAGGATAAACTAAAAGAGTATTGCATTTGTCCTCAAAATTATTATAAAAAGTGTCGAGTAAAAGTCGTAGTGGCTTTTACTCGACACTGTGACTACATTATTGTCACGAGTATTCACGAACACAATCATTGATGATACAAGAGAATGAAGGAGCATGACAATGTAGGTACATATGTAAATAGTCGTGCTCCTTTTGCGTGAATTTTAATATTTTGTAATAATTTCTTGCCAAGTAAGTTGTACCTCAATTGTTTACACGTGTTTACTTAATTTACGTGAAATATTATTGCAGATGTCAGTAATGCAGTCTTTTCAACATCTCGATTCGGAAAGCCAGTTATATTGGTAGGAAGATATCGTTTCAACAAATGGAGTGGCAGTAAGGGTGCTCGCGCTAGATGGCCTTGTGTCAAGGCTTGTTACGGCTGCAAAGCCACCATCTTCACCATGGATGATGTTATTGTCAGATATGGTCACGAACATAATCATTAAATCATCTATGTAAACACGTTACTATGTTAATTTGTGGTATTTTTAGGATTCTGAAAGTGTACAGTACACGTAAGAATATATGATGCGTGATTTGTTTAAGATGAAAGGAACATAGCAAACAAGCCTAAATATTTGGGGAATATTGAATGTTCAACTTTGATGCAGGCAGCCATGGTATTGCCATCTGATAAAAACCTTTGGCGTAGTCAAGTGTCCTAAAGTTGACTCTGAAGTTACATTCTTTACTTTATCGTGGGAATATTTTATTGATTTATTTTAAGTTTAGTTTGTAAAGACTGACATGCCAATTTAGTTATTAAATAAGTTTGTGATAATGCCAACATTAAATACACCTATTAATGCTTAGAAACATTTTTTACAGTTTTGCTAATAAAATGGTTTCAGATAATTATGATTTTATGCAATTGACACGGTCAGATATATGAAACTAGTTTAGAGGGAACTTTACATGTAATTTGGCTGCATATAAAGCTGACGTGCCCGTTGTGCATCATCATCTGCCTAGCCTTATCCAACTATGTTGGGGTCGACTTCCATTCTAACCGGATGCAGCTGAATACCAGTATATTACATGAAGGGACTGTCTATATAACCTCCACAACCTAGTTACTAGGTAACACTATAGCCCTTGGTAAGACTAGTTGTCAGACTTTCGCGCTTCTGACTAACCGTAACGACTGTCAAAGATTTACACATAACGGCCGGGACCAAAATGTTCTATGTAAACACGTTAATATTTATTATTTTATTAAAAGGAAACATTTGTATTCACTGAAATACATGTTCCAGGTGCAATGTTTGCAATATCTGCCCGTGGGAACCCGGTTATTCAATTAGGTCCACATAGGTTCAATAAATGGAGTCGATGTAGCGGTCCTAAAGCTCGGTGGATCTGTGTCAAAGATCACAGCGGATGTCGAGCGAAGATCATCACCATCAACGAAATGATCGTCAAGTGCTATAATGTGCATAATCATTAAAAATAGGTGCTGTCACAGGTGTATTGTATTGTATTATGTTTATTTTTTCCATTTGTACAACTGTGCAATCTTGCAGTGTTGTGACGATTCATAAAATACTTTCCAGGCATCCGGGTGACCCTGATACTCAACTGGTCATTACTAATATCATGTAGGTATGTATTTATATAACTTATTTTTCCACGTTTCAGGCCCTTTGTTTACAAGCTCTCGATATGGGAAACCCGTTATAGAATGGAAAGGTTACCGTTACAATCAGAAGTTTTGTAAGCATCCAAATGCTCCTGCGCGTTGGGCTTGCGTCAAAACGCGACTGGGGTGCCCCGCTACACTTCTAACTGTTAATGATGAAATTGTTGTCGCAAAATATATGCATAATCATTAACTTAAAAATTACGTGATGAAGTGCTGATAATGCATAAATATAAATGGGTAGCAAAAATGCTATTTAAACAAATAGTAGAAATAATACTGCAGCCGTTAATCCATTAGCAAATTAGGTATGATATTAGAAATATACAAAATGGTATGTAGAACAACTGATCAATACCTACGTTGGTACTAATAATTGTGAAATGTGCGCTTTGTTAAATGTTTGTTTGTTGTTATTAAAACACGCATAACGAGTGAGTCGCTAAACAGACTTGGATCCGAACAGATTTATTACGTCCTGAATTAACCTGTATATAAATGTATGAAGAACTTTCACTACGTTACGAGTGAAATTGTTTCCAATAGAATGATGTTTTTTTGCGCTTAATAATTTCATTTGCTTTCATACTAAGTTCAAATTAATAAAATATCTGTCTTAATCCAGTTAATCATTTAATTAAAAGTATAATGTAAACTGTGTACACCAATTCTATTTAGTTTGTTTATATTTTGTCATGTTTCAGAGCCAATATTTTCAACGTCTCAGCGTGGTAAACCAGTTATAATAATGGGCAAGTACCGGTACAATAAGTGGGTAGGCAGCAAAGGAGACCGCGCCCGCTGGATTTGTGGCAAAGTTAACGCTTTGAAGTGTTCAGCTTCCCTAGTCACGGTTCAGAACGTTATCATAAAACAGACGCCTCACAATCATTAGTCAGTGGCTTTGTTTAAGTTATATACTGATATGATACTCCACTTGCTCAATTCGAACAGATCGACTCCGATCCAATTACTTGAAGTCTGGAAGAAACTGTCAACTTCATGGTAGGTACCTACGTCAAAGATCTACATATTATTGTCTTGATGTATGAGTCAAGTGAAGTTTTAGCCAATGATTTAGAATACGCGGGTTAGACTTTTGGTATTCAGCTCTTTGCAGACATTGTAATCGTAAAACACTATTTAAAATCTTTATTACATAGTAGATCTAGAGGTGAACATTATTGCAATGCTAGATGGCAACGATAAATATTGGTAATTGTAAGCGCAAGACCGCATGCGCGCTACGCTTCTAAGGATATATCGGGGCACGGTATCGATACGTAATCTTGAAAAATTATGCACAATAGTTAGCGTTCAGCAAACAGAGGTAAACTAGTAAGACAGTATTAAAAACATGTTAATTAAAGGCTTAGCTAGATTTACAATTTTATTTATACTTGTGTGTATTTAATGTAAAAATATATTAGAAAGTTGTACTTCATTGTGTAGATGAGAAAAAAACAACTCCTATCGTGATAATAAATATGATGAAATTGAGTAATGTTTTTTAAACCATATTATCAGAAAAAAATCTATCTAAGGAATAGGATTATTTCATGAAGTGTCAATACAAAAGCCTGTATCAAAATGTAATTTCAGCTCCTCACTATACTGTGTCGCGCTGCGGAAACCCCGTATTACAAATCGGACAGTATCGGTTCAACAAATACTATCGAAGTAAAGGACCAAAGGCGCATTGGTCTTGTGTAAAGGCAAGCATAGGTTGCCGAGCCAGAATCACGACATACCAGGACTGTATCATTAAGAGCAATAATTTCCATCAGCATTGAAAACCAGAGAAATATCAAACAGTACAGTAGAGAAATGGAAAAACGAGCAAAAACAGAACGAGAAGAAGATCCATCTTCCTTCTTGTTCCTTGAAGAAGAATACAATAACTATGATGTGTTTTTGTTTTGAATTTTGAAGACTGCCATAGTCTTTTTGATAGGATTCTTTTGGGGACCTAAACATATAGCAGAGGATCCGAGTATAGAACGACCTTCACCGAGCTGGTTAATGAATGAAAAGTATTTTATATCAAATTTAATATGTTAAAACATATATCGCGGGTGGGTTGGCTGAAAAATTTCAGCCCAGTATTTTTTTTTTAAACATTGCACTTGTTTGGTTAATAGACAAATTACATACCAATCGCAAGTATGAAGTCTATAGAATATGCAAACGTTAGTTTGGCTATTTTTTTCCCGTCACAACGATTGGGTAGGTATAATCAGGTAAGTCAATACTATTAATTTGCACCGGTCTGCTTAGTAAATAAAACTTGCCAACCTAACGTTTGCATATTATAAAGACTTCATAGTGTGCCAGTGCAATGTTTAAAAAAATATTTTTTAAATATTGAATTAAACCCTGAGCCTTGAACCCTGAACTGAATTTTTTCAGCCAACCCACTCGCGATATATTTTTTAGCATAATAAATTTGATATAAAATACTTTAATCAGCTCGGTGAAGGTCGTTCTATACTCGGATCTTAGACTAATAGGCTTGTTCGTAAAGAACGATCTTCAGAGTTTTCATTTACTGCAGGTTATCAAAAATTAATGGGCACGTATTTTTTTTTACGTAATCAAAGATTACGACGATATATTGAGTTAAAAGGTGACATAACGTCACTCCTTGCTAGATTTTCTATGTAGTTTGTTATAGTTATAACTTGTAACGTAGCAAGCCCCCACTCGCCAAATTTAATGCGTCTAATATTTTTTATTATCTGACTGACGGACTAAATAGAATTTCTTTTTTTTTTACCCAGGCATCATCCCTATTGCAAGAGACCGTGTTGAGGTAGTACTAGTCCTCCCTTGTTAGAGTAATTTTCAGTTAGTAAATTTTACTTTTTAGTAGTAGCATTTATAAATAATTATGAAAAATATTAAATTTATCTATAATTTGTTGAATAGTGTTGTTAAAAAGGCGTATATATTTTTGATTTAAATAAAACTATCGGTGAAGGAGTATAGTTGTGTTACTTTTTATTTATGACTGCTATTGTGTTTGTAAATTGAGATGACATCTGTTATATTTAATTGGCTTCTTGTTATTCTATTTTTACGTAGGCATTGTTTCAGGATATGTTTACTCAACATCAAGGAAAGGCAGACCTGTTATACAAATTGGGCACTATAGGTTTAACAAGTACAGTAAATATAGAGGACCTACAGCATCTTGGAAATGCGTCAAATGTACGAAAGGGTGTAAAGCATCCCTCTATACCGTGGAAAACATCGTCGTTAGATCCAAAAATATACATAATCATGACTGACAGCACGATTGTTCATTTCTGACAGAAAAATAAAGATAAGAAATGAAAAACAACAGAGCACCCGGACATTTGTACGACAAGACGAACTAGACAGGCTAGATAAGCTCGTCGTGTAAACACTCGGGTGCTGTACAAAGTTTTAAGACTGAACCAACTTGATGCCTTTTTAATATCATGGAGAGTAGGTATGTGATTAAAAATCATCTCTCTGCAGCTTTGCTGCGAATGGACAATACATAACTTTTTCATTTACATGTGAGATCTGGGACCAATAAATGTTATAGTCATTTACTATGTTGTACCTATAATCTGAAATTTTATATTGTGGTTCACCTAGATAATAAGACATTGACGGAGACCAAATAGATATACTTCTTGATGTTTTGATAAATGAGTTTTAATTTTAATTTATTTTCCAATTACCTCTATTATTAATGTCTTTACATTTAGTTTTATTATCATTTTTTTAGTACTAGCTGTTGCCCGCGACCTCGTCTGCGATCCAGGATGAAAAGTATCCTATGTCCTATTCTAGGTCATGTTCTACCCATGTGCCAAGTTTCATCCAAATCCGTTCAACTGTTTTAGTGTGAAAGCGTAACAAACAAACACACAAACTAACTTCCGCATTTATAATATTAGTTAGGATTTGAAACAATAAATTACTGTAGCAAGTAAGCTGCTAGGTACATTATTTTTGATGTTATTTTTATTTAATTACCTAATGTCTCAATTATTTTATTTAAACAACTTTTTTCATCAAAATTAGTATTAGTATCACCAATATTAATTGATACTGTATTAATATTGAAAATGATGTTTCAGTTCCATTGTTTACCACGTCCAGGACTGGACGACCAGTTATCCTGCTAGGGGAGTATAGATTTAATAAGCTTAGTCGCTGCAAAGGAATCAAGGCAAGGTGGAAATGCGTCAGAAGCACTTACGGGTGCAGAGCAGCCCTCACTACCGTTGGGGATGCCATCGTGATAATAAATAATCAACATCAGCATGACAGTCAAATATACAACATGTCAAAATATTAGTTAAACCTACTTCGTTTGCTTGCACTTTTTCTATTTCATTGATATAGATAATTGTTATTAATTTTATTTCAGCTAACCTTAGAAGTAAGAGAGAACATCTAATTTCAATATAGTGTTACAACAACTTTCCAATATATAATTATTATATTTAAAAGAATTTGCGATGTATTTTATACAGTTATGTTAGCTATTTTGAATAGTCTGACATTTTAAACTGTGCTTTATCTAGTTATAAAAGAAGCGAGGTTGACAGAGACGATAATAAATAAGTTTAACTTTTACGTTATTTTACAATTGTTTCATTCTTTACATTAATTAGTTATTATTATAATCTTAATAAATAAAAAGAGTAATATATGTATAATAAAACTAGCTGACCGGACAGACGTTGTTCTGTTTCCTAGAACTCGATCGCAGTGTCAGCTAACGGGTCCAATTGTGAATCTAAACCATCCAAGGACCCAGACAAACACACAAAAAAAATCATCAAAAGCCGTCTAGCCGTTTTGGAGGAGTTCAGTGAGATACAGGTAGGTACAGATGAATTATACAAGTTGTAACTTAAGTAACGAAAAATATCACCTGTTCCCTACATTTTGACCAGTTATACGAACATAATAAATGTAGGGAACAGCAGACTTTTCTCGATTTCAGGTTTGGTCCCGTAGTAAAAGTTGTTCATAATGATGAGTACAATGAGCCTTTAAGAGGTTGTGCGTTATTTAAGTTACACATTGTATATATAAAAATAAAAAGCCTTTTATTTCTTGCAATGCTAAAAAAATATAATAAGGAACATATTGTTTCAGGTCCTCTGTTTACCACGTCCAGGACTGGACGACCAGTGATACTTCTAGGGGAATATAGATTTAATAAGGTCAGTCGCTGCAAAGGAATCAGGGCAAGGTGGAAATGCGTGAGGAACAGCTACGGGTGCAGAGCAACCCTCACTACCGTTGGGGATGTCATTGTGAAATACAATAATCAACATCAGCATGATAATCAAGTATACAATAGGACAACGTGTTAGATCATCATCTCATCGAAAAGAGTCGAGAATCAAAAATGTCATTGTGAAATACAATAATCAACATCAGCATGATAATCAAGTATACAACAGGACAACGTGTTAGATCATCACCTCATCGAAAAGAGTCGAGAATCAAAAATGTCATTGTGAAATACAATAATCAACATCAGCATGATAATCAAGTATACAACAGGACAACGTGTTAGATCATCATCTCATCGAAAAGAGTCGAGAATCAAAAATGTCATTGTGAAATACAATAATCAACATCAGCATGATAATCAAGTATACAACAGGACGACGTGTTAGATCATCATCTCATCGAAAAGAGTCGAGAATCAAAAATGTCATTGTGAAATACAATAATCAACATCAGCATGATAATCAAGTATACAACAGGACGACGTGTTAGATCATCAAAAAGCCCGGAACTCTCAGTTAAAACGATATATGCAAAAAGACAGGATACCAGGCAATCCGCTTCCATCTATAACAAATTAAATAAACTTTTAAATATTTTCCCCATGACTTATCGGGATTGTAAAAAATCTCTGGTAGATTGGCTAAAAAGCAAAAGCTAGGACGATATCGAAACTCATTTATAATCTATCTGGCGATAAGTGATGTATACACAAACATACCTCCATATACACTGACATACTCTTTACATACACACACACACACCCCCTTACACAACACACACCCACACACACCCACCCACCCTCACACACCCATACACGTGCGTTTTAAGTTAATTATTTTTTGTTTGTTTACCTTTTTTATTTTGTTCTTTTTTTTTTCATTAGTTAATAAGTTAGTAAAAGCTCATGTAAGCACACTCCTACTTATTATTGTACTAGTTTTAGGAGAGCGGGGCCTCCTAGCACAGGTATTTCTCTTACTTATAAGGAGACCCCTATGTATGATTAAATTGTACAAGTTGTAAAGTTACTGAAATAAATTTAATTTTATTTATTTATTTTTTTATCGGCCTAGCCTTTTCCCAACTAAGTTGGAACAGCATCCAGTCTAAACGGATGCAACTAAATAGGTACTAGTATTTTACATGGAGCGACTACCTATCTGACCTACACAATCCAGTTACTGGGTAACACGATACCTATTATAAAATATTATCGAGAACGGGTCTTTGCGGGAGCACCTCTAGTGGCCACGATCGCTGCAAGGCGGTTGAAACGTCGGGAAACAAGTAGATATCTATTTACCTCGTAAAGGTTCTTACAGACAGAGGCGATATCGCGAGCGATATTGCGATATTATCGCGTCGCAACACCGCTACGCGACACGTCGCGACGCGATATCGCCTCTGTCTGTAAGAGCCTTAAAAAGGAATATCGCGATAACACCCGTTCTCGACAATATTTTCTAATGTGTACAAATCGCGAAAGTTTAAAAAGTTTAACACGATACCCCCTTGATAAGACTGTCGGGCTTCTGACGACCCGTACCAACTGTCAAAGATCTACATATGGCAGCCGGGACCAACGGCTTAACGTGCTTTCCGAGGCACGGGAAAGTCTTGGTATATAAAGATGGTCACCCATCCACGGACTAATCTCGGCAAGCATAGGGTACTTCCCATTGACCTACAGAATCATAAAATTTGACAAGAACCAAGGTCTCATAGCACAACTTAAAAAATAAGTCCGAAATTCGTCAATTTCTAATTTTATCACAATTTTTTTTTTTTGGGATTACTAACTTAAATTTTGCTGAGAATTGGCCGTGACGTATATCAATTTATGTATAAATGTTTGTATGGGAGAACATGTTTTTCAACTGCATTGTTAAGTTTGTATTCGGAATAAATTATTTTCAACTACGGAACCCTTCATTGTGCGTGGTCCGACACGCACTTGGTGGGTTTTTTTTTTTAAATTTATATGGATATTCGTGTGATAATTACCTATGATTATTAAACCTTTCTACTTTCCAATAGGTTTTCACTTGATTCTGTTTTTTTTTCAGAAAGCATAGAGTTTGGCATTTCAAGGTATGGAAAACCAGTTATTAATATGGGACGACATAGATACAACAAGCACCCTAAAACTATTGGTCCTAGAGCCCGATGGTATTGCGTTAAGGCGAGGTCTGGCGGCTGTCCTGCGTCTCTAGTCACCATTGATGACGTCATCGTAGCAGTTAAGAATTACCACACACATTGAATTATGTAAAACTAGCGACCAGCCCCTGATTCGCACGGTTTTTACGACTTGACAAATCATCGAGATTTCTTTATTATATGTTACTTTAATATTAAATAAGTACACACAAAAATCCTTCTGGAATAAATTATCTAAATGATGGTGTAAAACCGTATCTAAATTCGTTGCGTAGTTACCACACAGACACGAAAAGCGACTTTAATTTAAAATGTATAAATAGATAATAGCCGACTAAGATAGTTCCCCCACCCCACCTGAGTGGTATGTGGCAAGCTCGTGTTCGTCTCAATACCGTTTAAATCCGTCAAATAATTATGGATGACTTCACGACTGACAGTTGCCTAAAGGCTCTTACAGACAGAGGCGATATCGCGTCGGCGACGCGATATTGCGATATTAATAGGTCGGGGAAAAAGTTTTTTCGTATTATAGTATGTATGAACTTGTAATAAAATCTCTTTGGCTATACTATTTGTATCTGGCTGGTTTTGGTATCATTGAAAGTTTAAATTTTAAAGAACATAATTCCAAATTCAAATTAGGAAAATGGGTGATTTTCATTTGTTTTTCGTACTGTCAAGATGAGTGAATCTAATGAAGAAATTCGATACATTTTCAAATTTTACTTCAAAAAAGGTAAAAATGCAACGCAAGCCGCTAAAAAAATTTACGATGTTTATGGACCCAGTGCAGTGTCTGTGAGAGTAGCACAAATTTGGTTTAGGTGTTTTCAATCCGGAAATTTTGATGTCAAAGATGCACGTCGCTCTGGTCGCCCTGTTACGGATAAAATGCATGCCATTTTTGAAAAAGTGGAGCAAAATCGGCATATCAGTAGTTACGACGTAGCTGAAGATATAAATAATATATCCGTAGAACAATATCGCGTCGCGACGCGAATCGCCTCTGTCTGTAAGAGCCTTAATTCATTTGGTCGGATAGTAGTAAGATTTTTGTGCAGTATAAAATAATACCTATCATTGTGTATTGTGTTTGTGATGTGTATTATGGGTGTGTGCCTTATTAAACAAATAAATAAAAAAATGCCAACGAAAATGTTAACATTGTAAAAAATGGTACAGTCGACCTCGTTACGTCAGACTCAGTGGTAATAAAACCAGTATAAGCTGGCCTTGTAATCTATAGAAACTCCGTACTACGCTAGGCCAGCTTAAGGTCAAAGTTACCACTAACGTGACGTGCGGTCGACAGTATCTACTCGGTAAATAAAAAAAAAGTTTTCAAGAGAGTATTTTTGTGACTTTCATTTGTGACGTCACGCAGCCCACTCCAACACCGCAGCAACCCACCTTGCGTGTCGATAACACATTTGACAAGGATTTGCCATTTCTTGAAGCGTTGAAAAAAAAATCTAATACAAATGTGAAAGTGTCTGTCAGTCATGTCAGTCAGGTAGACCATGACCTGGGTTAGGACATAGAATACTTTTTATGCCGGTAGTAGGTTACCGTAGAAAAAATTCCTACCACGAGAAAGCTTAGTATCCCGGTAGTAGGTTACCGTAGAAAAATTTCCTACCACGAGAAAAGCTTAGTGTTGTTATAAAGTGTTCATGTGATCTCCGGGGTCAGCTTGTCAAATAGGTTCAGACATTGCTGAGTTTGAACAGACTCGATATTGTATTTGTCAAACGATTCTGGAAAAGTGAACTGTAGTGTTTCTTTTTCTAGGACTAGTTTTCTCAACGTCGCGATTTGGGAATCCAGTGGTGATCATTGGTCACCACCGTTACAATAAATACCATCGTTGTAAAGGTCCGAGGGCGAGATGGACCTGTACGAGAGGAAACGGATGTAAAGCGACGGTCCTCACTATAGGGACCGACTTTGTTGCTTATAAGAACTGGCATAATCACGACTGACGTGACAGCGAAAGAGAGATGGAGCTATACCAGACTATAGCACATTCTTTTTTTGTAATGAAATAATAGGGAATATTATGCATGTATTTTTTAAATGTTTTTATTCGATAGTTTACTCGCCATATAATAGTAATAAAGTATTCAACGTCAAAAAAGCAATAATTGAAAGTAGGTACTTAAAATTACTACCTACATACACGGGTGGGACTTTCAACGCCTATGACAACAAACAAACAAGAAACTGACTCCTCTAAAACACATTGACATTTATTGTTGTCATCATAGACTTTTACGTCTCATTCTCTCTGAAGAATGGCGTCGCTTTTCACATATTTGAATTTCCCACAGTTCTTTTGCATTTTTTTAAAATTATTTTTTTGCTCAAAAAGAAATTATAATAAAAAAAAGAAGCGTAATTCTGAACTATTACAGTTTATTAAAAAAAATATATGACACTTACTTGAATCACACGCATATTCCCTATTATTGATTTGACTCTTGTCTTGCAATGAAGCCTCATGTCTGAGTTTTCAGCGATTGGAGTAGTACAGTCAACCGCACATCTGTGGTAACTGGTAACACTCGAAAATAGCCCTTAAGTACTGCTACGACGTCAAGGCGTCAATGTCAAATTTTTACCGCTGATTTGGGGTTGGTTGCGCAACAAAAGCTTGGAAAAACAGTTTTAAACGTTTGTTTTTCTTATTCGTTTGTTTGATAATACTTAAATAGGTATTTTGCCAAAGAAAGTACTCTTATTTTCTTTTTTGTGTGTGTGTTATATGGAAAATCTTAGAAAAGCTTTTGTGACAAAATATTCGCATTCTTATTCATTGTAACAGATTTTTGAAGAAATTTCTGGACATAAATGTATAATATTCATTATTTCTTTTTATTACATAACCATATGACATAACCATTATTTTGATCGTAAAATTATGAGTGAGGAACCGTATAAAAAAGTTTAATCTTGGAGACGTGTAAGTACTGAAAAACAAAAAAACTGTGCTTTTAAAAAAATTTATGAATAAAAAGTTGTACTAAAATTTTAATACGACTGGGGTACCCAATTGATGCAGCCCACTGTACATTGTTTTGTAATAATTATTAGTACGAGTTAGTCACAAAATCAGTCTGTTCTAGATTATGGTCAGTTTATAATGTCAGCTCGAGGCAACCGGATGCTCCTGTACAGAAACTACAGGTTTAGTCTCAACAAGGGTAAGCCTGGCTCCCAGAAACAAAGATGGCTGTGCACTAAATGGTCATTTGGCTGCAGGGCCTCCATCATAACGTATGAAGAAACTATCATCAAAGTCAATGGTACACATACTTGTTACCAGTAACCGACGTGAATAGTACCTATATCATCATTTATATAACTAATTCTGACCCATAGAATTATAAAAAAGGAGGACTCCGCGCCACGCATATCTAAAGTGAAGCACCGTACCGATCTATGTGTGCGTGATTTGAGTACCTGCAAAGACGCCGTCGCTCGTGTCACGTAATGGCGGCCGGTCGGCATACTATGATGTAAATGTGTGCGTGAGGCGTGTTTGTACAACCGGTCCGGCTTCTGTGCTTCACTTTCGATATGCGTGGCGCGGAGTCCTCCTTTTTTTTAACCGACTTTTAAAAAAAAAGAGGAGGTTATCAATTCGTCGCGTTTATTATTTTTTTTTCTATGTCTATGTTCTGACCTAAATAGTTTTGGTATTTTCGATCATTGAGAGTCGTAAACCTGAAAGAAAAAAAAGGTGATTAATTATTGATTGATTATTGCTATATTTTTTAATAAATAATGTAAAATGAGAATTGTTAATTTAGTAAAATATTTTACCTGAGTAATTATTGTTTATCTTCTCAGTTTCTTTATTAGGCTTCCTTTCCCGGCCACATTGGGGTCGGCTTCCATTCTAACCGGATGCAGCTGAGTATTTTACATGGAGCTACTACCTATCTGACATCCACAACCCAGTTACTGGATACCACGATACCCCTTTGTAAGGCTGCCTATCCACTGGAGCGGATACCGGACCAATAGAATTTTACCTCAGAGTTTAGATTCTATTGGTTAAGGCGAAAGCGCCAGGGTACCCCACGAAATTCAAAATTTCTTACGTTTTTTGCAATTCGTAGGTCAGTGTGAGCTTGTATGTTGATTAAAATATGATTCGCGGCCGTAGCTAATATGGCTTTACAGAATTATAATCATTCAAATCAGCAATACAACTCCATAAGTTAGCATTTACCTCAAATCTAGCGATTTCATGAAATCATGAGGCCGCGAATCATATTTTAATCAACATACAAGCTCACACTGACCTACAAATTGCAAAAAACGTAAGAAATTTTGAATTTCGCGGGCTACCCTGGCGCATCAACCTTAATATTTCTCCGTTTCTCCGTTCCGCAGCCTCGCTCCGCTTCAATGGACAGGCAGCCTAAGACTGGTTGTCAGACTTTCGGGCTTCTGATGACCCGTAACGACTGTCAAAGATCTACAAATGACAGCTGGGACGTGCTTTCCGAGGCACGGAGGGGTCTTGGTATGTAAGGATGGTCACCCATCTACGGACCAACCGCGGCAAGCGTAGCTTAACCTGATCGATCGATCCGTGCGGCTGTTAATACTTAGCCACAAGCCCCTCAATGCAATTCGGTACCAAGGCGGACTAAATGCCTTAATCATTATTGACCAGGCAAGCAAGAGTGGTGCAGAGATAGCATGGCAGGTGCATTTGTTTTATTTATCTACAGTATAAACTAAAACTACACTTATTTACTAAGATAAAATAATTTTTCGTTTGATTTTTAGAAAAGCTAGTGTTCATAACATCTAAGCGGGGGAACCAGATGATCCAGTACAATGATCACAACTTTAGCTTTAACAAGGCCACGATAGGAGACAAGCCGAGAAAAAGATGGGTGTGCACGAAATGGGCGTACGGCTGCAGGGCGGCCATCACTACCTACGAAAACCACATCGTCAGGATTAAAAACGAACATTCTCATTAAGGACCACAATACAAACAAACCTGAATAATTAAATATTGGGTGCATCGAAATAATTAAATAATAGGTACCTATGAAATTTCCGTTTTGTATGAAAAAATTTAAACGAATTTTTTTCATGTATTTTTTATTTGTATTAATCGAAGTAATCACCCATGCAATCAATGCATCTTTGCCAACGCAGTGGCAGTTTATTGATGCCCTTCTTAAAGAAATCAGCTGGTCGGGAGGCGACAAATTCTTCAAAGGCATTTTGTACTGCCTCTCGGGTATTGAATTTTTTTCCCGCCAAGAAGTTATCCAAATTCTGGAAAAAGTAGTAGTCTGTAGGCGCAAGGTCTGGTGAGTAGGGCGGATGACGGAGAGCTTCCAACCCCAGTTCTTGCAACTTGGAGACCGTCTGCTGTGCAGTATGAGGTCGCGCGTTGTCGTGCAGGAGCAGCAGAGACGAGCGATTGACCAATGCTGGTTGGAGATGTGCCAGCTTCTCCATCATTGTGTTCAGTTCTTCACAGTACACATCTGCAGTAATGCTCACCCCGTTTGGTAAGAAGCTGTGATGAATCACACCGGCGCTAGACCACCAAACAGTGACCATCACTTTTGTAGGGGTAAGTTTTCGTTTAGGGCATTGTTTAGGTGCTGAACCAGGATCCAACCAACTTGCTGAGCGCTTGCGGTTATCAAACAGAATCCATTTTTCATCGCAGGTAACAATGCGGTTCAAAACTCCTTCATTTGTGTGTCTGTTGAGCAGTGCAAGGCACGTCTCGACGCGTACTTCGCGCTGGCGATCATTGAGTTCGTGGGGGGGTGCCCCACGTTTGTCAAGCTTTTTTACCTTGCCAATTTGACGCAAATGGACCAATATTGTTTTGACGCTAACGTCGAAAGCTGCTGCTAATTCAGCCGTAGATTGTGTATCATCAGCTTCCACAATCGCCTTTAATTCGTAATTGTCGACCAAAGTCTTCGGACGACCGCGAGGTTCATTTTTCAGGTCGAAATTTCCAGAACGGAAGCGAGCAAACCAATAACAGGTGGTGCGTTGGTTTGTAGTGTTAGCTCCGTAAACGTCGTTGATGTTGCGTGCCGCTTGTGCCGCGTTGCTGCCACGACGGTACTCATATTCCATAATTACTCGAATTTTTAACGTATCCATGATGACGAAAAAGATTGAAATGCGATTAAAATGTAACACTAATCAATAAACAAATGACTACTTTTGGAAAAAAAATCCATGTTTTTAAAATAAAATTAATTTGAAATTAGAATTCTTAGCCAAACAAAAATTATTTTGATTTGAAATGGCCAGTACTGCAGAACGGCAATTTCATAGGTAAAGACCTAATATTTGTATCTCTCCTTTTATTTTTAGGATTGACATTTTCCTAAAAAATTTAGTACGTAAAATTAGATTAGCAGTTGTTATCCAACATTACATTTAGGTTACTTTAGTATCCAAAGAACATGGTGTAAGGGTTTTTTAATTTTTGTGTTTAAGTATTTTCTTTTTTCCAATTCGTTAATAGTAGTACGTAGTACTATGACCAATAATTATTATAATAATAATAATATATTATACACTTGTCAATTTCTTTGTTTTGTTTCAATAGGTACTTACTCGAGGAGCTCGTGGCTAAGTAATAACAGCCGCACGGGTCGATCCGTCAGGTTAAGCTACGCTTGCCGGGGTTGGTCAGTGGATGGGTGACCATCTTTACATATCGAGATTCCTCCGTGCCTCGGAAAGCACGTTAAGCCGTTGGTCCCGGCTGTTATTCGTGGATCTTTGACAGTCGTTACGGGTCGTCAGAAGCCCGAAAGTCTGACAACCAGTCTTACCAAGGGGTATCGTATTACCCAGTTACTGGGTTGTGGAGGTCAGACAGGCAGTCGCTCCATGTAAAATACTGGTATTCAGCTGCATCCGGTTAGACTGGAAGCCGACCCCAACATAGTTGGGAAAAGGCTAGGCAGATTGATTGTTTCAATAGGTACTTACACAAAATGGTAACGAGATTTTTGACTATCGTCTACCGCCGCCCGTAGGCAACGAATACAAATGATGTCCAAAGAAACTTATATATTTTAAATAAAAAACAAAATATTGTACGTAAGTACATAAACAACATGATATTATAAAATATTTCAAAAAAGTTAGTGAAGATTCTTGACCATTCTTCTCCATACGAAACTACCTTTTGGAAGGGACAACAAGAGTCAATGCTACTCTCTTTTCAATTGTGACATTCAAGTGCCTTTTAGTCGCTCCATGTAAAATACTGGTATTCAGCTGCATCCGGTTAGACTGGAAGCCGACCCCAACATAGTTGGGAAAAGGCTAGGCAGATTGATTGAAGTGCCTTTTATTAGCCCAATTGAAAATAAAAGTCGGGAGGTGTCGTGGGACACCCGGTTGAAACGAAGTTCCTTTCGCTGTATATTATTTATTAAAGCCATCTAGTATGGTCTCAAGTTTTAAGTGTCAAAAGTTATTTGTTTTTTAATACAGAACCATCTAGTATACTAGCTATCACTTTTGACACTTGAGACTGACGGCATAACATAACGCTTTTTCGTTACGTCACAAATTCTGCCAGCTCCTACCACAAGCAGCGTTAAAGAACTTCGTTCCAAAAACCTGGACACGGTAACCATCGCTGTTAAAAAACCTAGGTATTTCTTTAGTTCCAGTTTTTACAACATCATGTCATGGCAACCCAGTGGTCGAGTTGGATGGGTACAGATATTTACGGAAGACCACAGGAAACAGTGAAGCGAAGAATTTGTTTAGGTGCAACCACTGGGGCCGCGGCTGTCGGGCCTTCATCACCATCATTGAGAAGAAAATTGACAAGATCAGGGATGTTCATAATCACTAAGCATTGTTTAAGTTTTTCCTATTGTAAACCTATGTACTGAATTATCTGTGATATTACCTGGTATTTTCAAAGCTAAATTAAAAAAAATCATGTTGTAAAAATTATCAATAATATAACATAAATACCTAGACTCGCCCTTCTGTACTTTCGTTTATTGTGGCACCAGGTTCGCATTCCTTATCTATGACGTAATAAGAATATTTGCGACCTTGTTAATTTCTTTTACGGGTGGATTGAACAGTTAGGTTTTTCGTCATCAAAAGAAATTTAACGCAGACGAATACATTTCTTTAACCATAACTTCAATCAACCAACTCAGCCTGTCGCAGTCCACTGCTGCACATAGGCCTCTCCCAGTCTGCGCCACAACACCCTGTCCTCCGCCTTCCGCATTCAGTCTGTCCCAGCCACCTTCTTCAGGTCGTCGGTCCATCTAGCTAGCTGGAGGGCGACCCACACTATGCTTGACACGGTCTCCACTCTAGGACCCGTCTGCTCCACCGGCCATCGGTCCTTCGACAAACATGGCCAGCCAACTGCCACATCAGTTTGCTTACTCTGCAAGCTATGCTATGTCGGTTACTCCGGTTCTTTTCCGGATAAAGGCTCTTACAGACAGACGCGATATCGCGTCGCGACGCGATATTGCGATACTATATCCGTAGAACAATTTCTATAGAATCGCGCGTGACCATACACACAGGAGCGACGCGATATCGCCTCTGTTGGGTTACTTAGTTGGGTTACGAGTAGACGGGAATGCGGGAGAAGGCAATGCTCGCAGCAACTCACGACTCGATCTCAGGGTACAGCTGCTTTTAGAGGCAGCTTTCGTTATGCGGCTTCCAAAATATGGAATAACCTGCCACCACCGATTAGAGTAATAAACACGATAGGCGGCTTTAGACGACGCTTACGGCAGTACCTCATAGAAGAGCAACAGAAGCTGGATTTGGTCACACTAAATGTCTCAATTGTATAA
The DNA here is from genome assembly GCA_905163495.3 of Cosmia trapezina. Lineage (NCBI taxonomy): Eukaryota > Metazoa > Arthropoda > Insecta > Lepidoptera > Noctuidae > Cosmia > Cosmia trapezina. The sequence goes on from LR991029.1 coordinate 21,771,108, forward strand.
TGTATGTACCTACCCACTTATGTATATATCAGTGTTTCTGTCGATGAATGTTGCACGAAAATGTAAATAGTAGCACTACTCTTGCTCATGCTAACGCTTGTTTTTTTTTTTTAAGTAGATAAGTATGCATACACACGTTGTAGTATAAAACTGATTTACGTCCGTTACCTCACACATCGGTCCAGTTGAAAACCAGCGTCAGGCACTAGTTGTCTGGCATTTTTGCTGAACTGGGCCTTTTTGGCGCAGCCGTGGGGCACACATTCGTGTATCGCTTTGTATTGTTTATTATTTATTTTTTATTTTTTATTTTTTTTATTTTAGTACATGTTGATTCTTTTTATTATTATTATTTTATTTTTTATTTTTATTACTGTTAAGTATATTATTTTGTGTGCCTCATAATTGTCGGGTCGGCGGACTAAAGCACATAAGTCAAAAATTGCTATATTTTTTCTTTGTACCAAAATTATTAATTTAAATCAATACATTGGCAGACTAAAGCACATAAGTCATGTTCGCTTGTTCGGGCTTGAATCTAAGTGGCGTCCTTTTTCAACCTCTTGATTCGCATGAATCTTGCGACGTTATAAAACACATAAGTTGAGTTATGTTAAAAGGAACACTTGACGCTCTCGGACTTCATGAATACAGAACGTGACTTATGTTATTAGGAACGTTAAGTGCATCGCGTTATCTTGATGTTTAACTCAAGGATAGGTACTCAAATTATTATTTATTGCTTAGGAAAAAATGAAGTGTTAAGATTTGGGTCACTAGTAGACTTAGTTTTGCTCAGATTGATTAAAAGAACGGTTGTGGTGTGTGATATTTTAGTTAAAAATATTCCAAATTACTATGGATTGTCAGCGAGGAAAGAAATTAGTTGAGATGGTGATGAGGAGAAACTCAAATGTTGAAGGTAAGTTTGCCATGTTTGATTTGTAGTTTTATTAGAAATCATCAGTGATTCGTTAATTTTAGTATCAATCATAAATAAATCATTGAAATTATTACTTTACTAGCCTCTACAGTACCTATATTTTATTTTTAGGAGAACAAAATGAACAGAAATCTATAGGTACAATGGCGGAAGAAGAACCAATGCCTTCCACGTCAGCAGGCCACACTGGCGTCATGTTTATGAATCGAGAAATGGATTTCTCAAGTGATGATTCTGTCCTGGATCCACATTTCGAAATCGCTGAAACAGCAGCAGATTTGTCGACATCCAGTGATACATCGACTCATCCGGATACTGTCCGCAGAGAAGACACGCCACTTGCGGTCGAAACATTTCCAAAGAAAAGTATTCGCATTACGAAACAGGAAAAGAAAATAAAACGCAACACAGGTCAGTCTTATAAAACATTGAAAGGTAAAGTTGTTTCCAGCAGAACAATGAAAGAGCTAGGGACGTGTCGAATGAAATGCAAGGAGCGTATATCATTGAACGATAGACAAGCTATTTTCACAGAATATTGGCAAATGGGAACATATCTCAAGAGATCAACTTATATGGCATCTTTAATGGAAATACACGACAAGGTCGCTCAAAGACAACGCTCAGTAGATCCTGACCAACAAAAGATTCGCATGAAAACATACAAATATTTTTTATTAATTAACGGGAAGCGTGAAACCATTTGTCGGGGATGCCTTTTAAAGACGTTAGGCGAAAGCGAAAATTTTATAAAAACAGTTGCCACGAAAAAACGGTCGTCTGTAGGTGGCACTCAAACAGATGATAACCGTGGGAAGAGTATACCCAAACATAAGATTTGTGATAACAAAAGACAAGAAATTAAGGAACATATTTTGTCATTTCCATCCTATGAGAGCCATTACACAAGAAAAACTACATCAAAAAAGTACTTGCCTTCTCATCTAACTATTAACAAAATGTATGATTTATTTTGTGAAAACCGCGACAATCCACCTTCAGTAAAAATTTAAAGCCAAGAATTCCACAAATTAGGATTATCTTTCAAAAAGCCCCGTGCCGACACCTGTTATACTTGTGATAAATTTAAGATGCAAATTCAACTATGTCAGGAAGACCAAGTCAAAACTGAATTAATTGCTCAACATGAACATCACAAGATTGCCGCAGATCAAGCATACGAAATGAAAAAATGTGATACTCAAGTGAATAAAGATGACAGTACTGTGCAAGTTTACACATTTGACTTACAACAGTGTTTACCCACTCCAGGTCTCAGTTCTTCTGTAGCTTTCTACAAACGCCAGTTGTGGACGTTCAACCTGACTGTCCATGACAACAAAACTGGAAAAGCTGTATGTTACATATGGTATGAAACCATAGCTGCTAGAGGAGCTAATCAAATAGCATCATGTCTTTTTAAACACCTGCAAACATTCGTACCTGAGAATACAAAACATGTCATATTTTATTCTGATACTTGTGGCGGTCAGAACCGAAACTCTCATGTCAGTTCAATGTTGACCTGGGCTTTGCAGAAATTAGACATAGATGTCATAGACCACAAGTTCATGGTTCCGGGTCATAGCCACTTGGAAGTGGACACGGATCATAGCATTATTGAATAAAAGAAAAAGAAAACGGATTTGCAGATTTATCACCCTCACGACTGGATACAACTTATCAGATCGAGTAGTAAAAAATTTGAAGTTGTCGAAATGCGCAGTTTCGACTTTTTAGATTTCTCTTCATTATTAAAGGGTCCTTTAGTATTAAGAAATAAAGATGTAGAAGGGCGACAATTTAAATGGCTCGATAAAAAGTGGCTGCGCTATGATTCTGAATTTGGAGTAATCCATACTAATATTATAAATTCGAAAGTAACTCTGTCTGTCTGTCTGTCTGTCTGTTACCTTTTCACGCCTAAACCACTGAACGGATTTCGATAAAATTTGGCAAGGCTATAGATGGTACCCTGGGGACGGACATAGGCTACTTTTTTTTTCAAAAATAATCCTACAGGGGGTGATATAGGGGATGAAAGTTTGTATGGGAAACTCGGTATTTCTTAAGTTAGGGATGTGAAAATTAAAATGTATGTTTTTGATAGGAAATAAAGAAATATGCCGTTCAGCGTAGTTGAAAAATCATCCGCCAAGGGGGTAAAATAGGGGTTGATGTTAAAATGTACAAAACTGCACGGATTTCGACAAAATTTGGCAAGGCTTTATATAGCATCCTGGGAAAGGACATAGGATACTTTAAAAAACAATACTACAGGGGGTGATATAGGGGATGAAAGGTTGTAAGGGAAACCCGGTATTTCCTAAGTTAGGGATGTGAAAATTAAAATGTATGCTTTTGATAGGAAATAAAGAAATAGTCGGTTCAGCGTTTTTGAAAAATCATCCGCCAAGGGGGTAAAATAGGGGTTGATGTTAAAATGTACAAAACTGCACGGATTTCGACAAAATTTGGCAAGGCTTTATATAGCATCCTGGGAAAGGACATAGGATACTTTAAAAAACAATACTACAGGGGGTGATATAGGGGATGAAAGGTTGTAAGGGAAACCCGGTATTTCTTAAGTTAGGGATTTGGTAGGAAATGAAGAAATATGCGGTTCAGCGTTTTTGAAAAATCATCCCCTAAGGGGGTAAAATACGGGTTGATTTTAAAATTTACAAAACTGCACGGATTTCGATAAAATTTGGCAAGGATATAAATAGCATCCGGGGGAAGGACATAGGCTACTTTTTGTCTTAAAAAATAATCCTACAGGGGGTGATATAGGGGATGAAAGTTTTTATGGGAAACCCAAAACCACTCAACGGATTTCGATAAAATTTGGCAAGGCTATAGATGGTATCCTGGGGACGGACATAGGACACTTTTATTTAAAAAAATAATCCTACAGGGGGTGATATAGGGGATGAAAGTTTGTATGGGAAACCCAGAACCACGGAACAGATTTCGATAAAATTTGGCAAGGCTATAGATGGTATCCTGGGGACGGACATAGGCTACCTTTTTTTCAAAAATAGTCCTACAGGGGGTGATATAGGGGATGAAGATTGTATGGGAAACTCAGTATTTCTTAAGTTAGGGATGTGAAAATTAAAATGTATGCTTTTGATGGAAATAAAGAAATATGCGGTTCAGCGTTTTTGAAAATCGTCCCCTAGGGAGTAAAATAGGGGTTCATTTTAAAATTTACAAAACTGCACGGATTTCGACAAAATTTGGCAAGGCTATAAATAGCATCCGGGGGAAGGACATAGGCTACTTTTTGTCTTAAAAAATAATCCTACAGGGGGTGATATAGGGGATGAAAGTTTTTATGGGAAACCCAAAACCACTCAACGGATTTCGATAAAATTTGGCAAGGCTATAGATGGTATCCTGGGGACGGACATAGGACACTTTTATTTAAAAAAATAATCCTACAGGGGGTGATATAGGGGATGAAAGTTTGTATGGGAAACCCAGAACCACGGAACGGATTTCGATAAAATTTGGCAAGGCTATAGATGGTATCCTGGGAAAGGACATAGGATACAATTTTTTTCAAAAATAATACTACGGGGGTTGATATAGGGTATGAAAGTTTGTAAGGGAAACCCAGTATTTCTTAAGTTAGGTATAGCAAATTTATGCTATTGGTAAGAAATTAAGAAATTTGCGGGTCAGCGTTTTTTAAAATTCATCCCCTAAGTGGGTAAAATAGGGGTTGATTTTAAAATTTACAAAACTGCACGGATTTCGATGAAATTTGGCAAGGCTATAGATAGCATCCTGGGAAAGGACATGGGCTACTTTTTGTCTTAAAACATAATCCTACAAGGGGTGATAAAAGGGATGAAAGTTTGTATGGGAAACCCAGCATTTCTTAAGTTAGGGATATGCCATATGTTTTCCACATGAACGTTCCCATGGGATATTTTCCGACATCCACGCGGGCGAAGCCGCGGGCAAAAGCTAGTTTCCTATAAAGATACATTGGACACGGAATGTCAATTTTCCAAATTAAACTTGAAACGTCTAGTTTCTACCTTACCTGACACTATTCCTGTTATATCGATACAGCCTTTACCGATATCAAAAGAAAAAAAAATTATCTCATTTCTTTACTCTCCTTAATACCTGTTGTTTTTCATAGATTTTATTTAGATTTGCCCACTGTAAGCAATATACGTAATACTGACCCCGATATTTTAAATAGTGAAGAAGATGAATAAATCAAGTATTTATTCAATAAAATCATCAATAAAAAATATAAATATAGTCTAGTATTAAATGATGCATAGTAAATTAATTTTACGTTCATAGAAGTAGCTTTTGTTTGTTAACTAGAATATAATTTAAAATGAAATGTACTGTTCTCATACACTTAAGTCACGAGTACCTACTGTGTACATAGTGTTCTTTCTTACATAAGTCACTAAAATCGCTTTTTATTATATTTATGTCAAATTATACATAAGTGCATGTTAGCATTAATTAAATACATCTCAATATTCCAATAAATTTGAATTTATAATCTAACGTTATTTTTTTATATAGTTTTTAGTTGTTCCTGAAAAGTGTGTCTTTTGACTTATGTACTTTAGTCTGCCGGCCCTAGCATTAGTCTGTGCTAAATAAATTTATTTTCTTTCTTTCTTTCTTTCTTTCTGTCTGTAAGAGCCTTTACTTCATTCCTGATTCTATCCTTCAAAGGAACCATAACATACAATAGGAAAATTTTAGACAATGTTTAATGATTACCTAACTAGATGCCACCCGGTAGCTTGAACTACACTGCCGGTGCAGATATTTTATACAATTATAGGTATTTTACTGTATTTAAGAATGTTAATTAATTATTATGATACTTACACAAGTAAACAGAGATTAAAAATTAAATGACAAATTTTACAAATTTTGACAATATTAGTTTTACTTAAAGGATACATAAAGTCCCATTAAAATAGGTGGACAAATTTTCACATGGTGTTCTACCCATGAATATGAACAACTTTTACTATGGCACCAAACCTGAAATCGCGAAAAAAGAATCAGCTGCTCCCTAAATTTTGACGGGTTTAGTGTAGATAAATGTACTGAAAAGCTGATTTTTTTTCGCAATTTCAGAGTTATTCCCATAGTGTAAGTTGTTCATATTATCATGGAGATCACCCTGTGAAAATTTGTCCACCTATTTTAATGAGACCATATATATATAGCTCAAACCTTGGTTATGTCTTCATGACTTGGTACAAGCTCCTGATAACAAGCTCAATTACACAACAAGGCATATAAGAGCGACGTGACTAGTAGAATAATTTCCATGAAGTTTTCATATAAATTGTTCTACTAGAGTCGCGTCGCTCCTGTCTGCGGGAAGCCTAAGCAAAATTTTAAAGCTGAACATAAACTATGGGCATTAATAGTTTCACACGATAAGAACTATCTTGAGTAACGCTTGAGTAATGCAGACTAAGTCGCGGACAGAAGCTAGTACATAATATACCGCGAAAGAAACTTCATTCCAACTGGGTGTCCCACGAAACCTCCTGTATTTTAATTTTTTTTTAGTTACCAATTTCTTATACTTATTTTATTTTTTTCTATTATTTCCAGAGCTGATTTTTATTTTATCGCAGAGAGGGAAAAAAATGGTATACTACAAACGTAACAGATTCAGTTTGAAGGATACAAAATCTGACGCCAGACAAGTATGGAGATGCATTAAATGGAACAAAGGCTGCAGGGCCAGGATCATCACTCTTTATGGAGAACCGCAATCTATTAAAGTTACACATATTAACCATTAAATGATATATTATTGTGTTAAAAATAAGAGTGCCTTATTTTGTTAAATATGTAAGTGCCTTATATTAAATTTTACATTTTATTAGTAAATGTGTTCTTATTTTACTTTAGTTTTTGTTAAATAACTTCTTTAGACATATCAATATTAATTAAAATCACGATTAATAACTGGTACCTACCACTTAGTTTTGTGTTGAAGAATGCTAAACTATCTAGACAGACTGCCTTTGATACACAATGCCAACCAAATGAAATAAGAGGCTTAGACTAACCTAAAATAGCAATACACTTAAAACAAACATAAAATCAGGACTCAAGTACACAAGTTTATTTTCCAGCTCTATTTCTGACGTCATCAAGATACGGGAAACCAAAACTGGTATACAAAGGACAAGAATACAACCTGTCGAATCCGAATGCCGGTGCGAAGAAGGTGTGGCGCTGTGTGAAATGGTCCTCAAACTATCGCTGTCGCGGCATGGTTGGGACCATCAATAATGACGTTGTTAAAACCAGAGAACACACACATGACTAGAAATTAAGAAGTAATTATGCCCATTTATTTAATTTAATTCAAGTATCTTGTGTCCCATTAGTTTTACTAAAGGCTGTAAATTAATCTTAGTCTAATATTAATATTAATCAAGATTGTTTTTAGAATCTTAGTCAAACCTTGTCTTGAATTAAAAAAATGGTTACAATAATCTTACAAAACGCAAGAATAGATGGGAAATGTGGCTAAAAAAGGTCCGGGTGGTAAGGCCTGCCCTCATACATTAGAGTGTTAATTGTCTATGTTTATAATCATCCGAAGATTTAAGGTGTTTGAGGACGCCAGCTTGGCTCATTCGGGAACGATTTCATGATTTGGACTTGTGGACTGAGAAACTATCGCGGTCGTCAGTGTTGTATGGATAATTATGGAAGATTGTTGGCAGACGAGCAATTAAAAAAAAAAAAATTGCCTTATTCCTCGACTTTGTTCAATTATTTTTTTGTGATGAATATAATTATATAAGTGCTATATTAATTTAAGTGAAAAAAACATATTTTAAAATATATATATAAATTGTCGTTTTGTTGGTTTTACTTTACTAATTATAAAACTTACGAAGATTTTAAAATATTGAAGACCATCAATTTTACCTGTCCTGTCGGGGAACTGGCGTCAGAAAAACTTTGATTTCCAAAAAATTTTTTTTCGAGTAGGGTAGGGTACTTCGAGTAACGTATGCGAGTGTAAATATAATTTGAATTTTTAAAAGTCGAATATAACACTTAAAAGTAGGTATCAATAATCTTTTTTTTACATATTTTGTATTAAAAATAAATGTAAATTAAAATCAAAAATTTTAACTAACCGGAACATTCCGTTTTGTGCTCAATGTAAAAAAAACTTAGATCGACTGAAATCAAAAAGAAAGAAAATAACGGAGATGTCATCAGAAGAAGCTGAACAACAAAGAAAGAAATGGCGAGAAGAAAAAAACAAAAGTAATGCTAAGAAAAAACAGAAGAAAAACAAAAACTAAGAAAAAACAGAAGAAAAAGTGTCTACGTGTTTCTTCTACGGCGCGGTTTATATGCCGTACCGTAAAGAAATCGTGTAGTTTACAGAGGCCTTACAGTGATAAATCAATCCATTTATTATCAATTTTTGTTTTGTTTCATTTTCCATTATGTGGCCATTGGATGAACTATGCGTTTTAAATGAAAGGAAAGAGTTCTTTCAACAAAATCTTTTCTAGGTTACCTACTTCAGTTTATCTATAGGTTGATATAAATTCAAAATATATGTTTAAATAATCATATAAAATGTTTTCCAGGAGGAATACAATTTGAGACATCCAGGCAAGGCCGGCCTATTGCCCTATACTGTGGATATCGATTCAACAGGCAGATTACTTACAATAACAAGACGTGGTGGAAATGTAGCAAGAGGAACTCTGGATGCAAGGCCACTCTCGTTCTTGTTCATACACAGATAGTTAAAGAACTCAATGTCCATAATCACCCGAAGAATGAGTTCGAATTTTGCCAGTAATTTACATATATCTATCATCATCATCATCATCATCAGCCTATAGCAGACCCCTGCTTGGCATAGGAATCTTCAATTGCACGGCATTCGACGACACGGTTGGCGCAGTGGTTGAGCGATTGATTGCTGCGCAGCATGTCGCGGGTTCGATTCCCGCACGGAACAAATATTTGTACGACCTACAAGTATTTGTCTCGAGTCTGGGTGTTTTTCTATCTATAATATGTATGTATTTACAAAAAAAAAATGTATATAAGTGGTTTATCAGCCATCTCGTTACCATAACACAAGCATTAGGTTGCTTAGCTTGGGACTTGATGGCGTTGTGTGAAATGTCCAAGGATATATATATATATTCAGCTCGATTCTCGGCAACTCTCATCCAGCTGCTACCAGCAACCCTGCGAAGATCGTCGCTCCACCTAGCCTGAGGGTGTCCTACGTTTGCCGATTCGCGGTCTCCACTCAAAAACACGTCTACCCCGTCGGTCATCGGTTCTACGGCTAATATGGCCAGCCCATTGTCATTTCAGCTTGCTTATTCTGTGAGCTATCTCGACAACTTTGGTTCTCTGCCGGATCACCTTGTTCAGGATTCGATCCCTCAGAGAGACTCCAAGCATAGACCGTTCCATAGCTCGCTGAGCGACCTTGAATTTAAGGATCAGACGTACCGTCAGTGTCCAAGTTTCGGCTACTTAAGTCATAACAAGCAAGACGCCCTAGACCTTCGACTTTAGGCTCTTTGGAATACGCGACGAGAAGACTCAATGAAGCTTCCCAAATATAATATAAATCACATATACCTTTCATAAAATGAAATCGATTTTTGTGACGGTCTGTGTGACCGCGTTGTTCTTCTACACCACGCAAGGGTTTTTAATGCGGTTCTCAACATCATTTAGATAATTTATTCAGAAAGGTATATGTGTATACAAAATTAATGTTAAACTTACTTAACATAAAGAAATCTCGATGTTTTGCCGCGTCGTAAAATCCGCGCGAGGCAGGGACGGGTCGCTAGTAATTTACATATTATCTATATAAAACTGTAAAAGGCCGATGTCTGTACATTGAAGATTTTTATGAAAAACTGTTACAGGGGGTCTTAATTATAGCAATAGAAGCCGAAACAACCATTTTTAGAATTTTTGTCTGTCTGTCTGTCTGTCTGTCTGTCTGTCTTTCTGTCTGTCTGTCCGGGCTAATCTCAGAATCTACTGGACCGATTTAGATGGGACTTTTTTTATTTGACTCAGTATTACCTGGAGAGTAAAATAGGATATAAATAATCACGCCAATTGACTTAGGGGGTAGGCAGGAAATTGAATTTTGATTGTTTATTAACCAATTTTGATAGATTTTTTTTTGTTCAACTAAGTGTTGTTTAGACTTAAACTTATGATACTACTAATCACGCCACCTGACTTAGGGGGTAGGCAGGAAATTGAATTTGGATTGTTTTTAACCGATTTTGATGGACCTTTTTTTATTCAACTGTGTGTTACCTGGACTCAAATTAATAATTAATTAATTAAATAATTAATTAAATCAAATTAATTACTCTCCTTTCTTTCTTTCTTTCTTTTCTTTCTTTCTTTCTTTGGTTTACACGTCCTATAACAGCGTTGTAAACGAGGACGACGCTACAAACTATCCAGTAGAGTTTTTGAGCTCTCTAACAGCAAGTGGTCTTCCTGCACATAAAATCACACTGAAAGTCGGAGTGCCCATAATGCTTTTAAGAAATCTAACTCCACCCAAATTATGCAATGGCACCCGACTTAAAGTAAGTGCTTTGCAGAGAAATTTAATACATGCTGAGATTCTCACTGGATGTGGCGCGGGCGAAACTGTTTTTATACCAAGAATTCCACTCATTCCCAACAATTTCCCGTTCGAATTCAAGCGCACACAGTTCCCTATAAGTCTGTGCTTCGCAATGACCATTAACAAATCCCAAGGTCAAACTATTAGGGCCGCTGGGGTGGATCTAAGATCCAACTGCTTTTCTCACGGCCAGCTATATGTTGCATGTTGACGAGTAAGTAGCGCTGAGCAATTGTTTGTTTTAGCCCCAACGGGAAAGACTAATAATGTAGTTTACAGAGAAATTCTTTGATTTAAAAACTTATTAATTACTTACACATATTTCAACGCGAACGAAGTCGCGGGCACCAGCTAGTTATACATATAAGTATTTAAACGATGACTTTTTTTAATGTTTTGGTAGATTTAAAGAGTTCTTGTTATTTTATTATTATGTCACTCGAAGCAAGCATCATTACCATCGTTACTAAACCCTAGGGTGTAGGTACTAAGTAGTGGGCACTTACTCGTATAGTTGTTTTATCTCACGAAAGCGGGCGAGCCATACTTCTATGTGTAAATGTTACATGCACATTGTCTTTGTGTGCGTAAGCTCGGGAGCACGCTACCTGCAGGTACGCACACAAGAGCGCGTGTCTATACGCATTACATCTACAAGTATGGCTCACCCGCTTTCATGAGATAAAACAACTATATCAGCGGTAATAATATTATAAGTTAATAATTGACAATTAACGACTGTATTATGGTTTCAATATTTATATGGTGTGCATAATAAAGTGTAGGTAGGTATTCTATAAGTTGTTTGTTAGCTTAATAAGGCTTGTTTCACTGTATAAATTTGTCTTAAATAATAAATGAAATCTTATTATGAGATGAAATGATTTTTAATTTACTTTTTATTTTCCTGTACTGGAGATACGTAAAAATGATAAACGGCCAAAACAGAACCAGTCATGACGTGACGTCGGCCATGTTGGCAAATCTGTCAAGTTGTGAGCGCTATTGTAACTGGTAAGTACGAACGTGTACTAGTTTTTTTGTTTTGATGAATTTGTTCCTGTTTTAGGCGAGTTTTCAATTGTTTTGCACAAATTTTAAGTATCTTGTGGTTTACAAAAATATACGTGTCAGTATCGTTTGAGGCAGAATGACATACTAAATTATGACACTTTTAAAGGTGAATACGTGTTGTTAACAGGCTGATTGCGTAATACACAGACACGTGTATCTATCTACCACTATTTTCTTAATGTTCCTTGGCAAAATTGGTGTTTCTTTAGTTAACTGATTGTCTGACGAAACACGAAGTTTGCCGAGGGACTTTAAGAAAATAGTTGTACTGTACATACACTTACACTTACACTCGATACCTGAGACATGTGACATGAGAATGTTTTGGAGAGCAATGCATTTTTTACTTCCAAAAACAATAATTGCGATTGGGATTACGAGTCTGTTACGCGATTAGCTTGTATTATGTAATGTCTAAATTTGCTTGAAACGGAGCTTTTTGCTTCCACATGCAGAAACTGCTGTTACTCAACTATTAAACTCGACACACTTTTTTCAGACTTCATTTTCTCGGTTTCGAAGTATGGTAAGCCAGTGATCCTGTACGATGGGTTCCGCTTCAACCAGCATAGTAACAGTAGAGGAGAGAAGGGCTACTTCGTCTGCGTCAAGTGGGGGACGGGCTGCAGAGCGGCCATACGGACAAATAACAATGTAGTTATCAATATAAGGAACTTGCATAATCATCCGCACTTCTAATAAGAAGCAGAAGGGATAAATGAGGAGCATTTCACAAAGTTCACTGACAACAATCGATCAGAATTGGTATTGTATCACCTACCAGATATGTTAACCTGAGCTCGCCAGAAGAAAGTGATGAAACGGGCTAATAGCCTTCTTATCCATGACATTACCGAGGTGGAAGGACCACAGCAGGGTGTGAATGCTTGCCATGTACCTATGTTTTTGTTCGGAGAAAATATACTCGGTGTAATTTTAATCACTGTGATTGTATGTGCATTATAAGTTTTGGTTAGCTAGTTATTTTAAGGCCGACTAAACGTTTGTTTTCTCTTGATATTTCTGTTAAATCTATTATTAGTTTTTTTCTAAAATTTTATACTTAGCACTAAGAATTTAATATTTATACAAAAATTAAAGATAGTTATGTTAACAGCTATTTTATTTTAAAACTACAATAGTTATTGAATAATGCAACGAAAACGTTCTTTTCTAAATATAATTTCAGTTGTAGTACCTAAATTAACATAACACATAATACCACGTCTGTTTGCCTCATAAGGTTAGGCAGAGGTGTAAGTACATAAATAATTATAGCGTTAACACTGAAAACAGTGTACGCGGTGCTGTTATTTTTAAAGTTCAAATTGTTCTGAGCGGTTTTCGTACGTCTTGTATAAAGTCGAGGTTATTCTTTTAGGTACAGAGATAACGTTAACCGAATCAAGAAGAGGCAAGCCAATGCTACAGATGGGCGAGAACCGTTTTTACAAGCACAGCTCGAACCGGGAAGGTAATCCGAAGGTGTTGTGGGTTTGTGTCAAGTGGTGTTCCGGCTGCAGATCTTCGATCAAGACATACAACAATGAGGTCATCAACATCAATGGCGAGCATAACCATAAGCGTCAGCGAAATGCTTCCGATTATAATTATTACAACTCTTAGGCCCTTAGCACAACTCCGCCGCGAAACCATAGCAGCGAAACCGGAGTAGTTCAATTCAACTGACTCGCATGATGTTCCGCTACTGTGAAACATCATGCGGTTTCGCTGTTTCGCGGTTTCGCGGCGGAGATGTGCTCTTAAGAGATGACAAACAAGCATAGAGTAGTGAAAGAGTTGGTTTTGGGTAGAAAAGATGGAAGTTTTACTGTTATTTATGTACCAATCAGTATCATTATTGAACGGGTAGCCTTTAGGTGTTCAAAGCACGGTCCACACAAGTTCTTTTAAAACAACTCTTTTATACGAAACAAACTTAAGAGGTTTTGTGTTATTTACGTCACACCCTGCATTATATGCAGGCTGCTCTTGAAGACTTAGGTATAATTCCTATCCGATTTGTTCCGATAATTTTTATGTAATTGATTATTTTAATTTCACAAAATTACCGTTATTTGTTTTGTTTGCTTTGAATGTATTTTTTTTCGTGTAAACTCAGATACAAATTATTGCAAAATAATAAATGACTATGACTATTGACTTGGGCTACCTATGTATAGGTTTCTATTGAATAAATAACTCTATATAAGAGGAATTTGTATACCTATTAAGTCTTATTTAAGAACAATTCGTGGTTCATTTGTTGATGAAACAACAAATAAACCACGGTGTATCCTTAAACTTAATCGTTGTATAGTTTCGGGGTTGGGCGCCAGTTACGGAAAAATCTAAATTATTTTAGTAAACTTTATTTGTTAACTTATTTAGGTATAGTATAAATGTGATAAGTGTATTTGTTTCAGATGATGTATTGTAAAAGTGTTATATTAAAATTCATAGTAAAATTAAAATTGTTTTATTATAGACAATATTATAGTGCTTCTAATCATAAGCTTCACCCTGATGGCTAAAATTGGTTTAGTACATTTTTTTTTTTAAATTTAATCATTTACATTCGATCTTATACCTGAAATATAATAGAGTTTTGATTAATAGTGCAAAGGACAATTAACAGCCGATCGAGTCGGGAGATCGGGTCGATCGATCAGGTTAAGCTACGCTTGCCGCGGTCGGTCCGTGAGTGGGTGACCATCTTTACATACCGAGGCTTAACGTGCTTTACGAAGCACGGGGGTGCCTCGGAAAGCACGTTAAGCCGAAAGCACGTTAAGTGTGTGAAGCCCGAAAGTCTGACAACCAGTCTTACCAAGGGTTAGGTATCGTATTACCCAGTTACTGGGTTGTGGAGATCAGATAGGCAGTGGCTCCATGTAATATAGTTTGGAAAAGGCTAGGCAGGTGATGATGATGATGACATTAAACTGCGTGTTCACGCGCATTAAATTAAATAAAGATCAAAGCCAATAAATAGGTGTTTTAGACTAATAAATACAATTATAGGAATCCTAGGCACTAGTGCTATAATATCATCAAGACTGTCAGTGTGCAGGTAATAAGTAAGAAGCTAAAAAAAACCGACTGCAAAGAGAAAAACAAGCATTATTATACTTAATATATTGAACTTTGTTTTTTTTGTAAGATATTGCAGGTTTTTTGCAGTCGGGTTTTTTTTTTAATAATTTGCTTTATGAAGCTTTTTAGTTTTTTTGTATTTGCAGATGCAGTATTCTAAACATATTATTACGGCCTATATCATTCCCACAATTTAAGACAAATCTAACGACACCCGAAGTTAAAATCCATCAAGCCGCTTAGGCTACAGAACGTGCAAAGAAATATACAAACATACATACTCTTGAAAAACATTACCCTCCTTCGGGGGCAGTCGGGTAATAATGTCTCCATTATCATTTAGACTTTATTACACTTGCCGTTCTTGGCGTTTCTGCCTACCCCTATGGGAAGAAGGCGTGAGTTTATCTATGTATTTGTGTATTTGTTGCACTTTTACTGTTAGGAACAGTAAAAGTATCTACCTAAATAATTTTAACGATGTTACAGCTATAATACGGACAGTATCCAGACATGGGACGCCGATGTTACAAAAGGGTCCTTATCGCTACTACCAACATAACTGCTACAGAACTGGACCTAAAGGACTCTGGCTCTGTCTCAAGAAGGGCCATGGCTGCCCATCCATCATCAAGACTTATGACAACCAGGTTGTTCAGTTCATTGATCAACATAACCATTAGATTCCTTGTTGGATTATCATCTTTAGCTTATAGCAGGCCACTGATGGAGTTAGGTAGGACATTCATGATCGACATGAAACCATTAGTAAGTCATTGCAATGTAACTCTTATCTCTGTAAGGTAAGGTATAAATTAGAATGATTGCTGTTTATCAAACTCAATGCAATCATTCTAAATTATACTTTACTAGCTGACCTGACAGACGTTGTCCTGTCTTAGCTATGACTATTCTAATGTGAACGGGTGAACTTAAAATAGTCGTTTAGTTTTCGGAAATTTTGCAATTTAATACGCAGTTTTCTTAATTTTTCTTTCCGTAAGAACCTTCTACAAAGTATTAGAAAACTTAAAAAAAATATTAATGAAATCGGTAAAGTCGTTCTCAAGTTATGGCGTGACCAAGGGGAATAGGGATTGTTTTTTTTTTATAGGTATACAGTGTGAGTCTTTATAAAGTGCACAAACTTAAGGATGTGGTGCAGACCATCAAACTGAACAACTTTATCCCGGGGACCAACATCGTAATCGTAAAAAAAAAACAGTCGTCCCTTACTAAATTTCAATGCCTACTGGACAGGCATTGAAATTTAGTAAGGGACGACTGTTTTGTTTTCACGATTACGATGTTGGTCCCCGGGAAAAAGTTGTTCAGTTTGATGGTCTGCACCACATCCTTAAGTTTGTGCACTTTATGAAGACTCACACTGTATAGATGACAATGAGATAAGTATTACAATGACTTACTAATGGTTTTACGTCTGTCGTGAATGTGTTGCTTTTGGGCTCTGAATTCTCAGGCCATCTAGCTCGATCCTCGGTTACTGGCATCCAGCTGCCAGCCTGCGGAGATCGTTGTTCAGTCTAGCTTGAGTTTGTAATCACATCACACTATACATCACATATTATAAAGGCGAAAGTTTGTGAGGGTGTGTGTGTGTATGTTTCTTACTTCATCACGCTCAAACGGCAGGACCGATTTGGATAAAATTTGGTATTTAGATAGCTTAGACCCTGGATTGACACATAGGCTACTTTTTATCCCGGTCTACGCGGGTGAAACAGTGGGGCCCAACTAGTTCTACATAATTTCGTTGGGGACGAATTGTTGATGCCCATTTGCCCAATGAGCTCTTCCATTGTTTTAATGTGTAACATCTTTCCTCTCGCTTTCCTGTATTGATTTCGTGAAAAGGGACGGAAGTGTGTAACAGGAAGTGAAAATATTTTTCTAAAAGTATGAGTAACGTATTGTAACGTTGCCCAACCTTTAAATGTTGCTTATTTGGTATGGAACTAGAAAGTACTTTTATCAAGGTGAGATATCAGATGCTACACATCTTAGGCAACTATTGTAAGAAAGAACTTTTATCAAGGCGAGATGTCAGATGCTACACATCATATGCAACTATTGTAAGAAAGAACTTTTATCAAGGCGAGATGTCAGATGCTACACATCATATGCAACTATTGTAAGAAAGAACTTTTATCAAGGCGAGATGTCAGATGCTACACATCATATGCAACTATTGTAAGAAAGAACTTTTATCAAGGCGAGATGTCAGATGCTACACATCATATGCAACTATTGTAAGAAAGAACTTTTATCAAGGCGAGATGTCAGATGCTACACATCAAATGCAACTATTGTAAGAAAGAACTTTTATCAAGGTGAGATATCAGATGCTACACATCTTAGGCAACTATTGTAAGAAAGAACTTTTATCAAGGCGAGATGTCAGATGCTACACATCATATGCAACTATTGTAAGAAAGAACTTTTATCAAGGCGAGATGTCAGATGCTACACATCATATGCAACTATTGTAAGAAAGAACTTTTATCAAGGCGAGATGTCAGATGCTACACATCAAATGCAACTATTGTAAGAAAGAACTTTTATCAAGGTGAGATATCAGATGCTACACATCTTAGGCAACTATTGTAAGAAAGAACTTTTATCAAGGCGAGATGTCAGATGCTACACATCATATGCAACTATTGTAAGAAAGAACTTTTATCAAGGCGAGATGTCAGATGCTACACATCATATGCAACTATTGTAAGAAAGAACTTTTATCAAGGCGAGATGTCAGATGCTACACATCAAATGCAACTATTGTAAACCTCGCTTGTTTTTTTAAATATATTTTTTTTCCTTATTGAACTTGTAAATATATATGTACCTATATTTTAGTGTTAAATTGTATGGTGTATTTAAGATTTGTAAGTGTGAAAAATATTAAAATTGAAGGCTCGTAAAGGAAAAAAAAACATATGTCCGAATAGGTAGCGTCGAGATCAAATGGAAAATTTATGATTTAATGGAGCTTTTTATTTTACCTTTAGTAGATCTGTGAGCTTTGTGATCGCCTAGTAATTAGTTAATGTTCTGTAATGGTCCAAAATTTGTATTAATAATGAGTCATGATTATAATTAGAAGTTCTCAAATTCTTTTTTTTTACTCTCAATTAACATAATAGATATAGTAAAAAGTGATATACGTAAGTATCTGACTGAAGAATTTAGCTGAAATAAGTCTAAAGCTAAGTACCTACAGTTATGTTTCATACAGAAATGAACCGTACGCGTATGAAGTTGATGCATAATCCTATAAGCGACAGTGTAATGTATGAAACGCTACTATAGGTACTTAGTTTGAGTAAAGTCAAAAATCACTCTATACAAGGTTAAATTAAATTATTTAGCGAAATTCCGAAGACGTGAAAATACGACAAAATAAAAGTTGTGATGATCTTTTGGGTCAATGACCGCTGGTATTGTTGTTACTTGAAGTGTGATTTGACGTCTGCGAGGTTTACACAAAAAAAACTGATATTTTAAGTGAGTACATAGTATGTAGTCCCTTAAAATATCAGTTTTTTTTTTGTTTTTGTGAGCCAAAAAAAAAACATCATCAAATTAATTTATTTTTTGTTTTATCATGTTTAGATATTGATAGCCATCACGTCTGCGGAGTTTCACTAGCTAATTTAATTTGAACCAGTAGATCTCAGCCTAAGCACAGATTAATACAGATGGGACACTCCGTAAAATCATTTAAATAAAAAGCGACTCTTGCTACGACACAATAAAGTGCAATTCAGGTCGCACAGCGCTTATTACCTACAGTTATATTCAACTACAAGTTGCCTCTCTTCCTGTCGCGTAACTGTTATACCGTCTGACCTACTGAATTAGCCCCGCGGACGGGGACCGCCGCGTACTTGTAGCTTCATACCGAAACTGCGGAGTGTCCCATCTGTATTAATCTATGGCCTAAGCGACAAAACTATGTGACAGTCTTTGGTACAATCTACAAACTTCCTACTAGCTTTTAACAAACCATACCATTCCAGACGTATGGTATTCCGAATCTCGTTGCGGCAAGCCGGTTCTGAACGTCGGTTACCACAGGTTCAACAGGCACAGTCGCAGCAAAGGTCTGCGAGCCCTGTGGACGTGTGTGAAGTGGTCCTCAATGCACAACTGCCGAGCCACCGTCACTACTTACGATAATGTTATCATCAGCACTTCTGGGAAAGGACATACTCACGCGTAATTTAAGATGAAATGTCTGCCGTATATCAGCGTCATCAGCCCTTAAGGACGCGCTAGTCGGTCATTCTCCCATAAAAACGTAGTAAGGTGATTACTCATCTGTTTGATGGTGGACATACGTTGAAAACTAAAAATTATTATAATTTGTCTCATCATTATCTAGCTCTGTATGGAAGCAGAATCGGAAAAAAAATAGTGAAGAAATTGTTATCGTACGGGGATAGATAATTTATTCAAGATTTCAAATAACTTTATTTTGAATAAATACATTCTGAAGTTTTTTCTTAATATCTATACGCCCAATGGTCTTTTCACGCGCTCGTTTTCGTTATAAATCATCGTCTATTTCACTAAAGACATAAAAACTAAAGAAATAAATACTAAATAAATAAAGTAACTAAATAGCATGCATATTAGCCACACCTCCAACGAGTTCGAGCCGCTGACTAATGCAACCTTAAGCACCTAAAGTGTCATTCCACAAAAATTTGGACACTTGGTCAACCCGTGTTTTATGTCAGTCTTACGTCAAACTATGTGTGGACATACTCGTTGTCGTGAAACAGTTGTTTAACTTAAACAACTGATGAAAACAATTTTGTGGTAGGAAGGTATATGTACACGACTAAAAGATAGAAAGAATAACTGTTTATTCACTGGATATAGCCCATTTTCACACGGGCATCTCAATTTGTGACCAATGTATAGGTCAACTGGGTACACTATTAGTACGTGTGAAAACTGTCATACTTAATCATACGGCTCGGCTTAATCGGGAGGCTCCGATTAATCGGCAGGCTGAACGTATGAAAAGGCTTTTTTCATTGATAACTGCTGTAAGGGATGATTTTGAATCTTACATAACGACTGAAGAATAAAATTAGGCCCAGAGCTATGGAAGCTATTATAAGATGTTTGTGGCTTTGTGAGAAGACTGAGTGATAAGTAGGTAGCTATTCTTATTTTTAAAGGTACATTGTTTAAAATAAAATTATGTGATTTACTCTATACTTAATTACAAAAAAATGTGCGGATTTATAGATATTTATAATATTAAATAATACAATGACTGAGTACCCATTCAGTTTAATATGTCAAAGGCAGAGCATTGTTATTGTATTAAAGAATTTATAGAAATTGACAATCTTTTTTTTTAAACTCCTATTACACTGGTTACTGACAATTGTTTTTTAAATGAAAAATATATATTTTCTTGTATTTACATTTTTCAGTTCCAAAATACTCAAAGTCACCTCGAGGGAATCCAGTGATACAGATTGGGGAGCATCGTTACTACATCGCCAACAGAAGATACAAAGGGCCAAAGAGGCAGTGGCGCTGTTCGAAGGTGGCCAGCCATAGATGTCCAGCCTATATCATCACTTTCGACGGAAAAGTGATCCATTCGGTTAATGAACACATACATCAAAAAAGGACAAAAGGACAAGACTAAAGTACAGAACATTCTAGAAGCCAATATTCTAGACGTTCAATGTTTGTGAAGCTAACATCTAAAAATTGGTGTTTACATTTTGTTGAAATATAAAAAAAGTAATTAGTACTGTAGTACTTGGTTATAATTTTTGTGCTTCATAATATATGTCATCACAATATTATTTTTCGTTATTTAACTCTTTAAATTATATACAATATTTATATCAGTTCTAATATTATGTATAGACGCCAGCACAACAAGTTACTACTATCTGCCAAATTTCCACGTTAGTGTCAAGAGTCCCCAGCAGAGGTGGCGGTGGTCTAAGTAGAGCCAAGGTTGCAGACCTTCAATGTTCATGCTGAATGTAGCTATAAATCTAGCCATAATCTTAACTTCTTCACATGGTCTACTAAGGGCTATGTTCACCAACTTTTAAAACGGCTGTTTAGATATTTAATCAGTTCTTTCCTTAGGAACTTTGACATAAACCCACTGTTTAAATACCTAACGGTTTGAATGTTTGAGAACACATCCCTTACTCTAACATAGTCCCATTTAAACGGATATCTATAACTGTCCTACGAAAACCTCTATTTTATTTTTAGCAGGAGAAATGTCTAAACCTGCGTGGGTTAACATACTGTTGATTAAATTAGAATTCTATATTAAATGAGATCAAATATTTCAGCTATAATATCCACAATTTCGAAATGTGGTAGGCCAGCTATGCTGTTTAACAACCACCGGTACAACTTATATGTGCCTTATTATACGCCTAAGCAGACCACTTGCAAGCAGCAATGGCGGTGCGTCAAGTGGAGTTCTAACAAATGTCGATCGCTGGTCACCACCATAGACAACATCATCATCGACGTGGGACAGCAGCACAACCATTACTAGGCGAGCATGAGAACAGAGAGCTGGTTACAATTCTGGAGCTAGAAAATATGATTTCAATTATCATCATCATCATTATCTTGCCCTTATTCCAATTTATTTGGGGATAGCGTGTCTTTTTCTTCCATACTTCTCTATTAGTCGTCATCTCAGTAGTCACTCCCTTTCTAGCCATATCTTTCACACAGTCCATCCATAATTTGTTTGGTCTTCCCCTACTCTTATAGCCACACTCATGCAGTGGTCCCATTTCTAGTCATATCATGTTCCAACAGTCCATTTCTTTGGTCTTATAAATTGTGATTGTAATCGAAGTACAATATGTATTTGATGATTTCAGTTTATTATTTATATACTAGTCAATAAAGTAAGTAAGAAAATAAAAATAATTCTATGCTCGATGTATTGAAACACGTTTGATTGTTAAAGGTGAATGCGCAAAGGTAACCTGCGAAATTATAATTTTTTTAGTATTTCCTTTTTCAAAGTTTGATTTGTTTTATTGTCATGATTTTGGAAATCATGACATTTTAGAACAAATCTAACTTATAGAGATGTAGGTAATAGGTAATTTTTGTTTATGTTTTTGAGGAATGACATCTCGCAGGTCAACCATCATCAGGAGGTTTTCGGCCGGACTGTGGGTGCCTCAATAAATTAAGGCCTGCAGCCAGGGCATAAAACTTATAAATTAAGCGACTACATGCTAAGGGCACTGCCTTTAGGGTACGGACCTCGGCTTAGGGCGTAAGGAAACGCACCCTTACTTTGAAATACATTTAATTTTTGTTTTCCAGCACCAATACTCACAAAATCTAAATTTGGCAAACCCTTGATACAAATCGGCGAGTATCGTTATTATAAACGGACTATTAATCATTCAAGAGGACCCGTTCATTGGGTCTGTTCAAAATGGCAGTCGAAGAAATGCAGGGTGACAGTTACTACGCTAGACCTAATAGTTATTAACACCAGGAATGAACACACGCATTGATTTTTATCAAGCACAAGCTTTTTAAATTTATGGTACTTATTCTAATAGGGTTTTAAGATTTTTTTAACTTATTTTTAACCGACTTCCAAAAGGAGGAGGTTCTCAATTCGTCGGAACCTTTTTTTTTTTTTTTTATTTTTTTTTATGTATGTTCCCCGATTACTCGAAAATGGCTGGACAGATTTGGATTTTTCTTTTTTTGTTCGAAAGGGTATACTTCCCAAGTGGTCCCATGATCATCAAGTCAGGATCTGACGATGGAATCCCATGGAAATCGAGGGAAACCCTCAAATTTTATGGGCACACCTATATCGATTTCGATATTTTTTATAGTAACTCGTGCATTTGCTCTCGGAAAGTACCATTCGGTGAACTGGAACTGATGATGAAGACCACAGATGGCCATCGGAAATACTCAATTATATCTAAGTATATCACAGGTTGCGATTCGATTACTTTAATATGGTTTATGCTCGTCAAAATGCATAATGGTAATGGTGACTTCACCATGAGCTCCAGTTCTCCTGGTTCTTACTAGGAGAACTCCTCAACAATTAACGTCCCTGCATCGGGAAAAGCAATATTTTGTAAAACGTGATGAGCAGTTGACATTGGGTTATTGTAACTTAGATAAATTACAAACTGACCCACTAAAAAGTGAAAAATAAAAACTTTTTTACAAAAAAAAAAAAACCGACTTCCAAAAAAAACACTAAGTACAAAGTGAAAAATAACTTTAATTTCGGAAGTCGGTGGCAAAAAACTAAAATACAGATCCAAAGACACCGACTTCCGAAATTAAAGTTATTTTTCACTTTGTACTTAGTGTTTTTTTTGGAAGTCGGTTTTTTTTTTGTAAAAAAGTTTTTTGTATTGCTTTGTTTTGTATACTAATAGTAAAGAGCTGAAGAGTTTGTTTCTTTGAACGCGCTAATCTCTGGAACTGCCAGAGGGGCTAAAACGGCCACTTTGGCAGAATCATAATAGGATAATATCGGTCACAAACTGACAATTCATAATATATTTTGTCAGTTTGTGACCGTTTTACGATTTCAAATATTATTCATAATATTATCCTATTATGATTCTGCCAAAGTGGCCGTTTTAGCCCCCCAGTTGTATTAAAAAATATTTTTTTGCATTTGATAGTCCATTTCTTGAGGTAGGCATCACGATACGACCATTGGGCAAAAAGAAATAAAAACTTTTTTACAAAAAAAAAAACCGACTTCCAAAAAAAACACTACAAAGTGAAAAATAACTTTAATTCATAATAATTCATAATTCATTTATTAATTGTTTGTCACAGGTGAAAATAGTTCTTACAGTTGTCATTTTTGTATCACTGAAACATACCCATGGGGTGTACAATATTTATTACGCATGTCAATATTATTGTCTATGTTAAAAATAATTTTATAAAAATACAATTACCTACATTTTTTTAATGTTTGGTGGTTATTATCCACTGCATTGGTTGTTATAATCGACCTCGTTTTACATTAATTACTATACATAAGCATTATGGTCATTCAATTTACGTTTACATTAGGCAAAAAAATAAATAAAATAAAAATAAGCATAACATGTCGATTTTTAGTCGACCTCATCTTACATTCACTAATAGACATAATTATTATGGTCATGCAATTTACCTTAGTTATGTCAGAAAAATAAAAATAAGTTTAATATGTCAAGTTTTAGTCAACCTCTTAAGCACTACATATTCATTATTAGACATAACTATTACGGTAATATAATTTACATTAAATAAGTCAAAACAATTTTAGTCAATAATTCGGTCATTAATAAATTTGTTAATTGAATAATAGGTTTTACATATGAGAAATTCTTTTAGCTTTAATTTAAAAATGTTTAATGTTGAGATATTCTTAATACAGTTAGGGAGTTTGTTATAGATCTTAACTCCAATACCAAATACACTCGATTTAAATTTTACTGTTCTACATTGAATGCCTTTAAGTTCAGTTTTGTGTCTCGCACTTTTCAACGTTTCATACTTATCTATATCGCGTTTTATCATCATTGCCGCTTCAAATATGTACAAAGAAGGTAGGGTTAAGATTTTCAACCTTTTGAAAACTGGTCTACATGAATCAATCTGTCTAAGTCCGCATATGCTCCTAATGCACTTTTTTTGTGCTTTTAGAACACCCTCTCTGTTCGTTGAATTACCCCAGAATAGGACACCATATTTTAGTACGGAGGCTACATATGCATGGTAAACACTTAGTAAAGTACTCTCATTTGTAACTTTTCTTAACATGTAGAGGGCATATGAAAACTGGTTTAGTTTTTTGCAAACATGGTCAACATGCATTTTCCAGTTTAGTCCAGAGTCAATATGTATGCCAAGAAATTTGGTGGTCTTTACTTCTTTTACAGTTTCACCTTTGTATTGTATGTTTAGGTTCTTTGGTTTTTTATTTATATTAGCAAACGAAATATAGCATGTTTTTTCTAAATTAATTTTAAGATTGTTGAAATTTAACCAATTTATTATGCATTCTAGGGAATCATTTACATTAATTTCGTATTTATCTTGATCCTCGTCTGTAAAAATAGCTGTACTGTCATCTGCAAATAATATCATGTCATGGTTTATGGCTTTTGGGAGGTCATTGATATATATTAAGAACAAAGGTGGGCCAAGAATACTTCCTTGAGGCACCCCGTACCTAACAGTTTTAGGCTTAGACTGAAACGTTTGCTCATATTTTGTTTCATTTGATATTCTTGTTATTTGAGTTACTTGAACTCTGTTTGTGATGTATGATTTTATAAGATTTAATGCAGTTCCTCTAACTCCGTATTTTTCTAGTTTATTTAAGAGGATGTTATGGTCTACGTAATCAAACGCTTTTGACATGTCCGTAAATATTGCAGTTATATGTTGTTTATTGTCCAGTCCTGTCATTACTTTCTTTAAAAAATTAAAAAGTGCATCGCTCGTTGATTTGCCTTTACGAAACCCAAATTGCTCATGTGTGAATATATTATTGGATTCAAAATAGTTATATAGATTATTATAAATTACCCTTTCAAAAATTTTTGCAATAATTGGTATTAAAGCTATTGGTCTATAAAATTTCATGTCTTCTCTATCTTCCTTTTTAAATACTGGGTTAATGACTGTTATTTTTAGTTTTGAGGGAAAAATTCCGTTCTCCAGGCACAAATTGATAATGGTGCTCAGTACTGGAGCTATGATTTTGGAAACACGTTTAATTATTTTAGTATTTATATTATCATACCCAGTACTATTAGTGTTATTTAGTCTTTTTATTATTTGGTCAACTTCATATGGATTAGTCGGTTTCATGAACATTGAATTGCAATTATTATATGTCAGTGTTTTTGGATAAGTACCATTTTCTTTTGTTGTAGGTTTTATGTCATCTATAAAATAATTATTAAAAGATTCAGCTATTTCTTCCGGCATAGTAATTATTTTGTCGTTTACTTTAATTTTTTTAATGTCCTCTTTGGGATTTACAGTTTTATAGTTATTAACTATCTGCCATGTTGCTTTGGCTTTGTTGGTAGCTGAACTAATATAATAGTTGTTTTGTGATTTTTGAGTTTTTTTAATTATAGTTCTTAGCCTTTTTGTATATTCTTTAAAGTATTTTTTATCTTTCAAATTTGATGTTAACCTATACTTCCAAAGTAGTTGACGTTTTCGTTTAGAGCATACTCGGATTCCGTTACTTAGCCATTTAGGTTTCTTGGAAATAGGTATTTTAACTCGTATGATAGGGAAACATAGATCATAAAATAGTTTAAATAGCTCATAGAATGCCTCATACGCCTTTTCAGGGTCATTAATTGTGTAACATTCTGTAAAACCAAGGCTTTCTATACATTTTATAAATTTCGTCACATTATCTTCACAATAGTCACGTTTAGATTTGAACCAGTGTGTGATGTGATAACTTTTCTTCACAGGGAACGTTAAAATTTGTGCTGTATGATCAGATAGCGAGAGTTCTAGAACTTTTGATGTAGAGCCTCTGATATTATGGGCTATATTGTCGATACATGTCATGCTACTCAGTCTAGTCGGTTGATTTATCGTTAATTTTAAATTATAACTCGCTAGTAATTGCTCAAACTGTCGGGATACGTTGCTATCATCTAACCTGTTAATGTTAAAATAACCACAAATTATAACTTTTTTGCTTGTGAAACATATTTTATTTAATAAATCCATTAGTCTAGTAAAAAATAAGTCAATATAGTCTTTGCCATTTTTTGGTGGTCGATAAACACATAATATTATCATTTTGTGTTCTAAGAGTTCAATGCCACTACATTCAAATATATTACCAATACTTAGACTTTTAGCTTCAGTAACCTTTTTAAATTTATGGCTCGATTTTATAATTATGCAAGAACCTCCATTCCTATTTTTCCGTGAGAAAGAGTCTCCTAGCGTAAAATTAGGCATTTTTAGTAGTTTAGCGTCGTCTGTAGTCATATTATGTTCTGTAATGCAGATAATATCGATAGGGTTGCAGTTAATATTTTCCCCTAATGAGTACAAATGAACCGTAAGCTCATCTATTTTAGTAAGTAAACCGTTAATATTTTGATGAAGAATATTCATATGTTTAAAAACGAAAAAAGTCATTACTCGCAGGAATATTCTCATTATCTAAATTTAAATTGTTTTGTTCTGTTTCCGCTAATGTCTGAGTACTGTTGTCAATAGTAGTAGGAGTTATCTTATGAGTGTTAAGTTTACCTTTGATATATCTGTCATAGCTTTGCTTGCTTATAACCAGTTCTCAAAATTTCCTTAAGCAATAATTGTGATGTGTGTAGTGATAGAAAGCGATACTTTGGAATCCCCAATGAGAAATTCATGTCCACGTATGTTGCATGAGTGTACTGAGAACAGATAAATTTAAAACTGTAATTCAACTTTCTTTCATTTAAATAAGTATTAAATAGTACTTCAGAAACTATAACATTCGTGTTTTTGGTATTATTTAAAAAATTTATAAGACCGAGTTGAATTTCTTCTGGGTTTTTATCATTAACGCCGCCCAAAACAATCACGAAGTCGTTTTTATTCAATAAATTTATTTCTGTTTTTTCCGTGCCTAAAACCTCGTGTAGGGATGCTCCTGGCTTCCAAAAACCTCGGACTAAGAACTCTTTACCTAAGAGTTTTTGCAGAGTTCTCTGTATAAATCGTCCCTGTTGATCCGCTATGATAATAACTTTCTTCATATTGACAATATTATCTGAATTTGCATTTGATGGTAATTTTGGTGGTGTGATCTGTTTCAGCGCTTCAGCCTTTAATTTCGGAAGTCGGTGTCTTTGGATCTGCATTTTAGTTTTTTGCCACCGACTTCCGAAATTAAAGTTATTTTTCACTTTGTAGTGTCTTTTTTGGAAGTCGGTTTTTTTTTTGTAAAAAAGTTTTTATTTTTCACTTTTTAGTGGTTCAGTTTGTAATTTATCTAAGATACAATAACCCAATGTCAACTGCTCATTACGTTTTACAAAATATTGCTTTTCCCGATGCAGGGACGTTAATTGTTGAGGAGTTTTCCTAGTAAGAACCAGGAGAACTGGAGCTCATGGTGAAGTCCCCATTACCATTATGCATTTTGACGAGCATAAACCATATTAAAGTAATCGAATCGCAACCTTTTTTTTTTTTTTTTTTTTTGAGGGTGGGAAATCATCAAATAACTTCTCCCGCTCTGGGTGGAGCGGAAGGGCGTGTCAGACTTTTACTGACTAAAACCCACCCGTGTTCCTTCAGTTGCCTATGCCAGGGCCGCGGTAACCCCTTCGGACAATCCGCGACCCCAGCGGCATCGAATCGCAACCTGTGATATAATTGAGTATTTCCGATGGCCCTCTGTGGTCTTCATCATCAGTTCCAGTTCACCGAATGGTACTTTCCGAGAGCAAATGCACGAGTTACTATAAAAAATACCGAAATCGATATAGGTGTGCCCATAAAATTTGAGGGTTTCCCTCGATTTCCATGGGATCCCATCATCAGATCCTGACTTGATGATCATGGGACCACTTGGAAAGTATACCCTTTCGAACAAAAAAAGAAAAATCCAAATCGGTCTAGCCATTTTCGAGTAATCGGGGAACATACATAAAAAAAAAAAAAAAAAGGTTCCGACGAATTGAGAACCTCCTCCTTTTGGAAGTCGGTTAAAAAGAAAGAACGCTAAGCGAAAACGAAGTTGGTAATAGCACGGGCGGGCGATACGATGCGACGCTTTGGGTCGGGGGTATAATAAATTTTACGCGGACGAAATCGCGGGCAGAAGCTAGTTATGTATTGCCTTTATTTTTGATTTAAGACACGTATTATTTATTTATTTATTCATAACAAAATAAAAATTTTATCCTGTTTTAAAAATGTGTAATCTTTTCTCTTTAAAAAGATCATTGTGAACCCAAGCACAATCAATCTGTTTACAATGTAGCAATTAAGTGATAAGTGTGTTAGCTGACTTGATTAATTTGATAATAATTCTGTCCAATGTCCTTTTTTCTTTAAATGTTATGTACACCTACAATTTGTGTATTCTAAATACTTTTGTGTATGCTATTGGTATTTTTTAATAAATTATTAAATATTAAATCATCTCAATATTTTTTTTTTAGATTTTTCTTTCTTTTCACCATAAATACATTTTATTTTTTGATTTCATTGCTATAGAACATACTAGTGTAACATTTAACATTTTCTAAGTATTAAACATTTTCTATTTTTCAGACGACGTAAGATTTGGTACTTCGAAGTACGGGAAGCCTGTTATGATGATCGGTAGACATAGGTTCTACACTCGCTGTGGCAACAAAGGCCCCAAATTGCTGTGGGTGTGTAACAAACAAACATTAACGGCTTGCAGAGCTACGGCTACGACGATTTTTGAACATGTGATGAAACTTAACAATGTGCACAATCATTGTTAAACAATAATCTTGTATTTGTTTCGTGCATAGACTTATAAAAAAAGATGGACTACACGCCACGCATGTCGAAAGTGAAGCACAGTAAGTATGCCGGACCGTTTGTACAAACACGCCTCACGCACACGTTTACATCATAGTATGCCGACCGGCCGCCATTACGTGACACGGGCAACGTCGACTTTGCAGGTACTCAAATCACGCACACATAGATCGGTACGGTGCTTCACTTTCGATATGCGTGGCGCGGAGTCCTCCTTTTTTTATAAGTCTATGGTTTCGTGTTTGTCTTTCACCAAGTTTCTTTGGATTGAACTTTAACCTAGTGACCGCTTGTGTCGCATTTATGCGACACATATTTTCGTGCCCCTACCGCTCGTGTCGTATTTTTGCGACAGAGAACATGCATGACTTTTCGTTCTATTTTCGTCCTATTAACTGTAATTTATTGTAGGTATTATTTTATCGATTTGTAGCCCGCGCGCTAGTGGCACGGCAATTGATATTTAGCCAAAAGTTAGTCAAAAGGTTAAAGGCGAGCGCACATTATAGCCGCATAGCATTTCAATATAAAGCACGGTGCGGCCCTACTGTAATGTGTGACAATATGGACGAAAGTAATGTAAAGACTCCCACAGACAGGCGTGACGTGCGCGTCATCAGTGTGTGCGTCAGCCTTAAAACGTCATTTTCTCAGCTATTACCGCTCTTTGATGTTATGTTAATTCTGTAATCCGTATAAATAACAGGTATCCACAAAGAAAAATCTGATGTTTATTTTAATATTTGTAGCCATTTTAGTTTAGCCTTATTTATTCAATTGAGGTGCGGTAAGCGATGGTGGCCTACCATTAGGTCCCTCAGCTTGCTTGCTCCTTATAATAGCGGATAAATGTTACCATACTGTACCCCGTGAACAAATATTCAAATCGATCGAGCCATTTTTATATAACGGTAATTGAAGCGGACGGGCGTGATCGATGGACACGGTGAAGTGAAGGGAGTGTGTAAGCCTATCCAGGTGAATGCCTATGTGTGAGGTTAGGCCTCCCAGTCCATACGGCGCTGACGTCCGGTTTCTATAGGCTCGGATTATCTGCAACCGATGACCAGCAGCTATGTTCGTGTGAGGTTCTGAAGGATTATTTTCAATGAAACAGCATCTTGATAAGTCTTCAGCGGATTTCAGGAGACGACTGGCGCACTCTTCAGGAAAGTAGTTGGTACCATGCCGATGGCTACGATTTTCTATTTTGGCTTGCGCGCTTAGGTACCTCGAAACTTTACCTTACTGAGGACCGCGAATCGTCTCCTGATTTTAACTTTATTTTCAACTATTTTTTATTTCGAAAATTTCACAAAATCGCTTATATCTAGCTTAAATATTTTATGAAATACAGCATGTGACACATTGTCAGAATCGTCATTAGACCGCGCATCGATTGAGATATCTGTTATTCCTGTAAGTTTTTGTACTGAAAAGATATTACTGTGTAAACACTGAAAATTCGATTATTTTAATGAAAAAATATTTTGCAAGTTAAATTACTCGAAAACTACTGAAGCTATTTCAATGGTCTATACAGGTATCTCAAGCCGGTCCAATGACCTAGAACATTACGATAGTTTAAATATCGGCACTATGTTTTTCAGGGCGTGACGCGCCCTGAAAACCTAAAACAATAAAATCTATTAACAAAAGTACGGTTGCAAGCTCTATAAACTCCATTAAGTGGGTTCTGCAGTTAAACCACAGGTCTAATTTTACGCCCAGGCCTAGGTCTTGATCTAGGGTACCTGGGCGCACTAACAAAACTATAAAAAAACAGCTATATAGCCCACTCAATGGTAGTTTATAGGGATGCATTCACAGTTTCAACCTCTGTAAACTCAACTAAGTGGGTTTTGTAGATAAACTACAAGTCTAATACTACGCCCAGGTCTAGGTCTTAATCTAGGGTACCTGGGCGCACCAACAAAACTATAAAAACGGCTATATAGCCCACTCAGTTGCTGTTTATAGAGGTTGTACTTACAGTTTTCCTTAGGAAACTTCACTATTTCACTATCACTGAATATAAGAACACTTTAGCGTTTTAAATTAACTTTAAATTGCACTTTAACGCGTTGAATTTACTTTAAATTCGCTAAATAAAACTATATGAACAAATGTCTTTGATTTCATAACTTAGAAACACCGTTTGATTCGCGATCGTACTGACGTGAACTACGACGGTCCCCCGCTACTTGCGCCTATGTGCACAGATAGGGTCTCGTCGCCTACTATGAATTTACGTTAAGTTAAAACAAAATAAAAAACCTATGTATCTATTGTTTGGTGACGCTTCGTCGCGAACAGTAATTGATTTTTATATATGTAGATAACGGTGCCGATTCTCTTGTTCATTAACTAAACCCATTGAGTTATATAACTAGAGAAGCAAACCTCATTAAAATGTGTAAAAAAAGGCTAGCCACTATTTCAACGCGACGACGTAGCTTTGAAACCACTAAACATTTAAAAGTAAACATATATCTTTCTCACTTACACAAGTCGCAAGAACAATACTGTCGCTTAGATTAGACAAAGATCGCAATATAAACATGCAATGGCGGTGAATGGCGGGATGGGGTTGCCTACCCATGTGAAATTTTACCCAAGTTTTTAAACGTTGAAAAAAAAACGTAACGTTTAAACGTTAAACGTTAAGTTATTTTTTAAATATGTGAATTATGTATTTCTTATTGGATGTGTATTAAAAGTTTATAACTAATGAAAATAATCAAGACATTTTCATTTTGAACATTTTTTATTTCCTTTAGTACATTTCCATACATATAATTTACATTTATAAATATTAGAATATAAAAACATTTAAGAATATAAAAAATAGTAGCCCACCGGCATCGGGAACAGGGTCCAGGGTACCGGTGGTCAGGGCTGCTGAGAGAGGAACCTCCTAACGATACGCGCCGTGTCCAGAAGTACCGCTTTCTGGAGCAATCTTCCTTAATCCAGCTGCCTAACGAGAGCCTCTTCAGGTGTTGATCGAGGCTCTTGGCTATTATGGCATTGGCCGTCACGACTATCGGCACAACGATTGCTGTATCGACATCCCACATGTCAACAACCTCGCGAGCCAGGTCAAGATACTTAATCTGCTTATCTTTTTCAGCTTTCACGAGGTTCTCGTCATGCGGGACCGCTATTTCAATAATCATTGGGCGACGCTCTAATCGATCTATCACCACTATGTTTGTCTTATTGGCAACAATAGTCCTATCAGTGATGATAGATCGATACCAATACAACGTGATATTGCCATTTTCGAGAACTGGGTCGGGCATATACCTATAGTACGGTACTTCCAATTCCACAAGACTGTATTTCAGAGTAAGTTGCTGGTGGATAATCCTGGCTACAAGGTTGTGCCTCTCAAGTAGTCTCCGTTAGCCAGACGAGAACAGCCAGAAATAATTGACGGACTGATTCCCTCGGACGGTGGAATGCCCGACAGATGTCAACCGTGCCGTCCTTCACAATATATTTCCAGTAGTTGTTCGTCATCATAACTTCGTCCATAATCGCAAAGACAAAACCTTCGGTTTCCCCAAAGAGTCAGTTTTCTATAAGTCCTTTTCTTTTTGAAGGTTTTTTAACCCCCGACGCAAAAAGAGGGGTGTTATAAGTTTGACCGCTATGTGTGTGTGTGTGTGTGTGTGTCTGTGTGTCTGTCTGTGGCACCGTAGCGCTTAAACGGGTGGACTGATTTGGATGCGGTTTTTTTTATTTGAAAGCAGGTTTTCCAGCGATGGTTCTTAGACATGTTTTATCAAAATCGGTTCAGCCGTTTCAAAGTTATTTGCTCTTTTGTTAGCTGCGGTAGGGATCTTAGACGCGTAATGGGTATTTACTTTACTTTCAAACCTTAGTGTGACCTAAAATTTGAAACATCCATGTATGCTATCTATCTATGCAAGATTATGGAATTGTTGGTCTGATGCTGCAGCTAGGATATCCAGCACTAGTGTGCTGGATACACTCTTGAAAAATTAATAGCAGAAACGTCGTGTTTGGATTCATTTACATCAGTATTTGATTCTATATACAATGCAATGGTGGCAACAGGATGAGCTGATGCTGCAGCCAGGATGTCCAGCACACTAGAATACTCTTGAAAAAGTAATAGCAGATATGTCGTGTTTGGATTCATTTACATCAGTATTTGATTCTACATACAATGCAATGGTGGCAACACGATGAACTGATGCTGCAGCCAGGATGTCCAGCACACTAGAAGACTCTTGAAAAAGTAATAGCAGATATGTCGTGTTTGGATTCGTTTTGATCAGAATTTTATTCTACATACAATGCAATGGTGGCAACACGATGAGCTGATGCTGCAGCCAGGATATCCAGCACACTAGAATACTCTTGGTAAAATAATATAGCAGATATGTCGTGTTTGGGTTCGTTTTGATCAGTATTTGATTCTACATACAATGCAATGGTGGCTACACGATGAGCTGATGTTGCAGTCAGGATATCCAGCACACTAGTACACTCTTGAAAAAAAAATAGCAGATAGTAGTGTTTGTATTCGTTTTTTTATCAGTATTTAATTCTATTTGCAGTACGATGGTGGCATCATTATAAGTTAATGTTATGTGCAGAGAAACTTAACATTCTGCAGTATTAAAAATTCATTTCTGTATTGTTAAATTGTTTAATTCATAATGATGAGTACAGTGACCCCTTAAGAGGTTTTGCGCATTTAGCATTACACGTTGTATATTTTAATTACAGAAATTGATGGATGGCACGATAAGGTTTGCTCATTGAAATGGCGCTATAATGTCACGGCGGGGTACCGCATAAGTAAGTCAGACCCTTCACTTGATTGACTATGTACATATGCGGTACCCCGCCGCGAAATTATAGCGCCAATTCAATGAGCAAACCTTATCGTGCCATCCATCAATTTCTGTAATTAAAATATATATAGGTATTACTCAATCGAATTTGATGGCTCAACGATAGGTATTATTTTTGACTTTTTAAATGTTCTCTTTTCTTTTTGCGTTGGGGGTTTTTTAAATTTTTTAATTATTCCATGAATTGCACTGTTTTATCATTTACATTTAGCTGCATTTCGTCTTCTTCGCTCAACTCAGTTCCTCTAATAACATCGTTTATTTTTTTTATTTCTAGTCTTTTATTTTTTTGTGATATTTTTTTTTTGTTAGTCTTTTAGCCGATACATTTTTCAACCGGTGAATTATTTTCCTCATTTTGTGCTTTCGGGGCGTTTCAGTTAATTCGTCTATCTCTTCGTCGGTTTCCACAGCATCCACATCCATATTTTCTTCTTCTGAAAGCTCCACCTGCTATTAGAATAACGGTTGTCCTGAAAAATATACAATTTACTGTAGGCAAAACAACTCTTATAAACTAAAAACTAAGTTGAAAAAAACATTCAACAATGTAGTTTGAGTCGATATAAACTAATTTGTTGCTGTGGGAGTTTAATGAGAAGGCATTTTTTGTTGACATTACCTATAATTTGATAATATTAATTGCCGCAAAAAATCATTACTTTTACAATAAGCATTAGAATTCCTTGATTGCACAAATAAACACGGCCACATTCGCTTTTTGGTCCTATTTTATCTTGATCACGGAAGTGCTTCGAACAAATGACAGTAGATTTAGTAGGTAGCCAGTCAGTATCTTTTCTCAGCAATCGGATTATTGATTGAGAAGCATCTTTAGGTAGTCTGGAACATTGTTAATCATTATTAAAAAATATTTAAAATCGCTTATTCCATAAATTAAAAACTCCCACAAATGTGGGAAACTAAAACATAGTTTTTAGTTGTAACACTGATCATAATTAAAAAAAAATCTACATTTTATTTATTTTCCTGCGTTCTTACGATGATATAAACACAGAAACAATAAACTTACGTGTGGAAAGTAATTCCGGTAGTTTTTGTGATCTAGAATCGCATTCTTTCATTACGCATTTACCCATTTTGGCGATATTTTTTGTCGCGTGTCACTCGGTTCACTTCGGCTGCCGTCGTAAAGAGCACTGAACTGACGTTAGTTACGCATACGGCCGTGGCCGTATGTTCAGTGGCAACGCCTTGGCGCGGCAATTGCTAATCTAGTGTAACATATATATCAATGACTAAACCAAAATTAGAGAATCGCTATCTTTTACTAACAGGCAGCGCGAGAAAAGGACGGCTATAGCTATGAACTAAGTTAGAAATGTCAAACTAGTGTACGCCTTGCGCTTCATCGTGTTTTTAGTCGACATGTTTTTACGTGTTGTCTAAATCTGTATGGAAATAGTAGTTCAACTAAATTTGACAGCTCTTATTTACGTCCGTCTCTTTCTTGTTTTAATAGAAAGAAAAAGTTAGCAATAGCCTAAATTATGTTTAGTTTGTGCACAACAGAATCGGCACCATTTTATTAGTAGGCATTTGAGACCAGTCGAGTTTTTAGTAAAATTCATGCTTTATATTCCACAGAAATCTTTGGTATATTCCAACTTGTTTTTAAAGATCATCATTATGTACCTTTCCTTTACGCGTCTAGTGTTCACTTGGTTTTATAGCTGATTGCCCAAGCTGGCGCAGATCTAGGTTTTCGCTCAAAGGGTCAAACATTTCTCTCTGAGGGAGAATTTCTCAATTGCAACCGTTTCCCCTCAACTGTTTCCACGCCTGTGCTTAAGTAGTGGAAGTAGACCCCATACAGGAGACATTCATTTACTCTTTCGTAAAAGTAGGTAACCTACCTAACATTTCAGTAATTAACGTTTTTGTTGCAGGTCCAACATTTACATCGTCCAGATTTGGCAAGCCTGTGATACAAATGGGGCAGTATCGGTTCTACCAGCGGTACAAGGGTCCCAAAACACAGTGGGTCTGCTCCAAATACCGTTCTGCCGGATGCGGTGCAAAAGTTTCCACATTTCGTCAAGAGATTGTAGCATGGCAAAATACCCATAATCATTAATCTAAGTCATTTGTGTACCATAATCATTGATCTCAGTAATTCTTATGTCTATTTATGTGTAGGTACCATAATCATCGATCTCAATAATTAATATGTTTACTTATGTGTGTATCATTATCATTGATCTCAGTAATTCTTATGGTTAAGGTACTTATATTATGTGTACCATAATCATTGATCTTAGTAATTCATATGTCTACTTATGTGTAGGTACCATAATCATCGATCTCAATAATTCTTATGTCTACAGTGTGTATCATTATCAGTGATCTCAGTAATTCTGATGGTTTGGTACTTATATTATGTGTACCATAATCATTGATCTTAGTAATTCATATGTCTACTTATGTGTAGGTACCATAATCATCGATCTCAATAATTCTTATGTCTACTTATGTGTGTATCATTATCATTGATCTCAGTAATTCTTAAGGTTACTTATATTATGTGTACCATAGTCATTGATCTTAGTAATTCTTATGTCTACTTATATGATTACAGTCGAGTTCATTAATATATTGGCCTTTTCAGGCTTCAAAAATATATGAACGTCGAACGGAATAAATGCTCTGTAAAGTATAAAAGGTGGTGACAGTATCAAAATCTATGCATTGTTTAGTTGAGAAGATCTGAGCGGTCAGAGACATACGAAGACAGTCACGAAACGTGACTTTATTTCTAATAATGTTTAAATAGATGTAATACTCGTCAATGTGTCGTTTATTTTTGGGAAGAAACCAATTTGATGAAGTATCCAATCATAAATTCAGGAGGTAATTTTCAAAAGTGGTCATATCCATAATAATCAATACTTACCATCCAAAGCGGCACAACGGCGTACATCATGCATGATGCTAATCCAAATTTCACTTTTCTCAATTTGGCATAAAAATGGATTTGACTGCTATTGAAAATCACCTCCTGAATTAATGTTCATAAACTTTCTGTACTAGCTAGCTTTCTATTTAACAAGTCAAAGGTCCGTATTACAGAAGGAAACTCAAGCAGTGATCTTTGTTTAAATTTAGTTTAAAACTAGTTTCAACCAATGAAATGGCTTGAATCTAGTTTTAAGTAATGCTTGAGTATTGAGTGACGTTCTGTAATACGGACCTAAGTATGTCCTTTTTAATTCATTTATTAAACGTGAGTTTACAAAACTGCCTTTCAGAATATTTCTCTATTGCACGTAGGTTTGAATGTTGTAACCAGTTTTATTTTTGTTTTATGTTGATTCAATTTATTTATTTCATTTTTACTTTAATTATTCACTTTGAATGTATTTTTTGTGAATTGAATCTATTTAAATTTTGACTTGTTTACAGCTGCAGTGCTCTCAACATCTAGATGTGGAAATCCAGTGATCTTTTATTTTATTTCTGTTTTACGTTGCTTTAATTAATTAATTAAATTTTTACTTTAATAATTCACTATGATAGTATTTTTTGTGGATTGCTCCGATCTGAATTTTGATTTGATTACAGGTGCTGTGTTCTCAATATCTAGGTTTGGCAAGCCAGTGATCCTGTTCAACAACTATCGGTACAACTGGCACAGGCCGCCTCGTTCGCATCTCGTTCACCAGTTCAATAGAAAGAAGCAATGGCGGTGCTGCAAGTGGAGTAAGGGCTGTAGAGGACGGCTCGTCACCGTTGATGACGTCAGAATCCAATGCATGCACGAACATAACCATGGAAAGACAGTGGAAGAAGAGAACATTGCTGATATGGGTTTTTCGAAGTGAAATGGAATAGTTAGTGTCAAGTCGTTTAGCTGTGCTATTACCAATCATAACAACAATTAAAATTATGATTACACGTTCTATTATTATCTAGGTTTTTTTTTGTTTATAAAAAAATACTAGATAGTAAATCGTTTTCATTACTACCAGCAGATCATTTATCATATTTACGTGTGTCCTTTTTAATGAATTTATTAAATGTGAGTTGAGGTGAGTGTGTTTACGAGTATTTAATGCACGTAGGTATGAAGATTGTAACCAGTTTTATTTCTGTGTTTATTGTTTATTTAATTTTTACTTTAATTATTCACTTTGAATGTTTTTTTGTGAATTGGTCCATTCTGAATTTCAACTTCTTTACAGCTGCAGTGTTCTCAACATCTAGATATGGTAAGCCAGTGATCCTGTTGAACAACTTTCGGTACAACTGGTACAAGCCTCATCGTGCTCAGAATCTTGACCAGTTCAGCAGTAGGAAGCAATGGCGGTGCTGCAAGTGGACCAGTAACCGCTGTCGAGCTGGTCTCGTCACCATCGATGACATCATAGTCAGATTCTTAAACGAACATAATCATGGAATGACTGCAGAAGATGAGAATTATTGAAGAAATCTTTTTTTTTTAAGTGAAATGGAGCACTAGTCTTTTGAAATAGGATACTGAAATATAGTCAAAACCGTTTATAACGACTTCAAAGGGACCGTCGGATTATGGTTGATAAAGCCGACAGTCATAATAGCGGGGGCTAATAGAATCAATTCTATTTTCTTGTTCTTTTCTGACGTTCAAATGTTTCTTTTATGTGCCTATTTTAAATAAAGGATCTGACTTTGACTTTTATTGTCGTTGTAATAACCGTCGTTTTAAAGGCACTCAGTCCTTCATGTGGACCATTGTGCGTGGGCCATAGCGGCCGTCGGGGGTTATTCCAACCAGCCCACCTCACTCCAGAAGTCAATCAAGTCTCCTAGTCTGTTCAGAACATCTGTGAAAGATCAGGGTGTTCCAAGAATTTCTGTTCTAATCAGGGTGACGCCTGTGTATTCAAAGAGCACGTGCGCAACGGTTTTCTCAGCCTCAAGGAAAGCGCACAGAGGACTGTCCGTTATTCCTATTGTGTGGAAATGTTGTCACGCCTGTTTGTAGGAGCTTTTAAGCGATGTCGTTATGAACGGTTTTGACTGTACTTTGTATTGCACACCGTATAAAATAAATATTCATACATTAATGACATTATAATTTTTAACAGATCATGTTCAAATTATTATTGTTCATATCATATTTTATTTGTTGAATCGCTAAAAAAATATATTTTACCTTTAAATTTGGCAAAAAAAACATGTATTCCTTAAATGTTCTGTCCTGAAAGTCATCTTGATTTTATGCTATGAAAGTAGAAGTAATAAAAATATTTTTTTCACAAAGTTTTTTTTAAATTTCTGGTATAATTTGTAATTCCATGATAAATAATTGAATATATCTGATTTATATAAACTAATATTATACTTATAACCTGTGCTTATAACTATGGCCCAGTGACCTAAAAAAAGGACAAATCATTTCAACATATTTGTTGCATGAAATAGGTAACTTTAGATATAGGAAATACCCCTTATAAGAATTTAGCCGCAAGCTTTACATTTAAACACTTTTTTACCTATTTTTAATACACTGGGTCGTAATCGTATACAACGTGTAATGCTAAATGCGCAAAACCTCTTAAGGGGTCATTGTACTCATCATTATGAACAACTTTTACTATGGGACCAAACCTGAAATCGCGAAAAAAAAAAATCAGCTGTTCAATACATTTTGACGAATTATGCGAACATAAATGTACTGAACAGCTGATTTTTTTTTCGCGATTTCAGGTTTGGTCCCATAGTAAAAGTTGTTCATAATGATGAGTACAATGACCCCTTAAGAGGTTTTGCGCATTTAGCATTACACGTTGTATATCGACCTTAGGTTGGGCCTTATGAGGCTATGTATAGCAGCAAGCAGAAATGCGTATGGACATGTGATGCGGAGGAATGAGGAAAATGTCGTGAGGAAAGTTTTGATCATGAATGTGGCTATAAGAGCAGGGGAAGACCAAACAAATGATGGATGGACTGTGTGAAAGATATGGCTAGAAAGGGGGTGACTACCGAGATGACGACTAATAAAGAAGTATCGAAGAAACAGGCATGTTGCGCCGACACAAATAAATTGGGAAAATAAAGAGAATGATGATGTATAGCAGCAATCCACGTATATAGTTTAATTGGTTTCTATTTAGATGACCAGAGTGTACCACTAGACCTTCACGTAAAAAATATTTTGTGACTGCCGTCAGTCCACGTGGCGTGCCACAGAAGTTACAGCTGTTTAAATGTAACTTGTATACAAATAAAAGGGACTTGCCGGCGGTACACATGACGAGGTCTACTAGAGTTTTAATTTGTATTCATGGTGGTAGAAGCTCGTGGCTAAGTAATAACAGCCGCACGGGTCAATCCATCAGGTTAAGCTACGCTTGTCAGTGGATGAGATCTTTACATACCGAGACTACTCCGTGCCCGTGCGTCCGGAAAGCACGTTAAGCCATTGGTCCCGGCTGTCATTCGTGGATCTTTGACAGTGGTAAAGGGTCGTCAGAAGCCCGAAAGTCTGACAACCAGTCTTACCAAGGGGTATCGTATTACCCAGTAACTGGGTTGTGAAGGTCAGATAGGCAGTCGCTCCATGTAAAATACTGGTTTTCAGCTGCATCCGGTTGGACTGGAAGCCGACCACAACATAGTTGGGAAAAGGCTAGGCAGATTGATTGGTGGTGGGAGCGTTAAAGGCATGCTTCATGGATCTTCCGTGGACAACATCAAAGATCAAATAGTGTTTTCAGGGTTCGGTGTAATCACAACTTCGACATTTGGAAGATCAGAGATCTGGTTCGACAACTATCGTTACCGAAGGTATGGGAGTGAACCCCCATCAAACCAGGCGATGATTTGGTATTGTGTTGATAATATCTGTCCTGCGACGCTTTACACTTCAGGATCTCGTGTCGGTGACCTACGTGGAGAACACAACCATGAGAAGGAGGCTGCCGGTTAAAACATAAGGAGTATGTATTAGTACCTAAATAAACTTTGTATCAAAGCAGATGTATGTTATTACCAAAAATTGGTCATCAATAACTTTTTAAACTAAAAAATACTAATACTGCGTTACTTGTATTATTAAAGGGTCCGTATAATGCTTTAAATGAATGCTGACATCTTGAACCGTGTCAATAAGGTAAGGCGTCATAGATTCTCGCTTTACCACTAGAAGAACACCTAGGTTTACCCTACTTCATAAACTCATTCATCATCATCATAATTTCAGACAAAAGACGTCTACTGCTGGACATAGGCTGCCTCCAAACTCAATGTTACTCACAAAATATATTATTAAAGCTTATCTTTGAAGTAAATAAATACTGATCCAACAATTAGCCAGTATTCTTTGCCATTTTTAGAATTTGACTTTCTTTCCATTCCAGCTATTTTCTCGACATCTCGTTGCGGCAGACCAGTCATCATTATAGGTATCTATAGGTATAACAGGAACAATAGGTGCCGAGGTCTCAATGGTTGGTGGACCTGTAGCAGAGCCAGGAGTAGTGGCTGCAAGGCTACCATCACCACTTATGATAACGTCATAATCAAGTGCAAAGGAAACCACAATCATTAGTTCAAATACCGGAAGTCTGAAATCATTGTTAATAAATTTACCTTTCAACATTTGATCCGATGGAATCAGGGGACATATACTCGTATATATGTTTCATGGAGATTGTTTAGTAACTATTGTGTCTGCTTTAGACAGTTATTATATTGTTAATATAATTATGTGTTTAATTGCCTTGCACGCTAACAATATCAGTATTGTTAGGCATGGTTGCAGCTGTGTAGTTCATTGTTCAGAAAGTATATGTACAGTTTATGTTTATGCAGTATTATATAAAATTATTGTTATTAGAAAAAAGGAATTATTATTGTACCACCATTTTGAATCTTTTGTCAGTTTCGTGACTCTAAAAATTTTATATTGTATTTTTTAATTCTGAATTTCAATTGAAACGGGATTAAGTAAAACACTCAGATATTGTCAAATTTCTGTTCAGGTTTAATAGCTATGGAAGTTCTGCAGCCAAGGTTTGCGCAGTCAAGAAACGGTAATCCTGTGCTGGATATAGGCAACTGTCGCTACTACAAAAACAACAGAAGCAGAGGAATCAAAGCCGCGTGGTTCTGCAGCAAGAAAAGCTTTGGTTGTCGAGCGTCCCTCATCGTAGCTGATGGAACCATCATACATGCTAAGAATACGCATAATCATGATTTATAAGTAGGTACCTAACTGATCTACTTATCGGTCTTAGCACCCAGTTCTTTATTTTTGGACGATCAATTCAAGTAGGTAGTAATGAGTCCGGAGTAACCGACATAGCTTGCAGAATAAGCAAACTGAAGTGGCAGTGGGCTGGCCATGTTTGTCGAAGGACCGATGGCCGGTGGAGCCGACGAGTCCTGGAGTGGATACCGCGTATCGGTAAGCGTAGTGTGGGACGCCCCCCAGCTAGATGGACCGACGACCTGAAGAAAGTGGCTGGGACAGACTGTATGCGGGAGGCGGAGGACAGGGTGTTGTGGCGCAGCCTGGAAGAGGCCTATGTCGAGCAGTGGACTGCGATAGGCCGAGTTGATTGAACTTAAGTAGGTAAGTTATTTTAAATACGTTGTGGCAGTTTAACAGAACAGATTTTTTAAAGATTTTTTGAAAATTTTTTTGAATCTTTTTAATTTTTTTTTAAAGATTTGTGATAAAACATTGTAGATTATAGCTGATTAATGCTGAGAACAAATTTCAGTAGTTTAAAAGGCATTCCAATCCAAAATCGATCCGCTTAGAGGTAATCGGTATGTCAGAAGTAAGTTTTTTAGTTTATGATAGAACATATTAACTTTATTGTACACCAGAAAATACATAGGTAACAAAAAAAAATTAACACTACAAAACATACAATGGGCGGCCATAGCGCTTTCTGCGATCTCTTTTCGGCTACCTTTCCGTCAGAAGTCATTTGAGATGGATATATGTATAAAAGTGTAGTAGCATTGTTTTTTTAAAAATCGAGTTGTTATTTATAATGATCTAATATCTTATTGTTATAATTATGGTAAAATGAATTGCAGGTATTAAATTAGCTAACGTATGACAGTAAATGTATGGTTTTTTAAATAAAGGTAACATTTTGTTTTCATTTAAGAAAATTGTAAAGTAAGTAATCCCATTATTTATTACAGTTGTTTTTACGACATCCCGCTTCGGCAAGCCGGTCATCTTGCGTGGGGAGCATCGGTTTAATCTCATCAGAAGTAACATTGGAGGTCACATTGGGTGGTGGAGCTGTAGTAGAGCCAGGAGCAGTGGCTGCAAGGCTACCATCACCACATACGACAACGTTATCTACAGGGTCAAAGGATCCCATAATCATCTAAGAGAAAAATAAATGAGGGTTTAGTATTAATGCATTCTGAATTTTACCTTTCATACCCTTAACCTATCTACTTAAGA
Source organism: Cosmia trapezina (assembly GCA_905163495.3). Lineage (NCBI taxonomy): Eukaryota > Metazoa > Arthropoda > Insecta > Lepidoptera > Noctuidae > Cosmia > Cosmia trapezina. Next base: position 21,814,832 of record LR991029.1, read on the forward strand.
ATACACATTTGGTTAGTGAGTAATACAATCTCACCAGAAGTAATGGTCACATGGGGTGGTGGTGTTGTAGTAGAGTCAGGTGCAGTATCTACCATCTCCTCATCGCCAACGGTTTCTAATGGATCAAAGGATAGCATAATCATATGAGAGAAAAATAAAGAAGAGTTTAGTAATAATACAAATTCACTTTCATACACTAATAATCTTCTTGTCCTATCTCTACTTAACAATAAACATTTTAGATGTCATCTTTTTTACAGACATCCTGTTTTCGCACACAAAGACAGGTCGACCGGTTTTGTTTATAGGCAATTATCGTTACTATAAGAACAATAGATGTCGAGGACCCAAAGCTACATGGTTCTGCATGCGAAGCAGCAGAGGATATGGGAACAATGTGGCGTGTAAAGCATCCGTCACAACTGTGAATGGGACTATTGTTCATTATAAACATGTTCATAATCATTTGTAGAAGAATTTAGATTTTGGTAGATCATTGTTTGTACTTGTAAAAGCTTAATTAAACAGGAGACGTATACGAGTATCACACCTACTGTTTACGTAAAAATACAGGTTTTTTTTTTCTAGTCAGTATTTTTAGTTTTAAACTACACAGCTCATGGTTCCTTTCAGTGTTTTTCTGTAGGAACTCAAATTGAATTAGAATGAACCCAAACTGGTTTCAAAAAAAAAATTACCCTCTATATTTATTTTGGTTTGTATTATCTTAATTCATGGTCTTAGACAGAAGAAAAAAAAATCTTATTAAATCAATAGAAGAGGCAACTAAAAGAGTGTGTCGGTAACGGTTTTGGTTATTACTTTAATTTTATGTTTTCAACACACTTGCTCTTGAGGCCGCTTTTAGGTTCATAATGCATCGTGTTAAATACGCGTGTTTGTTACTTTGTATTATCGAATTCCTAATGTGCGCTTATTTTTTAAATCTCGGCAAAGAGCCTGTATGCTTTTTCATGCGACCACATTTTATGAACTGTTAAAACACTCCTATGTAATTTTATTATCTGTGTTAATAAATAATGTGATAAATAAACATAATATTACTATATTATAAATGCGAAAGTTTGGATGGCTGGATGGATGTTTGTTATCACGCCAGAACGGCTGAACGGATCTGGATGAAATTTGATTGGAAAATGGTGATCATATTTGTCTATTATTATTGTGATTACGTATATAATTTCATAGAATATTTTAGAAAATGTCGACATCAAGAGGGTACCTAATTTTATTTTGTTTTAGATTTGATTCTGCCCGATCCACTTATGGAGACACAAAGCACAAGCGAAGATCTGTTACCAAAATCAAAGGACAAATACTTCGTGGCGTATGACAACTTCAACCAGTGGAAAGACAACCAAGATGACAACTCATTCAGTGAGAATGTATTTTTGACTTACTTCAATGAACTGGCACAAAAATTCAAGCCTACCACGCTGTGGTGTATTTATTCGACGTTAAAAAACATTGTTTGGATAAAAAATGGTGTTGACATCAGAACGTATTCCAACCTGACTGAGTTTTTAAAGAGACGCTCAGCCATTTTTAAAAGGGAGAAGTTTTCATTTTCAGCAAATGACGTTGAAAAGTTTTTGGAAGAAGCACCGGACAGTCAGTACTTGGGCATAAAGGTCAGTTGAAATACTTAAGGTCAACGCACACGTATAAGCACTGCATGAGATCAGCATCGCCTCAATTACTACCGCTTGGGATTCTTTTTATTAAACTCCATACTTATTAGCATCGTAAAGGCATCGCCTCGGCATGGGATTAGCTAGTAAACTGTAGTCACCGACTTGGCGGTGAGGCGGTGGTGCCGCTATGGCTCGACCTACCTCGTAGGCACGCTTACTTCTAAATATAGTACTACATAAACCGAGAAAAAGTCCCAGGTGAGGCTGCCCCCTACTACATAGCACTTAAACTACCGTCAACCAACCGCCACCGAGTGGTAAGCGAGGAGCGAAGCTTGCTCGCACGAGCTAACGTTCGGTTGACGACGAGCTGATGAGTCGAGGCGATGCTAATCCCTTGTAGTGCTTATACATATGTGTGCGATAACCTTTATCTATACCCGCTATATTATTTGTATATTATATTGTTACCTAATAAGTGTGTTTTATCTCTTTCCAGGTTGCGTTAATATTCGCAATTGCTGGCGGATGTAGTCACCATGATCTACATAATATTACTGCTAACGATGTAGAAGATCACGGCGAAATGTTTCTAGTCAGAGTCGCTGATTCTAAAATAACTGAACCACGAGCATACTGTACAACTAACACACGATCATTTCCTATTCAGGGTCCGTTTTATGAAATAGTAAAGAAATACGAAACGCTACGATCGACAAAAGAAAAAAATCACCGTTTTTTTCAAAATTATCAAAATGGTAAATGTACCGTACAACCTATTGGTATGAAAAAATTTGGTGCCATGCCGAAGGAAATCGCTATGTTTCTAGGATTACCAGATGCTGTCTCTTACACCGGACATTGCTTTAGAAGAACTTCAGCTACATTGCGGTCTGATTCTGGAGGGAATCAGACCGCTATAATTAATTTAAAATTTCCGTTTAGGAATTTTTATCCTCGTATATGAATCCGCACGTCGCTTCTCGGATACTATAAATAAGCAGTGCGAGAAGACATTGTTTACCGGGGTTAACACATAGAGAACTTTTAATCCTGGTAGTACGTTCCTGTGGGATATTTTCCGACCTCCACGCGGGCGAAGCTGCGGGCAAAAGCTAGTTAATAATAAGTAGCTTTTGTCTGGGGCTTCACCGCGTGGAGGTCGGAATTATTATACTACGGCGATCAAAGGAATCTATGTCCTAATCCAGGTCATGGTCTAGGTACCCGCATCCAATTCCGTTCAGCCGTTAAGACATGATGGATTAAAAAACATCATCATCAACAACATATTCTGTACTAACTTGGTATAAAATAAAGTCGATTTTCGAGTCTGTCTGTGTGACCGCTCAGATCTTCTCAATTTCACAATGGATTTTGATGCGGTTTTAATCATCATTACAGTATTTATTCCTTATGGTTATGTGTAGGTATCATACATACATATTCAACTTAGGATTTAGCACATAAACGATGTTTAGACATTATCGCCGTTGCACCCGCGCGAACTTCGATCAAGAAATCGAAGCTTGAAAAGATGGGGCGGGGGGCTAGTTTATAATATAAAATAATATATTTAAATAGTTTACATAAAATTCGTCTTTATAAGCCGAAGCCCGAAAGTCTGACAACCAGTCTTAGCAAGTTTTACCCAGTAACTGGATTGTGGAGGTCAGATAGGCAGTCGCTCCATATAAAATACTGGTATTCAGCTGCATCCGGTTAGACTAGAAATCATCAACATCGTTGGGAAAAGGCTAGGCAAATGATAACTATTCACATTAATAAACATAATATATAATTATATACATTAGACTAGAGTAGGAAGTAATAATATAATTAATTTATTCAGATAGCCAATTGATCCATTACATTTATATTGTTAGTATGAACTTAAAAACTATGATATTACCTAATAACTAAGAGAGACTTAAGAAAGAGAGAGTAGGAAGTGGGATACGATATGATAACATTTGAATGACTGTCAAAATGCCATCAAAAACTTTTGCGCATTATTTAAATAATTAGTGCAGTTTCAGTAATTAATGTCTTATTAACGATCTTATAAGTATCATTTTTACTATTTCATAAATAAGCACCTAAGTGCTCTGTTAAGGACACTGAACTAGTGATAGCAGTTTATACACAGACTAAACAAAGTTTAAATGTACGAATGCCATCAGTTTTATTATCAAGTGTATCTTCTCTTTTTTACCATTCCTTGAGATTTCAATAAGAATGTTCATTTTCATCGATAAAATAAATTCAGTCAAAGCCAGAAAGAACTTAATCATTTTTGTTTTGTATTTAATCATTATTAGTTAAATTAAATGGTTACTTCTTTAAGAATTGATTGTGGTGATACTCCTGATTAGATACAAATTTGTAATAAATGAGCTTGAAAAACTTATGAAACCTTTTACTTTCCGGACGCAGATATAGTTTCAGGGAAAAAAAATCCGTACAAGTTCTAACACTATTAATTTAACCTTTTTAGTTCTGATATATACTAAGACGCGCTATGGTAAGCCTGCAATCCAAGTGGGGAAGTACAGGTTTAACCGGAACAACCGCAGTTCTGGAGCCAGGTCTTTGTGGATCTGCTGTAGAAACAGCATGGGATGCAGAGCCACAATCACTACCTTCAATGACGTCGTGATTAAACAGAAATGTGTGCATAACCATTGAGTTGGATTAAGGCCAGAAGCATATCTCGATCGCTATACGTTGCGTTTGAGCGGTGGCTGATCAAATAATTGGCTTTTCGCCTGAACGCGTGCCGTGAAGGTAACCCGCGTTTTTTGTAATTGGCAGGTACCGTAATTTATGTATTTACAGAATAATCAATTATAAATATTCTTTCATTTGGGTAATTTGAGTTTAGAGGGTTGTATTCATGGTTCTAATGGTTATGATTCTGTAAATACATAATTGGTACGGTCGTATTTAAATCGTATTTTGATCAATATAGCAACCTGCAAATTGCAAAAAAACGTAAGAATTTTTGAATATCGCCGGGTACCCTGGCTCTTTCGCCTTAAAGTTGGGTATATATTCGCGCACCAAATGTGCTCCGCGCACGTTTCTGATTTTAACCAATCACAAGGCAGATGTGCGGAGCACAGCTGGTGCGTCAAAAAAGTGGATACCAAGCTTCGTTCGGGTGAAAACGCCGATGGTGGATACCTAGCTGTACCTACAGGGGAGATTGGAAGGTTTTTGGGACCATCATTTTAATTCGTGGTCAAGCTGTGCTTATGTTTGCTCTGATGAATTGCTTATTACCATAGATTATATTTTAGTATATTATTATATTTTAGACAGAGTAGTCTCATGTTTTACGTAGGTAATGTCTACACTCTAGTTGCATGGTTTTGTTCATTCGTTGAAATAAACCGTCCTCAAAGTGCGAAAATTGTTGCTTCCATAAGTAAAATTATATTTACTATAAATTATACTTTAATAGTTATCGAATAATTAAACATCGTAGATACTTAAGTTTAGAAATTAGCTAAATATTATAACGACCCTTTAATTCATCATCTGAATTAAAAAATCTTTCTTTACATTTATTTTTATCAGCTAAGCTTTTTTATATTTTTGTACATAGTAGCTAAGCCACTGCTGTCATAATTGTTGGTCTCAGCTTCTCTGTTTTATCAGCTTATTGTTTTAAAAATAATTATAAATTTTTAGTTTGACATGTGTTTTTTATTTGTATTCATTGTAACTCACATGTTATTTAAAACAATACTGATCGCATCTCGTGTTTTCTAAACGGAGAACACAATTTTAAAAACGTGTAATGACTTACACAATTTGCTGAAGTTAATTTATGAAATAATTTCAACATCCCAAATATTTTCTACTCGCTTCGGAAAGCCAGTAATGGACAGGAATAGATATAATCTTGCCCCGCAATCCTAAGGCCCGTATTACAAAACTTCACTCAAGACTCAAATATTACTTAAAACTAGTTTCAACCAATCAAATGGCTTTAAAATAGTTATTTAGAATGCTTGAGTCTAGATTGAATATTTGTGATACGGGCCTAATAGACGTGCCAGGAAGTCATTAGCGTGCAACAAACTTAGGTAACTGTTTACGCCAGACCAACATTTTTCATAAAGTAAAAGCTAAAGTAAGACTTGCGCTTGATTATATATTTTTTTATTTCCATGTTTTAAATAATAGACCAATACCAACCAACCAACTTTTTAGACCAATCGGTCTAAAAAGTATTGGAAAATAACTGCTGCGAATTTGTCAAAATCAAAAATAAAATTTTACGTTTCACATGGCGCTTATAAAACGTCAGGAGGTCGTTTCCTATGGAGAAGAGCCGGCAAGAAGTTTCTTGCAGGCGCTTCTCTATACCATCAAAATTAAATAACAGTGGTAATATGTATGGGAGGACAGTGTAGGCCTTTCAACAAATACCAGGTAATTAACAAATGAGAAAATGTTAACAAATCCACAGTCTACTAGGCCTGCAATGTTCTCACATTCACAGAATAGAAAATAATCTAGACTTACATAAACCAAATGAGATGATTGCCATTACAACTGCAGTAACATAGCTGAATAAAATAATATCATGTCCACAAAAGCCACTAAGAAAGAGTAGAAATTAGAATCATTGTAGGTATATAATGTCAAATAATGATGTCATCGTCATGGCTTCAATTACCCATGTTCTTTGTTGGGTAATTTGGTGAATATTATCATGAGTTTTCTTGTTGCTTTTCAGGTGCTAGAATCATGCAAACCACTAGAGGTACTCCGCTTCTTCAGATCAAAGAGCACAGGTACAATTGTAAGCGGAAATTGGGCGGGAGGATCTACTGGGTTTGCAATAAAGCTCCACAAGGATGCAGGGTCTCCATCGTCACTTATGATGACGTCATCATCAGAGTCAAGAATGAGCACAACCACCCATAAGGACTCAAGTTTTTGTCTATCAAAATCAGGGACCATTTTGGTTACCCATTAAAAGGGTTTTCGATAGGGTTTTTCTAAGCAGTTAAACAAAAACCTATACGATGTGGGTAAATAGTCAAAAGTGTTAAGCTTACTACTCTCTTTAAAATGATAACAGCGTAACATTCCGACTCGGAGCAATGTAATATGATCTCTCGATGATGGGCATACAAATTGCCCGTACAAAACCCTTATATTATTATAGGTTATCTTAATGAAGGGGTAACTCTTTCACTGGGTTTCAAGTATAGAACCCATTCAATGGGTTATCCATATTGAAGGGATAACCCTTTTACTGGTTTAAAGGCTAAAACCCATTCAAGGAGTTACACATGATAAAGAGAACCTCATAAATGGCTTACGCCTTCGAAAGACTTAACTCTTAAGCGGGGTTGTACGTTCCCTGATTAAAATGCCAGTTTTTTTGTAAAAAATTTTGTATGGAATGTGATTTTGACTAAATAGGTTACTAAATATTTTGCTTGTACGAGTATATTAACTGAGTGTGCAATTTATAGTTTTTTAAAGCTTTAGACAATATTTTTAAGAGGAATTGTCTTGCCATGGTGCATTAAAAATATGGGTTTGGCTGAATGAAAGGCAGCTTGATCGTAGCAACCGTAGCGCAATGTGAGCTACGACGTAGCACGAAGCGTAGCGAGACTCCTCTACGAGAATAAAGAATAATAATTAGATGTTTAATTGATGTTTTTAGGGTTCCGTACCAAAATGGTAAAAAAGGAACCCTTATTGTGTTACGCAGTCTGTCTGTCTGTCTGTCACAGCTGAATATCTCAAGAACTACTATTGCTATCATCTTGAAATTTGGAACAGTTTTATATGACGTTTACCCAACTATTTTGCAATTAAGAAAGGAATAAAAATATATGTGTTTTTTTTTTACAACAGGGACTGAAAGGGGTCTTAAAAATTAAAAGTGGGGCTACTAGGGCATGTGGGGTATCATAATAATTAAGGAAATTGGATCTAAGCAATTTATTATATTAACAATGAAATTGGTTAATAAGTAAATTTTATATGTATGTAAGTTCTTGCTTTTTAATTAGGAATCTATACTTATCTATACTTATTCTATAATAAAGTCGCTTTTCGTGTCTGTCTGTGTGGCTGCGTTGTTCTTCTAAACTACGCAACGGATTTTGACGCGGTTTTCACTATCATTTAGAGAATTCATTCCGCAAGTTTTATATGTATAACACATTAATGACGGCACGGTTGGCGCAGTGGTTGAGCGATTGACTGCTGCGCAGCATGTCGCGGGTTCGATTCCCGCACGGAACAAATATTTGTACGACCTACAAGTATTTGATCCGAGTCTGGGTGTTTTTCTATGTATAATATGTATGTATTTACAAAAAAAAATATGTATATAAGTAGTTTATCAGCCATCTCGTTACCATAACACAAGCATTAGGTTGCTTAGCTTGGGACTAGATGGCGTTGTGTGAAATGTACCAAGGATATTTATTAAGGATATTTATTTATTAATATTTAACTTACATATAATATAGAAACTTTCATGTTTTTTCAAGTCGTAAAAACCGTGCGAAGCGAGGCCGCTAGTGTATAATAATAATACTAACAGTCAAGTCAATAAACGAGTTGTAGAAATGTAGAGTGCATGAGCAGGGACCTAGCGATTCCTTCAGAAATTTGTTCGGGGTGCTTATGATTTTTTTTATTTGTTTTTTGTTAGCCATAATTGTCCCACAGCTGGACAAAGGCCTCCCTACTCTCTTCTCACCTGTCTCTGTCCAGAGCTGCCAAGTACCAATCTTTATCAAAGGAGTCCAGCACATCCCGCCATCTCCGCGATGTCATTTGCCTGCACTGGGTCGTAAGTTTGGCCCATTGATCTTATGAAATGAACATACTAAAAGTCCTGAAGTGTAAGTGGTGAGCCGAAGTGGGATGGGGTGGGGAGAGGGGGGGGGGGGGGGCAAAGTTGCTCGCTTATTTCTCAAAAATGGTGCGTCCGTCGTCGGGAAACATTTCTTATACCAAATGAAAGTTCATCAAATTTTCTACAACTTTTATTCTGTACACTTTTTCCGAATTCCTAGCCGTTTTCGAGCTACACGCTCCGGAAAGTGAAAATAAAAAAAAGTAAAAAAAAATTACCAAATGTTTTTTCATATCGTCTAAACTATTCTATATTATAAACATATGCCTCATACATTTCATCCTCTTAGGCCATGAGGGTCTTGGCAAGGGTTCTTTCTCCATGCACCCTCATTCTCAGTGGTGGGTGCACCCTGAGCATGTTTCTGAAGGAATCGCTTAAGGTCCCAGCTCAACATTCATTTAACATCACGCTACGAACGACCCTTAGGATCCGAGTAACAATAAAAAAGTCAGAAAGAATGCTAAGCGAAACCGAAGTAATAGCGCGGGAGGGTGCTGTGATGTGACGCGGTGGGGCGGGGGCCGAGGGAGTTTTATAAAATTTTGGCTGTTATTTTATAATATTGTGTGTCTTAAGACTTCCACGCGAAAGCAGTCGCGGGAAGAAGCTAGTATGGAATCTTATTAATAATATGTAAATACAATGTCATAATATTTATTATTTTACATTTAATGAATTCCGTTTACTTAAATAGTGTAACCAAGGTATATAGAAAATAAAATCTGTAAATGAAAACTTTGTTTTGCCATTCCTTCCTCCTTTTCTATCGCTATGACAGACATAAGAATAGCTCTCATGCTGTGGAAAAATATTAATTATCAGTAAGCTGATGCATGCATGCATGCACAATAAGCCTCTTATTGTGCATGCATGCATGCATCAGCATAATCAGCCCATAATGTTACCACTGCTGGGACACAGGCGAGTGGGCCATCATTTATGGCCCACTCGCCTGTGTCCCAGCAGCTCTACTACCCGTACTGAGCCCGCGTGTGGATTATGGACCATAATCTACCACGCGGGCTTAGTGCGGGTGGGTATGCGATTATGCATGCATAATTAAAAAGTTTTAAGATCTAAAAAGTTTATTTTTTATTTTTATAAATTATGGTGATAAGTCTATAGGTGAGGATTTGTAATTGGTTTTTTGGTGAATATGGTTTCCTTTTTTGTTTGTTTTTATAAGCTGTAACTTAGTGAACTTATAGTACTATCTTGTAATAGTAATAGTCCATTTATTTGTCAGAATATTGTTGCAGAGTTGTTAATAGTTTTAAAAGCATAACATATTCTACCGATTCCGGCGTACAAATTCATTTGCAGGGTTTTGGTTAGTTTGTTATGTAGATCTACAAATAAGTATAGATGTAGATATAAAATTTAATTAAATAAATAAGGTTAACATTCAAATTGCAAATTAGTCAAATATTAGTTTAGGAGATATTTAAGTCAACTTTTCATTCATAAAATTATTAGTGGAGTAGTAGCATTTACATACGAGATAATTTAATAATTTACATTTAAATGTCCTAAACAAAAGTATTTTAAAACAATCTGGAAGTTGTACTATATAACATTGGTCGCCATTAAAAATATTTTTTTAGAAAATAGTAGTACACGAACCATATGCACTTTGTAGCATCACTATGCAGTTGATATTGTGTGTATGCTCTGGAATGTATTTTGAAAACTATACTAAACATACAGACTGACGCAGTTGAAGTCATAAAACGTATCATCTCGCTCCGTTTACCACAAACATTTGCCTTTTAGTATAACAGTACAAAACCCTCATGCAATATTGTATTTTTTAAGTTACCGTACAAATAGAGATATGCATTTTGTTTTCTACAGTGACCGCAGGTCCTTCACGTGTGCCAACACAGTCCGTTCTGGGGGAATGGACCGGTCACCTGAAATGGACGATGCCAAGCTGCCCTACGTGCTCGCCTGAATTAGAACACCTCTGGTTATCCTGCAAGGCAACTAAAGTAAACCCAAACGAAGACCCAAAGATAGTTTGGCCGGAAACCTTGATTTTACACTTGATTACAATGAGATTGATCAGGAACTTTCATAAAGGTCCCATGCATGATAGACAAGAATTTCAGTTCCGAATTGAGCCATCTAAGATATATGACAAACTAGAAAAGCTTTGGGTGGGTGGAGTCATACCAATAGTGGAAATTCCACCCCCGCCTGGCGGAAAATTGAAGCTAATGCTGTTAATTAAGTTATCGGGATTTGCCCTTGGAGTTATACCCAAAAATCAGACTCTGGTCAATAAACTTTGGACGCAGATTGAAAAACAATCACCTGGCAAAGTGGTAGACTTGCCTTGAAAACAAAATAAACTTACTGATTTTAATGTTTTTTTCCATTTATGTAACACTTACAAAGTCACTGAAGACGGGGTTATGTTCTTGTGACCAATCAAAACTGACTGGTTGATTGCAAAATAAATACAAGCAGCAATAAATTGTATTTTTATTCTCATCGCGATCAAGAATACTAATTAACATCATTAAGAGAGTTATTGTCAGTAATAATAAAGATATAGATATTGTAATTTAGCGTTAAGTTTGCTCATAGATACCTCATTCATAAATATTCATAATACATAATTTGCCTTAACAAATTCATTTTGTTGCAGAGATCGCAGAAACTTCACCGGCCCCTCCAGGAACGTCATGGCTGACCAAAGTATGGACAGGAGCAATACAGTGGAAACGGCATAACAGGGAACCAGGTCACGACGTGTCGCTGGTGTGTTGCGACATATTAGCGGCCACAAGAACAACAGCAGAGCTGAATGTGAACGCTTGGCCGCATGTGTTAGAACTGCTTTTATTGCCGAAGGAAGCGCTTGATAGTATTGGAGGAAGACAGTTCCTAGAGTACACACAGTCTGTGTTGTTTAAAATGCAGCCATCACTCGAACTCGATGAGCTTACTAACGCTTTGGCGAGTGGAATGGTTGGCTGCGTGAAGTTCAACCCAACGCCTGGCTGCTTCATCAAACTGCTAGTGCTTATGTACACGCCTAACGCAAACATGTATTTAGGCGTTGTACCCAACGATCAGAATCGTTTTATTGGTAGACTTCACGAACTGATAAGAACAAAATTAAGCAGTTTGCAAAATAGGAATCGAAAAACAGAGTCAGAATAAAAAAAAATAATTAAATTAAATGTTAGTTGGTTAAGTACTAACCTACCACGGTATTTTAAAATGTTTTAATGTGACGAAATATACTGAATGTAGTATTCTTTTTTTCCATTGTCTATATATGTTTTTACAAAAATCTTAAATACAATACGTATACAATCTAAAGTAGTTAGGAAAGTTTTGCGTATGAATGTGGATGGCTATACGAGTAGGCGAAGACCAAAGAAACGATGGATGGACTGACGACGACGACATATCGTCGCTAATCTAAGTGACGTAACTGATTCGAAGAAAATTTTTCAGGGCAAGCTATTTTTCTTTTTTTTTTGTAAACTGTAAGATAATATCGGTCTCGATTTTTGCATTATCATGGGGACCGTAAGAACAGGCACGCAGATAAGACAGATCGATTCGACTTGGAAAATGAATCAAATTCCTACAGTTAGGTCGGCTATCGGCTTAGTCCAAATAGTTAGATACGACGTCAGTTAGAGTTAAATTAGCGACGATATATTGTACTCTTATTGAAATAATGAATCTCAAACAGTAGAAAAAAAAACTTTACTGAATAGTAAATAACTTATTAATATTATTGTCAAAATATCTGAAGAAAACAGAAAAAAATTACAAATCTCTTAATATTGATGTTCTTTTAGAATGGTTCCAATATCTTCTATATAAATAAAAAGAGAAGTCCTGACTGACTGATTGACTGACTCATCAACGCCCAGCCCAAACCCTTGGACCTAGAAAGCTGAAATTTTGCACAGAGGTTCCCTTTATAATGTAGACAAGGAGTAAGGAAGGAATTCCCGGTAGTAGGTTCCCTTGGGATATTTTCGGACATCCACGCGGGCGAAGCCGCGGGCAAAAGCTAGTAATAGATAATGTCCACCAAAAGTTGTGAAAAAAAAAATGTTGTAATACATATATCTAATCAATGTTAATATTGTACGATTATTACCTACTTAAGAACTACTTTTAAATCAATACTTTAAGACAATGTCGGCCTCTGCTCTGTTAAAGATACCAAAATATGTTGTATTCATTTATTATAGTACCTAGGGATGATGCCTGGATAAAAAAGGAAATTCTATATAATCCGTCAGTCAGATTTAAAAATTTTAGACACGTAATTTTTGCCTGATAAAATATTACTTAGATAAACGCATTAAAGTTGGGGAGAGCTCGCGACGACGTCAAAACTACCATAACAAACTTTTATTCGTAGTTTTATAAAATCTAGCAAGGAGTGTCGTCATGCCACATTTTAACTCAATGTATAGTAGTAATCTTTTGATTGACGTAAAAAAAGAAAATGTATGTATGTATCCAATCGGACAAAAAATTTTTAGTCGTCATTCCTATTATGCATGTAATCAACCCATGTTCACATTTACTCACCAAATAATAACATTCCAAAATATGTCTTTTATTACAATCAAACTAGTAAAAAAAAACCGACCAAGTGCATGCCGGAGCACGCAGAATGAAGGGTTCCGTAGTTGGGATGATTTATCCCAAGAACAAACTTAACATTGTAGTTGAAAAACATGTTCTCTCATACATTCAAACTGTAAATGTAAGTTAGTTGACTATCCTACTCGTAAACTTGAAAAGCCTACTTAATAGTTTTCCTTTTAACTTCGTTATATATACTACTACCGTGAATTTTTTCACCCATCCAAAAGTAACCGTTTAGCTGGCAGGGGGAGGGACACATGACTGACACAAATTAGCACTTTAAAGCTTAATATTTCAGAAACGGATACCTAAATCGAAAAATTGTTTTCACAAACCCCCATATTTTTGAAAGACGCAAGGGCAAAGTCAAAGCCGCACGGGTCGATCCATCAGGTTAAGCTACGCTTGGCGGGGTTGGTCCGTGGATGGGTGACCATCTTTACATTACCGACTCCTGCGTGCCTCGGAAAGCACGCTAAGCCGTTGGTCCCGGCTGTCGTTCGTGGATCTTTGACAGTCGTTACGGGTCGTCAGAATCCCGAAAGTCTGACAACCAGTCTTACCAAGGGGTATCGTATTACCCAGTTACTGGGTTGTGGAGGTCAGATAGGCAGTCGCTCCATGTAAAATACTGGTATTCAGCTGCATCCGGTTAGACTGGAAGCCGACCCAAACATTGTTGGGAAAAGGCTAGACAGATTGATATTCAATGTTATTAATTAACTTAATGGTCTCTATTAAACAAATCATATAAACAATATTATCTCAATATTCAACAATTTTATTCCAGTCTAGATAATTAGGATCTGTCTTGGGTTCATAGTTTGATTAAAAAGTCGTTAACGTAGTGTTTTGGTGGTGCTTAATTTACTAGTAAGAGTCAATCATCCGCTCTTAGTAACAATGTGACACGTTTTTATATAGTAGCAGTAAGCGTTATTTTCGTGGTTGAAATGTTACTACTGATTTTGGTTGACTGTACTAAATTCTTGAAAATTACTTTCTCAAACAGTTATCTTTCTATGATTTCTCCTTCCTATTGTCTTAGAATAACATCATAAATATATTGTATATGTTTCTCACAGGTCCCGTATTCACCCAAACATGGAAAGGTAACCGAGTCCTGCACTTTGGTGGCAAGCGTTTCAACTTTGTCAACAGCAATGGTCCTAAGACTTACTGGTACTGCAACCAAGCAACTAAAGGCTGCCGAGCGTCTGCGGTCACCCTAGATGACGTTATTGTCAAGATGAAGGAACATAACCATTATTAAACACTTGTATTTTATTTTAGACACAGCTATTTATCAAGCTATATACATTTCCAGTATTAGCTGATCTCGCATGGATCAAGGTCGGAAATATATATATATTTTTTTATTTCTTATTGTATATGATTTAGTTCCTGGCGACATTATAACAAGAAAAGAAACATTATGATAATTTTAAGTTTTGTTAAACGAGGTATTTTATGTTAACGACAATATTATAGTTTAATGTTTTCAATATTATAGTCTAGTGATGTCTAGTGTGTATTGTTACAAATGTGTTCATTAACATTATGAAATAATAAGTGTTTGTGTTATGTTAATAAAGAGAATAATTTTGATACTCGTTTCTCTGTAGTTGCATAGTTTTTGTGTCAAGAAAATTAAGACAAAAGTATTGGGTCTTGAGCAAATTATTAAACACTAGCTTTTGCCCGCGGCTTCGCCCGCGTGGATATCGGAAAATATCCCAAGGGAACCTGCTACCGGGAATTCCTTCCTTATTCCTTGTCTACATTATAAAGGGAAGCTCTGTGCAAAATTTCAGCTTTCTAGGTCCAAGGGTTTGGGCTGGGCGTTGATGAGTCAGTCAATCAGTCAGTCAGTCAGTCAGGACTTCTCTTTTTATTTATATATATAGATAGCACAGATGCTAATACTTAAGTACAAATTAATTAGAAAATTAATTCTAATAATTGTTAACTGAACAACAACAAAGATGATAACATCATACCACAAGACGCTACATCAACAAACAAAATTGAATTAAAACAAAACTGTTCAAAAATGAAATGAGTTCTTTATTTAACAGTAACAGCATTGTTTTCGTGCTCGATATTAACAAACATAGATTCAACCTCAAACGCATGTCCGGTGAGTGACGCTACTGGATCTGCAACAAATCCTGACGTGGCTGCAAGGCCTTCGTCAGTACACTCTGCCAGAGGATCATCCGGACTAGGAGCTTCCATTCTCATGTTTAGATCTTTCCAACGTTGTATTTCGTCGATTCCTAGTTGGCCTAACCAAAGTATAAGCGCTTGGGTTTTCCGGGTCTTCTTTATGAATCGTACTAACAACAAAGAAATAATGAGTCATGACTTAAAACTACTTTATGTGCTTTCAGGTGGTCATTTTATGTGTTTCTCAAGCAGGCCGTGTCTCTCGATGATTTATAAGGACAAACTATTACTGGCAATACAAGCTGATTTAGATAATTTGCTTCTACGAAAATGTAACATTATACTTGGAAATATCGCATATTATTATCCAAACCACTTCGTGGATATTGGAAATGACAATGTTAGTTTTCATTAATTGGTTCTAACGGACTAGTTGTGTTCATTACGATTCAGTTTCACATTAAGTATATTTGTCTTTTTCCTTTCAGTGTCCCCAGTGTTCTCGCAGACGAAGCATGGGAAGCCATTGCTACATATAAGCCATTACCGGTTTAATTTCAAGCACATGTTTGGTGATCGGGGGTACTGGGTTTGTAACCAAGCTTGGAAAGGTTGTCGGGTTGCCATCAGCACTAAAGGCAGTGTCATCATCCAAATTAAAAATCTGCATAATCATCCTTGACGATTCCGATCCGAGGCAATAATTTTGTAACTAGCTGTAAATTAAGTATTGAAGATATTTTTCTCATAAGGTGGGTTTAGACTGAACGAACATAATTATCAGAACAAGAGCAAAATCATACTTTTACAAAAATAATTTGGTAGAGTGGGGACAGAATGTGCATGCGCTCGTTTGGTTTCAACTGATCTTTAGATATAATTTTGTCCTTTTAATTTATACGATTTGGTTTGTGTCATGGACACAATAGGTTAGTAGCAGAAACAACATTATAAAGTTGAGGCATAATATAACGATACGGTTTGGAAGAAATCTTCAAATTTTCCTTTTTTTCTTATAATTCTGAAAGGTTCCTCATGCTCTTGCATCTTCTATGTCAATAAAATAATGTTTCTAATCACAATAAAATGCCTTTGATGACGGAATGATATTTCGAAATGACAGGTTTTCAATGGGATTTTTATTTTGCACCTAAGTTGTATCACTCATGATCATGACAGTAGAACACAACATTTATGATACGGAGGTTATTATTTAAAAAAAAAAATCTGGACTGATACGGAAAATGTTTTTGGGTTTGGTGAAAATCTAAAAATTGTAAAGCTCCTGCTGTTACTGAGAAATTGTGCACAGCGGTATGCAACGTACTGCCGGGACAAAAGTATCCCATGCGATAAACCCAGGTTATAAATTATCTGTGTGCCAAATTTCATCCAAATCCTATTATTGGCATAATACTATTGTTTGAAATACTATCTTGAATTCATAGAACTTTTTGTTAGATTACTGGTCAGTGATTTTATTGAGTTCGACGTGCTCTCTTCGAATGTTCACTTTGCCACCCCGTATCTTTGCTGCTCGCGCCGCCTTATTAGAAGAATGGTGCCTAATAACAGTTTTTTGGCAATAATTCCTTTCCGACTCATTTACGATAAAACATTAATTTAAAAAATTAAACTAGACATTTCCTTCCATTTATGTGATCATATTTTTTTTGTAAAATCAATAGCTTTGACATACGCGTGCCGCAAACTGTTATTCATATACAACAACAAGTGTTTTTCGTATATTTACGAAAAATATTTTACTATGCGTTGCAGGTATAAGGGAATGCGTCGCCTTTGTGACGGGCTCCCCTCTCTCCCTCCTACGAAACATCTGCCGGCAGAACTCAATAGAAGTATTAGGGGTTTAAATATGAAATTGCCGTTTTGTACTGAAAAATTCAAACAATTTTTTTTATAAGGTAAAATATATTTATTTAATCATAGTATTCACCCTCATTGTCTATAAATTTCTGCCATCTCATGGCAAGGTCATGCCTTTGCGGTAGTACTCTGGGGTCTTGGACTCAAAATAAGTCAACTATGTATTACTCGTATACATGGATAGAATGGATAAGTCCAGGTTTCCTCACGATGTTTACCTTCACGGATGTCAGTGTATGATAAACTTGGAAAGTACATACCGGTACTTGTCCTGATTTGAATCCCACAACCTCGTGCGTTAGACTGTTATTGCTATTAAAATACTGAAATTAAACACTAGACTTTTTCTAGAACCCTGCGTGGTAATATCCTTTGCTAATATAACTTGGACGAATATTTCAATAAGCAAGTAGTGTCAATCAATGTATGTATTGTATCAATATCAATGATACAATACATACATAATAATCAATGTACGTATGGTAGGTTAATTTTTCAACAGAATTATTTATTAATATTTTACATTTAACTGGATACACATTAATAGGACTTTAGAAGTAGCCTAGCAATATTTTTTCCTCCAATTCATCAAAATTTTTCTTTCTTTACAGTTTTTTACGAAAACTGCTGCGGTAGGACCTATCTATGGTACAGAGGTTTCTGGTACCGAAAGTACAAGGAGTCAGGAACTACCATCTGGTGGGTCTGCTACAAGAGATCCTCGTTGAGATGCACCGGCTCCATCATTACTGATGCGGGGGAACTAGTGAAGACTATCCCGCGTCATTCTCATGAGCAGAACATATGGCAGAAAGCGTTCGATGGACTCCTTAGCTGAAGTTTAGAAAATATGATGTTTTATGCCAATTTGTTAGTATTAAAATAGTTTTGCGGATTATTTTACTGTTCAACGTGTATGTTTAGGGATTACTCCACTAGTTTTGGGCTCAATGGAAACTTTTGTTTCGGTCGAGTCGATTACGCTACCGAATTCGCTCATGAATTATATTTTTTTTCCGATTGGTTCCGATGGAATCCGAACTAGTCTGCGCCTGAGGTGCATGAAATTGCGCAGGACCGTTTTTGGGATGTTCCAACATGACATACATATATGTAGAACAGTCTAACATTCAGATCTTTCTAATGAAACCATGGTAATATTATGATATTTTCGGGAATTGATGCAACCGAAATAATTCGTAAAACTATGTTTTTTTTATCTGTTGAAGTAGCTCTTAAGTATTTTGTTTAGGTACAATTACAATTTTGTATATCTCGTTAGTACATTACCTGACCAGGTTTCTGAATATTTTTTTTATTATATGCGAATAAATTTGGAGTTGAATGACAGTTAACGCTAGTCATGTTTTTACCTTAATTCTAAAGAATATAATACCTTAGGAATAGCGGTAACTGTCTGTAACATAAAATCATTCTAAGTTTTTACATCACGCCCACTTGCACGATAAATAACTAAATACATTTATTGTTAAAAGAATTCAAAACATCGTTCCATTTCTATCAATTGTTTGAAGTTAACAGAGACAGAATGATGTTATAAGTAGTACCTACATTTAGCGCTAAACGCAATTAGTGATTTGTTGTGCAAGCGGGCCTTAATTTTTGTTTGGGCGCTTGTCCTTGCAGCTAGATTTATTCTCAAAAACTCCTTGTTGACAAGAAGTCAGTTTACTGTCACAAGGACTATATTTTTTTAAAGTTTTAAATTAAAAATGTGGACCCTTAACGCTTTCAAGAACACTGAACGAGACACAATAAAAGTTTTATTGTTATGACGTCTTTGGCCGTTTAGTGTCTTTGAAAGTGGTTCTTATATCATTAAGGTTATTAAATAATAACCTGCTGCTGTAATTAATGCTGCAATTTAGATGTAAATTTTGTTTTTTTATGTGCTTATTTACAAGCGCTGAAACAGAAACACATGAACTTGTTTCGTTACCTATATACCTACGTAGAATGCTATCAAAGAGCGCCTTGTCCACTGTAGACAAAATAACTCGGAGTTTGCACACACTTCATAGCACAGACTTCTTCTATCTCTTTCCATTGTGGACTATGCAGATTGTTCTTAGGTTTGTGCTCTATGTTATACAGCCTGTATCAGAAAGGTGTGCTCAAATTGAAGGGTGTGGTACAGACCACCAAACTGTACAATTTTCTCCATGGGATCAACATCGTAATCGAGAAAAAATAATCAGCCGTACCATAAATTTGGGTCAAGTAAGTTTTGAAGTTTTGTATGGGACGATCATTTTTTCGCGATTACGATGTTGGCCCCATGGAGAAACTTGTTTATTTTGATGGTCTGTATCCAAATCCAAAATAAAGTAAAAATATATAAGTATACGATTTTTATGGCTGTATCACACCCTTAAATTTGACCACACCTTTCGGTTGAATAAAGACGTTGATCGTTGGAAATTTGAATATAAACAATAATTATGTTAAAACTAATAAAATGGTTTTAAGGGCCCTCGCTCACGGCGACTTTTTGTAGCGATGCAGTAGCGATGCTGTCGCGCGTCCGCATCGATACAGTCGCGAAGCGGTCGCTAGGTGCCCTCGCCCACGGGCCCAGATTCAGTCGCGATGCAAACGCTACACTGGTGCGCTTCTGTAACGGCACAAAAATACCTGCGATCGCTACAGTTGCAAGATGGACTCCGTTGAGGCAACATTAGTCACGTTGTCTTTGGTGCTGCTTTTACGTAAGCAGCCGAAGCGTAGGCAACGAAAGCTCGGTTCTCCACTCACGCGCCACCCTCCCTCTGTTCTCTCCCCGATGTCATCCGACGCGGTCGCGCGTTTGCATCGATACAGTCGCGATACTGTAGCGCGTTAGTAGCGCGTTGGCATAGCTTCTGTAGCGCGTTGCAAATGCGACTAACGCGCGTTAGTAGCGATGCAATCGCGCATTTCGTAAACGCGCGACAGCATCGCTACAAAAAGTCGCCGTGGGCGAGGGCCCTAAAAAGCCTAATCTAATGTTAAAATTGTTATTTAATGCAATTTATTATAATTGTATTAAAAAAGGAACGTTACATGATACATGCTGTATACATTGTTATGGACGGGGTTCTAAACACTAACCCCCTTATTCATAAAAAACTAAAACGCTCTATAAACATGTTTTAGTTAAAGAAGTGTTTTGTCAATTTCTTTCGAATTATGATTTGTGTTTCAAAGAAGACAAAACACTCCTACTTATAACTAAAAGCGTTTTAATTGTTTTTATTAATAAGGGGTTAGGGTCGTTGGTATCCTAAAACAACGCCCAAGCGTGGATCTCGATTCAACATTGACAGTAGGTTGTCGAATCTAGTTTTTTAAATCGTGTTCCATGCTAAAGTAACCGTCATGAGAAGCTATAAATTTTGTAAACAAGTGTTCAGGAGTTCACAACATTTGGACCAACAAAAAAAATGAATTTGTTTAAGATTTAATAAATTATTAAGTAACAAATATTAATTAACATATATTATTTAAGAATAATTATTCGTCAGATTCAGATGTTTCCATTTCTGTGTCAGAATCAGTGACATGTAACTCGTACGCATTCGAAACTCGAATGACGCGTTTATTTCAAAATGGCGTCCCGATAGTTTACAATCCCAGCGACGGACGCGTTCCGGTACCAAGAAACACAAACGATAGCGCTTTGCGTCGTTAAAATATGATCCGACTAAATTAAATAGGTTGTTACTTTCATATAACCCGTCTATATTTCATGTCGATTGAATATGGTCAATTTATTATTATCTCGCAGTATAAAATGTTTACTTAGTAAAAGATGTTTGTTTACATAATTTATAGCTTCTCGTGACGGGTACTTTAGAGAGTTGTTCTAGAATACAGACCAACAAGTCTGTAGAAAAGAAAGTATACAAAGTCAATCTTTCTCTTCTCTAGTCTCTTCCAATACTTTGCACTGTAGCAATAATTTTATGATGTATGTTATAAATTTCTGTCAATAAATGTAATACCAATCAATTGTCTGTAAATAAATGTAATACCAATCAATTGTCTGTAAATAAATGTATTACCAATCTGTCTGTAAATATCAAATGTGTGAGGATTAATAAACTTTTCAGTGTTTTCCACTGTTTTTTACTGTTTTTAATTATACGCGATGTCTTTGAATTTATTGGCAAGGTTTGAAAGTATTCATCCTATAATATACTATTAAATAGGTAATAATACTATTACTAGTAATCACGTTCTCGAAAACAGCTCTACGACTTCTACTATGAAAGTTGCAAAAGTTCGCGAGGGCGAAAAATCGATTTAGCTATACAGGTGTAATATCTGGGAAAATTATTTTTCTATTACCCGAGCAGAGCTTTATCGACCAGGTAATGAATATTATTTAACCACCTT
This sequence comes from Cosmia trapezina, assembly GCA_905163495.3. Classification (NCBI taxonomy): domain Eukaryota; kingdom Metazoa; phylum Arthropoda; class Insecta; order Lepidoptera; family Noctuidae; genus Cosmia; species Cosmia trapezina. The sequence continues at coordinate 21,836,480 of LR991029.1, forward strand.
TTTTATAAGATCAAATCTTAAATCTTTAAAATAATTCTCCTGTTTCATTTATCTATCTTCTATCTATATAAATATAAAGAGTCTGAGAGAAAAAGTCCTGACTGACTGACTGACTGATTGACTGACTCATCAACGCCCAGCCCAAACCCTTGGACCTAGAAAGCTGATATTTCGCACAGAGGTTCTGTTTATAATGTAGACAAGGAATAAGGAAGGAATTCTCGGTAGTACGTTCCCGTGGGATATTTCCCGACACCCACGCGGGCGAAGCCGCGGGCAAAAGCTAGTGATAAATAAATAATAAAGAGAAAGAGATTCTCTTTTTTGTAAAGAAAAACCCTTGTTCATTTTGGTAATGCTCTGGTTTATCGTCACGAAAACAGAATCTTTTTGGTAATTTTAATAATAAATTTAAAACGATTTATATATATTTTTAAATCCTTTCATAATGTTGAATTTATGTATTTTGCAGGTCTTCAAGCAACATGTGTGGCGGAGAACGGTAGATCGTACTTATATTGTGAAGGTTACAAATACCGAATTAACAACCGTTCAGGTGATAAAGTTTGGTGGATATGCACTCAAAGAGCCGCTAAGACCTGCTGTGGGTCCGTAGTCTCACATAATGGTCACGTTTTCAAGAAATCTGCGCACACGCATTGACGATGATATCGGCGGTTCTCTTCTAGAAAAAAATCACTACATGATTTACATCAGAGGGGCATTTCTCGTATTCAAGAACATTCGCATTCTAATCTGTCTCAATGTGTCTAAAGTACCTGCAATTTTCCTAATACCTTTCTGACTAGTTCTTGACATGTAGATTGCAACTACATTTTGAACGTTTTTGATAACGGGAACCGGGCTTCAGTACAATGTCATGTACAAGTGTGAGAGAGAGATAGAGCTATACAGGACGAATACCGCCATTTCTTTTATGCAACATAACAATGATGACTTTAACACTTCGGCCTGTTTTCACTCCGGACTCACGCGAACTGATACATAAATAGTTTTTTCAGAATATATAACACTTCAATTTTTAAAATCTTAATTACTGAGCAAGGCGTTTAATTAAAATCGGAACAGAAGTAAAATTAATTAAAATTCTACTAGACTATTAGGGATTTTAGGAAAAAAGGAGATAATTAAATTATTTTCTATCAATTCACTTGTTGTGTAAAAGTATAGCAGTGTTAATCGACTTACGTTGCTGACCGTACTGCTAAAAGCTCTGGCTAATGTAAAGGGTGGTTTCTTTAGTATTGTTTCAAAGCAAATCAAATCAAAAGTCATTTATTCAAACTAGGCTGAGAATCAGCAATTTTCGAACGTCAAAATTACATAAGACAGTCCCCCAAAACGTTCGCCCTTCACCACTTCCTAGTGCTTTAGCTGGAAAGAAGTGGCGCAACAAACTCCCAGCAGCACTGTCTTTGTTATTTTTTTAATTTAACTAAATCCTAGTTTACTTTAAATACTTATGCTGACTTTATGAAAAGTGGAATTGCATGCAAATGTTTATGTCTAATAAATCGTTAAAACTAAGAAAAACGTTTTTTTACATCGATCCCGAGAAACGTGTATATTTCTTTTGTTTGAAAGATGTTTTCATTTTGATATTTTTACAGTATTGTTCTTGTCGCAAACTAATGCCAAAATCTACCTATAAATTATTATGATGCTACTCCTATAGAAGAAACAGGGCTAATAAAGGTAGAGTGTTCTGGGTCTGCAGAAATAGAACCTTGAAGATGTGCTGTGGATCCGCTGTGACATACAGAGTGAAGAGGAACGAAGCCTGAAATCGCGAAAAACAATCAGCTGTTCCCTACATTTCGACGAGTTATGCGAACATAAATGTAGGGAACAGCTGATTTTTTTCCGCGACTTCAAGTATGGACTATACGATAGTAAAAGTTGTTCATAATGATAAGTCAATAACCCATTAAGAGCTTATCCATTAATTACGGGATAATAATTTGCAAAGGAATCGCACTAAAATTAAAAGTTAAAATGTTTGCACGGAAATGTCAGAATCTGTGAAAGTGGCTACTAACGGGTAGCCAATTTTACCGCAAAATACAAGTGAAATGATTTTATAGGGATTGGATTTGATTCTATAGGGGCTCGTGACTAAATAATAACAGCACGGGTCGATCGGAGGTTAAGCTACGCTTGCCGAGGTCGATCTGTGGATAGATGACCATCCAATACATAGATATCGAGACCTCTCCGTGCTTCGGAAAGCACGTCCCGGCTGTCATTAGTAGATCTATGACAGTCGTTACGGGCAGTGAGAAGACCGAAAGTGTCACTACCAGTCTTACCAATGGGTATCGTATGGTATCGTGTTATCCAGTAACTGGGTTGCAGAGGTGAGATAGGCGGTTGCTCCATGTAAAATACTGGTATTCAGTTCCATCCGGTTAGACTGGAAGCCGACCCCAACATAGTTGGGGAAAGGCTAGGCAGATGATCATCATCATTCTCCTGCCTTTATCCCAATTTATTTGGGGTCAGCGCAACATGTCAGCGGGTCTACTCCCTAAGCATGAAGCCCGTAGTTTCGGCCTTCGTTACGGGCGTTTCCTACTCCGTATCACCTACGGATGGATGATTGGTTCGGGCCCCGAACGAAGTATGAATGACAACACGATATGACAGTTGTCAAACTGACCCTACTCCCGATTTGCTTTTGCCGGTACGAAAAAAATTTCTTTTATACCTATTTGTTTTGATGGATCGTTATGTCAGACGGACTGACGGATGAACGGACGGACTTAGGGAGTAGACCCCCTGTTCCTTCCGTACCTCTCTATTAGTCGTCATCTCGGTAGCCACTCCCTTTCTAGCCATATCATCTTTCACACAATCCATCCATCATTTCTTTGGTCTTCCCCTACTCGTATAGCCACCCACATTCATACTCAAACCTGAAAATGAAAACTTTTTTATTCTACTGAACTTTAAATACTGACCACTTTTTAAATGATTATTCTACTTTTACAGAGGCGATATATATTACTACAGAAACTGGTAGAACGTATCTCGAATGCGATGGCTACCGTTACAGAAAGAACAGAGCGAGGAATAAGAAAGTGTGGTGGATCTGCACTAAGAGAGACTCGGAGAATTGTTGTGGATCCGGTGTGTCTATCGGCGAGCAGTTTTTGAAGAAAAAAGGACATACACACTGACAATTTAATTTTTTGTTGTCATTAGACGAAGTTGCGAGTCGATTAATAAAATGGTGTTTCAGTAATCTTGTACGCACGGCTACAGATCAAGCTATACATTTCCAGTATAAGCTGATCTCGCATTGTATAGGATTTCCTTACAATGAGAGGTCAATGTAAACTGGAAATGTATAGCTTGATGTGTAGCCGTATGTACGAATAGGTGCTACATGCTTACGGATTCGTCTTACTGAGGATACATCTTATAAGTACATCCATTTCCTTCTTTGTCAGCTTATTATTTTGGCACCCTCAGATTATGATCTAAAAAGCTCATCCTAAATGTAATAAACACGAAAATAATTGAATACCAATCTACTGTTATTTTAATAAAAATACACAATATACTTGCGTGCAACCAAATCGACTCAACTCCTACTGAATCATGCATTTCGACTCAAATAGCAATTAGTCGAAAACAATTAAACGGATTTTAATACTTAAGGTAATCTTAAAGCTGAAATGGTAAAAGAAGTTTTTGAAAAAAAAAAAAAACTACTTTGTATACATGTTGAGTCGATTTGGTTGCTCGCGAGTGTAGATGTTCATAAAGACCCAGTGAAACATTTTCAGGTTGTAATGATTTATGTGTGGCCTTAAGAGCGTTGACTCGGTACGGCATTTCATACAAACTTTCAAGTCCTTTTTTATCGAAATGAATGAACCGATTTTAATGAAACTTCATACGCATAAGTAGGATACATAGGTCTAAAAAGTAAGTAAAGAACATTTTCTAAATGTCTTATTTAAAAAAAGATAAATGGAAATTTCTGCTTCTATGGAATATTTAAAATCGGTCTAATTTAGCTGCAACACTATTTTTCGAAAATGTTCTTTACTAACTTTTTAGACCTATGTATCCTGCTTATGCGTATGAAGTTTCATTAAAATCGGTTCATTCATTTCGATAAAAAAGGACTTGAAAGTTTGTATGAAATGCCGTACCGAGTCAACGCTCTTAATAGGAAAAAATACTACTGCAAATTAAAACAAAAAAAAAAGTGACAATGTTACCTTTTTTCTGCAGCTGGTAGCGTGGTTATGTAAGACTGTGGTGGGACCCAATACTTATGGTTTCATGGATACCGATACTCGAAGAGTACCATATCTGGAGACAGGACCTGGTGGGTTTGCAGTAGACGCAAGACTTTGAGATGCCCTGCATCGATCGTCACGTTCGACGGACATCCCATAGAGATCAGTGTCAAGAAACATACGCATAAGAATTATTAAGACCCAGAGACATGTGAAAGAACTTTGTCCTATGAGCATTTTGGAAGGAAGTTCCTTACCACACGCCTTAATACCGCATTTGGCGAATGAGAGTTAGACCGAAAAAAGTGTTTTAAAGAGTATCATTCGCCAAGTGCGCAAAAGAGAAACGAACTTCGTTTCAACCGGTTGTCTCGCAACACCTTCAGACTGTTTTTTTTTTGTTATTTTGTATTCTGACGTGATGATTATTTTTTTTATATTTGGGTGTCATATTATATACTTCATGGAGGAGCTCGTGGCTAACTAATAACCATCCATCAAGTTAAGCTACGCTTGCCATGGTTGGTCCGTGGGTGACCATCTTTACATACCGAGACTCCTCCGTGCCTCGGAAAGCACGTTAAGCCGTTGATCCCGGCTGTCATTCGTGGATCTTTGACAATCGTTACGGATCGTCAGAAACCCGAAAGTCTGATAACCACTCTTACCAAGGGGTAATGTATTACCCAGTTACTTGGTTGTGGAGGTCAGATAGGCAGTAGCTCAATGTCAAATACTGGTATTCAGCTGCATCCGGTTAGACTGGAAGCCGACCCCGACGTAGTTGGGAAAAGGCTAGGCAGATTGATTTATTGCTATATTATACGTCTTACCTGTCGCAGTAAGATGGTTGTAGCCGTGATATAGGATTTACCTAGGAACATAGCTATCTACCGTAATATAGTTATATGAAAACTGTCGGAGTGCCCTAATTTAGTTACTGCGACCAATATTGACGTAGCGCTCGCCGGCCGCTACTGGGGAACCGCTCGCTTTTCTCGCTCAGCTCGCGCATAGTTGTTCACAGTTCTAACCTAACCTAATTAAACCTAACCTATTTGGTCGGAGTGCCCTAATATTTATAGACATGAACCGCTTTCATATACCTAACTGTATTACGGTAGATAGCTATATTCCTAGGTATATAACTATATCACGGCCACAACCATCTTGCTGCGGCATACATACATTTAAAATGTACTCACTGCAGAAATATTAAATTAATTAATTAATAGTGTTTCCTTCAAAAATAATACTAACTTTACTAGTCATTGAATCTCTGCTATTGCTGTGAGTGTGTTGTGTGCATTTTTAATGTCTAACACTGGTATTTATAGTCAAGTAAAAGTAATTACTTCAGTAATTGTTCAAGTAATGTAATTGCTCAAGTAATGATTTTCATTCTATATTTTAGTAATTGCTTGAAGTTAGAACTGTCAAAGCTTAGAATTCTTAGTCAAGTAATGGTCACCATTTTCTTTACTTAAGAATTCTACCCTCAAGTAATGACTTCATTAAAAAATTACTATTAGCAAGTAATTACTCAAGTAATTACTTGATTATAAATACGAGCCTTAGTAATAATCAAAAGCACGTCTGTGTTAACTTTTACCCAATGTTTACATATTCTATAAATTGTTATTGTTGAGTGTTGTTACAGAATAAAGCTATACAGATATTTATTTTATTTTATTTAGGAAAACAAGAGTTCTTCTTTTCGTTTCATCAGTAGATACATCTAAGTTTGTTCGGGCCGAATGGTAGCTAGCTTAGTCTTCGAATTAAACTCTAGTGAAGATTTCTCACTGGGATTAACTTCATTCAAGCATTAGAACTGTGTGTATAGGTTAGGTTTACTTAACTAAATACAAAAAAAAAATTGGCCAAGTGCGTGTCGGACCACACACAATGAAGAGTTCCGTAGTTGAGATGAAGTTATCCCAAGAAAAAACCTAACTTAAAAAACTTTAACTTGATTTTAAAAAAAATGTTCTCTTATACACCGATATAGGTACGTCACGGTCAATTCTCCAACTGCAAATGTAAGTTTGTAATAGAAAAATATTTGTATGTGATTAAACTACGAATTAACGATTTTCGGATATTTTCCTTTACTTGTGCTGTGAGATCTGAATGTTGATTTAGAAGCTTGATTTTTTTAGCGCTCCAAGGGGAGGTAGTCCTACGTATTAGTTATTAACAACTTGATACTTCCATGCGTCCTGAGGAAAAGGTTCTTGACGTACAGATAGACGGACCAGCGGACGGACGGACAATGAAGTAATCGTATAAGGGTTCCCTTTTTCCTTTTGAGGTGCGGAACCCTACAAACATTCTCAAAAGTCCTGCAAACTAGTTTTTTGTTTTTCAAAATAATTGTTTTGTGGCCTTAGTGCGAGTTTTCAGACTTACTCGCTCACGTTAACGTAAACGTCAATTTGTACTGAAACTGAATAAGCGCCGTCTGGTGGCTATAATGGGAAACACTATTATTCCATACAAATTGACGTAAGGTAACGTTAACGTAAACGCGATCGAGTAAGTATAAAAACTCTCACTAAGCCCTCTGAACCAATGTGTATTAAAGTTAAGTAAAAAAATGTTGCGTACAAAAACCAAGCAACATTACGTTACTCACAGTTGCATTATAGTTAATTAAGTAAGCTATTATGAGCTATTTTGTAACTGTTTTGTATTAGGTAAGCTTTATAAGGTCTGAGGAGTAACTTGCGCACATAAGAACCCACAATTTTATTACAATTCCAGAAGCTCGTTTCGGGAAATCTACAAGAGGGAATCCAGTCATCCTGCTCGGCGAGTTTCGGTTTAACAAGGACCGCCCAGTTGGCATAAAGATCCGGTGGTCCTGTGTCAAGAAGAGAAGTCTTAGATGCACGGCATCCCTGATGACTATTGACGGAGTCATTATCAGTACTCATGGAGTACATAATCATGAATAATTAATTGTAAACTAGACCTTATTAAAACGAATAGATAACGGGAGTTACATTGATAGTTCGTTGAATTAATAAATTCAGCTACACAACAATTAATAAAAAAATCATAAAAGATTTTTTTTTAAATCTAAACAACACATAAGTATAATTTATTGTTTTTTAGATTTTTTTATTCAGTACATTTATGTTCGCATAATTCGTCAAAATATAGGGAACAGCTGATTTTTTTTTCGCGATTTCAGGTTTGGTTCGATACTGAAAGTTGTTCTGAATAATGATGAGTAAATGACCCCTTAAAATATTGTGCAATAATAGTTTACACTTACATCCTGTATACACTATTATGGTTGTGCTCATAAAAGAAATATAACATTTGGGCAAAACGACCCGAGACACAACCAAACGCATTAAATTATAACAACTTGTCTTATTACCCAGTTCTTTACAAAAGTTTGCCTGATGAAGAGATCGCAGCAAGCGATAAGGTCGCCCATTGCATATTTTATAGTGTTTGATTTGTTTTTATGTTAGGTATGTATTTTTGTGGTGTACAATAAAGAATAAATAAATAAATAAAAGGCCTAACTCTCTGACATTACCTTATTAAAATGTTCCGTAGAAACTATGGTCATATAAGGGCTATGTTCACCAACATTAAAACCGCCGGTTAGGTATTTAAACAGTCGGTTTGTGTCAAAAGAAGGAATGTTGACATAAACCAACTGTTTAAGTACCTAACCGGCGGTTTGCATGTTGGTGAACACACGCCTAAGTCTCCCTCTTTCATAGGATATACCACAACCTAACACCGTTATCACTCAGTTACTATCTCAGTTGGTCTCAGTTGGCGGAATCAAGTCCCTTCACATGGAACACAGGGAAACCCAGGGCTTCCCACGAATAAACGCGTCCTATGGTCCGGAAGAGTACGTTGACACTCGTTACCTGAAGCGGCGACGACTACCTCGCACGAGATTTTGAATAGGTAAAACCTTCCTGCAAAGGGATGGCCAACTGACTTTTAGTAAGAAACCCCGACGTACCTAGGTGTGAATTAAGAAAGAAACATGTAAGGCAACTGCCATAACCTATGAGAATCAGCTCATCTTGCCTAAAAATAATGATAACCATTTATGATTTTCATATGGTCGCTCATATCCAAGTAGTTGGTAGGTAGATCTGAGGAGTAACCCACAATTTTATTACAATTCCAGAACCTTGTTTCGGGAAATCTTCAAGAGGGAATCCAGTCATCCTGGTGGGCCCTTTTCGGTTTATCAAGGAGCGCGCAAATGGCGTAAAGATCCGGTGGTCCTGTGTCAAGAAGAGAACTCTTCGATGCACGGCATCTCTGATGACTGTTGACGGACTCATCATCAGGACTAATGGAGTACATAATCATCAATGATGAATTGTAAACTAGACCTTATTATAACTGATAGTTATCGGGAGTTACATCTTACACAAGGTATAATTATTGTTTAGATTTTTTTATTCATTTATAAGTTAGTTGAATTTGTTAGTGAAGGTGCCTATATGAAATTGTTATGAAATCTTTATGTATTTTTTATTATTAATGTTAGTTAGGCGATATTTTGGAGTGGTTTGTGACAAAATCATAAAATGGGAGAAGCTGTAAACACAGTAGAATCCGCTTATAATGACATCGAAGGGAAGTTACGCAAAGTTAGAAAATAAGCAACTTCCTATTTTTTTTTTGTTAAGTAGGTATTTAGTTTAATAGAGAGAAAAAATACAAAGTTTATGTAATTATCAATAAAAAAAGAAAAAGAAACATAAGCAGACATAAACCAAACATATTAAAAACATAGAATAAAAATTGTAATACATACATTACATGTTATTTCTTCATTTTTTAGGGTTCCTTACCTCAAAAGGAAAAACGGAACCCTTATAGGATCACTTCGTTGTCCGTCTGTCTGTCTGTCTGTCTGTCAGTCTGTCAAGACCCTTTTTCTAAGGAACGCGTGTAGGTATCAAGTTGAAATTAATATCAAATACATAAGTCTATGGTCACTTGAAGTCCTAAAACATTCAAGCTTCTAAGTCAACGCCATAAAAACATACGGCCATTTATGCGACATATTTTGATACTCGCAAGTAAATCAAAACCTATAGGGTACTTCCCGCTGTCCTAGAATCATGAAATTGGGCAAGAAGCAAGATCTAACAGGACAAATAAGGGAAAAAGTCAGAAATTTGTTAATTTGTAATTCTATCACATTTTGACCGTCCGAAAAATTTAACTTTTACACTTGTTCTGATGGATCGTTATGTCAGACTAACGGACGGACTTAGGGAGTAGACCCCTTAGTGTGGAGATATTCCAGAACTCAGTCTTTGTATTCTAGTTACGTTCGGTACTTTTTAAGCTACACTTATAGTTTTAAGTTATAAAAGGCTAAATATTTGTTGAAATTGAAAAGATATTTACTTATAAATGTAGTTTGAGTTTGATTTGAGTTGCTGTGTCAAATGAATATTGACATAATTACCTGTATTGTATAATAACTGATAATAAGTAGGTACTGTAGGTAGATACCTACACTACGTACCAGATGTATGCTAATGTTTCGTCTTAAGGATTGTATTTTTATTTTACTGAAATAAAATGTTACATTTTATGAATAGGAGTACTTGCATTTGATGAATACCCTCACCGAAGTACACTCCGTCTAAGTGTTTTTCTTTAGATGAAATTGAAAGGTAATGCTTATATTACATTTTGTAATATTAACAATAATACTTAGGACAGACTTAATACCATAGGAGTTTATAAGTGCTTCAAAAATATTTTTATTTTACAAAAAAAAAAAAAAAAAAAAAAACAACCGACTTCCAAAAAAAGTTGTGTAAAATAGTTTATTTTTCACTGTTTAGTTATTCGTATACGTACCACTACTTACTATGTAAACAACAGAGACAGGAGTCAGGAAGTATTATAACATCATCAAGATACACAAAGTGCATTAAATACGTACCTACCTACTTATTAGGTCTCGAAGCTAACATACAAAAATTATCCAAGTAATAAAATTCATATAGGACCACCGCGCAGAGCTTCCTCTACCAAAATGAAAAAATAATTCAAAATCGGTCCACAATAATTGCCAAAAATATGAATAAAAAAAAAAATTGCCAGTCATGGGGACCGCCGACAGTGAAAACTTAAAACTATGCATAGCATGCCGTGGTGACGTGAACCCGTAAGATTTTCCCCCCACCAAAAATCGCTCAACGCGCTTAAAGAAATTTTCATTTCAAAAAACATACATAGACGAACATATATAACCTCCTCCTTTTTTGAAGTTAGCCGACTTCAAAAGAGGAGTAAATAAAATAAGCAAGCATCCATCACTGTTCTTTTATGTTCATCTAATTTCGTTTGTTTCAAATTCCAGGTTTCCCACAGCCCGTTTTCTCAACGACCCGGGCCGGGAATCCCCTGATGGAGATAGGTTGTTATCGTTATAATAAAAGAAGTTATAGTAAGGGAGCCCGACGTACCTGGGTGTGCGTTAAGAAGGAAACATGTAAGGCAACTGCCATAACCTATGAGAATCAGCTCATCTTGCTTAAAAATAATCATAACCATTGAAGATTTTTAAAGAGAGCAGTGCCCAGTGGTGACGGCCCCGACTTACCTACGAGTCGTGGTCGTGTCGGCGTGGTGGTCGTGGGTTCAAACCCAGACCGGTTTTACTTTGTGTAAATAATTTCATCACCACTGCTCTCAAAACGGTGAATTAAAACATCGTGAGGAAACCGGCACGTCCTAGAACCAAAAATTCAAAGACATGTGTCATATACCAACGGAGGAGGCCTGTATCCCAGCAGTGGGAATATTATAGGCTAATTTTGCTTATTGATGATTTTCGTATGGTCGAGTACTTATGTATATTTAGGGTTCGCCCGTTAGATAAGAGGTACCTACGAGTATATCCTATTTACTAGCAATCTGAAGTCATTGAAAAACCGCTTATGTCATTGGCAAAATGACTTACGTGTGTTTTTTACCCCATAGTAAAAATAATAATAACATCTCTAATTTCATCGTTTGTATTTATTTCGGCTCTATTAAAAATAAACTCAAATATTTGTAGAAATAGTTTCTGTATTTTTCCCTAACCTATATTAAGAGATTGTAAGTATCTACATAAAAAGGGAAAAAAGATTCTCTGCGGTAATGCATTATAGATTATCATCCTATTTTTCAGATGAGTCCGAACTACTTCCAGTGTTTCTGACATCCAAGTTCGGGAGACCGGTCATAGAACTAGGTGGTTACAGATACAACAAGCGGTCAGACAGACCAGGCCCTCGTGCGAGCTGGCGGTGTGTCAAGAAGCGGAGACTACTCTGTCCAGCATTCATTGTGACTATGGATAAAGAAGTCATTGATATTAGGAATCGTCATAACCATAACTGATACGTCCGTTCACTAAATGCACAGGTGTCCCAGGATAATTATTAGAAAAAAATCGGTCAAGAGCGAGTCGGTCTCGCGCACCGAGGGTTCTGTTCCCATTTCTGAAAAAGTTTGCTATTATTATATTTGAAAAAGATTACAGGAAAAAATATTTTTCTTGTAATCTTTACATAAATTTCTATCACATAGAATAATTTCAGATTTTTCTGTATGCAAACTTCGGAGATAACGGGAACGGTATTTTTGTTTTCATTGTTCATCAAAAGTCGAAAACTATGCGGCCTAAAAAAAAAGAATAAAAAATGTAGGAGAATGTGCAAACAGCACTCTTTCATATGATACTATATGATACTCCACATGCCCTAGTGGGCATGTGGAGTATCATATGTGGTGGTGGTTACCCACTTCGAATTTTTAAGACCTCCTTTTAGTCCTTTAGCAAAAAAATTTAATATATATATTTATTTCTTTTTTATTTGCAAAATAATTGGGCAAACGTCATCTAAAACTTTTCCAAATTTCAAGTTGATAGCATTAGTAGTTATTGAGATATCCAGCTGTGACAGACAGACTGAGTCGCACCATAAGGGTTCCTTTTTACCATTTTGTTACGGAACCCTAAAATTATCCTTATCCTATACTATATTTTTATTGCGTGAAACCCTTGCATTTTTTCAAACGACTGGACTGAGCAAGATTTTTGTAATAATAGGTACTAGCTAATAGCAGGATTTTTGCAAGAAACCAGTTTACCTTTGGTAAATCACTCACAACGACAATTAGTATAACGCTGATATCAACGTTAGGAACTGACGGATTTACGCAAAAAAAAAAAATATCCTACGACACATACTTAAACGTTAAAATGCTAATAAAACTTTCAACAGTACAGCGAGCATTTATTATATTTATAAAAGTTTTAATTTTTACTTTTCGTCATTTTAACTTGATTGATAAACCTCAGGTACATTTTAAAAGATTCATGAACAGTCGTTTTAAAATACCTACTACTAATTAGATAGGTACTAGATTTTTCATATTTACACATCTATCAACAACTATTGTTGATCGAAGTATTTACATGCTAAAGTACCTACTTATATTGTTATCATGGAATTCTTGTTAAAAATATAAAGTACTTTCAAATTGTGCTAGGTAAGATAGGTATTATAAATATTAAAAGTCACGTAACCTTTTGATTTTAATAATTCAACATCTCATCTTAAAAGGTTTTAGCACAAACATCATAAGTATGTGGTTGATAATGATAACATACCATTCATAATTTATTATAAATTTATTACTAATCATTATTATTTTCATCATCATTTTGACTATTTCTCTAAGAATGTTTAGAAATACATACCTATAAGGTTGTTACTCGCCCGAGCGAAGTCGGGTAGAAAAAATTATATTGTCAAACAAAATATTGTCTATCATTATCAAGCTGACGACCCCACTGCCAACTCAGAGAGATACAAATTCTTTAAATATTACCCCCTTATTAATAAAAAATAAAACGCTCTATAAACCTATTTTAGTTATCGAAGTGTTTTGTCAATTTCTTTCGAATTATGATTTGAGTTTGAAAGAAGACAAAACACTTCTATAACTAAAATAAGTTTATAGAGGGTTTTAGTTTTTTATGAATAAGGGGGTTAGTTATTCCCTCGCTTCGCTCAGGAGTTATATCTGGACTCTGGCACTAGAATCCTTCGTTACGCTCAAGACGAAGACACCTTTATCGCTGAGAAAAAGTAAGTAATAAAATGTCATTCTAATTTCGAATATTTTTTTGTACTTACAACTTTTCATGTGAATTTTTGGTGAGGTTCCAATCACATTATTGACCAGCTGGTTATAATGAAATTCAGAACAATATTATGCTGCATCCGGTTAGACTAGAAGCCGACCCCAACATAGTTGGGAAAAGGCTAGGCATATTGATTATTGCCCGGTTCCTATAAGTAGGTTAGGTGTTCATGACATATAATCTGACATTAACGAGCAGGTGGTGTGAAAACAATATTAAATATGCGGCAAGGTGGTATCAGAACTGACAGCCAGGTACACTGGTCTCAACTGTCGATCGGCCTCCTAGAGGCTGGTAACAACAAAAATTTAATTTAAAAACAACAGAAATATCATTGTGTCTCACTTAACATTACACTTGAAGGTTTGTGTCTCATAAAATGACAGTAGAAGCCGAAGCCCGCAGTTTCGGTCTTCGTTACGGGCGTTTCCTACTCCGTATCACCTGGACAGATGATTGGTTCGGGGCCCGAACGAAGTATGACTGACAACACGATACGACAGTTGTCCCTATCCCGATGTGTTTTTGCCCGTCCGAAAAATTTAACTTTTACACTTGTTTTGATGGATCGTTATGTCAGACGGACGGACGAACGGACGGGCGGACAGACGGACGGACTTAGAGGGTAGGCCCCCAGTATCGGTTTTCGGGGAGGTTATTTATTTCGATATTTGTTATTTACACACATTATAATTTTATTAAATTTCAGATGCTTTAATGATTCCTACTACTAGAGGAGCCATGAGACTGTTAATGGACAATGCTGTGTTTATTAGAAACAAGAAATGGGGGGACAGTGCCTATTGGGTGTGCCGCCGAAGAGCCCACGGCTGTAAAATGACGGTACTTACAAATGGCACCAACGTCATCAAAGTGAGGGGAGAACATTCACACGACTGAACACTAGTGCTGGAATCTTATTTGGCCCTATGGTTTTAATTGGAACTAATGAAGTCACTATGAAAATTGATAAGATGCATGCAGCATGAGGAACTGCAATGAATGAATTTTTATAGAAGCAGTACCTATTGGAAATCATAAGTGATTATGTGGCAACATTGCGGATGAAATCTGGAAACAATAATGGTTTCAGAGCATATGCGAAATACTCAGTAAAAAAAACTTATAGAGATTTAAACAATTATTATATAGTTATTTTTGTCTTTTACTAAAGTTTAGTAAGCAGTTGTGTTTTAAATGGAATATTTAGTTTATTAGTTAAATACATACTTAGAACTGTGGCTTCCTTTTGATCTACATTTGCATTAATTATGTAGGTAAGTAAGTAGGTATCTTTATCTAGGATTAACGATTGACAAAAAATTGGACTGGAAAGCACACACGGAGGAGCTAACTAAACGAATTAGCAAATCAGCCTATGCCCTATTCAAACTGACCACAGTGATTAACGTCGATGCTTTAGTCACAGCATATCATGGTTTGGTGAGTTCAGTATTGAGATATGGTGTAATTTTCTGGGGTAACTCAACCAACAGGGAATTAGTTTTTAAAGCACAAAAAAGGTGCATTAGATCAATGTTCAGACTCCACAGTTTAGATTCTTGCAAGCCATTGTTTATCAAATACAAATTATTGACATTTCCTTGCTTATATATTTTTGAGGTAGCTGTATTTGTTAAAACCAATCCAGACCTGTTTACTAGAATATCATTTTATCACAAACGAACTCGACCACAGAACAATAACTTGTGCGTAAAACGGTCCCATACAGCATTGATGCGAAAAAGTGTTTTTTGTATGGCACCAATGATATTCAATCACATTCCTAGTTCAATTAAAGAATTAAACATAAACTTATTCAAGAAAAGGCTTAAATGTTTACTGTTGAATAAAGCGTATTACGACATTTCAGAGTTTTTGGCAGACAAATTGCAATGACTGTTTTTTTTTTTTACTTTAGTTACTTGGTACTCGTTGACTGTGATTATGTCTTTTTCTTTTTGACACGTGACTTTTTGTATTATTGAATTGTTATATTATTATTATTTTTTTCTCACTTTTTTGTTTATATTGATTATTGATGTAGTAAACTTATTTTTTTTTTTTATATTTTTTCCTTTTGACATTAATATTTTCTTATTTTATTTTTTATTTTTGAGATATTAAATTATTTAAATTATGTAACTTATTAATAAATTAGGTTTAAATGCCATCCATAAATATTTGTACGCCTTCTGGTATAGCATAGCGCGCTTGTATATATTTTTTTTTAACATCTATTATTGTACCTATGTTAACAAATGATTAAATGACTTATGACTTATGACTTAATAAACAACGTTTTTTGAGTACCGATTTTTATTAATATGTACCAATGTATTTATTTATATTATTTTTCATATTATAACTTAAATGTATACAATAAAAAATCATACAAAACATTTAAACATAAATGTTTTAATAGAAAATACATGGTGTACCTAAGTGTAAACAGTGGCAACCTTTTAAGGGGTCATTGTACTCATAATTATAAACAACTTTTATTATGAGACCAAACCTGAAATTTCGAAAAAAAATCAGCTATTCACATTTTGACGAATTATGCGAACATAAATGCTGATTTTTTTTCGCGATTTCAGGTTTGGTCCCATAGTAAAAGTTGTTCATAATGATGAGTACAATGACCCCTTAAAATGTTGCCACTGTTTACACTTCCGCCCTGTATAATATACAGAAATATTCGGTTTTGAAACATGGTACCTAAACCTACGTAGTACTTGCAACCGGCGTGCGTGTATGAGCAGATGTATGAACGTAAACGAGGCCAAAGTAGTATGTAAGGATCGTAGCAGGTGGCGTTCTGTAGTTTCTGCCTACCCCCATGTGTATATGTATGTAGGTACTTATACCTTGTAACCACTACTAACAGATAATACTAGTTTTATTTATTTCTAGAACATGTAATAATAAAAACACCCCGAGGAAGTATGAAGCTTTTGATTGAAAATGAAGTTTACTTCAGAAATAAGACGTTGGGAGAGAACTCTTACTGGGTGTGTCGAAGAAAATCTCATGGCTGCAGGGTTACCGTTCATACTAATGGACTGAAAATCACCAAAATTAAGGGCCAGCATAGTAACCACTGAGATACAAAATACCTTCGATAATGTGACGTCTATCCGTCATCAGACGAATTGTGTTTGTACGTCATCGCCCTAACTCGGCCGATGGAACCAAAAATATGTAAAGAAAGTGAGTGATGTGAGGCTTATGCCGCGGTCCCACGGCCTGTCGAGGGCTGTCGCGCGGTCACGCCTATCGAGGCCTGTCGCGACCCGTACCGAGCATTCCCACCACAGCCCTCATCGGATCAGCGATTCCCACAGCCTGTCGGCCTGACCTAGCGTGACTTGGCCTGTGAGAAAGCAGGCAGTGGGGCCGCAGCATTATATCTACCGTATGACGGATGGGTACTATATATACGATACAAAATCGGACCTATCCTGCGTTAGGACACAACACGACACAGTAATGTGCCGGTGGGTTAACAAATATCTTTGTAGTGATTATGGTATAGTAGGTATGTCGTAGTTAGAACAATCAAAGAAAAACTCTAGTTAATTGTACTATTGTTAAATTTAAAAACGCTCTACGGGCTAATTGAGTAACTCACATAAACTGGCAATCGATCGCAATGCATTTTGAAATGAATTGGTTCTCAATTTAAGTATATTTTTTTGTTAAAATTAAAGTCTTTAATTTCTGACCAATTTCCTTCTTGCAGTTCATCACAATCAGCCTATAATGTTCCCACTGCTGGGACACAGGCCTCCTCTCGGTGAGAGGGAATTGGCTAAAAAAAATCTTCCACGCGGGCCCAATGCTGGTTGGTAGACTTCACATGTCTTCGAATTTTGGTTCTAAGACATTCTCGGTTCCTCACGATATTTTCTTTCACCGTTTTACACAAAATAATTTCATCAGCACTGCTGCAGCTTTTTTTTAGTCTCGAACTAACGTGGGAGCTGGCCGGTGCGCGGGAGTCCAAACTGAATTAGCCCTTCAAGTCGAGCCCGCGCGTACTTGTAGCTTCATACGTAAAATGCGGAGTGCGCCTGGCCTGGCGCGGCCAAAATCGGAACTAAATCCGCCATCTTGTTTTGTCAATACCATTCTGTGACAATAATTCAGAAATGTTTATCAACTACGCCCCCCTGTCAACCTCATTAGGTGCCAAAAAATCCTTGCAGCGCTCTATTGTGTTAGGAGCAGCGCAGACCTGTCGAAGCGTAACGCAGCGTGGTTTTCACAGCCAAACAAATATTCAACATTGTATTTCTTAAAATAAAATAAAGTCAAATAAATGGAGATTTATTTATTTTCTACTTAATTCCAATTGATGCAAAATTGATTTATTTTTGGCAGAGTAAACCACGCTTTGCTTAGTCTGCACTCGCCCATGGCAATACTTGCTCAAGTCAAGGATGAAGTGTGTTTCACTGTATGAGTCCACACTGGTTTGATCACAGAACCTTGAGTCCGAACCGTGACTCTGACCAGCACGCGCGCTGGGTGGTACCGCGAAGAGGTCCTGCAATGTTCGAAGGACCAAACCAGTGTGGACTGATACAGTGAAACACACTTCATCCTTGACTTGAACAAATAGGATAGCTTAGGTCAACAACACGCGACGGCTGCCATCTTGGTTTTAACCAGTGATTTTCTTCTAATAAAATTATTCACTCACGTCTCTGCACAATGTCTTAATGAATTAATGTTTTTAACGAATTAATGTTGTTAATGAATTAATGTTTTTAATGAATGAATGTTTTAATTTATTTTTGTTTTAAGGTGTTTACATAATTCTTTTTTTGCAGCAAGTGCTGTTGATTTCTTGGTAACTAATCGTGGTGGATGTTCTCTCTTACACGATGGTAGCCAATACTACAGAAATAAAGTGCGAGGTAGCAAAGAGTACTGGACTTGTAAGAAGAGGCTTGATGGTTGTAAAGTGACCCTTATTTCTATGAAGAATATTATTTTAAACATTAGGGGTGAACACAATCACTGAGAAAAGTTTTTCATGAAATTAATAGTTGAAATTGTAGGTAGGTACTATCACCCCTGTCTACCCCTTCTGGAAATTCAAGCGTTATGTTGTGTAATTGTAAGTAATACATTTTGTGTTTTTATCTAATTTCATTATGTGTTTTTGTTATATGGTGCTTTACAATAAAACACTGTTTTGTTGAAAAATAGAACGTTTTATTTAAAAAAAAAACAGCTTTTACAAAATTATGCGGGGTATTCCTCAAAGCGCAACTAAATTATTCCTCAAAGCGCAACCATCAGTTGGGTTGGACTGTACGTAAGCCTTCGGGACCCGGTGGGATGTGGGAGTAATAGGATGGGGGAACTCCTTGGGACACCTCAAACACATCAACATCCCACCGGGTCCCGAAGGCTTACGTACGTTGCGCTTAACAATAGTTGCGCTTTTAGGAATACCCCAATTAAACTACGTACGTGAATTCTTATAAAAAATTTAAATAATGGAGAAAAATTGTTTTTTTTAGGTGCATTATTTGTAACAAGTAAACAAGGGAAACCTGTTATCATGGTCGGAAGACATCGGTACAACATGCGCAATGACCGGAAAGGCAGGCGGGTGACGTGGCGGTGTGTGAAGAAGATGATCAATTGTCCAGCACACGTCGTCACTATGGATAACACCATTTTAGACATAGTAAACAAACACAATCACGATTAAAATGTTATCAGCTTATCACAAATATTTTCATTTAAGCTACGGTTAAAGTTAAAGAGCGTTGGCCACCACATAGCGCCTGCAATTTACCGGCGGATGATGGCACTGAAACGTTATCTAAGAAAGTAATTTGATGTGTAGAGAGAACGTTTTCGACTCCGTAAAGTCAAACCCCGCTGCAAAAAGATTTAAATCGCTAGATTTGACCTCACCGTACTTAGTCACGTGAAAAAGTGTCCATACTGCGAAGACACACTCACACATTATTAAATAGCGTTTCCTTGACAATCGAGTCAAGTCAGCGAGTCATTGTGAGTCAGAGGTGTCAAAATGGAACATACGCGATTATTTTTAACGCGGTAGGGCGAATCTATCGAATTAAATCTTTGCCGCTGCCATCATTTTCATGACAGCTATCACTGCGGCTATCATTGGCGGCCACCGCTGTCCCACCGTGGTTTAATACGTAGAAAACACGAACTTTTCGCACAGTATAGTTTATCCACTCTGAAATGACACGCCCCACTACCGCGTTTACCGCGCGTCATTTCAGAGTGAATAAGCTCTTATACCTACGTTATTTTGAAGCAATATGTATATGTGTGTGTGTGTGTGTATGTGTATATGTTTGATGTGAGTGGAAACGCCGGAGGGGACGCCTTAGGAGGACATAATAATCAACCAATCTGTAGCCTTGTCCCAACTATGTTGGGGTCGGCTTCCAGTCTAACTGGATGCAGCTGAATACCAGTAATACATGGAGCGACTGCCTATCTGATCTCCACAACCCAGTAACTGGGTAATAGGATACCCACTAGGAGGACATAATAGTGACCTTATTGGTTAAGTTCTTCAGAAAGGTCAGGTGCGTAGTACTCGCAACCGGCGTGCGTGTATGAGCAGATGTATGAACGTAGACGAGTCATAAGGAGTATGTAAGGATCGTAGCAGGTGGCGGTCTGTAGTTTCTACCGGGGAAGAAAGCGTGAGTTTATGTACAGACGCCAGCACATCAAGCTACTACAATCTGTCAAATTTCTTTAATAGATTTTCATCTTTATCGCTAAAGCACTAGGCTCAAGGTTGATTGGGAAAATTTGTCAGTTTCGGGTGGCTTGACCTGCTGGCGTCTGTACCTATGTATGTGTAAATGATATTTATTGGATTTTTGACTGAAATAAAGTTATTACTTACCTATTATAATCTCCTCCATTAATTAAATATACAATTGTAAATATCATTTTTTAATATTAGAACATGGATTGGATTGGACATTTAAAAATATGAAAATAGTAGTCCACCAGTATCGGGAACCGGGTCTGAGCTACCGGGGCGCCGCGTTCAGGGCTCCAGAGAGAGGAACCTCCTAACAATACGAGCGTTGTCCAGCAGTACCGCTTCTAAATAAAGCCGTCTTGATCCAGCTGCCTAACGAGAGCTTCCACAGCTGTTAAACTAGTTTTTGAAATACTTATGGGTTGTTAATTCACTGATTTCTGACTCAGTGACATAAGACCGATTTTCATTTGTTGATTTGTTTGTACACAAAATCATATTAGTTTATTTCAATAACCAAAATAATTAATAATTGCAGCGTTTTTCGGGACAACAACCTACGGTAAACGTTGCTTATACATCGGGACAAATAGGTATACTGTACATCAGAACGAAGGCCCGAAGACCAGGTGGCGGTGTGTGAAGAAGAACAGCGGCTGTCAGGCGTTCGTGATGACCATCAACAACATCATCATCAGGCAACGAGAGGATCATAATCATCAGTAAATCGTCATCACTAGACTTATTGTAATTAATTAATACTAGCTGCGCCCCGCGGTTTGACCTGCGTAGACCGGGAAAAGTAGCCTATGTGTTAATCCAGGGTATAAGCTATCTACATACCAAATTTCATCCAAATCGGTCCAGCCGTTTGAGCGTGAAGAAGTAACAAACATACAAACACACACACACACACACTCACATTTTTCGCCTTTATAATATTAGTGTGATTGTAGACACGGCAATGACTCTCGTGCCTCGATGATGTGATTTAGTGTCTCTCGTGCCGGCACGAACAATGAGGATAAGTCATGTCATGTCAAGCCGTAGTACAATACGCGGCACTAAAGATGAGACTTGACACACCACGTGGTTTGACTTGCGCAGTAGACGATTTTATGTCTCTTTATGCGGTATGAGGTGAGCGCGGGAAGGGACCGGGCGTCATCGGGGCAGCGGAAAGAGTGCGGGAGGCGCGGCTAAGTCTCATGTTTCGTGGTACGTGTTATAACAATATTTGCCAGTCTGCAAGGTGACAGCGGGGCTCACGTACTTTTAGGTTTTATTGACCGGTTCCTTTTAATGACCTTTTATTTATTGATGTACGTAGGTACTGAAATTATTGCACAACTAATAGAACAAAGAACAATATATTTAAAAAATTGGCCAAGTGCAAGTCGGACTCGCACACGAAGGGTTTAGTACCACCGTACTATATTTAACATTAATTTATTTTAATTTAATTTAAAAAAAACACGTTTCTTGTATGGGGAAATATGTGAAAATTTCGACTGTCTACCTATTACGGTTCATGACACAGTCCGCTGACAGACAGGACAGGGCAGATCGGATGGACAGCGGAGGCATAGTAATAGGTTTCCGTTTGGCTGAACCCTAAAAATCAGGTCTGTTTATTTCTATCAATTTTATATATTTTTTTATCAATTTATTTATTTTATAAAAGGTTCTAAGTAAGCCTAGAAATTTTTCAAAACAAACCATCGTTCCTAAATTTTTTTGATTGGATGTTTTATGAAATAAACGAATCAATTTAATTGGTAATAACGTCGCTAATTTTGGCTCTAACTAAATTATTAAACACTGAAATTTTAAATTGTAAAAAGCTTGTAAAATTCATTTTGGCAATAAAAGTAAAGTGTATAATGGATTTTATTTATGCATATTTGAAATTCTTCGTAGGTACAATAGTTAAGTTTATGTCAACTTCACTATGTTGGGGAGTTTGTTGTACCACTTCTTCTTCCCAGCAAAAGCCAAGCTAAATCACTAGGAAATGGTGGAGGGTGGGCGTTTTGAGGGACTGTCTTATGTAATTTAGACGAAAAGTGCTGATTCTCAGCCTAGTTTTAATAAATTACTTTTGATTAGATTTGACTATCAAGTAGTCTGTCGGATTCACATGTGCAGACTGTCCCTGTTGTGAGGTGGAGATAGTGCGTGAAAGCATTTGAGTGTTGTTCGTTCAAGTTTTTTTCCAAATTACTGAAAATTCAACACGTTGTTATAGAGTTGCTGCAACCACAGTGGGAAGTTCCATTGTATCGTTCAGACACAGAATCGGAGTCTGAGAATGAAGTAGCACCTAAGAGAAAACGAGGACCCGCCAAAACCTGGATTTTTGTGTCAAAGTTTTCTAATTCGAAGCAGGCAATGGATTTTGTGGAAGCAGAAAATACTTGGTCTCGTTCGACTACACGGAGGACTTCAGAAGGCGAAAAACGAGTTTATAGATGTAACAAAGTTAAGACTAGAGGACCTCAGTGTGCCGCAGTACTCACCTTGTTATTTGCAAGTGATAGTGATGACGTTTATGTATATCGTAACGATGCTGAACATGATCACGATAAGATTGGGACTGCGAGTAACTACGGTATCGATGAACTAACCAAGATAGAAATTAATAAACTGTTAGAAATGCATCTAAAACCCAAAGCCATTTTAGCTGCTTTAGCAAAGATTGATGGAGTTAAAATGCCTTCGAAAACGCAACTTGCTAATTACTTAAGTGACAGAAAAAAAGGGCTTCATAATAAAAAACGTAAATCTGTGGAATCTTTAAAAACCTCAGAATAGAAAAGTCTGTTCTGTAAGTTCTGATTGGCTTCAAGTTAAAAAAAATCTCAACGAACCAAATTGACGATGAATAGTGTACATTATCCTTTAGGAAAATGCTCCTTAAGTCCTTGACGGCCACTGCGGACCCACGGTGACCGCAAAAAACAGTAGGTTTTCTATTGTGTCTGTTGTCTGGCAGTCAACGTGTTAAAATGCTATGGATAACCTAAACTAAATAAACCTAAGCACTTCTCTTATCTTTTAATTATTAATGACTACGCCAAAACTACTGCTTCTCTGTTGAAATTATTTGGTTTTGGTAATGATTATAATGTACAAAAACTTTTCAGTGTTTTATAATGATGAAATACTCGTATTAACGAACATCTTAGCTTGCCTTTCAGTATCTGATACAAGACTGATCTTTATCTTGTTTTGTTACAGAAAAAGGAAAACAAAATGATGTGACACAAAATGAAATAATACACAAGCAAAAGAAAACTGAGAATGAAATGGAAAACAACAAACAAATAGAAACTGTAAGAGAAATAGAAATAATGAGTGAAATGGAAAAAATGCAAGATTCAGATCTTAAAAGAGAAATTGAAAACAAGAAAAAAGTACAAATAGAAACCTTGAGAGGAATAGAAATTATAAGAGAAATAGCAAAAAAGAGAGAAATAGAAAAAAGAGAAATTGCAAAAAATCGAGAAAAAATGAGAGAAATAGAAGAAATGATGGTATCAGAAAAAAATAGAGAAATAGAAAAAAAAATTGAAATAGAAAAAAGAGAAAAACAAAAAGAACAAGCTAGAAAACGGGCAAAAAAGTATCAATTAGCAAAAAATCAAGAAAAAGTGAGAGAAATGGAAAAAGTTTTAGAAGCAGAAAAAAATAGAGAAATAGAAAAAAATAGGGAAAGAGAAGCAATTAGAGAAAAAGAAAAAAGTAGAGAAGTAGAAAACAAACAAAATGAAGCAGAACAAAGAATCGACGAAAACAAAGTAATGTACGAAGAATTAAACGAAGAAGACGTCGTTGACGACGTAGATGTAGAAGTTCAAGAAGGAACAATTTTGCACAGTAGTAGATCTGGACGGCAAATAATTGTTGTCAATGGCAACAAGTACTTCAACGAGAGGGAACGTGGCTGGAAGATTGAATGGAGATGCTCCAAACGATCCTCACTTGGCTGTAAAGCCAATATTGTGACTATAAGGGAGAGAATCGTTCGTCATCAAGACATACACAATCATAGTAGCGATTCTGACTTTATGATTTAATATGGTTATAATAAAAAATAATACCTGTAAGTTTTGTAGATCGCTGTTACGTGGCATTATGGATATGATTGTTTTTTTTACTTATTTAGGTTATTCGGGCAGCTGTTACAATGGTTCTGATTCATGATTTATTCTTTTATTGGATACTGAAAATTTGATCTCCTTTTTTCTTTTTCTTTTCAAGATTTTGAATAACCTTGTATATGCTATAAAATAAATATGACATCTGGAAACTACATACGTGGAATCTCTTCATCCGAAGTGCTTAGGCAATGAAATTTTAGTAGTTATTTATTGGTTATAGTTATGTATTTCTACTAAATGTTTTAGCGTCGATGTTTGCGTTTTGTATTATTATACAGCAAATCATTATATTGCATAATATAATAATGGTAAACGTATTTAAATTGTTAGGATAGTATTTTTATCTAAGTAGGTAACTCTGATATCGTAAAATTCGAATATATACTTCAAAAAGAGTTTATATGGACATACTATAGAAACGCGATACCAAAATTTAAAAATAGAATCATACTAAAACACTTTATCTCTAATAAAATAACTTTAGAAAACAATTTTTTTACCATTTCTTTAAAGGGCAAATCCAAGAAGTTAATATGACCAAAGAGTTTCCATCAATTTTTTTTTAATGGAACGAATATGCGCGGGTCGCCATTTTTATAGTATTACAAAAAAGTTTTGGTTCCAATTTTTACTTAAGGCGAGTAGTGCTGCCAACTGGCACCAAGTGGTGGTGTTCCAATGGTGAAAATGTGAACATAGGAAATTTCAAAATGTTCCATATCTTCAGACTTATTATTTTTTTCTCTATCTTATGGTGGCGATAGTTGGCAGCAGTACTCGCCTTAAATTGTCTGCGGCAGCGTCCGCTTTAGCGCATTAAACATTGGGATTGAACCTAAATAAACATTTTAGTAAATAAACTTGTAAGAAACTATACATAACTAGGTATTAAAACACTCGTATATACTATTAAAAAACTCGCCGATAATACCCCTCATTATGCAACAGAATCATAAACTACTATTACTTATATATCACTTACATCCGCCTGATTATTTTATGTTACTTAGCAGGTTTTTTGAAACCAAACGAAACCAAAGATCATTACTATTTTCCAATATAATACTTATCGATGTATCCAATATTCACGTCCTCATAAATAAAATATAATAAAAATAACACACTAAACTTTTCATCATTACTTAGTTGATTACATCACATCACATTCTCATTTACTTACCTGCAAATACCTAACTTATGGCATCACTTATTATTTCCACGTGATAAGTATGTTCTATTGTTTTGTTTTTGTCATTTTTCGGGACCCTGGGGTCCCGGACCTTTGGAGGGGCCATACGAAGGGCCGAAGCCAAGTAACATTATATTGTTATTATTATAGTGGTATATTAATTGTATTGTTTCTTTTCAGATATCGTGGTCAAGACGTCCCGCGGCTATTTTCTGTTGGTGAACAAGCACAAGTTTCATAAGAAAAGGGAGAGAGAACAAAGAGTTGAGTGGAGGTGCTCGAAGCGCAAGTCCCTTGGTTGCCGGGCTGCTGTCACCACGATGTATCAGATCATCGTGAAGAGAGCTAATGAGCATAATCATGAATAGTTTACTGAATAGGAGACATGGTCACCTGTTCGTTGGCGTATACTCGTATAATTACGGCATAAACAAAACATGGGGACGTGGTAGTAGTAGTGGTAGATAAACATTATAATAATATTATCGAAGAAAAATATTTGGACTTGTATTATTAACCAGGTAGTAGAGAATAGAGGAATACGTTTGTATGGAATGAACGCCAACGACCACGTGACCGCGTTTCCTCTTAAGGGGGATGCGCTAAGGTAGCCCGAAATTATCTTACGTTTTTCCAATTTTGCAGGTCAGTGTCAGGTTGTATGTTGATCAAAATTATGATTCGCGACCGTAACAAATATCTATTTACAGAATAATTATAATTATTAAAATCATCAATGCTACTGTTTAATGTAAAACTATTGAATTACTATTTCATGAAATCATGACATTTGAGACCAATTCTTACTTAGAGAGTACCCTGCGTTTTCGCCTTAAGTTTATAACGAATAATTTAGACGATGATAGCAGATAGATTCTTTCACATTGTGTGAACTCTGCTCTTCAGATATAGTGTCAATGCACACTGATTTGGAATGCATCACGTGAGCTGAGGTATTATCTATTTGTACCTTTAGATCGAGCCACCGCGTGGCCGGTCATGAGACAGCAATATAATACTTTTTCTAGGTTATGTTGTATGAGAAATGAAGTATAACGTAAGAAATCTTCCATATTTTGGACTGAAACCCATGTCAGTACATACGGACAATGCAAAAACTATCAAAAAAAGTTAAATTAACCAACGCAAGATAAATTTTGTAACAGTGAAAGTACTTTGGTTGGCTAACATTTGAAAGTTCGCCAAGCAAAAATACGGCACGCCGTAAGAGACAGAAGATACGATGCTTTGTCTTAATTTTCCTATTAATTTCGTATATATGTCTCACTTCCACACTTCACACTGTAATCATGGCAGCGTCTAGATCTAGAGGTTGAATGTCTTTGATTTGTACCTATATTTTATAATGCTATAAGGAACTTTTGACGCTCGACTGACGTTAAAGGGGTTGACGGGCGCTGTTGGTAATAATTTGTACGTTATAAAAAAAAAAAAATTTTTTTTTTTGGTTACTATAATACACACGACTTAGAAACTACTTACATCTACCAGAAAAACAACACAAACTAGTCATTACTACTCCACAGTGGCATGTAGACGTATCCAATATCCCACCTATCAGCTATATAATAGTTTTAGTTTTATTTTATGTAATGTATTAGTTCCGATTTTGACTTCTCTCCCAAAGAACCTTGTGGAGCTATAGTCTCGCCGAGCCGAAAATTTTAAAAGATCATGTCGGTATTGTATTATTTAGCTTATTCTTCGTTTTTAAAAGACTTATTAGTTACTTATTTGATACGTAGGCATAATGGTAGGTATCTAAATTTAAATAAATGTGTAGGAAATCTAGGTTCTAACACTTCAATAAAACGAGTTATGGGCTTTTTAAAATATAAAGATTATTATTAGCCAATTAAAAGTCACTAGGAAGTTTATACGTCCGTCTTTCTTAAGGCGCTAACGAGAAGTAAAGTAATAATAATGTTGGGTAGTATTTATATAATAAGGAGGTACCTACAGTGTATCGATTATTACAGAATCGACTAAAGATTGATTTTTGTAAATAATTAAATCAAATAAATCAACACGCCCCCTCAAAAATTAATCTACCAATTATACAAACAAAATAAATCAAAGTGATACCTAATTGACCGGAACATATTCACTTCCTAGTGTTTGCTGGGAAATCCACATGGTCCAACATTTGCTGCCAAGGATTAAGGAAAACCCAGAAAACCTTAATCAAACCATTTCATTAAATTATTCTTAATAATAAAATTAATCATAAATCATATTATTATGTAGAATCACTGAACATTCAATCAGTATCTTATTCTAAGCCCATTTTACTTCTCATCTCTTGAAAAGTGATAGCGGGTAATGCCTTGGTCAGAACATCTGCCAACTGCTGAACTATTAGAATGTAATTTTATTTTATTACATTTTTCTCAATCTGTTCCTTAGAAAAATGATACTTTATATCTATGTGTTTTGTACGTTTGTGATTGGTTGGATTATTTGCAATGCAGCCATTGTTATCCTCATAGAATATGATAGATTTAATGATATCTATTTTAGTACTAACTGCTAGTGATTTAAGCCCTAAAGCCTCCCATGACAGTTTCATACAATGCCATACAATCTGCCTCAGTTGAAGAGGCAGCAACTGACATTTGTTACTTTGTACTCCAGGTTTGCTTGCAGCTTGAAATACCCAGTTGTACTTTTCCTGTCATTTGAATCACTGCCACCCCAATCTGAATCTACGTAGCTACATATAATGTTAGTGTAGGCACATCTTTTACCTATAACTTAATTTTAAATCAACAGTACCTTTCAAGTACCGAAGCACTCTCTTTAGACACGGCCAGAGTTCTTTACAATTTTGTTAGTATACCTACTCAGTATATTAACGCTTGTAAGTAATTAAATCTGGACGAGTGCATAACATGACATACATTAAACATTCTATAACGTTTCAACATGGATCATTATATTTTTCTTCAGAGTTTAATGCGTCATAATTAAGTTTATTTTCCATTGGTGTATTGACAGGTTTACAATCGTGCATATTAAATTTATTTAATACCGTTTATATGCACTTTGGTTTAATGCTATTTCATAAAATTAAAATTATTTCATCATCATCATCATTCATTTCATTCATCGTCATTTTAAATTTACTCATTAAATACCTTTTTTTTTATAATTATTTCAATATCAAAGCATACTATATCTAAATCACCTATATATAAAACGACAAATTTTTATGTACATCTTCATTGTCTAGCTTATATTGACACCTATTTGACTGAAGAATTTTGAAAACCTTCTTCTTTACGAGATTGTTTGAAAATTTCAAACCAACATCTAGCTGCCTGCATAATTCAGCCCGTAAAGTACTTTATTTAATTCACACACATAATTATCTAAACAAGAGATACCCTCAGGGACTTTCTTAAAAATATCTTCCTTTAATTTGTCATTTAGGAAGGTAGTTTCGACATCCCTAAGACGAACTAGCAAATTAAATTGATTCGCAAAAGTAAGATACATCTGAAACTAGCTATTCATGCTTATACTGGTGCGAAAGTTTCATTAGGTATAGTCCGTGAGGTATTCTTGACTAAAACACCTTGCAACAAGTTGTGCCTTTTTTTTTTTATCGTAAAGGTTTTCCAAATTCATCATGTTTTATAGGAAACATCCATTTACAATAAATTGACAATGTTTTTTATTTTCAGGTCTTGGTACTAAAGTCCGTATTATTTAGTTTTAGAGAATTTAGTTTGTCCCTAATTGCACTTTCACACTGAGATCTGTTGTCTCGAGTTTTGATGTCTTCTAATGAATTTGGTATTTTACATAGAATAGACTGAGCACACAAAATGGCGATCATCGTCTTCATTATACGACATAGGTGGACGACTTTTGAACCTATTGCATCATCTAACGTCAGGATTTTATTTGTGTTTTCTTTTGGTGAAGATGGGTTATCAAAAAGTTTATCATTTATTTCCTCCGATTCAATTTTATATTATCATGGTTTAATTTGCGAACTTTACTAGGACACTCGTGCTCATCAGATTTAGACCATAGACGTATCTGATTTAGAACTGTCAGAGTTATGAGACTTGACCGGCACTGACTTGGATATTACATCATCAGCTTTGCCGTGAGAATTTTTTTTTAAATATTCCCTTCAGACTTGAGGTCTGGCCTGGATTGAAGAAATCCAGTCTCATTAACAATAACATCCCTGACTACTATGTAATTTTTCGCACTCTGGGTTCCAAACTTTATAGTGTTTGGTTCATAACCCACAAGTATCCCTTTCCATGATTTTTCATTAAACTTGGCCTGTACTGCTTTTATTATGAACGTAAACAGTTGAACCAACTACCTTCAAATATTTTTTTTTATTCGAGGTTTTGTATCATGCCACATTTCGAATGGTGTTTTTGAAAACTTTCAAAGTTTTAATTGGGGTCAAATTAATCAAATAAACAGCAGTTTGTACTGCCTATCGCCCCAAAACACTTTGTCTTATTTAGCACCGCTTAAACGAGCTTTTCCATTAAGTAATGGTTCTGACCATACGTTCAGAAACGCCATTCAACTGTGGTATTCTCGGAATTTTTAAATGTTATGATATCCCTCTCTCTACACAATAACCTTTCATTTCAATCGATATAAATTTGCCACCACTATCGCAGCATAAGTTGACTAATTTTAAATTAAACTTAGCCTCGCTTTTAGCCACGAAATCTTTAAAAACAGCTAACACGTCTGATTTTTATAGGTTAAATAGGTACGTAACAAAGTATTGCGTATACTCATCAACACAAATTACAAGGTAGTTTTTTAGTTGGGGGTAGGTATAAACAGTAACAATAGTCCACAAACATCTGAGTGCACAATAAATAATAGCTGTTTAACATGACTTTTATTTTTGATCTGATATGAACGGAAGTCGACTTTGTTTCATATTTATACAGGCCTCACACAACTTATCATACAGGCTGGTATTACTGTTTTGATTTGGCTGGTGTCATCAACCATTACATTTTTTTTTTTTTATTAATTTCGATGAATTAATTTTGTTCTTATTATGACCAAAGCCATAGTTTGTACATATTTTTATTACTGCATACTTGAGAAATAGATTGACACTTATTTACAGATGCCATTAAGTCTACAGCAATTAAATTATTTTTTCAACATACCTTGCATGATAGTTTTATTAACCTTAAGTATTGTGCTCCTTGCTGGTCGAAAATGACTGCCAACCCAGCACGTTGCATTTTCGTTAAGAACCGCACCGCACCGCACCGGTGGTACCGCAGCATAGAAGAACACGTTTTCCAAAACTTCTTGAACGCCCATGTTGCTGGTCACATACATCGTTCCCTGAAATAAATTCACCATTTTAAGCAATAGAAATTTTAATGGCGTTTGCAAGACGGTGTGACTAATGAAAAGATCTTCCCTGTTTATAATATGGTCCGATGTTCCAGAAACCAACAGGAAAGTATCTTCCATCATGATCCGCTTGATAGTCTGCCATCATAAAAGCAAAGCCAGAAAAATAGCTCGACGTGGATGGTTCACTGATTCCAACTGCCTGGACCGTCCTTGTCCTCTCCGTATTTTCTGCTGCTGCTGTAATGTTTGAGCTCTTTTGAAGTAGAAGCAGTTGTTTTTCATATGCTTCTTGCGGCCACAGTGATAACACTTCATGAACTGAGACTTATTCTTCTGCTTGTTAACTTCCTAGTTGAAGCTATTATTCCCTTTATTATTTTGAGAATTATCGAATTTTGTTTTTAGAAATTCCTGTCCATTTTTCCCTCAAATTGCAAAACTTTTGACACTGGTATCTTCATGAACTGAGACTTATTCTTCTGCTTGTTAACTTCCTAGTTGAAGCTATTATTCCCTTTATTATTTTGAGAATTATCGAATTTTGTTTTTCGAAATTCCTGTCCATTTATCCCTCAAATTGCAAAACTTTTGACACTGGTATCACTGGACTCATTTTTAAACTTGACTTCATGATCCAAAAGCCTTGGCTTAACGAATGCTAGCATTAACTTATCCTCCGATAAAGTTTCGATCGCAGTTATCACGCCATCATAAGATGGGGGTAGGTTGAACAACAAATGAGCTACCTCGCGTGGCGTGGTTTGGCGGCGGCGCGGCGTGGCGTCGGTACCCTATAATATACTGTAGTCTTTGGTGCCGGCTATCAATTCGATGATGAACACTTTTTGCAACTTTTATCACGTCCATTTCACTTGACAATGCCCATATTTTTTTATTCAAATTTTAATCACTTATATTGCAGTAAAAACGTAACCTGGGCCCATAACCTGTAGGAAATCTAGGTTCTAACACTTCAATAAAACGAGTTATGGGCTTTTTAAAATATAAAGATTATTATTAGCCAATTAAAAGTCACTAGGAAGTTTATACGTCCGTCTTTCTTAAGGCGCTAACGAGAAGTAAAGTAATAATAATGTTGGGTAGTATTTATATAATAAGGAGGTACCTACAGTGTATCGATTATTACAGAATCGACTAAAGATTGATTTTTGTAAATAATTAAATCAAATAAATCAACAAAATGTTAGCCGTTTTGCTTTTTTTGTTTCAAAACTCCTCAGGTAGCTGAGGAGTTATAAGGAGTAACTTAGGCTACCTTTATTTTAGAAAAAAAATTAGGGTTCCGCGCAAAAAAAAAAATAAAACCCATGAAATTGTGTACAAAGTCGGATTTCAAAAATTGACAAATAATATTATTTAAGTTAAGTTAAACTATCGAAAATTTATATTCAATTTAAGTTAATATTTTATCATTATTTAAAATTACTTTTTATTATAACTACTACTACTTTTTTTATTTGATGACTCTTGCCGTTATGGTAATTTTAACAAATTAAATACTTGACTAAATGTATTAATAACATAAGTTTTTTTTTCTAAATAAAAAAAGACAATGGGAATAGTTTTAGCAGAAGTTACAGAAATGTAAGTAACAACAGATGAATGCAACTCCGCGTACTTTCTTCACTATTTACTATTTGATTGTAGACATAATGAAGTAAACAAAAAAATCAATCTGCCTAGCCTTTTCCCAACTATGTTGGGGTCGGCTTCCAGTCTAACCGGATGCAGCTTAATACCAGTATTTTACATGGAGCGACTGCCTGTCTGACCTCCACAACCCAGTAACTGGGTAATACGATACCCCTTGGTAAGACTGGTTGTCAGACTTTCGGGCTTCTGACGACCCGTAACGACTGTCAAAGATCCACGAATGACAGCCGGGACCAACGGCTTAACGTGCTTTCCGAGGCACGGAGGAGTCTCGGTATGTAAAGATGGTCACCCATCCACTGACCAACCCCGGCAAGCGTAGCTTAACCTGATGGATCGACCCGTACGGCTGTAATTACTTAGCCACGAGCTCCTCTACATAATGAAGTAAACACAAAATAAATTTTCATGTATTTCCGTTTCAGGCAAGCATCATTTCTTCATAAAATCTGGGCAGGAAAACATTCTCGTCTTAGGTGACGTCAGATACACCAGATATAAAAAAGTTAAAGAAAGGACTTTCTGGAAGTGTGCAATGAAAGGATGCAAAGCGTCTGTTATTACCGCGAAGAATGAAGTTTTACAGTTCAAGAATTTTCATAATCATTAATGTTACAGTTATCTCGATTATCGCTCTCGTTAACTGTAATTATCGCTATCATCTATATATCTATATATATACAAATGAATCCCTATTTCCCTTGGTCATCGCATCACGCGTAAACGGATGGAACAGTTTCGCTAATTCTTTTTTTGTTGTGTTTATTATTGTCAGGAGAAGGTTCTTATGAAAGAAAAAATTAAGAAAATTTCAGAAAACTTGACTAATATTTTAACTTCATAGCTGGACAGGACAACGTCTGTCGGGTCAGCTAGTTAATTATAATTATCATTCTCATTAATTATAATTATCGTATCGCTATCGTTAATAATAATTATAGATCTCGTCTCCTACTTTATTTTGGAACCAAATAATTGTGCTACTTGCGGAGCAGCATCTTAGTAAGTACCTATCTAAAAGTGAGCTAAGCTGTTTTCTCAAAATAATAAAACGTAGTGAGATATTTGTAGAGTATGGTAATATGAGGTTACTTTGATAGTACGGGTTTAGAAAGAAAAGAAAGAAAGCAAAAAGTTTATTTGGACACAGTTCGTGAAACACAAAAATACAAAAGAAAAAAAACAAAGTGAAAATAATATTTAACACCAACCCACTTTTTTTTTTTTCGTTTACTTTGATAACAACTTTCGCCATAAGAAAAAATCTATAGATATAGATTTTTGGAGGCATCAAAAGTTTTTCTTACCTTAAAAATGCCCAGTAAACGGTACACCAACAAAACCTTATTCACACACCGAATAAAATTACCTTTTACGAGTCGAAAGTTGTTATGAAAGTAAACCCGTAATATCAAAGTAACCCCATTTGACTAGTTATCTAAGTTCTGGGGTCCTACTCCCTAAGCACGAAGCCCGTAGTTTCGGCCTTCGTTTCTTACTCCGTATCACCTACGGATGGATGATTGGTTCGGGGCCCGAACGAAGTATGAATGACAACATGATTTGCCAGTTGTCCCTACTCCCGATGTGTTTTTGCCCGTCCGAAAAATTTAACTTTTACACTTGTTTTGATGGATCGTTATGTCAGACGGACGGACGAACGGACGGACGGACAGACGGACGGACTTAGGGAGTAGGCCCCCTGTTGTGTGAATAACCAAAAACCCCAAAAATAACCGTTCTTGGGCCCGTTGTTAAGACCTCGCCTCTCATGCACGCACGAGGTTGTGGGTTCAAATCCGGGCAAGTACTTACCAATGTGACTTTCTGAGTTTATCTTAGACATTACTGACATCGGTGAAGGAAAACATCGTGAGAAAACCTGATCTTCTAATTAATATAAGTCTGAAATCGCCAACCCGTGTTGAGCAAGCGTGGTGATTAATGCTCGTGCCTTCTGTGTATGAGAAGAGGCCTTTGCCCTGTACTGTTATTATTATTATTTATATATTATATAATTTTTCCCAAAAAATCCTAGAGTATAATAATAATTGATTCAATATTATTTCTGAATTTAATATATACTCTCAGCGATAAGTTATCTTAAAACCGTAAAGTGCATTTTATTAGGTAGGTATACACAAATATCAAACGTATTTTTGCGATGCTCCTATAAGTATTATCGCTACCTACTGTATTTTTCGTAGGCAGTGTATGTCATATGCAACATGTGTGTTGTGCCTAATGTCGTTTAGTCGATTAAGAAAGAACGATAAACATAAAGGCGTTCCCATCTCCAGGAGAATTCGCCTGTAATAATTATAACCTTTTCCGGCGACCTAGTGTTACTTCTACCCGTGTTACTTCTACCACTATATTTGTTAACCTATCCTGCTGGTTTCAACTATCTCTCTACACTACCTAGTAGTTGACAGCCTGCGTAGTCTACTTGCAAAGCCCTAGCCATTACAGTGGAATCTTGAATAGGGATGATGCATGGGTAAAAAAATAAATCTGTTTAGTCCGTCAGTCCTAATAAAAAAATATTAAACCCGTATATTGTACTTTATAAACTTTAAGTTATAAAAAGCTAGCTCACTACGTCACTTCTACGTATAAAATCTAGCTAGGCATGACGTCATATAAATCAATGCATCGCCGTAATCTTTAGATCCCGAAAAAAAAAAATTCCTGTCCAATATTTTTTACTAATCTACATGAACAGAAAAAATGTTTAGTCATCATCCCGAATTGTTACATAACAGGCGAATGCCCCCGGTGCGGGAACGCCTCATGAGTCTAGTTTATAAGAATTTTAAGATTCCTAGCGATCTCAATAGAGTGGTGTGAATGAATTTGTGAGCATTTGTATTTAGTACTATTTATTATTAGGTTTTTGTGTGTCCTAAGTCCAAGTGTGGCCTGCAGTAATCGTGATGATACTGAGTATATAAATCTAGTCTAAACTTTATTGTAGATATTAATGTTTATATTGCCCTTGGCAACATTCCGTGACTCGATTTTATTTAATTAAATCAAGATGTATTTATTTGCCTACTGTCTTTTTTTTTACATTTTAAGTACTACCTAGTTTTCAACAAATACTACTATTCCTTTACTGTTATTTCATAGAGCATGACCTAAATAGTTCCTTATTTATTAAATTCTTTGTTTAACATTTAATTTGGTGCCATCATAAAACATGTATTTAAAATACTAAATTTTATTTTCTAGAAATATATTTCGTGAAGAATCGTTTCGGTAACAAGACCCTGGTATTTCTCGACCAACGCTACAATAAGAGCCACGATCGAGAAGGACGGGCGTCATGGCGGTGCGTCAAGAGAAACAATGGCTGCAGGGCAGTAGTCGTCACGTATTTGAACAGTGTCATACAGTTTACAGATCACAATCACGATACTGTACCTGTAAAGAAAAGTAAGGAAAAAGCTTGCAGTAAGGAAAAGTCTTACATTCAAGATTAATCAGATCAGTGTACTCCGATGAGTCACAATGTGGCTGTCGACGTAGAGCCACATCACAAACGATGCCACATCTCTAGTTCTGCTCTCTTTGCAATAACACCTGCAACTTATAAGATCTTTGCGATGCATATGCTAACGATGTCGACGTGGCTGAATTCTGGTCAAAGCTTATAAAAAATGAAAATAGAACCATCGACAAGAAAAAGAAGAAATTAGTCGGTGTGTGGTTGTCAAGGTTTTGAAGCAGGTACGGTGATTACATAAAGAAATAAAGAAGTATGAAAGAAAATTAACTTATTTGACCAGACTCAAAGAGCCACTACTATGAAGCAAATCATTAAAACCAAGTAGTTTCTCCGTTTCGTGTATGTACTCGTACAGGCATCCCGTCAGGCAACATTGACGCAGTTTCGCCTGCTCAGATTGACTTCTCGTCAAATGATTTTTAATCCTGTTTTATAAGTACATAGTGTACTTCAGCCATTTCTTGTCTTCGAAGTTTATATTACTTTAGTGATTTACCTTGAGTTTGTAAATGAATGTGGGTAGCATTATTGTGCAAACTTTTTAGGGTTTATTTTTTATATATTATTTTATACAATAATAAGTATGGAAACAGTGCTTATTCACTCATTATTTTAAAGCTTTTAAATGGGGTACCTATGCTGGTATCCTAATTAATATTATAAATGCGAAAGTGAGTTATAAATCTCATAATTATTCAAATTATTTTTATGAACTTGGGTTGGTGTAGGTACTTATGAATAAATAATAAAGGTACGTTTTATTCTAACAATAATTATTTCGTTTAATATTAATTACTCCTTTAATCATATTTTATAGGCATTTTTATTTGTATGCAAAAATAAAATTAATTCATAAAATGTTGTGATTAGGTGTTAAATGTAATCAGTAATGTGTATGTAGTAGTAGTACCTATGTAATAATATGTGTATGTTGCAGAAACAAAAATAAAATGTATTTAATGTACCTACCTACATACTTTTTTTGAGGAAACCGGTATGTCCTATAACAAAAAATTCGAAGACATGTGACATCGTGGTGGATTACAGCCCGCTCCCTCTCACCGAGAGGAGGCCTGTGTCCGAGCAGTAGGAACATTATAGGCTGATTATGTATACTTAAAAAAAAAAATCTGATAATTTTCTTGCCTTATCTACTGGCTACAAGAAATTAGTTTCAACCGGTGTAAAAAATCATCAAGATTGATTTATTTACATTTTGGGCTGATTGCCCAGAATACGGCCGATCGTTATGGCTCTTTTAAAGGGACTACAGGACTTAAACGCAAGTTTTATAATGCCTAAAAGTATGTGATCTACTGCAGTAAACCAAATCAGAAAAATATATGATATTCTTCAGGATTTAAGTGAGTTACAATATACAAATAATTTTATACGATAGAAAAAAATCACGAAGATAACTCTAAAAAATTATTTTAACGATTAAAAACCATACTAGACTAGTAATATATATTAAGTACATGAAATCATTCTGATTTTTTGGCAGATTTTCGATGAGCAACATATTAACGTAAGTAAATAGTGTTTAAATTTTTTAGTCCAATCAATAGATTTTTTGTGAATAGATAATTGCTTCATATTTTGCAATAAATTACCAGCTTTTTGACAACATCAAAAAAACCAACCTAATAACATCAATAATATTAGTCGCCACGCCATCACAAAAATGTATTTAACTTTTTTTTTTCCAGGAATATATTTCGTGGAAAATTGTTCCGGTAACAAGACCTTGGTATTTCTCGACCAACGTTACAATAAGAGCCACGAACGAAGGAAGGACGGGCATACGTCATGGCGATGTGTCAAAAGGAACAATGGCTGCAGGGCAGTAGTCGTCACTTACTTGAACAGTGTCATACAGTTTACAGAACACAATCATCTTGCAAAAAAAACTAAGGAAAAACTGGCTAAATGCTAAAATTCCTTTTACTTCATGTATTTATTGTCATGACCGAAGCGCATGCGGCGGCGCGGTGACAAGAAAACAAGGTACTTAATTGAAGCAAAATCTTTAAAACAGTTACCGTTTCGCGCGTGTGCAGGGCTCGCGTCAGACGAAACTGATGCAGTTTTGCCTGTTCAGATTAACCTCTCGTTAAGCGATTTGTAACATCCTTTATATTAATTAGTACACAACTATGTGACTTAAGTCATTTCTTGTGTTCGTAGATTCTTTTATTTACTTTAGTGTTGTACCATAAGTTTTTAAATAAGTGTATTTATAGTATTTATAGATTATTGTATTTATAGAGCTAACTTTAATAGGGTTTTTATTTTTATTAATTTTTTTGTACATTATGATAATAAGTACGGAAACAATCTTTATTCGTATCATTATTTTAACAGCTTTTTTGAGCATTTACTTATGTGTTTTTTTGCCTTTGCTGGTAAATATGTAATATTAGATCTCGTAATCATCAAAATAATTGTATGAACTTGGGTAGGTACATATTTATAAATATTAAGGGAACGTATTATTCTAGATACTTTTAAAATACTTTATTTTTTGTTTAAAAAATTACTCCCACAAATAAATATATTATCATTGTTATATTACAGTACAAGATAAAATGTTTTCAATCATGTTTGTTTTATAATATATACTAGCTGACCCGCCTGACGTTGGCCTGTCAAAATTTCAATTTCCTTTTCTTTTTTTCTTTTAAACCACCCCAGCAAAGAGGAGAATAAACAAAAAAAAAATCAAATCGGTCAAGCCGTTT
The DNA here is from genome assembly GCA_905163495.3 of Cosmia trapezina. NCBI lineage: Eukaryota > Metazoa > Arthropoda > Insecta > Lepidoptera > Noctuidae > Cosmia > Cosmia trapezina. The sequence goes on from LR991029.1 coordinate 21,875,424, forward strand.
TCAAGTTATGGCGTGACCAAGGTAAATAGGGATTAATTTTTGTATAAATAGATTGATATTATTCTTCTTTTGTATCGACACGAGTTATAAGAAATTATACCAACAGCGTGTGAAAAATCATCAATGTTTCTGAGCTGTCTGCCCTGGGTGCGATCGCTCTTGGTGGCTCCAAGCTCCTGAAAAGATAATTATAATAAGGTCTCCACCTCTCAATCCATCAATTTATGACTATATTTTTATATAACTTATAAGGGTGGCTCAGAAAGCATACAAATCTAAATGAAATGTGTAATTACTTACAGGCCCAAGATTTGAAGAAACCACTCGTGGAAATCTTGTACTAAACTATGAAGGACATAAATTCAACCAGGCCTATAAGAATAAAAACAACATCGTATTATGGCGCTGCAACCAGAAGCATTTAGGATGCAAAGCGACTGTTCGCACTCAATACGATGACGTCGTTGTTACATATACGAACAAACATACTCATACTTAATGTATTTTATTTTTACATATACGAATAAACATACTCATACTTAATGTATTTTATTTTTCCATTTACGAATAAACATACCTACTAATACTTAATGTATTTTATTTTTACATTTATATACGAATAAACATATTCATACTGAGGAAACCGGCATGTCCTAGAACCAAAAATTCGAAGACATGTGACATCCACCAACCCACAAGGGCCTGCATGGTGGATTACGGCCCACTCCCTCTCACAGAGGGAGGCTTGTGTCCCAGCAGTGGGAACATTACAGACTGAATATGCTTAATGTATTTTATTTTTACATACGAATAAACATACTCATACTCAATGTATTTTATTTTAATTCTGCATCTAAAGCCATTATTTCTTATCTATTCGATAGTTAACGGAAATTTAGACTTGCTTCTAAAATGTTGTATTTTCTTTTCACTTCATGATTCTCTTTCTCTAAACTCTTACGATACCAGAGAGTATTCTTATTAGAGTGTCATTGTTCCTGCACTACAATGAAACTTATGTAACGTTTCAATGACTTTCAAGATGTAGTTTAAAATGGTGGAAATCGTCATTACGACACATATTTTCCGTTATGACATTTTCTTTCTTATTGGAACGGAATTAATGGAAAACGGTGAAGGAAAACATCGTGAGCAACCGGAGTATCAAAAATTCAAAGACATGTGACATCCCCAACCCACAATGGACCCGCGTGGTGGATTATGGCCCACTCCCTCTCACAGAGAGGAGGCCTGTGTCAGTGGGAACGTTATAGGCTGATTATGATAAGTACACTTTTTATATGTCTGAGTCACAATTATTTTTTTACAGCAAAATCAGCAAGAAAAGCATGCAAAAAACGAACGAGAAACGTATCAAAATGGCAAAGAAATGATGCGAAAAAGGCGAGATTACTGGGACAGTCGTATGTTTCTCCTGTAGCTAAGAAAAACAAAGAAGTTGAAGCTCGGGTTTTAAAGCCAGCCTGCCAATGTAGAGCTAAATGCTATGAAAAATTAAGCGGAGAAGAGAGAGTAAGAATTTTTCATAATTTTTGGTCGGGGCGAAATAGTTGGAGGCAAAGAAGACAATATATCACAGAGAGAGTGACAAAGAAGCCCAATGTTATAACTAGAGCAAAGAGTTGTTTTGGAGCTAATAAAAGGAAGTACAATTATTTCTACAGCCTGAAAATTAATGACGAAATCATAGATACGTGCAAGGTAATGTTTCATAACACGCTTTCAATCGGCGATAATTTTGGGAAGATTGCAGTTAACAAAAAGAATGAATTGAATGAGAAAGAGCGGTGTTATTCAGAAAATGACAGTAATGAATAACACTAACGAGACATCCGTTGTTGATCTCAATTCCTCTGAACCATTACTTTTGTGGGTATATCACATTTTGATCTTTGCTGATCCCGAGACACCTATCAAAAGACGTTTGTCGTATGATCAGAACGGTTTTATTCTGACGATTTACGTTCTTATTTATATTTGGAAATAGCTGATTAAGTTTAGTTAATCGTACGATTAAAGCTAATTGTAGAACAAAATTCTGTTTTTTTACTTTTTCAGACCATACAAAAGAAGCTCATGTTGAATGGCTTCTACCTTCTTAAAATAATATGCTTCTTTATTTGTATACGTAACTGAGGTAACGGTTTTCGGATGTATATGCTACATTCCTTCAAATAAGTGTAAGTAGTTTTAATTATTTTGTGTGTTGTGATCCATCATTTATTCCGATATTACACTTACAGATTTCGTATCATCGCTACTTCGTGCCCGATTCTGCACGAGAGAGACCACAAACATATTCATTGGAGGGCAGAAATTCTTCAGGCATTCACGATCTCTCGTTGGCAACAGAATAAGATGGACGTGTGCTAAGAAACATAAGCACAAATGTAAAGCCTCCGCTGTTACTATCGACGGAATTGTGGTATCTACTACAGGCTTGCACTCGCATACTTAAAGTGTACTGAAAATATATTGCCTGCTTATCGAAGCGATCGAAGCGATCGTCTCTTCGTTATTAGGACTCAAGTACTGCAGTGCGATTCTGTAACCATCTCACCGTGAAAACTTAGGTGAAGTGAGCGTGGAGTGAGCTGACAATAGTGTCAATTTCTAACAAAAACAAACTCACTTCACCTAAGTTTTCACGGTGAGATTTTTACAGAATCGACCGGCTGCACTACTTTTGTTGTTATATATCCTAATTTTGTTATTACTTAATTTATTCAATGGAAATGATGTTGAATCAATTTGAGCTTATGTCGATTTTAAATCTATATAATAAAAATGAAATGCTTTTGTTTGGTAAGCACACCATTTGAGAACGGCTGGACCGATTTGGCTATTTTTTGTTTTAAAATATTTTTAGTAGTCCGAATTAGATTGTTACGAAAAGAAAAATTGGAAAAGTTTCACGGAAAATTTCTAAAGGCTCTTACAGACAGAGGCGATATCGCGTCGCGTAGCGGTGTTGCGACGCGATAATATCGCAATATCGCCTCTGTCTGTAAGAGCCTTAAATCGGTAATAATAACGTCCTTCTATGGGATTTATGTTGTACAGGACAACGTCTGTCAGTTCAGCTAGTCTTAAATAAAATTGAGTGCATTAAACTCAGTTGAAGCTGAGTATAAAAATGTAACTTGTTATACCAAAATCATTGTTCGAGAACCATGTAGATATTATATTTAAGAGAATAAGGACTACGTGAAATTATAATTTCACCCCTCGGTGCGTGTTGCGGTCGTAAAGACTTTGTTAAGAATTTTGACGTGCCTTGAAAGTTCTGAACTATTTATGAAGAAATATCAAAATTACATTATTTATCATTAAGGCTCTTACAGACAGAGGCGATATCGCGTCGCGACCTGTCGCGTAGCGGTGTTGCGACGCGATAATATAGCAATATCGCTCGCGATATCGCCTCTGTCTGTAAAAGCCTTTAAACGTAGAATTTGTCAAATAATTAATATATAACTACAAGTCTAATGAAACTTTATAATATTTACAAAAAACTTAGAAGGGGGTGTCAAGGAGATACAATTGTAGCACCTACCTATGTATTTGTTATTTCAATATGACCTACCAATCAAAATGGTAGAGTTTCGAATGATTTCGAAGCAGGCAATTTAAACTTATTACGTCTTTACATAAGAATCACAGTGATTTTATCTAAATGTAATATATTTTTATAATATTTAATGTATTAAATTGCACATTCCAATTGCGAAGTACATAATCTATGATGTAAGTTTCGTTAAATGTTTGAGATAATTCGTAATCGTTGTTATTAAAATGATAAAGAAATGTTACCAAAGGAGCTTTGAAATTTACTGGTCAACAGACTCATCATAAAATAGTTTTTTATTTAATTTCTGTTAAATATTTAACAGTGTAATGTTAATGAAAATGTAGTATTATTTATAATTATTATCTTGTAATGTTGGATATTCCGGAATGTATTGTTTGATTAAATTATTATTATCTTTTGATATTTAGTGATAATAAATAATTATAAGTAGGTCGTGTATTTGTATGTAATATGTTTTACAGTTTGTCTTTGCTTATGTTTGTTTTTATATTTTGCACTTTTGTTTTTTGTTTTGAACGGTGCTTTTGTTTTATTATAAGGTCACATTAATGTGATACATGTTTCGATGACATTATTGTTTTTACAAAATGCTCCGAGTATTTTAAAAATAAATCTTTTAAACCGTCAGTATTTTAATTTATAATCGGTGTTATTTTTTTATTTCTTTAAGTAGATACCTGCCTACAATAGATCACATAACTAAATGATGAATGAAAAAAGTAAGATCATACAGATTTGCCTTGTCACTTTTACATGTTTACATTTGACCCTTTCTGATTCAGCATAACTTAGGTACTATTTTCTGTCTCTTTCAGGCATGCTAATAAAAATGACCAGAGGAGCACACTTCCTGTATGCTCTGGGGCACATTTACAATCGAAAGCACAGTGCGAAGGACAACAAGTTACGATGGTACTGCACGCGCTACCATCAGGGTTGCAGGGCGGCAGTACTCACTACTGCCACCTATTTCGTCACGGAACCCGTTGGCGAACACCGGCACGACCCTCCGAAGTTAATGCGTTCGGCCGCCGGGATTTATCACATTATAGAAGATAATTATTTTTAAGCACAGTTGAGAGAATCTAGGTATATTGGATGACTTGTGGAATTAAGACGAAAAAGTACTAAAAAAGCAGGACTTCATGGTTTTATGATCTCTGTTTTAGAAAAGGTAATTTTTCTTTATAATATTATAATTCAAAGTCGTGATATTCGTTGGGCTAGGTTAAGTTAGATATCTACTAACTGAAATATTTAGCCTTAAATATCTAAAATAAAACATTTAAACATAATATGGGAACATAAACATTTGGTCCTATGGATATATACATTCTCATCTCATCACGCTTTATTGCACAACCAATGGAAAATAAAGCAGCAAACACTATTATATTCAAACTTAAAGTGAGTTGGTATAGTTGTTAGAGCGATTGCGCACTGGATTCAATTGGAATCCCAGGAACAAAGGTCCAAAGTGACCATTTGTACCAATGGTTGCGCACTAGATCCGAATTCCATCCGTCCGAATTTGGAACATTTTCAACTCGGATTCAGATTGGATGCAGTGCTTAAACGTTCTGAAGGGTGGCGGGTTTATGACAAATCTCATATGTTATTTTTGTAAAGCACACTATTTAATCGGATGGACTATATAGTCTTTAAGATTGAATAGCAAAATGTGATTATTAATGATCTGCAATTGTAAAAAATTAGGACGTATTCTAGACATAATACTCAATTGCTATAGTATATTAAATAGAGTACATTTGAGACACAGGTATAAATAGGTAGCTAATTAACATGATAATTTAAACAACATGGGAGTAACGATAAAAAGTTTTTGTAAGATAACGCTTTTAATAATTAAAAGTATTGTGCATTTTACTGTTTGTTGTCATTATTACCTTAGTGCTTTCGAGCAAGTCCAGGTTGCAGGCACACACACTTACCTACATACAAGCCTGTAACGACTATCATCAGAATAATCGGCCTTTTAACCTTCTCACTGCTGCTGGGACACAGGCCTCCTGAGAGAGGTAGCGGGCTATAACCATAGACATAAGAAAGAAGGAGATGTGCCCACATGATCAGCCTATAATGTTCCCACTGCTGGGACACTGGCCTCCTCTCGGTGAGAGGGAGCAGGCCGTAATCCACCACGCGGGCCCAGTGCGGGTTGGTAGATGTCACATGTCTTCAAATTTTTGGTTCTAGGACATGCCGGTTTCCTCACGATGTTTTCCTTCACCGTTTTGAGAGCAGTGGTGATGAAATAATTTACACAAAGTAAATTGCTGGCAGGGTTCGAACCTACGACCTACAACTCGTAAGTTGCGGCCGATACCACTGGGCCACCACTGCTCTCTGATGTGCCCAGTATGTTAAAATGTATCGGAACACTGTGTCCCCACTTTTTCACTTTATCACTTTCATGATTTTACACACAAAACAGTAAAATACTTGTACTTACGTATGGAAAGTGATTACATGATTTACATGGCTTCGGTTTTTCAAGAAACCACTGAACAACACGGCATTCTTATAAATTGTCACGGTCACAGTCGAAAGCGCACTAGTTCGCGGAGACGGAATTTGTACTATGAACGGCTCGTACTGAGCTTGTCGCGCGGAAATAGATTCGCCCGCTTGCCACTTCTCCTGTTTTTTTATATTTCTATGGTCATAACCCACTACGCGGCCCCATTGCGTGTTGTTGGATGTCACATATCCTAAAATTTTTGATTGTAGGATATGCCGCCGGTTTTCTTTACCGTTTTGAGACCAGAACTGTTGTTCAGTACGACACAACTTAGATGTAGCATACATTTGAAAATTTGCATTCACTCATTTCAATTTTTTACAAATGTATTTGGTTAGATGACTTTACAAGTTACTGCGTTTGTGTAAAGATCATTTTCGCCTAAAGCAGTAATAAAGGTTGCTGATTTTGAAGGCGCACTCAGTTCGGATGGTGATCGGTTTTACGAATTTTGTCGATGCTCAACTAATTGTGGTTTACTGTACCTACCTACCTCAAAATTTAAAGAAAGTCTTTTTTATGACGGGTATAGAAAGCACTTGTGATGCCTTTGGGATTGCTGATGTCCTCAGACGGCGTTGACTACCATCATGTAGATCTCCTGATAGTTTGTTAGTTAGACTTTAGCTGACAAAAGACACTAACTTGATAATTCCTTTTACACAGTGTCACAAGGAAGGACTAAGCATCAACTGGAAAAATTAGAAGGTCACAGAGCAACACGAAAGAGATGCCGCTTTTGCTATCAACGACTCTCTTTGAAGGACCCACCCCGCGCTGCCAGAAGAAAAGCTGAACGCACCAACACATGTTGTAGTGGATGTAAAGATAAACCAGTTATGTGCTTAAAATGTTTTAATAATGAACATCATCATCATCTTCATAGGTGGCCCTGTTCCACCCACTGCAGAGAATAGACCTGATAAATGTTTTAATGATACCCATGAATTATAGACCTGTGATGATGTTGAAAACGAAATACCCCGCTTTGTCACTTCCACTTTCTTGTATTGAAAATCTTGCTCCAGGACTGAGCATTTTTTTTTTAATTTCTTGATTTATCAATAAATCGTTTCGGTTCAGGACAGTTTTTCTACAATCTGAAATTATTTCATGTTACACTCTCAGAACCTGTGCTTCATTCACACTTTCACCCCCACTTTTCTGGAATTTAACACTTCAATCCTTTTTCCAGCTTTTTCTGAAAACTAACACCTTAATCCTTTTTCCAGCTTTTTCTGAAAACTAACACTGTAATCCTTTTTCCAGCTTTTTCTGAAAACTAACACCTTAATCCTTTTTCCAGCTTTTTCTGAAAACTAACACTTTAATCCTTCTTACAGCTAAGTTAATTCAAACTGGGAAATATACATCTCTGCTTGCTCATGGGTACCTGTACAATCGCAAGCATAACGCCAGGGACGGAAAGTGGGGCTGGTATTGCACTCGGTACCACCACGGATGCAGGGCTTCTGTGGTTACCAATGAGAACCTGGTCATTAACGCTTTGCATGGGGAACACGATCACACATCTCCGCAGTTACTCTCTAAGTTTTTTTTTAAGCTGTAAGCTTGCTGATTGTTGTATCTTGGTTGTAGAATTTATGTCCAGTAAACGCGGCAGTTCTTTAGGAAATTCTCTGGAATTTAACAGTACTTAGTAACATGACCTTTTTCTTTATAAAGTTTTCATTAAATTTTATATAAAATTTTGTAGTAATTACGATAAAACTACTAATAAATAGTTCTTTTCTTTAAGAAAAACTGATGAACTCAAACGCTTACTGCATTTGTCTGCAACTGTTCGTCCAAATATGGCGGTTTTTTTTTTATTTTAGTACCTATAAGTCTGATTATATTCTAGCTAATATTTACAATAACTATAAGAAAAGTGAGTCACTCATGCGTACAATAAAATGAAGAGTAAATGAATATGATATTACGTACTGGTACTCCAATAGTACAACCAACAAGTAAAACCGATAACATGCTTTCATTTGTTTACGCATCGGAGATTCATATATAGTACCTTCATTTAGATTTTAAAAAGGAGTGAATGAACGGTAATCGCATGCAGCTGAGATGAGAATGTTAAGAGAAATGTATGGTGTTACGCGAATGGATAGAATAAGATTAAGAAGTGAGTAGGTACATATGAGGAAGTCTGAAAGTGGCACCGGTAACTGAAAAGTTGTGTGGAAATCGGTTGTCATGGCATGGGAATGTGATGCAGAGGAACGAGGAAGATGTCGTGAGGAAAGTGTTGAGTATGAATGTAGATGGCTGTACGAGTAGAGGAAGACCAAAGAAACGATGGATGGACTGAGTAAACGATGATACGGCTAGAAAGGGAGCGACTACCGAGATGAAGACTAATAGAAAAGTATGGAAGATAAAGATACGTTTGCGCCGACCCCAAATAGATTGGGATAAGGGCAGGAGAATGATGGTGGTGATTTAGATTTTGAAAACATTGCTTACGATTAAGTTGACATACTGGTGATGTAGACTTTTGAAAATTAGATCTAATCGTAAGATCAGTTATGCCTAAATAAGTTAAACTTAAAGAACATAAAATCATGCATTTCGTAAATGTTTTACTAGTTTACTAATATAACTGAATGTGTGCCATCTGTCTGTTTATAATTTGAATCAACCTACTGTACATACATACCATACATAATCAGCCTATAATGTTCCCACTCCTGGGACTCAGGCCTCCTCTCTTCTAGAGGCAGTGGGCTGTAATCTACCACGCGGACCCAGTGCGGGTTGGTAGATGTCACATGTCTTTAATTTTTTTGGTTCTAAGACATGCCGGTTTCCTCACGATGTTTTCCTTCACCGTTTTTGAGAGCAGCGGTGATGAAACTATAATAATATGGTTGAGCTACGCGCTCCACCTGAATGATTTATACATTGAACGAGACACAATAGAAGTTTTACTGTGTATAACGCCTATGGGCGTTTAAGTGTCCCCAAAGTGTTAAGCTCTGTCCGAACATATTTAATTCTTATATATACCGGATGACTTTTTTTACCGTCTCGAAAAAAATTGGGCGTATTAGGTGAACAGAGTAGAAGCCTATGGCATACCTAGTTTTTTTTTAAAATATCTTAGACAGAAAAAAATATCAAAGTACCAATAAATACTACAAATTCGATGTAAACTTTCATTTTTGTACCAGAAAAACAGAAATTTTGAAAAAAAATAATACATCGTTTAATAATATCGAAATTCAAATCATCTGCATCCTGCATATGAATAGAATTTTTGCTTTTTTTTATTTTATTTTTAAAAAAAAAGTTAGGTATGCCATAGGCTTCTACTCCGTTCACCTAATATACCCATTTTTTATCGAGACGGTAAAAAAAGTCATCCGGTATATTTATGTATACATAACAAAATATATTTTCAGACGAGCCCATATTCATCACTCCTACTTATGGTCAACCAAAACTACAAATTGGACGCTACAGGTTCGTTAAGGACCGAGAGAGGGACAACGGGAAAACTAGATGGCGCTGTTCGAAGAAAAATAACTGTCTCGCATCAATCACTACTATAGAAAATGTTATAGTCAAGTATGGGCGTGAACATAATCATTTTTAGTAAAAGCTGAAATTGTATCTTATCAATTCGCGTGTATACATATTGCATTTTTTTTTAACTTATTGGTGTAATCATGTTAAATTATTTAAATATAAACGTTAGTGTAAAAAACTAAGATACGTAATCTTTCAGTTTTCAGTTATCTTCTTTCGTGTGTTTAGTTTTTTGATGTGTAACATCTTTCATCTCGCTTTCCTGCAATCTGTGGGAGTGATTTCGTGAAAAGGGACGGAAGTGTGCAACAGGAAGCCAGGGAAGCGCGCGCTATTTGATTTGACCAATGGGCGCGCGCGGTGAAGAGTTAGATTTAATGTTAATGTTGCTTATTACCTAAGTGAGATGTCAGATGCCATCATATGAGACTACTTTAAGGTTCGCTCGTTTTTTTTCTTAGTTATCAGTAATGTAATGCAGCAAAAAAAAGTAGTAGAACAAAGTAGCGGCATTAAAGGTATTAGAAGAGAGTGTTGTTTGGACTCTAATAAAACTTGGACTCAGACTACATACATAAATGTGTTATTTATTAGAACGAGCTATCGACACCCTCTGGCAAAGTATGTAATGTGAATCTATCTATATAAATAAAAAGAGAAGTCCCTGACTGACTGACTTATCAACGCCCAGCCCAAACCCTTGAACTTAGAATGATTATAATGTAGACAAGGAATAAAGAAGGATTCTCCGGTATTACGTTCCCGTCGGATATTTTCCGACATCCACGCGGGCAAAGCCGCGGGCAAAAACTAGTGTGTAATATTGTACCTTCTTGTTCTTAGCGTTTCGATGGCAATCTAGATAGTGTCAGCCCAGAATTTGGATACGAGTTTAGCGCCTTCAGTAGCATCCATCAGTTCCAGTAACGTGCAGACAACAGGACGGAACAGGATGCTGGACACGATATTAAGTGTCCCTTTGTTTGTGGAACAGCACCACATTTACACTCCAGGGCGGAGTCATCTGTGAAATGCCACCTGAGCAGGTTTTCCTTTGTGGCGGCATCTACATCGCCACATGCGAACTACGCATAACACTGACGTCACGCAAAATCCTGCATCGCGCAATCAGAGTTTATAGCGCGACTAACGTCCCGATAATTCCGGCAGTTGCCCGCCAGACACGACACCCGTCTGGTCGGAGGATCCTTCTTTTTCTATGGAGGATGAGTGAACTTTACACCCTGTTCCTCATGCCTCTATACCTTGCTTCGGCCTACCTGGGTCCGGAGTCTGTTTAAAGACTTCCAGATAAGCCAAGGCAACTCATGTGCATGTGGGAGATTTTCAGCAGGATATTGTATTGTACGTACTGTTAATGTTTATTAAGTTATCCCTTTGTTATTACTTATGCATTTATTTATTGTAAGTAGCATGTCTGAACAATAAACGATTTCATTTCACTTTTATTACAGGCCAGATTATAAAACTGGGCAGAGCTGCATCCCTTCTCGCCCTCGGGTACACTTACAATCGCAAGCAGAGTGCGAGGGGCAACAAGTGGCGATGGTACTGCTCCCAGTACCACCACGGATGCAAGGCAGCTGTCATGACCTCCTCGGACCTAGTCGTCACTGACTGTTTGGGTGAACACGCCCATGAGCCTCCGAAATTATTCCGAATCTCGGAGGGTCATTATACGAAGTAATCTTAAATTATCTGGTGTCACAGACATGATGGGTGTCGTTTTTTTTTAAATAGGTATGACTTTTAAATCCGTACTGTTTTGTGACGCCATCGCCAGTAAAAAAAAAATGATTTTGAAAATAGTTTAAACAGGCATGTTTAAACTATTTTCAAAATAGTAAACGCATAAAAGACCATTAAAGTTCGTTCGATGTAGATTTTGTTAACTAGTTTTGCCAACGAATTCAAAATATTTTTGTATGAATTTAATGTTCTTGAATATTTTATCACAATCTGATTTCTTCTGAACGTATGTTTAGGCTAAAATTCTTTCATCACACGAATCCCCTTACGTTCTAAAGTACATAAATATACATATTTTTATTGCGGTGGCGCCGACGAAGCTTTGAGGTTTAACTTACGTATTTTTTATTTATGTATAAAAGTATTTTTACTAAAGTACATTTTGTTTTGATTAAAATAATAAAATACTGCAGCTTGCCAAGTTCTGTTGTTATTACAAATCTTATTTTTCGCTTTAGTACAAGGTTCTTTTCTTTAAATAGGTACCTACCTACTTTTGTTACTACAAGTACGTACATAATTATAGAATGCACTCTTTAAGTAATGTATATTTTGTAACTAATCATAATTATCATACTGTGATTTCCTGAGAAGGAGATTAATAAGAGAATGAATACCTGTGAATAAATAATTAAAAAAAAACTGCTGTTTCAGACGTGCCAAAATTTACTACGAATCGGCGAGGACAACTTCAGTTACAGTTAGGACTTCATCGATATGGAATTCACTATGTTGCGGGCGCAAAAACTAGATGGCGCTGTGTTAAAAAACACAATAATTGTCACGCGGCTGTATATACCATTGAAAATAGTATAGTTAAGATTTTGGCGGACCATAATCATGACTGACTGACCTTATTATTAGATAAGAAAATTGAACTTATCAATCAGAACAGGTCTAAACCTTGTGTATATAACAACCTAACCGTCATAAACTCATCGGTAATAGCCATAGCTGTTACTGATTGAAACAACACTGATGTTACCTAGGCTAAGTTTTTGGTAAATAAATGTTTATTTATTAACTTACATTATTTTTTAAGAAATATAGAAGATGTAAAATAATGAGAGTATTCCAAATGAATTAAAGAAATGAAAATAAATATTTTATATGTAAATAAGTAAAATGAAAACTCGTGTTTCAGAGATGCCAACATTTATTGTGAATCGGCGAGGACAAGTTCAGTTACAGTTAGGATCTCACCGATATGGCAGAGCTGGCGACGCGGTCGGCGCAAGAACTAGATGGCGATGTGTTAAGAAACACAATAAATGCCGCGCGGCTTTATATACCATTGAAGATAATATAGTTAGTTTTGCGGCGAACCATAATCATGATTGACTGAGATTATTATTAGTTAAGTAAAAAAATGTAGATACCGGTCGGAGTAGGTCGTAACTTTGTGGGTAATTTTTAGAATTATTTGTGGAAGTTAATTTTGTTTAATTTTTAGAATAAAATGTAGCAGTTTGACTAGTTTTGGTATTATTAGATATCTCTTTTTTATTTTTGTACTTTTCTTTAAATTACTATAGGTACGTATTTATTGGTATTGTGTTGACTGACTCCAATATCTAAATCCACTCGTAGAAGTTATTATAATACACAGCTTTGTAACTAATGATGGGTTGGAACTCATCAGGAAAGCAAAATATGAATGATGAATCATTCATGCCTTGCTTCCTGAGGAGGTAAGAATGAATGTGTATAAATTAAATGAAAATTCATGTTTCAGTCGTGCCAATATTTACTACGAATCAGCGAGGACAGCTTAATTTGCAATTAGGACCACACCGATATGGCAGGGACTACGTTGCGGGCACAAAAACTAGATGGCGCTGTGTTAAGAAACACAATAAATGCCGCGCGGCTTTGTATACCATTGAAGATATTATAGTTAAATTTGCATCACACCATAATCATGACTGACTGAATTTATTAGTAATTAAGTAAAATAGGTGTAGGAGATCCCAATCGGAGCTCGGTAATTTGTAGAATTATTTCTTTCAAATAATTCTACAAATTATTTTGTAAGTTATACCTACAGGGTTACTGGTAACTCAACATATTCCTTGCAGGGCGTTATAGTAGGGTTAAAATGCAACCAATAAAGCCACCAAATGTTATACTAAAATTCAGTAGTTAATTAGTTAGAATTTTAGTTTTTTTAATGAAAAATTCAATTTAAAAATGATTTACGGTGCGACTACACTGGAATTTAAGCTATTATCATAGCCGTTGCCGTACTAGATATAAGTTAATAATTAAAATTTCCAAAATGCCTAAAACTTTGGCAAAGATCACTAATTAAACATTTTATTTTTCGTAATTTTTGTCTGTCAAGAATAAAAATTAAGAAAAAAAACTGAATTTCGGTAGAAGATTTGGTGGTTTAATTTGTTCCATTTTAACCCTACTATGACGGTAGCTAGGTAGGTCGAGTTACCAGCTTACCAGTAACCCTGTTTTATAAGCAAATTAGTCGGCAGCAAAAGCTAAGTATTTGTAGATATTATTGTGCTTTCAATGAAAAATCATTTCTTTTTAAATATAAATTAGTAGAAAGTCTTGGAACACCGTTAAAATTTGTTTAAAATAAAAAACCAACAAAACATTTCAAAAGATTTTTTGCTTTCCATAATTCATAAAGTAATTTCATTCCCTGAGTCAAAAGGCAACCGATTTTTTTTAGGCCCGAATTGTATTTAATTTATTTATTAAAACTTTGTGCACAAGTAAAAAAATACCGTGAGGCGGACTTAATGCCTGAGGCATTTTCAACCAGTCAACCTGAAGGTGATGCAGAGAGAAAACATTTCAGGTGCAACATAAATGATATAACTATAAAATACAAGAATAAATACATACATATTATATACCTACATACATACATACATACATATATATAAACGGAATCAACTTTGTAAGGAGAAATAACGATCAGTAGAGGAGAAAATGCAAAACATGCAAATTAGCACTGTGATGTTTCTGCCAACTTCTTACGTATATACTCAACTCACGTGTCTTCACTTTAAAAGACAACCGATTGGTTGCCACCCTGATGTTCAGAGGGAGCGCGTTCCAAAGAAAGACGGCCTGGACAAAGAAAGAAGAGTGGATGAAACCAGAGCGGTGAGTAGGACATCGTAGAAGACGATTATTGATATTTTGTCGTTTTTGCCTAGGTTCCTCAGTGGAGTACGTGCACAACGCCGCCGGTAAGGAGCTGGCGTTGCTTCAAGGTTATTCGTTCTACTCCGCCTGCACAAGCGCCACCACCAACCAATGGCGCTGCACTCGGTGGGCAAACTGCCGGGCTAGGTTCATCACCAACTTCGCCGGAGGAATTGTATCAGCTCAGCTGAATCATAACCATGCAGCTCCAAAGTTTGTGTTACATCAGCGTGTGCTGTATAGGGTGTAGTAAAAACTGAGACCAAAGCACGAACGCGCGACGTAAACGTAACAAAAATACAATTATCCTAATATAGCATTTTGGTTAATTTTTTTGCGACACAAGCACAGTTGGTATCAAGTCTTAAAACTAAATAAATATGTATATTCGAAACGAGTCATCATCACCTCAATACTAAATATCTTTATTGCTTTACCATAATGTGTGCTTAGGTGGTATAACTATATAATTGAGATCATTATGGACCCTGTAGGGCACGCGCAAAAGGGTAGGAGAGAGGAAGCCCTGTTATATGAGATCATGAATAATTATTATTGCTATATTATTTAATTGAAATAATATAGGTAAATAATAATATATAATTATTTAATTTATTATTATTGCTAAGTATTTTATTTCATTATTATTTTTGTAATATTATTATTTAATATTATTTTTATTATTACATTAGCCACCTGCCTAACCTTTTCCCCCTGATTAGACTGGAAGCCGACCTCAACATAGTGATGTCGGCTTCCAGTCTAACCAGATGCAGCTGAATACCAGTACCTATTTTACATGGAGCGACTGCCTATCTGACCTCCACAACCCGGTTACTGGGTAATACGATATCCCTTGGTTAGACTGGTTGTCAGACTTTCGGGCTTCTGACGACCCGTAACGACTATCAAAGGTCCACGAATGACAGCCGGGACCAACGGCTTAACGTGCTTTCCGAGGCACGGAGGGGTCTCGGTATGTAAAGAAGTTCACCCATCCACGCACCAACCGCGGCAAGCGTAGCTTAATCTGATCGAAATGTACGAAACGAGTATTCCCAATTTTGAAATCGTTCGAATTTACGTTTACACCGTACGTTCGTGCTTGGCCCGCCGGAGTTGGTATGTTTGTGGAGATGGTAGACGAGTGATGCAGTCAATCTTAAAACATTTGGATGATCAGTCTGATACAAAATTAACTGAATAGAAGAGTATTTTTTAATCGTTGAAAATATTGCGTTTTATTTTGAAATTATCGTTAAAATGAAACTTAGGTATTAATTAAAACACCGTAGGTAAAAGCCATGGTTTTTAGTAGATACTATTAACAATATATCACAATTTTCATACAGTTATAAGTTTTGCACAATAATAAAACACAAGTTTTTTTACAGTTAACTGGTACCTAAAGCCGAATGGGAAAGAAATAGCCGTAATTCATGGGTACACGTTCTGCCTAAAAAATGGACCTAGTAAGAGAACCGATGTGTATGTATGCTCCCTAGGAAGCAAGTGCAAAGCTCGCTTTGTCATATCTAAGGACAGGAATTATATGAAGTTCTCGCACCTGGTACACCGTCATCCGGCTCATAATTATATTATACGTAACGGTCTTTATGTAAAAATGTAAGAACCATAACTTAGTAGATACCTAATAATAATCAGTTTTATAATAATAATAATGTAGGTTGCCAAGAGCCTCAACCAACACCTAATGAGGTTTTTTTTGGGCAGCTGGATTAGGGGCTTGATTCAGAAAGCAGTACTTCTGGACACGGCCCGCATTGTTAGGCGGCGGCGGTCAGGGCTCCAGAGAGAGGAACCTCCCTCTCTCTGGAGCCCTGACCGCCGCCGCCGGTAGCTTGGACCCTGATCCCGATACCGGTGGGCTACTATTAATTATAAATAAAAAGAGAAGTCCTGACTGACTGATTGACTGACTCATCAACGCCCAGCCCAAACCCTTGAACCTAGAAAGCTGACATTTTGCACAGCGGGTCCCTTTATAATGTAGACAAGGAATAAGGAAGGATTTCCCGGTAGCTTGTTCCCGTGGGATATTTTCCGACATCCACGCGGGCGAAGCCGCGCGGGAAGTGCTAGTTAATTATATTTTCAAATGTTTTTAAATATTAGAATAATAACATTTAAAAATGTAACTTATATGTGTAAAATGATATAAAGGAAATAATGTAGGTATCACTATTACTCACTACCACCACCTAAATAAGTCGTATTGATATTTAATTTTTCAAAATCGTTGAAGTCAATAAAGTTTTTTTTTTCTGTAGGTTGTTTTACTTGCAATGCCAAAGTTTGTTTTTAACACGGTATAATAAATATGAAATTATTAAGTATTTATATACAGGTTCAAATTAAAATAGCTATAACTCCGCCGACGTAATAATATCTAAACACGACAAAATAAAAGATTTGATCTTTTTTCGATCGACGTCGACGACCGCTGGTAGTGTTGTTACTTTAAGTATTAGTTGAGAAATCTGTTTTGTTTTTGTTTTATCGTGTTTAGATATCGATATACATCACGGCTGTGAAGTTTACACATAAAAAACCGATTTTTTAAACTGATATTTGAGAGTAATCACTCTCAAATATCAGTTAAAAAAATCGGTTTTTACATTAACTGCCGTCGGTGACCCCACAAAAAAACATACTAATTTATTTTTTGTTTTATCATGTTCAGATATCGACACCCATCACGTCTGCGTCTAGCTAAGTTAACTTGACCCTATATATATTTATTATGTACTATGCGTGGCAAATAAGAATAGGATCGCGCTTGCTGTCAACTTCACACGATAGCTATCAAATTAGTACGCATTGGTAGAGTCTGTCAAGCGAGTCGTGTCCACGACCGTTTAGCTGATTTCTTATAATGGCAATACTATTATCTGTCAAACGGATTGTGACAACTTCTGCTCTACTAAGCTACAGCATTTTGATACTTTAAGCTCAATTATTTAATTTGTATTAATGGAAATTTAAAGAAGAATGGAAAAGAAATATATTTAATGGATAAATGAACAGATCACACTATTCATGTAGAAAACAAGGATAACCGATACGGAGTTGGAACTCTTCATCATTTTTGTGCGTCATGATCATGATACTGACAGTGATTTCTGCTATGAAGGCATTGAATTTCTAGATTCTGATTTTAGTTCTAATTGTGACTAATAAATACCTAAATTGAAATGCACTTTTTTAAGAAATTTTTTATGTACAAAAATTCAAGTATCAAACATGTTTTCAGCGTACTATATCAGTGTTGACACATGTAAGATTTTCATTTTTGGCCTCCTTTTTCATTGGACACGACTCGCCTGACAGACTCTAATGAAGTTCGCGAGTATTGTCATACTATTGCGGAACAAAATGGCGTCTTGACAGTACTATTCTTATTTGGCAGTTAGTTCGAAGACTTGTGTTTGCCACCAACCCACCCACACTGGCCCATTTCCTGGGCTGCCCTCTTACAGGGCGCAGTCCTGTGTCCCACCCATGGGGACGTCATAAGCTGATTATGAAGTGCCTAATAGCTGTTTTATGTTGAACAAGGTCAGGTTATTTTTCAGTGGAAATTTTGATTCATATTTTATTTATTTTTCTTCAGTCCAATGGTGCCGAAAGGAGAATGGGCACGAGATAGCGGTGCTTCAAGGACACACATTCTCTCGTCATCATGGTACTAAGATAACTGATTCGTATGTATGCTCTTTTGGAAGAAAATGCAAAGCTCGCTTCGTCATGACAAAGGACAGGGAAATAATGAAATCCTGTTGTCTGGAACACAGTCATCCACCCGATGCTTTCTTTATACGTAACGGTGTTTATATCAAACGTAACCTGTCACTTTTTATTTTATAGATTTTGTTTTAGAACCGTTTTAAATGTTTATTTAAGTACGAGTAGGGTGTTACCATCCGTCCGGATTTGTCCGGACATGTATGGACTTCTAGACTTTTGTCCAGATTTTTGGGCTTAAATGGAATACGAGTAATAAAACTCATAATCAAACTTAACGCTATAGTATAGTTAAAATCTCGCTGCAGACTTGGTCATAAATCATAATCGGAGTAGGGATGTTGCGCTAGTTGCGCGCGCTCAAGGCCACTATCGATAACAGATGATAACGATGACTCAGACGAAGAATTTTAATTTTCTATTTTTAGTTTTATATATACGTTCTTTTGTTTATATATTTAATATGCTTTGTAGTAAATTTGGTAATAAAATAAAAAAAAAATGTGTATTTATTTCTGTCACCCATTTATAAATATATAAAACTATCGATATCACTCATCGACTGCAGTAATGCACAGGACTACGTGTGGGCGTGGCCTGCCCATAAGGCCCGTGAGTGGGAAAGAGAGCGAAACACTCGAATGTTTTTTGACTGAGTCTGCAGCGAGATTTTAACTATACTATAGTTTTTGAATATTATAAACTATATTTTTCAGCGCCAGATAGTTGACGGAGCTGCAATGCTATTCTGTAATCATGCTACCGTGAAAACTTAAGTGAAGTGAGCGAGGAGTGAGCTGTCAGTGTCATTCTACTTGATGCTAGGGATAGACCAAGCACATTTTTACAGGCATAATCGACATTTTAATAATATTTTTTACGCTATTCTAGTGATCATTTTATATTATTTCAAAGCTAGTATGTACGTGTCTAAACATTACTCATTTAGACACCCTACTAGCTTACAAATATTATAAAATGATTATGTTATAAAATTTGCATACAAAATATAATTAAAATCTCGATTATGATTATAAATGTAATATGGTCAATCCCTAGCATGCGTGGGATGACACTGACAGCTCACTCCACGCAAGTTTTCACGGTGAGATTTTTACAGAATCGACCATCTGCTACCGTTCATTCAAACATTCTTGTTTTCGACTTATTAGTCGAAAACCACAAAAGTTTAATGAAGAACAAAAAAAGCCTGACATTTCACTAAAAGTCCGGACATATTTGTCCGTACCTACTTTTAGTGTAGTCAGGACTTTTGAAATTTCTAAAAGGTAACCCTAAGTACGAGAAACACGATCGTCCAGTACAACAACGCATACAGGGTGCTGCTATTGGGGTTGCCACGATACTGCAGCGCATCAGGGATGTTCGCACTGCCACTTTAGACGACATTACTCAATCATGCGTGCGCGTGTCGCCTTCCTGATGCGGCGGGTGCGGGGCAGCGCCATCAGCCTCTTGGTTACCGTGCGCAACGTACGGACACAAGTAGGTATTGCCTTCAAAACGTGCCGTGAAAATAATGTGTTAGATATTGTATTAATCACACTAATATTATAAAGGCGAAAGTGTGTGAGTGCGTGTGTGTTTGTTTCTCCTTCACGCTTAAACGGCTAGACTGATTTGGATGAAATTAGGTATGTAGATAGCTTATACCCTGGATTAAAAAATAGGCTATTTTTTTATCCCGGTCTGCTTTGGTGAAACCGCGGGGTGCAGCTAGTGTGTTATATAATTGATTAATTTTGATTAATGATGACTTTGTAATTCTTATTTTAATTGCTAAATATATATACTAATACTACTTTTAAAGTTGTTTATGTAATTATTAACTATTTGGAATGAGTTTCTATAAAACAAATTATTATTAAAACTTATGTTATTAATTTTCTGCAGTCAAATGGTACCGAAAACAAAATGGGAAAGAGATAGCCGTGATACAGGGATACACATTCGGTACTGGCGCTCGAACTCAGTCAACCAATGAGTATAAGTGCTCTATAAGCAGGAAATGTAAAGCTCGCTTCATCATCACGAAGGACAGAAAGTTTATCAAATCAAGTAATCTGGAACATAATCATCCACCCCCTAAGTTTCTGATAAGTAATGGTGTTTATATTAAAATTTAAGAACCATTTCACAAGTTTACTTAAAGAACCAATTTTATTATCTTTGGCAGTTCATTATGTTTACAGGATACTGTTTTGGCTTTGATCAACTTTCGATTATTTTCGATCACAGTAATAAGTATAAGAGAATACTATACTTACCTACGTATTGTGACTTTTTGTTTTTGTGGTTTTTCGAATTGAATTCTAAGGCATAATAATCTATTGTCCTTAACTATTTATTATTACACTTTAAAAATAACAAAAAATAACGTAGAATTAATTAAAATGTTAAATTACACTTTAAAATTTAATTCGAACAGGGTCAGGTTATTTTTAGCAATGTTATTTTTTTACTGTGTCCAAGGATATTATGGCTTTACTTCATTTAAATACTATTTTGTAAAAAAATCTGATTTTTAATTATCTAGATACTATTGGCCTTGTTTCACAATATGCTTGTTTTTCATTGCCTAAGAATATTCATTTATTTTTTACAGTCAAGTGGTACCAAAAACAGAATGGGCACGAGATAGCCGTACTACAAGGATACACTTTTAGTATTGCCAGTCGATCTAAATCAACCGATAACTATAAGTGCTCTATCAGCAGGAAATGTGGAGCTCGCTTTATCGTCACAAAGGACAGAGAGTTTATAAAATCAAGTTATCTAGAACACAATCACCCACCTCCTAAGTTTATAATATGCAATGGTCAGTATATTAAACTTTAAGAACCACTTCACAGGTTTATTAATGAAGAACGACATACCAATTTTATTATATTTGTTTTGGCTTCCATCAGCTTTCGATTATAGAAAAAAAAAAGCCGCATCTAAACGGTTCACCCGTTTAAGAGCTACGGTGCCACAGACTGACACACAGACATACACACACACACACACCCCCATACACATAGCGGTCAAACTTATAAAACCCCTCTTTTTTGTGGGGGTGTAATAAGTATAAGGGAATACTTTTGTAACATTTATGATATTGAGATTGTAATAAAAAAAAACAAAATATTTAATTGCACGTAATCTACATGTACACATATGGAACGTCAGAAACTAGGCGCACGGTTCTAATTGGTTGTTTCCTATGGAGAAGAGCCGGTTATTTTTTTTTTAATAATTTGTTTTTGATGTTTTCATAATAAAAATAAAGTTTTCTAGTATTTTTTACTTTTTGCATGGTTTTTGTGGATTTTCAAATTCAATTAGGTGGTGTAATGATCTAGCCCAAGCCTAATATTTAGTATACTTACAAAGAATAAGAATTAAGTGTAAAATAATAGTAGTTTATGATACTGTTACATAATATCACACGAGTGTTATAATACCAAGCTATGTGAAGTTTCATACGCTGCTTTATCTACACTCATGCAATGCAATGCAATGGTAGTATTATACCTATTTATAAATAAAAAACCAAAGTTAGCAAAAAGTAAACAAACACAATAATGGCTCCGAAACCACCACAACTATACTATAGAGATATGAAAAGGGAAAGAAAACCATCATGACGTGGGTTACGTTACTATGGTTACGGAGCTATCATCGGTCAACCGCGCATGCGACCCAGCGCGGTCCACATAAACAATGATAAAAATCGAATTGAAAACTCCTTGATCGATCCGAAGTGTACTTTAATAGAAAAAAAGTTATTTTATAGCATTACATCTTGTTAGGAAATCTGTAATAAAACTTTTTAATTTAATTTCAGTTGTATATGCATAATGTCTGTCATTAGGGTACTATTTTTGTATTCATAATCAGAACTTTACGATAAGAATGTAGATAAATATATTTTTTTAATTATAATCTTTAAAAATTATTTCATTTCGATCATATTCAACCAATCCGCAGTGGGCCTGCGTGGTAGATTGCAGCCCACTCCCTCTAGAAGAGAGGAGGCCTGTGTCCCAGCAGTGGGAACATTATAGGCTGATTATGCTATTTCATTTCGAACAAGGTCAGATTATATCTTTAGCAATGTTATTTTTGTCTCCGTGGTTTTTGAAATTTATGTCATTCTCATGAATCCCCAAAATGACGGAATTTTATTGAATTCTTTTTTGTAAATGTTCTGGTTTTTCATTATGCACAAATTGCCTTGTTTTTCATTGCTAAAAAATATTTATTTAACTTTTACAGTTAAATGGTACCGAAAACCGAATGGGAACGAGATAGCCGTGATACAAGGATACACTTTCGGTGTTATATGTCGAAATAAGTCAACCGTTATGTATAGGTGCACTATAAGCAGGAAATGTAGAGCTCGCTTCATCACATTTGACGGTGGTCTCATCAAATCAAGTAATCTGGAACACAATCATCCACCCCCTAACTTTGTAATTCGTAATGGGGTTTGTATTAAAGTCTAAGAACTACTTCACAAGTTTATATAAGTACCAATTTTACTATCTTTGTCAGTTCAAAATATTTACAGAATACTGTTTTGGCTTTTATCAACCTTCGATTAGTTTCGAACACAGTAAAATGTATAAGACATTTTTATGACATTTAGTAAATTAGGACTACATTTTTCATTTGGTGGCCTTACGCCGAAGCTTATTTAAAATACCTACAGTATGGTATGAAAATTGTTTTATTTTGAACAAGGTCAACATTTTTTTTTGTTGCGTGTGTTTTTCGTTGCTTTATATTCATTGTTTAATTTTCTACAGTCGAATGGTATCGAAAACAGAATGGGAACGAGATAGCCGTGATACAAGGATACACTTTCGGTGTTTTACGTCAAAATAAGGCAACCGTTAAGTATAGGTGCACTATAAGCAGGAAATGTAAAGCTCGCTTCGTCATCACAGCGGACAGGCATTTCATCACATCAAGTTATCTGGAACACAATCATCCACCCCCTAACTTTATAATAAGTAATGGTTATTATATTAAAATCTAAGAACCACTTACAAGTTTACTTAAAATAATGACATAACAATTTTCATTAATTGTCAGTTCAAAATGTTTACATAAAACTGTTTTGGCTTTTATGAACCTTCGATTACTTTCGATCATAGTAATATGTATAGGAGAATACATTTTTATGATATTCACAAAACTGGGATTAGATTATTACTTTATTTTGTATGTACTTACAATATTGGTCTTTCATTTGGTGTATAATGATCTTATGCCAAGTTTATTTAATATGGGTGGCAGGGACATCGACTCGCAACCTGTTACCATGGATTCAGTACATATTAGTAGTGTAGTACAGTACAGAATCGGTTATTCCAAAAAAAAAAAAATAGCTGTACAATACACTTTGACCGCATATGTATTGCACTTTTGTAGGAAACAACAGATTTTTTCTTAATAACCGGCGACTTTCAACACACGGCGGTCCAGAATCATGTACTGAATCCATGGTAACAGGCTGCGCTTTGATACCCCTGCCACCTTGTATATGTAACAAGAAAAAATATTAAAGTAAAATATACTTAATATAATTATACTTAAAATTAAAACTGTATGAAAAGTGGTTTTATTTAGAACAAGGTCAACAATTTTATTTTGTTGTATGTATTTTCGTTGCTTTATATTAATTGTTTATTTTCTACAGTCAAATGGTATCGAAAACAGAGTGGGAAGGAGATAGCCATGATGCAAGGATACACTTTCGGTGTTGAAGGTCGAAATAAGTCAACCGTCACGTACAGGTGCACTATAAGCAGGAAATGTAGAGCTCGCTTCATCATTACAAAGGACAGGCAGTTCATCAAATCAAGTAATTTGGAACACAATCATCCACCCCCTAACTATATAATACGTAATGGTGTTTATATTAAAATATAAGAACCACTTAACAAGTTTATTTAAAGGGACAACATACCAATTAAATTATTTTTGTTGGTTCAAAATGTTTACAGAATACTGTTTTGGCTTTTATCAACCTTCGATTACTATTGTATTCTCTTATACTTATTACTGTGATCGAAAGTAATCGAAGGTTGATAAGAGCCAAAAATGTATTCTTTTGGTCTTCCATTTGGTGGAATAATGATCTTACGCCAAAGCCTATTTAATATATCTGTAGCAAGAAAATAATTAAATGTCACTTACAATCACTTAAAATAAAGACTTAACGAAAAATTGTTTTATTTTGAACAAGTTCAACAATTGTTTTGTTGTGTGTGTTTTTCTTTGCATTAGATTAATTGTTTAATTTTCTACAGTCGAATGGTACCGAAGACAGAATGGGAATGAGGTAGCCGTGATACAGGGATACACATTCTGTCTTGACGGTCGAAATTTGTCAACCGATAAGTATAAGTGCTCCCTAAATGCGAAGTGTAGAGCTCGCTTCGCCATCACAAAGGACAGGACTTTTATCAATAGAAGTAATCTGGAACACAGTCATCCACCTCCTACGTTTATAATACGTAATGGTATTTATATTAAAATTTCGAAGGCAAATTATAAAAGGCACTAGTGAATGTCAAAATTTACAAAAAAATAGTTATTGATTTTAGTTGCCAAAACCCAAACGTACCCTACGTTTCGTATGCAGAAAAATTTGCAAGATTTTACACTTTTAAAATGTTTTACAATAATTGAAGACGATGTACCTGGAATAAAATTACTATACTACAATAGGTACTAAAATTAAAAATGACGATGAAGCAATAACAGATAAATTAATTAAGTGGTACATCAATAGTGTTTGATTTTGTCCAGACTAGATTATCATAAGGAGCAGGACCAGCATGTTTCCAAGCATTCTTATCTTGGATTATATTTCTCCTATTTGTAATATAATTATGCTTGTTTACAAGTGTACTTTTAAGATGAGTTAAAAAAATCCATTTAAGTAATTGTAATTTATCACAAGTTATTTTATTGTAACATTTAACAAATAGGTACCCCATAAAAGATGAATGTAATTTAGATAATCTGAAAACTGGTTGAGCTATTTTATCTTTATTTTAAGTATTAAATTATGCTTGTCACTTATTTTTAAAAAGATGTAGATTTTTTATTATTTTAATTTTATTTTTAGCCTGTGTTGTCCCACTGCAGGGCAAGCCTCCCTTTCTCCTTTCCACTCTCTCTGTCTTGAGCTAGTGTGGACCAATCCTGTCTGTAGACGTCAAGCTCGTCTCGCCATCTTCTCCTGGGTCTGCCTCGATGTTGACGGACGTTTTTTGGGACCCACGAGGTGGTAAATTTAGCCCATGACTCGTTCGACATATGCCAAACGTGCCTGGCCCAGTCCCACTTCAGCTTGGCTGCTTTTTGGGTGACGTTAGCGATTTGTGTTTTAGAGCGCAGCACTGTGTTAGGAACACGGTCCCTTAATCTGACTCTAAGAATGCTGCGCTCCATTGCTCGCTACCAAACCTCAAGCTTGAACCTCTGCTAAACCGTCAAAGACCAGGTTTGAGCGACGTATGTGAGGATAGGGAGTATGCACATGTCCATTAATTTTCGTTTAAGCATCGCAATTCCCTGATTGCGGTGGCCACTCGGTACACTCCCTCCCGCATTAACAAGATTCACCGACCAAGGCATACTCTCACCATGCCCGATGACGCTGTAGCCCTCCTCCATCAGAGTAGTGGGGCTACTAGTACAGTTCGCAAATACAAAAACAGACCGCCTGCCTTCCGTTCTCGCTGCCGAGGCCGGCCGCGACATCCCCGTCCATCTCAGCCCCGACCCTTGCTTGAACCAGCCCGCGCCGCTGAGCCTGAGCTTTAAATTCCTCTTAAAATAATCTTGATCCGGCCCAGCCTGTCCCTTGCTGCCCTCTCCCAGCGACGCCCTAAGCCGAGATACTTAACCCACAGGACCCTGCTTTTAGCGTGTAGTAGCTTAGTTTATAAGTTTTATGCCATTGCTGGAGGCCTTAATTTATTAAGTCATTTACAGGAAAGTCCGGTTAAATTTACAGAATACTGTTTTGGCTTCGATTATTTTCAATCACAGTGTAATACATTTTTATGACATTTACGTAATTGGTACTGTAAAAATATCCCCTTATGTATTTTTCAATAAACAAATAAATATTTTGTACATGTTATTGGTGCATTTGGTGAGAAAAAGTTGTTTTATTTTTAAAAAGGACAGGTATTATTTAAGAGAGGGTATATTTTGTACTTGCTTTTCAATGCTTAAGATTAATTGTTTAATTTTCTACAGTCGAATGGTACCGAAAGCCGAACGGGAAAGAGATAGCTGTGATACAGAGGTACACATTCTGCTTTGATGGTCAAAATAAGTCAACCGATAAGTATAAGTGTTCCCTAAGTACCTCTAGCAAATGTAGAGCTCGCTTCGTCATCTCAAAGGACAGGGCGTTTATCAAATCAAGTAATCTGGAACACAGTCATCCACCTTCTAAGTATGTAATAAGTAATGGTCTATATGTTAAAATTTAAAAACCAATTTACATACCAAGTTGA
This sequence comes from Cosmia trapezina, assembly GCA_905163495.3. Lineage (NCBI taxonomy): Eukaryota > Metazoa > Arthropoda > Insecta > Lepidoptera > Noctuidae > Cosmia > Cosmia trapezina. The sequence goes on from LR991029.1 coordinate 21,902,386, forward strand.
TTTACGGCACTGTTACGTAAATAAAAATAAAAATATCATCAAATCAGACTGTATGAAATGTTACTTTTTAAAAAAAAATAAAATTGTGTTTTCTAGTACATGTGAAATTAAAAATATTATTTATAGAATTCATTAAAGTAGACAATTACACAAAACATTACAACAGTCATTTATAACAACAAAAACAAAAAGAAAGATGAAACAAAAAGACATGATGACAACTATACATACATAGTGTTTTTTTTGTATGTTCGCTTACCTTGTCAAAATGTAGGGGGCAACTGATTTTTTTTTCGCGATTTTGGGTTCTGTCCCATAGTAAAAGTTGTTCATAATGATGGTCTCATTAATACCCTAGAGTTATGGGAAATAAAAAAAACACTATGTATAGTTATCATCATATCTCTTTGCTTCATCTCAGTCTAAATTTAGGTTTGGAACTGGAGTGCTTATTAAGCAGCCTGGTGCAGTATCGCATTATTGGGTTATCCAAATCCAGCTCCATCATCAGTGCTTAAGATTAATTGTTTAATTTTCTACTGTTGAATGGTAGGTACCGATAATTGAGTGGGAAAGAGATAGCCGTGATACAGGGGTACACATTCTCTATGGCCCGTATAAATATGACAAGCGATATGTATAAGTGCACCTTAAGTAGGAAATTTAAAGCTCGCTTCGTCGTCACAAAGAACAGACGATGTATCACATCAAGTAATCTGGAACACAGTCATCAACCTCCTAAGTTTATAATTCGAAATGGTGTTTATTTGAAACTTTAAGAACCACTTCACATGTTTACATAATCCGTCGTAATACGAAATGGTGTTTATTTGAACTTTAAGAACCACTTCACAGGTTTACATAATCCGTCGTAATACGAAATGGTGTTTATTTGAAAATTTAAGAACCACTTCACATGTTTACATAATCCGTCGTAATACGATATGGTGTTTATTTGAAACTTTAAGAACCACTTCACATAAGGTCGTCGTAATACGAAATGGTGTTTATTTGAAACTTTAAGAACCGCTTCACATGTTTACATAGACCGTCGTAATACGAAATGGTGTTTATTTGAAACTTTAAGAACCACTTCACATAAGGCGGTCGTAATACGAAATGGTGTTTATTTGAAACTTTAAGAACCAATTCACATGTTTACATAAGGCTGTCGTCAATAAAATATACCTACTTACATGTATACCAATTTTCTTATCTGTGTCAGTTCAAAATAACAATATAATCTATTTTGGCTTTGATCATCACCGTCTTTCTGCCACTGTACCATGTTAAGGCTCTTACAGACAGAGGCGATATCGCGTTGCGACGTGTCGCGTAGCGGTGTTGCGACGCGATAATATCGCAATATCGCTCCCTTTTCTTTGATTATCATTCCTCACACAATCCATCCATCTTTTCTTTGGCCTTCATTCCCTTCTCCATCCATCAACATTTATATTCATCACTCTTTTAGTCACGTTCATGTTGCACTGTCTTGGGTTTGATCAACTTTCGATTATTTTCATCACAGTAATAAGTAGAGAATACATTTGTGACATTGGGACTAGATTGAAACTATAATTTGAACATTTTGCTTGCGTTAGCTTATTGGTCCTACGGTTTGCACAATGATCTAACTATTTATTATTCTACTTTAAAAAAGAATAAGAATTAAATGTAAAATTAAACAAAATGTTTAACTTTAAAAGTTATGATATTCGAACAAGGTAATATTTTTAACAAAGGTTTTTTTTACGGTCTATAAGGTTTTTGTTGCATTTTCAAATTCATGATGGAAAAAAAAAGCAATGAATTTTAATTTGAAACTAATTTAGGAATTCGTGAAAATTCATTCAGTTCTAATTTTACGATCGAGAATATTATGTTATGTGTTTTTCATTATTATATTAATTGTTTATTTTTTTCTACAGTCCAATGGTACCGAAAACTGAGTGGGAAAGAGATAGCCGTGTTACAAGGATACAGTTTCGGTCCTGATGGTCGAAATAAATCCACCGATATGTATAAGTGCACCCTAAACAGGACATGTAGAGCTCGCTTCGTCATCACAAAGAACAGAAAATGTATCAAATCAAGTAACCTGAAACACAGTCATCCACCTCCTAACTTTATAGTACGTAATGGTTTTTATTTAAAAGTTTAAGAACCTCACATGTTTGCTTATGGCCGTTGTCACTAAAATATACCAACATTTCATCGCACTGCAGTAAAAACATCGTAAAGAAAGTTACTTGTTTTTCTTTTTATTTACTTGTTATATAGAAAATCTTCTAATGGATATTTAGAACAAACGTGCATATCTCTAAATAATGAACCTCGGGGAGCATTAATGACGGCCATTTTTCAGACAGTTTTTATCTTCCCCTCTAAAATAACGTTTATTGCAATCACGAGGTTTTCACTGCACGGCGACGATACCTGTCTGTAGTAAATAGAGTATGATTATCTGTGTCAGTTCTAAATGTATACAGAATCCTATTTTGGCTTTGATGTACTTTTGATAGTTTTCGATCACAGTTTATGTACCTATAGAATACATTTGTGACATTTACGACATTGGGACTAGATTGAAACTATTATTTGAAATTTTTTATTGCGACTGCTTATTGGTCTTTTGGTGGCACAGTGATCGTATCTATTTTTTAATTAAGTATATAAAATAATATTTCTGTTAAAATTAAATAAAATGTTTAACTGAATACGTTAAAAAGTAATTTTTTTAACAAACCTTTTTTTTAACAGACTACAAGATTTTTTTGCTTTTAAAATACTTCTAATCTCATATCTTTCTCATAATGTATTGAATCTAAGTTCTCGTTTTTCACGATCTAAAAAATACCTTGTTTCTCTCCTATCAATATTACGTTATGTGTTTCACATTGCTATATATAAGTAAATTAATTGTTTGATTTTCTACAGTCGAATGGTACCGAAGAGAGTCTGGGAAGGAGATAGCCGTCATACAAGGATACAGTTTCGGTATTGACGGTCGAAATAAATGCACCGATATGTATAAGTGCTCTATTAGGAAATGTAAAGCTCGCTTCGCCATCACAAAGGACAGAGAGTTTATCAAATCTTGTCATCTGCAACACAACCATTCACCTCCTAGTTATGTAATACGTAATGGTGTTTATTTGAAAATTTAAAAATCACTGTAAAAGTCAATGGCAATTTCGAAGAACAATAAATACATAGGTAAGTACTTGCCAAGCCATGTTTTTAGAAAAAAAAATTCGATGTAATTGAACTGTAAACTAACCTATAAACTTCATATTTAAAAAAAATATCTTTATCTACACCCATGCTATATATCCTCTATAAAAGTTTCCGAAACAGTTAGCTTATTGCCAACATTAAAACAGCCACTGTCATAGTAATCATAATAGCATCCAAACGGGTGTTATAATGTTGTACTGAATTTCATAATGCAACTCGTTTTCAAAAAAAGAACATTGTAATGCACGCGCGTTTCACTACAACAGCGCCGTAATTAAAAAAAAGGACTTATTCGAATTCACGTCGTATACTATGAAGCCGGCCGCCATGATCGATACGAGTATTAGTATTGCAAAAAACTGTTTCAGAACCTTTTATAGAGGATTCATAACATGGATGTAGATAAAGTCTTGTATGCAACTGTACATAATTAGGTATTAAAACACTCATGTGATACTATTATCACACTCGGCTTCGCCTCGTGTGATAAACCCACATTCGTGTTTTAATACCCCTTATTATACGTCAGTTGCATAAATAACTATTACGACTTGGTAAATTTAATAGCAATAACGTATAATATCATATTTGTAGCCTATGTGCTATTCCAGAGTATAAGTAATATAATTCATTGAGTCTCAATAATATCACAAAGAATGTGCGCAATAGGGATGGAGTTATGGAACTATGGAGACGTGTCTTGACGATGCGTGACAGCGTAAGCGTGGGTGAGCCGCGGCCGCCCGTCCGAGGTCCAGCACAGGATGGATGGAAACCAGCACATGAAGTAATTTTTTGCTCCGTTGGTGTAATTGCTGTATAGCGTTCCAGTGGGAAGATAAATAAATAAATAATCTATCTATGTGCCTTTCATCCAGATCTGTTCATCCGTTCTGGCGTGATTGAGTATCAAACATCCATCCATCCTTACATGACCGTGACCATGACAGTTTAAAAACTTATATCCATCCATCCATTCAAACTTTCGCATTTATAAGTAGTAAGTATAAGATACCTAAGTTTAGGAGAATTCATTTTCGTGACTTGCGACTTTAGGACTAGATTGAAACAAACTAATTTTGACATTTTTGCGACAATTATTGGTCTTTCATTTGGTGGTGTAATGATTTAACGCTAATATATTTAAGTATCTAAAATTAGTAAAAGTTGTTTTATTTTGAACAATTAAGGTCAGGCCTTTTTTTACGACGTTTTGTTTTTGCTGTCAATTTTTGTGTCTATCCGGTTTTTCAAATTTATCTCATTCTCTTCAATCCAAAGATGAAATAATCATTTTAAACTCATTTTTTAAAAAGTTTTGGTTTTTCATTATCAAGATTTATGTTGGTTTCTCAATCACACTGTTTTTTTTTCTGATACAATTTTTTTTTTTAATTCAGATACTGCAGTCAAATGGTACCGAAAGCCGAGTGGGAAAGAGATAGCCATGCTACAAGGATACACGTTCTGTGTTAACAAGTCAAGTAAGACAACGGATTTGTATGTGTGCTCCATAGGAAGAAAGTGCAAAGCTCGCTTCAGTATCACAAAGGACAGATTAATCATGAAATCCTGTCATCTGGAACACACTCACCCACCCCCTCAGTTTATAATACGTAACGGTATTTATATTCGAGCATAAGGACCATTTGAAATGTTTATCTATGTACACACATGAAATAATGGTTTATTCCGATCTCATACCAACAAACTAATACCACTGGTATTTGTTTGAACTCATATTTATTTTCTATTCCGAACGGATACCATTGTTTATATGTATAAACTAATTAAATAACTAAAAGTTGTTGGTATTCGTTCGCACATTAAATTTAATTATTTAAAAAGTGGTATTCGTTCGGAATAGAAAATAAATACAAGTTCAAACAAATACCAGTGGTATTAGTTTGTTGGTATTAGAATGGAATAAATCGCAAAAACTAGCGTTTTTTTACCCGGGGGGTAGGCAAACTACAGCACCCTGGTTACGTGACACACTATAAATCGGAATAGTTCATTTTGATAGTTCAATAACATTCATTGTGTTGTTTACGGTGTTGGGAAGACAAATTTTTCGAACCTATTATGAAGCAGTGGATTAGCAATTTGCTTCAAAATGATACCGATTCCGATCGATAGTGTGTTATGCAATTAGGGTGCAGAACGTCTCCTGCTACGATCCTTACCTTCTCCTTTTGTTTCCTTTACGTTAATTCACCCTAATTGTGTTTCAACACTTTCAATCACAATCTGGATGATTTAAAAACGGTCGTTTTTGGCATTAACTAACTTTAACGTTAAATTCATTCTATAGAAAATTTAAATATGTTATGCTCAATGATGGCGATAGGCTCTCCTTGCCTTAGAGGCGGGCAGGCGGAACAATTTCTATTAACACTTCATTAAAATTATTCTACTAGAGTCGCGTCGCGCCTGTCTGCGGGAGCCTTAATGGTGTTAATTTACCTACTAACATAGTTATAGGATGTTTTTACTGATAAGTACGTTACTTATGCATTGTTTATATAATAGGAAATAAATAATATATTCCAATTTTGCTCATTTCATTCAGTCATATAAGTATTTGTGTATAATTTCCGATTTTAATTAGAGACCCGAACAAAAAAAGAAACACTTCAAGGTAAGTATAAAAATAGGGATCAGCCGGTGCTTGGTCAAGAATGGTGATTAGGGCTTCAAGACAGCAACCTCACAATTTAGTGCCGTATCATGGCACTGCCTTTTGAATCAGGTCCTTGATCTAGTCAGCTAACGCCATTAGGTCATGATTATTATCTCAGGCTTTTCATTATTTTGATGGATATTGCCATGTTTCTTAATCTCCTGAACATTGTTTTTTTTAAAATAAATAATGATTCTTTAATTTTCTACAGTTAAATGGTACCGAAAGCAGAATGGGAAAGAAATAGCCATATTACAAGGATTCACTTTCTGGTGTGACGGTCGAAGTAAGACAACCGATTTGTACTCATGCACCGTTGGAAAAAATTGCAAAGCTCGCTTCATCATCACAAAAGACAGGAAAAATATGAAATCCTGTCATCTGGAACACTTTCATCCACCCCCTAGTTATATAATACGTGATGGTATTTATTTTAAAATTTAGAAACAAATTCCTTTTTTTTTCTTGTCTCTCGATTGTTTGAAGTTCACTTGTCTGACGAAGATCGTTTGGCCGTTTAGGTCCGTGTGAAGTAATGATAATATCTCATAATTAATTTTATGTAGCCTTAAAATACAAAAACTCCATATGAGGATTCCCACACATTGCTGCCGTTTATAGCGCTGTATAAAAGGAGTTCAGTGTTTAAATTGACAGACGTTGCCCTGTCCAGATTTCATGTATGAGAAAATAAATTTTCTTCATGTTTTTTTTGTGTATTTTGCCTGTTATAGTAGGAGGAGACAAATCAAACATCGTAAAAATCGGTTCAGCCGTTCTTGAGTTATAAATGGTGTTAATAACCCGATTTTGTTTCATATATTTATATAGATATATTTGCGGAAGTTCAGAATGTTAAGCCAGCTTTGCCGCTGAACATAGCATTCAACTTTTCACATTTGTGCGAAGAATAAAAACATGAAAGTAAAAGTTCTTTTATTTCAAACAAAATAACGGGTTTTGGAACGAAGTTCCTAAACGCGGCTTGCAGTAGGAGTTGACTGGTAGCATCACGTAAGGAAAAAGCGTTATGAACCTCCATGCGACTTTCTCTCCGTCTCTTTCTATTATATACGAGTACCTACTGTGTGTGCATGCGAGTATCGCGTAAGGATCTTCGTTCCTGACAGGGGTCCCCCGACCGCACATGTTTGTTTTGTTAACGGTTATCTTATCCTTTTAAATATGAATTCTGTTCTCAAATCCTGCTACACAATGTTAAGACATCATGTTCTTGGTATGCCTTGTTTGTCAATCCCCTGAACAATGTTTTTGTGTCTTTCTTTAAATAATGATTGTTAAATTGTCTACAGTGAAATGGTTCCCAAGGGAGAATGGGAAAGAGATAGCCATACTACAAGGATACACGTTCTGGTGTGACGGTCGAAGAAAGACAACAAGTTTGTACTCATGCACCGCAGGAAAAAGATGTAAAGCTCGGTTCATCACCACAAAAGACAGGAAAAATATGAAATCCTGTTATCTGGAACACGGTCATCCACCACCTCGTTACATAATACGTAATGGTGTTTATATAAAAGTTTAGGAACAATTTCCCTTTTTTTTTGGGTGCGTATCGATTATCCAAAGTTCACAGGTCCGAAGAAAGTTCGCTCTAATGATCATTTGCTAGGCGAACTTTTGTCCGAAAGGACGATTGCCCGAAGAATGTTCGCCCGAAAGATCCGCTAGATCGAGTGAAGTAAATACTACGTGACAATTACTTTCATCTAACTTTAAAATGGATATGAGGAATTCTAAATTATGTAATTATCTTACACAGATAGTTTAAATTATGTAATTATCTGCGTAAAGTCAGAAATCTGTGCCGGATAACATAGCTGCATTCAACTTTTTACATTTGTGCGTAGAATAAAAACATGAAAACTAAAAGTTTTTGTTGTTTCGAAAAACGTAACGCCTTTTTTATTCAGAATCATTCGCTGCCAATGTTAAGACTTCATGTTCTTGAAATAATGTTTTTTTTAATTCTTAATTTAAATAATTTAATTTTCAGAAATTAAATGGTACCAAAAGCAGAACGGGAAAGAGATAGCCATGCTACAAGGATACACGTTCTGGTGTGACGGTCGAAAAAAGACAACTGATTTGTATATATGCTCCCTTGGAAAAAAATGTAAAGCTCGGTTCATCATCACTAAAGACAGGCAAAATATGAAATCCTGTCATTTGGAGCACAGTCATCCACCCAATAGATATTTAATACGTAATGGTGTTTATTTTAAAATTTAGGAACAATTTGACTTTTTTATTTCGGTGCGTATCAATTTCGCCCGAAAGATCGTTTGACTGATGTACTGTAGGTCGAAAGAACGATTGACCAAAGAATTTTTGCCCGAAATATCGTTTGACCGTTTAAGACCTAGTGAAGTAAAAATACTACATGCTAATTAATTTAGATTTAGCTTTAATATACGAACAATCGATATTAAGTGTTTTAAATTATGTAATAATCTGCGTAAGTTTAGAATGCTAAGCCAGCGCTGGCGCTAAACATAACTGCACTCGACTTTACACACGTTTGCGAAGAATAAAACTTGCTTATTACAACTTAAAGAGTTTTTCTAAACAATTCTGTCCTTTTAAATAAGAATTCTTTTTCCCCCTGCCAATGTTAATACTACATGTTCTTGATATAATCTCTTGTTTGTCAATCCTCTGAACAATGTTTTTGTTTCTTAAATTAATAAATGATTGTTTAATCTTTTACAGTTAGATGGTACCGAAAGCAGAATGGGAAAGAGATAGCTATGCTACAAGGATACACGTTCTGTTGTGACGGTCGAAAAAAGACAACCGATTTGTATTTATGCTCCTTAGGAAACAAATGCAAAGCTCGCTTCATCCTCACAAAAAACAGGAGTGAAATGAAATCCTATCATCTGGAACACAGTCATCCACCCCCTAGTTATGTAATACGTAATGGCGTTTATTTTAAAATTTAGGAACTATTTCCCTTTTTTCTTTGGGTGCGTATCGATTACCTGGCCCGAAGAACGTTCGCCCGAAATATAGTTTTGCCGATGAACTGTCAATCGAAAGAACGACTGACCGAAGAACCATTGCCCGGACGATCGTATGACCATTAAAGAGCGAGTAAACTAATAATACCTACTTAATTTTTATTTATACAAGTTTTTAATTAATTTGCAATGTTTGTAGTTGTCCTTCTCAAAATTTGCAAGTTAAATTTGCTCACTTCCCGGTGTTCGATTGAGCTGAAATTTGGCCTACGTATGTAAACTCGGTGACTATGCAATATTTTGGTATCATCGAGCTGATCTAATGATAAAGTCAGAAGGTAGCCACAGGAACTCAGTAACAAAACCACGCAACCCGATCGAGTTTGGGCTCGCTAGATTCGCCTTGGTAAGGACATTTGGTCCTAGATGATATTCAGGCTAATAAAAGCTGTTTAAAAAATACATTTGTTGTTATTGTATGACATAATTTTCTTATAAAAGTTTAGATAATAACTTAGTTTATCAGATGTTTTACCTACTGATTTTATGCATTGTAAAGAAAAATAAAGAATTAACCTTTTATCATTTCTAGTTATTTCATCACTCTCAGGTTTTCCCAATTTAGATGTTCTTTTGTTTCTCAATACCATAAACATTTCAGGGATTATTTATATAATCGTTGCCTAAAGTTGAGATACGCTGAAACGCCAAAATATTTATAATTTCCTAAGCAATCTTTAATTATTAGATATTAACATTCAGAAAATTATATCTAGGTACCTTTCTAACGGTTTATTTTTTACAGTGAAATGGTTTCGAAAGAAGGGTGGGAAAGAGATAGCCATGCTACAAGGATACACGTTCTGGTGTGAAAGTCAAAGTGAGACAACCGATATGTATATATGCTCGTTTGGAAGACATTGCAATGCTCGCTTCAGCATCACAAAAGACAAGAGACAAATGAAATTGTGTCATCTGGTTCACTGCCATGGACCCCCTAGTTATAGGTATCGGAAGCAGAATGGGAAAGAGATAGCCATACTACAAGGATACACGTTCTGGTGTGATGGTCGAAATAAGACAACCGATTTTAACTCATACTCCGCAGGTAATACATGCAACGCTTGCTTCAACATCACAAAGGACAGGAAAAATATGAAATCCTGTCACCTGGAACACTTTCATCCACCCCATAGTTATGTAATACGTGATGGTGTTAATTTTAAAATTTAGATACAATTTGCCTTTTTTTCTTTGGGTGCGTATCGATTGCCCGAATTTCACTGACCCGAAGAACGTTCGCCGGAACGATCGTTTGGTCAATCGAAAGAACTATTCACAGAAGAACGTTTGCTCGAACGATCGAATGACCAAGTAAACTTATAATACTACATAATACCTAATTAATTTGACTTAGTTTTAAAATACGAATAATCGGTAGGTATGAGGCGTTTTTAATTGTATAATTATCTGCGTAAGATTAGAATGTTAGCCACCTCTGCCGCTAAACATAGTTGCATTCAACTTTTCACAGTTGTGCGAAGAATAAAAACATAAAAAGTAAAAGTTCTTTTATTTCGATAAACAAAACGAGTTTTTTTGTGTATGTCTTGTTTGTCAATTCTCTGAACATTTTTGTTTCTTAATCTAAGTAATGATTGTTTAATCTTTTGCAGTTAAATGGTATCGAAAGCAGAATGGGAAAGAGATAGCCTTGCTACAAGGATATACGTTCCGGGGTGACGCTCGAAATAAGACAACCGATTTTTACTCATGCACCGTAGGTAGTAAATGCAAAGCTCGTTTCATCATCACAAAAGACAGGAAAAATATGAAATCCTGTCATCTGGAGCACTGTCATCCGCCCCCTAGTTATATAATACGTAATGGTGTTTATTTAACTATTTAACTACATTTTCTCATGTCTATTTAAAGATGTGATTGTCAATAAAATGATGTACCTAATTATCTCTGTTAGTTCAGAATGTTAAGTCGTCGCTATCGCCACACATATAAGTTCCTCCAAATTCATTCGGAATGTGATTGTTAGTATACCGAGGATACAGGTTGTCAGAATACCGTTCATCATCATCTGCCTAGCCTTTTCCCAACTATGTTGGGGTCGGCTTTCAGTCTAACCGGTTGCAGCTGAATACCAGTATTTTACATGGAGCTACTGCCTATCTGACCCCCATAACTGATAAAAGCTGTTTCAAAAAATACTCTTGTTTTTATTTTGTAACATCATTTTCTTATAAAAGTTTAGGTAGTATCTTAGTTTATAACATGTTTTTCCTACTATTTTATGCATTGTATTTAGGTATAGTACAAAATAAAGAATTAATCTTTTATCGTTTCTATAGTTATTTCATCGCTTTCAGGTTTTTCAGATTTAGATATGATTTTCTTTCTCAATACCTTAAACATTTCAGGATTATCTATATAATCGTTGACTAAAGTTGAGAGACGTTTAAACTTTAAGCATTAGATATTAACTCTAAGCGATTTTTATGCCTTGTCTACCTTTCTAATGGTTTATTTTTTACAGTGAAATGGTTCCGAAAGAAGGGTGGGAAAGAGATTGCCATGCTACAAGGATACACGTTCTGGTGTGACGGTCGAAGTAAGACAACCGATTTGTATATTTGCTCGTTTGGAAGACACTGCAAGGCTCGCTTCAGCATCACTAAAGACAGGAGACAAATGAAATCCTGTCATCTGGATCACTGCCATGGACCCCCTAGTTATATAATACGTAATGGTTTTTATGTAAAAATGTAGTCTGGGACAATTTCCCATGTTTATGAGATACTTACGAGATTACAAATTATTTAATTACTAACGACTCGCCTCGGCTTCGCACGGTTTTTATGGTTCCGTAGTCCACAAGGTTTATCTTTTGAGCCAGGTTGAAAGCATCAAATCATTTTTGTTGTTAATTTTTTGTTAAGAACTTTACGATTATCGGAATTAAGTTACAGTGTAAGTTGTTCTTGGGATAAATTCAACCCAACTACGGAACCCTTCATTGTGTGTGGTCCGACACGCACTTGGCCGACAAAACATCAAGATTTTTAATCTATTGGCGCGTTGGTTAAGATCGACTCGTATGCCGTGACGGCAAACGGCATGAAGCTCTCTGGTGGCCCTATCCGCCATGTTTCACATCGGCCGGGCGTCCCGTGGTGGCCATTTTGTTTAAAATATGTACCTAAGTTTAATGTTAATGTATGTGCACTTAAACCTTTGGAATAAAGTCTCTAAATGATGTTGAAAACCGCATCAAAATATTTGCGTAGTTAAGAATACTTTAGTTTAGAATAACAACGCGGTCACACAAACCACAGTATAATACTGATACAGTATTTTGTTTGGGCAGTGACCTTGAAATAATTACCTACGGCCGCTTGGTAGATAAATAAGTACGTGTCCGTCCGTGCGTAGCTGCCGCGCGCTCGAACTAACGTAACTGAGACTGACTGAGACTTTGAAGCGCGTCTTTTCAGCCGTTTTCTATGAAAATAAGTGGAGACCTGTAATTGGCTTTCAGACTAATGTACTGTCCTTGATCTGTTTGTTTTAGCTGTAAGTCTCCTATGTTATTTATCTATCTTCTATCTATATATAGGGTGACTGGTAATTAGTGACCGATACCTAAACACATGATTGTGCTCATGATAACAAACAACTTTTACTATGGGACCAAACCTGAAATCGCGAAAAAAAAAAACAGCTGCCCCATACATTCAGGTTCGCATAACTCGTCAAAATGTAGGGAGCAGCTGATTTTTTTTTTTGCCATTTCAGGTTTGGTCCCATAGTAAAAGTTGTTTGTTATCATGAGCACAATCATGTGTTTAGGTATCGGTCACTAATTACCAGTCACCCTATACAGGGTGTAAGGGACAGCCCTCCGCAAACTAACAGGGTGCATTCAGCTCTTCATTTTGAACCATATTCCACCGAAAATTTTCTCCGGGAAATTTTCATTTTTGAATATTTTTTTCAGTTACATTTTCTTTATTTCAATGTAGAATTACACTGTGTGTTCGCAGCACTCCATTTATGTAAAAAAACAGCAAAAAAACAAAACTGAAAACAAAAAACCAGCAATGGATGTAGAAATACTCTAACGAACGACGCGTGAAATCAGCTGTTCACTTTCTGTCTAGGTACAGAGTTCATCGAACTCACCGCATACCTATTACCTACCCCTCCCAACCAGTAATAGACGCTCCAATTTGTGCACAAAAACACAAACAAATCAGGTTTATTGGATTCCCATAACGTTCCTGAAAAAATTTCATGTACCGGTCATCTTAGTATGACATCCTGAATTCACCCTATCAGTTTGCGGAGGGCTGTCCCTTACACCCTGTATATAAAAGAAAGTCGTGTTAGTTACACTATTAGGCCGGTTTTAGTGCTCGACCGACCGTCGGTGCGTACGTCGGTCACGCTTGTCATTTGTATGAAAATTACGCGTTATACGCGTGGTCGAGCACTGTCACGACTTGTGAATTTTTATACAAATGACAAGCGCGACCGACGTACGCACCGACGGTCAGTCAAGCACTAAATCCGGCCTTATAAATAGTGTAACTAACACGACTTTCTTTCGACTCAAGAACGGCTGAACCCATTTGGCTGAAAATTGGTGTTGAGTTAGCTTAGAACCAAGACCGATTTAGGACCGATTTAGATGAAATTTTGTGTGTATATTTCAATTGGTTCCTGGATGGTTTGAAAACACAATTGGACCCGGTAGGTGGCGCTGCAGTCGGGTTCTAGGATCGTTCAGACAGGACAACGTCTGTCGGGACCGCTAGTAAATAAATAAATAAAGTATTGTATCATATTATAAAGGCGAAAGTTTGTGAGTGTGTGTGTGTTTGTATGTTTGTTACTTCTTCGCGCTCAAACGGCTCGACCGATTTGCATGAAATTTGGTATGTAGATTGCTTATATCCTGGATTAACACATAGGCTACTTTTTATCCTGGTCTACGCGGGAGAAACCGCGGGGCGCAGCTTGTTATATTATAAGACACAGATATAAGTTAATACTGCCTCGTTGGCCTAGTGGTCGCAAGTGCTACTGCTGAGCTGGAGGTCTTGGGTTTGACTCCCAGGTGTGGCGAAGTGTTATTGGGGTTTTCCATCAGGAATTTCTCAGCAGTCCGGTGTCTGGATTTGTTGCCCGCTTGTTGGCAATAGGCTCGCCCCATGTTAAGTACATGGGACTAATAAACATAACTGACGAAATGTCCTACTGTAGGTTTTGTGTTACGAGTGTATTTTATTTTTATTAGTGACATGTGTAGGTATGTATTTTTAATTTTATTTGATTTGATTGTTTGTTTGAGTATTGCCTATTTTATAGTGTATGTGTAATTTTTATGTCAATTCAATTATAACATTTTTAACATAGAAAACAGTTTGGTTCGGGGGAAAGATCTAGTTTTATAAATATTGTGTAAAAATGTTGACGGTTGACATACGTCACTCTTTTCAAGTCAACGACAAGGCTGCGCGTCATTTGTTTCGAAGCTTCTAGAACCTTCTAGAAGCTTCGACTCGACCTTATTGAACGAGCGGATTGTGGCGGGAGCGGTTAGAAAAGGGTTCGCGTTACATAATTTAAATTAATTAATTGTAATGTAATGGTTTTTGTCTGAAACTAAAATAACTATTATTACTATTATAGGTACACTTCTGCACAACCCTTTGGGGAGACAGGCGTGATGTTACATTATGTTATTTTAATTTAATACATTAGCAGCTACGTTAGTTTTTTATTTTTGTATTGTACACATAACATACCTACTCGTAATATAGTGTTGTATTGTGTGGTATCATTTTCGTACATAAGTTCACTAACATTGGTAATAGGGTTTTGCTGATATTAGGCATGTATTGTTTATGTAGTTGGAAATAAATAAATAATTACTATTCCGTCTATTAATTTCCTTTATGGTTGCCTAATTTCGGATACCTCAATATCTCCTATAAAAAGTAACGTCATTTATCGAGCAGCCCACTTACTAAATTAATATTAAGTAATACGAAATTAAACCATATTCAGGGAGCCGTGAGATAAAAGGTAAACAAACCATAAAAGTCTGTTCAACCGATTTTGACTTCTATTGCGTTGGTGGCATGACAAATAGCAGCTGCAGTAAACAGTTGGTATTGTAACCACTTTTTTGCTTTTAATGTCATCCTTAAGCCTACTGAATGGAAGTCAAAATAGGTTAAACGGACTGTAAAAAAGGTTTGTTTCAATGTCTCATTTTATTGTGAATGGAATATAGAAGGAAACACTGCAGTGCTTTATATTTTTTGTACTTATAATCGTTTAATTTTCTACAGTTCAATGGTGCCGAAAGCAGAATGGAAAGGAGATAGCCGTAGTACAAGGATACACATTTTATCGTGAAGGTCAAAGTCACACAACTGATTTCTTTAAGTGCACCGGAGGTGGATACTGCAAAGCCCGCTTCGTCATCACAAAAGACAGGGAATATATGAAATCCTATCATCTTGAACACAGTCATTCACCCCCTAGATATGTAATACGTAATGGTGTTTTTATTAAAGTTTAATAATTAATAACTTTTTTAAGGCGAAAATATCAGGTTAGCCCGCGAAATTAAAATGTTTTTTATTCATAATACCCGATTGAATGACTGTTTCAGGTGAAGTCAATTCTAAGTTAAATAGTTTCATTTCTGATTCTCATGATTTTAATTCTGTAAATACATATTTGCTACGGTCGCGAATCATATTTTAGTCAACATACAACCTGGAAAATTGGCAAAAACTAAGAAAATTTTATATTCGCGTGCTACCTTAGCGCTTAAGACTGTTAAGATCATCGCAGGTTTACTACTAAATGATACTGAAAATGTGTGTGTTCACTGTGCAGCTATGATGCGAGAGACTACCCCGTTAGTGCAAACGCAAATTGTAGATATAAAATTATACATTATAGCATTGTTTTTCATTTTTTGGACCCCTTTATATTGTTTGAACATTGACCCGCCCGTGGGGCATACACGTGTGATCTCGTTACTTTATGCCCCAGCCATGTGGCATGCACGTATGACGTTTTTGCATGCTTTTATCTATATTATACGGTGGAGCTCGTGGCTAATTAATAACAGCCGCACTGGTCGATCCGTCAGGTTAAGCTACGCTTGCCGGGGTTGGTCGGTGGATGGGTGACCATCTTTACATACCGAGATTCCTCCGTGCCTCGGAAAGCACGTTAAGCCGTTGGTCCCGGCTGTTATTCGTGGATCTTTGACAGTCGTTACGGGTCGTCAGAAGACCGAAAGTCTGATAACCAGTCTTACCAACGGGCATCGTATTACCCACAATAACTGGGTTGTCGAGGTCAGATAGGCAGTCGCTCCATGTAAAATACTGGTATTCAGCTGCATCCGGTTAGACTGGAAGCCGACCCCAACTTAGTTGGGAAAAGGTTAGGCAGATTGATAGATTGATTGTTATCTATGGTTTTCATACCCAAAATACTTGACAAGTATTAGAATTTTGATTTGCAATGTCAATGTCAAATTATTTATCAATTACAGTGACGTCAATAGGTTAGAAAAAGTTTTTGCAAAGCAATTAAACTTTGGATTGTATTACAGTGAAACCGCCTTCTACAGATCTACCTACACCGCGTTCTTCTAGGTCCAGCCTATCAATTGAGCAGGCTAGAACTTCTAAATACCGCCATTCTCTCACCAAATTACCGAGACGTGACCCAAAAAGAGTATTTAGAAAACGTTGCTCTGGTTGTTACAAAATTTTAGTTCAAGAAGGCCGTAAACCAGTGGAAGCAGCTCGCAAAGCCAAAAAGACCGATATGGAGTGTCTAGCGTGCCAAAAAGCTTTTTGTCTTAACTGTTTCAATAGTTTCCATTGAAATAAATATAATATATATATTAATACGTCTTCTGTTTTATTTATCACCCAAAATTAACTCATTTATGATAATGGCATATTGGCAACTCTATTAAAAAAGTTCGTCCGGTCTTCACGTAATATTTATTCTTAGTTCATTGTTCGTGAGAACCGATAAAAGTAGCTAAACTCACACGTGTTTGAGGTTATGAGCCTTTAAATTGGCGAATAACTCATGCCCCATCCATGGGTCATGCACGTGCGATGATCAACTGGATATACCCTCGTCGGTGGGGCACACACAGTGAACGTGTTTTCTTACATACACGTAAACTCACACTTTTTCCCCATGGGGGTAAGTAGAAACTACAGAACGCCACTTGTCCTTACATACTCCTTTCTTAATGCCTCTTGCAATTTTTTTATCTTTTTTTCCACTTTTAAAATTTTTCGTTGTTTAATTTTCAACAGTTCAATGGTACCGAAAGCAGAATGGAAAAGATATAGCCGTAATAAGAGGATACACATTCTATCGCGTAGGTCAAAGTCACACAACTGATTTCTTTAGGTGCACCTTAGGAAGAAACTGCAAAGCCCGCTTCGTCATCACACGAGACAGGGAACATATGAAATCCTCTCATCTTGAACACTGTCATCTACCCACTAATTATGTAATACGTGATGGTGTTTATTTTAAAATTTAGCAACCATTTGCCTTTTTAGGGTTCCGTACCAAAGTGGTAAAAAGGAAGGGTCCATTTTTTTTCATCGACCCCTTAACTAACATAGTTTATAAGTTAATTTAGACACTATCACAATGTGAGCCTTTGTAGTCAAGTAAAAGATTATCACACTAATGGGTGTGTGTGTGTGTGTGTGTGTGTGTGTGTTTGTTACTTCTTCACGATCAAACGCCTGGGCCGATTTGGATGAAATTTGGTATGTAGATAGCTTATACCCTGGATTAACACATAGGCTACTATTTATCCCGGTATACGCGTGTGAAACCGCGAGGCGTGTGTGCGAGGAGGTGTGGCGTAAATAGTGGTCCAACGTTATAAAAATATAACGTTGGCCCACTTTTTACGCCACACCCCTAAACTGCTGGTGAATATCCATAGCAATAAGTAGTACCAGAATAGTATCCAATATTATAACCGGTGGCGAAAGTTGGTGATTTTAATATTTTCAATACACTTGCTCGCACTTGGTAGAATCACATTGCAGTGTGTTGAACCTTCTTGATTTTTTTTGGCAAAAATCTGAATATAATATTTAACAGTGTAAATGAGTAAAATATCATAAATAAATATTATATTTTATTAAATTATTTATTTTTATATTTCAGTAAACTATTTATTTTAGTCAAAAGAGTAACATTAATTTCTTACTTATTATAGCAAACACAGAAACCTCACACCTTTTCCCCATGGTGGTAGGCAGAAACTACAGAATGACACTTGCTACGATCCTTACATACTCCTTTCTTCCTCCCTCTTTTGCATTTTTTGCTTTCTTTTTTTTACTTTTTTAAAATTTTTCGTTGTTTAATTTTCAACAGTCCAATGGTACCGAAAGCAGAATGGAAAAGAGATAGCCGTAATAAGAGGATACACATTCTATCGCGAAGGTCAAAGTCACACAACTGATTTCTTTAGGTGCACCGTAGGAAGAAACTGCAAAGCTCGCTTCGTCATCACAAAAGACAGGGAATATATGAGATCCTATCATCTTGAACACTGTCATCTACCCCCTAATTATGTAATACGTGATGGTGTTTATTTTAAAATTTAGCAACAATTTGCCTTTTTAGGGTTCCTCGCATTTTGTTCACAATTGCATGGGTTTCAATTTTGTTTCGTTGAACCCTAATTATTTTTCTAAAATAAAATAAAAGTAGCCTGAGTTACTCCTTATAACATCAAATATCTACCAGTGAAAGTCCCGTCAAAATCGTTTCAGCCGTTTCGGAGATTAGCTGTCCTAGAGAAGAGAGAGACATAGAAAAAAATGGTCCATTTTTTTTTCATCGACCCCTTTACTAACATAGTTTATAAGTTAATTTAGACACTAAGACAATGTGGGCCTTTATAGTCCGTAAGTAAAAGTCTTTTTTTAACGTTGGGCCGCTATTTTCGCCACACCCATAGACTACTGATGAATATCTATTGCAATCAGTAGTGCCAGAATAGTATTCAATATTATAGCCGGTGGCGAAAGTTGGTGATAATATTTTCAACACACTTGATCGAAAAGTGGTAGGTTCACATTGTAGTGTGTTGAACCTTCGTGATTTTTTTTGCCAAAAAAATGTGGATATAATGTTTAACTGTTTAAATAAATAAAATATCATAAATAAATATTATATTTCAATAAATTATTTATTTTTATATTTCAGTAAAATATTTATTTTAGTCAAAAGAGTAACATTAATTTCTTACTTATAACATACACAGAAGGGTGTTTCGTCGTTTCGCACCACGAGTGGTTCGGACCGCGGTGTGAAACGCCGAAGAGCTCTTAGGAATAGGCTGTTTCGGACCGCGGCGGTCCTTGGAGCGCCGAGCGGTGTGAATCGACCAATAGCTCTTAGGAATGGGGCGATTGGAACCACTATGTTTAGGTACAAGCTAATTTCAAAGTTTGTATGTACAGTCGAGTAAAAAAGTGTTTCATGAAAACACTACTTGATAGAAATAGTTACTACTTGATATTTTGTAATCATATTTCAAAATCACAATCGCATACTAAAATTTAGTAAAAGTGGTTGAATTTAAATCACAGTTGAAACATTAAATAAATAAATAAATAAATAATAAATATCCTTGGACATTAATTTCACACAATTAGGTTCTGACTTAAAACTAACTGATTGAAATATCGATGGCGTACCTACTTAACAAAACTTTACTTACAAATAATAATTAAGTATTTACTACTGATTAAAACAACAGTTCGAAACATCATACGTAATTTTTTAAATTAACAGTTTGATGGCACATGACAAAATGCACTAGTAATTATTAAAAATGTCAGACTTCGAAACTTGTTTCATTTATCTTATTTATCTTTTATAAATTGTCTTGACTACACTTACGAGCCATCTAACTTCGACACACCTTACATGTTATCACGCCCAAATAAACTTTACCTATGGGAAAAAAAAAACTTTTTTCAGACTGGGTTTTACTGAGGGATAATTTTTACCTGGAGTCCTTAAAATAACAAAGAGATAGTAACGTGTGTACCGAGACCGACACTTTGTAGATTTTTTACACATATTTTGGTCAGCCAACCAACATTGAAATACATCATTATGCATAGTAAAAATAAGAGTTGTAAATAAATAGCAAAAGTATTACGTAGAGTAGGCGACAATGTGTAACAAATGCGTGCAAAACAAAAACTAATTTATTTTATTTTCGCTATTTTATTTTGTACCTGGCTATACTTTAAGCATTATTACTGAGAAAACTTTTTGTTCCATTCGCGGTTCGAATAAACCCATTCAAATTCTTCTATGGTCGATTCACACCGCGGTCCGAAACAGCCTATTCCTAAGAGCTCTTCGGCGTTTCACACCGCGGTCCGAACCACTCGTGGTGCGAAACGACGAAACACCCACACAGAAACCTCCCACCTTTTCCCCATAGAGGTAGGCAGAAACTACAGAATGACACCTACTACGATCCTTGAACGTATACTTACTCCTTTCTCCCTTTCTCCTTTACTTTTTTTTTTAAATTTACTGTTCAATTTTCGACAGTTCAGTGGTACCGAAAGCAAAATGGAAAAGAGATAGCCATAATACAAGGATACACATTCTATCGTGAAGGGCAAAGTAATACAACTGATGTGTTCAGGTGCACCGGAGGAAGACCCTGCAGAGCTCGCTTCGTCATCACCAAGAACAGAGAGTTTTTCAAATCAAGTAATCTGGAACACAATCATTCTCCCCCTAGTTATGTAATACGTAATGGTGTTTTTATTAGACTTTAATAAATTACCATTTCGATAGTGATCATCGCAGATTTACCACTAAATGATACTAAGGAGTTACCGACATGGCTTGCAGTGTAAGCAAGCTGAAGTGGCAGTGGACTAGCTAGTAGTGGTTCGTCGAAGTTCCGATAGCCGGAGGAGCAGACGAGTCCTGGAGTGGAGACCGAGCCGAGGTCGTCGATCCATCCAGCTAGATGGATCGACGACCTTAATAAGGTGACTAGGACAGAATGGATGTGGAAGGCGGAAGAAAGAGTGTTGTAGCGCAGACTGGGATAGGCCTATACCCAGCAGTTGACTGCAATAGGCCGAGTTGATTGATTGTTTTTTTATTTTATATATTACATTAACCCCTTTTTTATTATCATAAAAATGTGTTAATCGGCTAATTACTACAAATACAGGAGTACAAAATCCATTTTTGTGCAGATTATGCTTAAATAGGTACTTCGAAATCATAGTAAATCAAAAACATCCATCGGCTAGTTTTCGAGTTCTTAGGTGGCGCCTCAATTCAGCCGTTTGAATTAAGGAGCCACCTTAAATGTACTGTAACTTTTTAAGGGTTTTACTATAAATTCCAGAGTTGGCCAATAACATTGGCTAATTTAGTTAAGTACTAATAAATATTGGTAGTACCTGCGTTTCAATATGAAGCATGGCTCCTCAAATCGTACGAAGCCCATATGAATTGAATTGAAGTGTCCGTGTAGAGAAAGTATACATAAGGACCAGATAAGGACCTTGTTGATAACACGTATGCAACCAAGACCTACAAGCGGTGCGGTGGTGGTTGAAAATATCAGTGTAAATGTTTGTACTTTAATGTGCAAGAGAAGAGACGCGTGAGTTCATGTTTGTGTGTTTAAGTATGCCATTTTATTGTATTTTTTTGATGTATTACTTAACTTATTATTTTTTAAATTGGTTTTTCATGGAATTATTACGGACACCTTTAGTGACTATTGGTGAATATGTTATTTTTTTGCAATCAGGATATTAGTACCAGAATAGTATCCAATATTATAAGTATGTATAGTTTCTTACTATAGCGAAATTCGTTGGTGATATTAATCATTTTAACACACTTGCTCGGAAAGTGGCTGTTATTGTACTGCGTTTAAATTCATGAGTGTATTGAACACACGTGCTTTTTAATTTACATTCCCGCACTTGTGCGGAAAAGTACGCCATTTCAGAGATGTGCTATTTGTTTTAATCTCAGCATAGAACCTTAATGCCTACGACAATTGTGGATATATTTAACTGTGTAAATAAATAAAGTATGTATGATAAATAAACATTATATTTCACTACCTTCCGCCCGCAGCTTCGTCCGCGTGGTATGTCAATAAAAAGTGGCCTATATCCTTTTCCATGTCATGGTCTACCCGTGTGCCAAATTTCATCCAAATCCGTTCAGCTTTTAGCGTGAAAGCGTTACAAACAAACTCACTTTCGCATTTATAATATAAGTTAAGATTAAGTTATTTATTTTTGTTAAAAAAATAACATTAATTTATTACTTATAAACATACCTACATATAAACTCACACCTTTTACCCATGGGACTCCTCCTTCCTTAACTTTTTTTCCTCCTTTTCCTTTTTTGGTTTTTTTATTAATATTATTAGCCGTTTTTCCTCACTGCTAGGCAAATTTTATAATGTATTGTTTAATTTTTTACAGTCCAATGGTACCGAAAGCAGAATGGAAAGGAGATAGCCATAATACAAGGATACACATTCTATCGCGAAGGACAAAGCAAGACTACTGATGTGTACAGGTGCACCGTAGGAAGCCCCTGCAAAGCTCGCTTCGTCA
Organism: Cosmia trapezina; assembly: GCA_905163495.3. NCBI lineage: Eukaryota > Metazoa > Arthropoda > Insecta > Lepidoptera > Noctuidae > Cosmia > Cosmia trapezina. Next base: position 21,925,032 of record LR991029.1, read on the forward strand.
TCACCAAGAACAGAGAGATTTTCAAATCAAGTTATCTGGAACACAATCATCCTGCCCCTAGTTATGTAATAAGTAATGGTGTTTTTGTTAGAGTTTAACTAATAACCTTTTAAAGACAGTTAAAGTCATCGCAAGTCATCGCATACTTGTAGCAAGTACCTACTGTTGTACCAACGGCAAAGGCTTTTCCTTTCCAATTTTGAAACAGTTTTGCTTGTAAGCTGCAATTGTACTCACGACAAAGTAAAACAATGGACCATAGGGCAGGGTTTTTTCAATGAATCGGTGTCCACATATACACCGATTCATTGAAAAAATCCTGCAGGTTTATGACAAAATCAGGTTTTTGATCAATAACCTAGGCTTTTGATCAAGAACCGGAAGAAGTTGGTTTACGTCAAGGGCACCCCAGGTTCGGTTAGGTTAGGTTCCTTTAAACCCTGCAGACAGAAAAAGGAGCCCCGCACAGCGGCGCTCCATCGACCGGTTCTTGATCATAAGCCTAGGTTTTTGATCAATAACCTGACTTTGTCATAAACCTGTGATATATACAAAAAGGAAATTTATGAATGTAGTGCAATCAAGATATTATACTCGTAGGTACCATTACAAACGCAAAGTAAGAGTCAACGCAAATTATTTTTATCGGAGCTCTCGCTCGCACTTGGCGCCATCGCTCATGCGATGATGCGTGCGTCTGATGAAAATGCACGACCGATGGTCAATTAGGACGGCACCTTATGGAGTACTGCTAGTGTTGTGCGTAACTGTGTTATTGTTATTGACAAAATGATTTATGGCTCTAACTTTGCCTTCGTAATGGCCTTTGTATAGTACCGAAATAATAGGTAGGTATCCAGTATTCGCAATATTGTGATTTTAATAGTATGGTTAGCTTCTTACTATACTTGGTCTTTTAATAGGAAGCTGTTGGGCGGCAACGCATCAGGCACGATAAAAGAAACCCCAAGCCTATCTGACGTCTGTCCAATTTTTTTTTTTTTTTTACAAAATATGAAAGTTTATGATTTTTTTTTTCCGTTACAAGTGTATTGAAAATCGCCGTTTGATGCGCGTGAGCATTTAATTTTGTCATTGCACTCGAGGCGAGATTGCAGTCCAATCCGAACAAAATATACTTGCATCAAAATATATTATACTTACTGTTATCGTTTTTAATCAGTACAAAAAAAAATGTTTTTAGTTTAAAATCAATGTCGTGTATTAGATACTCATAGTAAAAATTAATCTCAGGTTTGTAGTCACAAAGTTTATTTTAAGCTCACTTTCATTTTCGATATCTTATTATCTTTTATCATCACATTGCACGTTCTTATATTTTGTTTATATTATGTGCTTTATATACATTTAAAATCTTCTTGTAAAAAAGCGGCAACTGACTAAAATTATTGATTGGCATGCATCTTTTGCTAAAGTTGACGTTCTAATCATTTGAGGATTACACTAATGGATAGATAATTTAAAAATCTAAATAATACATATTTTATTTTATTAAAATAAAATAATTCCAAAATTTTTGTGAATTATATTTCTGCCGTTTTATTTCATTGTTGGCAATAAATGCAAACTATGGAATTTGGTGGTGAAATCTGTATGTAATATCTACAGGTATTACATGAGGTCCCAGTAGTGCTAGTAAATGAAAGGAGCCCATGGCCATACCTGTACGATGCTTAGCAATAGAGCTGCATTATGCTTATAATTATGTTATTTTTATTTGTTTACCTAGGTACACGCGATGACGGAATAGCGGATTATTTAGAAATATCTTTGACCTCGTCAACTACTTCTACTAGGCGTCGTGCTAGAACCCGAGGTGGGCCAAGAGCTCGCGGAAGAAGACCAAGAGGCCGTGTCAGAACGAGGGGTGGGCGTGGACAAATTTATAGACTGTCGCTGCCAGCAGGAAATAGTTGGGCCGGAAATTTCTCTCCCTGGGACAAGCCACATTTTCAGCCAAGATTTTATTTTATTGACACTGATGCAAAGACTGACAAAGACTATAAATTTCAACCATTACATAATGAGGACGTTTTGGAACAGATGTTGGACCCGATTTGGTCGTCTGCTGTACCGTGCAAAAACCGAAGTGCACAATGACCACTATAATGTAACTGATTGTCCACCGCACAACGTCAACGGGACGTCTACGAGAAACGAGATTATTCGAACCGAACGTGACGTCCCGGTGGTGGTGTGCTACTTCGGCGCCGTCATCTCGTTCTCGTTGACGTCCCGTTGACGTGGCGGTGGACAAACGGCCTTATCTAATACCCAAATGGGTGATCTCATTTCACCAAAAAATCTAGATTGCTTGTGTGATTTTGATCTTAGAAGAATTTTTGTTTAAAAAGTTTTATAGAATTTTTATCTTATGTTTAGTGCGACGTGGAGAAGCTCGTGGCTAAGTAATAACAGCCGCACGAATCGATCCATCAGGTTAAGCTGTGCTTGCCGGGGTTGGTCCGTGGATGGGTGACCATCTTTACGTACCGAGATTCCTGCGTGCCTCGGAAAGCACGTTAAGCCGTTGGTCCCGGCTGTCATTTGTGGATCTTTGACAGTCGTTACGGGTCGTCAGAAGCCCGAAATTCTGACAACCAGTTTTACCAAGGGATATCGTATTACCCAGTTACTGGGTTGTGGAGGTCAGATAGGCAGTCGCTCCATTCAGCTGCATCCGGTTAGACTGGAAGCCGACCCCAACATCGTTGGGAAAAGGCTACGCAATTTGATTGATTGATTTTTTAGTCCGACGTGATTGTGCCTTATGATTAAGTTTTTTAAAATTATTTTTGAAGTAAGAAAAATGTCTAAGCTAATTTGCTGACTGTGATAAAGTACAAACATTTAGTATGTAAGTAAAGCCAAGCTGATCTGCTGACTGTGATTTACTTAACTATAGTGACCTTACCAATAATGAATAGAAGCATTTTATTCACAATAATTCTGATGGTAGTTTTCTTCATAAATTACTAAGTATTTATTAAACATATCCTATGTCATAATATGACACAGAATAACGTACTTACGCACAGTGAACTTACCTAAGTCGTATGTATAGTGTACCAGTTTTTGCCCGCGGCTTTGCCCGCGTGGAGGTAGGAAATTATCCCACGGGAACGTACTACCGTCATAAAAAGTATCCTGTGTCCTAATCCAGGTAATGGTCTACCCATGTGCCAAATTTCATCCAAATCCGTTCAGACGTTTTAGCGTGACAGCGTAACAAACAAACTCACTTTCATATAAAATAAAAAGTAGCCTATGTGTTAATCCAGGGTATAAGCTATCTACATACCAAATTTCATCCAAATCGGTCCAGCTGTATGAGCGTGAAGAAGTAACAAACAACCATACAAACACACGCACACACTCACAAACTTTCGCCTTTGTAATATTAGTGTGATATACTTTCTCCCGCCTGCGGCTTTGCCCGCGTGGTATGTCGATATAAAGTAGCCTATGTCCTATTCCGGGTCATGGTCTATCCGTGTGCTAAATTTCATCCAAATCCGTTCAGCCATTTTAGCGTGAAAGCGTTACAAACTAACCAACAAACTCACTTTCACTTCGCATTATAATATTAGCTACGAGTAGGATTAAGATAAGATTAGTCAGGATATGACGTTGAGAAAATCAACAAGTTCCTAATTAGTTATTTTTCGGTCATCTGTTTACCGCCTAATTAGTCGATAATAATAGTTTTAAATTTAATTCCTGAATATAAATTCTCCCAGGCAATTAAAGCCAAAGAAATATACAAATAATGTAGGTAAGTATATTTTTGACTTCTGAACCATAAGGTACCTATCATCATCATCATCATCAGGCTACAGCAGTCCACTGTTGGACATAGGCTTCTCCAATTGCACGCCATTCAACTCGATTCTCGGCCACTCTTTGGCGTCGTCCTGTTTAGCTTCGATCGTACGAGAAAACGATGCGATTTCGTCGTACGACGAGATTAAACACACACATTTCTTTAGAGTGTCCTAATTGCAAGTCATCTCGAGCACAGGAACACATTTTCATCGTACGACGAAATTGCATCGTTTGCTCGTACGATCGTGGACAATCAGGACGCCGCCGCGTTAGCCTGGGAAAATAAACGGTACTCGAAGCGGAGTTCCAACCAGGTACCTCAAAAATAATAATAATAGGGAACTAATAATAATACCGGTCGATCACCTTTTATTAACCGTGGGGCTGGGGCTGATATTTCACCCTAAGCCCTCAGGTATACGTGCAACTGTTGTGATTGGTGAATATCGTGCAGCTGTCACTCGTATTACAAAGTGATGCTTAGTCGTCTCGAGGCCATTAGCAATGTATAGCGCTTGCAACAAAAAGAGTTTAATGTAGATATAATAAAAATTGTGTATTTATCGTAAAAACTCTATTCTCTCTCGGTAATTAATATTTCATTTGTTTTTCTTACACTATTTTAGGTAAGTTTTTTTTGTTATTTTTTTTGCCTGTTTTTGTGACTTTTTATAAACTAAATAATTAAATTCGAAAGTTTATTATTTTTACGTAGTTACCATTTGGGCAAGTGTAGTTATGAATCAAGGATTACACTCAATTTATTTTCAGAATACATCGGATTCAAAAAACATACAATTCTTAGGGGTATTAAGAGAAGAAAATGTACTTAGGCTGTTACAAAAAACTACGGGCGACGTTGACTAGCAGGCAGGCGGATCAAAAACTAAGAGGATAAGATGCATTTTTTTTTTTTTGTGGATGTGAAATCATCAAATGACTTCTCCCGCTCTGGGTGGAGCGGAAGGGCGTGTCAGACTTTTACTGCCCACCCGTGTTCCTTCAGTTGTCAATGCCAGGGCCACGGTATCTCTTTCGAACAACCCGCGACCCCGGCGGCAAGAGGCTAAAATCCTACCGTTTTATGAATGCAAAAAAACTATTTGCTTGCCGTGTTTTTACCTATCTAGTACTTATCTAGCTAATTTATTAATCAACGCAACGTGAAAATCCGTACATCCGTACATTATCCGTGAAAGAAGATTGTTAACAGTTGCAAATCCAACAATGTGTTTTTTTGACGCGCTGGGATGCACTCTGCTGTTGTTAGGTTGGATTCTCGAAGCTCCGCTCAACATCGAGTGTTGAAAATCCAGTGCGCGATAAAATCGCGCCGCGATATTTTTACGTCCGTGCGAACGTCGGCTAATGGTAGCGCTAATGTGCCCTTTGGTGCGTTAAAAAAAACCCCCACCAAGTTATCGTTTGATGTCTAACGTCACTAACAATGCCACATATCAATTATCGTATTAAAATATTGGCCACATTGCTCACTCAGATGTTTCTGATGGTGGCGTGTGTTGGGCGTGTGTGTTGAACGGTCGCCGTCAGTAGGGACTGATCATCTCTTAGCTGCCACGATTTATTTTTAATTTATTTAAAAAAAAAAATGGTTTTTTTTTAAATCTTTTAATTACGGACGCTTTTAATTTTAACGGGCACTTCTTTCTACACCGTTCTCACATGGATAATTTAGAACGATATTATAAATTCGTTTGGCGCTTAAGTGTTTAGTGGTTTGTGTTGCAAGCGGGCCTTAGACTTTTTTTTCTAGCTAAGTTCAGTAAGCGTTTCATACGAATATGAACCTTATTTGTATGAAGTTAATATGCATATTTACGCGCGTTGTTACACGTAAAACGTCTGAAATCATTATGCAAGAATTGCTCAGATCAACAAAAAAAGGAAGATGTAGCGAAAAAAATAGAATTTTGAATTCCTGTGCAGTGAAAACTTGTAAAACAATAGCAAATCACATAAAAAACCTCATGGAATCACTTTTCATATGTAGGTACTTGAAATAACATCGTTTTTAGGACTTCGTACTCAAAAGGAAAAAACGGAACCCTTATAAGATCACTTTGTTGTCCGTCTGTCTGTCAAGACCCTTTATCTATGTGCCAAATTTCATCCAGATCCGTTCAGCCGTTCGGGCATGATTGAATAACAAACATCCATCCATCCATCCAAACTTTCGCATTTATAATATTAGTACTAAAGACACTTTTTTATATTTTTAAATGATTTTATATTAAATATTTAAAAAGTAAATTATATGTTTGTAAGTGAAATAAAGGAAATAATAACACACTTAAAAAATAATAATACGTAATATTATAAATGCGAATATAATAGTAGTAAGTGTAAGATTACAATAGTAGTAAGATTAGATGGATAAATAAATGAGCAACTGTTTCACATACTTAGATGTTTATTTTAGTAGTTTATCAGCCATCTCGTTACCATAACACAAGCATTAGGTTGCTTAGCTTGGGACTAGATGGCGTTGTGTGAAATGTCCAAGGATATTTATTTATTTATTTTATTTATTTATTTTGTGTTCATTAAAAAAATTGTGAATGCATGGTTATCATTTATTTCAATTACCAATTCGGCCTGATTAGTTTAAATGTGAAATGACGAAATGAATGACGAAGTGTTGGTGTACTCCTCTGCCCGACCCTTCCGGGAATCAAGGCGTGATATTGTGTTATGTAGTTTAAATGTTAAGAAAAAATAATAAATAAACAAGCAAAAACAAAGACATTAAACAAACGATTTCATTTTCAGTAATATGGGTGACGAATACGAAGGGGAATGTCGTCGCGATCGTTGACAATTACACATACTACTGCAACAAGATGAAGAGTGCTGTAAGCGTGTGGCGATGCACCAAGGGGTCCGGCTGTAGAGCTAGGTTCACACTCAAGGATAATAGGATCTACAGACCTAACCTTGTCCACGACCATGATCCGATAAACTATGTCATACAAAATGGTGTTCTTTATAAGCATTAGTTTTTTACATAACATGTACAGTTAGGGAAATTATTATAAGTTTATTTAATTGACACACTATACGGTAGCCACCATTTCATACCTCCGTCTAAGAATATTATGTACTTATTATTATACATTTTTATTTAAAAGAGTTTCCATGGAGTTTCTTTCCCGTTCTTCTCAATAGAAACCTGTGTGGTATTTCGCTATTTACAATTTTGACTGGTAGAGGATGTGAAATGTGCATAATCGTCGCTAATTTAACTAACTGACGTATCTGACATATCTGACATTTTGTACTAAGCCGATAGCCGACCTAACTATAGTAATTTTATACATTTTCCATGTCGAATCGATCTGTCTAATCGGCGAATCTGTACCATGCCTTACGGTCTCCATGATAATGCAAAAATCGAAACCAATATATCTACAGTTTACAAAAAAAAAAAAAAAGTAATTAAAAAAATTAAAAAACCCGACTGCGGTAAAAGACTAAGTTTAAAAAAAAAACTGAATAGCTAAAAACAAGCCCATTTTAAATTAAATTAAAGTTGGAAGCAGGCGGGACCCATTTTCGTTTGAAAATATAAAAATGGAACGGGTCCCGCCTGCTTCCAACTTTTATTTAAACTGAACTGACTGACTGCGGTAAAAGACTTAGGGCTTTTACCGCAGTCGGGTTTTTTAATTTTTTATTTCCCGCTTTTTAGTTTACAAATGTGAAAGATTTCGCAGACGTTTTTATTGTACGTGTTTTTTTACGATTTGTCACTTCGAGGTACTTTTAACTATATAAGTTGTATATATTTTTGTAATCACCTTTTAAAACTCTTTATTTTGATACCCCACTAGACAGGTTTAGACAAAAAAAAAATTTTTAAGACATAATTTGGCGCCAAAAATCCGCCATTTTGTTTTTTTTTATTTAGATATGTCCAGTGTCACTCTCACAGTAAATACGAATCTAACGACACCTCTCAAGCTAAAATCCATCAAGCCGTTCAGGCCGCAGAGCGTGCCAAACAATTATACATACATACATACTCTCGAAAAACATAACCCTCCTTCTGGCGCAGTCGGGTAAAAATAGCTTGCCCTGTAAAATTTTCTTCGAATCAGTTACGTCACTTAGATTAGTGACGAATATACTGAAGTAAAACTTCACTACATGTAATCATACAGTATTATTTACATTTAAAAAAATTATGATGGCAGCAATAATATTTATTGTTTTCCAAACATATTCAATGATTCGTCAATAATAATAAATCAACTCATAAAATTAATGTAAGTAGATACATACAAAAAGGTACTCCAGATTTCGAGATAAATCGAGATGTATCTACAAACCGATAAATACCTCGTCACGAAAGTCTTTCTCTGACAAGTGATAGATGTCAATGAGTTACATGTTATATTTTTTTGTATTTACTACTTCGTTCTTTGTAGCAAAAATCAAGTAACCACAATCTATTTGTCTTTACTGTCGAAATTATAAAAATTAGAACATGTTATCATATAAATTGTCATTGTCATTCAAAGGGTTTGACTTTGTTGACATTTGAAAGAGTTTGACATTGTTGACATTCAAAGGGTTTGACATTGACATTCCCATGTCAATGTCAATGTCACAGCCACCAGCTCGATTTATCTCCCTAAATTAAAGATAACTTTCAATTCCTATTAACACATTCTTCTCCAAAGCTCTTCCAGGCTTTGATGTTTTTTATCCGTGTCAATGACATCAAATTATGATGATTTTTGTGTGGTTTGTGGTCGTCTATGTATTTATATCGATTTATATAATATAATTAACAATATTCTTTATTTGTTTGTTTCAGTGTACTAATATTTGTCAACAAGTTTCACATTAAATTCAATTCAATGTTTTTTTTTTTTTTTTTTTCTTTCTCTTTTTTCTTTTTCTCGGCACGTTTTCTCACAACACATCTGACATTGGCAGAATTGTTGACATCGGCACCATTGCCATAGAGAAAAATAGAATAGAATAGAATGTAATCAAACTAAAAAATTTGATTACATTAATCGAGTTGTTCATACTAAACCTTCACTTAGTTCGCATGACTTTACTTACACATTACACTTTCCCACATTCCTGAAACACTATTAAAAATGGAAACCACACTGTTTCATTGGTATTTCCGTTTCCGTTTTATTGGTATTGGTTTCATTATTTTTATGTTAATTTTCTCAACCTTTGAATCCATACTAATATTATAAATTCGAAAGTAACTCTGTCTGTCTGTCTGTCTGTCTGTCTGTCTGTCTGTCTGTCTGTTACCTTTTCACGCCTAAACCACTGAACGGATTTCGATAAAATTTGGCAAGGCTATAGATGGTATCCTGGGGACGGACATAGGCTACTTTTTTTTTCAAAAATAATCCTACAGGGGGTGATATAGGGGATGAAAGTTTGTATGGGAAACTCAGTATTTCTTAAGTTAGGGATGTGAAAATTAAAATGTATGCTTTTGATAGGAAATAAAGAAATATGCGATTCAGCGTTTTTGAAAAATCATCCCCTAAGGGGGTAAAATCGGGGTTGATTTTAAAATTTACAAAACTGCACGGATTTCGACAAAATTTGGCAAGGCTTTATATAGCATCCTGGGAAAGGACATAGGATACTTTCAAAAACAATACTACAGGGGTGATATAGGGGATGAAAGTTTGTAAGGAAACTCAGTATTTCTTAAGTTAGGCATAACAAATTTATGCTATTGGTAGGAAATTAAGAAATATGCGATACAGCATTTTTGAAAAATCATCCCCAAAGGGGGTAAAATAGGGGTTGATTTTAAAATTTACAAAACTGCATGGATTTCGACAAAATTTGGCAAGGCTTTATAAAGCATCCAGAGGAAGGCCATAGGATACTATTTTTTTCAAAAATAATACTACAGGGGGTGATATAGGGGATGAAAGTTTGTAAGGGAAACCCAGTATTTCTTAAGTTAGGCATAACAAATTTATGCTATTGGTAGGAAATTAAGAAATATGCGATTCAGCGTTTTTGAAAAATCATCCCCTAAGGGGGTAAAATAGGGGTTGATTTTAAAATTTACAAAACTGCATGGATTTCGAAAAAATTTGGCAAGGCTTTATATAGCATCCTGGGGAAGGACACAGGCTACTTTTGGTCTTAAAAAATAATCCTACAGGGGGTGATATAGGGGATGAAAGTTTGTATGGGAAACTCAGTATTTCTTAAGTTAGGGATGTGAAAATAAAAATGTATGCTTTTGATAGGAAATAAAGAAATATTCGGTTCAGCGTTTTTCAAAAATCATCCCCTAAGGGAGTAAAATCGGGGTTAATTTTAAAATTTACAAAACTGCATGGATTTCGACAAAATTTGGCAAGGCTTTATATAGCATCCTGGGAAAGGACATAGGATACTTTCAAAAACAATACTACAGGGGGTGATATAGGGGATGAAAGTTTGTAAGGAAACCCAGTATTTCTTAAGTTAGGGATAAAAAATTTATGCTATTGGTAGGAAATTAAGAAATAATTATGCGATTCAGCATTTTTGAAAAATCATCCCCTAAGGGGTAAAATAGGGGTTGATTTTAAAATTTACAAAACTGCACGGATTTCGATAAAATTTGGCAAGGCTTTATATAACATCCTGGGGAAGGACACAGGCTACTTTTGGTCTTAAAAAATAATCTTACAGGGGGTGATATAGGGGATGAAAGTTTGTATGGGAAACTCAGTATTTCTTAAGTTAGGGATGTGAAAATTAAAATGTATGCTTTTGATAGGAAATAAAGAAATATGCGGTTCAGCGTTTTTGAAAAATTATCCCCTAAGGGGGTAAAATCGGGGTTGATTTTAAAATTTACAAAACTGCACGGATTTCGACAAAATTTGGCAAGGCTTTATATAGCATCCTGGGAAAGGACATAGGATACTTTCAAAAACAATACTACAGGGGTGATATAGGGGATGAAAGTTTGTAAGGAAACTCAGTATTTCTTAAGTTAGGCATAACAAATTTATGCTATTGGTAGGAAATTAAGAAATATGCGATACAGCATTTTTGAAAAATCATCCCCAAAGGGGTAAAATAGGGGTTGATTTTAAAATTTACAAAACTACACGGATTTCGATAAAATTTGGCAAGGCTTTATATAACATCCTGGGGAAGGACACAGGCTACTTTTGGTCTTAAAAAATTATCTTACAGGGGGTGATATAGAGGATGAAAGTTTGTATGGGAAACTCAGTTTTAAGTTAGGGATGTGAAAATTAAAATGTATGCTTTTGATAGGAAATAAAGAAATATGCGGTTCAGCGTTTTTGAAAAATCATCCCGTAAGGGGGTAAAATAGGGGTTGATTTTAAAATTTACAAAACTGCAAGGATTTCGACAAAATTTGGCAAGGCTTTATATAGCATTCCGGGAAAGGACATAGGATACTATTTTTTTCAAAAATAATACTACAGGGGGTGATATAGGGGATGAAAGTTTGTAAGGGAAACCCAGTATTTCTTAAGTTAGGGATAACAAATTTATGCTATTGGTAAGAAGTTAAGAAATATGCGGGTCAGCGTTTTTTTAAAAATCATCCCCGAAGTGGGTAAAACAGGGGTTGATTTTAAAATTTACAAAACTGCACGGATTTCGATAAAATTTGGCAAGGCTATAGATAGCATCCTGGGAAAGGACATGGGCTACTTTTTGTCTTAAAACATAATCCTACAAGGGGTGATAAAAGGGATGAAAGTTTGTATGGGAAACCCAGCATTTCTTAAGTTAGGGATATGCCCTATGTTTTCCACATGAACGTTCCCATGGGATATTTTCCGACATCCACGCGGGCGAAGCCGCGGGCAAAAGCTAGTATTTTTATATTTCAGCATTGTCAAATGTCATTCGTCGGTTTTTTTTTATATTAGGCTAGATTAATAAGGCTAAGTCGCCACTGTAAGCTATGTGTTTATAGCCAAGTTCTCACTGTAGTAATTTTAAATGTAATTGGTCTTCTTAAATTTTCTTGGCCGTCATCTAATCTGACGTGTCTTTAAAATGTTTAATGTTTGTATTTCTCGAATATTTGACAGGTGTCTCTAAAAACAGCCATCACTCATTGTAAATGGTCATTCTATTACTAGTTCTCTTTGAAGCTTATCATTGTGTATCTATTAAAATGGCCGTGAAGTAACAACCGGTAGTATTATTTCCAAGTAAAAGTACCTATTAGTTCGCGAGTGATTCATACATACACCACACCACATTTCGTAAGTCGAGGCCATTACCACTGTGGCACTACTGTTCCATGATATAATTGTCTTCTAACAGCTGACTTCATACATAAGTAGGGTAGAATTGGGGGTTCTGTATCACGCATAGTTCTCGCTACCGCTCGAACTGCGTGATACAGTACCCCCAATTCTTTTCATCGGTCTGCGATACAGTTGGCACGGTTTACATTTCAGTTGGCAATACAGATTGAATCTGTCTGATACAGAACCCTCCATGAGTTTTGCATCACTTTGATGATATACATCAAAATCGCAAATCTTTTGTTTTTTTTAGTCGGGCTGTCTACGATACAATTTGCAATGCAGATATAATTCATTAAAAAGAAGGAATTTCATCTTCTGGCAGTATTTGGTAGCATAGAATGTCTTCTGAATCAGGCAACACTATAATTCTTTTTTTACTAATTAATGTCAGGCGGAGGATTTTTTGACGTTCCAGCCGTTTTTTTAGGACCAGGATGTACGTTGTCAACTCGAACAAATGTAAGGAGCTCATTGTGACCACTCTTGACTGTGAGATATCGCGTATTTTCAAAAGTGGATTTTACTGAGTTTTGCTCTGTCTTGTCTGTATTGTCCTGAAGTTTTGATGAACTGGTGTTAATTATTTTCTGATCAGTCATGTCTTGAATAAATAGAATCTCACCACTAACATTCTTGAAAATAAGTTTAGAAATGCCTTCCAAATCAAATTTCGATGAATGAAGCATAATGTGAATAATATTATTAATTTATTCTCTCTCTTGATGAAACAAATAACGTTGATTAAGATCGAACCATCACACTACAATGCTATGTGTTTAATGCTATGATGGAGATATGCGTATTAAATATATACTCTCTTCCTTTCACAGCGTTCAAATAAAAACAATGAGGAAACTGTATAGCATGTTGCATCCAAGGATCGTCATAAATCTCCCAATCTTCTATAACACCTCCACATGAAAAACATGCTGCTTTATCATTTATACTATTTCCACAGTAAAAGAATCCAGCGTCAGCCATTTCCATCACTAATCTTTTCTTTGAATCGACCGTTGCCCAGTAATAGTTAAATGAAAATTGACGCATTTTGAACGTGTTATACATGTCATATCGAGGTTTGTATTCATTTTGAGACATGTTCTATTCACTTTCTTTCAATTATAAACGTATAATGACATCGTCCAGCTTTTGTTAACAACTTATAAAGACTGGACAGAGGGGATAGGAAACTCTATGATGCGTTTTACCAAACTATAGAAATAAAACAAGAAAATATTTGTTTTAGAATTTATTATCAAAGCACCACTTATTTAAACACAATACATTTTTTAAAGCACATACAGAGTCATGATAAATACAGTTATATAAATCTTGAGAATATTTGTATTTATCGTATAAACTTAGCAAACTAGAACAACCTTTATCTTCCAAATTTAATATATGACAATTACTATTTTCTAAAATACACTTTAACCACAACACTTTTTCTGAACCTTTGACGTAGACACGTTTATCTCTTAAAATATCTATAACTAAATTCTGATAATTAGAATAGGGTACAAACCCTTCGTACCAGTGTATCTTTCTGTTACGTTCAATCCACCTTACTTGTTTTTTTTCTTGTTTAGTTAATTTTTCAAATGGAAATGGTGGCTTTATTAAAAACACTTGTAATGTTTTATTATAAATTATAGCGATTTCTTTTATTATAAATTCATTTGTTTCTGTTTTAAAGCCTTGAATATCCACAATAGCAATCATGATAACCTGCGCACAATGTTGCTGAGAGGTTTATATTCCACAAGGCGATCGTTTATAATCAAACAATATGCAGTCGTCTTATCTGGTATTGCTGTAGAACATTCAATTTCCAACCTCACGTCCACTGGGCCTGTTTTTAGGTTATCGTTTTGTCTTGAGCAGTCTAAGATAAAGAGAGGGGCTTTTTCTTTGAACTGCTTTAGGTCAAGCAACGGGTCTACTGGACAGTTGTAATACGACTGACGAAATTTCACAAACATTTCGTATAATATACTATATTTGTTCTCAGAAAACTTTAAACCTAAAGGTTCATATGGATAATATTGTGAATTCAAAAAGAGCGTAACGTTTGTTACTTCACAATGATCGAACACTGAACTGTCTTTAGTTTTATTATTTTGTCGATTAGTTTGTAAACAAAAAATTACATATCTGGGTTTTTCCAATTGTGAAGCAGTTTTAACTGACCAAGAATGCTTTGTGGTTTTAGGTAGTAATGGATACTCATATAAATCCCAATTTCTAAACGCCATCTGAATAGGTTTATCTCTTTCTAAATGTTTTAAAAGTGTCAGTCGTTCTCGGTCTGATACTTTTATGTGTGGTATCCTCCACTGAACTCTTTGTATGTCTATTTGAAAATGAGCAATATCATCAGTGAGGATAACACTATTTAAGGTAGTGTTACTTCTATTCAATATAAGTTCGTGTTTGCAATTTATCACTATTTTATTGTAATCCTCTGCAAACCCTAAAACCTTATTTAATGGTATCACAGCACTAAAATGCCCATCACTTTGAAATCCCTCTAAACTCCAACCCCATATGGCAGCAACTTTATTTTCTGCTTCATTTAATGAGATGTATGATTTTATTGTTGATGTTATTCCAGAATTTTTAATGCGGTCTATTTCAATACCATTCATTTCGTATCTGATGTCTTGAAACAAAGACATAACAGGGTTATTAGTGAACGTAACAGTTTTCTTGATCGGATTCCCATCTTTACCGATGAGCTTCGCTTGTCCTTCGATGTAAATTGAACTGGCTGATGGTAGCACGTATATGTCTTGCTGATGGATGGGAATTCTGATTTCATCGTTTTCTCTAAAGCTGTTATTGTAGGGATTGTATGAATGGACTTCATAACTTTCGATCGTAGTGTCGAAGCGCGGTAATTCACTAATCTGTAGTAAATTCATACTTTAAACCCTAGGGCTTTAAGAAAATCTTTATTTGCTTTAGTCAATTTCTTAACTTTTTTCTTACGTCTTTGCAGCTTAGCAATCGCAGAAGAACTAAGACGTTTTGTTTTTTCAGAGGTATTTTTATAGTATACTATCATTTTGCTTTTCTTAAATGAAGACGTAATTGAACCTGTTCCTCTCCAAAGTTAATACAGTGACCAAATTGATCTACAATCTTAACAGATACCGATGAAATTATATTTTTGTTTACTGGAAAGTAAATAACATTTTGTGGTACTTCCATGCACTGATGACCTGGAGTAGTATCAGACACAAATTCATGGATAAAATGAGATGGTAATCCGTTGCAGTAGGAACCGTAAACAAGATCACATTCGATTCTGATTACAGACAGACCTCTATTAATAATGGGAATATTTGGTCTTGATTTGAATACTGAAAAGTATATCAAACCGCACTCGTATTGATCTGACAAATATAGTGGTGGTTGAAAGTATGAAACCAATTCCGATTTATTTCCAGAGATGGTAACCGTAGTAGACATGCTTCAATACTGACCACATTCGGAAGATCCCGTTTATTTTATTCCTTCACTACACCAAAAATTCTTCAAAAAGTTTAAACAAAGATGTCCACAATTAAAAGGGTGATCACGTTGAATGTTATCATAATTATAGTGAATATGGGATCCCAAGTATTTTATAAATTCCTTTGGAGGCTTAAGGTTTCCGTAACTATCAAAATACTCAATATAATCGTTGTATTTTGCATAGGCTACCCAATGAGAACCAGGATTTTTAGAGCTATCTAAATTTATAACTCCACATTCTTTTTTAAAAGGGTGCTTAGGGAGCTTATCTCTCATAAAGACACCTCTGAAATAGGGAATATTATTTCCATACTTCAAAATATCTAAATTACTTAAGGCTCGATTGGGTAGCCGATATCTTAGTTTTTTTCTTTCGATACAAAAATTCCGAGCCCATTTTTATGCGGTTTAAGGTGTAGCCCTTTTCCGATGCAGAGAGCTTCCATCTTTTCATTGTGTCTCTTCGATTCAGTCAATAACTTTTTAGCCATCTTGAATTCATTTATGGTTTTAGCAATACCAGCTGCACCACCTGCTAAAGCTCCCGCCGCAGATAATCCCGCAAAAATCGGAATCAAAGGCAATACTCCACCAGTTTTTGGTATAGGAATAACACGAGGAAGTTTAATGGATGAATCGTCAGCTAATTCTCGGGCGGCGGCCATAGCTAGTTCTATCGCCACTTTCTTGGATTTCGGTTTTAATTTTTTGATATGTTTCTTCGTTTTGCTGATAACATTTTTAAATTTATTTTTTAATCCTTTTCCAGGTTTAATTTTAGGAGAACACTTTTTGATATCTTTTTTTAGGCCCAAACCAGTTTTAATTTTTGCTGACATAGCACTGCTTACTAAGCGCGCTGCCAGTTTTTCCCCTACACTTGCATCTGATGCCAGAGTTCGTTCTTTAGCCATATTTAACAAAAGTAAATCTGCCTTGTGGCGATCCTTTAAGTTTGACGACTTGTGATAGGCAATGTCGTGCTGTTTGCAATATTCGTCTAATTTATTAATACCTTTATCTCCACGTGAAAGCCTTTTAATTAATTTAGTGCCAGGCCCACAATAATTGTATCCTGGTAAATGTAATTCAAATGGTAAATGATTTATAATCCAATTGAGAAGACTACTCTCTTCAATACACATCATAAGACTGATACATTTTGGACTGAACAATTAATAAGTATTCGATTTATCAATCCAACTGTTTTCAGAAGAAGGCAAACCTAACCATTTTACTAAAACTCTGTCTCCTTTACTTTTAAGAACTTTCTCAACTAGATATAAATTGGGATGTTTTGTCTTTTGAAGCTCTTGAAAGTAAAATGCTCCTAAAATAGGTTGACCTCTGATTGTATCTTCAATTAAGTAGGTAATAGGAGTTGTATTTTGTATTTTCCGAATTTTAAATATTTCCGTCGACCAGTTGGGTGTATATCCTTTTTCAAATGTTCCTTTGTACTTACTGATACGTACATAATCTCCCACTTTATACTTGCTTTTTATTCTCTCATTTTTTACCAACGTTAAATACCTTTCTAATATACGTTTTTTATTAATCTTATCCACATTAGCAGGAATTTCATTAATTGTCCGATGGTAAGTGTGATTGTATTTATAAATAACATCATTAAGGGTGTTATCTACCCAATTATAGTTGCCTTTTAAACTAAATTCCTTGTACAGTTTAGATTTCAATGTTCTGATAAATCGTTCAACTATTGAGGCCTTTTTTGTTGAGAAGGTTGAATAGTGGTTAATATGATAAGATTTCATAAGCTTTTGAAATTTATTATTATAAAATTCTGTTCCATTATCCGTTTGAAGATTTTTCGAAACACGCCCTGTAGCCAACAAAATTTCGAATGAGTTACATACATCATCTTTGGTTTTACTTTTCAGAGGAAAGGCCCAAGCATATTTCGAAAATGTATCTATCGATTACGGTAAGAATAAATCTGTAATTTTTATTTTCTTTTGAAATTGATTGCATATCAATTAAGTCTGCTTGCCAGAGGTCATCTATATCTTTCATAATAACATGTCTTCGTGGAAAGTTCACCCTCGCATTTTTATGAATTTCGTTTACCACGTCAGCTTTGCTCATGTTCAGAATTCAGTACATTTGTCTTGAATACATCTATAATACTGAATGAAAAGCATATTATTACAACTATTTATTCCTTAATTATGTCAGCTTCTTTTAATTCTTCAATTATCGATAAAATTTCATTGTCATGGTTTGTATTACCAGCATCTCTTGAAGCAACTAATAATTTCAATCTCTCAACTAATTCGTTAGGATCATCCCAATATACAAAGTCAGTGTTGTTTTTGTATTTTTTTAGTGTTGGTAAGTTTCCTCCAAGTTTAGTGTGATCAAGTTTATCATCGTTTGTCGATTCGGAAAACAGTGGTTTGATTATTTCACGATATTTCATTCCTTTATCGCCTCTTATTTGTCCATTAGGATTAAAATCTCTCTTATGAGCATTTGTAGAATGCAACATATCCTTATAGACAAGTTTATCTTCACTCGAAATTAATTTTAAATCAGGTTTTCTTCGAAGTAAAAGTTCCTTCAGGCCAGGGGTTAAATTATAGGCTTTGCCATCGACTTTAATTAAGATATCATCATTGTCATTTAAACTATCAATTTTAGAAAATGTTACCACTGAATTACCCAACAGTAAAGTTTTGTTTACACTTCTTATTCCAAACGGTATATTTACACCGTCATAAATACCGTGGACATCACGACCCTGTAATGAAATTTCTAAATCATCTTTTAATTCCATTGCATTAGACTTTTTAAGTGATTGTGCAGAATATAGTTTCGGATCATAGCAGTCTTCAAACTTTGTAGATGAGCTAGTATTGATATCATCCAATTCACTGATTTCAGAATCAGTGAGCGTTGTATTTTCTAAATGTTTGATTTTTTCCGTAGATAAATTAGAATCAACTAGGGTTTTAAGTGGATCTGTGACAGGTTTTAGCATTTTATTGAGTGACAAGTTCATTGAGTGTTCCTGGTTCTTCATTTGCTTAATTTTATTCTTTATAGAGTCTACAGACTTAATTAATTCTACTTTAATATTTTTCTCCATGTTGTAACAACTGTGTGCAACTGAGGAACAAGCGATAATAATTTTGTTATTGTATTTTATTTACTTATATACCTTCAGTCAAATTTTAAAAAAACATCAAAATTCTGCCTATACCTTCCATTATTTAATGGTGACTCTTTATTAATAAGAAGAAATTGATATGGGTTACTCCAAATAGTTTTACAAATATCTTTGAACTGATTCCATGGTAGATCAGAGTTGACATGTTCTCCATAGATATGCTTTAAGTTTACATCATCTTGTTTAAATATTATAAGAAAATTAGCGTTATCACGTAACAACTGTTTCGGAATTTTTGAGTAGGTTTGCGATAAGTAAAAGCAATCAATTTGTTTATGCCTACCCATAGAGAAATAATTACGGATATTTATTTGTTTTTCACATACAACATCATCAAATATAAATACAGAATTTGGTAAAGCTTCACGTGGAGATATGACTTCCTTATCGTCATTAAACTCATTGAAGTTAATCTGAGGTACTCTTCTTAACACTTCACTTAAGAAACGATATTTCGGTTGGAAAGTAGTTTTCGAATAAAGATAAAGATTTTGAAACTTAAGACCATTTTCATGCAACAATAAACTGATCATAACGTTTGTTTTGCCACAGTTTGAGGGTCCGCATATTATACAACGAATCGTATTAGGCAGTAAAGCACTGTGTCTAATCTGACGAACAGAGTCATTGAAATTGATGTTATTTACGTTCAAAGATATGGGTTGTCTGATCAACTTCATCTTGCATATTGTTTATTTTCATTACTTGCTATCCTTTATATATGAATAAGCGATGGGGAATTCTAGATGTCTGTTCAAAAAACTCCAAAATGCTGATTTTTAGTCAACCTCGCCATTGTCTTGACGACGTACAAAGATGGAAGAAAAAAATTACAAGCATGTACTCATAATCCTTACATCTAATTATGAACTACTTACCACACAACGTTGATTTGCTAATTGTTAAAGAGCAGGCGTTTGTCTCGAACAATGTGCGAACACAGTATTCAAACAACAAGTTTAGACCTGTGTCGTTATGTTTATGTTCTCATCTTACCTGCATGAATGTATTTGTGACTAATAGAAAGGAGAACATAATTTTAGGTATCTCAAAGTAATTAAACATTACACTTCATTGCAGTAGCTGATCGAAGCAGTACCTTACACTGTTGTTCACGATTTTAATAATATTTTCATTCTAAAGGTAAGTGTATGAATAATAACCCATCAAGCAAAAAAAAAAAAAAATAAATAAAATATTTGTTTAATGTTTAGGTCAGTAGATCGTCTTAAAGGCGTTATTTGTAAATACTTTTTTATTTCCAGAATAATGTCTCGAGCACCGTCACCATCCTACAGCCCCAGCATTTTGGACAGTGAAAATGTGATTTCGGTAGAACAGGAACAATCCAGAATAAGTGAGGTAATCTTTGTTTTTATATTATATAGAAGTAGATTTTTTTATCATGCTAATTTTTTTACGTGCTAATTTATTTATTTATTTGTTTTTTTGCAGTGGAACTCTGAGGTCCTCAATGGCAATCCGGTAATGAGCCCATTTTTTTGCTCCCAGGGCAACTATGAACCATATTTAGAAAGTTTAAATCAGAGCGCTAAAATTGAAAAGCTGCTCACTGGAAACAGTCAAGCTCAAACCTCTAAAAAGTCTTCTAAAAAGAGGAAATGTACATTAGGAGCTACATCATCGTACATTGCTCATCGAGAGGAAAGCGGTAACGGAAGATATCTAATTAAATTAGAAGTGCACAAAATTAAAGACTCTAAGAATGAAAATAATTATAGTGATAGTGACATTGCATGTGTAAGTGTCCAATATGTGGTGCGTGAAACCTATGACGAAGTGATGGATGCAGCACAGACAATTATTAAAAAAATTGGGAAAAAGTTAAGTGACCCAGAACAGTTTTAGGTAATTTTGTATAAGTACCTAGTTAATAATACCTAGTTGTAGTTTGTACTGTCAAAGATGTATACTTTTAATAAGTCAATAATAATTATTATATTTTGTTTCTTAATGTTTTATTAGTATTACTGTTTCATGATTTGATTATTATTATTTTATACATGTTTAATTAAGACTGTAAAAATGTTCAAAAAGTAATTATGATGTAAAAGATTTTGTGTGTAAGTTAAATAAATATTATGACTATTAACTATTCTGGAGTTTAATTTTAGTAAGTTAGTTTAAATAGGAAATAGGTATAGAACATTTATACACATTTATTTGATTCCAAATGATTTATTTTGTATTATAGTATTTCAATACCTACATTTTACTTTTTAATTTTTGCATATACAATATTAGTTTTTGTTTACCCTAAACCCGAAAAGGGGTCATTGTAGTCATCATTTTGAACAATTTTTTTCTATGGGACCAACCTTGAAATCGCGAAAAAAAAATCTGCTGTTCAGTACATTTATTTACATCAAACTCGTCAAAATGTACTGAACAGTTGATTTTTTTTTTTTCGCGATTCAAGGTCCCATAGAAAAAGTTGTTCAAAATGATGAGTACAATGATCCCTTTTCGGGTTTACGGTAAACAAAAACTAATGTTGTATAGACATCTTAAATGAATGCATTGTAATATTATACAGACAACACTTAAATAAAATACTGTTTTATAATGCTTCCATAGCAAAGATTTGCAACCATCTTCCATTATCATTTATCATCATCACTACTAAGAATCAGCTTATTAATTTTCTGAGTAAAAATCTTATGACTTTTCGACTACAATTCACAATCATAGACGTATAAAAAAAGTAGGACTCCGAGCCACGCATATCGAAAGTGAAGCACCGTACCGATCTATGTGTGCGTGATTTGTGTACCTGCAAAGACGTCGTCACTCGTGTCACGTAATGGCGGCCGGTCGGCATACTATGATGTAAATGTGTGCGTGAGGCGTGTTTGTAGAAACGGTACCGGCATACTTACTGTGCTTCACTTTCGATATGCGTGGTGGGGGGGAGTCCTCATTTTTCTTTTATAAGCCTATGTACACAATATCATCTCTTGACCATTCAAAAAAGTTATAACATTTAATTGAGCGGAGAATTGAACTCAGACTCGAGTTATAGGTACTTCTTTAGTCTACTTCTGATAAAAATAATACCTTTTTCTAAGGATTTCAGAGAAAAAGTTAGAACATAATTGACCTGAGAATTGAACTCAGACTCAAGTTATAGGTAATTCTTTAGACAAATGAGTATATTTCTTACACAGGGGACATAAAATGAAAAAATAAAACAAGAAATATTATAATTCATAATATTTTATTGTTAAATGCAATAATATATTATTGACACATTATAAAAATAAAAGAAAGTAAATAATAGATATAAAATTAGGTACATAGTCAAATAACATCTTAAAACATAGTCCGATGATGACCCCAAGGTACAGTATAATTTTTTTTATTTTTTATTTGACGTTTGTCATCATTTCCATTAAGTACTAATTTATTAATTTTCTGTGTATACAACTTATGATTTTTAGATCGAATGACATACATAGTATCTCTGAGGTTTATGTCATTATTCAAAGTATTTTTATATTTTTCAATAGTGAGTTTATTAGAAATAGACTTTTTAACTCCTTTAGCTTTCTTAATTGTATTATTTAAACTATTTATACAGTATAATTTAGCCCTCAAACCAATAAACTCGGTAATGACATCTCCACCCATCTCATCCTTAAAATAACCAGGTATTTGTTTATTCGCTTTTGGAATACCATAAATATTATTTTCTTCAAAGTTACTAGTATCAAAATATTTTATATTTTGTTTCATGTCTTTATAAAAATCATCAGTCTGTATTAAATACAAGAGACTATCAGTATCAGTATAACAAAGCTGTATGCCATCCTTATATATTTCATTCATAACAGAATAGTGAAATTGATATAAATGACACTTTGCTAGTTCTAGTATTGTAAAACCAATGTATATTGGTCGATCTAAAACAACTTTAGCAGGCTCTAATTGAATTGCAACAAGGTTTTCTGAAATAATAGCCATATTTTTAAAATTAGGGGCACTCACATATTTTTCTGCCCCCTTAATTTTATTGGTCTTATTAGAGCAATCTTTCCACACATTAACTAATTTAACATCCACTTGTTTCCTTTTGTTTTCAATCGTTTTACCAAATATTGAATTATTTTGCTTTTTGAAAAAATCTCTTTCGAAATCTGAGTTAGCTTTTTGTCTGAGTACTGTATTAAGATTTATGTATGGTTCTAAGATATTTTTTTGAGTAAATACCAGAATTTTGTGGATATTTAATAATATAAGACCATTCTTTAAACATTCTTGTAAGTGAACATAGTGGATGACATATCTATATTTATCATACAGATTAGCAATTAGTTTAGTGTTTTTGCTATCACATGGAATAGGAACAGATAATTTTTCTGGCGCAAATGGTAAATCAGAATGCGCATCATGTAAATCAGGAGGATAATGAATATCAACTTCAAGTATGTACCCTTCGTCACTATCAGCAGAAACGGATGCAATTTCAAATAAAGCTATTTCAGATTTTGTTAAAAATCTAAAATTTCCAGTGGGAAGTCTTTGTGTCATAGCATGGCCGTATAAATTTACACAATCTAAGTAAACCAAAAATGTGCTGGGTTTTTTTTCGTTATAGTCTGCCAAATATTTATTATTAGCCTTTGCATGTCGCAGCGAGCATTGAGCAAGACCACCTCTGATACCTTTTTCTAGCATTTGATATATTTCTATATCTGATATTAAATCTAATTCTACATTAGTTAACAAGAGCATGGCGTCCCAGCTTAATGACGGTGATGAAACATAATGACACGGGTCAAGTTCATAATGACATAAACTCATAGATCGGAATTTCTCAAATATGTCACACAATAGTAAGACATCACATTTCAAATATAAATCAGTATATTCACCTAAATTCTTAATACCAAATTTAGACCACACATTTAAAGCGTGATTGTAATCGTCACTAGACACTGTATCGGATGTGAGTTTATTATAAAAATTTGGGCGATCTGGTAACTGAGTTTCCGCATACCGTTCCCAGGAGTCTATATAATCGTAGCAATACACTCCTTTCCTAAGGCATAGTCGGAATAAATTTTCATCAGTGAAAAATGATTGTAAATGCTTTAAATCATGGGGGTCCAGCGTCTTTACTAAGTTGTCTAAACTTGAACTTAAGAAATTGAAAGAATCTATAAATTTTAATTGAGCTACTTTCTGAGAATTAAATGGGAAAAATTTAGTGAAAGAAACATATTTTTCCTTGGTTTTTGGAATTAAATTGATTCGACCGCAAACACTTGAAAGTTCTTTTATAAATAAATGACAGTCATATCCTGAAAGGTTATGAAATATTATGGGAATAAATTTTACAGACTTATTATTTAAGTTGCATGAATTATGAGCTGGACCACGATATTTACCCGTGAAATGATCGTGGTCATAAACGATGCGATCATTATTAGAAAATTTTTCTTTACAAATATGACATACTGTAGCAGTCTTAAATGAAAGAAGCTCTTCATCATTCAACGGGGACATGTCTTTAGGCAAAAATAAAATGTCATACAAACGTTCTAAATCCTTAGTAATAGATTCTACAAACTTTTTTGAACAATTTGGACCTCGATAAGATACTAAATTATTAAGTTCTGGATTAGACTTACAGCATATATAATAGGCGAAACAAGTTGCTTCATGAATTTGTATGTTTTCGACATACTGACTTTTATTTTTATCTGAATATTCTCGAAGTAGGCTTTCAAAGTCTCCATAAATAACAATAGGAATTCTTTGAGTCCTTATATAATTAGAAAACCGAAGCTTACTATTCTCTTCTGGGAGCACTGTTTGCATCCGGGCACAATTATGATTATCTAATTTTGCCTCTGAATCAAAGTATAAAAAACATTCATCGCATAAGTGAATTTTAGATTTGTGTTTTGTTAGTTGACCATGAACTAGTCGAGCAAAATTTTTTATTAAACAGAAATGATTTTTGTCTCCTCTTTCAATTAATAATAAATTTACGTGGGTCAGTTTCCGTTGTAACGTTTTGTATAATGGTCCAGTAATAGTGTTTTTTTTTTCTAAACCATAAACATTTACACTTATATGAGGATTTTTTTTTTCGAATTGTTTTATGTCATCAAATGTTGGAGGAAAAGATATACCATTTATGTTTAACAATTTAGAGTAATGTGGATATGATGAAACTCTATTACTGTTAGACCTTACTGGATACATATGTGCTACAATACACCAGAGAAAGCAATGTCTATCTTTATTGCAAATGTTAAGACATGACTTTGTTTTAACAATTTTTATGGGTAAAGATATGTAACTGCTAGCTTTTAAGGGATTATACTTAACTATATTCATTTCCAAATGATTAATCGACTCTATAGCCCAACCAGATTCTGATAATTCAAATTCTGTGCACTTATACAACATTTTTTGCACACATTCTTCAAAAAATAATTTTATATTACTATTCTGAATGATCACATAATACTTTGTATTGAAAGATTTCAAAGACAATTCATCATTTTTAGGTAACTTGTAAAGTACAAAAAGCTCAAATTGTATTTTAATCGATCGATGTTTTAATCGCAATGTCTCAATAATCTTGTAAATCGTGCTAGAAGTATCTGATAAAAATATCTCCGGTGATATGTTATCTAAACTTGTTGGATTAAATCTGTAACTAGCAATTCTATTTTTGAAAGCAGTAGCTATTATTTGCACATTATCAAATTCAGTGCTCAACAAACAGTTTGATTTATGTATATTACTTTTCTTATGTGATGAATATTTTTGGACATAAACCTTACAATCTGGACAAAATTTCATGTTTGATTATATTGAATACAAAAAAAAAGTAAAGAAAATTAGATTCACCAAAATAAATCTTTGTATATTTATTTAAGTTGTTTTCAGTTTTGATTTAAGTACTTCAAGGTCAAAATTACGGGTCTAGAATTTTTAACTACTTAAAGATTAAGGTTCAAGGTCAGAATTACTGATCTGGATTTTTATAAGTACTTAAAGGATAAGATTCAAGGCCATAATTACTGGTCTAGAATTTTAAGCTTTGATATTCATTAATTCGAGTTTATTGGCTTTTGGTTTTTAGTTTTTGGCTTTTGGTTTTTAGTTTTTTGGTTTACTGAAAGAAATCATACAAATAATGATTAAAAAATATATAAAAGTAAGTACCTATTTATGCAAGATTATATTTCATTACAATTAGGTATCTGAGAAAACAAACATTAATAAAAAAAAAAAAAAGAAAGATCAATCATAGACTTCATACGTAGGTACTTACTTAAATTCAAACAATATAGAATATAGATTAGACTGATAAAGTGATCGTTACCAACTTTTGTGTATAAAAATGTTTTTCAAACTTTATAATAATAAAAAGAGCAAAAAAAAAACAAGAAAAAAACATTTAAAAATCAAGGTATGCCATTATATTATAGGTCCTTTAAATGTTTCTAAACAAGTTTATATATTAGGTATAATTATCAAAAGAGCAAAAATATGAGTCCTTTAAATTGTGGTAAGACGCGTACCTAATTTTAAAATACGTTAGACTGATAGAGTATCGGTCGTATCTTACGATAATCTTCTTTAGCAGCGGTCACAAGTTTTGTAACTGCATTCCATACCTGACTGCTGTCTTCAACAGAGGATTTGAAGGTAACTAGTGCTCGTTTCCAGCGGTCGGTGCTGAGCGCCTC
This sequence comes from Cosmia trapezina, assembly GCA_905163495.3. NCBI lineage: Eukaryota > Metazoa > Arthropoda > Insecta > Lepidoptera > Noctuidae > Cosmia > Cosmia trapezina. Next base: position 21,951,635 of record LR991029.1, read on the forward strand.
CGCTTCCCGAGCGTTGTAAACACGCAGTTCCACGTAGTAGTTGCCCTGGCGGGTGGGATCCCGCTGGAGTGTGTAACCGGAACCACTACGTCTTGACAAGAAGCTCCGCAGCGCAGCTGCTCGGATAGGTTCACCGCCAATTTCTTGTTCGTTCTGAAATTAGAATGATTATCATTAGAAATTAAAAAAAAAAAAAAACCTTCATGAAAGAACCTTCAAAAATATACTGATCCATAAATTTTAACTGACCCGGGAATCATATTTAGAATATCTTAGCCAGTAGGTAGATGAACTAATATGTAAAAAAATAAATAAAAAAAATAATAATAATGGAAAATAAAAATTAAAAAAGACACATAAAAAAACTCGGGAATCGTATTTAGAATATCTTAGTCAGTGAAATAATATGATAAATAATATGATGTGAATAATATGTAAACAAAATAAAAAATAAATTGAAAATGAAAAGGACTGCATTTACAAATAAAAAAACTTTAGCATACCTCTGAATCCGACAGCTTTCTTTTTTTAGCCGATGTCGATGGCACCGGCAGATCAGCGTCCGACTCCGTGTCGGACCCAAAAAAGCTAGATTTAACCACCGGAGCCCTGGTAATTTTCTTTATTGCAGTTTTATTTGCTTTGCCGACAGCCTTTTTCCTCGACTTCTTTTTCTCTACCGACGGTGCTGGCTGAGATGCTGGTATTTCACAGTCAGAATCGAAGGGATTGGTCGACCTAAAATTAAGAACACCATTATTAATTTTCACTCATAAACCCATAAGTTTAATTAACTATTATTCGATACAAATAATAATTGCAGAGTTATACGCACATACTTGTTTGTTCACAATAATATTGAAAAAAAAAACTAAGAACCGTTACAACCCGGGATGCGCACTAATTAAAATGAAATTATAAAATGCAGTCATATTTATAGATTACATTTTTAAAGCTGTGGTTACAGTAATTAATCGCTAACAAACTAAGAAAGCGATTTTGTTAGGTGCGCTGTACATTACATTTACAGCACTCTCTAAATAAGGTCTATAATCGTTTGTTCTGTAATAGACACTATGCGCACAGCCTACAATTCCAGATAAGGTCGGTGGCGACACACTGTCGCAGCAACCTGAGACGAAATTCTAAAAAGGAAGTTGCATGTACTTACCTTAACTATTCATTATCGGTCTATGAAGTGTGTCATTAAAATGGTAACAATCGGTTTTTAAACACTTACCTACCAAAATAAGTTAAGGCTAGACATTCATTTTTGTAATACATTTATAAAATGTATGGCATGTTTGCATCCAAGGATCATCGTAAATCTTCCAATCTTCGAAGGGATCCAGTATTTTGTCACATTTGCGACGACACGTTTGGCGCATTGATGAAAAGCTCGTCTCGTTGCATCACAATGTAAATATTAGTTTATAAACGTGCTGCTACTAAATGCGTCAACTGTCGCGGGTTCGATTCCCGCACGGAACAAATAAGTATTTGTTTCGGTCTGGTTTTCATGTTTTTGCCATTATTTATTTTACTATAATACTCTAAAAAATGAGCAAGCATAAGCCTGGATCAAAACATCCTATAGGTACAGTCAGCGTCAAAAATATCGGGATAAACAGACTGTTCAAAATTATCTCAACAACTCTGAAAATTAAACTTTATCTCAATTGGATACAGAGTTAATATTTGATTTTTATAATTGTTTAGATCATGTGAAATAGTCTGCTCGTGCCGATATTATTAACGCTGACTTGGTGCAGTGGTTAGATTGACATCGACCCTACATGTCGTGGGTGCAATTCCCACACAACAAATATTTGATTGATCTGTAACTGGTATAAGAATTCTTCACAAGTGTAATACGAGTAGGTAGTTTCAATCTGTATTGCCAACCGCTGTATCGTAGACCAATGTGTGGAGAACTGGGGGGTCTGTATCACGCAGTTCGAGCGGTTAGCGAGAACTATGCGTGATATAGAACCCCCAATTCTACCCTACTTACATATACAAAATAAGGGAGTGATATGTATGTTCGAATAACATTTTTGCGAAGGTCGCCATTTCGAAAAATTTTACGAGTGGTACGCCAGTTCGAAAACTCATTAAATCGAAAACCGCTATATCGAAACACGTCATCGCGAAGGTCGCTATTTCGAAAAAAACCTGGGAATCGAACTCACGACCCCAATGAGACGAGGCACAGAGACCATGGTCTTTTGATTTGGTTTGGGAAAGAAAAAAAAAAAGAAAGACAAATTAACTCAACATCGGATTTCGATATAATGACTTTCGAACTGGCGGGCGCGGGCGTACTGCTCGCAAAATTTTTCGAAATGGCGACCTTCGCGATAACGTGTTTCGATATAGCGGTTTTCGATTTAATGAGTTTTCGAACTGGCGTACCACTCGTATAATTTTTCGAAATGGCGACCTTCGCAAAAACGTCATTCGAACATACACTCCCACAAAATAACATGACATACAGTTAGTTTCTATGTCTTTATTTCCATGAATCTCATGTGTTTTTTTATTATGTCTTTTTGTGATAAAACATCGTGAGGAAACCGGCCTAGAACCAAAAATTCGAAGACATTGTAACATCCACCAACCCGCACTGGGCCCGCGTGGTAGATTACAGCCCACTCCCTTTCCCAGAGAGGAGGCCTGTGTCCCAGCAGTGGGAACGTTACAGGCTGATTATACATTATTAAGCATAAGCTTATTGTGTGTGTGCCAATGCATAAGTACCAAATAATTTTGCAAAAATAAACACATTCATGTTTTTCTTTCTATCAATATCCGAGATGAAATCCTATTTATTTAATTTAGTTTTATAGTTACACACATGATTTTAAAATATAATTTTCTTAGACTATATTATTATTTTTTTATTGACGAATGTACCATGTTACGGGTCGTCAAAAGCCCGAAAGTCTGACAACCAGTCTTACCAAGGGGTATCGTATTACCCAGTGGGTTGTGGAGGTCAGATAGGCAGTCGCTCTATGTAAAATACTGGTATTCAGCTGCATCCGGTTAGACTGGAAGCCGACCCAAACATTTGGGAAAAGGCTAGGCAGATTGATTTTTTTTTTGATGAATGTATTATCATATTTTTCGCAAAAATGGAGATTTTGCCTAAATCAACATTGCTTTTTCAGCACCGATTTTTAGTACGACGAGGAATGGCAATCCTGTCATCAATGTTGGTCCCTATCGATATAACCGATCCAGTGGGTACAGAGGGTCCAAACTACGATGGGTCTGCACGAGATACACCTTGGGATGCCGATCTACGATCATAACTGTCGAAAATGAAATCGTTCACCATAAGAAGGAGCATAACCATTAAAAAGAGATAACAAACATTACATAAACGTACCTACATATAGTTTTGTAACAGATTATTTTTCTGATATTAAGTACAATGTTATGATACACTGAAATATTATTTTCCTTTGTTTTTTGTAAATCTAGATGGGACTAAACGTACCAAGTGCTCCTGACAAAACCAACTTCATAAGTTACTAAACAAAATAAGTCAATTCCTTTATTTCAGAGCCAGTTTTTAGCACCACGAAACTAGGGAATCCTGTAATCAACCTAGGTATCTACCGGTACAATAGGGCCAGTGGTTGCAAGGGGCCCAAAGTGCGATGGTACTGCACTAGGTACACGTTGGGTTGTCGGTCGGCAATCTTCACAATCAACAATGTTATAGTTGCCCATAGAGACGAGCATAACCATTAGAACGCTTGTCCACCGCCACGTCAACGGGACGTCAACGAAAACGAGATGACGGCGCCGAAGTAGCGATACCACAGATTTAGAGTAGGCTAGATACCGCATGTTCATTAGATAGTATGAAAACCGAGCGTGTCATCTTTTTTATACCTACGATAACTTCACCCCAACCATTTAGTGATGTGCTCCAACGTAAACAGAATCGTTTCAATCGCTAAGCGTCAGTGACCTAACAGACTTATTTTATATCCTCGACGACACAACTCGCCACTGGCGCGATCGAACACAAACTAAAATAGTAGCGCGTCAAGTTTGTGCCCAGCACAAACAAGCACGCTCGCACGTTTGGTCGGATGGCTTGTGGTATCTAGCCTACTCTAAATCTGTGAGTAATACATACATTTACTATGGCCGCGTGTCCACCGCACGCCATCGGCGTCACGTTCGGTTCGAATAATCTCGTTTCGGTTGACGTTGTGCGGCGGACCAACACTGTTAGTACCTACCTACAGATATCCCAGTATAAAAATATGCGCTTTGGAAATCATTGTTCATCTTTTGAAATAATAATGTGCGATGATGAGATGTAATACAAAGTTGTTAAAACCACCTATTTAATAGTACCATGTTTACCAATTCAAAAACACTTTTCAAAACTTTTGAGTGACAGATGACGGTCTGCGACCGGGGAAGGTTACTAGCAGGCGCGACATGCGTCGTGAATCGCACGAAACACAATAGCATCGCGTGTCGCGCGACGAGCAGTGCCTTTGTGTTGCGTGCAATTCGCGTCTGCACTGAAAACTGCATAAAAACTCTCAAAGATATACACTACTGCAAACTGCAGCAGTAAAAACTTAGAAACTTTGCCTCGTGGGGGGTTAATATCGTTAACGTTAGTGCTAATTTGGAAACACGAAGATTACCGAAGTGCATATCTTTTTTGGTTCACCTGTAGATACTTTTGATTAATTAATTTTAAGATGTGTTTTTGTTTAAGACATTTGGAAATGTCAAATTTGGGTGTTTGACATAACTGTAATTTATTTAAAAAAAATTAAATCCTGTTTATTGTTTAACCTAGGTATGTGTTTATTTTTGGCCCTGATACTGCAAGCGTGTGTTTTAGTTTTTTTTCGTTCACTAATTGAATTAATGAATATAATTATAATTTAAATTTTCTGAAACTTAAAGCTTCTGAGTGTGTGTGTGTGTTGTTCGTGTAGATACACGCACACGCACACAAGATACACCTTGAGAAGCCGATCGACGATCATAACTGTCGAAAATGTCATCGTTCACCATAAGAAGGAGCATAACCATTAAAAAGAGATAACATAATATGTCATAAAATTATTATCTACTTAGAATTTTGTTACAGATTATTTTTACTGATATTAAATACAATACACTGAAATATTGTTTTCCTTTTTTTTGTGTAAATCTAAATTGGAGTAAACTTAGTGCTCGTGGCAAACTTAGTGCTCGTGGTAGAACTGGCTGGTGGTGGCTAACTCCATAAATTACTAAACAAAATAAGTCAATTTCTTTATTTCAGAGCCAGTTTTTAGCACCACGAAACTGGGGAATCCTGTAATCAACCTAGGTATCTACCGGTACAATAGGGCCAGTGGTTGCAAGGGGCCCAAAGTGCGGTGGTACTGCACTAGGTACCCGTTAGGTTGTCGGTCGGCAATCTTTACAATCGACAATGTTATAGTTACCCATAGAGCCGAGCATAACCATTAGGACGTTTGTCCACCGCCACGTCAACGGGACGTCAACGAGAACGAGATGACGGCGCCGAAGTAGCGATACATACATTTACTATGGCCGCGTGTCCACCGCACGCCGTCACCGTGACGTCACGTTCGTTTCGAATAATCTCGTTTCTGATGACTTTGTGCGGTGGAAAAACACTGATCGTAACCTACCTACAGATATCCCACGAAAAATATGCGCTTCGGAAATCATTGCATTTCGGAAATTTTAACGCGCGATGATGAAGTGTAATGTAAAGCTGTTACAACCACCTATTTTATATTACCAATATTATAAAATTATAATCATGGTAACAACAAACAAACAACAAACAAACAACTACAAACCCAAACCCCTGAAGTACACCTACAATCGCCAGTTATGTTTCAATTCCTTATATAGGGGGCGAACCTTATTGATATCAACAGGGAATGTATACAGACAAAAAATATTGTTCAATAATTGTGATTTCAAAAATAGAGCGTGGCAGTAGAAAACTTAGAAACTTTGCCTGTGTGGTCTAATAACGTTAAAGTTAGTGCTAATTCGGAAACAAAAAAGATTACCGAAGCGCATACCTTTTTTGGTTTACCTGTAGGTACTTTTGATTAATTAATTTTAAGATCTTTTTAGGGTTCCGTACCTCAAAAGGAAAAAACGGAACCCTTATAGGATCACTTGTTTGTCCGTCTGTCTGTCTGTCTGTCTGTCAGTCTGTCAAGACCGTTTTCTCAGGAACGCGTGAAGGTATCCAGCTGAAATTAATATCAAATACGTAAATCTATGGTCAGTTGGAGTTCTAAAAAGATCAAGCTTCTAAGTCAACGCAATAAAAAAGTACGGCCATTTATGCGAAATTTTTTGATACTCGCTAGTAAATCAAAACCTATAGGGTACTTCCCGTCGTTCTAGAATCATGAAATTTGGCAAGAAGCAAGGTCTCACAACACAAATATAGGAAAAAGTCCGAAAATCGTTAATTTGTAATTCTATCACATAAAAAAATATTTTCACAGTTGTCAGTGTGTCAAGACCTTTTTTCTAAGGAACGCATAGAGGTATCAAGTTGAAATTAATATCAAATACGTAAATCCATGGTTTCTTGAAGTCCTAAAAAACTGAAGCTTCTAAGTCAACGCAAAAAAAAATACGGCCATTTTGCGACACATTTTGATACTCGGAACTGTCGAAAGTTAATCAAAACCTATAGGGTACTTCCCGTTGACCTAGAATAGTTAATGAGATTTGGCAAGAAGCAGTCTCCCAGCACAAATAAAGGAAAAAGTCCGAAAATTGTGAATTTGTAATTTTAAGAATTTTTTTTTTTTTGTTGTTTTTATATCCTCTGCTAAGTTTGTTTTTGGGATAAATTCTTTTCAACTACGGAACCCTTCATTGTGCGTGGTCTGACACGCACTTGTCCGGTTTTTTTGTTTATACTAGGATGTTTATATAATTTGGAATTGTCAAATTTTGGTGAAACGTTGTCAAACGTTGGAAGGCCTCCCACAACGTGGACCGATGATCTTGTAAAGGCCGCAGAAATCCGCCGGATGCGGGAAGCACAGAACCGGTCGAAGTGGCGGTGCTTCGGGAGGCCTATGTCGACTATTTCGGCTGAAATAATGATGATGAAATTTTGGTGTTTGACATGACAGTATTTTATTTTGCAAAATGAAATCCTATTTATTGTTTCTTGGGTACATTACCAGTCGACAGCGATGCGGATGAATTTTGCGACGCCATGTTTAGTTTGTGAATAGTTTTAGTTGAGTTAGGTATAATTTTGATATTTTTATTAATTAACTAGCTTTTGCCCGCGGCTTCGCCCGCGTGGATGTCAGAAAATATCCCACGGTGACTTACTACCGAGAATTCCTTCCTTATTCCTTGTCTAAATTATAAAGGGAACCTCTGTGCAAAATTTCAGTTTTCTAGGTTCAAGGGTTTGGGCTGGTCGTTGATGAGTCAGTCAGTCAGCCAGTCAGGACTTCTCTTTTTATTTATATAGATTAGGTATAAGTCATTATTTACGTAAATATTATTGTAAATAAATAAACAAGGGAATTTGTGCTAATTAATATGTACGTATTTGCAAAAAAAAAAATATGTATATAAGTAGTTTATCAGCCATCTCGTTACCCTAACACAAGCATTAGGTTGCTTAGCTTAGGACTAGATGGCGTTGTGTGAAATGTCCAAGGATATTTATTTATTGTTTTACATAGGTATTTGTTTATTTTGGCCCTGAAGCTGCAAGCCTATAAAGCGTGTTATTTTTTTTTCATTAATTGTGCTAATTAATATAATTATAATTGAATGTGCTGCAATTTTACAGCTTCTGTGTGTGTGTTGTACGTAATGTACATGTATCTGTCTAATAATAATGTATAAAAAGAAAATCAGTTTTATTTCTATTTCGCGGCAAGACAACTTAAATAATTTCGCATTTTCTAGTCCTTTAAAATTAATTTAATTTAATTCGCGTTGAGTACAGGATCGTCCAATGCAGTCAAAGCTCGATTCATTAAAACTGTTTAAACAATCTTTTTTTTGTATTTCAGGGCCTATTTTCAGCACCACGAAAGCTGGCAACCCCGTTCTCATCATAGGTTCTTGTCGATACAACCTGACCGCAGGCTACAAAGGGCCTAAACTTCGGTGGGCCTGCACTAAAAAGCAGAATGGCTGTAAAGCGATCATTTTCACCGTCGATAATGTCATCATGTTCCAAAATAATGTTCACAACCATTGAATCCAAGTAATGACAGTAAAAATAATAAAAATGGTGTGTAAACAATTTTGATTTTCTGTCGTGTGCTGGAATTGTCAAGTGTGAATTTTTGTTTTGACCCGGCGAACATCACAACTTTCAACAATTTATAAACACATACATACCTAGGTATGTTTTTATATTCTGTGCTGATGCCTGGACCAGGGCCTGTAAAGTATGTTTTTGTTTTAAATTTATTTTTGTACATTCATTGAATTAATGAATAAACTTACAAGCAAATATGCTACAATTTACAGCTGCTAAGTGTCTGTGTTGTACAAGTAATAATTAAGTAAAAATAGTTAATGAAAATTAGTTTTATTTCTATTTCGCTGACTGAATCTAAGACAACAATAATTTCGCCTTCACCTATTTCCCAGTCCTATAAAATTAATTTAATTAGATTTGCGTTCAGTACCTCTAGGCTTGTCTAACGCAGTCAAAACTTGATTCTATTTCAGAACCTTTTTTTAGCACCACGAAAGCTGGCAACCCTGTTCTGATCATGGGTTCTTGTCGATACAACCTGACCACAGGCTATAGAGGGCCCAAACTGCGCTGGGCCTGCACTCAAAAGATGAATGGATGTAAAGCGATCATCTTCACATTCGAAAACGTTATCATTAGGCAAAATAAGGAACACAACCATTGAATCCAATGACCATTTTTCCAAATTGATGGAAATTCTTACCCCCATTTTGATTTTCTGTGTTGGAATTGTCAAGTCAGGAATTTTGTTTTGAACTGACAAACATGGCGACTTTAAATCATTTTATTTAAAGTTGCCATTATAAATACATATGACATAGGTATGTTTTATACTTTGCGCTGATGTCAGGACCAGGGCCTTTATATAGTTTTTGTTTTTATTTTATTTTTGTACATTCATTGAATTAATTAATATAATTACAAGTAAATATGCCGCAATTTACAGCTGATATGTGTCTGTGTTGTACAAGTAATAATTAAGTAAGAATAGTTAATAAAAATTAGTTTTATTTCTATTTCGCTGACTGACTCCAAGACACTAATAATTTCGCCTTCTCCTATTTTCCAGTCCTATAGAATTAATTTAATTGGATTTGCGTTCTGTACCTCTAGGCTTGTCTAACGCAGTCAAATCTTGATTCTATTTCAGAGCCTATTTTTAGCACCACGAAAGCTGGCAACCCTGTTCTGATCATGGGTTCTTATCGATACAACCTGAACACTACCTATAAAGGGCCCAAACAACGCTGGGGCTGTACTAAAAAGAAGTATGGATGTAAAGCGATCATCTTCACATTCGAAAACGTTATCATTAGGCAAAATAAGGAACACAACCATTGAATCCAATGACTATTTTTCCAGATTGATAAAAATTCTTACCACCATTTTGATTTTCTGTCATGTGTTGGAATTGTCAAATATGGAATTTTGTTTTGAAGCGGCAAACATGGCGGCTTTAAATAATTTTATTTAAAGTTGCCATTATAAATAAATATGACCTAGGTATGTTTTTATACGTTGCGCTGATGCCAGGACCAGGGCCTATAAATAGTGTTTTTGTTTTTATTTTATTTTTGTACATTCAATGAATTAATGATTATAATTACAAGTAAATATGCTGCAATTTACAGCTGCTAAGTGTCTGTGTTGTACAAGTACCTAAGAATAGTTAATGAAAATTAGTTTTAATTATATTTCGCTGACTGACTCTAAGACTCTAATAATTTCGCCTTCACCTATTTCCCAGTCCTATTACATTAATTTAATTGGATTTGCGTTCTGTACCTCTAGGCTTGTCTAACGCAGTCAAAACTTGATTCTATTTCAGAACCTTTTTTTAGCACCACGAAAGCTGGCAACCCTGTTCTGATCATGGGTTCTTGCCGATACAACCTGAACACAGGCTATAAAGGGTCCAAACAGCGCTGGGCCTGCACTCATAAGATGAATGGATGTAAAGCGATCATCTTCACATTCGACAACGTCATCATTAAGCAAAATATGGAACACAACCATTGGATCCAATAACCGTTTTTCCAGATTGATGAAAATTCTTACTACCATTTTGGTTTTCTGTCGTGTGCTGGAATTGTCAAGTCTGTATTTTTGTTTTGAAGCGGCAAACATGGCGGCTTTAAATAATTTTATTTAAAGTTGCCATTTTTTAAACACAAATACCTACCTGATGTTTGGACCCATAAATGGCCTATAAATCGTGTGACTTCGTTTTTTTTTTATTAAATTAATGAATATAATTACACCTAAATATGCTGCAATTCACAGCTTAAATGTGTCTATGTATTGTACGAGTATTAATTAAGTATAAGAAGAATGAATGAAAAATGTTTTATTTCTATTTCGCTTACTTCCAGACACTACTTCAAAAATGTCGTCTTTTCTTATTTGCCTGTGTTTTATAACTAGTTGAATGTATAATTACTATAATTTTATTTAAAAAAAAACCTTGTGTAGTTTCGGCATAGCCATGGGAAAAAGGTGTCAGTTTATGTATGTACGTATTTGTATATATGTAAACACCTTTTTCTATTTCAGAGCCTATTTTTAGCACCACCAAAGCTGGCAACCCTGTTCTGATCATGGGTTCTTGTCGATTCAACCTGACCACAGGCTATAGAGGGCCCAAACTGCGCTGGGCCTGTACTAAAAAGAAGTATGGATGTAAAGCGATCATCTTCACATTCAACAATGACATCATTAAGCAAAATACGGAACACAATCATGATTGAATCCAACTAGGTACCATATTTCCAAGGAAAGATCTGACCACCATTTTGATTTGATTTGACCCGGCAAACATGGCCTCTTTAAATAAATTTATCTACTTACTCTCATATCGTAAAATTGGAATAACAAACTTCAAAACTTCATTGAGTTAGGTGCTTTATAAATACAATTAGTTACGGAATTTTAAAAATATGACCATATTATTTTTCTGTAACAAAATAATTTTATATTTTTTTTTTTTTTACTAATACGATACAGGGTAAATCCAAGAAGTTAGTATCACCAAGGAGTTTTATCAATTATATTTTTTCTGAGAGCAGTGGTGGCCCAGTGGTAAAGGCCGCGACTTACGAGTAGGTCGTAGGTTCGAACCCCGGCAGGCGCTTTACTTTGTGTAAATTATTTCATCACCACTGCTCTCAAAACGGTGAAGGAAAACATCGTGAGGAAACCGGCATGTCCTAGAACCAAAACCAAATTCGAAGACATGTAACATCTACCAACCCGCACTGGGCCCGCGTGGTGGATTACGGCCCGCTCCCTCTCATTGAGAGGAGGCCTGTGTCCCAGCAGTGGGAACATTATAGGCTGATTATGTGTGTTATGTGTATATTTTTTCTAATGGAACGCATAGGGGTCCCCCCATAGAAGAAACGTATTTCTTTTAAACTGAAGTATTTTTGAAATTTGTAGTGTTAAATATTGTATGGTGGTACGGAACCCTTCGGGAGCAAGTCCCACTCGCACTTGGCCGGTTTTTTTTCTATGCTATACATTTGTCTGTTGTTCTGAATTCATCAATTTATACATATAAAATTGGCTTTAGTATTTACTCAGGCATCAAAATACTGAAGACAATTTTAGCCTCCTTCTTTATCAGGCTGAGTTTTTGTAGATATTTAACTGATCCCAATTCAAAGACTCATCCTGTTTACTTTGTAATAGCTTCTGCCCGCGACTTCGTTCGTGGAAGTCTTAAGATACACAATACACTTACTAAAAATAACAGACACGCATCGCATCGCTCGCCCGTGCTATTACTTCGTTTTCGCTTAGCGATCTTGCTTATTTTTTTTCTTTTTGATCGGCTACTAAGGGTCACAATAATCTTCTTCAAGAATTGGGCTATCAAATGCAAAAATAATTTTTCAAATGCGCCTGGTAGCTCCAGAGCTTAGCGCGTTCAAACAAAAAAGCAAAATAAAATAAAAAGAAAAGTCCTGACTGACTGACTCATCAACACCCAGCCCAAACCCTTGGACCTAGACAGCTAATATTTTGTACAGAGGTGCTCTTTATAATGAAGACAAGGATTAAGGAAGGATTTTTTCCCGTGAGATATTTTCTGACATCCACGCGGGCGAAGCCACACGAGAAGTGCTAGTCTTTAATATATTAGAATAGATTATGTCATTCGTTTTTTTTTTGTGTACCTACATGTCGCACACCTAGATCTAAACTGAGACAACTCAAAAAAGGTAATTTTTCAGGAGACGATAAAAACGTAGGTATATCTGCATTTTTTGTTACGGAAGTTAGACAATTTAATTTGATTCTATATAATAAATAGCTTGTAAAATGTCACTGTATACAAACTGGGGCTAAAATTCAATATTTTTTATCGATAATCACTGTTTTTCAAACATAACTCAAAATTAACGATTTTTGAGTTGTCTCAGTTTAGATCTAGGTGTGCGATGTATGGATTATAAGGATGTAGTTTGTAGTAAAAGTTTATAAATAAAAAAATAGCCTTAAAAAGGTCTTTCCATATCTGTGCATGTAAACAAACGTATCAAATTCAATGTGTTAAAAATTACACAATTTTTGTATTGTTTTTGTTTCATTAGTAACTCTACCTTACGTAAAACAGAAAAGAAAAAATTATGTAGGTACTTAGGTAACATTTTTTTTTTTGCAGAACTGGTTTTCGGAGAAACAAGATGTGGCAACCCTGTTATCTCCACAGGTACCTATCGATACAATCTGACGGCGAGCTATAAGGGGCCGAAAAAACGCTGGGCCTGCACTAGACGGAATTACGGATGTAAAGCAAGCATCTACACAATCGGTAATGAATTAATTAGCCAAGGTTATGAACACAACCATTGAACTAATAATCTTTGAATTTAATATTCTTTGAAAATCGTGTAAGACTGAACCAAGATTTATTTGTATCATTTTATTCAATTAATCCAGTCTTTTCGTTCGTCCTTAAATACCATTGATCGCCATCCTAATTGCGTAACATACATGCAACCACATTCTGTATGATATTGCTAATACATTGCTTAATATTCAATGCAGTAAATGTTGTTGAACTTTCAAAATTAAATTCTATTTATTTATTTATTTAAGATATTATACGTATACAACATAACAGATTTAAATAAATCTAAGGCGTTGTACAGCAAAATTTTCAAAACACAATTACAAATAAAAATAAAACAATATAACAACACACGAGAAATTAATAAGAAACAAAATCAACAAAAAAGAAACGGAAAATTATTACTTATTTATCTTTCATTCATCATCTCACAGAATTTTAAACATTCACGACACACATCTATCCATCTCCCTGCAAATAAGTCGCACTCCGGTGTTGATGTCAAAAGAGCATTAAGCATCGTAAGCGCCCGAACGAGGGGCGAGTTAGCTCGTGACACTGTGCGTGCTGAAGGTACGGCCAATAGCGGTTGTCTTCGTGGCCTCAGTTGGTGTTTGTGCACAACAGGAATAAACAACCTCATCAATTGAGCCACAAGTGCTGGACAATCGGACTCACCGCGCATAATACGGCAAGCTGAGACAAGCAAGAAGTAGTTACGCCTCACTTCAAGAGAATTAAAATTTAGTACGCCAAGTAAAAATTTTGTAGGGTAAAGAAAAGCGTAGTATCCTAAGAGTTTTTTGTAAAGAAATCTAAGAAAGGCCTTTTGGACTTTCTCAAGAAGTAAGGCGTAAGTGCTCTCATGGGGATTCCAAATCACTGCGGCTGATTCTAGCTTACTCCTTACTAAGGCCATGTAAACTAGTTTAATGGCCAGTGGGTTGGTAAAATCCCGCATTTTCCTAATAACAAAGCCTAGTTTCCGGTATGAATCAGCTGCAAGTGCCCTCATGTGTTCGTGAAAAGTAAGCTTCGTGTCAAATAGTACTCCGAGATCTTTGACAGAGTTGACACGAGCTATCGGTTCCTCTCCTAAGAAGTATTGAATATGCTTGGGTTTATGTGTATGACTGAAAGACATAATACTGCATTTGTCAATGTTATATACAGGGTGTCCCGTAAATAATGGATAATCTCTTAAGGGGTCATCGTACTCATCATTATGAACAACTTTTACTATGGGACCAAACCTGGAATCGCGAAAAAAAAATCTGCTGCTCCCTACATTTTGACGAGTTTGATGTAGATAAATGTACTGGTCAGCTGATTTTTTTTCGCGATTTCAGGTTTGGTCCCATAGTAAAAGTTGTTCATAATGATGAGTACAATGACTCCTTAAGAGATTATCCATTATTTACGGGACACCCTGTATGTCTATTGTAAGTTGTCACATAATTACCCCGCTGGTTTTATAATTAGAAGGTCAATTCCTGTAGGTAATTAAAAACGTTAAAAAACCAGTCGATAGCTCATTTCAGCGACCATCAAATGTAAAAAAAAGTGGGAAAACGCTATGCAATTTTTGATAGATTGTGACAGATTAGAATACGGACGTTTTTAAAATTACGGGAATTGCTCCCCTCTGGTCTTTCTGTATCGTGTAGTTACGTGCAGGGATCAAAATAAACTATGAACATGTAGTGTCAATTCAATGATTTAATAAATTGAAAGTACTTTAAATTACATGTATTTGTTTTTGTTATCTATCGCAAGTAAATTCTTACCTACTTACATTACGTATAATTAAAAAATTTTGATTTTTTTCACCGAAAGGAAAATTTGATAAACCTGTGAAGTGAACAGGATTGCCGGATCTTGTAGCAACAAGATCCGGCTAACTGTACTCAGGTAACATCAGTTTTTTTTTGCAGAACTGGTTTTCGGAAAAACAAAATGTGGCAACCCTGTTGTCTTCACAGATACCTATCGATACAATCTGATGTCACGCTATAAGGGGCTGCGAAAACGCTGGGCCTGCACTAGACGGAATTACAGATGTAAGGCGACTATCTTCACAGTCAATAATCAATTTATTAGCCAAAGGAATGAACACAACCATTGAATTAATTACACTTTTACCGTCTTATTACAAAACAAGGTTCATCTTCACACCCAGGTTTAAACCATGGACCCTTTTTTGAATTTCGAACTTTATTCCGAGAAGATGTCAGTTTTACAAAACTGACAACTTAGTACCGGACTAAGTTGTCAGTTTTGCATGAAGAACTGCATTTCTACCACAGCTAAGTTCTTATTACAAAAACTGGCTCGATGGTTTAAACCATGGCAGAAAAAAAACATCGTTTTGTAATAAAGCCGTTAAAGTTTAAGAAGCTAAAATTTAAAGTTTAAAAATATGGCCCTATCAAAGTTTAAGAAAGCTCTCTCCTCGCTATTAATTGAAAAATGTTATTATACTGTTTCAGATTATATAAATGATAATATTTTAATATTTTTTAGTTTATTTTTTGTTTTATTTAGTTTTTAAGTATTTCAGTTTTAATTACATTTTTTACTTTATATTTGTACGCCTTCACGGCAAAACGTAGCGCCCAAATATGTTAACCTAACACCTTTATAAGTATGTTTTACAAACAAATATTCTGATTCTGATTCTGAAAGTTTAAATAAATTTTTCAAGAAAATTAAACTGAAAATTTTAATTTAATTTTTTTGAAAATCACGTAGTATTGTGCCAAGATTTATTTGTATTTCAATTAATCCAGTCTTTGCTTTCGTCCACATTTACCATTGATCGGCACCCATACAGTTATATATGTGTAGTACATATATATCGATATCGGCACCCTAATTGCGTAACGTACTTTCATCTACTCTCACAATCTGTATCTGTATCTGTATCTCACTATCACAATCTGTATGATTCTGAAGGATATTGTTAATCCACTGCTTCATATCGCAGTAAATGTTGTTGAACTTTCAAATTGAAAGCCATTGCTTCTGTAATTGGGTTACGCAATTACCCCGCTGGTTTTATAATTATAAGAAAAATTCCTTTAGATAATTAAAAACGTAAAAAAACCAGTTGCTATCACATTTCAGTGACCATCAAAATATGTCAAAAATGTACTTACGTTTGCAAACACTATGCAATTTGACAGATTGTGACAGATTAAAATTACGGGATTTGTCCCCCTCTGATCTTTCTGTATCGTGTAGTTGCGTGCAGGGATCAAAATAATCGATGAAAATGTAACATCAATTCAATGTTTTACTTAATAAATTGAATGTACTTTAAATATGTATTTGTTTTAATATATATCTTTTTTTAATCTTCCTTGGGGTACTGAAAGGAAAATTTGAAAAACCTGTGAAGAGAACATGATTGCCGGATCTTGTAGCAACAACATCCGGCTGACTGTACTCAGGTAACATCAGTTTTTTTTTTTTTGCAGGACTGGTTTTTGGACAGACAAAACGTGGCAACCCTGTTGTCTCCAGAGATGCCTATCGATACAATCTGATGTCACGCTATACCGGGCCGCAAAAACGCTGGGCCTGCATTAGACGGAATTACGGATGTAAGGCGACCATCGCCACAATCAATAATGAATTCATTAACCAAAGTAAAGAACACAACCATTGAATTTATTGCACTGTCAAGATTGCATACTATAAAAAAAAGTAATTAAAAAAACTAAAAAAACCCGACTGCAGTAAAAAACTAAAACTGAAAAGCTAAAAACAAGCCCATTTTAAATTTAATAAAAGTTGGAAGCAGGCGGGACCCGTTCGAGTTTGAAAATATAAAAATGGAATGGGTCCCGCCTGCTTCCAACTTTTATTAAATTTAAAATGGGCTTGTTTTTAGCTTTTCAGTTTTAATTTTTTACTGCAGTCGGGTTTTTTTAGTTTTTTTAATTACTTTTTTTTTATTTCCAGCTTTTTAGTTTACAAATGTGAAATATTTCGCAGACGATAGTCAAGCCTTCGAGGTGCTAACTCTGCTCAAAGCAATTTTTTTTTATCAAAATTGAATTTGTCACTTCGAATTACTTTTAATCATATAAGTTGTATATATTTTTGTAATCACCTTTAAAAACCCTTCATTTTGATACCCCACTCAATGGTATTAGAAGACAAAAAAATTTCAAACTCCACAATATGTCACCCCAAATCCGCCATTTTACTTTATTTTTTATGTTAATGTAGCCAGTGACACTCGCGCCACCAAGACAAATCTAAAGACGTATAATTTATCCAAATCCGTTCATTCGTTTAGGAGTTACGAGGGAACAAAGAAACGGACATGCATACATACTTACATACAGGTCAAACACATAACCCTCCTTTTGGGTTTCGCCGCAGTCGGGTAAAAAGAGAAGCTATTTAAAGTTTAGTAAAAATCTTTGAATTTAAATTTCTTGAAAATCATGTAAGATGTGCCAAGAGTTATTTGTATCATTTTATTCAATTCAAATTTTATTTTATTCAATTCAAAGAGGAGCTCGTGGCTAAGTAATAACAGCCGTACGGGTCGATCCATCAGATTAAGCTACGCTTGCCGGGGTTGGTCCGTGGATGGATGGGTGACCATCTTTACATACCGAGACTCCTCCGTGCCTCGGAAAGCACGTTAAGCCGTTGGTCCCGGCTGTCATTCATGGATCTTTGACAGTCGTTTCGGGTCGTCAGAAGCCCGAAAGTCTGACAACCAGTCTTACACAGGGTTACTCAGTAATTGGGTTGTGGAGGTCAGGCAGTCGCTCCACATAAAATACTGGTATTCAGCTGCATCCGGTTAAGACTGGAAGCCGACCCCAACATAGTTGGGAAAAGGCTAGGCAGATTGATTTTATTCAATTAATTCGTTCATCCACAAAACCCATTGATCGGCAACCGAATTGCGTAACATACTTTCAATCACAATCTGTATGATTTTGAAGGATATTGCTAATCCATTGCTTCATATTCAACCCTTAAATGTTGAACTTTCAAAATGAAAGCCATTGCTACTGTAAGTTGTTACGCAATTACCCCGCTGGTTTTATAATTACAAGAAAAATTCCTCCAGGTAATTAAAAACGTTAAAAAACCAGTCGTTATCTCATTTCAGCGACCATAAAATGTCAAAAACGTAAGTAAACGATATGCAATTTTTGACAGATTGCAATCAAACGTTCTTAAAATTACAGGAATTGTCCCCTTCTGATCTTTCTGTATCGTGTAGTTGCGAGCAGGGATCAAAGTAATCGATGAAAATGTAACATCAATTCAATGATTAATAAATTGAATGTACTTTAAATATGTATTTGTTTTATATTATCACAAGTAAGTACTTACATTACGTTTAATTAAAAAATCAAAGTGTAGTATCAATTCAATTTTTTACTTAATAAATTGAATGTACTTATACATACGTTTTTTTATTATAATAATTATCACAAGTAACTACCTACCTACTTACATTACGTATAATTAAAAAGTATAATATATATAAGTACTTATCTTGATTTTTTTCCAATCTTCCCTTAGTGATACCGAAAGGAAAATGTTAAAATCCTGTTATTTTCACAGGTTTTTTTTTGTTTCTATACGCATTAAGGCTCCTACAAACAGGCACGCACGACATGTGATATAATCGCGCGCGATACAAAGGCAATGCAGGTCGCGCGATACGCGGTGACTTTGAGTCGCGCGCGATTATATCGCGCGTCGTACCTGTTTGTAGGATATGTATAGTTATAAAAAAATACATAGCATCTTTATTTTTTGCAGATGTATTATTTGATAAATCAAAATCCGGCAATCCTATTCTCTTCGTAGGTTCTTATCGGTACCACCATACCTCGGGCTAAGTCGACTTATCGTCATAAGTCGCAAACTTCGTTGGGCCTGCTCTCGGAAGAATTCGTGTCGAGCGACTTTATTCACAATCGATAATGTCATAATTAGCCTAACTAATCAACACAACCATTGAATTTAACTGCATTTTATACCTACATTGCAAAAAAGTGAGAAGAGAGGAAATAAATAATACAAATATCTTGATTAAAGTGTTTTTGGTTAAACTTTTCTTGAAAGTCCTGTTAGTTTATACCGAGATTATTTTTATCATTTTATTTAGTGGCTTTTTTGTTTATACGTATTACGATGTGTAGGTATAAAATAATAAAACATAATATCTCGATTTTTTGCAGAAATATGTTTTGGTGAAACGAAATCCGGCAATCCTGTTCTCTTTGTAGGTTCTTACCGGTATCACCTGACCTCGGGTTTTAAAAGTCGCAAACTTCGTTGGGCCTGCTCTCGGAAGAATTCGTGTCGAGTGACTATATTCACGATCGATAATGTCATAATTAGCCTAACTAATCAACACAACCATTGAATTTACCTGCACTTTATATATTGCATGCCGCAAAAAAGTGAGAAGAGAAGACATAAATAATACAAATATCTTGATTAAAGTGTTTTTGGTTAAACTTTTCTTGAAAGTCCTGTTAGTTTATACCGAGATTATTTGTATCATTTTATTTAGTGGCTTTTTCGTTCATACGCATTACGATGTGTAGATATAAAATAATAAAACATAATATCCCGATTTTTTGCAGAAATATGTTTTGGTGAAACGAAATCCGGCAATCCTGTTCTCTTCGTAGGTTCTTACCGGTATCACCTGACTTGTGGCTATAAAGGGCGCAAACTGCGTTGGGCCTGCTCTCGGAAGAATTCGTGCCGAGCGTGTATATACACAATCGATAATGTTATCACTAGCCAAATTAATCAACATAACCATTGAAATAAACTGCACTTACAGCGCTATGAGGTAATTTGGCGCATTGCAAAAATCGCAAATAACGCCGCCATTTTGTTTTTTATACATGTCACAAAACAATTGCACAAATGTTTATTAATAGCGCCTCCACTTCATTCGAGCGATAAAATATGATTGTATCTAGCAGTCTAGAAGATTGTTAGCCGCAAAAAAATAAGAAGAGAAAATCTTCTCTTCAAGCAAAATGCTTTTTTTATCAGGCATATCTTAATAAAAGACATCTTATTTTAATATTGTTGGTATAGTTTTTTTTTTAATCCTACCAGATTGTACCTACGTACACAAGGCTATATTTCAAGCTATAAATTTAGAGTATAAGCTGGCCTCGCATTGTACGGAAATCCTATGCAATTCGAGATCAGCTTAAACTGGAAATGACCTTGATATGAGTATAGCCGTGTGTACCAAAATTTATTTGTATCATTTTAGTTTATCCAAAGTCCTTGTTCGTTCACGCATTACTTTATGTATTAAATAATTTAAAAAAACCTACCTAGTGAACTTCTCGGTTTTTGCAGATGTTGTGTTTTTGTGAATCGAAATCCGGCAATCCTTTCACCTTTCAACTTTTTAGGCACCCCTTTTATGTCTTCACTAATAATGTTTTAAAAACTCCTTAGATAACTTAACTAAAAAGAACTTAAGGGTTCCGTACTTCAGTTTTTTTAGTTCAGGTAAATGAAAAGGCTGGTTTGAGATGGCGCGGGAAAAGAGTTCCTGGAAGGACTTGGGCTTTTCCCCAGCAGTACTGGGGAAAAGCCTACTAGGCTAAGTAAAAAAATAAAATAAACAAAGAATATTTTGCATCTTAAATTTTAACAATCGCAAACATAACTTTGTATATCATAATAATACTATGAAAAACAAAGTATTTTTTTGCAGTTGCAAGAAATCATCCATATATAAGCAAAATACCTTATGAATTGGCATTTTTTGGTTTTTGTTGATTAAATACAGTATGTGATATACGAAAATTTCAAATTCCTAACTTGTTATATTGTTGCGATAGAGCTCGTACAAAATAGTCGAAAACTGACAACTTATACGGCCCCCTATTTCTTCATTTTTGAAGATAAAATAAAAATAAAAATTATGTTTGTACTATACTTGATGAGCTCTAGACAATGACAGCCCACATGCCAGAGAAAGATTTTTTTTAAAAATAAACATGGATTTGCTCATACATTTTTGGTCGTTATTTTACTAGTAAAACAGTAGAAGTCTAATTTAAAAGATATTTAAAAGATATGACCTTTTTCAGTTAAAAACATTAAGCTAATAAGTATAGAATCTTCGCCTATTGTGATTATGTTATTAGCTCACGAAATAGCCTTTCTGAGCTACGATTAAGGGTATTTTTCTTACTTTTACAGACATAGTTTGCCAAAAGAAAAAAAGAAAGCCTCTTAGTGGTGCTGAAAGACAAAGACGATATAGAGAACGTCTCAAGAAGAAAAACCCCGATAAGTACGAAGAGACCATGAAAA
Source organism: Cosmia trapezina (assembly GCA_905163495.3). NCBI lineage: Eukaryota > Metazoa > Arthropoda > Insecta > Lepidoptera > Noctuidae > Cosmia > Cosmia trapezina. Next base: position 21,973,114 of record LR991029.1, read on the forward strand.
AGAATAGAGAGAGGTATCATATTATTAAAAAAAAAAGGTAAGAAAAAGATCTCACAACATTTCTCAGGCTTACCATTTTTTTCTCTTGGTTATTTCTTAGTATGATGAAGATAATTAGGATTTTTTAAGTGTTAAAGTATGTTCAAAGTATCGCAGTGGAATTCAAGTTTAAATATTTTTCATTGTAACTTTTATAAAAATACAGCATTTATGTGCTAATAAATGATTATTTTCTGATATGCATAAAATTGTTTCTATCAGAGGAGTGTATCAGAGGAGCTCGTGGCTAAGTAATAACAGCCGCAAGGGTCTATTCATCAGGTTAAGCTACGCTAGCCGTGGTTGGTCCGTAGATGGGTGACCATCTTTACATACCGAGACTCCTCCGTGTCTCGGAAAGTAGGTAGGTTAAGCCGTTGGTCCCGCCTGTCATTCGTGGATCTTTAAAAACAGTCGTTACGGGTCGTCAGAAGTCCGAAAGTCTGACAACCAGTCTTACCAAGGAGTTCGTATTACCAAGTTACTGGGTTGTGGAGGTCAGATAGGCAGTTGCTCCACGTAAAATACTGGTATTCAGCTGCATCCGGTTAGACTGAAGCTGACCCCAACATTATGTAGGTATGTAGTTGCGAGAAGGCTAGGCAGATGATGATGCATACAATTGTGGTTTCATTTCTCGATACATCGTTTTCAAAGTAGTCAAAGTGAAGTCAAATATCGCGGCACGTACCTACTAATAATAATTAAGGAAAATGTAATAAATATAAATAAAAAATTAATTGTTGTGCATTAGTCTCGCAAAAACTCGAAAACGAGTCCCGATTTGAATTTTTTTTTGTTTTCTTCGTCTAATAAGGGGGTGGTTTAGGAAAAAACTCAAAGGAACAGGCAAAAACTCGAAAAAAACGAAATATTGTCTCACGTGGTACGAAGTTCACCGGGTCATCTACTAATATACAAAAATGCTACAATTTTTCTCATAGGAATATTTTTATCTTTCGTCTGATATTTTTTCCACAAAGAAGTGCCTAAAAAGTTGATTCACCTATCAGCGTTGGTTCTCGATCAATTTAAGTTTACCTCTGGTTAGAAAGGGCCCAAACTGCGGTGGCACTAAACTAAACAGAATGGTGGGTATAATTGTACACAATCTAATAAATCTTTAAATTTATTAGAAAGTCGTGTTAGTTACACTATTTATAACTCTAGAACGGCTTAACCGATTTGGCTGAAAATTGTTGGGGAGGTAGCTTAGAACCAGGAGACAGACATAGGATACTTTAAAAAAATAAAAACCGATAAAACATGGTATAACAAGGGCTGGACCGATTTAGATAAAATTTTGTATGTATATTTGAATGGGTTCCTGGATGGTTTGAAAACACAATTGGACCCGGTAGGTGGCGCTGCAGTCGGGTTCTAGGATCGTTCAGACAGGACAACGTCTGTCGAGTCCGCTAATTATCAATAAAATAATGTCACTGTAGTCATAACGAATGAACACAACCATTGAATTTAACAACAGTTTCTTGCTTACTGTAGAAATTGAGAAGAACTACAAACAGAGTTGTTGGTTTTTGGCATTGATTGTTTTCATTTTAATATACAACTTGTAACGTTAAATGCGCAAAACCTCTTAAGGGGTCATTGTACTCATCATTATTGTTAGAAAGTCGTTTGCATTGATGTCGTGGAAACACCAAATAAACTATGGTTAGTTTTATAGAACATTGTGTGTCTATGATCTCTGTACTTTTCCAGAATAAACGGTCTTGTCTGTCATTAGCATTCACAGTATTTACGTGTTTTTTATTACAATATTCCCGTTCTATTAATTATGAACAACTTTTACTATGGGACCAAACCTGAAATCGCGAAAAAAAAATCAGCTGGTTAGTACATTTTGACGAATTATGCGAACATAAATGTATTGAACAGCTGATTTTTTTTTCGCGATTTCAGGTTTTTCCTATAGTAAAAGTTGTTCATAATGATGAGTACAATGACCCCTTAAGAGGTTTTGCGCATTTAGCGTTACACGTTGTATAATAACTCGTAAAACCTAGATTTATTATTAATTAACTCATAAATATTATGAGTTAAATAATAAAATTAATAAAATTCGATCTATTTTTTCTATGAAGTTTTTCTATGAATAAGTTTTAATCTAAATCTAAGGAGTATTATTATTTTAATAAATTAAATCTGTTTGTATACACTCAAATTCAAATTCTTTATTGCGAAGTTTAAATTAATCTATATAAATAAAAAGAGAAGTCCTGACTGACTGACTGACTCATTGACTGACTCATCAACGCCCAGCCCAAACCCTTGGACCTAGAAAGCTGAAATTTTGCACAGAGGTTCCCTTTATAATGTAGACAAGGAATAAGGAAGGAATTCCCGGTAGTACGTTCCCGTGGGATATTTCCCGACATCCACGCGGGCGAAGCCGCGGGCAAAAGCTAGTAAATAATAAATATCGATGTACCGATAACCTCATAGAAAAAACTGCTTAAAATTGTACCTTGATTTCTTTGCAGATCCGATTTTCAGTAAAACTAAATCAGGAAATCCTGTCCTCATCATGGGCTGCCACCGGTACAACCTGTGTTCTGGCTACAAAGGGCCCAAATTACGTTGGGCCTGTGCTAGAAAAACTTTAAAATGTCGAGCTTTTGTCTTCACTGTCGAAAACGCCATTATTACATATAGGAATGAACATAACCACTAAACAGTCATATATAAAAAGTTTTTTTTTTGCCCGTGAAATTCAAATTTTTGCAATTTAAAGAGAACAAATCTAACTTATAGAGATCAACCTGACACTGAACTGCAAATTGCAATAAAGAAAATTTGAATTTCACGGGATACTACTGCGCATCCACCTTAAAAAAAATGCTTGGTGTTTTATGTTTGTGTTTTTTTTTTCTTTATTTGGTGTAGAAACATATCCATTGAAAACAAAGTTTGTGTAATGTTTAATCTCTTTTATGTTAAAATATTTATTTATAATCCCATTGTTTCACTCGAGCTAGACCTACTGCGCTTTTTTTTGTGTTTATTATGTTTTTTTTTATAAAAATAATAATTACTGAAAAAGAAGAAAAAAGGACGAATGAAGGCGATGATGCGGTCTCCCGTTAGAGTATTATTTGTCTATGTGTGAAGGCGGAACCCTTACATAGACAAATAATACTCTAACGGGAGACCTCATTTTTATATTTATTTTCTTTTCGGTTTTTGGCTTTAATATAGATAGTGCGTTTTGTTTGTGCAAAATAAACTATTTTTCTTTCTTTCTCAAACGACCGCAAAAAAGACTGTCTGTAAAATAAGCTAACGCTGACTGGTTTCTTTTACAGAGGTAGTATTCAGCACGACGAAGCATGGCAACCCAGCTCTCAACTTAGGTCGGTACCGTTACAACCGGCACTCTAAGTACAAAGGAGTCAAGGCTCGCTGGACTTGCACCAGATACGTGTTAGGATGTAAATCTGTGATTATGACAGTCGACAACAATATTGTTAGTATTAAGAATGGTCATAATCATTAGAAAATTTTTAACGAGAAGTAAAAATGGTAAATGGCAAATTTTTCCAACGCCCGATGACTTTATCAGAGAAATAATTTTGATTTTTTGACAGTTTTACGTATGAAATATATGTGACGTTGGAAGAATAAACCCTTTTCGATTTCTTGGAAAACGGTCAAAAAGGTGGTTTTTCAAAGCTGTTTATCTTATAAACCGTAAATAATTTTGACAAATAAAAAAAATATGATATTTTCAAGTCTTTTTTGCATACAGTGATGGAACTCAAAACATATTTAATTATATTTTAATGCACTATAAAAATCTTCAAACATACCTCTTAATAATCTTTAAAAGCTGTTTATCCCTTCAGTAGCAATTATAATTATAGTTTAAAATATACCATAAAATGTCAAATGCCAAACTGCATCCAGTGATGGATTATTTTTAATTAAATAGTTAATTTCTAATTTTATGCGATTTTATTTGCACTTTTACGACATAATTTCGGTGCGCGTGAGAGTCTTCTATCTCGTGAGTCAAACTAGACAGCCATAACGCCATTTCACTTACACACCGAGCTAAACCACGCTTGGATGCAGGGCCTTAAGTGAACTCATTGTATTGTAGGAAGTAGTTTTTGTGATTATATTTGTATTACTATATTATGTTGTTTTATTAACACATTGGTAATGCTTCCTACTTGTGTCCGCTCTCAGCTTGAAATTCCTCCATAAGATTACGTAGGTACCTATTACAATCATATCACCTAAATAAACTACCACGTTTTATTTCAGTTCCAATGCCAGTTTTTAGCTACACATCCAGTGGTAATCCTGTAATCACACTGGGACACTACCGTTATAATAAGGCAGCTAGCTGCAGAGGTCCCAAAGTCAGGTGGTATTGCACCAGACGCACTAAGGGATGCAGATCAAGTGTCTTTACTATAGAAAATGTCATCGTTAACCATAAGTCGGAGCATACCCATTGAAAAGAATCCTATTGCCGCAGGAGAACCAAGATAACCCATATAATCCGAAGAATTGCCAAACTTAAGTGGCAGTAGGCATTGTTCGTAGAACAGATGGCCGATGGGGCCAAGAGAGTGGCGAACACGTACCGGAAGGTGTAGTGTTGGAAGGCCTTTCACAAGTTGGACTGATGATCTTGTGAAGGCTGCAGGAATCCGCTGGAGGCGAGAAGCACAGAACCGGTCGATGTGGCGATGCTTGGGGAAGCCTTTGTCCAGCAGTGAACGTTTTTCGGCTGAAATGATGATGATGCTACCGACCGAGAGAGAGAGCTGAGACCAAGTACATCTGCACAGGTACACCTCTCGGTAGAGGCAACAGAAATAGAGTAAACTACATGCCACGGAATCTCTTGCCCGCTATTTTGAACTTTATTGTAAACTGCTCGAGGAATTTGTTGTGCGGTATGTAAATGTACTATTATTAAAGTATATGCAAAAATAATATTTGTTTCTTCTTGATATCTGTAATTTATATGGCGTAGGTACATCATAAAATTTTGCCTGGTTGCCTCCACGGATACTTCGTAATTTTTGGGATTTTCGTAATTGGGAGAGGGTGCTGAAATCTGACATACAGGTTCTTACCTAGTTTGGGTTTCAGAGGCTTCATATTTTTGTAACTCAAATTTATTTCAATAAAGATTTATTTATTATTTATTTATTTATTTGATAATGATATGTTTGCTATAAAAGATAAACATTCATTAAAATTTATCTTAAGAAGAATAGAAAAGAATAGAGTAAGTTTGGAAAGCTAACAGCAGGAGTAAAGTATACTGCAGTTTCATTGATAGAAATAATTATCCTGTAGCATAATCAGCCTTTAATGTTCCTACTGCTGGGACACAGGCCTCCTCTCTTAGAGAAGGAATGGGCTGTAATCTACCGCGCGGGCCCAGTGCGGGTTGGTAGATGTCACATGTCTTCGAATTTTTGGTTCTAGGACATGCCGTTTTCCTCACGATGTTTTCCTTCACCGTTTTGAGAGCAGTGATGATGAAATAATTTACGCAAAGTAAAGCGCCTGTCAGGGTTCGAAATTACGACCTACAAGTCGCGGCCATTACCACTGGGCCACCACTACTCATTAATATCCTATATTAATAATATAATAAAATAAGCCTTTTATTGATCTTGGTACTGCAAGAGTGCTCATTCTGTATCTACCCACAAAAACCACCTTACTACTACGAAATAACGGTGCCGCGCCATCTTCGTTACATTATTGAACAAATATTTATTTGAAAAAATATATACAGGGTGTAAGGCATAGCCCTCCGCAGACTGATGGGGTACACTCAGTATAATAATATCATACTAAGATGACCGGTACTTGAAATTATTTCAGGAATGTTATGGAAATCCAATAAACCTGATTAGTTTTATTACCTCACACGCAATACATGGCGTAGCGAACGGTAGTGCAGCGCGTGATCGTTAGAGAATTTCAACATCCATTGCTGATTTTTTATTAATTTTAGCTGTTTTATTTACATAAATGGAGCTCCATACAGAGAGTTTAATTTTACTACCTCACCTAACTGAAAAAACGATAAAAAAAAATTAAAAAAATTCTTGAGAAAATTTCCGGTGGAATATGATTCAAAATAACAAAATAAGGAAGCTGAATGCAACCTATTGGTTTGCGTAGGGCTGTCTCTTACACACTGTATATTCATAATCTCACACAGATTTTTTTTTATAGGTACAACGCTGATTTTTAGCACAACAAAGTTTGGCAATCCTGTGGTAACCTTAGGTAAAAATCGATTCAACCTAGGCTCTCGGCGAATAGGAACCAAGATGCGATGGACTTGTATTATGGCCAGGAAGGGATGCAGAGTAGTCCTCACCACAATCAACAACTACTTGGTTGGCATAAAGAACGAGCATAACCATTATTAATAACAAAATTGCAAACAATAGAAAAAATGGATGATGATGGGTGTTGATAATAAATTAGACATGATAAAAAAATAAAACTGGTTTTCTTAACTAATATTTTATGTTACATTGGAGGCAGTATCTCCATGTGAACTCAGCTGCATCTGGTTCAACTGGAAGCCGACCCCATGATAATTATGTAGTTGGGAAAAAGCTAGGCTGATTGACTGGAATCAATGACCGCCATCATATCTGTGAAGTTAAAACAAAAACAAATGATTTTCTAAAATATTTCTTTTGTATTTGCTGATTTAATTTGACCCTGTTTATATAAAATAGAAAAAATATAACGTCTCTGGAATGAGAAACCATTATGTACCTACCGATTTTTAGGGTTCCGTACGAAAATGGTAAAAAGGAACCCTTATGGTGCGACTCAGTCTGTCTGTCTGTCTGTCTGTCACAGCTGGATATCTCAAGAACTACTAATCCTATCAATTTGAAATTTGGAATAGTTTTAGATGATGTTTGCCCAACTATTTTGAAAATAACAAAGAAATAAAATAAATAATAAATAAATAAATATCCTTGGTCATTTCACACAACGCCATCTAGTCCCAAGCTAAGCAACCTAATGCTTGTGTTATGGTAACGAGATGGCTGATAAACTACTTACTTGTATACATTTTTTTTTGTAAATACATACATATAGAAAAACACCCAGACTCGGAACAAATACTTGTAACAAAAATATACAGAGTCTTAAAAATTCGAAGTGGGGCTACTAGGGGTATCATAATAAAAGAGCGCTGTTTGCAACATCTCAAACATTTTTTTTTCTTTTTTTAGGCCGCATATTTTTCGACTTTAGATGAAAAATGTAAAGAAATACCGTTCCTCCCCTTATCTCCGAAGTTTGCATAGAGAAAAATCTGAAATTATTCTGTGTGATAGAAGTTTATGTAAAGATTACAGGAAAAATAAAACGATGTCTCTAAATAGCACACTTTTTCAGAAATCATCAACAAAAATTAAATGGTACGGAGCCCTCGGTGCGCGAGTCCGACTCGCTCTTGACCGGTTTTTGTAATTTATAATATTCTTGGAATGAAATGTTTCAATATTTTTAAAGATACTATGTAAATGATAAATGATTTATTTTCTGTAAGTAGGTTTGTACAAACACTTTTACACGTCAATCATATTTAAAAAAAAAACTATATGAGTCGTTTGTACTAATTTTTACAGGAATATTTATAACTAGCTATTGCCAGCGGCTTCGCCCGCGTGTATGTCGGAAAATGTCCCACGGGAACGTACTACCGGGAATTCCTTCCATATTCCTTGTTTACTTTTCCTTGTTACTTATTTGTTGTTTTTTATTATAAAGGAAACCTCTGTGCCAAATTTCAGCGTTCTAGGTCCAAGGGTTTAGGCTGGGCGTTGATGAGTCAGTCAGGACTTTTCTCTTTTTATTTATATAGATAATGTGTTATTTTAAATTAAATAAATATTATTATTTATTTATTGTTGTATGAATTGACGTAGCCTCACCCGTATTACTCGCTGTATTTAGCTATATTATACTAACCTACTTAACATAAACCTTTTATTTTAGATCTGGGGCCCAAGAAGATTAGCAATTACATAAATTCTTCCTGGAGTAATGTCAAAGTCACTATAAGCAAAAGCAAGCGGAATAAAAGAAAGAGGAGATATTGCAAATTGTACGGTTATGAATGTCGATCAAGTATCAGTGTGTGCCGACATTGGCATTAAGTCATAAGGCCCTTAGTATAGGTACTCATTCCTTGCTTTATCGACATTCAAAGTGAGTGTTACTCGTCTAACCAATGGTCTACTACACAATCCATGTATACTATTTTCCTCCATAAATATAATTAGTATTAAATGTCTAATATTTAAGGCTAAATAATCCACAAGGGTCGATCGATCAGGTTAAGCTACGCTTGTCGCGGTTGGTCCGTGGATGGGTGACCATCATTACATACCGAGACCCTGGGAAAGCATGTTACGCCGTTGGTGGCGGCTGTCATTCGTGGTCTTTGACAGTCGTTACGGGTCGTCAGAAGCCCGAAAGTCTGACAACCAGTCTTACCAAGGGTTATCATATTACCCAGTAACTGGGTTGTGGAAGTCAGATCATGTAAAATACTGGTATTCAGCTGCATCCGGTTAGACTGGAAGCCGACCCCAACATAGTTGGGAAAAGGCTAGGCAGATGATGAAATGTCTAATATTTAATATGTACTTAGATGTTAAATGTTTAATATGTTTGGTTATGTGGAGGAAAACTCTTTGAAACTTTTAAATTCGTACCATAGAATCAGAAGAAGAATCTTGGATTTGTGATTATTAATGATTTTTTATTTGGTTAATTATTTTGGGTAGCTAAGTACCTACTCTAAAACGGAATTTTGTAGTATTTCAAACATTTTTTTAAGAGTGTATTTTATATTAACTTTCACATATCTCTCTTCTCTTCTTTTCTTCTTCTTCTCTCTCTCTCTCTCTTTCTTTCTCTTTTCTTTCATTTTTCTTTTCTTTCTTTCTTTTGTTTCTTTTTTTTTGTCTTTCACTTTCATTGTGCATAATGTACGTCTACGTCAAACGAAATCGTGACGGAGCTTACAAACAAAAAACCCTTTTTAAACAGGGTAACACCAATTTAAGAGCCCATACTACCTCAGCTTTTTATCTCGCTCGCACGATACTGCTCGCGGACTGAGTGCGGTGCTGAGCGCCGATAGTTTAGGTAATTGCTTTTTACGGTGAAAATAATGGTAATATGAAAAAAAAAAAAAACAAAAACAATTCCCTGCTTTATGTTAGTCATGATTGAATTTGAAGTATTTTGTGAATACTAGCGGTTTATTGTTCGGTTTGGAGGTAACTTTGGATTTTTTTTCTATCGAGAAACATTTTATGGAATCGTGTTTTCGTCAAACATAGTACTACATTAATCCTCAAATTAACCTTAAATTTATTTCCAAATTACTGCTGCAGGATTTTCGACATAACGGAGGATCATGCTAAGCCATTTGAAGTAGTATAGGCTCTTAAGTTTACTTGCCTAATACTAAGTAGGTACCTATCTTATTGCCAATATGTACTGATTTTGAAAATTATTTTTATTTGAACTTAATAAAATCATAAACATTATGTATCTAATTCATGATATTATATTACCACCACTTAAACAACCACTTAAACAAGTAAAAATGGGAATGACATGTCATTCCCATTTTTACTTGTTTAAGTGGCTCTTTCAAAATAAATAATACTTTTTGCATATTTATTGTTGTATCAATCACCTGAATTACGATGAAAGGAGAATCTTATAGCTAAATTATACTTACATTTACAGGTATGTACATTTGTGTGAGTGCACATAGATAGTGTAGGTGTGACGTCTGGCCTAGAGCGCGATTCGCCCTTTGCTTGATTTAAAACTGGTTTATACTGCTTTATGGCAATCGCCTTTTGTTCTTTTAGTACGAGAGGCCATGACCAAAACCATGTCGCATCGTTGTAAAACGTAAAACGATAAGACGATTGAAGATTTTGTCTTACGTAAAACGATAAGACAAACATTTTGGTCATGGGCTCTCGTACCATTTTGGTGATCACTCACACAAAATGCAAAACTCAGCTTAGGCCTCCCGGATAAACAGGTGTATACGTTTTTGTTAAATATCTTCTGACATGATTCATAAGAATTTGTATCTTTTAATAATAAAAAAAGGCTTTTTAATAATAAAAAAAAGTTTTTACAACAATGATTACATTTATTTTCAGTGCCTAAAAATTAGTATCTCATATACCTACAAAATTTTATTTCAGGTCAATTTCCAGTTTTCAGTACGACAAAGAATGGGATTCCTGTGATCATAATGGGATCCTACCGGTATAATCGAGCAAGTAATTGTAAAGGGTCCAAAGTGCGTTGGTATTGTAACAGATACGCCAGTGGATGCCGATCGAGTATTGTTACTTTTGATAATGTCATAATTAACCATAAGTGTAATCATAACCATTAATAACTTTTTTATTTTATTTTTTTGTGCATGGGAAATCATCAAATGACTTCTCCCGCTCTGGATGGAGCGGAAGGGCGCGTCAGACTTTTAGGCCGTGCGCTGCGTTAGGCGGGCGCACGACGCAGGCACCCGCGTGGCGTGCTGTTTTCATGTAATCTCATAGATCAGCGCAGCGCAGCACACATGAAACAGTACGACACGCGGGCGCCCGCGCCATGCGCACGCCTAACGCAGCGCACGGCCTTACTGACTAAAACGCACCCGTGTTCCTTCAGTTGCCTATGCCAGGGCCACGATATATCTACCATTAATACCTGAACCTGAGAATACCTGAGATATAATTCAAAGTGTCTCTTTCATTTTTGTCATAAATCTACGAAACAATCAACTAAGAAAATTTTTATGGTCTACATTGCAAGAAATATGTTGTGGTGGAATATAAATGCACTTCCTGAAATCTTGATTCTTGAATTATGTTCTTTATGGGATTAAACACACTTATTCAGTTCTATTCAACTTTTGTCCATAAAGAACACCAGTTTTGTATGGCCGTCCTTTTCTCCATACAAAACTGGTGTTCTCTGTGGACAAAAGCTGAATTAAGCTGAATAAGTGTGGTTAGTCGTAATCATTTATTTATATGTTTTGTTAAATAAAATCTAAATATAGTGTGAATTTTCAATATAGTCATGAACATGTTTCGTGTCTTACTCAAGAAACATGGTTTTATTTAATTATAAGCTATAAGATATTGTGTAACACGATACCCCTTGACAAGACTTGGTGTCCTTCTGACTACCTTTGACGACTTCATCTACCCATCTATCCCCTTAAAATAAGTAACCTGTGACGACTTCATCTACCCATCTATGCCCTTAAAATAAGTATCTTATCGCCAAAATGTTCTAAGACTGAAGTTTTATTTCAGGTCTATTGCCAGTTTTCAGCACGACAAGTCGCGGTAATCCTGTGATGACTATAGGACCTTATCGGTACAATCGGAATAATAGATGTAGACCGCCTAAAGTTCGGTGGTATTGTAACAAGTACGCCAATGGGTGCCGATCGAATGCCGTTACTTTTGGTGATGTTATAATTAGCCGTAAGCATGATCATAACCATTAAAATATATATAAAGAATTTTATCTTTGTTTCACTTTTTTACTATTTTACATGGGATATCATTACTTATTGGAGCTCGTGGCTAAGTTATAACAGCCGCAAAAGGTCAATACGTCAGGTTAAGCTACGCTTGGCGGGGTTGGTCAGTGGATGGGTGACCATCTTTACATACCGAGATTCCTCCGTGCCTCGGAAAGCACGTTAAGCCGTTGGTCCCGGCTGTTATTCGTGGATCTTTGACAGTCGTTACGGGACGTCACAAGCCCGAAAGTCTCACAACCAGTCTTATCAAGGGGTATCGTATTACCCAGTTACTGGGTTGTGGAGGTCAGATAGGCAGTCGCTCCATGTAAAATACTGGTATTCAGCTGCATCCGGTTAGACTGGAAGCCGACCCCAACATATTTGGGAAAAGGCTAGGCAGATTGAAAACATTGTCGTAACGCCCAATGGTTAAGGCCTCTCATGCAAGAAGTTGTGGGTGTACCAATATGACTTTATCACTTCATATTTATTTTCTGTTAGTTTATCTTGGACGTAACTGACATCGGTGAAATGACAGCCGGGAGCTCCGGCTTAACGTGCTTTTCGAGGCATGGAGGGGTCTTGGTATGTAAAGATGGTCACCCATCCACGGACATTACTCAAGAAGCATGGTTTTATTTGATTCTAACTAATCGGAAAACTAGGGCACATGCTCATATAATATTAGTAATCTTTAAAATTTACGTCGGTACGTCATAACGACGTAGATTTTCAGCGAAAAAGCATTGTACCGGTAAAATCCTACAGTGCTAGTAGGTACCTATAACTCAAACTCAAAGCATTTATCTATCTACATATCTATATAAATTAAAAAAAGTCCTGACTGACTGACTCATCAACGCCCAGCCCAAACGTTTGAACCTAGAAAGCTGAAATTTTGCACAGAGGTTCCTTTTATAAAGTAGACAAGGAATAAGGAAGGATTTCTCGGTAGCACGTTCCCGTGGTATATTTTCCGACATCCACGCGGGCGAAGCCGCGCGGGAAGTGCTAGTTTCAAATAAACCAATTACAAAAAGTGTCAGAAAGATGAAGCTAGTTGTCCATTCCAAAGCGTAGTAGGTTCTTATGGGGAAGAACGGGCAAGAAACTCTACGGACACTTTTTTTTTAAATCAAAATGATGTTACAAAATGTTGATTACATCGTTCATGTTGAAAATATGCATGTGTTAGATTTTTATAGTATATAACTTTAAGTGTATATATAGATACTACACAAATATCAAACCTTGAATGTCAGGATGGTTATTAATTATCATAAAGAAAACCACAGAAAGACAAGACTAGATATTTATATTTCTTCAATCAAGCTTGTCAATAATTATTCATCTTTAACGAGAAAGCTATTGTCCGTTCGCAAAACTAGGTCTTCGTGGAGAAGAACGAACAAGAAACTCCACAGAAACAGTGTTTAAGTATTTTATCAACATATTTCTTATTTCTTATATTTCTATAAATTGTAGTTATCTCAAACAGATAATATTCTACTTCTTGGACAATGGTCCAAGAGAACTCAGAATAATAGCAACATAATAACAATAGCTACTAAAATAACATGGTTCAATTAGACATAATAACAATATTTAAGGTATAATATCAAATTACGTAACTTACTTGACACCTGGTAGGTAGGTCTATTTCACATCACAACGGCACTAGCACTAGCCACTTGAACGTCCACCGAGCAATTGCCTCGAGAATTTTTTTTTTTTTTTTTTTTGGAATGGCTTCTCGCAGTTGACCACGGGGGGTCGAGACTGTTTAACCGGACTTTCCTGTGGCTGCTTTAAGCGAGAGCTTAAAGCCTCCGGCCAGGCTTAAAACTAAGACTTAAAACTAGGGGTTTGAGCGACTCTGCACGTCAGCCTCGAGAATGTCATTACAATCCTTTTTATATCCTACTACCCCCTCTTTCCATCAAACGTCAACTGACAGTACCTATTATATTAAAATAGCAATATAAATTCTAAAATATATTGCTGGTACGTTTAAATATTACGTAATTATTTATAGTAATAACATTACTATAATTTTTATAAGTTAAGAGAGGTATTTTATATAAACACAAAAACTAGTCAAATTAGATACTTCTACATTAGTTCCAAGCTTCGGAAATGTGACAGATGTCATTATCCAACAAACAGTTTTATCTAAAGGTGATTTTACAATGATTTTATGATTTTAATCACAACCGAATCAACTTCTGGAATCAAGGTAATCTCAATTTTACTTAATATTTAAGAGTATAGTGCTAAATATTATCAAAATAATCATCAAATATAACACGGCCATTCTGATATGTACTTCGTTCTCGAAGTACAAAAGCAATTTATTTTATAAAGTATATTTGTTTATTTTTTTTATTTAGGCACAGCCACAGGCACAGCCACAGGCACAGCAACAGCACAGCCACAGGCACAGCCAGTTATTCATAATTATTTATCTAACACGGTCATACTCTCATACTGTCATGTACTTCGTTCACGAAGTACAATGTAATTAATCGCTCGGCCAATCTGACAATATCATTGCAAATTGTATTGATCATCCTTATTACTTTTATCTGCTTTTTAAGTCTGTTTTAAAATTCTAGTATTTCGCATTATAGGTTACAATGTTTTTTAAGTTTCACCATCAGCTGGAGATGGTCTCAGATTTCAAAATAATAAAGCAGAGCCTCTAAAGGCATTACCGACTTTAGCTAATTCGTAGGTACTGCTGCCCCATTTGCAGTTCCACAGTCAGGGCTCTCAGTTGGCAGCAAGTTGTCATCGTTATGGTGAGGATTGAGTCAATAACTCGCCGTTACCAATGGCTTCCAACAGAACACAGCTTACTCCAACAGAACACAGCTTACTCCAACGTTGATCATGAAAAAGCAAAATAAAATTCATTAGAAATCTGTTATGTAGGACGGCACTATCCCACTTCTGATGTTAGATTTTTATAGTATATAACTTTAAGTGTATATATAGATACTACACAAATATCAAACCTTGAATGTCAGGATGGTTATTAATTATCATAAAGAAAACCACAGAAAGACAAGACTAGATATTTATATTTCTTCAATCAAGCTTGTCAATAATTATTCATCTTTAACGAGAAAGCTATTGTCCGTTCGCAAAACTAGGTCTTCGTGGAGAAGAACGAACAAGAAACTCCACGGAAACAGTGTTTAAGTATTTTATCAACATATTTCTTATTTCTTATATTTCTATAAATTGTAGTTATCTCAAACAGATAATATTCTACCTCTTGGACAATGGTCCAAGAGAACTCAGAATAATAGCAACATAATAACAATAGCTACTAAAATAACATGGTTCAATTAGACATAATAACAATATTTAAGGTATAATATCAAATTACGTAACTTACTTGACACCTGGTAGGTAGGTCTATTTCACATCACAACGGCACTAGCACTAGCCACTTGAACGTCCACCGAGCAATTGCCTCGAGAATGTCATTACAATCCTTTTTATATCCTACTACCCCCTCTTTCCATCAAACGTCAACTGACAGTACCTATTATATTAAAATAGCAATATAAATTCTAAAATATATTGCTGGTACGTTTAAATATTACGTAATTATTTATAGTAATAACATTACTATAATTTTTATAAGTTAAGAGAGGTATTTTATATAAACACAAAAACTAGTCAAATTAGATACTTCTACATTAGTTCCAAGCTTCGGAAATGTGACAGATGTCATTATCCAACAAACAGTTTTATCTAAAGGTGATTTTACAATGATTTTATGATTTTAATCACAACCGAATCAACTTCTGGAATCAAGGTAATCTCAATTTTACTTAATATTTAAGAGTATAGTGCTAAATATTATCAAAATAATCATCAAATATAACACATGTAAGAACATTGTAGAAAGACGATCTTAAAAGCGTCCGTAATAAAAAATAAAAATAGATACTAAATTAAAATTAAAATAAGCCGTGGTAGCAAAGAGATGACCAGTCCCTACTGACGGCGCCCATTCACGAATATGACCTACTCGTTGGTATATCGAGCTACTCTATTCACTATTGATCATAATAAAGGGAGTTCAAGTTCAGAGGACCGAACCCGGGTTGTGTTCAATCTTTTGAACTATGTATCTAGAAGATTGTGGTTAAAATCAGTAGCCTGTATTTTTTAAGCTTAGGCCTAGAAGTCCATTGAAATAAATATCTTAAAAACACTAAACTTTTTTTCAGATCCATTGCCAGTTATCAGCACGACAATGCATGGGAATCCTGTGATGACCCTAGGATCCTACCGGTATAATGGAGCAACTAATTGTAAAGGTCCCAAAATGCGTTGGTATTGCAATAGATATACCAGTGGATGTCGATCGAGTGTCGTTACTTTCTATAGTCAAATAATTAAACATAACTCTGAGCATAATCATTGAGCATAAGTATTAATCATGAGCATAAGCATAAAGCATAATCATTGATCATATGCTTGGAGTATAAACTCAAACTCAAACTCAAACTCAAAGCATTTATTTCAATTAAACCAATTACAGGCACTTTTGAATTGTCAAAGAGTCGGTCAGTAGGTAAGTCAGAAAGTTGAAGCTAGTTGCCCATTCCAAAACGTAGATCTATGGAGAAGAACGGGCAAGAAACTCCACGGACACTCTTTTAAATCAAAATATAGTTACAAAATATTGGTTACATCATTCATGTTGAAATTATACATGTGAGAACGATGAACGTTAAAAGCGTCCGTAATAAAAAAATAAAAAAAAAACAATTCAAAATTAAAATTAAAATAAGCCGTGGCAGCTAAGGTATGACCAGCCTCCACCAACAGCGCCCGTTCACAAACCTGATGTATGGATTCGTTAAATGATCCAACACACGCGCCACCATCAGCGAGGCATTAGGGTGAGCATGACACACTCTCAGCCGCCAGGGCACATCCAAGTCAAATAAAGACGTACCCAGTAAATGGTAGCTTTAGAGTAGGTACATAGTACTCACACATGTACTAAGCAATTATACAATACAAAGGTGATTGAGTCTACACAATGCAAAGCTATTCTTACAATCTTCAGCAGTTGCTTAACAGTATCTTCAAATGTTAATTAATTAGTTGAGGTTGTGGAGCAGGACCAGCATGGAGCCAAGCATTTTTATCATTTATGTAATCCCCCAACTTATAATATGCCTGCCTGCATAGTGTGCGTTTTATACAAGTTTAAAATTTCGTCTCATTTAGTTGAAGTATGTGTGGAGGTATTTTATTGTAACATTTTAAACAGTACCCCATGAACGATGAGTCTACTTTAGCCAGCCTGAAACCTGGTTGAGCTAATAGGTCCTTATTTCTATTATAATTATGCCTTTCACCTCTTTTATTAAAAAGATGTAAATTTTTTCTTACGTACATGATGTTTTCGTAGATATATTGACAAGGTACCGTCATGATGTTAATATCCTTAAACAGTTCCCTTAGATATATAATCATTGCGCATAAGCGTTGAGCATATGCATTGAACATAAGCATTGAGCATGAGTAATGAGCATACGCAATGAGCATAAGCATTGAGCATATGCTTTGAGCATAAGCATTGAGCATAAGCATTAAAATACAGAGTGTAACAAGACCTTTCACGAAGCCGTTATCTACTCATTCTGTACATAGTAACTTTGTCCAAAAATATTTGCTGGGAAATGATTTTTTTTTTGTGTGAAAATTCGCTGTTTACGGTAGTGCGCAACATGGGTGCCTGCAAAGGTACAGGGAGCGAGGGAGTATTTAAAGTTAAGTTTAACATTCACAACTTGTTTTTGTAAAAAAAACAAAAAAGTTGGAACTTGTATGATGATGTATGATCTCCGTAACCAGAAGGTCCCCAGGTATGGTTCAGTACATATAAAATGTTATAACAACGGGTCAACCAAGTGACTCTCGGCTTCGTTAAGGGTAGTTTTACACCTGTTATATCTATAAAGTGTTCAATTGCCTAGAATCTTGACACTTGGTAAACAAACGGTTCCTGAGGTTTTTAGGCCGTGCGCTGCGTTAGGCGTGCGCACGGCGCGGGCGCCCGCGTAGCGTGCTGTTTTCATGTAATCTCATGTGAGCTGCGCTGCGCTGATCTATGAGATTACATGAAAATAGCACGCCACGCGGGCGCCCGCGCCGTGCGCACGCCTAACGCAGCGCACGGCCTTAAACGGAATTTATCTATTCGATAATGATTATTGTTTCCATATTGTGTTTGTGAATACTTTGTTAAGGAAGAATTTAGCTTCAAAGTTGAGTATCGAGGGTTTATCTGAGGGGAACCTCAAAAATCCGAGCGCAGGGAAGGAATTTTGTCGAATGAACAGCTCTTAAGAGTTTAAACTCCGTTTAAGAATTCTTCCGGGCATTGGTGGAGTTTTGGTATTTTTTGAATAAAATTAATATTAGCGTTTGCATTTTCATTTGTTTATTTCAAAAGTTACCTGTTACCATGACAACAGAATTTTTTGGAAGAAAATGTTACACAAATTCCTCTCGTTTTGTTATACCAATAATATGTATATTTTCCTACTTGTTAAAAAATATTTTATGATATTAATGTTACTTTTAACAATAAAGTATATTCTATTCATCTACCCGTGTCAATCTGCCTAGCCCCTTTTCCCAATTATGTTGGGGTCTGCTTCCAGTCTATCCTGATTACCAGTATTTTACATGGAGCGACTGCCTAACCGACCTCCACAACCCATTTACTGTGTTTTATAGTTAGCCATGACCATAACCATTGAAATATAAAGAATTTTATCTTTGTTTCACATTTTTGTTGTTTTTCATGGGATATCATTACTTCTTGTAAAGTTTTTGGGAATATCATCCTTCCCATCCAGCCTGCTGACATCTTTTGCTATAGCAGTACATCGCTGTCTATGGATTCCGATCGAGTATTGTTACCATCGATAATATCATAGGCACCTATTTGAAGTTAAAGTTTTTCATAATCGTTCATTTCTTATGATAGTACATTTTATTTTGAAGAGAATATCTATAGTCATAATCATAATCATGCCTGCGTCTTTAAGTCAAAATGATGTAGGTATCTCTTTAATATTTTTATGTTTTGCATTTTTCGCAGACACGAAAAGTCATCCTATATGACTATCACTTAAGTTATATTTCAGATCGACCAATATTCAGTACAATGGCGTTTGGGAATCCTGTGATCTGTTTAGGATTCTACCTGTATATTCGGGCATCTGATTGTAAAGGGAATAAATTACGGTGGGATTGCATCAATAAAGACGTAATAAGCCATATGAACTTGCATAACCATTAAAATATTTTTAACTGTTTTTTCCGTAGAAATCTATAAACGTTACTTAGCACGTACTTTTCCTGTCACTGTCGCATAGCTGTGGAACTGCAAGTGCAAGACAGAGATGGAGACATGTACCTAAGGCAAAGCGCAGGCTGAAGTTTATAGATCTCGGCCTTAGACGTAACACGGTTCACGTAAATACTAGATTTAAAATGATTGAAATCTACACTTTTTAGATGATTTTAGCATTAATTATAAACTGAGGAACAAAACTACGTTTATCGCACCATGCGGTGGTGTAAAATTTGTTCCTGCTAAAATTTAAAATTTTTGAAAACAAACTTTTGTGGTCACTTATTTTGAAAATTGTGTTTTTTTTAAATAAATCTTAGCATTGACATGTGCCATAGTACCGATAGTACCATACGTTAAAATGACTAGTTAGAACATTTTTAAACCATCAAATTGAAACTTTTCATAATCGTTGCTTTCCGATGATTTATTTGTGAGAGATAATTATGCTTGAGAGTATCTATAGTTATAAACAATAACGATCGTATGTCAAAATTACGTATCTCTTTAATTTTTATATTCTGTTCGCACCTACATGAATTTGCATAAATTAAATATCTTACTAGCACAACGTACTGACACTTAACTATATTTCAGATCTACCAGTATTCAGTACGACCACGCATGGGAATCCTGAGATCATTCTAGGATCCTACCGGTATAATCGGGCATCTGATTGTAAAGGGCATAAAGTTCGGTGGTATTGCACCGGTTACCGTAAGGGATGTCGATCGAGTATTGTTACCATCGATAATGTCATAATAAGCCATAAGAACATGCATAACCATTAAAATATTTTAAACCTTCACGTGTCGCTTTGTACTAACTTATAAACCAAAAACGGCCAGGGGTGGGAGGGGGGTCGGGTAGTTGCGAACCCCATAGGTTCACAACTACTGATGATGATTGGTTTTCCATCGGATGATGTTTTTTTACGCTTAGGTATACAGGGTTATTTTTCAATGCCCAGCCAAATTTTCACAGGGTGTTCTACCCATGAATATGAACAACTTTCACTATGGGACCAACTTTGAAATCACGAAAAACCTACAAGAATTTGCTGAAATTAAATACTTTATTACCATAACGTACTGACACTTAACTTATGTTTCAGGTCCATCACCGGTATTCAGTAAGACCAAGTTTGGGAATCCTGTGATCATTCTGGGATCCTACCGGTATATTAAGGCAAATGATTGTAAAGGCTCCAAAGTTCGGTGGTACTGTAACAGATATACTTATGGATGTCGATCGAGTATCTTTACTTACAATAATGTCGTAATTAGTCATAAGCCCGAGCATAATCATTAAAATAAGACCTAATAAAAGAGTGTGATATTTTTAAATAAAAACTTAATTACCAATGTATACAGGGTGTAATTTTAATCAGTGTTATTCTCTGATGGGGTCATTGTACTCATCATTATGAATAACTTTTACTATGGGACTACACCAGAAATCGCGAAAAAAAAATAAGCTGTTCCCTTTCACATCTATGTTCGCATAGCTCGTCAAAATGTAGAAAACTGCTGATTTTTTTTTGGCGATTTCAGGTTTGGTCTCGAGAGAATTTACTATAAGTACATAAAACAAAAGGCACTAAATTAACACGTATAATAAAAGATAATAATAAAATTATTTTTAAAATGGTAAAGGCTTCAAAATACGCTTGATAGTTTTTGCGTGATTCGCAATTATTTATCCGCGTTAGACATAACTTAACAAGCTAATTGCGCTTTGTAATACAAACATAATGTAATTATTAAGAAAATACTCTAATTTAACATATATTTTTTTCCAAATCATTAACACTATACGTTTAGACGTGATCTTTAGTTTAAAATCATTAAAAGTCGGTTATCGTCGCGTCGTCTTAACTTTACATGAACGAAACTGAAGTGGTTATTTTATACCGTTACTCGTTGAAATGTCATCCTTTCGAGCTATCCTCCGATGTCGGCTCTAAAATTATTCACAACACCGAACATAATTATTATTGAGACTACGCTAAAAAGACTTCAATAGAATGTATAGAACTTAAAAAATTGTGACATAATTTATGTAAAACTACATTCTTATAAATAAACTAGCTTCTGCCCGCGATTTTGCCCGCGTGAAATTTCTTGTTCCCCGAGCCACCCCGTCGCGCGTCGCATCGCACCGCCTGCCCGCGTTTCACTTCGTTTTCGCTTATCGTTCTTTCTGACTTTTTTTCTTTTTACTCGGCTCCTGAGGATCCTACTGTGATGTTACATATAGCTAAAGCCTTCCTCAAGGATTGGGCTATCAAATGCATAAAGAACTTTTCAAATCCGACTGGTAATTCCAGAGATTATCAAGTTCAAACAAACAATAAACAAAAAACTCTTGAGCTTTATTATTAGTATTAGTATAAATAAATTCTGATTACGATACTGATTCTTACACGAGACTTATATTTTCAGGTCCAAAGCCAATTTTCGGTACGACTATGCATGGGAATCCAGTGATCTTTCTAGGACGTTACCGGTATAATCGGACAAATAATTGCAGAGGGTCCAAAGTGCGGTGGTATTGTAATAAGTACCCCAGTGGATGCCGATCGAGTATCGTTACTTTTGATAATGTTGTCGTTAACCACAAGTCCCAGCATAACCATTAAGAAAAAAAACCGATCAAGAGCGAGTCGGACTCGCGCACCGAAGGTTCCGTTCCTATTTTTGAAAAAGTTTGCTATTTAGAGACATCGTTTTATTTTTCCTGTAATCTTTACATAAACTTCTATCACATAGAATAATTTCTGATTTTTCTATTTGCAAACTTCGGAGATAAAAATGCGGCCTAAAAAAAAATTGTTTTTTTAATGGTTATACTGGGACTTATTAAATACCGAAATAAGCATTGCCATGCAACGTGGTAAGTGGTAATGCCGCCAGTCTCTTGGGTACACTACCAGTCGACAGCGATACGGAGGAATTATTCGACGCCGTATCTTAGTTTGTTAATAGTTTTAGTTTAGGATATTGTATTTTTATTTTATTAATGAAATAAGTATGAGTGGTTATTTATATTCAGTTAATTTTAATTCTGAACAAGTAGTCATTTAAATTATAATAACAGTTATTTAACAATTTAATACCCTGATGTTGCCCTTTATTAATTTGTCATGTATCGCGTATATCTTCTGTTGGAGATCCTTAATAAATAAATAATCTGTGACTCAATCAAATTTTAAAATTTCTTTTACCAAATTCTCAAAAACTAGTCAATTTATTTACCATTAATAATTTGTTCTTTTATAATATAAACATTTAGTTTATAGCAAAAAAATTGGCATTGCAGCTCGTCATGGAAAAGGAATCCTGTGATCACTCCTATATACTAGGTAGGTACTTGTACAAAAATGATCTCGAAACGATTTTTCATGAAGGGAACCAAACCGTTTCTTGTTGGGTTGTCACCTGGTCGATTTCCCTCTCCAATATCGTCAGTTATGTAACCGACGATATTCATAATCATCACTGATCATAATCATCGAGACATGAGACTACGCCAAAAGGACTCACACTTGACTTAATTGTATTTCAGGTTTAATACCAGTTTTCGCGACGACTAAACATGGGAATCCTGTGATCTTTGAGGGATACTACCGGTATAATTTGAAAAATAATGGTTTGAAAGGTCCCAGAATGCGGTGGTATTGTACAAGGCATAACAGTGGGTGCCGATCCAGTATCGTTACTTTTAATGGTGTCGTCATTACTCGTACGTCCAACCATAACCATTAAGATATCTGCGTTTCATTCAAAACTGTTTTATTTGTAAATGTATAAAAGGTGTATGAGTACTTGCGAAATGTTTCATGAAGGAAACTGAAGTGGTTATATACCTACCCATTAAACTTTTTAAACTTTCGCGATTTGCACACATTATAAAACAATATCGAGAACGGGTCTTATCGCAATATTCTTTTTTACGAGGTAAACAGGTACCTACTTGTTTCCCGACGTTTCAACCACCTTGCAGCGCTTGTGGCCACGGGAGGACTGATGACAGCTCAGCGACGTCTTTTTAAAGTGCGGGTATGTGCATCTACCCTCACTTGCTCTTCACAATTTTTATTGATGTCACTGTCGGTACTTCTACACACAACACTAAGGACGTCTACACACTGGCGGATCTCGTCGGACGACCGGCGTTCCCGTGACCGCGATCGCTGCAAGGCGGTCGAAACGTCGGGAAACAAGTTACCTCGTAAAAAAGAATATCGCGATAAGACCCGTTCTCGATATTGTTTTATAATACCTACCCATTACCCGTTGAAAAGTCGGTATTTCGAGCTTTCCTCTCTACTATTGGCAGTATAATCATTTCACTACGCCGAAAAGACTCACACTTGACTTATGTTTCAGATCAAAAGCCATTTTTCGGTATAACTAGGCATGGGAATCCTGTGATCTTTCTAGGATCCTACCGGTACAATCGAAAAAATGGTTGTAAAGGGCCTAGAATCCGGTGGTGCTGCACCAGGCACAACAGCGGGTGCCGATCCAGTATCGTTACTATCGATAATTTCGTAGTTTGCCGTATGTCCCAACATAACCATTGAATTATCTGTGATAAGTCAAAAGTCTCTAATGTTTTTTCTTTAAGTAATTTTTTTTTTTATGATCTCATTTTATTATGTAATAAAAATATGGCCCGGTGGTGAGGATAATTATAAATTCGATCCTAAAAATTATGAGATTTACAATCAGTCCGAAATGAAAATCTGTTGTATTTCAAACCTAGGTATTTATAATTAAGTGTGTTTTGTGTGAATTTTGTATTAAACTATTAAACGATAAATGACTTTATTTAAATAGGTGCAACCATTCTGAAGTGAACCCCAGTTGTATTAAAATTTGAATACAACTGGGGTACCCAATTGATGCAGCCCACTGTACATTCGGCAATTGATTTTTATTTATAAAGAGAAACTGTCATATAGTTTAGATATGTTAAGATGGGACGCTGACTTAACTTGCTTACGAGTATAATCGTAAACAATCATAACATTCAGGTACTGTACGTCCGACAAAATGACGCTTTTTAGCAAAAAATTAACACCGCTTACAAATAAAGAGTCTGATTAAACTTCTTAGATTAAGATAATCTTTCCTTAATTTTTTATTTTATACTTTCAGAACCTATTTTCAGCACAACCATTAAAGGGAATCCTGTGATCAATCTAGGACCCTACCGGTATAACCAGGCGTATAAGTATACGAGACAAGTTACTCGGAGCCAACTGAAGTGGAAATGTACTCGGTACTCCTTGGGCTGTCGAGCTTCCCTTGCCACTAAAGGAAATAAGATTATTTATAAAACCGAACATAACCATGGAGATTACATAATCATAATCATAATAATTTATTTGCATCGAAAGTAGGTACACAAAATAAAGCTGTTTACAAAGTTGTGATCGCTGTACAATCTACCTTATTGGCATGCAAACATTGAAAAAAAAAATTATAATAAAAAAAACGTCAGTAAATAAAAATAGTAAAAAAAAATAAAAAAATATAGAATTGAAACGAAAAATAAATGTCAAAAATATAAATACTTACCTAAAGTCAAATATTAAAAAAATTGCGTAGTGTCATTTAAAAAATGTTACCTTTTTGTAGAGGTTTTTTTTTCTTTGGGCAGCCTGGGCCCATAACCATTGTTAACTTCTTGTAGAGGGTTTTCCCATGGACGTAATCAAAGAGTTAAAGAACTTATACTCCAGATAGCTATATTTAAAATAAAATAAGTACCCCAGTTGTATTAAAATTTTAATACAACTGGGGTACCCAATTGATGCAGCCCACTGTACATGGCTAATCTCCGTTGAGATTGACCGCCGAGACCGAAGTTCGGTCGGGAGTATATTTATGTGTTAATATAAATCGTGTAAAAACATCCTTTTTTGAAGTCGATTAATAAATGTATATAAGTTATTAGTTTTTAAATAAAATATGAGTATATGTTCCAGTTATTATTTGTTATTTAAATAATACATTCTATCGTTCCGGTTGACTGTCAGGGAGCGAGAGTCATGCTTGACCTTGTTCCTTGCTGTCAACACACGCAATCATCTATTTTAGCTATTTTAAACTCTATTTTAGTTGTGATTGAATTAATTATCAACTTCTCAATAAAAAACTGCTAGAGATATTTGCTAGAATATCTCGACAAAAGTAATTTTACATTGAAGTTTTATTTTTCAGTGGCAGTTTTTAGTACTACAAGTAAAGGGAATCCTGTGCTCATTCTAGGATCGTACCGGTATAATCAGACGAATGTAAATAGTGGTGCTGTATCATTCAAACGGCGGTGGTATTGTAATAGGAATTCCTATGGATGTAAATCGAATGTCGTCACTATTGACAATGTCATAATTAAACATAAGCCTGAGCATAACCATTAACATACCAGCGAAGCTCTTTTTAAAAACTTTTTTTGGTTCGTCATTTAGATTATTAAAAAATATTGGACAAGTATTTTTTCTTTTTTTACGTAGGTAATCAAAAGATTACGACGATACATTGAGTTAAAATGTGGCGTGACGTCACGCCTAGCTCGATCTTGTACGTAGAAGTGTCGTTGCGAGCGTAACTCCCCACCTTTAATCATTTTTTTTTCTAGCCATAATTGTCCCACTGCTGGGCAAAGGCCTCCCTACTCTCTTTCCACCTCTCTCTGTCCAGAGCTGCCAAGGACCAATCTTTATTAAAGGATTTATATAGATTTAAATATATGATAAAGCAAAAGGATTTATAAAGATTTAATTATGATAGTAAAACAAAAAATACGTGACTAATATTTTTTTTATTATCTCACTGACGGACTAGATAGAATTTATTTTTTTGAAGCATTCCCGTTTGAGCACTTATTTTTTGAGCACCGATCTTTTGAGCACCGTAGGTATTCCCATCTGAGCACCAATCAATATTTTAACGATTTTGGTGCTCAAAAGGGAATAATAAAAAAGGTCAATGATCCTCAGGTCAAGGTCAGTGACCTTAGGAGAATCACGGATCTTGACTTTTCGATTTTTGACCTTGACCTCAAGGTCAATGACTCTGAGGTCCAGATGAGGACCTTCGAGGTATCCCATAGTGTTCAAAAGTACTGCCAATTTGTATCGATATGTTTTATTAAACATCCCATCACTAGAAGCTCGCAGTCTCGCACCGTAGGTGCTCAAAAGGGAATAAAGTTGAATATTTTATTGTTCCCGTTTGAGCACCACGTTAAAATATTGATTGGTGCTCAAATTGGAATACCTTCGGTGCTCAAACGGGAATGCTTCATTTTTTTACCCAGGCATTATCTGTATTGCGAAACCACGAACTTACCGCTATCAGTGGTAGATTAGTGCGGGGCGGCGAGCAGTAAGAACAATATTACTAGTGTATGAAGCACGCCACGCACGAGGTACCGCACGCAGGCGCTTCATAGATTTGTTCCCACCGCTCACCGCCCCGCGCCAAGCCACCTCTGCCGCCGTTGGTAGCGGCAAGATCGTGGCCGAGTGGTTACAGTGTGGTAATAATGCCTTTGTCAGTTCTTGCAACGACATTCATTGCGTTATATTACATTGTCGTGCAGATGAATTTTTCTAACATATTAAGCAATGAATTCGGAATTGTCTTCAAAAATTTCGGATTTTGTTTGAAAGTTGTTATTAGTTATTTTTGAGCTTTAAAGATTACCATTCAGTATTCACCAGCTTGAGAGCGGTGGTGGCAGTGATAACGGCCCCGAATTATGAGTTTGTAGGTCGTGAGTTCGAATCCAGGCAGGCACTTTACTTTGTGTAAATATTTTTATTACCCCTGCTCTCAAAACGGTAAAGGAAAACATCATGAAGAAACCGGCATGTCCTAGAACCGAAAATTCGAAGACATTTGACATCTAGCAACCTGCACTGGGCCCGCGTGGTAGATTAACAGCCTACTTCCCTCTCGAAGAGAGAAAGCCTGTGTAACAGCAGTGGGAACATGAGCTTTATTTGAGACCTACCTAAAACTTATATTATTATGTAGGTGTAATTATGATCAATGTTTTTTATGCTACTTATTCATTTTTATATGCTATTGATCTTCTTAATAGGCTTATTAGTTGTGTGTATTATCAATAAATATAATTGTTTTAATAACCAAAGTAAATATGTGTAGTTAACAGCATTAATGTATGATTCCTTAACATTTTATTGTCCTCGATGTACAGTAGTTCACGGGTCAGTAAAAGGATTAAGAAAAATTGTGTTTTTAGGAAAACTTTTTCTTTTGTATCGCGTATTTTTCGAGCGTCTATGTAAGTAATATTATTGCAAAAGTAACGACATGATTTTTATGACCTGGGTAATAAATTCATAATACATAGTGCTAAGAGGTTTCAGTTATTATTTTCAACAAGCACTTTGCTAGCGATGTCATCCGCCATTCACCGTCCCATGGGAATTCAGAAAAACCCCTTGCCCTTGTTTGCATCATAAAGGGGCCCTCAATTTAGCTTTCTAGTCAATCAGTGAGTGAGTGAGTCAGGTATGTACTTTTTAAATGTATTGACTAGCCTGTATAATACTTTGTCAGTTTTATTTTATTTTATTTTATTTTATTAAATAGGAACAACAAACAGCTACAAAATGCAATATTACAATAGAAAAACATAAGTAACTTAAGTAATAATGTAGCCCACAACGCTGTTCACAGTTTACTATTAATAAATAAAACCTTAATAACTAGGAGGTGAACTGTTAATGTAAGTTTGAATAATACATTATAATTAATCAAAGAAACGTTGTTTAACAAAGAACCCACAGGATTAAAAGTACAATACGCGCCACGAAAGATGAGACTTGACACACCACGTGGTTTGACTTGCGCAGTAGACGATTTTAGGTCTCTTTAGCGGTATGAGGTCTGAGGCGCGGGAACGGACCGGTCGTCATTGTGGGGGGGTGAGGGGTGGGGGGGCTCTCATCTTTCGTAGCGTGTATTGTACAGTCTCTACCACATTAACATCATCACAAAATCTTACGTAAATTTTGTATTTTTCAGGACCGGTTTTCGGTACAACAAAGAATGGCAATCCTGTGATCAAGTTTGGTCCATATCGGTATAATCGGTCCAGTGGGTACAAAGGGGCCAAACTTCGGTGGACTTGTACCCGTTACCCGTTGGGATGCCGGTCTACTATCATAACTGTTGACAGTGTCGTAGTTCATCATAAGGCTGAACACAACCATTGAAGAAAGAAAGAGAAAGAGCAGCGACGAAACCTAAACCTTAGCCTAATTGTTAAGATAGATACAGATAGAATAATATGTTATAGTTTTAAGGTCTTTTTAGGGTTCCGTGCCTCGAAAGGAAAAAAATTGAACCCTTATAGGATCAGTCGCGTGTCTGTCTGTCTGTCACAGCCAATTGCTCCGAATCTAATGGATCGATTAAGTTGTTTGGTACACATATGAATTTTTGTGACGCAAACATGGACATGTAAACGTAAATAAATTAATTTTGAATATGGGGTCATTTTTGGGGAGCAAATAGAAAATTAAAAAAAAAGTTTAGCCAACTGTACCGTGTGCCATATCAACTGAAAGGCTTTCTGTGAGGATCTCAAATATTTTTTTTTTCTAATTTTAAAATAAGTAGTTTTAAAGTTATTTAAGAAAATAGACGAAAATTGTCCATTACCTCCCCCCCCTCCCTATATCCGAAACTACTAAGCCTAAAAATTAAAAAAATACAGAAAATAGGTCTATATCTATAGATCACAAGAAAACCTATAAGAAGTCTATGGTCTTAAAATAACTTGGTAAATCTCTCAATATTTCGTCTCAACTACGGAACCCTTCGCTGTGCGTGGTCCGACACGCACTTGGCGGCTTTTTTATAATTATGAACAAATAAAATTCTAGCCTACGACGATCACACATCGTCGAACTGTATCCAATAAAGTTAGGTAGGTATCCTATAGGTACTGTACAATGTAATACAATACAGTTACGGCGTGAAAAGCCACTTACAAGTTACAATGAACATTGTAAGTGGGTGTTGATGCTACCTAACTTTATTGGATACGATTCGACGACGTGTGATCGTAAGCTAGAACTGATAAATTGTTATTTATTGTGTGTGTGTGTTTTTTTTTGTCAATTGCGACTATTTAATGACAAAAAATTTAATATTATGTTAATTTTTTAAACCAGCACATGTTTCGGGTCGGAAACATATAAATTGTCTATTTAATGGGAGGCAACCTACTAGGAACAATGGACTGGTTAACTACATGATATTTTGCATTGCACTTGATGTACGCACTATGCACATTTCCCGGGATAGGCTTCACAAGTTCCCCCAAACAGGATTGATAGTTCGTTCGAAGGAACGCTAGGAATCGTGTATCGTTAAACCACAGTCGGTTTTCGGGCCTCTCACAAATTATTAGCGAGACACGTCATTTGGATGCCCAGATAGAAACGGCCAGTGTTGCCGTTTTAGCGCATTTTCCGCTAGATCTAGTGCATTTATAGGGTCTACAGCGCTTTTTTTTCATAACTAAGCGCTAAAAAATATTTAGTGGAATCTGGTGGAAAATTTAACATTAGTTGGCAACCCAATATGTGATTTAAAAAGGTAGCTGGATGCGTTTAATATTTTGTCTCCCGCTCTTTTTCGAGGCCAAAATGTGAAATAATTATGAAACTAAAAGAAATAGTTAAAAGGATCAAAAAGCACAGATGAGCAGTTTTATTGCTCGCTAACCAAAAAAGGCAATTATGCAAGCTGCCCCTCAAACAAATCCCACGACGCCGACCGGCAGCACTTAATCTAGCGCTAAATAGCGATCATACGGCGATGAATTTTCAATACCGCAGAACAAAACGCAGCCACGGTGGAAGTAACAAAACGCTTTAAGGCTGCAGTCTTGCAAAATTCACTCGCGGCGAATTATTTGCGCAACTTTGTATTTTTTTTTAAACAAAAGTAATGAAATAAAATGAAATATTATTATAATACGTGAATAACCATTATATAAGTAATAGCTGGTAAATTTTTTTAAGTTCATCTGGGTGGATTATGTTAGGTAAATCAAGCGTTAAATACAGCTCTTTCGAGCCAGCAACGATTCGAGTTATGTTTGTGCACTTGCATTGGGCAATACAAATTTTATTTAGAAAATCTGTTCAGCGCATAATTGTTTCCATATTCTTGTCTTCAAAATGCGCTGATTACTTTTTTCTAATTACCTTTCATTTTCTTAATTCAGATGTCACAATGTCATCGAAATTCTCTGTTTTTAGCTTTTAATAAACGGTTTGTTTCATAATAACAATACATCGTATGCATGTAAAAGTTAGTTAATTTAATGCCAAGAGTTCAATAAAGCAAGTACTAAAAAAAAATTGCACCTAAATCACCTTACTCTAACAATAATAATAATCTCAAAATACCTCCAAAACAGAGTTTACGAACAAGAATTGCAAGTGAAATTTCTTAGTGGGTCGGAGCGTTTTGGAGGTCTTTTGAGATTATTATTATTGTTAGACTAAGGTGATTTAGATGCAATTTTTTTTAGTATTTGCTTTATTGAACTCTTGGCATTAAACCAACCAAATCTTACATGCGTACGATGCTTTGTTATTATGAAACAAACCGTTTATTAAGAGATAAAAACAGAGAATTTCGATGACATTGTGACATCCGAATTAAGAAAATGAAAGGTAATTAGAAAAAAGTAATCAGCGCATTTTGAAGACAAGAATATAGAAACAATTATGCGCTGAACAGATTTTCTAAATAAAATTTGTATTGCCCAATGCAAGTGCACAAACATAACTCGAATCGTTGTTGGCGCGAAAGAGCTGTATTTAACGCTTGATTTACCTAACATAATCCACCCAGATGAACCTAAAAAAAATAACCAGCTATTACTTATATTATGGTTATTCACGTTCAATAATAATATTTCATGTTATTTCATTACTTTTGTTTAAAAAAAAACACAAAGTTGCGCAAATAATTCGCCGCGAGTGAATTTTGCAAGACTGCAGCCTTAACTCTATACTTTGCTACACTTTTGCGGGGGATTTCCCGTGATTTAGCGAGGACTAGAGATGGGTCATTGACGGTTTTTGAGTTAATGTAATTTAACTGTTAAACATTAATGGTCAACGGGTTAAAAAAACTGTTAATAAATAACAGGTTAAAATTTCAATGATTCAATCGTTACCGATAATCGTCAATTTATTGTGTCAACGTGTACGATACGAACGAATACGCATAAAATAACAACTTTGTTGCAGTTTAGGTTGAGATTTGATAAGAAAGAAGTTTTTTTTTTATTGAACTGGACTGTAATGACCTTTTCTTCTTACTTATTCCAGGCTTAGGACTGGCTGGGTAAAAATAGTATCCAGGCGTACTTAAAAGATCATCTGATTGTATATACATAATTAATTTTTAAAGTAACGAATATTTCCGAAGGAGACTAAATTCACAGAAATGAATAAAATAATATTAAAATAATGCGTTGAGTGCGTTGACGTAATCTGACAGCTAATATTTTCAACCTGTTTTTTCTTTAATGATTAACAGTTAACCCGTTGACCAAAAAAAATGACTCAGCTATCAAAAGAAAATACATTGAAACAAATCAAGGACAATTCGATTACAATTTTAGCTAAAGAATTGGGATTTAACGATGAAAAGATTGATAAAATATTGACACAGTGGCATGGAATTCAATTCATCAAATGGGGAGATGATGGTAATGATACAGTGAAGTTTTGGGCTCAAGTCTCCAGATACAAAAATGCGGCTGGGATGAATGCCTTTCAAGAATTAGTGGACTTGGCTATCACCGTGCTGTCGCTTCCACACTCAAATGCCGAAGTAGAGCGAATCTTCAGCGTTATGAACATAGTCAAAAGTAAGCTACGTAACCGAATGTCAGCTGAAACAATGAACTCAATTATAATGATACGTCATCAATTGAAAATTCTTAATCAAAGTTGCCACACTTATGACTTACCTGAAAATGTCCTCGACAAAATTACCAAAACTGTGAAAAAAGGAACAGCAGCTGGTGTTGGCTCAACATCGGCATCGGGGGGTGATGCTGATGATGACCATGAAGACGTAGTGGAATTGTTTAATTTAGTTGATTTTAGTACCTAATGTTAGTTAAATTATTAAAAAAATCTTAGCGGAATTTAGTGGATTTTAGAAACAGGATTTTCGTAAAATATAGCGCATTTTTGATATGGGTTTAGTGGATATTTTTTTCTTCATACGGCAACACTGGAAACGGCCCGTTGCCTAGACAAGGCCCGTCGCAAGCATAGATACAATTTTATATTTCTATGGTCGCAAGGCTGCCGATTACATTGCAAGCATTCTCTAAATGGGGAAGATTAAGGAAGTGAAAAGTGACGATTTGGAATAACCTCTTCAGCGTACACCAGGAGCAATCATAAAAAATTCTGCATCCAACTGACGATGACTAGTTTTGGTGATTAGGCCGGTATAAGCAATTATATTATAAAGGAAAGATATGCTACGTTCATACTGAGCGGCGTTCGGATATTGTTGCGTTGTTATTACAAATGCATATTATAGGTGTACCTATAGTAGTTTTCAACTACGACTGCGATAGATAATACAGAACGTATGATACGGAAAGAGATAGCTTGGCATTTTAGATATATTGTCACGCCACGGACACGCTTTGCTTCGCTCACTGCCGTTAGCCGACTAAATCAAATGACAACAATTGTCTGAATTTGTCTGCAACAATTTGTGCGCGCTAGTGCCATATCTACCTTTTTATTTATATAATATCACGGAGTATAAGGGATTCATTATATTAGTACGTGCCCAGTACTTACTGGAAGGTGTCTCGCCCAATGCCACTGGCGTTGAACTTCGCAGGACTCTGCCGTAGGATTGAGTAAGACATGACTGTAGAGCTTAGAGGACGTGACTTATTAGAATCGTAGCAGTGTTGTTAGTGGTCGTTCAGGTCTAGCCATAGATATAAGATTTTTTTTTATTTCTATGGGTCTAGAATACACTGGTGCCGATTCTCTTGTACACCGAAATAAACTAACTAAACTATCACTAAAATTCCTTACTTTTGGCTATGAGAATGTTAGAGCTATTCTGCAAAAAAAACAACCTCTACAAACAATTTTGACACAACTAAAATCGAGTTTGACAATCGTGACTCCGCGTGGTATAGCCCGTAGTAAATTTGACCCGATGGATTTAATTGGAACTAACGAAATTACTATGAAAAGTGACAAGGCTTGTTTTGTTCACCCATATCGCCACCGTTATTGGGTCAGATATTTTTTAGAGTTGGAGAGGCGCAGGGAGGGGGCAGCTTCAACGTGTTTTATATGGAATTTATCCTTTTTTAGGGTTCCGTACCTCAAAAGGAACAAACGGAACCCTTATAGGATCACTTTGTTGTCCGTCCGTCTGTCTGTATGTCTGTCTGGCTGTCTGTCAGTCTGTCAAGACCCTTTTTCTCAGGAACGCGTGGAGGTATCAATTTGAAATTAATATCCAATACGTAAGTCTATGGTCCCTTGGAGTCTTAAAAAACTCAAGCTTCTATGTCAACGCAATAAAAAGATACGGCCAATTATGCGATATATTTTGATACTCGCAAGTAAATCAAAACCTATGGGTTACTTCGCGTTGTCCTAGAATCATGAAATTTAGCAAGAAGCAAGGTCTAATAGCACAAATAAAGGAAAAAGTCCGAAAATTGTTAATTTGTCATTCTATCACATAAAAAAATATTTTAAAGTCTGTCAGTCTGTCAAGCCCCTTTTTCTCAAGAACACTTGGAGGTATCAAGTTGAAATTAATATCAAATACGTAGGTCTATGGTCTCTTGGAGATCTAAAAAAATCAAGCTTCTATGTCAATGCAATAAAAAATACGGCCATTTAAGCGACATAGTTTGATACTCGCAAGTATATCAAAACCTGTGGGCTACTTCCCGTTGACCTAGAATAATGAAATTTGGCAAGAAGCAAGGTCTCACAGTATAAGTAAAGGAAAAAGTCCAAAAATTGGTAATTTGTAATTTGATCACATAAAAAAAAATATTTTTGAGATTTTAATGTTAAATTTGTTTTTGTTATAATTCTTTTCAACTACGGAACCCTACATTGTGTTTTTTTTGGTACCTAGATGTTGAGTCATACAGGTTTATGGGTTTTTAAAGGGGTGCTAAATTTTCATTATTTTTGCGATAGGATACACCGTTTTCGACATATAAGAAAAAGAAAAGAAAAAAGATACAGTACTATTATTGCACCCGAAGTCAAGGTATTGGTGTGAATTTTAGTTCATGACAACTAATTTTATTCCACACCTTTTTAATCGTGATTAAAAATAGTCGGTTTAGTTTGAAAATTAAAATTTTAGGTGCTAAGAGTCAAATTCAGAATTGCAAAATTGGAAATTTCACTAAATTAATAACTCGGTAGGTACAATCTTAGTGCTGCCAAACTAAAATATAGTTAAGTTGTGTCACTTTAGTCAATTTCAGAATGGGAAATCGTCGTTTGACAGGAATAAACTAAATTTTGGTGATTATTAGTCTAGTTTAGAGGCATTTGTGACTAGAGAATCGGTACCACTGTCAGCTGCTGTAAAGCAGCCCCACGTCGCTTGGGGTGGGTGAGAACTTTATCAGCCTAGGGTAATTTAGGAACAGTACAATTGTTAGCTTACGTATATAAATTTAAAAATAAGTTAATATTTAATCAAAAATAAGTAGGTACCTAATTAAATATAAATACTTAAGTAAACATTTTTAATAAATTGAAATGCCTTTATTTTTGTGCTTCCTCCGCCTGCGAGTGTCAACAATAAGCGATTACTTATGTTTTTAACACGCTTTTAACGCCTCACGTGTAACCCCATGTGTGCACAAGGAAAAACCCTTTATATAATAGGTATATAAGCTTATATCGTATATATACAGGGTTATTGGTAAAACACCAGCAACCTCTTAAGGGGTCATTGTACTCATCATTATGAACAACTTTAACTATGAGACCAAACCTAAATTCGCGAAAAAAAAATCAGCTGTGCAGTACATTTATCTACATCAAACTCGTCGAAATGTAGGGAGCAGCTGATTTTTTTTTTCGCGATTTCAGGTTTAGTCCTATAGTAAAAGTTGTTCATAATGATGAGTACAATGACCCCTTAAGAGGTTGCTGGTGTTTTACCAATAACCCTGTATAAACGTAAAAAATCATCATCCGATGGAAAAAGAATCATCATCAGTAGTTGTGAACCTATGGGGTATCGCAAATAACCCCCCCCCCTCACCCCCCCGCCTGGGGTTTTGGGTTTATAAATTAGAACATAATTTACAGTTGAGGGGTAGCTTCACTTGTAACTAACTAACAAAGTAAAAAAATCTTGGAAGTCAATTTTTAACCTACCTAATTATAATTGGCGTATCGAAATGAAACTTTGTAGGTAGTTCGGATGGCAATACTATAATTTTGTATCTCGGAGCTCATCTGATGATGGAGCCAGGAGGTGAATAGTGGAACTCTTCGGCTACTAGTAAACCCACAGAACAGATAAAAGTATCTGTTCTGTGAGTAAACCATCGAGTTTGAGCTCATATGATTGGTTTTCACGAGTCCAATTATAATTTTTAGTGTGTGATAAAAGCGTGTTTTATTTTTAAACTACATATTTTAATTTTTTAAAAGAAGATTCTGTGTGATGATATGACCAATTTCCGCAACTGTTCATTTTAGCAACTTTTACAAACCCGAGCGCAGATTTCAATGGATTATTAGTTAAGTATTCAAATATACAGTTTATTTATTAAAATTATAAAATATATTTAATGTTTTACAGATATGGAGCCAGTATTTAGCACGACAAGGAGTGGCAACCCTGTGATCATTTATGGTAACTACCGATATAATCGGATTCATACTTGCAAAGGGGCCAAAGTGCGATGGACTTGCACCCGGTACGCAACAAGATGCCGATCTACTATCGTAACTTACAACAACGTGATCATTAGCCATAGAACTGAACATAACCACTGAAACACACTTTTAATATTTTGAAAATTTTTCGTTATTTAAATTTAATTGTAGGTACCTATAATATTTAAAAAAAATCACTGTCCCAAAAAATCACGAAGAATGTACGCAATATGGATGGAGTTATGGAAATTTATAGAAGTGTCTTGACGCTGCATGAGCGTGGTTGACCCATGGCCACCCGTTCGACCGCGCACAGGAAGGATGGAAAGCAGCGCATGAAGTAATTTATTCTCGGTTGGGTAATTGCTGTATGGCGTTCCAGTTCCAGAGGATAAATAAATAAGTAAATATTCCCTTGCTTTTGAAAATGTTTAGTGATAAATCCGTTATTAATACAATACAGTTTGTTGTGTTTACATACTTTTAGTAGGTTAAGAATAAATATTTTCTAAATTAAATGTCTTCATTTATTCTTTCTGTACCTATGGGTATCATAATAAATATTACTGGATTACTTCAAGCACTTAGGGCCTGTTTCACCACCTACGATTATGTTTAACTTACTTGGCCGATAATTTCATACAAATTTTGTTCCATTTTTTAATTTATTCGGTAATTAGTGGCTATTCGGACATCGTGAAATAGGACCTTACTGTGTGATATGTAGGTAACTGCTAATTTTCGTAGCTGTTCATAGCAATAGTTATTGAAAGGTAGCAAGGCCCACAAGGTACTTAAAAAAACATGGTATGATTTTAGTCAGTAAGAGTCAGACAGGCCTGTCTGACTCTTACTGACTAAAATCATACCTATTACCACGCCGGGGCGCATGACATCCATGAGGATTTTCAATGGCAATAAAAACCACACACACAAAACTATGTTGGGATCGGCTTCCAGTCTAGCCGGATGCAGCTGAATACCAGTGTTTTACATGGAGCGACTACCAATCAGACCTCCACAACCCAGTTACTGGGTAGAGCTTGTCTACTCTAAAATGACAAATGTACATAAAGTAGTGGGGCGCGTCTTTTGAGATTGGACAAGCTCTAATACGATTAAATTTGTATACTTTTGTTGTTGTGTACTAGTTTCCGGCGTTTAACTTGAGCTCTCGGCGGAGTGGTGACGGTTTGTGTGCGCGTCGTATTGTCTCAGGAGTAAGGTCCAAAATCGCTTAAAGTAATTAAGTATCAGTGCTCAAGATAAATGCCGGCAACTGTACCCCTTGGTAAGACTGGTTGTCAGATTTTCAGGCTTCTGACGATCTATAATAACTGTCAAAGATCCACGAATGATAGCCAGGACCAACGTCTTAACGTGCTAAAACCAATACGTAGTACAAAAAAAAAAAATCTACATTTATTCCGTCATTCATATCATGGTGTATATAATAAAGAGTATTATATTCTGTTTATATTTTTTTTCAGAAACAGAACCTGTGTTCAGTACTTCAAGGTGTGGCAACCCTGTGATCATCTTAGGTCCCCATCGATATAATCGGGTTAATACTTGTAAAGGTGCCAAAGTGAGATGGACTTGTACCCGGGTCGGATCGGGATGCCGATCTCTTATCGTAACTGTCGACAGTATGATTGTCAGTCATAGGACTGAACATAACCACTAGGATATTAGGGCGGGAATACACATGCTTGTAGCTTGTACAAAACTATGCAAGTAGCATGCCATTGTGACATTCACCAATCAGAAGGATTTATTCCGATCTAATACCAACGAACTAATACCACTGGTATTTGTTTGAAGTAATATTTATTTTCTATTCCGAACGGATGCCATTGAATAAACGTATAAACTAATTGTATAACTAAAAGTTGTTGGTATTCGTTCGCACATTAAATTTAATGAAATGGAATAGAAAATAAATACAAGTTCAAACAAATACCAGTGGTATTAGTTTGTTGGTATTAGCACGGAATAAATCATCAGAAGTTGTTATGGCACACTGCAAGCTACTTGCATACTTTTGTGCAAGTTACAGGCATGTGTATTTTCGCCTTACATAGGTTAATTTTTTTGGTAAATAAATGACTACTTACATAGTTAGGATTCTAAAGCTCTAGTCTGTTAGTCCTATGTATAATCTGGGTTTATTGATTCTCAACAGGTATATTTATCGCATTCCACAGCAAATTTATATTAAAAATAGACCTGACTACCAAAGCCTGCTCTCAAAACGTATCTTATATGTCACTCTTCCTAATGCAAACAGTCTTCTGGCCTGACGGTGCCAAGGCCTCTGCCTCGAATTTCGCGGGCACCGGGCCGGCGGCGGCGCGTCTCGCATTGTCCCGGCCTGCTGCCGTGCCGCAGTTTTCGAGGTCCGGTCCATTTTTTTTACGCATAAAATCCACACACTCATACCTACCATAAAATAAGCAAGCGCTGTGATACTAAAGATCTTTAAACCCACTCATTTAAAATAATGATTATCTGGCTTCTGTCCCTGTCATACAACGACACTAGGAAATAGTCAGTTGACACCAAACTCCACTAGCAAGTCATTCACGTATTATGTCCATTTTCAAACGTCCTTAAATTAAATTATTAACGCAAACATGTCTCGAATTAAAATTTAAGATAACGCAACTCAGGCCCCCAAGATACAGGCGCTGTCTATTTTGGAGACCACTATTCAAATAAACTTCTTAATTATTCTGGTTACTACTTAATCATACAATATTATTATTTTTGAAATTTATTTTGTAACAATGGACCAATAAAATTATTCTTATTCTTATCTTTTGTCTTAAGTTAGTTATTTAATGCTGTGGTTTAAGGTTTGCTTGTAGGTTGTGACAAAATAATAATATATCTTTTAATCAAATGGTTTTTTGTTTTTACTTTTGTATACCTATGGGGTATGAATAAAAACTAAAGAATCAGTTCAAGCAGTTTATGTGTGATGGTCGCTGTCAATTTTCGCGATTGTTAATACTGAAATGCCGAAGGCAACAATGTTAGTATCAATATTTATCATCAAACCCTCTTTCTGGTTTGTTGACGAATCAAGATTTGATTAAAATAAATTGATAACAAATCAAATTAAAATTTATTTGATACCTACCTACAAATGTAGTGATACCAAACTATACAATACTATTGTGTTCTGTTACAGATGCCGTGCCATTTTTTAGCACGACAAGGAGTGGTAATGATGTCATCATCGTTGGTCCCTATCGGTATAATCGGGTTAATAGTTGTAAAGGGGCCAAAGTGCGATGGACCTGCACTCGGTACCCGGTAGGATGCCGATCTGTTATCATAACTGTCAACAGTGAGATTGTTCAGCATAAGACCGAGCATAACCATTGAGATGATTTCCTTAATGCGCATAAGAATTTAGAAAATGATAAAAAAGTGTTCCGTATCTTTTTTGTTTGCATCAGTAAATATTTGTTTCAAATACATGGTTTTTATTTTTCTCTGTTCACAATACCAAAGAATACAACATTTTTCAAGCAATTTCTAATACTATCAATGACTTTAATAGTATCAGTGACTGTAATTGCTGCAGTTACTGAAAAGTCGAAGGCAGCCTGCAATAGTACGTATACTTTGATATATTTTTTTGTTAATCTTATGCTTAATGTTCTAATAATATGCTCACAATTATCTATGCTTAATGTTCTAATAATATGCTCACAATTATCAAGCCTGGATTCCAACGCCAAGTTATGCAATACTATTATGTTTTATTACAGATTTTGTGCCAGTTTTTAGCACAACAAGGAGTGGTAATGATGTCATCATCGTTGGTCCCTATCGATATAATCGGATTAATAGTTATAAAGGGGCCATAGTGCGATGGATCTGTAATCGGTTCCCGGTAGGATGCCGATCTGTTATCGTAACGGTCAACAGTGAGATTGTTCACCATCAGACCGAACATAACCATTGAGATGATTTCTTTAAACTTTTTTGCGTATTAGAATTTACAAAATTATAAAAAAATGTTTCGTATCATTTTTGTTTGCATCGGTAAATATTTGTTTAAAGTACATGGTTTTTATTTTTCTCTGTTTCACAATACCAAATAAGCTATTTCTAACAATATCAGTGACTGTAATAGTATCAGTTACTGAAAAGTCGAAGGCAGCCTGCAATAGTACGTATGCGTTGATATCATTTTTTGTTCATCATAGGCTTAATGTTTTAATATGCTCATAATTATCAAGCCCGGATTCCAACGCCAAGTTATGCTCTTTTGTGTTTTTTTACAGATTTCGTACCAGTTTTTAGCACAACAAGGAGTGGCAATGATGTCATTATCGTTGGTCCCTATCGATATAATCGGCTTAATAGTTATAAAGGGGCCAAAGTGCGATGGATCTGTACTCGGTACCCGGTAGGATGCCGATCTGTTATTATAACTTTCAACAATGAGATTATTCTGCATAAGACCGAACATAACCATTGAGATGATTTCCTTTTAACTCTTTAAACGTCGATTGACACCCAGGTGTGCCGATAACAATAGAAAATCTATTGTGTCTGTTAATGTGCGTGCGACGAGTTAAACCTGTATACGTATAAGAATTTAGAAAATTATAAAAATGTGTTTTGTGTCTCTTTGTTTGCATCAGTAAATATTTGTCTAAAATATTTATTTGGTATTTTTCTATTTTTCACAATTTCCAAGAATACAAGATTTTTCTAGTAATTTGAATATCAGTGACTGTTCATTGCAGCAGGTACTAAAAACCGAGGACAGCAATAGTACGTATGAGTTGACATATTTTTTAGTTAATCATAGGCTTAATGTTTTATTAATATGCTTATAATTATAAAACCTGGATTCTAACGCCAAGTTATGTTTTATTACAGATTGCTTGCCAGTTTTTAGCACGTCAAGGTGTGGTAATGATGTCATCATCGTTGGTCCCTATCGATATAATCGTGTTAATAGTTGTAAAGGGGCCAAAGTGCGATGGACATGTACTCGGTACCCTGTAGGATGCCGATCTGTTATTATAACTTTCGACAGTCAGATTATTCTGCATAAGACCGAACATAGCCATTGAGACGATTTTCTTAAACCTGTATACGTATAAGAATTTAGAAAATTATAAAGATGTGTTTTGTGTCTTTTTTGTTTGCATCAGTAAATATTTGTCTAAATTAAATGGTTTTTATATTTCTCTGTTTCTACCAAAGAATACAAGATTTTTTTCAAGCAATTTCTAATAAAAAAAATCTAATAAATCTGATACTGATCTGACTGATATTGAGAAGTGACTGTTCATTGCAGAACTGATAAAGCAAGGGCAGCAGTTAGTACGCATGCGTTGAAAACATTTTTTGTTAATCATAGGCTTAATGTTTTAATAATATGCTCATAATTATCAAGCCTAGATCGAAATGCCAAGTTATGCAAAACGACTATTTTATTGCAGATTTCATGCCAGTTTTTAGCAAGACAAAAAGTGGTAATGATGTCATCATTGTTGGTCCCTATCGATATAATCGGATTAATAGTTGCAAAGGGGCGAAAGTGCGATGGATCTGTACTCGGAACTCGTCAAGATGCCGATCTGTTATAGTAACTGTCAACGATGTGATTGTTATCCATAAAAATGAACACAACCATTAATTTCCTATTATTTTTCCATTAATTTCCTTATTATTTTTCATTAATTTCCTTATTATAAATATTGAAATCCTAATCCTAACTAATATTATAAATGCGAAAGTGAGTTTGTTTGTTACACTTTCACGCTAAATCGGCTGAACAAGTTTAGATGAAATTTGGCACACGGGTAAATCATAACCTGGATTAGGACATAGGATACTTGTATCCTTGTAGTACGTTCCCGTGGGATAATTTCCGACCTCCACGCGGGCCAAGCCGCGGGCAAAAGCTAGTTTCCTAATAAATTTTCCATGTTTATTTGTTTGTAACAAATAATGTTTTTCTAAAATAAATGTTTTTAATTTGTCTCTGTGTTTCAATACGAAAACTACACTATCTTTTCAAGCAATCAGACTAATATTATAAAGGTGAAAGTTTGTGAGTGTGTGTGTGTGTGTGTGTGTATGTTTGTTACTTCTTCACGCTCCAACGGCTGGACCGATTTGGATGAAAGTTGGTATGTAGATATATTATACCCTGGATTAACACATAGGCTACTTTTTATCCCGGTCTACGTGGGTGAAACCGCGGGGCGCAGCTAGTTTCCAATAATATCAATAAACGGATATTTATATCAATTTTATTTATTTAATATCAGTAAGTAACTGTTTTAAATCGCAGCATTCACTGAAAAGCCGAGGGCAACAATAGTACGTTTCCATTGCAATATTTTTCTTGTTATTAATAGACTTGTCAAAGGAATTTTAATAATATGTAATTAAAATTTAAAAAATTCAGACACAATGTAAATTGTTATTGAATAAATAAATGAATGAATTAATGAATGAATAATTATGTTCATAAAATAAAATACTGTTGTGTTTTATTACAGATTTCGAGCCAGTTTTCAGTACGACTTATAATGGCAATCCTGTTATCAACCTTGGTCCATATCGATACAATCGGGTTTTATCTTGCAAAGGGGCTAAAGTGCGATGGACTTGTACCCGCTACCCATTGGGGTGCCGATCTACTATCTTTACTATTAACAGTGTCATTGTTAGCCATAAGACTGAACATAACCATTGAGAATTTGAGACAGTAGATGGATTTTTATTGTTTGCTTGTGAGCATTATTAAATATTTTGTTTAAATACGTATTTTTTTTTATTCATCCTTTGGCGTCTCAATAGAAATGTTCGATCGAACCATGCCCGTATAGTTATTTCATGCCGATGGCAGCAAGAAATGTATACGAGTTGACTTTTTTTTGGTTTTGTATCGTCTGTGTTACAAAGTTGTTTTATCTCACGAAAGCGGGTGAGCCATACTTGTAGATGCAATGCGTATAGACACGCGCTCGACAGGCGCTCTTGTGTGCGTAACTGCAGGTAGCGCACTCCCGAGCTTACGAACACAAAGACAATGAATATGTAAAATTTACACATACAAGTATAGCTCGCCCGCTTTCGTGAGATAAAACAAGTATACTGGTTTGTTGAAGAATCAAATGATTTTTAAGTTTATTTTAGATCACAGACCTTAACAGCAGGTCACTAAACTGTCTTTAAAGTTTTGGTACTTAGTCACGCCTCCTCATGGTATTGACAAAATCATACAACGCATTTATGTTTTTTTACAGATACAAACTTGCGGCCAGTGTTTGGCACATCAAGGACTGGCAACCCTGTAATCTTAGTGGGTTCCTATCGGTATAATCGAATAAAGAAACGGCGTGAAGGGGCCAAGGTTCGGTGGACCTGTACTCGGACCGACTTGAAATGCAAATCGATTATTGTAACAGTCAATGATATCATAGTCGTACATAAAAATGTACATACTCATTGAAATTCGAAGACAGTCCAGCGCTGGCTCGCAAAAAGTGGCCTTAGTGCGAGTTTTTATACTTACTCGATCGTGTTTACGGTAACGTTGACGTATGTCAATTCGTATGGAATAATTGTGTTTCCCATTATAGTCACCAGGCGGCGCTTATTCATTTTCAGTACAAACTGACGTTTACGTTAACGTGATCGAGTAAGTATAAAAACTCGCACTAAGCCCACTGGTCT
This sequence comes from Cosmia trapezina, assembly GCA_905163495.3. Lineage (NCBI taxonomy): Eukaryota > Metazoa > Arthropoda > Insecta > Lepidoptera > Noctuidae > Cosmia > Cosmia trapezina. The sequence continues at coordinate 22,016,893 of LR991029.1, forward strand.
CGTGTCCGGAGCCATAATATCTAGTCTAGTGTAGCCATGTAATCCGTGTGAAAATAAATGAAGGTTTTGCCCCGTTTAGTGTTTTAATCCAGCGTTTTTTTATATTGGTAGGGGCTTGTGGCTAAGTAATAACAGCCGCACGGGTCGATCGATCAGGTTAAGCTAACCTGATCCCGTGGATGGGTGACCATCTGTACATTCCGTGCCTCGGAAAGCACGTTAAGCCGGTGGTCCCGGCTGTCATTCGTGGATCTTTGACGTCGTCACGGGTCGTCAGAAGGCCGAAAGTCCGACAACCAGTCTTACTAAGGGGTATCCTATTACTTAGTAACTGGGTTGTGAGGTCAGATAGGCAGTCGCTCCATGTAAAATACGGGTATTCAGCTGCATCCGGTTAGGATGCAATATCGTTGGGAAAAGGCTAGGCAGATGATAATATAATGATTAGGTACCTAGTAGTAGTTATTCTTTTTATGTACGTACTAGCACTTTCCGCGTGGATGTCGAAAAATATCCCACGGGAACGTGCTACCGCGAAATCCTTCCTTTATTCCTTGTCTATATTATAAAAGAAACCTCTGTGCAAAATTTCAGCTTTCTAGGTTCAATGATCTATTAGGGGGTGGGCTGGGCGTTGATGAGTCAGTCAGTCAGTCAGGACTTCTCTTTTTATTAATATAGATTTACCATAATTATTGTAACTAATTAGTTTTTTGAGCTTCCGATATTGTAACACTGTTCAAGTTCACATCTGTTGTTGTTGCTATGTCAATTTATAAATTAAAAACTACTTCAGTGCATAATTAACACAAGTTCTTTTTACAGAGGGGCAAATTATTTTTACAAAGACAAAGAGTGGCAACCCGGTGATCATACTAGGTCGATATCGGTATAACCGAAGGAGTGCTCCTAAAAATCATATATCCAGATGGAGGTGCACCCGAACAGATATTTGTTGTAAATCCGTTTTAACTACAATGGGCGATGCTGTAATTCAGATGAAAAATGAACATAACCATTAATTAATGTTATTTTTACTTTAACTTTAATCTAAACTTGAAAATATAATCATTTGATAGTTCGTGGACTTATTTCTATCAGCTAAATAATTAGTATGAATGTTCCTTTGTTCCCAGCATAAGGTTGTGAACCAATTAACTTTCAAACATCTTTGTAATATAGTCAAACTTTAATTTAATCATTTTAAAAATAAGCTTTAATAAGTTAAAAATATAATAATTATCTTAAACTAACTAAAACTAATAAAAAACTAAAATATGGCGTCGAAAAATTCCCCCGAATCGCTGTCGACTGGTAAAGTACCCAAGAGACTGGCGGCATTGACTCGTTGTATGGCAATGCTAATCCTCTGGCCAAGGTAAAAGATGAAATGCCCCGGAACGCAGAAAGGCCTGGCAGTATTGTCGTGCCGTGATTGGCGTAGCTCAGCCCAGACTATGGTTACAAGGATATGGACAGGCTCCTGTAGTCATCATCATCATCATCATCGGGAGCTTTGTTCCACACACTGCTGAGTATAGGCCTCCTCCCTTTACTGCCATGCTTCCCTGGTATGTGCGGGTCTCAATGAAGTCTTACCTGCGATCTTCTGATATGACAATTATGCTTATGCTACTCATAAGCATAATTGTCATATAATGTTACTGCTAATGTACTGGGACACAGGCGTCCTCTCGGTGAGAGGGAGTGGGCCGTAATCCACCACGCGTGTCCAGTGCGGGTTGGTAGATGTCATAATTATGTCTTCGAATTTTTGGTTCTAGGACATGTCGGTTTCCTCACGATGTTCTCCTTCACCGTATTGAGAGCAGTGGTGGTGATAAAAAATTTACACAAAGTACGTCGCCTGTCAGGGTTCGATCCTACGACCTACAACTCGTAAGCGGGGACCATTTTGGTTACCCATTAAAAGGGTTTTCGATAGGGTTTTTCTAAGCAGTTAAACAAAAACCCGTACGATGTGGGTGAAAAGGGTTAAGCTTCAACTCTCTTTAAAACGATAACAGCGTAACATTCCGACTCGGAGCAATGTAATATGATCTCTCGATGATGGGCTTACGTTGCAAATAGCTAACATGGTTACCCGTACAAAACTCTTATATTATGTAAGTTATCTTAATGAAGGGGTAAATTATTATCTTAATAAATAACCCCCTTTCAGTGGGTTTCAAGGCTAAAACCCATTAAAGGAGTTACACACCTCATAAACGGCCTACCTTTTCAAAAGACTTGACTCTCGATGCTATCACAAATTGGTAGTCAAATCATTACTTTTTTACACAAAAGTATGTTTATTAAATAAAATGCTTTGTATCTCAATAATTGTACCGAAGTAAAAAAAATTACTTCGGTACCGTTATTCAGAGACTGCACCTATCTAAAATTATATTTATAGTTCAGAATCGTACCATGCACATCTATCAACATTTCGGCAAACAAATATTTTAAGAATGCAAAGCATTTTATTTAGTGAACATACTTTTGTGTAAAAAAGTAATGATTTGACTACCCATTTGTAACAGCGTCCTTACCCGGTGTTATACGGTCCCTGCTCGTAAGTCGTGGCTATTACCACTGCCACCACTGCTCTCAGTAATAGGCAATTATGAGTTAGTTTGTATGGAATGTGACTAAAAAGGGTCTTTTTACTTATAGAGGCAAGTTTCACCACGACGAAGAGTGGTAATTATGTGCTGAATCTTAATGGATATCGGTATTATCAGGCCGCGGCTGGCCCCCTGGGGAACAGAATGCGATGGACGTGTGCTAGAAAAATCTATGGATGTAGATCCATTGCCATAACAGTCAACGGAATTGTGGCTGTAACTAAAAATGAACATAACCATTAAAATTAAATGGTTCCTCTTATTTTTTAGATCCTTAAAATTTCTTATTTCTTTCTTTATCTTCTTATTTTTCTTTACTTATTGTATGATTGCAATGGTGGCTGCAGACCGCAGCTGTATTTGTATGAGTTTGTAATAATATATTTTATGTCATTCAATAATAATAGACAACTTTAGTACGGCTACCGGTACCGGCTGACTCACTATCAATGAATAACTAAGTTTGCGCAACTAGTTTCGTAATTTAAATCCGGGTTTATTCATTCATACTTTCACGTGTAAATAATTATGTATTTACACGTGAAACTATTAATGAATAACTAAGTTTGCGCAACTAGTTTCGTAATGTAAATCCGGGTTTATTCATTCATAGTTTCACGTGTAAATAATTATGTATTTACACGTGAAACTATTAATGAATAACTATGTTTGCGCAACTAGTTTCGTAATGTAAATTCCGCTTTATTCATTGATAGTTTCACGTGTAAACAATTATGTATTTACACGTTAAGGAATAACTAAGTTTGTGCAACTAGTTTCGTGATGTAAATCCGGCTTTATGTGTGCCACCGCCACCGGCGGGGTAATTGCGTAACACACTAAGCCGACGTTCGCACGGACGTAAAAATATCGCGGCGCGATTTTATTGCGCACTGGATTTTCAACTGTCGGTGTTGAGCCGAGCTTCGAGAATCCAACTTAACAACAACAGAGTACATACCAGCGCGTCGAAAAAACACACTGTTGGATTTTCAACTCTCGGTGCTAAGCAGAGCGTTAAAAATCCAGTGTGCGAAAAAAAATCGCCGCGATATTTTTACGTCCGTGCGAACGTCGGCTAACAGTTGTAATGCCATTAATTTTGTCAAATCGACAACATTCACTGCGTTATTTACACTGTCGAGCAGATTAATTTTTCAAAGATAAGAAGCAATGGGTTAGGAATTTCATTCAAAATCCTTAGGATTGTGAAAGAAAGTCTGTTACGCAATTGTGGTGCTGTTCTCATTCCTTTCCACCCTAAGTTGTGACGAAGACTGAGATACGGGAAACCCGCATTATAGGTAATGTAAGTAATAAATATTTTTTTATAAAAAAGTATAATATTATGAAATTTTTGGAGTTCAATAAAGATTGTTACTAATTAATTTTTTTTTAAACTACGTTAATGGGAAAATGTGGATGCAAGTACAACATATAAATCTCTGACTATCCCTTCGTGAAATACACGTGTTAAGGCTCCCGCAGACAGGCAAGAGAGAACAATTTCGATGTAGTTTTCATGGAAATTGTTCCACCACAGTCGAGTCGCGATTTTCTGCGGGAGCCTTTATGTTATTTACATTAAAAGATTTTACACTTACATTTCAGAGGCAATTTTCACAACAACTGTGCATGGCAATCCTTTAATAATCATTGGTACATATCGGTACAATCAGGCCTTTAACGGCAGTGGACACAGGATCCGATGGCGTTGTACCAGAAGATCAACGGGATGCAAATCAATTCTGATCACAGTAAAGAATGTAATCGTTTGTTTTAAATATGAGCATAACCATTAAAGTGTGTTTTTGGGACGAAGTTCTTTAACGAGGCTTGATATAGGAGTTCACTGGTAGAATGTGTAACGGTCGCATTGGTTTCGAATCTGTTATTACGCCTACGAATAAAATAATAAGAAAAAGATCAAAAGAAAAAATTAAGAAAAGAAAAGATGAAGATGATAATATTTAAGTATTGTAGTAATCTATACTAATATTATAAAGAGGTAAAATTTGTATGTAAGTTTGTAAGTTTGTATGTAGGGGGTAATCTCTGGAACTAATGATCCAATTCTAAAAATTTTTTCACTGGTAGAAAGCTACATTATTCCTGAGTGCTATAGGCTATAAATTATATTTATATCATGCATATTAGCCGAGCTATCACAAGTTTTGTCTAACAAGTCGGAAAGAAATACCTCTCTAAACAGACTTTTTTGCATGCGCTGCCTAAACGGTTGTTTAAAATTGGCAGTCTGGTCTGTCTTAAATAATTCTACAAAAAAGTCCGCGACACCATATTTCTATCTTTTATATTTTATCTTTTATACATCTTTTATTGTTTTAAAAAAGTATTTTTAGACATACTTACGTTTGGATGATTATTTAAACAACGAAACATTAATCCTTATCAAAATAAGTTATTTTATGATCACAAAGACATCATGGAGATAAGATTTGGCCTTTACAGTATGGCAATTGGTCATACAGTTTCGGAGATAATATAAAATCACTAAAACGCAAAATAACTTTAATTCATACCGGTTGCTCTTGAGCAAACATGTTTAGAGCGTACGTTTTATCAATTTACCCATAGATGGCGTTGTGCAAAATGTCGGTGGAATACAGCGGAAGATTTTGTTTTTTTGTTAGTTTGTTTGAACGCGCTATATCTGGAACTACCCCAGTCGGATTTGAAAAAATCTTTTTGCATTTTATAACCCACTTCTTGAGGAGGGCTATAGGCTATTTAACATCACGCTAGGGCCCTAAGGAGCCGAGCGCGAAGTAATAGCGCGGGCAGGCGATGCGGAAGGATATAGGCTATTTAACATCACGCTAGGCCCCTTAGGAGCCGAGCGCGAAGCGCGAAGTAATAGCGCGGGCAGGCGATGCGGAAGGATATAGTCTATTTAACATCACGCTAGGGCCCTTAGGAGCCGAGCGCGAAGTAACAGCGCGGGCAGGCGATGCGGAAGTATATAGGCTATTTAACATCACGCTAGGGCCCTTAGGAGCCGAGCGCGAAGTAATAGCGCGGGCAGGCGATGCGGAAGGATATAGTCTATTTAACATCACGCTAGGGCCCTTAGAAGCCGAGTGCGAAGTAACAGCGCGGGCAGGCATTGCGATGCGATGCGTCGGGGTTGGTGGGTGGGGTGTACAAGAAATTTCACGCGGACGAAGTCGCGGGCAGAAGCTAGTATGAAATAAATTCAGGAAACTAAAAAATCAAAAACGTTCTAACTTTCAAACTACGATAGTTTCATGTTTTTTTTTTTGTATGAACAGAATAATTTATCATCTATATTTATTTAAATAAATGTTCCTACCTACATAACTAATATATTTTTTTGTAAAAAGAAAGAATGAAAGATTATTCGTTTATTGGCATAAATACAAGAAAACACCTCAAAGATTACAAAAACCAGAAAATAAATACTCATGCCAAAAGGTCCTCAGATCAGCATACTGCGCTTCTTCGTCTTTTCTTGTCGTTGATAATCTATAAGGTCTATTCAAACACGAAATCTCTTAAGGGGTCACTGTAGTCACCATGATGAACAACTTTTACTAACTAGGGACCACACATGAAATCGCGAAAAAAAAAACAGCAGTTTCCTACATTTTTTATAACTTGTCAAAAAGCAACAGCAAATTTTTTTTCGCGATTTCGGGTTGGTCCCATATTAAAAGTATAATGATGAGTAAAATGACCCCTTAAGAGATTGTGCATTATTTAAGTTACACCTAAGCTTGGCGCCATCAGAATCTAGTAAGAAGAACTACCCTGACCTTATAACAGGTACTTGCTAATGTGTAACATAAGCGAGCAAAAGATAGGTGACGGTTAGGCGACGCCTAGAACCGCGTAGGCGATGCGTAGACCCCGCGTAGCCGCTAGAACAACGCTCATAGTGAAAAATATGTATATTCATGCCAAATTATAGCTTTCTAGTACTAAGAGTCTCTGAGCTAAGCTGACAGACAGACGAACGGACATAGCGAAACTATAAAGGTTCCTTGTTGACTACGGAACCCTAAAAACGAGAGACTGTGAGAGAGGCTTTTTGATTGTGTATTTTATTAACTAGTTACAGTCGCCGTCATACTTTTTGTTGGTGGCAATAAAGTTTACTTTAAATTCTTCCTGTTTTTTCTTCTTTCTTAATTATCTAGTTTTGTTACAGATTCCGAGCCAGTTTTCAGTACGACAAAGAGTGGCAATGACGTTATCATCTATGGTCCTCATCGGTACAATCGGGTGAATAGATACAAAGGGTCCAAACAAAGATGGCACTGTACTCGGACGGCATTGGGATGCAAATCAGTTATCGTCACAGTTGACAATGTCATAGTTTCACATAAAAGAGAACATTCACATTTTTAGAAACTGGAAACATATAGGTATACAGTTTTGTATCTGATTAACAAATAAAATTTATTAATTTAAAATATTATAAATTTAATAGGAGTAAAAGTAATCACAGAAAAAATAATCATAACAACACGCATATGATTATAAAACTAATTATTCTCATACGTAATTTAGTTTTTACGCTTATAATTAACAAACATTATATGCGTAAAAACTAAATATGAAAATAATTGAAGACGCTTCGATAACGTTACAACGTGCTCGTATTTCCTTAGTTATATTTTTCTAGCTTTTGCCCGCGGCTTCGTCCGCGTGGATATCGGAAAATATCCCAAGGGAACCGGGTTCCGGGAATTCCTTCCGTATTCCTTGTCTACATTATAAAGGGAACCTCTGTGCAAAATTTCAGCTTTCTAGGTCCAAGGGTTTGGGCTGGGCGTTGATGAGTCAGTCCACCACAGTCATAGTCGTTAGTCAGTCATTCAGTCAGTCAGTCAGTCAGGACTTCTCTTTTTATTTATATAGATGAACCTGAAGGTAGACGTTCACAATAATATCGTCACGTTAAAAATATAAAAGCGCACACTCAATAGGAGTATGAGCTAAGCTGAGCCATTAATAATAACAAACATATTCCCAGATTGTTGAATGTTTATTGCTGAAAATTGTACTCACACACATTCTATATTATTAGGTTTTAACCTAATATATTTTATAAATAATCCTGTAATTATATAGAGTAAGTAAACTATTTTTACAATATTTGGAAAATATAGGCCTATACATTTTCATTAAGCATTTAGTTTATTAATATTGCAATATTGGTAGCTAATATAGGTAGTTTGGTAAAATAAATAATAATAAATAAAATAAAAGTCTTTTTTCTTTTTCTTTTTGTGTTTATAAAAATATTTAAAAATGTAAATGATATGTAAATAAATGAAATAAAGAGAATAATAATAAAATAATATGATTACAAAGTCTTTTTTAGGGTACCGTACCTCAAAAGGAAAAAACGGAACCCTTATGGGATCACTTCATTGTCCGTCTGTCTGTCTGTCAGTCTGTCAAGATCCTTCTTTCTTAGGAACGCGTGGAGTTATCAAGATGAAATTAATATCAAATACGTAGGTATAACGTCCCTGTTTTTTTTATAATTTAAGATAATTAATAATGATTAAATAAACTGTTTTTTATAATTAATGTTTTCTTTCATAAAAGATGACACTAAGTGCTCACTTAGTGTCACACATATTTTTCACATCTTCAAAGTGATTTAAAAATTTTAAAAAAGATGTGCGTATCTACAGCTTCCTCACGAGTGATAGATTAAAATAATTCTACCTATGCCAATATAAATATAATAGCTGCAATCAAAGTTCCCAGTTTAAATTTAGTTGCCACAAAAACGAGCCGTTTAGTGTGTGTTAGCTGGAGTGACGTCACCCCAGCTTCCTCATTCAGTACTTACGGGCAAACCAGTGAGGTTAGGGTTTTTGGCTTTAGTCGAAAAACTATGGCTTAATAGCTGCACAAGGAAGGATATAACTGAACGATAATACTTAAAAAGTGTTGAAACTACTATCAAAAAACTTGTATTTTTTACAGTTTATTTTATCGTAGTATCAACACTTTTTTTACATACTTTTTGTTGGTGGTAATAAAGTTTACTTTCTTCCTGGGCACTTTTCCTATTGACAACGATGCGGACGAATATTTTGATGTCATATGAATATTTCCCCTCCTTTTTTACTTACTTGTACATGTTATTATTATTTTAACGCTGTTAGCTTTCTTCCTGTTTTTCTTATTTTTAACGATCTAGTTTTGTTACAGATTCTGATCCAGTTTTCAGTACAACAAAGAGTGGAAATGACGTTATCATCTATGGCCCATATCGGTATAATCGGGTGAATAGATACAAAGGGTCCAAACAAAGATGGCACTGTACTCGGACACCATTGGGATGTAAATCAGTTATCGTCACTGTCGACAGTGTGATAGTTTCACATAAAAAAGAACATTCACATTTTTAGAAACACTTGTGTACAGTTTTGTTTCTGATTAATAGATTTTTCATTTAATTTGTCAATTATAAGCGTAAAAACTAAATTACGTACGGGGATAATTAGTTTGACTGGGCGTTTTTGTAATTTCTAACGTGACGATATTATCGCGGACGTTCACGGCGGAAAATGTATGGACATATTTTGATCCATCCACGATAACATTATAAGGTGCACGTTAGAAATTACAAAAGCGCACATTCAATTGGAGTATGAGCTTAGCTGAGCCATTAATAATAACAAATACATTCCCAGATTGCTGAATGTTTATTGCTGAAAATCGCACTCACACTCTATATTTTGAAATCGCGAAAAAGAATCTGCTGCTCCATACTAAACTTTAATACCTACTGTTCTCTGGCTGTGTTCGTGTTTCTGTTGTGTTGAGTTAGACAGCTTTTTTTTTCGCGATTTCAAAGTTGGTTCCATAGTAAATTTATTCAGTTCGATGGTCTAAAGCACAGCTCTTAAATTTTGTAAAGTAATATAATTTAAATAACTTCTGTCAATGTAGAATAAGTAAACTATTTTTACAGTATTTGGAAAATGTGTGCGTATACATTTTCACTAAGCATTTAATTTATTAATATTTCACATATTTCTTTTAAATTTTTCACCTAGTAGGTGATAATAAGAAAATGCTGGATTTACCTATAATTTATTTAGTATATACGAACGTTGGTAAATCTTAATAAGTAAATAAAATAAGTAAATATTGCTATATAGGTAGCTATTAAAGTATGGTAAAATAATATGTTTACTAAGTGTTTTTTTTATAATTTAAGATTATGTGCTAATGATTTATTAAACTGTTTCTTTATAATTAACATTTTCTTTCATAAAATATGACACTAAATGAGCATCTTCCGGGTGTCCCCTGGTTCACTTTGAAGTTGTAAAAACAGATGTACGTAGCTACAGCTTCCTCATGAGTGATAGATTAATTCTACCGAAGCCAATATTTAAGGCATAATAGGTGCACTTAAAGTTTCCAGTCTTAATTTAGTTGCCACAAAGACTTCGTTAATATGAGCCGTTTACTATATGTTAGCTGGAGAGACGTCACCCTAGCTTCCTCATGCAATACAGGGAAACCAGTGAGGGTGAGGGTTTTGGACTATAGTTAGAAAAATAAGGCTTATTAGCCGCACAAGGAAGGAAATAACTGAACGATAATAGTAATAAAAAACTGGCCAAGTGCGTGTCGGATTACGCACAATGAAGGGTTCCGTAGTTGGGATGAAATTATCCCAAGAACAAACTTAGCATTAAAGTTGAAAAACATGTTCTCCCATACATTCCAAAAATAAATGTAAGTTTGTACTCGCAATATTGAGTAATTCACCATGTTATTTTAAGACCACAAACTTCTTATAAGTTTTTCTGTAATCTACAGGTATAGAACTATTTTCTGTATTTTTTTCAAAAATTTAGGCTCAGTAGTTTTGGAGATAAGGGGCGGAATGGTAAATTTTCGTCTGTTTTTTTAAATAACTTTAAAACGATTTATTTTAAAATTATAAAAAAAATATATTTGAGACCCTTATAGTAAGCCCTGAATTTTCTTATTTGCCCCCTAAAAGTGACCTCTATATTCAAAATTAATTTATTTACTTTAGCCATACATGTTTGGGTCACAGAAATCCATATGTGTACCAAATTTCAACTTAATCCGTCCATTAGATTCGGAGCAAATTGGCTGTGACAGACGGACAGACGGACGGACAGACAGACAGACACACGAGTGATCCTATAAGGGTTCCATTTTTTCCTTTTGAGGTACGGAATCCTAAAAAGAATTGAAACTACGATCAAAAACCTGTGTGTAAGCTGCAGTTATGTGACCTCAGCTGCTCATCTTCCGAACGAAAGAAGATATGATTACGTATTATAGCTGTCATAGGTAGTAAAATAATTTGAATTCATTTTTTTCATTTTTCGTCGGATTAAAAGACGCCTTCAAGTCCTGTAACCTGCACTGCTTGCCATTTAGTTAATTTGCTTATTTGGAAACTAGTTTAAAAAAAAAAAACTTTATTTCAGACCTTGATCCATACGATGTTAGTAATACACACTACTTATAAGCTACTCAAGATTAGATAATAGATTAGATTTTTAGGGTTCCGTACCTCAAAAGGAAAAAACGGAACCCTTATAGGATCACTTCGTTGTTCGTCTGTCTGTCTGCCTGTTTGTCTGTCTGTCTGTCAAAACCCTTTTTTCAAGAACGTGTGGAGGTATCAAGTTTAAATTAATATCAAACACGTCGGTTTATGATCCTTGTAGTTCTAAAAAAAAGCAAGCTTCTAAGTTGTTGCAATAAAAAAATACACCCATTTATGCCAAAAATATTTTGATACTCGCAAGTAAATCAAAACCTATGGGGTAGGTACTTCCCGTTGACCTAGAATTATGAAATTTGACAAGAAGCAAGGTGTCATAGCACAAGTAAAGGAACAAGTTCGAAAATTGTGTCCACAACTTTTTTTTGGATTGCAAAGTAAGGCTCTTACAGACAGAGGCGATATCGCGTCGCGACGTGTCGGGTAGCGGCGTTGCGACGCGATAATATCGCAATATCGCTCGCGATATCGCCTCTGTCTGTAAGAGCCTTTAAGTATGGTTTTGGTATAAATTCTTTTCAACCACGGATCCCTTCATTCTGCGTAGTCCGACACGCACTTGGCCGAGTTTTTTTTGATTAGATTAGATTAGATTTGTTTTTTTTTTATTAGTTAAGATTATTTTTGTTTTAGTTTAGATTTATATTTTGGTGGTGCAACTGTGTTGTTATGTGAGCGAGAGCGAGGCTCCGCATTAAAAACGTAAGTATACATCTTTATTTTTCTATACATGCAGCAATATTTATGTTAATATCTATCTAAATACTATAAAACAAAGTCGCTTTTGGTGTCTGTCTATGTGACCGCGTGGTTCTTTTAAAATCCGTTGAGTAATTCGACGGATTTTGATGCGGTTTTCACTATCATTTAGGGAATTTATTCCGGAAAGTATACAGGGTGTTCCTTTTAAGGTGTCAAGCCAGTGCGAGCTGATAGCAGAGTACCATACCTATCGATTTAACACCCATGAATGAGGGATCCAAAATAACTTGAAAACTAGAAAAAATTGTGGGTGTTAAATCGATAGGTATCGATAGATACAGGCTCTGATATCAGCTCGCACTGGCTTGACACCTTAAAAGAAACATTCTGTATACTACATTTACAATAAATATGCCCATAAAAAACCTCAATACTTACGTACGATTACTGGAGCAGTATTTCCATTCTTATAGTAGTTTCCTAAGTAGTTCCATGTATGATTATATGTATACGAAACTCCGAGGCCTAGAGGTTTGAAAATGTTGATGCCAATGGCAGCTGTTATGTTTTGTTTTTTGAGCTATAGTTCGGAAGATAATTTATTATGACATGAGCAGCTGAGCGTAGTTTTTTGATAGATAGTAGTTTCAACACTTTTTAAGTATTATCATGCAGTTGTTCCCTTCCTTGTGCAGCTACATAAGCCTTATTTTTCTGACTACAGTCCAAAACCCTAACCTAACTGGTTTGCCTGTACTGAATGAGGAAGCTGGTGGTAGCTAAATTAAGACTGGGAAATTTGAATGCAGCTATTATACCTTAAATATTGGCAAAGATAGAATTATTTTATCACCCATGAGGAAGCTGTGTCAAAATGTCAAAGTTGAAATGACAAAGTCAAATTATTTATTTCAATCGGATCATTAAAAGGCACTTTAGAATCATTTTTACACGAAAAAATAGGTAATTACCACTCACATCATTTTCTGTTTCAGTTACTCAAGATCAAAGTTTTGGTCTCACGAGGAATGGCAATCCTGTGTTGGTCCTAGGTACCTATCGGTATAACCTGGCCCGGAGGTGCAAGGACACCAAAATGGCATGGTCATGTACCCGCAGAGGGCTTGGCTGTAAATGTGTGGTCATAACTGTCAAAGATGAAGTTGTTATACAACAACATGAACATAATCATTAAATTAAAATTATTATTAAAAAATAATAATTTTAATTTTTAATCGACTTAAAAAAAAGCAGTAGATTCTCAATGCGACCAGTACCTACCTACATTAGTAAATCCTTGCTCAGATGTTCTCAGAAGATGAGCGAGAAGAGAGAATAAAACTGGGCAAACGTGGCAATATTGTGACTGCTGTGACGAACCACACGCATCTCCCCAAAGATGTGAGAGGACCACGGATGGCACTATACAAGTTTACGAAGCTGAGAAAAATATATGGGATGAAGTGAAGAAAATCTGTGTTGAATATTTTAAATGTGTGTAATATATAATAATATGTAATATATAATATTAGACTATAACATTATAGAAAGCGATAGCTTCTGGATACGACACGTAAACCAAATAAATAGCAATGAAATTATTTTGAAGAAATAAATATAAATTAATTTTATAAAAAATATAATTCACGAAAAACTTAAATTATTATAACTAGTTCAGATTTTAACAATGTTGGAAATTGTCATGTGAGAAATGTCTCTTAAATGTAGTATTGAAGCTTCTTACTTTGTTTTTTTAAATTAAAATATATTTATTCTGGTTGAAAGCAATTTAATTGTACTGAAACTTGTTCCCACAAAGTTAATAATTGTTAGGTTAGGTAATATAATTTATTTTATTTTTTATATTTTTTATTATTATATTTTTTTATATATACTTATATAATTTATTTTTGTTGTCTTTCATTTTGTTGCATTCCAGTATTCAATAAATAGTAGGTGAAACTGATTATTTTGGTCTGCGAGTTGGTGGCGAAACACAATCATCTACTTAGCCTTTTTCAATTTAACATCCAATATTAATTCGTTTATTAAATGTATTTTATAGATTAATTGATTCCTCAATTTACAGGTAAACCATACGAAGTAGTGAATCTGAACGGGAAAACAGTTCTTCTCTACCAGAATTATACCTTTTCGAAGCAAGGTCCCTCGTTTCGTTACCAGGCCTGCTCCAAGAAAAGCAAGAATTGTCGCGCCAAGCTCACTCTGAACGTTGATGGGACGCTAAAGAGTGCGGTGACGGAACATAATCATCCCCCTCCGCAAATCATTAAAACTTCGGATGGAAATTACGTTAGAATATAGAAATAGAGATGGTACTAGAAACTAGAGATGTCACGAATATGGCTAGGTACTATTTAGTATTCGGCATATCCGGCTTCTTTTTTTATATTTTGGTATTCGGCGAATCTTGCGTACCATTCGGCCGAACACCAAATCCAGAAAAAAAAAACGCACCTAAATATGTATTATTCAAAAATGTTTTTACTTTAATCACATTTTTACATTTCATTCTTAAAATCTATCAGTAAAAGAAAAAAAAAACATATATTTAATACAGACTAAAAGGCACACAATATAATAAACAGCAAATGAAAAATACAAAACAAATAGGTAAAAAGTGTAAATTGCGATGTAAGAATTAGCAGTGGTAAATTATTGTGATGAATGAAAACAATTTTTTCAGCATTGGTTGATAGTAAACATTCGGCCGCCGAATATTCGGCGCTTCGGCCGATAGCGTGACCGAATATTCGGTATTCTTCAAAATCACTATTCGTGGCATCTCTACTAGTAGCTATATTATTAGGGTCTTAGCAAAAATTTATTGCGATTTCGTTAATTTAAGCAGGCAACAAAATAAAATGTTTTTTTCTTTTTTGTAATAAGTAAATTTTAATAATTGTTTTTTTTTTAATTTTAATAAATATTTTATGAGTTTCGTGACAATTAATTTTTTCAATAAAAATACCTATAGGTACATTATATGAGCAGCTTCCACTTCTAAAATACTCTGATGAAAACTAGGTATGTTTTTTGCACACTATGGGCAATTTTCAACATGTCTGGATAAGATCTAACTATTATGGCAGCTGTACTTGCTCGTCGAAACACCACGAGACAGGCCTAGTAAGAGTATATACATAATGCCCTCGTCGCATCTCGCGGCCCTCGTTCTATCTCGGAAGACGAGACGAGCGCAGCCGCCATTAGAAGCATTAAAATATCGAAGAGTTTTTTCCTAGCCTGCTCTGTCACTTCTTCTTTCTTTCCACTCTGCAAAGATTACCGTATAAATTATGATGATGACGTAGATGAGGTGTCTGAAACTTTTATGGACATGATGAAACAGACCATAACCGTACCACAAAGTCTCTATGGATTGTCATACACTTTTTATTCAAGTTGTTAAATGGCATTTCCTGAGACTTATTTTAGGGTTGAATGGTGAAGGTTTAAGGAACTTTTAGGCTGAAAGTATAATTCATTATTATAAATGAGAATAATTTTAACAATCCAGTAATCATAGATGAAAAAACATTTTCACATTATTTTAAATTAAATATGTCCGGTTAGACTGAAAGCCGACCCCAACATAGTTGGGAAAAGTCTAGACAGTTAAAATAAAGTTATAATACTGAGCTGCAAATTGCAAAAAACTTAAAAAAATAATGTCTCGGTCTCAATAAACATATCCCCCTTACAAAATCAATTCTATTTCAGTAAAATGGATGATGAAGAGGAATAGAAAAGAACTGGCGATGGTGAACGGTTATACGTTCTATTGCCACAAGAACAACGCGAAGACAAAGATATGGACGTGCACCAATGGATGGCTCTGTAAGGCTAGACTGATTACCTGCAGTGAACCTGAACCTATGAAGCGGAACGTTATATCTGCTAGGTTGGAGCACAAACATCCACCACCAACTTTCATGATTGTTGATGGGTTTTATGTTAGGATTTGATAATAATATAGGCACAGCCGCTTGGGTAGCACAAAGGTTGACTGACGAAAAGAAATAAAGAAAGATAAAACGTTTATTTGAGGCAAACAGGACTGACGACTTGATTAGGGTCATTTAAATCCGCTGGAAGCGGGCAAAGCAGGACCAGTTGTTGTGGCGATGCTCGGGAGAGGGCTACGTTGAGCACTGGACATCTTTTGACTGAAATGATGATGATGATGATAGTCTATCTTATACATAACTAGCTTTTGCCTGCGGCTTCGCCCGCGTGAATGTCGGAAAATTTGCCACAGGAACTGAAATATTGAGTAGTCCCGCGACTTCTTCCGCGTGAAATATCTTGTTCCCCCGACCCACTCCGTCGCCTCGCATTGCCTGCCCGCGCTATTACTTCGTTTTCGCTCAGCGTTATTTCTGACTTTTTTTCTTTTTGCGCGGCACCTAAGAGTCCTAGATATGTTAAATATACCTATAGCCTTCCTTAAAATTGGGCTATCAAATGCAAAAATAATTTTTAAAGCCAGAGATTAGCGCGTTCAAACAAACAAATAAAAAGTGTGTGTCAGCTCCGACGCACGACTGGAGTTTACTTACTCCTGTTTTTGTGCCGTTCTGAGTTTCCGACTTTCTATTTTTCAGTCATGACAAAAATGACAAACTTTATAATTTTACTTAGGTAAATATTCATGCCAAGTTTCAAGTCTATTAACTCAAGGAATAAGATTTTTCATACAAACTTTGGACCCCCGTTTAACCACTTTAGGGGGTGAATTTTGAAAAATCCTTTCTTAGTGCACCCCTACACTTCGTAAGGAACCTACGTGCCAAAGGAATCTCTAGAACCAGCGGTTTGGGCTGTGCGTTGATATATCACCCAGTCAGTCAGTCAGTTTATTATTTTATATATTATTATACATATAGATAGATAGCATGATCCAATGCCTGAATCAGACTCTTCTGTGTTTGAGAATGAAATATTGTTCTGATTATAGATGGATGTGCGAAGCCACATTATTCATCATCATCATTATATTAACATCTTTCTTCAAAAACATATATGGCGGTTGTGAAAACCCAATTTTTTTATCTATAAGTGGCAATAACTGAAGCCTAAATAATCTGAAAATTATTAATCTTCGATGCTTCAAAACGGTAAAATTAATTGAAAAGTAATGAAATTACTGTTAATGGCAAAACCTCGTGTTTTTGGTGCTTTATTATATCACTTACCAATGTTAAAACTTTGAAATCAATTTGTGATTCTTACAACAAATAAATATATTTTATAATTTATTTTTTATTTGTTTTTGGTTGCCTTAATTATCATGATCCAATCACGCATAATGTTTCACTGTATAAACGACTTGTATTCTATGGAAATGGATGTGGTGTTTATTGTTCGATCTTCATTTTAATCTAAATGCCTTTTGGGCGACAACGAAGTAATCATAGAACTGTCCGACATATTCCTTCCAAATAACACTTTTTCAAAAATATTGTTTTCTTTTTCAGTGACATACGTATTGAAAGGTGACGGAAAGGAGCTCGCCATTGTGAATCGCTACACCTTCTACTGTCACAGACGTAAGCACCACAACACCTGGAATTGTACCAACGGAAAAAGCTGCAAAGCAAAGCTGATCATCACAAAGGATCAGAAACCTTCAGAACGTAGGGTCATATCGTCGTACCTGGCACATACTCATGCTCCTCCAGTTTATATGATTTGTAACGGGGTATATAGGAAGCTGATTTAATGTTATGATTATTCTCTTGTTAGCAGTCTTGCGCTATAATAATCCGGTACTATAATAACTGTCCGTTATTGTAGTGCCGGATCGTAAATCAAACCCTTGTTTGTGATAAAACTCGCATAATTATTTAGAATATGAAGTTTTTTTTTTTTAATATTTTCTTTTTCACGCCATGCGCTTGTCAGCTCGGGAAGTGTTGAGTATGGCAATGGCAAATGTATCCGCTCCCTTCTAATTTTTATGTCTGTGTCGCGTGTATGTGCCTAACTAAATACAGTTTAAGTGAAGAATACTCTGCCTTCTTATTTCAAATTATCATCAGGGAGCCGACTGTCTAAACTTTTTTTTCTTTATACAAATCATGCTTGTCGCATATTCATGACATTTATTTATGATACACCCGCGGAGGTTTCATGCTCATGATATTTAATAGCCTCTACATCAGCAGCTACGCATGATGATGAGATTGATGTAGAGGCTGTAAAATAACATGGTTTAGCATGAAACCTCCTTATATTCAATTTTGTAAACTTATACTTTAAAATAGGAAACTTCTATACTTATAAAATGTTTACTAACTTTCTCAGACCTTCTTTTTAATTTATTTGGTTTTGGAATGAAGCTTTTAATTTTAGTTTTTCATACACATGAATCCTTTTTCTTTAACAGTGCATTTTTTTTATTGTTTGTTCCGCCGAAATGTTGTAGATGTAAGATCATGAATTGTGTTAACTCTGGCTAAGATTTCACTTTGTAGTGTGCCTAAGGATGTTTAAATAGTTTTTAATTTTTAGTAAAGCTGATATAGCAACATTTGGGAATAATAAGTAGGAGTTTGGCTTTATATTTTTGTGTAGCTGTGGAGAAAGTTGTTGGTTGCACATTTGCATAACCCCTTATGTTTTATTTTTTTGCAATACCTACATAATGTGTAATTTTTACTTTTTCCGAGTAAATAAATACAAATAGAAATAATTTTATAGTTTGTTTTCTTTAACCCCTCAGATGTCTGAGTAGGGCTAATTTTAGACCCAAAACCAATGTTTGTGTTTTTTTTTCTAAAAAATCTTAGGTAGATACGACTCTAAGTTATCCATTCTTTACCGGACACCCTGTATATACTGACTAAAGGATAGTGCCTTTAGTACAGAATGGCAAGTTCTAAGGCCTTAACAGTCAGTAAAAAAAGTGGCTTCGGAAGCTTGAAGGTTGAATGTTAAGACCTCACATTAAAATGCTTTATAACATCAATCAATCAAATTTCAATTCAATTTTTCAATGTTAAAACATTGAGACCAATTTGACAACAAATAAATATATTTCCAATGATTTTTTTGTCCCATTATTATAATTATTAAATCACGTTCTTATACATAATGTTTCACACGAAGTAATCATAGAACTGGCCGGCATATTGATCCTACCAAATAACACTTCTTCTAAAACAAAGTTTTCTTTTTCAGTGAGATACGTTATGAAAGATGACGGAAATGAGCTCGCCATTGTGAATCGCTACACCTTCTACTGCCACAGACGTAAGAATAAGAACACCTGGAATTGTACCTACGGAAACAGCTGCAAAGCAAGGCTGATCATCACAAAGGATCAGGAACCTTCAAAACGTAGGGTCATATCGTCAAGGCTCATACATACTCATGCTCCTTCAGTATATACGATTTGTAACGGGGTATATATGAAGCTGATTTAATGTGATAATTATTTTTTCGTCTTAAGATTTGAGGACACTGAGTACTAAGCACTGAGTGTCCTCAAATCTTAAGATTGTACTAAAGGATCCAAAAAAGGACATTGAAAATTATCAGCCCATCTCTGTTGTCGGCCTTGTCATACCTTTTTGAGAGGCTCCTTCACAATCAGTTGTATTCGATCCGTCCATGAAATACTACAGCAACAGCACGGTTTCGTAAAAAAAGGTCCACAACAAATAATGTGACAGCTTTCATAGACTATTTGTTTAATGGTGTAAACTGTCGTGTGCAATGACGATGTATACACTGAGTTTCGAAAAGCTTTTGACAAGGTCGAACATGATTCGCTTTTGAAGAAAATAAGTTCCCTTCAACATGATTGAGCTGAAAGTGCTGCCATACGTCAAGTTCGTGAACGGGCACCGTGAGTAGGGACTGGTCATCTCTAAGTTGCCACGGATTATTTTAATTTAACTTTTGAAACCCCCATCTGCGCTACATAGTGAAATCTTAGACAGAGTTAACACAATTCATGATCTAAGAATACTGCTCAAAATTATGAGCCATAACATATGTATGGATTCGTAATTACATTATCCACGGAAACTAGTGTGGAGAAAAGAGACTTCTATTAAATACTAAGTATATTGACTGTATCGAGCGTATATAACGCGAGTTCTTGAAAACTATGCGTTACCGTTGTTCTAGAAGTCGTATTTACCACTCGTATATCGACTTACTGAAAAAATACAACTTGCTCTCTTTGAAGTTTCAACGTACCTTTATAGAGACTATGTTTGCATACGGTTTGTATTACAGCTCATATATGTTTGTCTGGACATTTATAACAAATTGTGCTATGAAGTCCCTAGAACCATTCAGGGACGTGAGGTGCGCGCTCTACCTGTTTTCGCTGCCACTCCTAATCGTACGAATGCAGGCTGCTGGGCACCTCTAAGTCGCCTCACAAGCGATTCCAATAGGTTTTTCTCTAACTTGAATCTATTCGCTTTATTCGTTGGAAAATTTAGAAACATATTGCTTGACACAAAGTCGATGGCTATAAGAGTAAGGGAATACCAAAGAAACGATGGATGGATTGTGTGAAATATGATATGGCTAGAAAGGGGGTGACTACCGAGATGACGACTAATAGAGAAGTATGGAAAAAAGGGACAAGTTGCGCCGACCCCAAATAGATTGGGATAAGGGCAGGAGAATGATGATTGCTTGACACAAAAAAAAAAGTGTGATTAATATTCGATCTCTCTAGTGTTCCTTAAATTAACAGCACTTTATGTGTATTTTATTTCATGCAATTATCTTTCTGTCCGAGTTAGTTGGTTTTTTGTTGTTGTTGTCTTTTACTTTATCAACATTGTCTTTATCTATTTGTGTATGGAGAAAGTTGTTCGTTTCACATTTGTATAACCTTATGTATTTTTTTTTTTTTGTAATATAAAATGTGTAATTGTTAGTCCTTCCGAATAAATAAAAACAAATAAAAATAATTTTATTGTTTGTTTTTCTTTAATTATTCATGAGCAATACTTTGTGAAACTGTGGATTCAATCTACAATCAAAATTTATAACCAGCTGACCCGACAGAAGTTGTCCTGTCCAAATTTCAATGAATACAAAAATTCCATAGAAAAGAGTGCTTTTAGTTGTTCCCGAACCGATCATATAATAATAGGTACGTCACCATAGGTATAATTATGAACTTCTTTAGTTTATTATCTATCGATATTATTTCCATTACATTGTAAACTGTCGAAAAATTGTGAGCTACCACTACAACCATTTACAATTTAGCGCATCATGTTTCGATAGTTTGTAAATTACACTATAATCTATCCATGGGAAACCGAGAAATTGTGAGCTGGTATCAGAAAACCTCAAATCGCGAATAAAAAATCAGCTATTCCCTACATTAAAACACTCACAAACACTACATTCCCCACATTGTTCCCATTTTTGTACGTTGTTGTTGTTGTATTGTTGTTGTTCTCTACATTTATGCCTGGGTGATTAAAATTACAACCAGTAAAGGGTGACTGGGTGACTGTTAATTAGTGTTTAGTTACTTAACACATGACAAACAACTTTTACTCCGGTACAAACCTGAAATCGCCAAAAAAAATACAGCTGTTCCCTACATCTTGACGAGTCATGCGAATATAAATGTAGGGAACAGCTCATATATACTACCTAAAGGATTACTATAGAAAGGCAAAATCTGAGGCCTAAACAGTCAGTAAAAAAAAAATAGCTTCGGAAGCTTGAAGCTTGAAATGCAATTACTTTTGATGGTAAAACCTCACATTGTACGGTGCTTTATGAAGATATTAACAATGTTAAAACATTGAAACCATTTTGTGATTTTGACAACAAATAAATATGTTACCAATTCTTTTTTGGTCCCGTAATTCATGATCCAATCAAGTTCTAACGCATAATGTTTCACTGTAAAACGAGTTGTATTCTATAGAAAATGTTGTGGTGTTCATTGCTCGATCTTTATTTTAATCTATTTATGCCTTTGGTGTGACCACGAAGTAATCATAGAACTGGCCGACGCACACAGGCGAAATATCGCTAAAAGTTGGCAATTAATCAAATTTACAAATTACACGTAATCCGGTTTCTATTGTTTAGGCGACATCCTTAGTACAATCTGTGGCACAATGGTCTAGCTACCTGTGCAAGCGCCGCGCTCCGCCGGATCCCCACTAACGTAGTATCCCAGTTCGAAGTTTGACTTGTTAAGCAACGGATGTGTTGTTTTATTCAAACTTAAAATTAAACTGAAAATATTTTACGTTGTTCGGTGGAATTAAGTGTTTTGGCGATGGATTCTACTCCTGGCGGTAAGGAACTTATATGCATTATAAATATTAAAAAGTTACTTTTGAATTGTATTTCTATATTAAGTACATATTTCGTATTTCTTCTAAAAGTAGTCGCTATTTAAAGAGTCATCAAACTTCTCATAGAGTAAAAGTACTTACTGAAGTGGACTCAAGCCCTCAAAATATGTACCTTAAAATGAGCATTACACATTCTTCTTCTAGAAACACCTATAAATAGATGCTCGTTTTTGCGCATCTTGAACAAATTTTGTCAATTGTAGTCCTAAGGTAGAATTTAATTATTTAAATTTTTTTTTCTTTTTTCCAGGATCAAACTCTGAAGAGATTTATATTCGTAGAGGAACGCTTATTGAGTAATAAAGAGTCTATTTCTGTAAAAGACTCAGAAAAATGCAATTTGATTACAAAAAAGTGGAAAATTTATTGTTTTTTTTTTTTTTTTACTTTTTCTATATAATTTAGTAATAAAGAACTACAAATTAGTACAAAAAACTGCAAAATAGATATTTGCCAACTTTTTATGATAGGTATTACGCCAGTGATATTCCTTCCAAATAACAGTTTTTCTAAAACAAATTATCTTTTTCAGTGACATACGTAATGAAAGGTGACGGAAAGGAGCTCGCCATTGTGAATCGCTACACCTTCTACTGTCACAGACGTAAGCACCACAACACCTGGAATTGTACCAACGGAAAAAGCTGCAAAGCAAAGCTGATCATCACAAAGGATCAGAAACCTTCAGAACGTAGGGTCATATCGTCGTACCTGGCACATACTCATGCTCCTCCAGTTTATATGATCTGTAACGGGGTATATAGGAAGCTGATTTAATGTTGTAATTATTCTCTTGTTAGTAGTATTTTGTGCTTAGTACTAGCCAAGTATCTATTACCTGTACCTTTGTTAAAAAAATAAACCAATTTTGTGTTTTCACATCAACTAAGTAAATAATATTCTAAATATATAAATATATTTTCTGATTTTATTTGTTTTTTCTTTGTTCCCATAAGTGATTATGAGTTCTTAGGCATATAGATAGAATTGGTTGTGGTGTCCATTGCTTGTGATCGTTCTTCATCTAAATCCTTTGGGGTCTTTGGGGTAACTGACATTATTCCTGCCAAATTATACTTTATCTAAAACAAAGTTTTCTTTTTCAGTGAGATACGTAAAGAAAGTTAACGGAAAGGAGCTTGCCATTGTGAATGGCTACACCTTCTTCTGTCATAGACGTAATATGAATAACAACAGCTGGACTTGTACCTCCCGACATACCTGCAGAGCAAGGTTGCTCATCACGAAGGGTCTGACACCTGCAGAACGTAGGGTCGTATCGTTACGGCTAGAACATAACCATGCTCCTCCAGCATTTATAATTTCTAAAGGATTATTTAGGAGGTTGTGTTAATGTTATGATTATTCTCTTGTTAGTAGTCTTGTGCTTAGTACTGGTCGAGTACCTGTGTTTAAAAAATGAGACCAATTTTGTGTTTTACATATCAAATAAGTAAGTAAATATATATATTTTTTTGTTTTATAATTATCATGATTAGAGTTATTAGGCGTACCTATACATAGAATTGGTTGTGGTGTCCAGTGCTTGTCGTTCTTCATCTAAATTCTTTGGGCATTTGGTGTAGCCGACATATTGTTCCTGCCAAATAAGAGTTTTTCGAAAACAAAGTTTTCTTTTTCAGTAAGATACGTAAAGAAAATTGACGGAAAGGAGCTTGCTATTGTGAATGGCTACACTTTCTTCTGTGATAGACGCAATATGAATAACAACAACTGGACTTGTACCTCCCATTCCTCCCAAAATACCTGCAGAGCCAGGATGCTCATCACGAAGGGTCTGATTCCTTCAGAACGTAGAGTCGTTTCATCAAGGCTAGAACATAACCATGCTCCTCCAACATTTATAATTTATAAAGGACTATTTAAGAAGATTAGTTAATGTTACCTAGATTTAAGTTTTTTGCTTCTTTAATTATTTCGTTAGCGAAACTTTGTGAATATGTGGATCTTGAACATCAGCCGTTCTATACTGTAAAAATCTCACCGTGAAAATGTTGGTGTAGTGAGTATGAAGTAAGATGTCAATCCTTAGATTCCCTAGCGTCAAGTAGAATTACAGTTTACTTCAAGCTCACTTCACAAAAGTTTTTACAGTGATTTTTTTACAGAATAGCACTAATGACTAGTGAGATTCCATTTACAATACGACGTTGTCCTTTCCCAATAAATACTAGAATCCCATAAAAAGTTCTTCTAGTTTTTAATTACATAATTATTATGATTTAAAATTTTCTATTAAATTACTTTCTATGAAATTGTATTTTATTTCTAATACTGGCCTCATAAAAATATTTAGGTCCTTAGCACATCTCCGCCGCGAAACAGCAAAACCACATGATGTTTTGCTGATGTTCCGCTACTCGAGTAGCGAAAAATAATGCGAGTTACTTGAATTGAACTACTGCGGTTTCGCGGTGGAAGTTTGCTAAGGGCCTTAAGATTTACCTGTATTATGAACTTCTTTAGCTTATAATCTATCGATATTATTACTTTTACTTTACTTGTATCTATAATTTCTGGGAGAACACAATCAGGATAAAATTTTGGTAACAGCGGAGCCATCTTTTGTCCAAAATCATCGTTTGTTTTGTGTAAAACAGTTGAAATTTAAGCCCTATTTCAATGTAGATAAAGACGCCACGTTATTTCCGTTAGATTGTAAACTATCGAAAAATTGTGAGCTACCACTACAACCATTTACAATTTAGCGCATTATTTTTTGATAATTTATGAATTACACTATAATCTATCCATGGGAAACCGAGAAATTGTGAACTGGTATCAAAAAACCTGAAATCGCGAGAAAAAAATCAGCTGTTCCCTACATTTTGACGAGTCATGCGAATATAAATGTAGGCAACAGCTGATATATACTACCTCAATGATGATAGTGCCTTTACTATAGAAAGGCAAAATCTGAGGCTTAAACAGTCAGTAAAAAGAAGTAGCTTCGGAAGCTTGAAGCTTGAAATGCAATTACTTTTCATGGTAAAACCTCACATTGTATGGTGCTATATGATTATATTACCAATGTTAAAACATTGAAACCAATTTGTGATTTTGACATCAAATAAAAATATTTTCAATAATTTTTTGGTCCCGTAATTATCATGATTCAATCAAGTTATAACTAGAGATCGGATAATCGGATGCATATTAACCTAAAGTTAATATTTTACTAACAAAGTATGGAAGCGGCTTCTTAGCATTTTTTTTCTTAATATAAATCCCGGGATTCAAGAAAATGTGGGAATGCACAACTAATCGGATACATGGTATGGAAACGACTTCATAAATAACGTGGTTTTATTTATTTGGAAATACCGGGAAATCGGGATCACATAAATCCCCGCGAGAAATACAAAGCTGCCGAATGAAAATGGTTGTCCCTGGAAGGTACCGTCACTATATCGCTGGCATTGTTTTCATGGGTTTCGAGAATGTTAAAGCCGATAGTGATGTTAAAATGTAAATCCAAGATGGCGGCTGCAAACATTTTCAAATTTTTCGTCATGGGTGTCGTTTTCATGCTTTTCGAGGGTGTTAAAGCCGATAGTGATGTTAAAATGTAAATCGAAGATGGCGGCTGCCAACATTTTAAATTTTTTTGTCATGGGTGACGTTTTCATGGTTTTCGAGGGTTGTAAAACCGATAGTGGCGTTAAAATGTAAATCCATGATGGCGGCTGCTAAATTTTCTAACTTTTCGTCATGGGTGTCGTTTTCATAGTTTTTGAGAGTTTTAAAGCCGATAGTGGCGTTAAAATGTAAATCGAAGATGGCGGCTGCGAAAATTTTCTAATTTTTCGTCATGGGTGTCGTTTTATTGGTTTTCGGGGGTGTTAAAGCTGATAGCGATATTAAAATGTAAATCCAAGATGGCGGCTGCGAAAATTTTCTAATTTTCGTCATGGGTGTCGTTTTATTGGTTTTCGAGGGTGTTAAAGCTGAAAGTGACATTAAAATGTAAATCCAAGATGGCGGCTGCGAACATTTTCTAATTTTTCGTCATGGGTGTCGTTTTATTGGTTTTCGAGGGTGTTAAAGCCGATAGTGACACTAAAATGTAAATCCAAGATGGCGGACGCGAATGTTGTTTTAATTTTTCGTCATGGGTATCGTTTTCATGGTTTTTGAGAGTTTTAAAGCCGATAGTGACACTAAATTGTAAATCCATGATGGCGGCTGCGAATATTTTCTAATTTTCGTCATGGGTGTCGTTTTGTTGGTTTTCGAGGGTGTTAAAGCTGATAGTGACATTAAAATGTAAATCCAAGATGGCGGCTGCGAAAATTTTCTAATTTTCGTCATGGGTGTCGTTTTATTGGTTTTCGAGGGTGTTTAAGCCGATAGTGACACTAAATTGTAAATCCAAGATGGCGGATGCAAATATTTTTTTATTTTTCGTCATGGGTGTCGTTTTCATGGTTTTAGGGGGTATTAAAAGCTCATAGTGACATTAAAATGTAAATTCAAGATGGCGGCTGCGAAAATTTAAAAAAATTGTGATGGATATCGTTTTCATGGTTTTTTAAGGGGTATTAAAGCTGATAGTGACATTAAAATGTAAATCCAAGATGACGGCTGCGAACATTTCGGTCGGTTTTACAACCCTCGAAAACTATGAAAACAACACCCATAACAAAAATTTTAAAATGTTTGCAGCCACCACCTTGGATTTACATTTTAATGTCACTATGACCTTTAATACCACCTAAAAACATGAAAACGACACCCATGACGAAAAATATAAAAATATTTGCATCCGCCATCTTGGATTTACAATTTAGTGTCACTATCGGCTTTAACACCCTCGAAAACCAATAAAACGACACCCATGACGCAAATTAGAAAATTTTCGCAGCCGCCATCTTGGATTTACATTTTAATGTCACTATCAGCTCTAACACCCTTGAAAACCAACAAAACGACACCCATGACGAAAATGAGAAAATATTCGCAGCCGCCATCTTGGATTTACAATTTAGTGTCACTATCGGCCTTAACACCCTCGAAAACCAATAAAACGACACCCATGACGAAAAATAAGAAAATGTTCGCACCCGCCATCTTGGATTTACATTTTAATGTCACTATCAGCTTTAACACCCTCGAAAACCAATAAAACGACACCCATGACGAAAAATTAGAAAATGTTCGCAACCGCCATCTTGGATTTACATTTTGATGTCACTATCAGCTTTAACACCCTCGAAAACCAATAAAACGACACCCATGACGAAAATTAGAAAATGTTCGCAGCCGCCATCTTGGATTTACAATTTAGTGTCACTATCGGCTTTAACACCCTCGAAAACCAATAAAACGACACCCATGATCTAAATTAGAAATGTTCGCAGCCGCCATGTTGGATTTACATTTTAATGTCATTGTCAGCTTTAACACCCCCGAAAACCAATAAAACGACACCCATGACGAAAAATTTGAAAATTTTCGCAGCCGCCATCTTGGTTTTACATTTTAATGTCACTATCAGCTGTAACAGCCTCGAAAACCATGACCCGTACCCGTACCCGTACCCGAAATTTTTGAAAATATTTGATGCCGAGATCTTGGATTTACATTTTCAGCAGCTATGGGACCAACTCTGAAATCACAAAAAAAATTACGATGTTTGAAACAAAAGTTCAATACCTACTCGACCAAAATGTATGAATCAGTTGACTTATGTTTCGTGATTTACGGGTTGATCCCATAGTGAAAGTTGCTCATGAGTCGAACACCCTATGAAAATTTAGTGATAAAAGTTACCCTTTCAAAAAATACTTAATTTATCAATTCCGGAATCGCGACATTTTGACGATTGACACAAAAGTGCATTCCATAGTAGCCAAAACCTAAACGTAAGTAATTATATTTCGTGTACCAACCGAAGACGATTACTATATTACTTGCAGCAGTACATGAGATGGTGCTATCCTTGTCACACATTTAGAGCTATAATATCTAAAAAAAAACAAAACCATACTTCCGTCTCCCTCCCACCGTTACCGGCCTACCCGCGCCCGCGGCGCTTTCCTGAGTTCATTACATATTTGTGTGTTATCCGAGTCGCACGAAATTTTAACGTTACAGAATATTATAGTGTACCTAGTTAAGTGTCATGGGAAAACGGAAGCGATCAAGGTCCAGGGATCGGGACTACGATCACATATTACGTAAATTGAAAAAACTATCGAAATCAAAAAAGCGACGGCGTTACTTATCGTCATCGGAAAGTGATAATTCAAATTATGAACATCAACGATATAACGAAACCGAGTATCATCACGAGTATTATCAAGTACCTACCTATAAAATGATCAAACATGGTTAATTTTACGAAGTTAAAATTAAGTTACGTGTAAAAAGTAATGATCTTTATATGTACCTAATTACGAAAACAAAAGGTTTATCTATGTACTTATAGCTCCACGTAAATTGTGTTGAGGATTTATAGCAGGTATAATCATTCCAAATCAGATCATCTGCTCCACTTTAACAGTGTCGAGGGTTTCATACTCCACGTAAATCGTGTAGAGAATACATACGTTCTAATCAGATCATCTGCTCCACTTTAACAGTGTCGAGGGTTTCATACTCCACGTAAATCGTGTAGAGAATACATACGTTCTAATCAGATCATCTGCTCCACTTTAACAGTGTCGAGGGTTTCATACTCCACGTAAATCGTGTAGAGAATACATACGTTCTAATCAGATCATCTGCTCCACTTTAACAGTGTCGAGGGTTTCATACTCCACGTAAATCGTGTAGAGAATACATACGTTCTAATCAGATCATCTGCTCCACTTTAACAGTGTCGAGGGTTTCATACTCCACGTAAATCGTGTAGAGAATACATACGTTCTAATCAGATCATCTGCTCCACTTTAACAGTGTCGAGGGTTTCATACTCCACGTAAATCGTGTAGAGAATACATACGTTCTAATCAGATCATCTGCTCCACTTTAACAGTGTCGAGGGTTTCATACTACACGTAAATCGTGTAGAGGATACATACGTTCTAATCAGATCATCTGCTCCACTTTAACAGTGTCGAGGGTTTCATACTCCACGTAAATCGTGTAGAGAATACATACGTTCTAATCAGATCATCTGCTCCACTTTAACAGTGTCGAGGGTTTCATACTCCACGTAAATCGTGTAGAGGATACATACGTTCTAATCAGATCATCTGCTCCACTTTAACAGTGTTGAGGGCCACATATAGATCATTACTATGCTGGCAAAAACTCCACGCTAGTCGTGTTGAGAATACAAATCTTAGATTCAATATTTCTTGAAAACTTGTCGTATGTTTAATATGCTTAGCTGAGAGAATATAATTTTCTTGTAGGTAATACACCCAAAGTAAGCAAAGCCAGCTGTCCAGTAGTCTCGCTGCAATAGGACAAGTGTTAAATTGGGCGCTGTCGTCTAAGAACGCAGTACCTCAAGATATATTAAAAACTTTAAGTGACGTCGGCAGACTCATTTGCGACAGTCATTACAGAGAATCTCAGTCCCGTCGGTACGCAGTCCTAAATACACTAAATAAAAATATTAGAGATACAGTCAAAAATACCAAAATTGATCAGCATCTTTTCGGCTCAGACTTAGCAGAGCATATAAAGTCTTCAAAGGCGATCATTAAGACAGGTTCAGAAATGAAATCGGCAGTTGTGCGTCCTGCGTACAAACCAACAGTACAGCAACAACGGGGTACTTTAAACTCGAGGGGGGGGCCGCCACGAGTAGCAGCAGCGGCCGAGCCGCGGCCGCCCCCCGCACCCCGCCGGCCGCCGCGGGACCGTCGCACGGACGCGCCGCGGGGCCGCCGCTCGACCGGCTACCACGCGGCCTCACGCGACCACGAGGAGGCGCTACTAGAAGAACCGCAGGTACCCATTGCAGGTCGCTTGTCTTACTT
This sequence comes from Cosmia trapezina, assembly GCA_905163495.3. Lineage (NCBI taxonomy): Eukaryota > Metazoa > Arthropoda > Insecta > Lepidoptera > Noctuidae > Cosmia > Cosmia trapezina. Next base: position 22,047,128 of record LR991029.1, read on the forward strand.
TTATAACCAATGGTGTGAACTCACTAACGATCAGATTATTTTAAATTGGGTTAAAGGGTATAAAATACCATTTATAGTTGAACCCATACAAACTATTGAACCCGAAAATAACGCATGTGATGTTCGATCCCAAGTAGTATTTTTGACGGATGTGTATCGCACTTGTTGAGTTCTAATTTCATATCACCGTGTACACCTTGTGAAGGACAATTTATTTCACCTATTTTCACAGTACCGAAGCCTAACGGAACTCATCGTTTTATACTAAATTTAAAAGAATTGAACAAATTCATTAGAGTTCATCTATCGCACTGCGCTAAAATTACTCGATGATAATTACTTTATGGCAACTATAGACCTACAAGATGCATATTTCTTGGTATCTATAGATAAAGCTGATCGCAAACGATTGCGTTTTAAGTGGCGATCACAATTATTTGAGTACAATGTTCTCCCGTTCGGCATCTGTACAGCACCTTTTGTTTATACGAAATTACTAAAACCAGTTTTAGAATACCTACGTTCATCAGGCCTGTTGTCAGTTAACTACCAAGATGATTTTTTATGCATAGGTAGATCTTACGATGAATGCTTATTAAACGTAAATACTACAAAAGAGTTTTTAGAGTCGTTAGGGTTTGTCATAAATAAAAATAAAAGTGTTATGACGCCAAGAAAAATGTGCAAATTTTTGGGGTTCGTATTTAATACCATGAATATGACTATCACCTTACCCGACGAAAAGAAACATCGTATTAAAAATCGAGCCATAGATCTCATGCGCAAGAACAAATGTACAATTCGATATCTTGCTGAATTTATTGGACTTTTGACCTCCGCATGTCCCGCCGTTAATTATGGGTGGATGTATACTAAACTCTTCGAACGAGAGAAGTTTTTAGCATTGGATTATTCGGAAAATTACAACAAACACATGAAACTAAATAAATATCTGAGTCAAGATTTCTCATGGTGGATCGATAACATAATGACGTCATTTTCCCCGATTCGCAAAAATAATTACTTATTGGAAATTTATAGTGATGCATCTATGACTGGTTGGGGCGTGGCATGCGGTGGTCAAAGTGCTAGTGGTAACTGGACATCCAGCGAACTGTCACTTCATATTAACACGCTGGAACTAATGGCCGCATTTTATGGACTAAAGATATTTACAGCGAACCTTAAAGATTGCAACATTTTACTGAGAATAGACAACACCACTGCCATATGTTATATCAACAGAATGGGCGGAGTGCAACATCCCCATTTAAAAAAAATATGCAAGAAAAATTTGGCAGTGGTGTGAGTCTAAAAACATTTATGTATTTGCCTCCTACATAAGATCTTCCGATAATGTAGTAGTAGATTGGGAGTCTAGGCAAATTAATATAGACACTGAATGGGAAATTTCTGGACATGTATTTTCACAAATTGTTGATATGTTAGGTAAACCTGAATTTGACCTTTTTGCCAGTGCTCAAAACTATAAATGCAGTAGATATGCGTCTTGGAAATTAGACCCATATTCTGAAATAATTGATGCCTTTACTTTTAGTTGGAAAAATATTAAATTTTATGCCTTTCCCCCATTCAGTATAGTAAGCAAAGTATTAGAAAAAATCATTTCAGATAAAGCTAGAGGTATTATAGTAGTACCCTACTGGCCATCACAAGCATGGTATCCCTTGTGGTCCAGTCTTGTCATATCGGAAAAAATGTTTTTTGGCCCTGACGAATCCTTATTACTCTCTCCTTTCAGAACCTGCTATCCGCTTCATGCGAGCCTTATCCTGGTGGCAGCCGAATTATCAGGGATTCGATGATAAAACGTGGCCTACCTCAAGGATCCTTAGATATAGTGATGGCCTCTTTAGCAAAAAATACATTAAATCAATATAATAGTTCAATCAAATCCTGGTGGCTTTTCTGTAAAACAAAAAACATTGATGTTTATGAGGCTAATGTCGCGGACGTATTAACTTTTTTGACAGTAAAATTTGAAGAAGGCGCAAGCTACAGTAGTTTGAACACACACAGGTCCGCCTTATCGCTAATTGTTGGTACGAATGTTACTTCAAATGATTGTGTAAATCGATTTCTTAAGGGCGCTTACAGACTTAAACCCCCAAATCCAAAATATAGATACACGTGGGATACAAATGTAGTGCTAAATCATCTCTCAAATATATACCCATACGATAATGTCTCATTAGTTGATTTATCGTATAAGACTTGTGCTCTTGTCGCCATTGCTTCTGCGCAAAGGATGCAGACTATTAGTCTGATAAAATTAGAGAATATTGCGATACATAATGATATGATTGTAATTAAGATTTCAGATTTCATTAAGACTTCGAGGCCTGGGGCTTGCCAACCACTCATCAGATTATCCTATATCCGCGAAAATCCTAGTATCTGTCCTGCACTCGCCATCCAAACTTACATCAGTAGAACAAAAGAGTTACGACGTCATCAGACTGATGGACATCTTTTTATCGGAACTAGAAGACCACATAAAAAAGTTGGCTCTCAGACCTTAGCACACTGGGTAAAAAAGGTTTTGCGAGACAGTGGCATTGACATAAGCATTTTTGGCGCTCATAGTACACGGGCAGCATCTACATCTGCCGCGCACCGTGCCGGGGTTAATCTGGAGACGGTTCGCAAGGCCGCCGGCTGGAGTGATCGCTCCAATGTATTTCTTAAGTACTATTGTAGAGACATCCTGGAATCAAACGACAATGATTTTACGGATGCCATTTTTGACATTCGATAAATAGGATTAATTGCACTTATTTCATTAACATTAAAGTGTTAAGAATCTGATAAATGTAAAATTGACCCTTAAATTAGTTGATTAGTATAACTATGTACCTACTCAATTTCGTAGCTAATTAGCATTATAGTGATTGGAATCACGGTTTTTATTTTTTACACTATTAACTTACATAGCAATGCTCTGAACATCTGCAAGTAATATAGTAATCGTCTTCGGTTGGTACACGAAATATAATTAAGAATCAAACGAACTTACCTTAGTGATGTTTGATTCCAATTATGTGAGTGTTCCAACCGAAGACGATTACATCGTCCCATCCCATCCCAACCCAAAAGGTTAATATAAAAAATAAAAAGGTAGTCTGACTATAACACAAAATAAGTACTACCACTCTGAAATATAATGAACTCAGGAAAGCGCCGCGGGCGCGGGTAGGCCGGTAACGGTGGGAGGGAGACGGAAGTATGGTTTTGTTTTTTTTTAGATATTATAGCTCTAAATGTGTGACAAGGATAGCACCATCTCATGTACTGCTGCAAGTAATATAGTAATCGTCTTCGGTTGGAACACTCACATAATTGGAATCAAACATCACTAAGGTAAGTTCGTTTGATTCTTAAATATACATTCGATTCTATAATCAGAACTATTAATTTGTGAATCCCGGAACCCCGCGATTTTTTTAATACAAAATTACAATCCATATTAGCCAACACCTAAATGCAAGTACCTAACTAAAACATTCGATGCCAAAATCAGAACTTAAAAATTATCGTTCCGGAATCCCGGGTTTTTTTTTTTTTAAGTGCAATCCATATTAACTAACATCTGAACTTAAGTAAATTATACATTCGATTCTATAATCAGAAGTCAAAATTGGCCGATACCGGAATTCTGGGATTTTTTAATCCAAAAGCCCACTCCATACTTAGCCAACACCTCAACTTTAGGTTAATATGCATCCGATTATCCGATCTCTAGTTATAACGCATAATGTTTCACTGTAAAAACGAGACCAATTTTGTGTTTTCACATCAAATAAGTAAATATATTTTAAATATATAAATATATTTTCTCATTTTATTTGTTTTTTCTTTGTGGTAAGTGATTATGAGTTTTTAGGCATATATATAGAATTGGTTGTGGTGTCTATTGCTTTTCGTTCTTCATCTAAATCCTTTGGGCCTTTGGTGTAACCGACATAATATATTGTTCCTGTCAAATATCAGTTTTTCTAAAACAAAGTTTTCTTTTTCAGTGAGATACGTAAAGAAAATTGACGGAAAGGAGCTTGCCATTGTGGATGGCTACACCTTCTTCTGTCACAGACGTAATATGAATAACAACAACTGGACTTGTACCTCCCGACAAACCTGCAGAGCAAGGTTGCTTATCACGAAGGGTCTGACACCTGCAGAACGTAGGGTCGTATCGTCAAGGCTAGAACATAACCATGCTCCTCCAAAATTTATAATTTCTAAAGGAATATTAGTTGTGATAAAAAAACTTCCTAAATAATCCTTTAGAAATTGTAACCTATATTTAAGTTTTTTTCTTCTTTAATTATTTCGTGAGCGAAACTTTGTGAATCTGTGGATCTTGAACATCAGCCGTTCTGAAAATCTCACTGTGAAAATTTTGGTGCAGCGAGTATGAAGTGAGATGTCAATCACTAGATTTCCTTGCGTCAGGTAGAATGACATTCACTTCAAGCTCACTTCACCTAAGTTTTTACGGTGATTTTTTACGGAATAGCACTAGTGATTAGCGAGATTCCATTTGAAATACGACGGCGACGTTGTCCTTTCCCAATAAATACGTATACAAGAATCCCATAAAAAAGTTCTTTTAGTTTTTAATAATTACGTATTATGTTTAAAATTTTCTAATAAATTACTTTCTATGATATTGTGTTTTATTTCTAATGGCCTCATAAAAAATATTTAGGGCCTTAGCACATCTCCGCCGCGAAACAGCGAAACCACATGATGTATTGCTGATGTGATGAACTACTGCGGTTTCGCGGCGGAAGTTTTCCTAATGGCCTTAAGATTTACATGTAACACACAATAATCACGCATGTTATCCGTGCACTCTATGCATGCCCGATAAGCATGAAAGTAACCCAAATGCATGTTATGGCCATACAACTACATTTACACTACTAACATTTCTTGCAGTAAAATTCGTGCAGAGAGTGAACGGGAAAGAGGTGGCGTTGGTTAACGGCTATACTTACTACTGTCGCAAGCAGAGTTTAAAGAAGACTACAAAGGTCTGGAATTGTACCTATGGAGGGACGTGTCACGCCAGGATGGAGATCACCAATCACGTAAAGCCATCGCGTCGAATCGTACTATCAGCTAAACTGGAACACAAGCACGAACCCTCTGAGTATTGTATCAGTAATGGGTTTTATGTTAAATTGTAATTTTTAGGGTAGGTAGTTAAGATGTTACTGGCGTTTCAATTAAAGGAGCACATTCAGGATAATTTTCTTTTACGTAATCCTTTATGTAAGTATTTGCAATATAACTATTACCTCATCGAAATAAAGTATAAATTAGAATGAATGTCGTGAGTTGCATAAAAACATATCGTGAATGTACTCCTTTAGTAGTATTTGAGATAAGATTCCGCAGGTGACGGCAGATCGCAGACGGCATCTGCATTGCCGCCTTACCGCAATGGATGGTCGCAGTGATGCTAATGTTTTCATGGATACCTATGAAAATACTTTCGTAGATGGCGACCCTAGTGTTTCAGCTCAAAGACTTCTTATTCTATACGCTTTAGACAGAGATGTTAGATTGTAAAAAACTGTTGATAAGGCACTTGTGCGTTTCACTTTTAATCATGTTCAAGAATGAAAGGCAAAGTTTTGTGGGAGTTAGCTGCTCCCGAATATGCGAAATAAAATTAAATCACTGTAATCCACAGGTTTTAGCCAGGAAAGCTGTCAAAGTTTTCACGTACACTAGGTAAATTGATACAATCAGAAAAACCAGGGATAGTCGCACAATAGAAAAAGTAAGGATAAAAATGTAAGTATTAATTATTACCAAACTCGGAAAATAATCCCTCTTAGTTCCTGTCAAAAACCGTAGTAATGTTTTGTGATTATTCAGGAAAACGATGTGTCAATCGCCACAGTTAGGTAAAAAAAAAACAGCTGTACCCTACATTTTGACGAATATAAATGTACTGAACAGATGATTTTTTTTCGCGATTTCAGGTTTGGTCCCATAGTAAAAGTTGTTCATAATGATGAGTACAATGACCCCTTAAAAGGTTGCCACTGTTTACACTTACACCCTGTATATTTAAAAAAATATTTATTAATAATCTAATCAGGTTATACACAAACAAATTGGACGGTGACTCCCAAACTAGGCCTGGAAGCGACGCGAGTGTCAGTTCTGTAACTTAAATTCTGTTAGGTAGTTATGAGCTTATCTCTGTAGTAAGTAGTTGTCGTCTTGACCTTCTGTTAACCAAGCTCTCCCAGGTGTAAAATAGCTACGTTAGTAGCTCATCTCGATTGCTTCACGCTACTAGCGTAGCGTGAAGCAATTGAGATGAGCTAAACATCTCTGATGCGCTACAGAAGCGCTGCTCATTTGTTTGTAAAATTTTGAACATGACCACATTCTTAGGTATTCGACGTAAGAAAGTGGCTGGGACAGATGCGGATGGTGGAGGACACGGTGTTGCGGCGCAGCCTGGGAGAGGCCTATGTCCAACAGTGGACTGCGATAGGCTGAGTTGGTTGATCGTAGGTGTTCGTATATTTATTAGTGGAAAATCAGTTAATCTTTCATTAGAAATAAAGAGGAATAAAGTTCTAGTCGTATTTTTAAAACTATTTTAGCTATATTCGAGTACGATTGTATGTTAAATGTTTGCAAATATTTATTTTAGTTACATGTGGAGTGCAAAATCTAGTCATATTTTAAAATTAATTTAGTTATATGCAGTATATTAGATTAAATGAAGGACATGGAGTGTAGTAGGTACTTATCAAGATGAACATTATCAAGCTTATAAACATCTCTGATATATGAAAAGAAAAAATTGAAAACACGACCAAAATGTATGAAATAGTTTTTTACCATATTTCAGAGTTGCTCTCATAGTAAGTGCCAGCGCAAATTGTGCGTCTTATCGCTGAGACTAGAAGCAGAGCTGTGCTTTGCGTCTGCGACTAGTCGTTACCACAGACTCGTGACAGCAAGCGATCATTTTCTTTGAGTATTCGAGAGAGGCGGTCGTGTTGTTCATCTTGTGAGTAATTATGGAGCCTCTAGTTACACTTGCCTTTATGCTTATCATGCGAAGGCGAAGCGCATCCGACTGTCGTGTCATGCACGTGTACCGTGCGTCTAGTCGCTTCGACAAGTACCAAGAGTGTGCGACTACCCTAACCTGTCGTTGCGACTCTGTAACTCGACACCAAGTGCTTTGAACAAAATATCTGCTAATTGTCGGCCGCAGCCTGTCAGTACGCCTAGTTGCGGAACTGTCGCAGTCGCATGGCGCATAGTGTGTGTGTGCCATGTATAAACGTTGTTCATATTAACAAGTACTTCACTCCCTTTTAGGGCATTAGCACACCTCCGCCGCGAAACCATAGCAGCGAAACCGCAGTAGTTCAATGCAACCGACTCGCATGATGTTCCGCTACTGGGGTCTACTCCCTAAGCACGAAGTTCGTAGTTTCGGCCTTTCGTTACGGGCGTTTCCTACTCCGTATCACCTACGGACGTATGATTAGTTCGGGGCCCGAACGAAGTATGAATGGCAACACGATACGACAGTTGTCCCTACTCCCGATGTGTTTTAGCCTGTACTGTTACACTTGTTTTGATGGATCGTTAAGTCACACGGACGGATATACGGACGGACGGATGAACGGACGGACTTAGGGAGTAGGCCCCCTGGTATCGCGATTCGAGTTGCGGAACATCAGCGGAACATCATGCGGTTTTGCGGTTTCACGGCGGAGGTGTGCAAGGCCCTTATGTGTGTCCTTTGTTTAACCGGACACTGTTTATTAAAGTACAATGTATGTTAAATGTTTGCAAAATACTATTTTAATGATCTCACATTTGTATTTTATGGTGTGTTGTGTTCGTGTGCATGTTTTATGGATTACAAATAAATATTTAAAAAATGGGTACAAAAGGTTGTTTTAATTTTGCACAAATTAATAGATAGAAGAACTTAAGTGGCAGTGGGCATTGCACATTGCTCGCAGACTGGATGGCCGATGGGGCTGAAAGGTTCTGTAGTGGCCACCGCGTACTGGACGACATAGCGTTGGAAGGCCTCCTACAAGATGGACGGACGACTTTGTGGAGACCGCAGAAATCCGGTGGTTTGCGAGAAGCACATAACCGGTCTAAGTGGCGGTGCTTGGGGGAGGCCTATGTCCAGTAGTGGTCTTTCGGTTAAAATGATGATGAATAGATACCTAATAATACGTTTTTAACCGACTTCTAAAAAAGGAGGAGGTTCTCAATTCGGTTTTTTTTTTTTTTTTTTTTTATGTTTGTTCGCGCATAACTCCGTCGCTTGCCAACCGATTTGAAATTTTTTTTTTTTGTTGGAAAGGGTATACTTTCCAAATGGTCCCATTTTTGTCAAAATCCAGTTCTGATGATGGGATCCTGGAGAAATCGAAGGAACTCTTCAAATATTATAGGCATACCTATAGCGATTTGGGTATTTTTTATAGTAGCTCGTGCATTTGCTCTCGGAAAGCACCACTTGGTGAAGTGGAACTGATGATGAAGGTCACAGATGGCTACCGGAACTACTCAATGATAAATATTTCACGGGTTGCGATTCGATTACTTTAATATGGTTGCTAAGCAATTTCCGCTCGTCACACAATGCGTGTGGTGAGTGGTTGTTGAGGAGTTCTCCTGGTTCTTACCAGCAGAACTCCTCAACAATTAACGTCCCAGCATCGGGAAAAAGCAATATTTTGTAACATGTGATGAGCAATTGACATTAGACTATTGTAACTTGTACAAATTATAAACAGACCCACTAAAAAGCGAGAAATAAAAACTTTTTAACAAAAAAAAAACCGACTTCCAAAAATCACTACAAAGTGAAAAATAACTTTGATTTCGGAAGTCGGTGGCAAAAAAAAAGAAAGTAAATAAAAAACGAAAGACACCGATTTCCGAAATCAAAGTTATTTTTCACTTTGTAGTGATTTTTGGAAGTCGGTTTTTTTTTTTGTTAAAAAGTTTTTTTAAGGACCGTGTTAATACCCGGTTTAGTAAAATTAATTTTGATTGAAAGGCGCAGATTTATGTCCCTTAGCACACCACCACCGCGAAACCGCGAAAGCGTATGATGTTCCGCTGCTCGAGGAGCGGAACTTCATGCGAGTCAGTTGAATTGAACTAGTGTGGTTTCGCTGCTATGGTTTCGCGGTGGAGGTGTGCTAAGGCCCTTAGGTAATAGGTAATACGGGCTGGTATCCGCAACTCCACGTCAATGCGCGTATTTTGCGTATGGCCCTGAAACGTAAATATTCAAAATATGCCGTATGTATGTCGTGTGTGTTATATTTAGAGTTGTTTTTCCTACTTACTAAAATGTAATCTTTGTTTCAGAATGTGCTCCAGTGAGATGGGCGACCAAAATGGACGGCAAGGAACTTGCTATTGTAAATGGATATACTTTCACTTGCCGCAAAAAAAAACCCTTGAACAATTGGATTTGGGAGTGTAGTTTGGGCAAGTCATGCAAAGCGAAGCTGGTTACGACACGTCATATGATACCTATGGAAAGATTCGTGATATCGGCCGCATTAAATCACTCGCATCCACCTCCAGCATTGAAATATCAGCTACGATGAATATGTGACAGTTCCTAAATTACTCTAGGCTGATCAAGTTTTTGTTTTTCCCACAGACTAAATAAAAAAATCAAGACTCAGTGCTGCGAACAATACAGTGAAGCATGCGCAAAATTATACCTCGCTCTGCGCATACACGCTCTCACGCACACATTTACACCAAGCTACAACTAAATTACACCTCACTAAGTGGACACACGTTCACGTCACTGTTGACAGTGCTATGTCTGGATTTTTTATTTAGTCTGAGGTTTTTCCTAAAATTATGAAAATGGTATTGTTTAGTTTGGGTTCCCCATAATTATGTGTTCTGTTGAAAACGTAAGTAAATAAATGGATCAGAATACGTAAGTACCTGTGGATGATAATTTGTGGTGCCACTTAAAAATTAAGTGCTTTGATTTGATTACTTAAATTCTTAAACTCAACATTCTAATTTTAAATCACCTTAATATTTTTTTTTTTTGACAAGTGAGGTTCGTTTTATAATTTCAATTTTCGTCAATAAATTTTCAATTACAATTTGATAATGTTATTGAAACAGCAATGGTTGGAAGATTGTTCGACAGCAGCTTTGCACAATAATTGAGTAACACATTATCAATAATAATCTGAATGATTTGAAAGCATATTGCTAATCTTTTGCTTAATATGATCGAAAAATTTGTCTGCTCAACAACGTAAATAACGCAATTAATGTTGTTGAACTGTCAAAATTAAAACCAATTCCTACTTAAGTGTGTTACGCAATTACCTCGCATGACAGAGAGCGTTGAAAATACAGTAGGGGGGCCTTTGCCCAGCAGTGGGACGATAAAGGATTTTAAAACAAATCAACAATTTGTTTTAAAATCCTTTGAAAAAGGGTTGAGATATTATAAAGTTGAAACCTAAAATACACATGAATTTTTGTTACTAAATCTCTTTAATGAGTTTGTTGCAGAGGGTTTGTTTAAACTTTCATCAGATAATTTTGGAACAGACATTATCTTGTTTGTTTCCTGTTGTAGATAATTTAGGAATAGGAAAAAGAAAACAAAATTTTCGTTGTTTGTTCGAGTTTTTGACAAAATTAAAATGATGAATGAAATCAAAATTGAAATTGTGATTATCTAAATTGCATTCCTCAGTTATTAATTATTCTTACCTGCATTTTACAGTCTTTGAATAAACTTTAATTTTTCGTTGTAGCCTGTGTTTAATTCTATGCTTTCCATGCCATTATTACAATCAATTTATTCACTGTATTAAAGGCGAATAAAACAAAATCACGCCTACATTTTTTCGCTGTCCTTTAATCACCTTTTTTTAAAGGAACCTTACAAGAAACTCTGTTGTGGCCCTTAGCTCACGTCCGCCGCGAAGCCGCAGTAGAACTACTGCGGTTGAAAAATTCAACTGACTCGCGTGAACATCATTCGGTTTCGCTGTTTCGCGGTTTCACGGCGGATATGTGCTAAGGCCATAAGGGTAACACTGACCTTTAAATTGCAAAAACGTAAGACATTTTTAATTTCTTTTAATTAAGGTGGATCCGCAGTGGTAGCTAGCGAAATTAATTCTTCATCTCTTTTGATCGGATATCCGAAATCAGATTACAACAAATCTAACTTAGAGATATTGATGATTGATGATTCTTATGGTTATAATTACGTAATTACATATTTGTTATAGTAGCAAATCATATTTTGATAAAAAAAATACAACCTGACACTGGCCTGCAAATTGCAAAAAACGCAAGAAAATTTGAATTTCGCGGGATAACTCTTTCTTTTTCAATGCTATCTGACTACTAATAAAAAACACCTTCCTTCAGTAACTTGGGTGCGAAAACAAAATGGAAAGCAGCTTGCTATCGTGAACGGATACACATTCTATTGTCATACTCATAACAAGAAGACCAGCAGGTGGCTTTGCACCCATGGCTGCAAATCCAGGGTGGTCATCACCAATCACAGCGACACTGCTGATCGACACGTCCTGGCAATGAAAGTTCACCACGACCATGCTCCACCAGCTTTTGTCATTAAGGATGGCGTTTTTTATAAAGGACGCAAATGTTGATAAATTTGACTAGATTTTTATTATATGTAGTTATAGTTATATGTAGTTTATATTTTGTATAACATATCATCATGGCTGTTACCGCCAAAGGATTACGCAGAGGTATAAGTACCTAATAGTATACCGCATATTTCTCTAATCCATATTTTCCCTATTTTTTCTTTATGTAGGCTTTCGTTATGCATCAATTACTGTTATTCTAACTAATCTACATCTTTAATGTAAAAAAATAATCAAGTATTTCAATAATGTACTATCTTATTTTCTATTAAATCTTAGTAGGTATCTAAGTAAAATGATGTTTTACTGACAAAGCCCCTGGTTTTGGCCGCTTTTTGCAGTAATATCAACTAATGGTCTACTTAAAAAAAAGAGGAGTTTATATACATTTGACGATTTTTTTTTTGTGTCACAATATTTTGTCTTTGGTTTTTTAATTCAGCACTATAGTGCTGGACAAAGAGAAAAAATAGACAAGGAGCTCGTGCCTAAGCAATAACAGCCGCAATAGTCGATCCATCAGGTTAAGCTACGCTTGTCGGGGTTGGTCCGTGGATGTGTGACCATTGCGGCTGTTATTGCTTAGGCACGAGCTCCTTGTCTCTCTCTTCTCTTTGTCCAGCACTATAGTGCTGAATTAAAAAACCAAAGACAAAATATACCATGACCATTGTGAAGGTCAGATAGGCAGTCGCTTCATGTAAAATAGGGCTAAGGGGACGAACGTATTTTGGCTGTGAATGTACAGTAACAGCCAGAAGTCGACTAGCAATCTCACAAAACCGTGGCATAGCAATATTAGTTGTACTTATGACCTTCTTCTTTAAGAACGTTCGACAACACTACACATTGGCAACTTGTTGCCCGCTTATGATTGTTATTACAAATTTCAATAAGTGTCGTAAGCGTTACGGTGGCCAAAGTGGTTAGCTCTGTGCCTCGCATGACGAACGTTCGGGTTCGATGCTCACATCAAACATGAAAATATTTTTTAAGTATTACATGTGAAATAAGAATGTCGAGTTGCTAACAAATATGTTAAATATTCCACAACTAAACGAAGATTCTTTCGTTTTACAATTATTTTCAATCTTAGCGTCATTATTAAAATATGAGGGTAGATTTGAAACAAAGTGATAATTTCACTTTGTAAATCTACCTTCATATTTTAACTACTTTACTAGTTCACATAAATTATTCCACTATTAGCTGTTGTTGGTTGGTGAGCGTTATTACGAGCGTTTGTGTTATCTTGCTGTTGCTATTTTTGTATTCTTCTGAATTCAATATGCAGGCTAATATTAGTATTGAAGCCAAGGCAAATCTTGTGGCCCTATATTCGAATGGCCTTAACATATCTCAAATATCGAATGGAACCGGTTTATGCGTAAGTTTATTTTTTTAATTTTATGTGATGATACCTACAAAATATAGTGGTAGATTAATCGCTTGTTGCAAGTGTGTAATATAGTTTTTTTTTTTTAGGGAGAGCCTGTTAGTCGTTGGGTGAAGAGATTTGAGGAAGAAGGTAGCCTGAAGAGTCGTGAGAGAAGCGGAAGACCACCTCTTATTAGCCAGCCTCAGCGACGTTATATGGTAGCTGAATATGAGACGAATGGTTTCATCACAACAAGGCGTTTTGCCGATGAGTTCGGCACATCAGTACGCACCGCTCGCCGCATACTCCATGCCGAAGGTCTTCATCACCGAACGCCAACGCTAAGAAACCGTTTTTAATGCAACGGCATAAAGAGGAGAGGTTAAGTTTTGCCCGGGAATATTTGGACTTTTATTGGAATTTTTTTTCATTATTGAAATTTGATTGGGAGACGACAATATTCACCGACGAAAAATCTTTTAAATCGTGCCAAAAAGGAAGGCTGCATTTGTGGCGTAAAATAACACGCGTTGGTCTGAAGGCAATGTCAGACCAAATACGGAGTCAGGCAGAATCAGAGGGGGGGTGGATAAGTGCTCATGGGCCCGGTGAATTAAGTTTTATATCGACGCGAGCCAACAATGTCAACTATGTGGAAGTGTTGAATGATATAATGTCTACGGTGCGTAATATGTTAAGTTTTGTGCAAGACAATAAAATTGTCCTATTCACCGAAATCCTAAACAGATAGGGTAATTTTGTGTCAGGGGACATAGTGGCCGTAACTTTAACAAATTAGTATTTATATTATTGTAATATTGAGGTTAAGTTTCAATCCTCTTTTCATTGAGAAAATGAATAATTAAGCTATAACCTCTTAAATTACATCACAGAATATCTATATGTAACATAAAATGTGTTTTTTAAAATTCAATACTATAATAATAACATAAGTGTAAAGGATTTCTTTTATATAAAAAATATTACAATGTTACCATATCAAAATTTGTTTCATTTATTATCATATTATAATAATAAACTACCTATGTAACATATATTTGTTCAAAGTAATTTACCAAAATAAATTACTAAAACATAACAATTATATAAAACATAAAAAAACTGGCCCAACCCGGATTCGAACTCACATCTATCCCGATCACATTAGCGAGAGCAGCCTCGTTACCGATCTACCTAATGTTAACGTTAACTTCACACGTTGAAATTTTGCATTACTAGGAAAAAAATAATCAGACGGCGATAGAAAAACAAGTTACTGATATTGTCATCCTTGTCTAGCATTGACCACATCTTTACTACTCGTAGCAATGCTACACGACATGTTAATCTGTTAGCGTTGGAACATCGCTCACACGGATAAATATACGTATGTGTGTATAAGCGCCGCAGCCCGTATAGCGCAGGCGATAATGGTCATTGCGGTGTAAGTGGACTTCTGGCCGTTGACTGTACGTCCAGTGCATTTTGAGCAGCTAGCCCCACTGCCCTGCTGACTGACTAAAAGAGAAGAAGACTGAGTTCATCGAAAAGGTACTCTTTGCGGGAGAAAATAAAGATTGATGAATACGATATTACATTTCAATCAATCTGCCTAGCCTTTTCCCAACTATGTTGGGGTCGGCTTCCAGTCTAACCGGATGCAGCTGAATACCAGTATTTTACATGGAGCGACTGCCTGTCTGACCTCCACAACCCAGTAACTGGGTAATACGATACCCCTTGGTAAGACTGGTTGTCAGACTTTCGGGCTTCTGACGACCCGTAACGACTGTCAAAGATCCACGAATGACAGCCGGGACCAACGGCTTAACGTGCTTTCCGAGGCACGGAGGAGTCTCGGTGTGTAAAGATGGTCACCCATCCACTGACCAACCCCGGCAAGCGTAGCTTAACCTGATGGATCGACCCGTGCGGCAGTTATTACTTAGCCACGAGCTCCTCGAATACGATATTACATTTATTTTCAGTAAATTGGGTGACAAAAGACAACGGAAAGATACTAGCTGTAGTGAATGGATACACATTCTATTGCCGCAGATATCATGCGATCAAAAGTACCTGGAGCTGTACCCAGGCTGGAAAGTGCAGAGCAAGAATGTTGGTTACTAGTGAAGATTTGGTTTCGGAGCGTACTGTAGTGTCGGCTAGACTCGACCACAACCACCCACCACCCTCATTTGATATCTGCGAAGGAGTCTATGTAAAGACTTATAATCAACGCAATCTAAGAAGTCCGTTTGGACGTTTCTCATTATACATGCCGCGATAACTTTGTATGAACGTCTACATGAGAAATCGAAAAATCAAATTCGTAATCCTAATTAATTACTATGTTATCCACACACTATAACAATGAGTATCATTCGTAAGCACCTTTTACTTTATATTGGAACAATGCACTCAAAAATACGAATTAATCGTTGATTAATATTCCGAGAGGACGTTATTACAATGACATGTCTTTGGGTTCGTGGCCGTTCTAAGCCGTTTTTTAACCGAATGAAATCGATGTTCTAAAAAATCTATATTTTTACAATCGTTAATTTAGAAAAGAGAGAAACGTATTATTAAATGTTTAAATTAAACATACTTAAATAAAAACAAAATCTGATCAAATATATTTTTAGCTTTATTTTGAAATTTAATAATTACTAGGTACGCCACTGGCGCTTATTATACAATGTATTAATACATTAACCTTCCGGAAGAAATCAGTATATCGGGTTTTAGTTTATTTTTTGGTTTGGCTTTGAAACTCGACCAAATTGAAACTTAGTTGGCATTTATGTAATAACTGTTAAATATTACAAACTCGTACGTATAATAAAACGATATGCCTCGAGAAACAGTTATAAGCAATGTAGATAAATTGTCGATTACAAACTCTAAATAGGTATGATAAATCAATATGTCTCGAGAATCGGTTTTACAAAGTACTTTGACAGCTGTCCAAACGGACTTCTTAGATTGCGTTGATTATAAACTTGTTTTTAGAAAGACGTAAAAAAAATGTATTGGCCCTTAAAGTTTAATATAAGTTGTAGGTACAGTAGTACCCAAGTAATAAGGCGCGTCGTGAATCTTCGTTCGCACAGAAAAGAAAGTATGGCCCCGAAGATTAACGAGAATACTTAAAACTTACAATCAACCTTAGATCACTACTATAAGGTTCATAATACACTGCAGCTGTTAGTTCCGTCTCACTCGCAAGTATGGCGTATGTCAAGCGGCGCGCGCTAACATGGCGGCATCTACCGACCAATAGCGGTACAGGAAAAAGCGTGGAGCGTGCCGATTGGTCAATAGCGTTTCCCGCGCTTTGAAAATTCATCTTCTGCGCAGGTAAATCGATAAGCCATATTAGTTGAGTACTACTTGTAATATTTTGATCCAAGTGGTCGTCGCGTCGGGGGACGGCTAATGAACATCGTTCCATCGGGGGTTAATAAATTGGTGTTTTGTTTAAATACAATCGAGTTAGATATTTTACCTGATCTGTGAGATATTATATTACCGTGAAATGGGTTATAGTATAGTTAGGTGTGTTATTTAATAATTATAGAGTTTATTAGCTTTCAGGATTATTGTTAGCTAAATTGCGTCTAATTTATTAGTTTTATTAAAGATATTAATGCTTCCAAGAGAAAGTTTATTATTATATTTTGAATTCTATGCATTGCACGTTGTAGCTTACATCCAGCTTGTTTATATCCTTCAACTTCCTTAATGTATCTTGTATTTGAGTAATTATAGATTTAAAGATACTCGACGCTATGTAAAATCGCATCTAGAAACGCCAATTGATCTTTAACGTCAAAAAACTAGACTTAATTAGATTAATTCTTATTTTTTTTTAGTAAAGTGGGTAAAAAAACCTAACGGTAAGGAACTAGCAATTGTCAACGGATATACCTTCTACTGCCACAAACAGAGTATGAACAAGAGCACCTGGACTTGCACCAACGCAATGAGGTGCAAAGCAAGGATGATGATCACAAACAGAGCCGACCCAGCATATCGAATAGTTTTGACATCTAAGTTGGACCATAATCATAAGCCGCCATGTTTTAAAATAACTAACGGGTTTTATGTGAAGACAACTTCTTTTTTTTATTGATCACTTTGACTAATTCTGTATTTCCCTGAAGGTTAGTTTAGGTTAGTCACATTTCACCCATGTATAATCATTCCAACCATTTACAGTACAACTATATTCTTAATCTCCCTCGGCAAGTCGTCGGATTTCTATCAGTTGCCTTTTGCACTTGGTGCAGACCGAACACTCTCAATCGACTTGGAAGTATATAGAGTTGTTAATACTCTTTTAACTTATTTTAAAAATGGGAGAAAAGCTGCTCAAGTCGATGACTGCCGAGGGACATTAAGAAAGTAGTTGTACTGTACTTTACTTTTGACAGCTCGAGTACCAATCAATTTAGTAATGTCCTAGTGCGTTACCGATTTGATTTCATATAACAATCGTTATTTATGACGAAGTTTTAATCGATTGAATCGATGTGTTATTTTATTTTTAAGAAAAAATAGCGTCCATGAAGTACCTTTTCGTCTATGGTAGCCTGTGAATAAATAACTTCATAGGCGTGCTTACGTCAAACGTAAAATAAATGGTTGGAAAGATGAACAATGATGGAATGGTTGGAGATGAATGGTTGGTAAGTGGCGAACATAATATTACACAGGACACAAATCCATCCTCCAGGTTGCTACTCAGAAGTTTATTTCGAACATTTATGAAGCAGTGGATTAGCAATTTGTTTCAAAATGATACAAACTCCGATTGATAATGCGTTATGCAATTAGGGTGCTGTTGTCCGGCCCGAACCGATCGCAGCGCCACCTACCAAATTCCAATCCAATTATTGTTATTAACACAAAGGGGAATATTTACCATGTTTACTGTTTTTGAGTTCCAATAACAATGTTAGTGACCTTGACAGTTTAAAAACTTAAATCCAATTACTATTGTGAATCTAAACCATCCACTCAAACACAATTATTTCAATCAAAATCGGTCGGAAATAATCAGCTGTTCTCTACATTTTGACGAGTTAGCGAACAGAAATGTAGGGAACAGCTGATTCATTTTCGCGATCCCATAGTAACAGTTGTTCATTGAATAATTATGAGTACAATGACCCCAAGTTACACCTTGTATAGTAAAGATAGTTCGTGCCGTTTTAAGAGAAGAAGGATAAAGAATTAGTGAAGTAGACATCTTTAACGTTAGATTTTGATTCAATTATCTAGTCATTGTATCGTAGGATTATAATATAGTAAAACTTGTTATAGTTTGACCGATGCCGCTGTACCGCGCCTTGCGCGGCGAGACGCGGCGGCAGTGCAGGCCGTTCATTCGTCAACGCTCACGGAGTCCCGGGCGCGGTACAGCGGTATCGGTTGCCAAACTATATTTTGTCTATCTAGTCCCAATTTTGGCCAAAGAGGAATTCCATTTCTTACTTATTTTTTTAAAATTTATTTGGTGTAGTTTGGTACCTTCGTATATAATTAGTAGTTTGTGATTTTTTGTAGACTTCCAAGGTATTCAGAGAATTATAAAGTATTATGTAACAATGTGTATTTTTATTAACTTGGTGCTGACGTCTCATACAGGTACCTATTATAATTGTTTAATACTTTAAGATTGAAGATGCTATCCATCAATAGCTAAAGCAAAATAAATTAAAAAAAAAAAAAATAAAAAAAAAAAATAAAGATTAAACATTTTATTAAAAGCTTTGCAAAGTGCAAAGCGCAGCAAATCTTTTGTAGAATTTAATTCTATGTTTTCGTAAATCATAGAATTAAATTCTACAAAAGATTTGTACGATAATGGTGGTAACAGAAACTTAGTCGTAAGTAACTCGTATCTTTTATTTATTTTCAGTGACATTTGTAAAAAAACATAACGGCAAAGAGCTTGCCATCGTAAATGGCTACTCATTCTATTGCCACTGGCGAAATCTTTCAACCAACACCTGGACCTGTTCTGCGGGACATACCTGCAAAGCTCAGCTGATAACCACCAATAATGATGAAAGGTTCCTGGTAAAAGCTAAATTGAAACACAACCATGCACCTCCAAAATTTGTTATTTCTAAAGGCTGTTATGTCAAGGTTGGAAAATGATGGGTTACCGTCGTGCACTCGTACACACGGCTACATATCAAGTTATACATTTCCAGTTTAAGCTGTGACCTCTCATTGTACGGAAATATATACTGGAAATGTGTTACAGTCTACACATGTGTACAGTCAGCAACAAAGGTCGATTAACGCTTCAGTTTTTTAAATCTTAATTATTGAGCAAGATATTTAATTAAAATCGGAACAGAAATAAAATTTGAAGATCTACTACTCTTAGATATTTTAGAAAAAAAAAGGAGATAATCAAATCATTTTGTATTAATTTACATGATGTGTAAAAAAGTAGCAGTGTTAATCGAGTTATGTTGCTGACCGTACAAAACGGGGTTTGTAACTATGCTACGACATATACAGTAGTAGTAGCATATTTACGAAGTAGTAGCTCAGTCTATACATCATTTATGTTTTTATACTGCGTGGTAGTATAGTATTTTTAGGACATTACAAAGAGAATTATATCGGGATCTAAAAAGAGGCACATTTATTTTATTACAGTGTACACACTAACATTTTTAGGAAATAGAACTGGGAATTATTGGGGTTCGATTAAATGCTAACAAGAAAATATGCTTCGTTTGTCTAGTGGTCCTGCACCCTAATTACGTAACACATTATCAATCGGAGTTTGAATCATTTTTAAACAAATTGCTAATACATTGCTTCATATTGTTCGAAAAATTTGTCTGCTCGGCAACGTAAATAACGCAATGAATGTTGTTGAACTGTCAAAATGAACCCAACTCCTATTGTAAATGTGTTACGCAATTAGGGTGCTGGGTTCAATTCCCAGGTCGAACAAGGTTTTACTGGTTTTTTTTTATCTGGAATTTCTCAATAGCAGCAGGAAGTCTGGATTTGTGCCCGGTTGATAAATGAAATAACTAAGTAATAAATAATATCCTTGGACATTTCACACAACGCCATCTAGTCCCAAGCTAAGCAACCTAATGCTTGTGTTATGGTAACGAGATGGTGGTGATGGCAATAGGCTCGCTATTACATAATGGGACTTAAACATAACTTTCGAAGTGTGCGTGTACTAGGTACATCTAATCCTTCGGGGAATCAAGGCGTTATGTTATGTTAAGAAAAAATGGCAAAAAGATCGACTGCTTGAAAAGCGATCTTCTTATTTAACATTTTTGTAGGTAGTATGTGGAGCTCGTGGAGTAGCTCGTGGCTAAGTAATAACAGCCGCACGGGTCGATCCGTCAGGTTAAGCTACGCTTGCCGAGGTTGGTCAGTGGATGGGTGACCATCTTTACATACCGAGATTCCTCCGTGCCTCGGAAAGCACGTTAAGCCATTGGTCCCGGCTGTTATTCGTGGATCTTTGACAGTCGTTACGGGACGTCAGAAGCCCGAAAGTCTGACAACCAGTCTTAACAAGGGGTACCGTATTACCCAGTAACTGGGTTGTGGAGGTCAGATAGGCAGTCGCTCCATGTAAAATACTGGTATTCAGCTGCATCCGGTTAGACTGGAAGCCGACCCCAAAATAGTTGGGAAAAGGCTAGGCAGATTGATTGAGTGGGTAGTATGTAGTTTTTTGTGGTTGGGTTTTTTGTGGTTGGGTTTTTGTGATTGGGTTTTTTGAGGTTGGGTTTTTTGAGGTTGGGTTTTTGTAAACTGTTTCGCAAAATTGAAACTGAAGACCAAGCATCAAATATTAATTGCCACCTGCTACGATTCTTACTTAACTACTCCTTTTGCTTCGTTTACGTTCATACATCATACTCATACATCTGCACCCTAATTGCGTAACACATTATTAATCGGAGTTGGTTTCATTTTGATAGTTCAACAACATTCATTGCGTTATTTACGTTGTCGAGCAGACAATTTTTCGAACATATGAAGCAAGGGATGAGCAATTTGTTTCAAAATGAAACCAACTCCGACCGACAATATATTACGCAATTGTCATACACGCACGACAGTTGCGAATGGTTTATATTATTTTTATGTGAATAAAATGATGTGATTGCACAATTTATTTGCTTTTTTTTTGTGAACCAATTAAAGTGGAATTTTAGTGGCAATATTCCCACGATGTAACATTCTCATTCTGATGTAATT
This sequence comes from Cosmia trapezina, assembly GCA_905163495.3. Classification (NCBI taxonomy): domain Eukaryota; kingdom Metazoa; phylum Arthropoda; class Insecta; order Lepidoptera; family Noctuidae; genus Cosmia; species Cosmia trapezina. The sequence goes on from LR991029.1 coordinate 22,068,497, forward strand.
ACGCTTCATACGAGAGAAGGACACTTAGAATTAATATTTTCTTTTTTAGTGGCAATATTCCCACGATGTAATATTCTCATTCTGATATAGTTACGCTTCATACGAGAGAAGGACACTTAGAATTAATATTTTCTTTTTTAGTGGCAATATTCCCACGATGTAATATTCTCATTCTGATATAATTACGCTTCATACGAGAGAAGGACACTTAGAATTAATATTTTCTTTTTTAGTGGCAATATTCCAACGATGTAATATTCTCATTCTGATATAATTACGCTTCATACGAGAGAAGGACACTTAGAATTAATATTTTCTTTTTTCCAGTGACATGGGCAAAGAAATCGAATGGAAAAGAGCTTGCTATTTTAAATGGCTACACATTTTACTGTCACGCGCGATGTCGGAGCACAAACACTTGGAGATGTTCATTCGGAAGGCCCTGCAAAGCTCAGCTGATCATCACCAATGACGATACTCCAACGTCAAGGGTTTTGGTAAAATCTAGAACGGATCACACCGGCCATGTGCCTACAAGATTTATCATTGCCAATGGAACTTACATTAAGCTGTAATGAGAAGATGTAATAATATATTTATTAATACGAGTACATCCGATGCCAATTTCAGCTACGGTAATTATTTCTGTTTCGTTTTGAAAAAACAAAATGAATTTAGTAGTGTATGTCAGTATGCATCTAATGGTTTTTGTCTTCACTTAGTACAAATACTAAGTGAAATTTTACGTTAAAAAAAAGAAAGGAAGGGAGGAAGCGAGGGGGTGCAAGGGAGGATCCTCCGACCAGACGGGTGTTGTGTCTGGTGGGCCACTGCCCGACGGTTGATGTCGGGACGTTGTATATATGCTAATCGCGTGGTAAACTCTAATTGCGCGATGCAGGATTGCGTGACGTCATGTCATTGATACGTAGTTCATATGTGGCGATGTAGATGCCGCCACATCACTCCCCTCCGGAGACCGGAGGTCGATAGTGGGCTGAGTCGTGTATCTTGCGATGCTTGCCAGTGCCACTTGTGGTTCCAGTGAGTCGGAATCGGGTCCGCATAGTTCACGGTGAGTCGGAACTGTCTGCGGTGATACCCCAGTGAGTCGGGGTGGCGCTGCGTTATGCTCCAGTGAGTCGGAGTGTACAGCGCTGGGTTGCGGCTGAAGGTGATGACCAGGAATGCGCGTCTGCTGCATGCTGGTGGTCAGGATACCTGTTGAAGCCGTGGGTTCTGGCTGGCTGTGTGACTCGCCGCTCGAAAGCTTGAGGAAGTGATGCTTGATGACGTCACGCTGAAGGAGTTGCACGAAGGCTGCGTTGACGTTCATGCTCGGGGTCACCAGTTTAGAGGCATGAGGAACAGGGTGTAAAGTTCACTCATCCTCCATAGAAAAGGGAGGATCCTCCGACCAGACGGGTGTTGTGTCTGGTGGGCCACTGCCCGACGGTTGATGTCGGGACGTTGTATATATGCTAATCGCGTGGTAAACTCTAATTGCGCGATGCAGGATTGCGTGACGTCATGTCATTGATACGTAGTTCATATGTGGCGATGTAGATGCCGCCACAAAAACAAACAGAGTTTTTTTTTCTTACGTTGCATTATTTATTTTTTTTATTTTCCCACTAATAAACTTACCTGCAAAAATAATTTGTAGTTTTTTTCGGTAATCCAACTTAAGTGCAATTTGAGTGGCAATACTTAAATGTACAGTCAGCAACAAAAGTCGGTTAACACTTCAGTTTTCTTTAAAACAATTTTTGTAGGTACAAGAGAATTAAAAATATGGACAGCTGTTAAATTCCTATGATAAAAACTCTTAGCTATTACATATAATACTGAAAAGTAGTGTACTCATAATTTAGGGTCTATTAATTTCACATGTAAACTTAATAGTGTTAATCTACTTCTGTTGCTGACCGTACCATCGCGGACACTAGCGATGAACCACTTTCAACCTTACTACCTTAGTAATAAGGTAGAAAAGTGGTTCACCGGCAGTGTACTCGATGATACGTACGCTGCACCTTCGCTACCACTACGATGACTGGCCATAATTTTAGTTTTAATTTTTTTCCTTTTTCAGTTCACTGGGTAATGAAAAAGGATGGCAAAGAGCTTGCTATTGTGAATGGATACTCATTCTACTCTCACTGGCGACGTCAGGCTACTACCACCTGGAGCTGTTCTTCCGGACATATCTGCAAAGCTCAGCTGATCATTACTAATAATGATGCAAGGCTCTTGGTAAGAGCTAGATTGGAACACAATCATAAACCCCCAGAATATGTTATTTGTAATGGATATTATGTCAAGCTGTAATGATGAGCCGGTCTCTTGGTAGATTTACAACCTGCTTCTCCAAGCGATTATTTTGTTTTCTAGGAGGCTACCTCTCTAATAAAATAAATAAAGTTCACAATATCTTCCCACTCACAATACACCTGTGTAAGAAAAAAACTTTCGGGATGGCTAATGACTCTGGACTAGGACCAGAGATCGGAATCTGGGCGTCATTCCAGAGCCGTAATAGTCAATTGAATAGATTTTTTAATTAAATTGATCCTGATATAATTTTTAAAGAGGCAGGTAGTCTTAATCAAAAAGCAAATATTTCGTACCAAAAGATACACTAAGTAATCATAAGTAGGTATTTTATTGGTTAGGGACCGTAACTGTTTCTCCGGCACAGCACCAGCAATATAAGTCAAATATAACGTACAGTAGTACCCAAGTAATATGGCTTATAGACGTACCTGCGCAGAAGATGAATTTTCAAAGCGCGGGAAATGTTATTGACCAATCGGCACGCTCCACGCTTTTTCCTGTACCGCTATTGGTCGGTAGCTGCCGCCATGTTAGCGCGCCGCTTGACAGCCGCCATACTTGCGAGTGAGACGGAACTAACAGCTGCAGTGTATTATGAACCTTATAGTAGTGGTCTAAGGTTGATTGTAAGTTTTAAGCATTCTCGTTAATCTTCGGGGCCATACTTTCTTTTCTGTGCGAACGAAGATACACGACGCGCCTTATCAGTTGGGTACTACTGTACTCGCAATAACATTTGCTGGCCCCGCAAAAAACACGTTAATTTTTCGTGGATAATTATTTTCTCCCGGTTTCTATAAAATCTGTAGCACCTCGGGTGCCACTCTACCCATATTCTTAATTTAAAATGAAAAAAAAAAAAATATTGAAATGATTAAATTTTTGAATACTATAAATTAATACCAAAAACTAGTTCAAGTTTGGACCTGTAATGACCAGCGATATTCCGATTCCTGACTATGACACAACTGAAAATCTACTTTCTATCCTCAAATAGTCACCGCATTCCATCTATGTTTATCTCTACCGCAGACACATACTAATATAATTAACACAAACGGGATATTTACCATGTTTACTGTTAGATTCGAGTTTCCGATATTTCAGCACTGTTGCAAGCACCATGATCACGGATAAACTGAAGTTATTGCGGGTGGGTGTTTATCGGGAACTCGAATCTAACAGTAAACATGATGAATATCCCGTTTGTGTTAATAATAATGTTAGTGACCATGACAGTTTAAAAACTTATACATACTAATATAGCACTCAATAAACAGTAATTTCTCCATCGCCCACACCCACACACGAATACTCCTTACTGTAAGTCAAATGTAAATTATTTTCTAATAATTAGCGATAAGGCCGCCCATTGTATATTTTGTAGTGTATAATGTTTTTTTTTATTATGTATTTTTGTAGTGTACAATAAAGTATATACAAATATAATTATGTACTTGGGGTGGAGACCCGGTGGACTGAAATACAGGCTTGCTTAGGCACCAGTCTCCAACGATATTTTTCTTTGGGCCCATGATTGGACAATATTGTTCATCGTTACTCACGAACTGTGTCCAAATAAACGTTTTTCTTTCTTTCTTTTTTTTTACTATTTCATAAGGATATTGTGTTGAGAAAATAAATAAATAATTAATATTATTTTTATTGTTTCTTTGACATATCTCGGGACCGTATCGGGTTCCTGGAACTATGGAAGTCGTACGAGGGGCCGAAGCCAACTCGCAGATGCGTTTGGACGCTTTCAATGAAATGAGGCCCACCAACCAACCAAAGATTATCCCCGTACGCACTGCAAGTGCACCCAAGGACAACCCCCAGTTGGTGTAGGACTATCCCAGGATTTAGAAACAAAGATATTGGACTATGGATTTGGTTGGCTAAAGTGTACTGGTTACCTAAAACTATGAAAGGACTATGGCCCCGGTCTAACCAATGCTTTGTACTTACAATACATGGATAAAATGGCAGGTTGTGACTTGCACACTCAATAATGGGCCCCCGGAAACGGTAGCTAGCACATAGTGACAAAGTGACAAGGGGTAACATATCTTGAGGTGCTTGAGGAGTGGGGAGGTATTCCATAGCTATCAGGACAATCCCGGAAGTACGGTCAAGATCCCTACCAGCATCTTACTGGAATACTTCCTTCCTCCGAGCACATTTGCTCTTGTGAATCTCCACTCAAGCCCGCCGATAAAGGGAAGAATGAGGTGGGAGCTCTAGTCCTCGTCAGTGTTCACTGCAGCCGGTCAATAAAGGCAAGCAACAACAACAAGACTAAGACAGGAATAAGACTTCTCCCGGGAGATAGGGTCCGTGGGGTCGCTACTGCCCAACAGTTCGCCACATGCTGCCCTGCGGGTTTCTGTATCTCTCTTGGTCTGGCTCCTCATCCTAGACCTGCGGGGCAATTGCGTTACACACTATCAATTGGAATAGGTTTCATTTTGACAGTTCAAGAACATTCATTGCGTTGTCGATCAGACAAATTTTTCGAAAAAAGCTTCATATGGCTTTTTAATAAGCCATCAAAATAAATATATTTTTATTTCCAGTACAATGGGTGAGAAAAGTGAACGGCAAGGAACTTGGAATTGTGAATAATTACACTTTCTATTGCCGGAAACAATTTTCGAACAAAAACACCTGGTGCTGCACCAATTCTCAGAGGTGCAAAGCTAGAATGGTGGTCACCAATAACTCGAACCCTTCGCTACGTCGCGTGGTATCAGCAATGCTCGAACATACGCATCCACCGCCAAAATATCTGGTTACTAATGGTATTTATATCAAGGTATGATCGAAAGCGGTGTACCTCAATACCCCACAGAATGCTGGCCAGTTCTCCCAGGGTTCCTGAGCACGATATGCGGTAGGTAGGATTTTCAAATTCTGCGTCACTGGGTCGGACTTCATACGTCTACGAGTACGTTTTACATACTACGTGGATAGTGGTGCCAATTCAGGTACAAACTAAACTTAATTTAAGGCTAACTTTTTCTCTTATAACAAGAACGAGAACGACGTAAATTAGAACTGTCAGAAAGAAGAAGGGTCATCTGTGACCCAAGCCCGGCGCAAACCAAACATATCTCACTTTTTTTTGTTATTTTATGTATTTAAATTATCAGATTTTTTTTTCAATTTCGGTGGCTACCCTATTTAAATTGCCTTCGTAAGGCAAACTATTATTTTTTAACTAATACCGCTTAAAATCTTTCATAGAGTGTTACAATACAAATGAAAATCATAAATTATGTATGTGTAAATATTTTTGTATAAGCTTCTCAGCAAATCAGTCAGTTTTTAGCAAATGTTTATGTAATATTATGTTTTACCTATTGGTTTTGTTTTAAGTCCATCCGTCCGTTTTGTATTAAATTAACATTGCTCATTAAAATGTTACTAGTTTTATTCCTTGTTAGTAAGTTTTAAGGTAGTCACGGAAAACGCGTTTTATTTGTGTTCAGAGCACACAAACAAAACGAGTGATGATGATTCAAAATATTAGACAGCTGCTGTCTAATATTTTAAATCATCATCAATTCTTTAGCATCAATTAGCAGGTAATTATAACAGATTTTCCATTTTTTATCAATCAATCTGCCTAGCCTTTTCCAAACTATGTGAATGATGAAGGAGGATATTTGCAATGCGTTGCGTTGCGGTGTGACCCGCCCCAATCTGATTTAGCTTTATTAAGTCATTCTTTAAATTTCAGTGCGATGGGTAAAGAAAAGCAACGGGAAGGAGCTCGCTATCATGAACCGCTACACATTCTATTGCAATAAGAAATTTATGCGGACGAGTATCTGGTATTGCACCCACGGAAAAGGATGTCAAGCCCGGGTGATCTTCACCAATGGCGCCACACCCTCGGAGCGTGAAATATGGTCATTTAAAGCGAACCATACACATGCACCTCCGTTGTTTGTGATATCTAATGGATTTTATGTTAAAATTTAAGGTTTATTGGCCCAGCGAAGACAAATCAGTGATAAAGTGAGTGTAATAAGGCGTTGCGTTTAAATATCTATTTGTAATACGAGTGTTATATCTAATGGTACTTAATTATAAAAAATAATATCGTAAATATATAAATTATACTATCTTGTAACTTTATTTGGCGGTTAGTTAACTGCTCCTTATTTCGGGTCGGTTTCCAGTCTAAACAGATGCAGCTGACTACCGTATTTTACATGGAGCGACTGCCTATCTGACCGCTATAACCCAGTTACTGGGAAACACGATGCCCCATGATAAGTCTGGTGCCAATCTTTTGGGCTTCTGACTGCCCGTAACAAAGATCTACGAATGACAGCCGGGACCATTAGCTTAACGTGCTTTGCTAGCCACGAAGGGATGTCGAATAAAATTTATAGTCACCATCCATGAACCGACTACATCAATTAAAACGCATCTAAGAGAGAGAAAGAGAGATGCTGATGAATATACGTACAAATGGATAGAGACCAAAAAAAGATGGATGGATGGGTTATGCAGCAAAAAGATTTACCTATATAGTTAAGTATGATTTTAGTATGATGCCTAATCGTCAAACTTCTTGGTAAATATGCCTACAGATTTGCTCGATTTTTGATCATTACTGATCGTTACTGTCGAATATATATTACTATCAAGACTTTGCCTGTCAGATAAATAAATAATGTACTTACGTACTATGAATTATACTTACTTGTAAAAAATATAGGTACATGTTTCGGAAGTCATAGCTTACAGGCTGTGACTTTTATTGTGATATCACCTGCTGGTGAATTCCCGTTTAATTAAAAATGTTTAAAATTTTGACGCAATCTCATCGCAGCAACAGTCAATGTCAAAAAGTTGTCGAAAATGTAGCAAAATAAGAGGTATTTTTGACAAATTGAGACAGATTAGCATGCAAACGCTCTTAAAATACCTACGGAAATTTCCCCTCAGGTATGTTCTGCTTTTAACCCACCGTGAACAATGACTAAAGCCTAGCGCACATTACAGCCGCAACGGGCCGCAGCGCAACGCATTTTCATACAATAAAGTGCGGTGCAAGTCGCCTCGTCTGTAGTGCACGTTGGTTCATGGAAAATGTACGATAGTGATGAAGGAGGATGTTTGCAATGCGTTGCGTTGCGGTGTGACCCGCCCCAATCTGCTTTAGCCTTAGGACCCTGCATCCAAGCGTGGTATAGCTCGGTGTGTAAGTGAAATGGCGTTTTGGCTGTCTAGTTTGACGCACCACGAGATATAAAACTCTCACCGGAATTATGTCGTAAAAGTGCAAATAAAATCGTATAAAATTAGAAATGAACTATTTAATAATAAATAATCCATCACTGGATGCAGTTTGGCATTTGACATTTTATGGTATATTTTTATTTTTATTATAATTGTTAATGAAGGGATAAACAGCTGTCAAAGATTATTAAGAGATATGTTTGAAGATATTTTTGGTGCATTAAAGTATGTTTAAATATGTTTTGAGTTCCATCACTGTATGCGAAAAGGACTTGAAAATATCATTTTTTTTTTATTTGTCATAATTATTTACAGTTTATAAGATACACAGCTTTAAAAAACCACCACTTTTTGACCGTTTTAAAGAAATCTCCGCCTTAATAAGTCATTCCATAAATTTCAGTGCGATGGGTAAAGAAAAGCAACGGGAAGGAGCTCGCTATCATGAACCGCTACACTTTCTATTGCAATAAGAAATGTTTGCGAACAAGTATCTGGTATTGCACCCACGGAAGTGGATGTCAAGCCAGGGTGATCTTTACCAATGGCGCCACACCCTCAGAGCGTGAAATATGGTCATTTAAAGAGAACCATACACATGCACCTCCGTCGTTCGTGATATCAAATGGATTTTATGTTAAAATTTAAGGTTCATTGGCCCGACGAAGGCAAGTGAGTGTAATATGGCGTTGCGTTTAAATATCTATTTTTAATACGAGTGTTAAATCTAATGGTACTTAATTATAAAAATAATATCGTAATTAAATAAATGAACTTATTTGGCGGTTAATTACCTGCTCTTCATTCATCTACCTATCCTTTTCCCAACTGTGTTGGAGTTGGCATCCAGTCTAACCGGATGCAGCTGAATACCAGTGTTTTACATGGAGCGACTGCCTATCTGACCTCCACAACCCAGTTACTGGGTAATACGATACCCCTTGGCAAGACTGATTCTCAGACTTTTGGGCTTCTGACGACCCTTAACGACTGTCAAAGATCTTCGAATGACAGCCGGGACCAACGTGGTTTCCGAGGCATGGAGAGGTCTTGGTATGTAAAGATGGTCAACCAACCGCGGCAAGCTTGACCCGTGAGGCTGTTCTTACTTAGCCACGAGACTCTCCAGGTTAATTTACTGCTTCTCATAGGAATAAAATTCTTTTTTTTTTCAACTTATTTCGAAGCTATGATTTTACTTAACGAGTTTATTTATTTACAGTTCAATGGGTAAAAAAATCCGACGGGAAAGAGCTTGCTTGCTTAAAATTTAAGGTTAGTATCGTAGCGAAGGCAAATCACACTATCACACAGATATTATATAGGCGAAAGTTTGTGAGTGTGTATGTTTGTAACTTCTTCACGCTCAAACGGCTGGACCATTTGGATGAAATTTGGCACACAGATAGTTTATAACCTGGATTAACACTAAGATACTTTTATTCTGATATTCCTACGGGGTCGAGACTTACGCGTGTGACACCGCGGGGCGCTGCTAGTATTCTACAGGGTGTAAGTGTAAACAGTGGCAATCTTTTATGGAGTCATTGTACTCATCATTATGAACAACTTTTCTATGGGAGCAAACCTGAAATCGCGAAAATAAAATCAACTGTTCCCTACATTTTGACGAATTAGAGCTGTTTTTTTTTTCGCGATTTCAGGTTTGGTCACACCTGTATAAGAATTTTAATGTGTATGGGGATGTGTTCAAATAAATCACGTAAATTTGTGTTTTAGGGTGATTGTAGAAAAAAATTACATAAATTGTTTTATAGTTCCGTTTTTGGAAATGGTTAATTTAAAAAAACTAATTTAAAAATTTATTTAAAACACCAAACCTAACCTATCAACTATTCAAACTTTTTAGCAATTGTCATTTCGCGAGGTGGCGACATCAAATGGACACCGAGATCGTTTGACTTATTTCTGCTCGACTAATTTCTGTGGGGCTACGTGAAATTTCGGGTCTATCTATGTAGACAAACTAATTGCCCTGAAGGCCAACATAACACGCTTTCTTCACGAATTGAGCCCCATTTATTCCCAAAATTGGTCCACCAGGATACGCCAGCTACAGTAGAACCGCGGCAGCCGTTTGGCCGAAATTATATTCCGTACATAATGTACTTTAAAATAAATATAAAAGTGAGGCAATATCACTAAGACAAGTTGTTTTATTTCATTTCAAAGATCGAGCGCTCTTAATGAAAACCTATGTATCTCTGATCTAAATCTGATTTAAATAACTTCTACACATACATACCTAATAAAATACCGATTTTCAGCCTTCTGCAGGCTGTGATTATAATGATTAAGAGCGTTAATCGTGCGCCGGCTGGCAACGTCGCATTTCTTAAGGTTTTTCGTGATTATTTTAATAAAAAATCAAAGGACAATTTCTTCTCTCAAATTCTTCGATCGTTGGTATTTATAAGTATATACTTATGCTATTTTTTGACGGTTATTTTGGTATTTAATCTTATAAAATGACATAATATATTGTCCAATTAATTTCTACTAGCTGCGCCCCGCGGTTTCAACCGCGTATACCGGGATAAAAAGTAGCCTATGTGTTAATCCAGGGTATAAGCTATCTACATATTAAATTTCATCCAAATCGGTCCAGCCGTTTCAGCGTGAAGAAGTAACAAACAAACATACACACACACACGCACACACTCACAAACTTTCACCTTTATAATAGTGTAGTGTGATTTATATACCAACGATATAAGAATTTGAGAGAGAAATATTCATTGAATATTCATTGTTAATGTTTTTATAGTTGTAACAATAAAAAAACCGGTCAAGTGCGAGTCGGACTCGCGCACGAAGGGTTCCGTACCATATTATATGTTTAACAATCGCAAAGAAAACTTTTTACTTATTTTATAATGATACTGTGAATTACGAGGTTATTTTTTGCAGTTGCAGAAAATCACCCATGTTTAAACAAAATACCTTATGAATCGCCGTATTCAGTATTGTTGATTAAATTCAGTATTCATGGTATAAAGAAGTTTCAAATTCCTCATTTGTTGAATTGTTGCGCTAGAGCTCGTACAAAAATGGTCTAAAATTTACAACTTCTACGGCCCCCTATTTCTTAATTTGAAAAGATTAAAAAAAAATATGTTTGTACTCTACTCGATGAGTTCTAGACGATGACACCCCACATAACACATAATCAGCCTATAATGTTCCCACTGCTGGGACACAGGCCTCCTCTCGGTGAGAGGGAGTGGGCCGTAATCCACCACGCGGGCCCAGTGCGGGTTGGTAGATGTCACATGTCTTCGAATTTTTGGTTCTAGGACATGCCGGTTTCCTCACGACGTTTTCCTTCACCGTTTTGAGAGCAGCGGTGATGAAATAATGACATGACACCCCACATGCTAGATTATTATTATTTTTTTTTTTTTCAAAATGAAAAGTTTACTGTATGGGGACCGACCCCTTAAATTTTTAACTTTGCTTTATTTTTATTATTTGTTGTTATAGCCGTAATAGACAGCGGAGGCTTAGTAAGTTTGTACTGGGCTGTACGTGGTTGTCTGATTTCATGGATTTTAATTTTCTTGCGCGGAACCCTAATTATTTTTCTAAAATAAAAATAGCCTAAGTTACTCCTTAAAACATCAGCTATATGCCGTCAAAATCGGTGAAAATTCGTTTGGCAAGTTTCCTAACTTGACTCAAAGTACCATTTTTTTAATCGGACTGCGCTTTAAAATTCTTCTATACAAACTTTAACATCCCTAAACCTCATTTGAGGCGTAGTTTTGAAAAACTAATAATGACAAACATTATTACTTACTTATGCAAGTATTTGTGCTAAGTTTCAAGTTCATTAACCAAATTAATAAGATTTTTCATATAAACTGTATATCTGTTTTCACGAACACAGATACCTAAAGAATTTCAAAAATCGTCTGGTATGTTTCCATAACTTGACTCAAATATTATTTACACCAATTTTAGAGTTAATCAAGCCCCCAATAAAATCCTCCGCTATAAAATTTACTTTTCACCCCTTAGGGGTAGATTTTTGGAAAACCCTAATACACGTTAGTCTTAATTTTTGGTCTCAAGTATAAAAACTGAGTTTTGAGTTAATCGGACCGCGTGTTAAAGTTCCTCCATACAAACTTTGACACCCCCAATCCCTCCTTAGGAGGTAGTTTAGGAAAACTAAAAATGATAAACTTTATAATTTATTTAGATGAATATTCGTGCTAAGTTTCAAGTCTATTAACTCAAGGGATAGAATTCTTCATACAAACTTTCATCCCCTGTTTTACCCCCTTAGGGATGGAATTTCCAAAAATCCTTCCTTAGTGGATGTTTACACTATATAAGGCATCTATGTGCAAAGTTTCAAGTCTCTAGGTCCATTGGTTTGGGCTGTGCGTTGATATATTAGTCAGTGACTCAGTCAGGACTTTGATTTTTTTATATATATAGATTTACCATGTTATTTTAAGACTACAGACTTCTTATAGGTTTTCGTGTAATCTACAGGTATAGAACTAATTTCTATATTTTTTTCAAAATTTTAGGCTCAGTAGTTTCGGAGATAAGGGGGGGGCGAATGGTCATTTTTTGTCTATTTTCTTAAATAACTTTAAAACAATAAATTTTAAAATTATAAAAAAAATATATTTGAGACCCTCATAGTAAGCCCTTTCATTTGATATTTTTTTTTTTATTTTCTTATTTTCCCCCTAAAAGTGACTCTCATATTCAAAATTCATATATTTACTTTAGCTGTACGTGTTTGGGTTACAGAAATCCATATGTGTACCAAATTTTAACTTAATTGGTCCATTAGATTCGGAGCAAATTGGCTGTGACAGACGGACAGACAGACAGACACACGAGTGATCCTATAAGGGTTCCGTTTTTTCCTTTTGAGGTACGGAACCCTAAAAACTACGCTTCTTTGATTTTCAAATATTTTGCTGTCATCATCCCTTCCTGCCCTTATCCCAATTTATTTGTGGTCGGTGCAGCCATGTGTTCTTCTTCCATGTTCTTCTATTACCTAGTAATCGGTCATCTCTGCCCCTGCCATTTTTTGGTCATCAATTGATTAATTTTTTATTTTTATTTAATTAATTGTAGCACATACCTATAATGTTTTTTTGCTGACTTGTAAAGTATGATAAAAACGAATTTATTCTTTATTTACAGTTCAATGGGTGACAAAACGCGATGGAAAGGAACTTGTTGTTGTAAACGGATACACTTTCAACTGTAAAAGAATTGGTCCTCGACAGAACACCTGGTATTGCACCTTCGGGAGAACGTGTAGAGCCAGAATTATCTTCATATTTGATGACATAGCCTCGAAACGCAAAATACTATCAATTAAGGAGAACCATACACATGAACCTCCAACGTTAGAGATTTCTGATGGAATTTGTGTAAAGAAAAAGAAAATTCCAAAAAGGCAAGGAAGCTGGTTTAGCACGTTCCGTGCCGGGAGCCAACCTGGTGGGTTCACTTAAGTCGCATATGGAATGCCGGGAGTCAACCTGGAGTTCATTTTAAATGTACGTTTTTTTAGTGACTACAACATTAAAACTGTGAAAATAAAATCAGTTGTATACTTTAACCACTGACTAACTGTGTAGTATGTTGTGTGTTAGTGACTATGGTAGTATGTTGTGTGTTAGTGACTATGGTAGTATGTTGTGTGTTAGTGACTATGGTAGTATGTTGTGTGTTAGTAACCACTGACTGACTGTGTAGTATGTTGTGTGTTAGTGAGTATGGTAGTATGTTGTGTGTTAGTAACCACTGACTGACTGTGTAGTATGTTGTGTGTTAGTGACTATGGTAGTATGTTAGTATGTGACTAATAGTAGGTAAACCCATCGAGTGTATGCTCATTGGATGTGTCTTAAACAGTCCAACAAAAAAAATGTCTTGTATTAAAGAAGAAAAAGTATAACATGAGAAGGACAATAACTTTTTAGAGAAGCATTAAAATATTTCACGTTATAAAAACCCACAAAACACCAAACAAGACCATAAAACGACTAAGTAGCGCTCTGTTGGTGTTCATCAATGTTCATCGAACATTGCATTGAACTTCCTGTTATCTCTTGACCTTGGCGTGTATATTGGACTGGGTAATAAGTCTTTGTATTAATATGGAAGAAAATCACAGTAATTGTATTATGTGTTTTCGTTACATTAAGGGCCTATTTCATGATGTCCGAGTAGCCACTACTTATCGAATAACTTCAAAAATGGAACTGATTTTGTATGAAATTATCGGTCAAGTAAGTTAATAGGAACTTAATCGTAAGTGGTGAAAAAGGCCCTAACACTGTTTACTCGATTACCTAATATACATATACTTACCAGAAAAGAACAATCTGACCTACGGAACTTCGACATAACTTTTAACTTCTAATCTCGATGGGTTTCGATACCATTCAAAGGTTTCGTTATAGCTAGCGTTCAATGACTAGCCCTATTTTAAAGTTTAAGATAAGTAATTTTAGTAAGTATTAAGCTTTTTTCTCTGTAATTGTCAAAATAGACGTGTTATTTTTTGGGACACGTAAATTTAGACTGGATGCAATACAGGGCCTGAATTCTGGCAGTCTCCTTTGCAGTTTTTTGGATGTAAAGGCAACCAAGGAGAACCATACGCATAAAACTCCGTCGTTTGTGATTTTTAACGGATTTTCTGACAATAAAAAAAAATGTCTTCTACCACTGTCTTTCATGAATAATGTAATTGTATTTTTATCAACCAGTACCGAGCATTTTCATAATTATAAACTTATTTAATTCATGGTTAATGTTTTACCGTCTTACTAATAAACACAGAATAAAGTTATTCCAAATTTAAACCTATGAAAATGTATGGTTATTCCTTTGTTATTCCTGATATAACTTTATTCTGTGTTTTATTTGTAAGAAGGTTAGAGTTTTAATTGGTATAAAAATAACTAATAAACCACGCTTCTTTAACTTTCTAATATTTTGCTGTCATCATCATTCTTCTGCTCTTATCCCAATTTATCTGCGGTCGGGGTGAAAGTAAATTAGTTAGCAAAACTACACTACAATACTTTTGTATTGTAGTGTAGTTTTTGTTGATAATTCTTTTATGTTTTATTTATTAAAGGGATTTAAATAAAATATAAAAGAATTATAAAATTATATCGATTCGTATTCTAAAAAATCTCTACCATCTATGTAAGGATGGGTCAGCTAATTCTGTGGCTGTACCATCATGTTTAGATATCAATACGCATCACGTTTGCGGAGTTCAGCTAGATAATTTAATTTGACCTTGTATCAGTCGTCATCTCTACAGCCGTCATATTTTGGCTGTCAGTTAGAATTTTATTTTGATATATTGATTGGAGCACATACCAATTACCTATATATTTTTGATGTCTTGTAAATAATGATGAAAAAAAAATTAATTTATTATTTATAGTTCAATGGGTGAAAAAATGTAATGGAAAGGAACTTGCTGTTGTAAACGGATACACTTTCAACTGTAAAAGAATTGGATCTCGACAGAACACCTGGTATTGCACCTTCGGAAGAACGTGTAGAGCCAGAATTATGTTCATTTATGATGAAATTCCCTCGAACCGCGAAATACTTTCAATTACTGAGAACCATACACATGAACCACCATCGTTCCTGATATCTAATGGATTTTTTGTAAAAATTTAAGGTTTGTTTTCCTAGCGAACAAAATTAAATGATTGACAAAGTTATTTGTAATAAGCATAAGTCACTGTGTGTAGAGTATGAGTACTTTATCAAAGTATTATAATTATAAGTAATAATTGTGTGCAATTGTTAAGTTGTCAATAAGTAAAAAGAGCATAGGTTACCTGCCCAATATGCGATGTTCAAAAAGAGCATAGGTTACCTGCCCAATATGCGATGTTCAAAAACGGCACAATATCGAACTATTAAATAACACTTGGCAGTAGGATGGCATGTCCTAATTTATCGGGAGCGAAAAAGAGACAAAACGACTAAAACATGGTTAATTAGCCAAGTTTTGACGTGCTACTTGAGGAGCGTATTCATAGCTACTTCTTTCTACTTATAATATAATTGTATCTTGTAATATTTGTGTTAGTTAGTCTCATTTCTGTTCTATTTGCAGATATTTCAAGGATTATTATTGATATGTTATGAATACACTCGCGAGCAACCGAATCAACTTAATCCCGTACAACCCGTGAATACAAAGTAGGTAATTTTATTTTTCTCAAAAAGTTTTTTTTTTTAAAGCCTGTCTGTTCAGCTTTAAGATGGTACCATAAGTATTAAAATTGGTTTAGTTATTTTCGAGCTATTTGAGTCGAAATGCATGATTAGGAGTTGAGTCAATTTGGTTTCTCACAAGTAGGTATAATGTTTTCTGCCCTTATTACAATAAAGAAATTATTTTTTTCAAACTCTTCTAATGTTATTTTATTGTAAGCACCTCGGTTCTCGGTGACAGCAATATTTTTGTAAATAATAATAATTTATTTATTTACTCAGACAGTCTATAATTTGTTAGCCACAATTTTCTCACAACCTATGATAGTACAAACATTACAAAAAGGTAAATAGATACATAAAAGGTGTGTAGTCATGAAACCTCTTGTTCGAGTCCAGGATAGATAGCCACGCTATCCGACTTTCATGACTGCTGAGTCATACTTCTCAACAATTAGGTACTTGAAGAATACTGTCAATGCTGCCCCGAACTCTGTTTAGTAGGGAGGCGATTCGCTTACGCCTTATAGCGTGGAAGAGTGGAAGCCATCAACCCGAGCCTCCACAAACATACCCGAAGCGCTACAAAAGCGGGGCAGCCCTAGCAGCATCCTGAACCCATTATTATACTGGACACGCAAGGCTTAACTTCGAGTACAACTGATCCACAGGCTACTCGTGTAAAAAGTTTGGCAGTAAACGTTAAAAAGTGTAACCTTTACATTTGTGCCAGCATATTACTTTTAATCGCCAATGCCCTGCGCTCATATCAATGTCAATTTGGTCATCAAGATCCTCAGTGACATAGTGCCCTAGGTATTTGAACTGGACGACCCGTTTTAGGTAAACACCATTCAGTTATAAGGCGGGCACACTAGGTGGACACCGGCCAGAGAACTTGAAGACCAAGAACTAATTTTTTTTTTTTGCATTTATACAAAATACCATGTTTAAATGCATACTTTTCACAGACCAGTAAGAGCTGCCTTACTCGTATTGCTCTGAAGGTTGGCTCAAATAAATATTGCGTTTTGAATAATTGGTCATTCTTTCTGTTATGGTTGTAAATACATTTTATTAACAAGTTTATTTATTTTTTCAGCTTTATGGGTAACAAAAACAAATGGAAGGGAACTTGCTATCGTAAACGGATACACTTTCTTTTTTAAAATGAAATCTACTCATACGATTGTCTGGTATTGCACCTCTGGAGGTTCGTGCAGAGCTAAGGTGATCACTACCAACGAAGTCACACCAGCGAAGCGCCAAATAGTGTCTGTTAAGGAAAACCATACACATGCACCTCCAACGTTTGTGATTTCCAATGGAGTTTATGTTAAAATTTAAGGTTTATTGGCCCAGCGAAAACAAATTCGTGAGAGAGTGATTTAAAATTTAAAAAAATGTCACGGTTTAAATATAAAAGTGTAACACGAATTCAACTATAACCACAGATTAATACAGATGGGACACTCCGCAAAATCATTTAAATAAAAAGCAACTCTTGCTACGACACAATAAAGTGCAATTCAGTTCGCAGAACGCTAATTACCTACAGTTATATTCACCTACACATTGCCTCTCTTTCTATCGCGAAACTCTTATACCTTCGGCGCACGGCATTTCTACTAAATTAGCCCCGTGGACGGGGCCTGCCGTGTACTTGTAGCTTCATACCTAAACTGTGGAGTGTCCCTTCTGTATTAATTTGTGCTATAACACAAATAGTAAAGCTTGTGTCGAGCTAGGCTGATCACTACCAACGAAATTACACACTCGGAGTGTCTGTTAAGGAGAACCATCCACGTGCACCTCCAGCGTTTATGATTTCTAATGGATTTTATGTTAAAATTTTAAGTTTCGAATCACTTTTTGCTGGGCCAATCCCAGGGCCAAACCCAGCGAAAAAGTCATTCGAAATTTTAAAATGTCAGTGTTTAAATATAAAAGTGTAATACGAACTCTTGAATCTCGAGAAAATCTCGCGGTTTGTGGCGCTAAGGCATTGTTTTAAACTTGTAACGATGCATAGTGTTAATATAAGTGTTAGTGTACAACTGAAGTTATTTTTTTTTTTGGCATAGGTACAATACGGCCGATGAATCATGGTCTGGCCATGGAAAATTCAACAGTGTATTTTTCGACGCGCTGGGATGCACCTTGTTGTTGTTAGGTTGAATTCTCGAAGCTCGGCTCAACACCGAGAGTTGAAAATACAGTGCGCGATAAAATCCCGCTGCGATATTTTTACGTCCGTGCGAACGTCGGCTAACTCAAATAGGTTTTAATGTTTAAGATAAGTAATTTTAGTAGTAATAATAATGTTAATGTAAATAATATTATTGTTTGTTCAACTGTACAAACAGAAGTGTTATTTTGTGGGACGCGTAAGTTTAGACTGGATGCAAAACATGGCTTGAATTCTGGCAGTCTCCTAAGCAGCTTATTGGACTATAGTAAAGGCAATCAAGGAGCACCATACACTTTTATGTCCGTCGTGTGATTTTAATGGATTTTCTGACAGTAAAAAAAAGCAACTTTCACCCAATGTCTTTCATGAATAAATAACACAATATCTTGTAATTGTATTATTATTTATTATTAACCAGTAAGTAAGTCTTATTTTTACCGACCATTTTCAAATGAATTCTTCAATTCAAGTCAATCGATTCAAATTTTAATTTGATATTACTAATTGTAGCATATTATACCAATTATGTTTTTTGCTGTCTTATAATAAAGTATTATAAAAACGAATTTATTATTTATAGTTCAATGGGTGAAAAAATGCAAAGGAAAGGAACTTGCTGTTGTAAACGGATACACTTTTGGCAGTAAAGGAATTGGTCCTCGACAGAATACCTGGTATTGCACCTTCGGAAGAACGTGTAGAGCCAGAATTAAGTTCATGTATGACGACATACCCTCGAACCGTGAAATACTTTTAATTTCGGAGAACCATACACATGCACCCCCATCGTTCGTAATATCTAATGGAATTTTTGTAAAAAATTAAGGTATGTTGTCCTAGCGAACAAGTGATTGACAAAATCAGTTGTAACAATAATGTCACTGTGTATGAATACTATATCAAAGTGTTATAAGTACGCATAGATATTACGGCTTACACTAATTGCACACAATTGTTATCTTGTCAATGATACTTATTATTAGTAAAAAGAGGTTACCTACCCAACTTGGCAGTAGGAGGAGTAGGAGTATAAAAAGAGACAAAACTACGAAAATTTGGCTAATCAGCCAAGTTTTCGTGCCGCATGCGGAGCGTGTTCCTATCTACCTTTTTTTACTTAAAATATCATTGTATCTTATAATATTTGTGTTAGTTAGCCCCATTTCTGTTCTATTTGCAGATATTTCAAAGATACATATGATTGATATGATGTTATCAATATCGGAAGCATCGCTATTGTATACGCATAAACTATCACGGATTTGTGATGTGTAATAAAACGTTTGATGATAAATGAATTTAATTTTATTCTTAGTGATCTAGTTGAAGAACTTACATTGTAATTTTTTCTGATCCTACGAGTATTATAATAAACAATTTATTTTCTAACTCATAATAGGTATTATTTTATTATAAGCCTAGGCAATATTTTTATAAATATTGCGTTTTGAATAATTTGTCATTCTTTCTGTCGAGGTCGTATACGCATTTTATTTAACAAACTTGTTTATTTTTTCTAACAAATTTATTTATTTTTTCAGTTAATTGGGTATCAAAAACGAATGGAAGGGAACTTGCTATTGTTAACGGATATACTTTCTTTTTTAAAAAGAAATCTTATCACACTTTTGTCTGGTATTGCACCTCTGGACGAACTTGCAGAGCTAAGCTGATCACTACCAACGAAGTCACACCCGCGGAGCGCCAAATAGTATCTGTTAAGGAGAACCATACACATGCACCTCCAACGTTTGTGATTTCTAATGGAGTTTATGTTAAAATTTGAGGTTTATTGGCCCAGCGAAAACAAATTCGTGACAAAGTGATTTATAATTTAAAAAATGTCACTGTTTAAATATAAAAGTATCACGAATTCAGCTATAACACAAATAGTAAAGCTTGTGTCGTAAATAAATAAATTACAACAATATCTTTTAATACTATTTTATCGTAAGCACCTCGGATTTCCGGTGTCAGCAACATTTTAATACAATATTTCATTTGTCATTCTTTCTGTCGCGGCTTATTACTCGTTTTATTTACTATAACGATTTTTTTTTTTCAGTTAAATGGGTTATTAAAACTAACGGAAAGGAACTTGCCATTGTAAACGGATACAAATTCTTTTTTAAAAAGAAATCTTCTCACACGTTTGTCTGGTATTGCACCGCTGGTGGTTCGTGCAGAGCTAGGCTGATCACTACTAACGAAAGCACACCCTCGGAGCGACAAATAGTGTCTGTTAAGGAGAACCACACACATGCAGCTCCAGCGTTTGTAATTTCTAATGGATTTTATGTTAAAATTTAAAGTTTATTGGCCCAGCGAAAAAGTGATTCGAAATTTTAAAATGTCACTGTTTAAATATAAAATTGTAATACGAATTCAGCTATAACTTAAATATTAAGGCTTGTGTCGTAAATAAATAAATGTACAACAATATCTTGTAATATTATTTTATGGTATTGCACATATGGAGGTTCTTGCATAGATAAGCTGATTACTATCAACGAAGTCACACCTTCGGATCGCCAAATAGAGTTCGTTAAGGGGAACCATAAACATGCACCTCCAACGTTTGCAATTTCTAATGGATAAAATACATTAGAAAGTGCAGCACTAGTGCAGTGCCTGATTGTAACAGAATTTATTATAACAATAATTATAGAAATCATCATCTGCCTAACCTTTTCCCAACTATCTTGGGGTCGGTTTCAGTCTAACCGGATTCAGCTGAATACCAATTGTAGAAATATTATCCAACATATTTTTTTTTATTTGCAGATAATAAAAGTTTCATTCTGAGGATAAATCACACTCACCAAAAGGGCAACAAACGCAGGAAGTGTGTAGGGTGCTACCGAAAGTTGCGAGCAACCCTAAGCAGCGTTCATGCAAGTAATAAAGTGAAAAAAGTCAAAACTTTCTGCATTGAATGCGAAAAAGTAATTTGCACCGAATGTTTTTATAAAGCCCATATGTAATATTTTACCTTAAGATAAGTAGGTACTTTTTTAAATAAAAAATGTGCTTTCTTAAAACTAAACTTTCGCCTTTATAATATTCGTGTGATTAACTTAAGGTTTATTGGTTTGGACTTGAATTATTACAGGAACACTAGGTAACAACTTGTAATTATTGAAGGAATTATTAAACTTGTCATGGAAAGTCTAAAGGAGCTCGTGGCTAAGTAATAACAGCCGCACGGGTCGGTCCGTCAGGTTAAGCTACGCTTGCCGGGGTTGGTCAGTGGATGGGTGACCATCTTTAAATACTGAGATTCCTCCGTGCCTCGGAAAGCACGTTAAGCCGTTGGTCCCGGGTGTTATTCGTGGTTATAGTGTAATGTATATCTTTGACAGTCGTTACGGGTCGTCAGAAGCCCGAAAGTCTGACAACCAGTCTTACCAAGGGGTATCGTATTACCCAGTAACTGGGTTGTGGAAGTCAGATAGGCAGTCGCTCCATGTAAAATACTGGTATTCAGCTGCATCCGGTTAGACTGGAAGCCGACCCCAACATAGTTGGGAAAAGGCTAGGCAGATTGATTGATGTAAAGTCTTGTTTTTCTTTTTCGTGTGTAGTTTTTTGTCTTGGTTTATCGTTTCGAAACAGCAACGATTTTATAAACTAATGCGTACACAATAAAATAACGCATTTTTACTTAGTTTTTTTATGCTACAGCAGTCTTGCACTTTATATCAGTTTATTAATTTCCAGTTCAATGGGTGAAGAAAACTGACGGAAAGGAATATGCTATTGTAAACGGATACACTTTCTTCTGTAAAAAGAAATTTGCAAGGACAAATATTTGGAATTGCACCTACGGGAATTTGTGTAAAGCCAGGTTGATCTTCACAAATGAAGCAACACCCTCGGAGCGTCAAATAGTGTCCGTTAAGGAGAACCATTCACATGCACCACCGGCATTTGTGATTTCTAATGGATTTTATTTTAAAATTTAGTCTCGCAAAACAGTACCTTTCCTCTTAACTGAGAGTATTCATAATATACATGTGTACATCTTTAGCATTATTTATTAATTTAAGAATATGTAAATTTTTTGTATTGCGTCTTAAACTAAAATTGTCGTGTTTTTCTCTTCTTGCTCTCACACGATATAGTCTAGTACATTTATTTTTAATTTTTCCTTTCTGGGTCTGCGGGAAGAATTTTTTTAAGAAATAAACAGTATTTTTGTACTCGAAAGTTATATGTCGTATCTCTATGTATTTTACTGTATGTACAGCCAGCCACAGCATTAGCTGACCCACCCTTGCATAAATGGTTGAGATTTTTTAGAATACGAATCGATAGAATTTTATAATTCTTTTATATTTTATTTAAATACCTCTAATAAATAAAATATAAAAGAATTATAAAATTCTGTCGACTCGTATACTAAAAAATGTCAACCATTTATGTAAGGGTGGGTCAGCTAATGCTGTGGCTGACTGTACATAAATAATAAAGTACATATAAATTTCCTTCTAATTAATTCTTTATCAAGATTAGTTCATTTTATTATAACAAAACTTATTTACATCCGTTACACTCAACGTAAGGTCCTTTTGGAAACCAGCGTCAGGTAATAGCATCTGTCGTCTGGAATTTTGCTGAACGGAGCCTACTAAGCAGCAGCAGCAGCTGCAGCCGTGAGGCACATAATAATTGTAAATTAGAATTAAGATTTTCGTAAACGAAGCGAAAGGAGTCTGGAAGAATCGTAGCCGGCGGCGTATATTATTAGTGACTTGGCGTCACAATGCATCGTATAAATAAACGTCGGAGAATACTCGACTTATAAATAAATAAATAATAAATAAATAAACATCCTTGGACATTTCACACAACGCCATCTAGTCCCAAGCTAAGCAACCTAATGCTTGTGTTATGGTAACGATATGGCTGATAAACTACTTATATGCATTTTTTTTTTGTAAATACATACATATTATAGATAGAAAAACACCCAGACTCGAAACAAATACTTGTAGGTCGTACAAATATTTGTTCCGTGCGGGAATCGAACCCGCGACATGCTGCGCAGCAGTCAATCGCTCAACCACTGCGCCAACTTATCATGTCAAGATAAAGATTCCGATCCAAGTGCAGTGACTTATACTAATCAAAATAATTATACAAATATTATTCAACATATTTTGTTTTTTTTTGCAGGTAATTTAAGTTTATTTCTGAAAAAAAACCACACTCTCCAAATAGGCAACAAACGTCGGAAGTGTGCAAGGTGCTACCAGAAGTTGCGAACAACCCTAAGCAGCGTTGAAGCAAATAAAAAAGTGAAAAAAGTCAGAACTTTCTGCATTGAATGCGAAAAAGGAATTTGCACCCAATGTTTTCATGAAACCCATGTGTAATATTTTACCTTAAGATAATTAGGGTACTATTTGAAATAAAAACTGTGCTTTCTTAAAGCTAAACTTTCGCCTCTAAAATATTAGTGTGATAAACTTAAGGTTTATTGGTCTAGCGACTTGAATTATTACACTACTTGTAAAATTATTTGTAGGAATAATGATTAAACTTGTCATGTAAAGTCTTGTGAATTTGCACCGAATGTTTTTATGAAGCCCATATGTAATAAGATAAGATAATACAAGTAGGTACTATTTTAAATAAAAATGTGTCAATGATTTGTGTCGATCAGATCGTGTGGGTAAAACACATCTCATTTAACTGGTATAGTCTCATATTATTATTTTTGTTTTTAATTGCATATAAATAAAATCTGTTTACTACATTAAATCTTTAATTATTTTGCGTGTCCATTCAATTCTAAATGAATTAATAACATTCACTCACTGACAGAACGCAAAACCTAAACGGCTTGGTCTGGAATAATGAAAATTTTGTACTAGAGTTCCTTAATTAGCGAAAATGAGCAATAAGGAAGGATTTTAGAAAGTTCATGCCCTCATACGACCTATTTCATTGCCTAACTGCAGATATTTGTACTCTTTACAGTGAAATGGGCAAAAAAAAAAAACGAGAAAGAACTAGCCATTTTGGATGGCTACACGTTTTACTGCAGAGTACAAAGTATGACGACTCTCCTCTGGACTTGCACCTGCGGGAAGAATTGCACAGCGAGGTTCATAACGACCAATGAGACCGATCCTTCGAAGCGAATACTGAGGTCAGCCAAGTTGAAACACGCTCACTCACGCCCAAAATTTGTTATTACGAAGGGGATTATTAACAAGGTTTAGTGACGTTTAAGAAACATTTTTTTTTAATATAAATACAATGTTGAGACGATAATACGACAGTACATGAAAACACTGGCAATAGGTACTTTAATGCATAAGAGTATTTTGGAACAATCATATCAAATAAATCCTAACATCAAATTAAAAAAACTTTTCACTAAAAAGAAACAGCCGACTTCCAAAAAAACACTACAAAGTGAAAAATAACTTTAATTTCGGAAGTTGGTGTCTTTGGATTTGTATTTTAGTTTTTTGCCACTGACTTCCGAAATTAAAGTTATTTTTCACTTTGTAGTGTGTTTTTGGAAGTCGATTGTTTGAAAAAATATATATATATTTTTACTTTTTAAATGTGTAATATTTTACCTTAAGATAAGTAGGTACTATTTGAAATAAAAATGTGTCGACTAAATGTGTGACTTGTGTCCAATTACTATTTTTGCTTTGTAATGTATATGCATATTCAGTGCGACAAAAGGTCGAAGTGCCCTTTAAATATTTTTTGATTTTCTCCCAATCTAACAACTGAAACCAGGGACGAAGCTATTGTAAACACATTCAACTTTATCAACGTGGTCGTAACAAACAACCGTTTTCGCTTAAAAGTAAGCATTTTAAATGACCAATGCCATACAGAGGGTCTTCGAACCTTATGATGCACGTTAAAAATATTCAAGGTCAGTGCTCATCGGCCTTATTAAGTTAAATTATTAAAATGTATTATTAAATTAGCTAGCGAAACTTCGCAGACTTGATGGGTATCGATATCTAAACACGACTAAATAAAAATGATTTGATGATTTTTTTTTTGGGGTCTTTGACTGCTGATAGTTTTGTTACTTTAAGTGTGAGTTGATAAAATTTGTTTTATCGTGTTGAGATATCGATACCCATCATGTCTGTAAAGTTTACACACAAAAAAACTGATTTTAAACGGACACTTTAAGTGACTACATCACCGGCGGTTGATGACCCCAAGAAAAACAATATGATTTATTTATTTTTGTTTTATCATTTTTAGATGATCTCTCTTTAGATATTCATCACTTCTGTGGAGTATTGCTAGGTAATTTAATTTGACCCTGTATAGCACATAATGACAGTTTTTGAAAAAAATGTTCGCAGTGAGCGTATGGGTAAAACATCTCATTTAACCGGTATAGTCTATTTTTGTTTTTTTTTTTTGTTTTTAATGTAAATAAAATCTGTTTATTACATTCAATATTTTTATTATTTGGCGTATCCATTCAATTCATTTATTTAATAAAATTCATTCACTGACAGAACGCAAAACCTAAACGGCTTGGTCTGGAATAATGAAATTTTGCACTAGCGTTCCTTAGTTAGCGAAAATTAGCACTAAGGAAGGATTTTAGAAAGTTCGTGCCCTCATACGACCTGTTTTATTGCTTAACTGCAGATATTTTTCCTGTTTACAGTGAAATGGGCAAAAAAAAAAAACGAGAAAGAACTAGCCATTGTGGATGGCTACACGTTTTACTGCAGAGTACAAAGTATGACGACTCTCCTCTGGACTTGCACCTTCGGGAAGAATTGCAAAGCGAGGTTGATAACGACCAATAAGACCGATCCTTCGCAGCGAGTACTGAGGTCAGCCAAGTTGGAACACGTTCACTCACCCCCAAAATTTGTTATTACGAATGGGATTGTTATCAAGGTTTAGTGACGTTTAAGAAACATTTTTTTAAAAATTATAATGTTGAGACGATAATACGACAGTACATGAAAACACTGTAGTCCAGTAAAAATAGATCGATTTGTATGGAGTATATTGCAATAAATGCTCTTTAGGTGATAATTCAGAATTAAATATATAAATAGCTGAAATACATAAATTGACAGTAATCCCCGATATTTTTTTTATATATATTGAGTTATTAGCAATTATAGCAATAACATCAAATTTAAGTGGGAACAAAAAATGGTCCACTGGTGATTTTGTACGTGACTGCTCCTTTTCAAAAGTTTTAATTATGGAAATAATTATCCCCGGTCAAAATCAACATATTAAGTACCATATTGACTATTTTATATAAAATAAATGATAACTTCAAAACAGTAATTGCCTAGAGAGTGAAATTTTGTCAAAGTATTTAAATACATGCTACAAGTAACTATGTAAATTATCATCAAGGTGGCTATTATACTTTTTTTTTCGTGAAGTTAAATTTGTATTTAACCCTCGTACATTAAAGACACTCAGGATATTTTTATGAATCTTAATACCAATAATTTTTATCTACTCAAATTGGAAGAAATCCCCTGAATATCTGTAAAGCATTTCTAATAATTAAATGAAAATCAAAAACTCGCGAGAGGGGTGCGGGCGGGCGGCGGGCGGGTGGCGGCGGCGGCGGCGCGATGCATCAAGCGGGCATCTATTACATAAATTTTATTTTGGATTCGTGTAATTAGATGTGGTGTTTTAAAATAAAATAGTACGCACGGCTACTACAGATCAAGCATATATACATTTCCAGTATAAGCTGATCTCGCATTGTATAGGATTTCCTTACAATGAGAGGTCAGTGTAAACTGGAAATGTATAGCTTGATGTGTAGCCTTGTGTACCTACTCGTACTTCTAGGCAAAATTGATATCAGCAAAATGAAAAAAAAAAGTTTTGAACAATAACACAAGAAGTAGGTACAAAAGTAAAACGGTGAAAGCTGCAAAAGTATAAACTGTAGCGCAGCTAACAACGTCCTTCTCCAGATACAGAATGGAATAAATGTTCCATGCAGAAAGAGACTAATAGGTAATTTTAGTAGTTTACATAATAAAACATAAAAAAATAAATAAATAAAAAAACGGCGATTCGTACCAATAGTCGTTTACTACTATTACTCGTCATAAGGACCCAGTCGTGTTAATTTTTTTGTGCTAATGTGAACTTTCAGGTCTTGAACATAAAGATCAAGATAAGTAGGATTAAACATTAATAAACATTAAAAATAATGAGATTGTGTTTGATAACAGCAATCTACATGGTTTTGACATGATCTGACCAAGATTATGTCTGGACTTTAAAAGAGACTGTGACCTCTGAGTTTGTTTCGGCCTTGCTTCTCAGAGTAGTCAGATAGGAAACGCCAACCTCATCTAGTTTAAAAAAAACATGATTGACGTGTAAAAGTGTTTGTACAAACCTACTTACTAAAAATAAATCATTAAATGAGGTAGGTAGAAGACTGAATGCTAAGATTTACTAAGGTTGTAGCAGAGCAGGAGTTAATAAAAACAGCAAGGTAAATTAAATTGTAAAATATTTTTTGCTTAAAAAAATTTAAGAGACGTTTGCCAAAAAAAAATGAGATCAGAATAACAGAATCAGTTTTTGTCCGGAATTATGTCTATGCTATTGACTCGATGGATGAACCAAAGTTGAGATCAGACGTCAACTCCATGTCCAAAAGCTCTAGGCGGCCGGTAACTAGTACAGTAGTGCTATTCTGTAAATATCTCACAGAGAAAACTTAGGTGAAGTTAGTGATCTTAAAGTGAGCCGTCAATTGTGTCAACCACTAGCATCGAGCAGGTCAGTTCCTCGCTCATCTTTAACTGCTTCCAGCTTTAGAAAAACCTAGTCGTCAAATGTAGTCCAATCCTTATAATATAATGTTTGTACAGACAACAGCACATCAGGTACAGATACCAAACTGTCAAATTTCTCCAAATGATTTTAAACCTTAAAATGTTGATGGTTAAGTTCAAAATTGAATGAGAAAATTTTACAGTTTATAGTAACTTGACCTGCTGTTGTGTGTACAAAAGCGTTAACAACTATGTTGCGATCATAATAATAGTTATTATTCGCATTTTGTGGCATAAAACACTAAAATACCTAGAATATGGCGGTTTTAGAGGCAACTATTAAGCTTATCCCAGTAATTGTCACAGTAGTACTTAAAATTACGAGATGAGGTCAAGTAGGAATTTTTAGGGACCAATAGATGTCACGTTCGAATAAAAATACTTTTATTATAAAAGTGTTCCCAATTTCAAGTTATATCGTTAGCAAATTAACTTAACAAATTCATCAAACAATCAGACTTACCGTAGACCCAACTGAAGTTTCACAAATCGAAAAACAAAACTACGTGCCGACTTCACATTTAGCAGCTGAACTTGCAAAAAAAATAAATTTTTTGTCGGACACACTTTTCAAGTAAAATATTTCAGTCGTTATTACAGTTAAAACTCAGTGTTGTTATTTTAAATGTGCAATATGTTACCAAGAATAGGTTGCCATAAAATCGGCAAGTTTAATGTTTAGTAGAAAGAGATATTGATGTTTTTAGATAATTAGACGACTACTGGGTCACTGTGGACTTCACCCGCGTTTACCTTACATGATTCGAACCAGAAGGCGCTAGTTGATAGAATAAATGCGCTTATCTTGAATGTAAAGCGCATTTATTATATCCCATAGGTATAATTGTGTACTAAGTTTATTAAAATCCTAACAATAGAATAATTACAGATTTTTCTGTTTGCGGACGTAACAACAACAACGTCAGTTTCGTGTAGTCGGACAATCCTGGCTTTTCGTTCGTGAAATTGTCGCGTGAGTGGATAGATTGCAGAGGAGGCATGTTGTATAACTTTCGCATTTTCCTTTGTGTACTGTTTTCGGCAAATTGTATGTAAAATCACTGGCACATTATCCGAGAAATGAAATAAATTGTCTTTCCGAAGCTCACTAAAACATAGAGTTTTAAAACCTTTACTGCCAACGGTGACAGAATCACCATCTAAGGGTTTCCACATATGTATTACGCAAGACATAATAAATAAGTACCGAAAATCCGGGCGCATAGTAAACAATCTCATTGCGTAATGAGAAGAAAGTTTTCAGTAATTATTTGAGCAGTTAAACAATAGCTCCATCTTTTTCACATCCGATAACTTCGTCCCTCTCGCACACCGACGCTGGGGATGCAAGGCGCTCGGTCAAGGTTGGCGTTTTATATTGTCTAGGTAATTTAGGTTTTATGCATTTTGCGAAGATTCCTTATCACTTAATCAGGGGATTATGACACTTACATATGAAGAATGAAAATGTTAATGCACATCCTAAAAAATATTTCAAGTGTCTTTTATGTACAATAGACAAATCATGATAAAACACTTTTTAACTATGTTCCTGAGAAGTCACCAAGGTGAAAACTGAACATAGGTTCGAGGCTAACGTTTGGAATGTATAAACAGAAAAATCCCCGAAAGTGAGATTTTTTAAGTCTCGTTTATCACAACATGAAAGAAAAAATCTCGTAATGTTAAGAATTTTGTACCTAAACCGAGGGATTACTTATGTACCATAATTTTAGGCTGGCTATAGACGATAATCTTACTTTTCACCTAAAGTGTGTTTTTTGTTTAACGTTAAACAGTAAAAACACAACTTTAGGTATTTCTGAGGTTCCTCCGACCATATGAACATAAAATTGCCACGAATGCATACGTAAATAACTATACTATTATTTCAAAACCAATTTACTAAAGTGTCTTTAATGCAATCTCAAACACTATTTTTACTAGACTACTGGCAATACACTTGTATTATGTAATACTGCATAAGAGTATTTTGGAAATATCAAATAAATCCTAACATCAAAATTAAAAAAAACTTTTTACAAAAAAAAAACAACAGACTTCCAAAAAAAACACTACAAAGTGAAAAATAACTTTAATTTCGGAAGTCGGTATCTTTGGATCTGTATTTTAGTTTTTTGCCATCGATTTTTTTTTGTAAAAAGTTTTTTATTTTTCACTTTTTAGTGGGTCAGTTTGTAATTATTATTTATCTAAGTTACAATAGACTAATGTCAACTGCTCATCACCTTTTACAAAATATTGCTTTTCTCGATGCAGGGACGTTAATTATTGAGGAGTTCTCCTAGTAAGAAAATGGTTATGTCTCCATTACTATAAGCATTGTGAGGAGCATAAATTGCTTAGTAACCATTTTAAAGTAATCGACAACCCTTTCATGGGTTGTAAGTACTATATAGAAGTTCCGATGGCCATCTGTGATCTTCATCATCAGTTTCACTTCACTAAATGCTTCTTTTCGATTGCAAATGCACGAGTTACTATAAAAAATACCCAAATCGCTATAGGTGTGCCTATAGAATTTGAGGGTTTCCCTCGATTTCCATGGGATCCCCTCATCAGATTCTGACTTGGTGGCAATGGGACCACCTCGAGAGCATACCATTTTCAAATAGAAAAGACTTTTGCAAATCCGTCTATACAACGTGTTAATAAATAACCCAAAACCTCTTAAGGGGTCACTGTACTCATCATTATGAACAACTTTTACTATGGGACCAAACCTGAAATCGCGAAAAAAAAATCAGCTGTTCAGTACATTTTGACGAATTATGCGAACATAAATGTATTGAACAGCTGATTTTTTTTTCGCGATTCCAGGTTTGGTCCCATAGTAAAATTGTTCATAATGATGAGTACAATGACCCCTTAAGAGGTTTTGGGTTATTTCATTAACACGTTGTATATGACGGAGTTACGGTTGAACATACATAAAAAAAAAATATATAGACATCCGAATTGATAACCTCCTCCTTTTTTTGGAAGTCGCTTAAAAGGTGATTTTTTATACAGAGTAAATAGTGGTGATAGGCATAATATGAGTTTTGCCTATATGCGACTAATAAAACTAAAATTGTATGCAGACTGGGAACATCATTAGATTTCATTTATTTACATTTATTTCATTTACTGTCGCATTGTTGTCTTCACCTTGAAAGTCCTAAAGGCTTCGAATGTGATGAGGAGGGAAGAAACGCTTGTGACTAAAAAAAACCGGCCAAGTGCGTGTCGGACTACGCACAATGAAGGGTTCCGTAGTTGGGATTAAATTAACTATCCCAAGAACAAACTTAACATTATAGTTGAAAAACATGTTCTCCCATACATTCCAACAGTAAATGTAAGTTTGTAACACTATTGAATATAAATGAATATAAATAAATAAATAATAAATAAATAAATCACACAACGCCATCTAGTCCCAAGCTAAGCAACCTAATGCTTTTGTTAAGGTAACGAGATGGCTGATAAACTACTTATATACATTTTTAAGAGGAGCTCGTGGCTAAGTAATAACAGCCGCACGGGTCGATCCATCAGGTTAAGCTACGCTTTTCGGGGTTGGTCAGTGGATGGGTGACCATCTTTACATACCGAGACTTCTCCGTGCCTCGGAAAGCACGTTAAGCCGTTGGTCCCGGCTGTCATTCGTGGATCTTTGACAGTCGTTACGGGTAGTCAGAAGCCCGAAAGTCTGACAACCAGTCTTACCAAGAGGTATCGTATTACCCAGTTACTGGGTTGTGGAGGTCAGATAGGCAGTCGCTCCATGTAAAATACTGGTATTCAGCTGCATCCGGTTAGACTGGAAGCCGACCCCAACATAGTTGGGAAAAGGCTAGGCAGATTGATTGATTTTTGATTGATACATTTTTTTTTTGTAAATACATACATATTATAGATAGAAAAACACCCAAGCTCGGAACAAATACTTATAGGTCGTACAAATATTTGTTCCGTGCGGGAATCGAACCCGCGACATGCTGCGCAGCAGTCAATCGCTCAACCACTGCGCCAACCGTGTCGTCCGAATATAAACGTTGATGGATGGAGAGGGAGAGGAAGGCCAAAGAAATGATGGATGGATTGTGTGAGGAATGATGAAAGAGAAGGAAGTGAATAGTAGCGTAAAGGTTGACAGGGGAGAATGAAAAGAGAAAACGGGTTGCGCCAATCCCAAGTAACATGGGACAAGTGCAGGAAAATAATGATTGTTATGTCCACCTTGTAACCGCCGCATAAAGATGGTTGTTGCAAAGGGTTGGTCGTTACTTTGCAAACATTTGCTTTGGCCATACTGAAGTGAGCCAGCGAGCGGGATGCGGGACGAAATTCCCTCGCGCCGATTGTGTCGCCTCTCAATCTCGTGTCGCTATTGAGATGCCATATATTTACATGCTTAAGAGGAAATGTGGGTGCTCTTTTCTCCATACAAAAAGATACAAACGCTCTCGCCTGTTTTCTTTCTGGTTAATGATAACGACCATAAAGCAATGATTTTTTACAGAAATATAAATATCAGCTACTTGTATGGCCTATGTTTTCCTTTTTGATGATATATTATTTTTATAAGAACTAGAACCCTCAAAAAATGCTCAAAATTGCCTATTTAGACCGCTGTCAACAGACGCCTAGTGTACCAATTTGACAACTATTAACGAAAAAAGAAAAACATAGGGGCATAGTATACAACGTGTAACGTTAAATGCGCAAAACCTCTTAAGGGGTCATTGTACTCATCATTATGAACAGCTTTTACTATGGGAACAAACCTGAAATCGCGAAAAAAAATCAGCTGTTCAGTACATTTATGTTCGCTTAATTCGTCAAAGAACAGCTGATTTCGATTCGCAATTTCAGGTTTGGTCCCATAGTAAAAGTTGTTCATAATGATGAGTACAATGACCTCTTAAGAGGTTTTGCGCATTTAACGTTACACGTTGTATATTCTTCTTATTCAGTTTATGAAATATCTTTTAAATTGGGCCAAAATTGGAGGAGGAAATAGGCGAGAGCCAAACCTCGAAATGTGACTTTTTACATAGGCTATTTAGTCGGATCTGCAGTTGTCCTTATCGCACGAATTCGAGGGCGGAGCGCTCGTAGAGCGACAGCAATACCTTCTTAAAATACCTAATATTCAAAAGTCTGGCCGCCCCCATTTCCTCTTAATATTTTAATATAAAACTGCACGTTCCTCCACTAAAATTTCTATACAAACATTTGAAAAGTGTATGCAACAAGCAGTGGAGGGGCGTGCAGTTTTATAGTATAAGATCTCTACTTCGAATGTGATTTTTATATAATGGATAACGTAATGAAATATACTTAACATTGCGGTGAATGGTTGTTTTTTATTTTTTATACAATACTAGCTGCGCCCCGCGGTTTCAGCCGCATAGACCGGGATCAAAAGTAGCCTATGTGTTAATCCAGAGTATAAGGTATCTATATACCAAATTTCATCCAAATCGGTCCAGCCGTTTGAGCGTGAAGAAGTAACACACACACACACACACTCTCACAACCTTTCGCCTTTATAATATTAGTGTGATTATTGTAAACGTTTGCTTATTAGTTTGTATTAAACATATCAAATTATTGGTGTTTTAGTCAGTTCTTTTTTTTAACAGTAAAAATATTTTACGCATCATGTTTTTTTATTCTTCTTCTGTTTTTAGGGTTCCGCACCTCAAAAGGAAAAAACGGAACCCATATAGGATCACTTCGTTGTCCGTCTGTCTGTCTGTCTGTCAGTCTGTCAAGACCCTTTTTCTTAGAAACGCGTGGAGGTATCAAGTTGAAATTAATATCAAATACGTGAGTCTATGGTCCCTTGGAGCTCTAAAAAAATCAAGCTTCTAAGTCAACGCAATAAAAAAATACGGCCATTTATGCGACATACTTTGATACTCGCGAGTAAATCAAAACCTATAAGATACTTAAGTCTGAAAATTTATTATTTGTAGTTTTATCACAAAAAAAATAGTTTTTAATTTTTTTTCTGGCAAAATGTGGGTACACCTCTGCCCAACCCTTCGAGGAAACAAGGCGTGATGTTATGTTTAAGAATAGTTTTTTGCGAATACAAACTTAAATATGCAGTTGACGTATATCAATGTATGGGAGAACATGTTTTTCAACTCAATGTTAAGTTTGTTTTTGGGATAAATTCTTTTCAACTACGGAACCCTTCATTGTGCGTGGTCCGACACGCACTTGGCCGGTTTTTTTTTATCAGTCAAGGTCATACATGCACGCCAGTTGCGCGACAAAAAAAAGAAATTAATCGTACTTATATTATTATAATACACACTAATATTATAAAGGCGAAAGTTTGTGAGTGTGTGTGTTTGTTACTTCTTCACACTCAAACGTTTTAAGTACGTGAAAACAACACAGTGTGACTTGCTTGTTACTCAATCACGCAAAAACGGCAGAACGGTTTTGAATGAAATTTGGCACACAGATAGTAAGACCTGGATTAACTCATAGGATACTTTTTATCACAGTAGTAGGTTCCCGTGGGATAATATTTGATAACCACGCGGGCGAAGCCACGGACAACGGCTACTATAAAATAAATTACAAAATAATAATATAATACTTATGAATTAGTAAGCTGTACTTTTTTAGTAATCAGTCACTCATTTAAATTGTTTGCATCAGTCGACTAACCCAAGATCATTTGTTTTTTTCAGTGCAATGGATGAAAAGAGCAAACGGGAAGGAGGTCGCTATTGTAAACGGATACTCGTTCTTCTTCAACAAACCCGGTCATTACCATCCCCATCCGCTTCGTGACACTTGGAATTGTACCAGTAGTGGAAAAGGGAGGTGCACTGCTAAATTTAAAGTCACAGGTGGTACTCGCAACGTTGTGTCATCCAAACTGGTCCACAATCACAAACCTCCACCGTTCATCATTTTAAACGGAGTGTATTATAGATCCTACAGCTGCAATAATAAACGAAAATGATTAATGATTTTATTTATGTTAATAATGTTTGTACAAACACTTTTACACGTCAATCATATTTTTAGGGTTCCGTACCAAAATGGTAAAAAAGGAACCCTTATGGTGTGACTCAGTCTGTCTGTCTGTCTGTCACAGCTGGATATCTCAAGAACTACTGATGCTATCAACTTGGAATTTGGAATAGTTTTAGATGACGTTTACCCTACTATTTTGCAAATAAGAAAGAAATAAAAATATTTATATTTTAATTTGCAACAGTGACTGAAAGGGGGTCTTAAAAATTTAAAGTAAGGCTCCTAGTAGCCTTACTTTAAATTTTTAAGACCCCCTTTCAGTCACTGTTGCAAAAAAAATATAAATATTTTTATTTCTTTCTTATTTTTTTTTTACATTTTTCATCAATAGTCGAAAACTATGCGGCCTAAAAAAAAAAATAGTTTGAGAATGTGCAAACAACGTTCTTTCATATGATACCCCACATGCCCTAGTGCATAATAGCCACTGTGACACTCACCCTTAGCAGGGGGTTGTCAGCAGGTAGGGAAGAGGGAGTTCTTAAATAATAAGATGTACTAGGTAGGCACTTATTATTTATTTGCCTAAACTTCCGTGACCGCATCAAGTCTTGACTTTTAGAGGTAGATTAGGGAAGGAACACTGGCCTGAACCGTCTCCAGATCGACGATGGTCCCGATCCAGCCTCTGCCCGCAACTGACGGCTCCAGTTCCAGATCCTGGTCTTAGTATTAAACTATTAAAAAAATAGTTTGAGAATGTGCAAACAACGTTCTTTCATATGATACCCCACATGCCCTAGTGCATGTGGGGTATCATATGAAAGAACTTTGTTTGCACATTCTCAAACTATTTTTTTTTTTAGGCCGCATAGTTTTCGACTATTGATGAAAAATGTAAAAAAAAAATACCGTTCCCCCCCCCCCCCCCTATCTCCGAAGTTTGCAAAGAGAAAAATCTGAAATTATTCTATGTGATAGAAGTTTATGTAAAGATTACAGGAAAAATAAAACGATGTCTCTAAGTAGCACACTTTTTCAGAAATCGGAACGGAACCCTAAGTGCGCGAGTCCGACTCGCTCTTGACCGGTTTTTTTAAACTAGATGAAGTCGGCGTTTCCTATCTGAATACTCTGAGAAGAAAGGCCGAAACAAACTCAGAGGTCCAGACATAATCGTGGTCAGATCATGTGAAGACCATATATTAGTTTAAGATGTCACAGCAGCATCATAAAGAGCAAGATCCCAGGCCCGCCAGACCTTACTTATTTTCTGACTAACAAAATGTATGGGATAGAGTAGTGTTAGTATGTACTTTGTACGTACGCATACCTGCTAGCTTGGGCCGACGGACGGCCAATTTTCAGGTACTAAATGTACGTAAAAATATTACCCACTTTTCATAATATAAAGGACTGGTGATTTTTTTAAATGTTTTTTTAACAGAATATCGTTAATAATAAATCATTACTGCTAGACACGTCCCGTCGACGGTTTTTTCCGCCAGACGTTATAAACCTCGCAAAAAAATTACGTCATCTTACTTTTATTCTGAGTCTTAATTTTTATATATGATACTCTGGAAACTATTTCAATACTATTTGTAAGTAGCCAGACCAATCGTAGAGTCAAACATCGCCATCGCCATCGACACAAACCATTTAATTATTACGCCCGCGCTCATCTAACAGCGGCCTTGCCAGGGGGAGTTAGATTTGCCGTGGTATGGTCTGATTTCTCAATGATCAGACCAAACCGGGGCAAATCTAACTTGGAGAGATGTATTGATGATTTTTATGGTTATAATTAAGTAAATACATATTTATTATTGTCGTGCAAAAAACGCAAGAAAATTTTAATTTCGCGGGCTACCACTGCGGATCCACCTTAAAGTAATCACAATAATGTAAAATCAATGTCATAAAAAATTAAATAATAAACAATTTAAATTCAACGAATAAATAATTTGATTTGATTTGATTTAAGATTTGATTTGAAATTTAATTAGCAACCAGGTAGATTTTGTCTAGACTCTCTAGATTGTCCTATGGACCAGGATATGGGTTATGCTCTAATTTTTAATATTAGGTATTATGCTTGTTTACAAAGTGTTCTTTTAATATGAGAAGGTATTTTATAACATTTAACACAGTAGGTAGGTATACCCCATAAAAAATGTTTGTAGGTACTTTAGTAATCTGAAAAATTTAAGTTTTACATTTTTGATGAAGAATTTTGTTTTTTGAACATTTTCTTAGTTTTAACTATGTATTTGTTAATTTTTATGATTTTTTAAAGTTTATTTTGGATTACACGCTCCAGGTCACAAACGCTATTCGTCACGTACGTAGTACGTTATAATCCGCGATTGGACACTTTCGCTGGTTGTCATAGACACCGTGCGTCATTAACTCTGTTCGTCACAAACGTCTTACGTCACTAACTCAATCCGTCACAAACGCGCTACGTCACTAACTCAATTCGTCACAAACACAGACCATCAATTACTCGCAATTGTACCACGTTAACAATCTTTACGATGTGATATAATGAGGGACTGGAGTTATAAAATACAGGCTTAGGCTTAGACTCCAGAGGGGCAATTCTCGTAAGAACGCTAATCTCAGTCGCAATCTGTCAAAAAAGCCTCTAATTACATCATCATTTATCATTTATTTTTTATTTATTTATTTATCATTTTTGACATTGATTGTCGCTGAGATGACACTGCGACTTGAATTTGAATGTTTTTTTAAGTACGAGAATTGGCCTTCAGATCTCCCACAATTTTTGTTTTTTAATTACCTGTCAACTTAATATAACTAGTAAACAGTAGTATAGTATCTTTTCCAATTCTATGTGTTAGAGCTAGTGTGCCATGTGAATACCAGAATAGTTTTGACAGTACAGGTACGGTCAGCAACATAAGTCGATTAACACTGCTACTTTTACACATCATGTAAATTAATACAAAGTGATTTGATTATCTCCTTTTTTCCTAAAATACCTAAGAGTCTAGTAGATCTTTAAATTATTTTACTTCTGTTCCGATTTTAATTAAATATCTTCCTCAATAATTAAAATTTAAGTGTTAATCGACTTTTGTTACTGACTGTACCTATGATTATGGTATTGTTGTTTTTGTGTTTGTTTGTTTTTGTGACATTTTTGCCGCAAATAAACGTATTTTATTTATTTTAGTTTTGTTTCATATTAGCTTTATTATTTTTTATTATTCGTTTATTCATTTCTTATCTTATTTAGTTACATTTTTAAATATTTCTTAAACAAAAAGATGTAGAAAAAAAAAAACATTTAAAAATTTAAAAAAATAGAAGTCCGCCGCCGCCGGTGTCGGGAGCAGGGTCCAAGGTACCGGCGGTTAGGGCTGCAGAGATAGGAACCTCCTCACAATACGAGCCGTATCTAGGAGTACTGCCTTCTGAATCTGGCCCTTGATCCAACCGCCTAACGAGAGCCTCAAGAGATGTTGATCGAGGCTTTCGGCCATCAGGCCGTTGGCCGTTACTACAATCGGCACAATGATAGCCGAGCTCACATTCCACATGTCAACAACCTCGTGAGCTAAGTCGAGATATTTTATTTGTTTCTCTTTCTCAGCTTTCACGAGGTTCTCTTCATGTGGAATGGTAACATCGACAATCATTGCGCGGCGCGCTAATCGATCTATCACCATTACATCACGCTTATTGGCTACAATGGTCCTGTCAGTAATGATAGACCGATCCCAGTACATTATTCTTTATTATTATTATTATTTTTAAGTGTCTTGACAATTCTCGGGACCCTGGGGGTCCCGGACCTTTAGAAGGCATACGAGGGGCCAAATCCAACTCGCAGAGGCCCGTGAGACGCTTGCAATGAAATGAGGCACCAACCGACGATTATCCCTGTACGCACCATGCAAGTGCACCCAAGGACAACCCCCGGTTGGTGTAGGACTATTGCAGTATATGGAAACAAAGACATTGGACTATGGATTTGAGTGGCTAAAGTGGACTGGTTGCCTAGAACTATGAAAGGACTATGGCCCCTGCCGGATCAATGTTTTATAATACACGGATAAAAAGGCAGGGGGTGACTTGCGCACTCAATTATGGGCCCCCAAAAACGGTCGCTAGCACATAGTGTCGTAGCGGCAAGGGGGCAATATGTCCTGAGGTGCTTGTGAGGAGTGGAGAGGTATCCCACGGTTCTCAGAACTATCCCAGAGCCCGGAAGATGGTCAAAATCCCTACAAACACTTACTGGGATACTTCCTTCCTCCGAGCACGTTTGCTCTTACGAATCTCCACTCAAGCCAGCCAATAAAGGCAAGAAAGAGGTGGGAGCACTGTTCCTCGTCATTATTCACTCCAGCCGGCCAATAAAGGCAAGCCAGAGGTGAAGAACAAGACTTCTCCCGGGAGATAGGGTCTGTGGGGTCGCTACTGCCCAACAGCTCGCCACATGCTGCCCTGCGGGTCTATGTATCTCTCTTGGTCTGGCTCCTCATCCTAGACCTGTTCCGGCAAAGTAAACTCTACCGGCACAGACCCAGAATACGGAGCGCAAGCCCCACCACGACGTCAACGTAGAGATACTGCGGTGGGGTTATTATTATTATTCTTTATTATCACTAACCCCCCTAATCATAAAAAAACTAAAACGCTCTACAAACCTGTTTTAGTTAAAATAATATTTTGTCAATTTCTTTCGAATTATGATTTGATTTTGAAAGAGGAAGACAAAACACTGTTTTAACTAAAATAGGTTTCAAAGGGCAGTAGAATTATGATATCTAAAAAAAGATGCTAAAATCTGGAAACTTTGAAAATAGAACTAAAACTTAATTATTAAATATTTTCAGTAATGATTGATATAATATATTTCCTTTTTAGTGAGTTTGGCTCTGACTATATACTTCTGTGCATACAGTATCATCGTCTGCCAATCCTTTTCCAAAAACATGTTGGACCAATGGCTTAACGTGCTTACCGAGGCACGGAGAAGTCTCGGTATGTAAAGATGGTCACCCATCCACTGACCAACCCCGGCAAGCGTAGCTTAACCTGATGGATTGACCAGTGCGGCTGTAATTACTTAGCCACGGGCTCCTCATGGCTACAATCATGTGTAAAAATAAATCATCTGCTTCACGACACATTTTGACGAGTTATGTAGGGAACAGCAGATTTTTTTTTTCGCGATTTCAGGTTTGGTCTCATAGTAAAAGTTGTTTGTTATCATGAGTACAATCATGTGTTTAAGTATCGTCAACTAATTACCAGTCACCCTATATTAACCAAATATTGCATGCCCCAGCCAGACTACGATAGCTTTGCTGAAGAATCAGTAATAGGTACATCTGATTGGCTAACGCAGCCTGACTGTCTTACTTAGCTGGTAACCATAAATTCCAGAGCAGCATAAAATGCCTTCTTTATTTCCAGTGCTGCAATGGGTGAGAAAGAAAGATGGGAAGGAATTGGCTGTCGTGAACGGCTATACTTTCTATTGCCACAAGAGCAATGTTAAGACGAAGACTTGGAGCTGCACCAAAGGAGGGTTTTGCAAAGCAAGACTCATCATCACCAATGAAGACAGAGCTTCGCATAGGACTGTGGTATCAGCTAAGCTGGAACACGTCCATGCACCACCAGCTTTTATCATATCCAATGGATTTTATGTCAAAATATAATGCTATTTTTGTAAGTCATGCCAATCAATTTTATCCTCTGTGTATAGTAGCGGTAGGTATACTTAAAAATATGAAATTTTAGAGACGTGAAGGTTAATTTATACCGAGCAATTTAATTGCCTGATGGCAGTAAAGATAAGCAATAATAAGAGGCAATTAAATTGCTCCGTGTGAATGAAGGGTAAGTGCCACTTGCATAATACATCAATAGACTGAAAATTACTCCCTATTCACCAAACCTAGTCAAGTCTGTGATCAATAATGACACTAATACACGGTTCAACCAAATTTATTGATTTTTGTTGAAAGGTTTAAAAATTAAAGGAATAGCCAACATTGAATAAATTATTTTTATGTTAACAGTATATATAATTTGGTTGATTCATCCAAATTGAAAGTCAGTGAACTGTCCAATCCTAACTGATATTATAAATGTACAAGTGAGTTCACGTTAAAACGGCTGAATGGATTTGGATATTTGTCACATGAGTAGACCATGGTCTGGATTAGGACATAGGATACTTTTTATCTTGGTAGTACTTTCCCGTGGGATAATTCCGGCCTCCACGCGAGTGAAGCCGCGGGAAAAAGCTAGTACTTATTGCCATAAATGAATGTTAGTAAATAGACATGAGATGATAAAACAAAACTTAAAAAAACAGGGTATTGTATCGTTCAAACCCAGGATTAAAAGAAGTAAACCTGTGTGTGCCCGACAATT
Organism: Cosmia trapezina; assembly: GCA_905163495.3. Taxonomy (NCBI): domain Eukaryota; kingdom Metazoa; phylum Arthropoda; class Insecta; order Lepidoptera; family Noctuidae; genus Cosmia; species Cosmia trapezina. The sequence goes on from LR991029.1 coordinate 22,109,822, forward strand.
ATGTATTTCGAAGGCGACGGCCACGTCTATTGACGGTGCCCAGTAGCAGGACCAATCTACTGAGAAAAGCCCCTATAACGCGTACCTTGCGTGTACTTAACGACGTAGCAGAAAGTATAGACCTTTTTACTTGTTCTCTGAGTGAGTTCACAAAAACCACGATGTACAGATTATGTTATATTACTTAAATAATAATACTGTAATTATGGCCACACTATTGAATTAGGAAATTCCTGTGATGGTGATGATGAGTTAATAAATAAATAAATCGTATGTTTTAGTGATACTAGAAACTTAATACCTACTAATTTTGTAGTGGCACTTGCACTTATTAACTGTAATTTAGTCAAGCGTCTAATATATTCTTGTACACTTATATAACTTAAAAGCCTGTTGTGGATATTTCCGTATCAGTACCTATTAGATTAATTGCTTTTATTGTGTTTGAGTATTGACAAATTATTATTTATTTATTTTAGATTGTATAGCGTGCTGAATTTATATCGTAGGTTTTTATTTATTTAAACCTAGAAATTAAACTATTGTACTTATCAGGCATCGAATCCTTTCATAAACTAAAATCTTTATCTTAAAAATGTTAGTTTCAAGACTAATTTATTAAGCTAAGGTTTCACAACTAGAAAAGTTGCCAAAGATTTAAAATAAGGAGCCCCGAACATGGGTGTTGTAAAAGGTGAAGTACTATATATATTTTATCTTTTACTGCGATCTCTAACGCGTTTGCCAGGCGCGATGATAATGGCAGCATTCCTTTTAGAACGTTGATTTTGTGGCAATAGTACACGTTTCAACCAAATTGATTCACTGTGGTGGAAAGGCACAAAATGAAAGTTATGGATGACAGTGAATGATTCACTTTTATGTTAACACTATTCTGTTTGGTTGTTTCATCCAAATTGAACCGCATACCTGAGTGAATCGTGAATAATTGTTAATTGTGTACCTATTAGAAAACCCTTAAATCTAACTAAATGCAAAAGTGAGTTTGTATGTTTGTTAGGCTTTCACGCTAAAACGACTGAACGGATTTGGATCAAATTTGGCAAATGGGTAGGTTTAGGACATAGGATACTTTTTATCCCGGTAATACGTTCCCGTGGGATAATTTCGACATCCACGCGGGTGAAGGCGCGGGCAAAGCTAGTAACGTTTATAAAATGTAAGTAAAACGTTGCCAAAAACTTAATATGTAGTGAATAATCCTTGCAATCAAAATTACGTAGAAAGTAGAAATAAAAAATATTAAATAATATTTTAAATCATTTTAAAGTATGTAGTTTCATGTGAAAGCTTCAAATGTGCTTTTTTACAGTATATTATAATAAAAGTATTTAAGAATTGAAATTAACTTTAATTAAAGGCAAACATACAGGTATGCATAATGTAGGTAATAAACTTGTGGTGATCATTGTTTTTGTTTTTTTTACCCTACGTATTAGGTTTAATCGCCAATCTTAGTTTAAGGCTCGACAGTGCGACGCCATTCTGGTAGAACATTGTCCATGAAGTTTTCATATATTTTTTTCTGCGGGAGCCTTTAGCCCATTAAATAAAGATGATGAAAAGACTCGTAATTTGACAACACTTTCACAGTATTGTATTAGATTGATGTGCAATAAAAAGGGAATTCATGACATGACATTAAAACAGTAGTCCGATGTTTCGTTAAACGAACAACTGGCCTTCGCAAGCGTAATAAGTCTTTGCAGAACTTCGTCAAAAAGTTAAAGACTAACTAAATTCAGATCAATTCAGCTCAGTTGAAGTTTTTTCCATATAAAACTGGTGTTTTTTTATGGACAAAACCTGAATTGAGCTGAATAAGTGTAGTTAGTCCCTTAGTCTGTCGCATTTTCAATCCTCATTATAGCGAAATGAATGCTAAGAAATGCTAAGAAAATAAAGTGCCCAAAATTCAATACTCACCAGTTTCTTTTTTCAGTGATTCTGCTGGCGAAATCACGATACTCTGGGAAACATCTGGTCATGTTCAATGACTACACCTACTACTGTAAGAAACAATGCAAGAAGACCAAGTACTTCCACTGGTATTGCTCCACACATAACTGTAGGGGCTGCAATGCTAAGCTGAAGTTGGATGAGAAATTCGCCATTATAGGCCTTGAGAATGAACACACACATCCTCCAGCTAAGTACTGTATACATCGTGGGCAGTACGTAAAGATTTAACACTACAGACAACGTCTTATGACGTTGCAAGTTCATATAACTGTAAAGACAGCTACATACGTCACTACTTACTTGACAAACAAACATGAACCATTGTTTTGTGCAAACTCACATGGGTGCTAAGATTTAGAGTCATCGATAGCATTGATAATCTCTTCGCTTCTATTGCTAATTACGTATCTCTTCTCTACATCACGATTATGCATTATGATGTGCATTAACAGCCTTCATGAAGACGTCGTCGGGTGCATAGTGGGCTGTCATATCCGCCATGGCCTTGCTAAATGACTCATATTCTGTTATGCCATGACATTTTGGTGCATTATGTGTCTTCTCTTTCTAAATCGGTTTCACATTTGACTAATCTTTTTTTATTTAAAAGTTATTAATTTCATGCTTCTTCACTATAAGGAGACCATTCATATTGGGGCCAAAATTGAAAGTGCGCCGGCCAGTAAAAAAAAAAGTTTTTAATCTGTTTGGGTCATCGTTTTAAGTATTTGGTACTATGACACCAAAGTGGTAGCACCATCATATTAGCAGCTACATGAGTTCTAAATAAATGTAAACATATCATCTATACTCCATTTGCAATAAGATTAGACATTTAAACAAACCTTTTTTTACAGTCCGTTTAACTGATTTTGACTTCTACTTCGTTGGTGGCATTACAAATGGCAGCTGCAGTAAACAGTTTGGTATTGTAACCACGTTTTTGCTTTTAATGCCGTCCATATGCCTACGGAATAGCAAATAAGAAAATAATTGAAAATAGTATTAAGAAAATGTTTGCCATTGTTTTATTTGACGGAATTAAAATATTGTGTAACTGATTAAAATAGTATTAAGAACATGTTTGCCATTGTTTTATTTGCGAGAGTTAGTTAGCACAAAACATAGAACAACACAAATATACTTAAACTCATAATCTAAGCGGAAAATCGAACTTAAGGTTTTTTTATTAATATTTCAGTCACACTTACAGAATTACAGGCATGGCAAAAAAACCCAAGAGAAATTGACATTGAGAATGACCCATTAAATAAGTCTATTTATAAGTACCCCATTTGAAATATGATTAGACATTTAAACAAACCTTTTTACAGTCTTGACCAAAGATTTTGACTGCTAATCCGTAGGGTGGCATTACAAGCAAAAACGTGGTTACAATACCAAACTGTTTACTGCAGCTACCATTTGTCATGCCACCAACGAAATAAAAGTTAAAATCGGTTGAACGGACTGTAAAAAGGTTTGTTGAAATGTCTAATCTTATTGCAAATGGAGTATAGATGATCTGTTTACATTTATTTAGAACTTATGTAGCTGCTAATATGATGGTGCTACCGCTTTGGTGCCATAGTACCAAATGCTTAGGACGATGTTCCAAACGGATTAAAAACATTTTTTTCCGTTGGCTTGACTTTCGATTTTGGGCCCTGTATGACAATGTATGAAAACTGAATGGTCTCCTTTAATTTTTTGCTACTCACTCTCATTAGAGTTTGTACAAATTGTTCATTTAGTTCGTATATAGCCGCAGTTGTCACAGAAGCACCCAAAATTATTTTGTTTTTATTTGCATGTCATTTCCTTAATAACTAGTTTTAAGCTCTAGATAATATTTTTGGCAATAAACGTAGATGGTTTTTGGTCTTACATTAAAAAAATTATGAGATAACTGAAATGACAATTGTAATAAAGGGATCGTGAAACATAATTATTATTGGAATAAAATTTAGGTATTTTCTGACTACATGTAATGTAGATATCGCTTATATCAAAGATTTGTATTTTCAATCCAAAGGTTGCGTCAGCGAGAGGTACTAACTTTATTATGGTCGACTCCGAATAAGGACTCACGCAGGCAGGCGCGAGGCGACTCTGGTGGTACAATTTCTGTGAAAACTTCATGGAAATAGTTCTAATGGAGGCGCGTCGCGCCTGTCTGCTGAACCTTATTAAACCTTAAAGAATAAAGCGTAGCTGCTTTAAAACGTTCTTTCTTTCCAGAATTCGTACATGACTTAATTTTTTCTTTTCTTTTTTTTTTTTAAAGCCGTAGTATTAGCAATAAAAGTAAGAATAAGGTTTGCCTTCTGCCCAAGACGATCAGATAAAATATTGTTGACCTATATTTTGTAATTCTATTTTAAAATAAAGGGAATCATAATGTTGTAGTGTTGTTTTATGGATAGTCATCACTGACTTAAATATTAATTATTATTAGTTATATTGTCTGTTTTGGGCTTATCTGTAATAAGGTATTTGAAGTAAGGTAATGGTTACAAAAAAACAATCGCCTATGTTCAAGGCATGAGAAATAAGGTAAAAATGTATGGTACTTTTAGCTAGCTTTTATTAATCTAGTACGTTTGATATTGAGGTTGCAAAGGTAGTCATAAATTTGGCAAAGTGAGATTTTTTTACAGGAACAAAAAATCAGATCAAGGCAGTACACGTATAGAATGTATCACAAGGCAACACAGAGCAAAGCGGTGTTTCCGGCACTCGGTAAATCGTTGTATCATCCGCGTTGTCGTCTCCTGTAACATGAAAGTGCTTCAAGAATCATCACATAATCACGACCCTGAAAACTTCAAAAAAATTGAGATTAGTTATAATAAAAAAATATAAGAAGACTTTATAAAATATGTACACTTCTTTCTCCCTCTGTCTCCTAAAGGCTCTTACAGACAGATGCCATATCGCGTCGCGACGCGATATTGCGATATTATATCCGTATCCGATTATATCCGTAGAACAATTTCTATGGAATCGCGCGCGACCCGCGCACACAGGACCGACGCGATATCGCCTCTGTCTGTAAGAGCCTTAAGTCGTGTTAGCTTTATTTCCATTTAATAAATATGATTTATCTTAAACTACGCAAATATAACAACCTTATTGGGAGCTATATGTTTGAGCCGTTTGAGGTTGAAACACTAGGGGCTTGGGGTCCGAGTGCTCATCGAGTATTGCAGAACATCGTCAAGCGGTTGGTAGACTCTTCAAGTGACCAGAGGGCTGGCCTATTTTTAGCCCAAAGAAATCACCATTGCCATCCAACGTGGCAATGCTGCCAGCCTTTTGGGCACTTTTCCCATTGACAGCGATGCGGACGAATTTTTTGATGCCCAACGAGCTCTTCCCTTTTTTATTTTATTATAATTATACTTGTACATAATATGTATATATGTTTTAGTGTTAGCTTGTATATTGTAATTAAGATTTATAACCGAATAAATAAATAAATGTAGGTATATATGTACATTAAAAAAAATGTGATTGAAATAAATATCAACAAATCAATAAATTCCTCCAACATTGTTATCACCCAGTATTCACACGAAGCACGTAATATAGATATTGGTACATCTTAAATAGGTATACAGGTTTTCTTCATCAGTATTAATACTGTACAGATATTTGGTTACAGGTGTCCAGTACGTAAAGTCCAGAAAAGGAAAAAATATGATTCTACTAAACCACTACACATACTGCCTCGTATGGCGTTCTCCGACCAAAGGCACGACTCACTGGCGATGCTCCTCTCACAATGGCAAGAAGTGCAAGGCAAAACTGACTACGGATGCCACTGGAAATATAAGCGGGAATTCTGTACATACACATGTTCCTTACAAATATGCTGTGATTAAAGGAGTGTATATCAGAATTGGGTAATATGATAAGAAAACTGGCGTGCCATCATGATCAGCTTACAGCAGTCCACTGCTGGACATAGGCCGCATTCCGGACGCGACCAATTACGCAACAGGATTGCGTACTGCGCATCTCCCCTTTTTTGCGTGGCGAAGACTGTACCGCTAAACAACTTTACATTTCTGTCAATCATTTGAACTTGACAGAGACAGATTTACCTATGTATAGCGATTATTGTAATAGATTATTGAACCGTACAGAAAGCAGCATCTAAAAAGGAGCTTGTGGCTAAGTAATAACAGCCGCTCGGGGTCGATCGATCAGCTTAAGGATGAAGCGCCAGGGTAGCCCGCGAAATTCAAAATTTCTTACGTTTTTTGCAATTTGTAGATCAGTGTGAGCTTATATGTTGATTAAAATATGATTCGCATATGGCTTTACAGAATTATATTCATTAGAATCAGCAATACAACTCCATAATAGCTAGATTTGAGGTAAACGCTAACTTATGTAGTTGTATTGCTGATTCTAATGATTATAATTCTGTAAAGCCATATTAGCTACGGCCGCGAATCATATTTTAATCAACATACAAGCTCACACTGACCTACAAATTGCAAAAAACGTAAGAAATTTTGAATTTCGCGGGCTACCCTGGCGCTTTTCGCCTTAAGCTACGGTTGCCGCAACCCCTCCATGCCTCTGAAAGCACGTTAAGCCGTTAGTTCCGGCTCTCATTTGTGGATCTTTAACAGTCGTTACGGGTCGTCAGAAGCCCGAAAGTCTGACAACTACTCTTACCAAGGGGTATTGTATTACCCAGCAACTGGGTTGTGGAGGTCAAATAAGCAGTCGCTCCATGTAAAATACTGGTTTTCAGCTGGTTATACTGGAAGCCGACTCCAACATAGTTGGGAAAAGGCTAGGCTACTAGACTATGCGAAAGAGGGCTTCACAGTAGTAGGAATACCTACAAGGTTTTGCTTTTCAATTTGGTTGAACAACCAAATTGAATCGTGTAAACATGAAAGTGAATTATTCAATGTTGGCCATAAAATGTAGGTGTTGTCGTGACTTCTACAACTTTCTACCAAAATGAATTAATTTGGTTGAACCGTGTAATATGGTCCTTAGTAGGTACTTTAACTGTTGTCTCTTGAATTCATCTTACTGCAGTAAGTATTTAATAGTGTTTTATTTTTAACCGACTTCCAAAAGGAGGAGGTTCTCAATTCGTCGGAATATTTTTATTTTTTTATTTTTTTTATTTTTTTTTTTTATGTATGTTCCCCGATTACTCGAAAATGGCTAGACCGATTTGGATTTTTCTTTTTTTGTTCGAAAGGGTATACTTCCCAAGTGGTCCCATGATCATCAAATCAGGATCTGATGATGGGATCCCATGGAAATCGAGGGAAACCCTCAAATTTTATGGGCACACCTATATCGATTTCGGTATTTTTTATAGTAACTCGTGCATTTACTCTCGGAAAGTACCATTCGGTGAACTGGAACTGATGATGAAGACCACAGAGGGCCCTCGGAAATACTCAATTATATCTAAGTATATAACAGGTTGCGATTCGATTACTTTAATATGGTTTATGCTCGTCAAAATAATGGTAATGGTGACTTCACCATGAGCTCCATTTCTCCTGGTTCTTACTAGGAGAACTCCTCAACAATTAACGTCCCTGCATCGGGAAAAGCAACATTTTGTAAAACGTGATGAGCAGTTGACATTGGGTTATTGTAACTTAGATAAATTACAAACTGAACCACTAAAAAGTGAAAAATAAAAACTTTTTTACAAAAACAAAAACCGACTTCCAAAAAAAAACACTACAAAGTGAAAAATAACTTTAATTTCGGAAGTCGGTGGCAAAAAACTAAAATACAGATCCAAAGACACCGACTTCCGAAATTAAAGTTATTTTTCACTTTGTAGTGTTTTTTTTTGGAAGTCGGTTTTTGTTTTTGTAAAAAAGTTTTAATCTCTTACGGTCTTACGCCTTACTAAAAAAGATTTGAACACTTGTTTAACGCGTGTCTTACGTCAAACTCCATACATAAAAAAAAACGTAAAACACGCCTTGAACGTGGTTTAAATCTTATATAGTAAGACACTGTTGATGTTTGTAAATTAGGTAAATATGAGTAGTACTTGTTCTCTATTTGCTACCCAACATAGGAATTGAAATGTATAGTACTTAATCAAAGCTTTATTAATTCAATAATTTTGTGTTAAATTACATAATTTATAAGCTAACAAGCAACAAGATCTGAAATACTGTCGTGCCACCGACACGAAGAAGAAAAAGCTAACAAAATCTTATGTTATTTATATAATAGTTAAGAAATAAATAGTAGATTTTTTTAAGCATTATTATATTCTCCTTTTTGTAGTTAGTACGTTATTTACCCACAGATACATGATAACAGACAAAATATTGATATTATGAACTTTCAAGTGTCAATAGCATTAGGTTGCTTAGCTTGGGACTAGATGGCGTTGTGTGAAATGTCCAAGGATATTTATTTATTAATAGGACAGTAAAACAATGTTACCATGATATAATATTAAACTAAATGGCGAATGTTACTACAGTGACCGCGTTATTCTTCTAAACTACGCAACGGATTTTGATGCGGTTTTCATTATCCTACAGATAACTTATTCTGGAAGGTTTATGTGTATTAATTAATGTTAAAGTTAAATTCCATAAAGAAATCTTGATGATTTGTGATGACTCGTAAAACCGTGCGAAGCAGTGGCGGGTCGCTAGTATTTTATTAAAAAAAATACAGCAATTGCTGCTTGCACCTCAAATCACTTAACGCGATTAGTGCCAAACATAATTAAAACATAATTTTGTCTCTGTCATCTTCAAACGACTGACAGAAACAGAACGAAGTTTTAAATACGTTTAACGTTAAACGCATTTAGATATTTGTGGTGCAAGCGGGCCATAATCTAGCACCACAAAAAATTTAAAATGAAAGAAAACTACAAAAATTAATTATCGTTTATCTTCGGAAAAACCGAACTTTGCCGAATTAAATGTGGGTGGTCCAGTAAAGTGACGGAATTAGTTAATATAGGTGGGAACATCAATCTCTGTTGGTCGACAGTCATATTATGTTAATCGCTATATTTCGGTTTTTCCGAAGATAAACGATGGAACCTTTGAACTTTGTCGTACTGTACTTATGAGTACCTACTGAGCATTTTTTCTGTATAGCTTTGAACAAAATTGTCTTCCACTAGAGTGTTTTCTGCACCACATGTGTGCATAAGGATAAACACTTTATATAATAGGATAGGTATAAGCTTATATCGTATATATATAAACGTAACAAAACATAATCTGATGGTAAAAAAATCATCATCAGTAGTTGTGAACCTATGGGGTTCGCAATTAACCCCCTCAACCCCCCCCCCCCCGGGGTTTTCGGTTTATAAATTAGTACATAAAAAACACTTGAGGGGTTAAAATAAAATTTGTGCTTTGAGTTATTTTAGACTAATAATTTATTCATTTCCTTTGTCTTTTTTTCTTTCTTTTTAGCTTAACCGACTTCCAAGAAGGAGAAATTTTACTAATATACAAATGTTTTATTTTTCAGAGAACTTCAAATACGTAACATCCCGGTCAGGCTCACAACTAATTCTTATAAACGACTACACCTATGCTCGCGGTCTTCAGCCTAAGAACAAGAACACTACACGTTGGTACTGTTCTACTCATATCAGCAAAAAGTGTAAAGCTAAATTCGTCACCAATGTAAAAAATAAAATTATTTTGGCTAATTATGAACATAATCATCCTCCATTAAAATACCTTTTATGTAATGGGAAATATATCCGGATATAACTACTAACTACTCTACTTATAAAAATCAATGCCACTTTTCGTTGTAATTTTATAACTCACGAACGGCTGGGCCGATTTAGATGATTTTGGTTTTGAAATGTTTGACATAGTCCAGGGAAGGTTTAAACAATGAGAAAAATTGGAAAAGTTGCCTGGAAAATTGGAAAATTCTGGAAAACTGAAAGTGGATTTTGTATGGGAATATTGAAATTGGGACAGGACAACGTCTGTCGGGTCAGCTAGATATCTGTGTATCTATTATAGTATAGTGTAGGTGCTTACACTTTGTATTATACTTAAACTTTGTATTTGCACTAAAGAAAAGTACCTAATGTATAAAAAAGTCATGGGATTGCCCATGACTAATGGGGTTTCTCAAATAATCGATACATTTTATGTCCAAAAAATCACTGTCCATTCCAAGGTAGCCTGGAATATATCGCAGTACGAGTATAAGGTATAAGGCCGCCCATTGTATATTTTGTAGTGTATTTTTTTTTTGTACTGTATAATCTAGTGTACAATAAAGTTATATAGGTACTTTATATACTTAAATAGTATAAATAAACAAATAACTAGGTACTTTTATTTGTTTTTTTAACTGACTTCAAAATGGAGGAGGTTCTCAATTCGACTGAATGTTGTTTTTTTTGTTTGTATGTTCAGCGATTTCTCCGTGATACGGTGCCGTTTAAGTACTTAATTATTTTTCAGTTGGTACAGAAAGCTCGCGGTGTGGTCCCATATAAATTATATTAACTTTGCTTGGGTAGTTTTTTAGTTGGCTTCAATTTAATTTAATTTAATTTTAATTTATTTTTTATTTAACTTTATTTTAAATTTAATCGACTTTGTGTGTGTTGACAATGTTATTATAAGTTCCTGTCACTGTTTACATAGCAAGTAATGGTATTCGATTTTATGTGGGGTGGGGTGTGGTGTGTGGGTACCATAATTAAAAACGTAAAAATCAAAAACTTTTTTACACACTAAAGTGAAAAAAATAACTTTAAGTTAGAAAGTAAATGTCTCTGGTTTTGATTTTTTTTAATACCACCGACTGCCGAAATTAAAGCAATTTTTTTTTTTCACTTATTAGTGTTTTTTTGACAGTCGATTGTTATTGTTGTAAAAAAATATTTTTTTTCTTCTTATTTTCACCGACTTCAAAAAAGGAGAAGGTTCTCAATATTGTCTTATTTTTCAGTTGACTTCAAATACGTAGAGTCCCGGACAGGGTCACAATTAATCCTTATTAACGACTACACCTACGGTCGATATCGTCAGGCAATGAAAAAAAATACTACTCGTTGGAACTGTTCTACTCACAACAGTAAGAAGTGCAAGGCGAAACTAGTCACCAATGCTGAAAATAAAATTATTTCGGCTGATTATGAGCATAATCATCCTCCATATAAATACATGTTGTGTAATGGGAAATATATTCGGATCTAACAACTAACTAATATCTATTATTTGTTTTTTTTCCTTTTCTTCGTATTGTAAATCACTTTAAAAAAGGAGAAGGTTCTCAATGTTGTCTTATTTTTCAGTAGACTTCAAATACGCAGACAAGGTCACAACTAATCGGATATACCTACTAACTATTGTCTTATTTTTCAGTAGACTTAAAATACGTAGAGTCCCGGACAGGGTCACATCTAATTCTTATTGACGATTACACCTATGGTCGATATCGTCAGGCAAAGAGAAATAAAACTACACGCTGGAACTGTTCTACTCACCACAGTAAGAATTGCAAGGCGAAACTCGTCACCAATGCTGAAAATAAAATTATTTGGGCTGATTATGAGCATAATCATGCTCCATATAAATACATGTTGTGTAATGGGAAATATATTCGGATCTAACTACAAACTAATATCTATTATTATTTTTTTTTTCTTTTCTTACTATTATAACTTATAACCCACTTCAAAAAAGGAGAAGGTTCTCAATGTTTTCTTATTTTTCAGTAGACAACAAATACGCAGAAAGGGTCACAACTAACCGGATTTAACTAATAACTACTGTGATTTGTATTTTCTTTTATTTTTTTCGTATTTTAAACGAAAAAAAAACCGGCCACGTACGGGTCCACGGGTGTGTTGGACCCCGCACAATGAAGGGTTCCGTAGTTGAAAAGAATTTATCCCAAAAACAAACTTAACCTTAATCTCAAAAACAAATTTTTATCTGATAAAACTACAAATTAAGAATTTTCGGAGTTTTTCCTTTACTTGTGCTGTAAGTCCTTGCTTCTTGCCAAATTTCATAATTCTAGGTCAACGGGAAGTACCCTGTAGGTTTTGATTCACTTGCGAGTATCATATACATACGTCGCATAAATGGCCGTATTTTTTTATTGCGTTGGCTTAGAAACTTGATTTTTTTAGAGCTCCAAGGACCATAGATCTACATATTTGATATGAATTTCAACTTGATACCTCTAGGCGTTCCTGATAAAAAGGATCTTGACAGACTGACAGACAGACAGACGGACAACGAAGTGATCCTATAAGGGTTCCGTTTTTGCCTTTTGAGGTACGGAACCCTAAAGAGGAGACGGTGCTTAATGTTGTCTTATTTTTCAGTAGACTTCAAGTACGTCGATTCCCAGAAAGGGTCACAACTAATTCTTATTAACGACTACACCTATGGTCGTCACGCAAAAAACAAAAATACTACTCGTTGGAACTGTTCTACTCACAACAATAGGAAGTGCAAGGCGAAACTCGTCACCAATGCTAAAAATAAAATTATTTCGAGTAATTATGAACATAATCATCCTCCATGTAAATACATCATACGTGATGGGAAATATTTTCGGATATAACTACTAACTAAACAGAAGAAAGCACTAAAAATGTGTCACGAACACTTCGATCAGAGGGCCAAAACACATCCTACACACGATACAACGTCGCATCGTGGCACGTTGCGACCTGACCCTATTGTTTGTTGATCACTGATTGTCACTGATGGTGAAAATTAAATTATTTCGACTAATAATTAATAATCATCCTCCATGCTATATGTTCGGAAATGTGTTCAGAAACCATACTACAAGGCTTGACTTTGATTTTTTTTTTGTTATTATTTCCTTTTATTTGTATTAGATTTTGTTTAATGATTGTTTCTGTTACTGTATTTTCAATATGAAAAAAAAACATTAAATGAAAATTAAATTACGTTATTTTTTTTATAACTTTAGGAAGTATTGTTTCTAGTTTTTTGTTGTCTGAACCATTCTTCATCCTTGTGTTGTTTAAGTTTTTCTATACAAAACCTATTTTATTGCAGGGCTCTTCAAGACTAAGAATCATGCTCTTGAGCGAGGCGACAAAAAAAGACGTTGCTGTAGCTGTTACAAAAAACATAGAAAAACATTGGATAGTAAACAGGCTTCTAAGAAGACCAAAAGAATACTTTCTTATTGCACCCAATGTAAACAACATATGTGCTTGCCATGCTTTAACGAAATACATTTTAGTCAACGATTGACCTGATAATCTGATGTTTTATTATATTCCTCTCAAATGCCAACCAGTAAAGTTAGTAAATTATTCCAACAGGATCGAACGAAAATTATTGTTTTAAAAAATTATCCAGGTTTTGGTAAATGATTAAACTAGAAAAAAATAAACTGTAAAAGATTCTGTGCTTGATCTCAATTTTTATTTTTCAGATTATGACATAAGATTTGTTGAATCCGAAAGAGGCCAGCCTTTGCTTCTGTGTCAAGATTACACCTTCTCATTCCGTCGACAACTGTCTCGAAAACAAGGCGCTCATCAATGGGTGTGCACGTCTTACAACAAACTTAACTGTAAAGCGGAATTTCAATTAGATAATGACAAGAAAATTTTATCCAGACGTGGATATCATAATCATCCCCCAGCCATGTATTATGTTTGTGGTGGTATTTTTAAGAGAATGTAAATACACCATGTATCAAAAATTTGTGGTCAAATTTAAGGCTGTCAAAATGAAAGTGATTCATTTTGATGGTCTGGACCACACCTTTTGATTAATTCTGTATAAAGATTTTTAAATTACCAGCTTGTAAATGACCCATTAATCCCGTTTATCCACGCTTAATTTTAGGGTTATTTATGTAAGCAGTTTAATTCACAAAAAAATCTAGTTAACTATCAGAGTTGAATAAAATATTATAGCGATGGTTAAATGGTGTGTTAGAAAAAATAAAATGAATTTAAAGATAATTTTGCATTTTTTGCTCTATTAAAATCATGAACGCCTTTTACAATGAATTTTATTTTTAGATTGGTAGGGGTACCAACTAGGGAAGAAAGGCATGTTGCGCTAACATCAAATAAATTGGGATATGGGCAAGAGGATAAGCAGGGTATCAATGTTTTGAAAAAAACCTGGGTGTCATGTGAAGTGTCAAGCTATTTTGGATTCTGTGCTATGCAACTATTACTCTACCTGTTATTTTATTTTAGTACCTGGGTGACCGAGCTCTGCTCGGGTTAAAATAGAGAATACGATTTTTCCCAGAAATAAGACCTAGCTAGATAAATTTTTCGCCCCCGTAAACCCCTTTATTGCAACTTTCATCGAAATCGTTGAGCCGTTTTCGAGAACGGGTGTGGTCAAATTTAAGGGCGTAGCCATCAAACTGAACAATTTTCTCCATGGGACCAACATCGTAATCGGGAAAAAATTATCAACTGTCCTATAGAATACCTACTTCAATACCTACTCGATGCAAATGTATGGGACGGCTGATTATTTTTTCACTTTTACTATTTTTGTTCCATAGAGAAAATCGTTCAGTTTGATGGTCTGTACCACACCCTGAAATTTTACCACATTTTTCTGGTTCACCCTGTATATCCAAATACTAGCTTTTGCCCGCGGCGTCGCCCGCGTGGATGTCGGAAAATATCCCACGGGAACGTGCTACCGGGAAATCCTTCCTTATTTCTTGTCTACATTATAAAGCAAACCTCTGTGCAAAATTTCAGCTTTCTAGGACCAAGGGTTTGGGCTGGGCGTTGATGAGTCAGTCAATCAGTCAGTCATTCAGGACTTCTCTTTTTATTTGTATAGATTGCTCATTTAATAGTACATATAGGATTTATTTGGGACAAAAAAAAAACAGTTAAAAGCAGTCAAATGCTGTAACTTATACTTACATCTTTTTTAGATAATATAGTAGTAGGTAAAGGTAATGGAATAGTCGCTCCATGTAAAATACTGTTATTCAGCTGCATCCGGTTAGACTGGAAACCGACTCCAACATAGTTGGGAAAAGGCTAGGCAAATGAGTAGTATAATAGAAGTAAGAACGCATAACTCATACTGCACCCTAATTGCGTAACACATTATAAATCGGAGTTGGTTTCATTTTGACGGTTCAACAACATTCATTGCGTTATTTACGTTGCCGAGCAGACAAATCTTTCGAACATATGAAGCAATGGATTAGCTATTTGTTTCAAAATTATTCAAACTCCGATTGATAATGTGTTACGCAATTAGGGTGCTGTTGTCCACGATATAATATCGAAAATAAGATAAGTTATGATACGGACCCAGTTGCATAATTTGTTTTGCTTTTTTTTTCAGCCATCAAGTTCATAAACTCACAAAAGGGCAGGCCGTTGATAATGCTAAACGACTTCACATACACGTTCGCGACTCGATCAGAAAAGAAAGGCACGTTCCGATGGACCTGCACATCTCATTTTCACAGTAAATGCAAAGCTAGAATCATATTGGATAATAAGCAAAGAATCGTGTCGTCAGTTTTTGATCATAGTCATTCTCCGCCTAAGTATTATATTCATAATGGGCAATATATTAAGTACCGATAGGTACCTACTTAGTGACGTAAGTTTAATAAAAAGAGTCCAGAACCGGACGCTTTTGCACACTGGGCAAATGAGAGCTGGACCGGTAAAACCAGCCAAGTGCTTGTTCGACCACGCACAATGAAGGGGTTGGGATGATTTTGTCCCAAAAACAAACTTAAGAGCGTTGGCTCGGTACGGCATTTCATACAAACTTTCAAG
The DNA here is from genome assembly GCA_905163495.3 of Cosmia trapezina. Lineage (NCBI taxonomy): Eukaryota > Metazoa > Arthropoda > Insecta > Lepidoptera > Noctuidae > Cosmia > Cosmia trapezina. The sequence continues at coordinate 22,125,615 of LR991029.1, forward strand.
TCCTTTTTTATCGAAATGAATGAACCGATTTTAATGAAACTTCATACGCATAAGCAGGATACATAGGTCTAAAAAGTTAGTTAAGAACATTTTCGAAAAATAGTGTTGCAGCTAAATTAGACCGATTTTAAATATTCCATAGAAACAGAGATTTCCATTTATCTTTTTTTAGATGAGACATTTAGAAAATGTTCTTAATTAACTTTTTAGACCTATATATCCTACTTATGCGTATGAAGTTTCATTAAAATCGGTTCATTCATTTCGATAAAAAAGGACTTGAAAGTTTGTATGAAATGCCGTACCGAGCCAACGCTCTTAACATTGTAAGTTGAAAAACATGTTCTCCCTCGATTTATGTCACGGTCCATTCTGCAACTGCAAATGTAAGTTTGTAATCGCAAAAAAATATCTAATGTGATAAAACTACAAATTAATTGTTTTCGGACTTTTTCCTTTACTTGTGCTGTGAGACCTTGCTTCTTGCCAAATTTCATGATTCAAAGTCAACGGGTAGGTAATTCCCGTTGACTTGGAATAGGTTTTGATTTATTTGCGCATTTTTATGTTGCATAAATGGCCGTATTTTTTATTGCATTGACTTACAAGCTTGAATTTTTTATAGCTCCAAAAGACCAAATACTTTGATATTAATTTCAACTTGATACCTCTACGCGTTTCTGAGAAAAAGGGTCTTGACAGACTGACAGATGGACAACGACGTGGTCCTATAAGGGTTCCGTTTTTTCCTTTTGAGGTACGGAACCTTAAAATGTGTAAAATTTTGACTTTTTAGGTAGGTATAGCTCTCAATCGCCAAGTGTACAGTGTGAGTAGGTTACAATGTGAAATAAGGAACTTAGTTAAAAAAGTTTAACCAAAGTTCCTTATTCTCATTACTTCATCTCTGAGTAATAAATGTGGTTTAGAACCTTATTTGAACCACTCAGAAGTTTGAGTAATTATTAATTATAGAGCACGCGCAACTGCTAGTCACCGCCTGAGGTATGTGAGCAGTGTCACGGGGGTGGACGCGATGGACACGATTGGCAGACTGAGTTAGCTTGACCATTGTCTACCTCCCCCGTCTCATCGCTCACATACCTCAGGCGCAGTGGCGTAACTACAGGGTGGCAAGTCGGCAAAATGCCACGGGCGCCCAGCCGGAAGGGGCCCCCGGTCAGAGGAGAATCCCAACTACCAAGATTTATTATTACACATTTAGTAAAAAAATTGTTTTGTCATTAATTTATTTAAGTTACCTCTACTTAGATACATACACAAGTAAAAAAAATAATTAATAATATTTAATTTAATTTATTTATAATCGGTGGACGCATCCATCCGTGGAATTCGTCACGGGCCTCGAACGGTATAGTTACGCCACTGCTCAGGCGATGACTAGCACTTGCGCGCATAGTACACCATTTAGGCCAGCAAAGTACGAATAACTGTCGTGGCAGCGACACGAAGAAGAAGTACACCATTAGAAAACTTATCTTCTAAGTATTGTTTGTATCTTCAGTGGTTTTTGTAGGGTGACTTAAAATTAAGTAATGTACCAAATATCTAAAGACAGTGTGAATGAATAATAAATAGTCTATAAGCCAATGTCACTATTTTTTTAGAAAACTATAAATATACGAATAATATATTGATATCTACCAATTAGTGTTTTATAACTTAGTGTTACTTTGGTATCTAAGTGACGATGTCAAGAATCCCGAGACAAAACTTAACTTGGGTCATACAACCATAATTATATTTTTGCCCATAGTCCTTTGTTATGGATTATTTACCTTATAGTGGATTTTATAAAGACTTTCAAGTAAGTATGTCCGGAAAAATACAACTTATTTCATGTATTGATTCAAGACTAAAAACATAAACCTTTAATTTCAGATTACAAGTACATTAAATCAAGATCAGGAAAGGCTTTGATATTATACAAAGACTATACTTTTTGGCATCAAAGACATTTTCCAATAAAAGGCACCCATCATTGGCTGTGTACGTCTAGTAGCAGACAACATTGTAACGCAAAACTGACACTGGACCGCCACAATAACATCGTAACAGGCAATGGATATCACAATCATGTACCACCCCAATATTTTATAGCCAATGGAGAATATTTCAGGATTTAATAATGTCGTTAAATCCTAGAACTATGGCACTAAACGCTATCGGAACAAAGCAAAAGGACCACGAAGCGAAATACCCGTAGTGGTCTTCACATTCAATCAGAGTGCACTGTGGTTATGACGAAATCCCTCAATATCAGTCGGATTATTTATATATGTGTGAAGTTTTCATTCTTTTTCAGTTACACTTTTTTACAGAGTGCTTAAAACTCATTCAATTTGTTCAATTTCTCTGGCAATGTGCTCCAACGGTTGTTAGAGTCCGTTAGATGGGAAAAACTTGGGATCAGTTTTTGTGGTGATGTTTGGGGAAAGCCTACATATGTCGAGGGCGTCTTTTACTTACCACTGAGGCCTAAGTACACTTCCGCCTCGAAACCGAATGATGCTCCGCTGATATTCCGCTGATCCGTGTCAGTTGAAATTGAACTACTGCGGTTTTGCTGCTATGGTTTCGTGGCAAAGGTGTGCTAATGCCCTAAATGCATTTAACGCTAAACGTATTAAAAAGTGCGTCCCAGTGCGTCCTGCCCGTTATGACATATGGTGCCGAAACGTGGACACTGATCAACAGTCGGGCTGGTTCACAAATTCAAGGTCAGTCAGCGCGCTATGCTCGGTGTTTCTTTGATGGGCACAATAAGAAATTAAGTTATCCGGAAAAAAGAGTTACCGACATAGCTTGCAGAGTAAGCAAACTGAAGTGGCGGTGGCCTGGCCATATTTATCAAAAATATGGATATTGCCCGTCTGTTGTAAAAACTATAATGTTTTTAACCATTTATTTTACTTTAGCGTCCATGAAATATTGATTTGTTTCTGTCTTTGGTTGCCTGTCAATAAATAATGAACTTCATAGGCGTGCGTATGTCAAAAGTAAAATAAATACTTGAAAACAGTATAAATACTGTTTCCATCATTATAAATGTTGTAAATTGGTACATACTTCAATTTTATACGAGAGAAGCAGAAACGTTTGCTCTATAGCTGTTTTGGGTGCTGATCCATTAAATACATTTTTGATCGAAAACGATATTTTAATTTTATAAAACCCTCTGTTTACATCTTTACTCCTTGGATGAACTTCCAGACCTGGAACAAGCATGAACACATATTATTAAGAAAACAACATTTTAGACTCATGAAAACCTACCATTGCACTAATTGAGTCATTGGAATGGTTCAAATCAGATAGAAAAAAAGTCAGCTAATAAAGAACCCTTTATAGGGCAGAAACGAAATTTATACAGCGCCATGTAGGTAACCATCCGACTAGTCTAACGCTTGTTTTTCGCGATTTCAGGTTTGATCCCATAGTAAAAGTTTTTCATAATCATGAGTACAATGAACCCTTAAGCGGTTGTGCATTCAATTCTGGGACATGTTGTATAAGCAAGAACAGCCTGATTCTGTAGTTAGCATGTATCGATATATTTGTGATTTTTTCAAATCGATTGATTTTATATATGTAGGTACCTGCTCTTTGCAAGGAATCCTTAGACCGATACAGTTTTGTCTTGTTGTAACGGAAAATAAATTTAAATTGTACCTTCAAGTAACAAAAATAGTTTAAAACAGAAACAGGCCTTACGGTAAGTAAAGTTGCATGTTAGATTTGAAGACAATTTGTAAGCTTAGATACTTAAATCTTGTAGTTTTAGATATGCCCACCGCGTCATGTGTCAAAACAGTGACAGTTTTGTTGCAACTGTGGGCGCCATCTTTCTTTTCATAGAACGTTATTACGATAGTCTAATACAAAACAACATTAGCACAGGTCTACGCCTATAACCGTCTGTGTTTAGTTTCAGATAATATCAAGTACATCTCGTCAAGACTAGGCAACCAGTTGATACTTCTCGATGAATACACGTACTTTCATTTCAAATCCTGCAGAAGTAAATTCACGAATCATTGGTTGTGTACTTCAAGAACTAGCAAGAAGTGCAAAGGAAAACTTACTCTAGGCATTGACAATAGCGTCCTTGCCTATAATAACGAACACAACCATCCGCCACCGGGTTATTTCTGTGGTCATGGAAAATTTATTAAGAATACAAAAACTTCTGTATTCCTATCATAAGGATCATGTACTTAAAGCTTAAGTAGGTACAATACGGACTGATGAATTATTGCCGGTCTGAACTTTGCGCAGAAGGCTGCGAAACAAAATTTTTTAGGAACCAAATGGTGACGTGAGGTTTCGCTCAGATGACTTTGTGAAAGGCTGCGTAAGTCGGAGTGAATACTTACAAGTTGTGTGAGTCTTCCTCTGGTTATCTTTGGAAGTTTTTTATATATGTTGGAAAAGGCAAAACTAGGACTGCGGTACCTACGACTGAAGATATTTACGTTGATGACACAGACGAGAGACTTGACGAGACGGAAATGACTGACCAACTTACAACTGCCGTTAGAGATGCACGTCTCAGCAATGCTACTGCCAAAATTGTATATAACTTGGTGGAGCCGTGGACACACATTAATAATGAACAATTTTTAAAACAGTCCATTATCAGCGATGTGTAAAACAGACGGAGTGTTATGGGATGGTAAGACGTAAATGACGTGAAGGTAATCAGAGGATTAGCAGATGTTACCGAAAGACGTAAAGAATCAACTATTGACAAATTTGCCCTAAGTCTTATTTTGAGTTTTAGACTCAGTTTGGTTGAATCCCAGATTCCCGCGCCTATATCTACCTAAAGCCGGGTCTCCTGCGCGTCTTTTTGCGGAACATCATGCAAAAACATCGAAACAAAGACGCGTGGCTTAAATATATTTGGATTCGTAGGAGACAGCTTGCCTAAGAAAAAAAATGATTATATGTAAGGTTTTTAGTGGAATTTTTCGCAAAAAAACGCACAGGAGACCCGGCTTAAGATACAGGCGCAGATACAGTGGGAGTCTAAGTGCAATTTCACACGTCCTGGTTGCCGGGTAGCCGGTGCCGCCGGTTACCCGGCGGCTAGTGTATGGCAGATTACGCCGGTAGGTATGTGTGAAAGATAAGGTTTATGTTCATACACTTAGCCGCCGGATACCCGGCATCGACTACCCGGCAACCGGGACGTGTGAAAAGGCACTAAGAGTATTCTATTCTAGTCGATCATATTATGTGTACATTATACAATGAAGTAAGTAGGTTGTATGTAACCCTGAAACAATGATCTCGTATGTTAATTATGAAGCTTGTAATAAGTTTTCTACAGTTTTCGATAGGTTTGAATTTCTTTATTGTTTGTGGGTTTACTTTTATTGTATGCTAATAACCTGCAGCGTATACTATTATACATATGTGCATCTATTGTCAGAAGCTCTGTGAATTTAAATAAGCAATAAATCTTACCTTTTTAGTATTACCAAATTTACTACCTTTATCCATTTTTAGCAATGCTCTAAAAAAATTAAGTTGAACCGTGTTTATTCATGAGGTGGTTCTCATGAATAAACACGGTTCAACTTAATTTTTTTGTTAACACAATTTTATGTATTTGGTTGTTTCAACCAAATTACAAGGTATGTTTTGTCCTTACATGTTTTTTGACAGGTTTAATCATTTTCATGATTAGGTTTATAAAAACCATGGGTAGGTGCATATTTCTGCTAACCTAATATGATGAGCAAAATAATTTACTTAGTAGTAGCTTTTCGTTAGTAATGTCGGAAAATATCCCTCACGGAAACGTACTACAAGATTTAAAAGTACCTTTATTTATGTGGAAATCCAGGTTATAATACTATCTGTGTGCCATCCAAATCCGTTCAGCCGTATTTGCGCCAATCTGGAACATACATCCAGACAAACGGAACAAAGACAAAAATTATATTTTCGACATCAGACTCGTTCCCACCACTTCGTAGAAATTACTTTATTTCAAAAATTTTCAATGTAAGTACAGTTTTGACTTCGTTACAATTTATTATATTCATTAGAAAAACTATGCATAAAAATATAATATCCTAAACTAACTAAAACTATTAAAAAACTAAAATATGGCATCGAAAAAAATTCCTCCGCATCGCTGTCGACTGGTAGAGTACCCAAGAGACTGGCGGCGCCACGTTGTATGGCAATGCTGATCCTCTGGCCATTGTAAAAACCAGCCCTTAGGTCAAGGTAAGTGTCAACGAGCCGTTTGGAGATTTCGTTGAACAAACTATGAGCACTCGGACACAATTAATTAATGTCACAATTTCATTAATGTATTGATTTGTTTCAGATTTCATGTTTATACAATCAATGAAAGGCAAGCCGATGATATTGTGGCGACAGTACACTTACTCTCTTCAGGTGAAAGTAATGTCGAAAGCCGAAGAACATTGGGTTTGCACATCGATTTTTCGTTATAGATGCAAAGGGAAACTGGTATTAGATGCTGAAAAAAACATAGTCCGAGCTATTTGTGGGCATTGCCATGAACCGCCGGTTGAAGGAGTGAATTTTAGATTCTAATAAAAGAAAAATAGCTTAGTAATGACTTCCTTAATAGGTAGGAAGCTCAGTTTTATTTTCCAATAATTATTTGTGTTTTTACGTCAAATACAGTTTCGAAATTTGAGTTTGACTGTCGCTGAAAACCAGCGCTGTGGCTGTCTCGAAGGTCACAGCATTATGCTGAGCGATGGCCGTTTTGCGTGGATGTGACGTATATTTTGCGTGGATGTGACGTATATTTTGCGTGGATGTGACGTATATTTTGCGTGGATGTGACGTATATTTTGCGTGGATGTGACGTATATTTTGCGTGGATGTGACGTATATTTTGCGTGGATGTGACGTATATTTTGCGTGGATGTGACGTATATTTTGCGTGGATGTGACGTATATTTTCCCTCAACTTGTTCTGTTTTTAGTTTGTATTTTTTCTTTGCGTCATGTTTACGGCAAATAAACGTATTTTCTTTTTTTTCTGTTATTTTAGTTATTTCAATTTCATCTTGTACCAGTTTCTGAAAACCAAGAAAATGCACTTTGAAATAGCATTACAACGTATGTGATGGATGATTATTATTTTGGTCAAACAATCACTATATTTGGATGGGTGGATGGATTAGATATTGAAAAATTTGGATGGACTGATGGATATTTGTTACTCAATCACGCCAGAACGGCTGAATGGATCTGGATGAAATTTGGCACAGAGATAGATTATAGTCTTGAATAATGCATAGGCTACTTTTATCCCAGATAAATGTACGGTTCCCGTGGGATAATTTCCGACATCCACGCGGGCGAAGCCGCTGGCAAAAGCTAGACTGCTATAATACACGGTTCAACCATTTTTTCTTATTATGATTTTTGGTTGTTTCATCCAAACTTGGTAGTCAGCTTAACTAATTTGCTTGATCAAGTTTACAGAAACCTTTTAATTATATGTCCAATTCTGAAGGTTTTTTTTTTCAATTTTAGATTTCAGGTATATAAAATCAAGGCGGCAGGGCAAGGATTTAATATTGTTTGGAGAGTACACTTACTTTTGGCAGCGGACTCTCTTGTCACAACCCATTGATCACTGGATTTGCACCTCGAACCGCAGTAAAAATTGCAAAGCAAAATTAGTCATAGACAATAGCAATAACGTTATAATCACTGCAATATTGGACCATAACCATCAACCTCCTGTAATTAAATGATCCAACAAAAAAAAGCACGTTTTACCTTGGGCAGAGGCTAAGCATTTGTCATACAACGGCAACGTGGCAATGCCGCCTGTCTCTTGGGTACATTACCAGTCGACAGCGATGCGGAGAGATTTTTCGACGCCATATTTTAGTTTGTGAATAGTTTTATTCAAGTTAGAATATAATTTTGTTATTTTGATTAATAAATTAGGTATGTGTTGTTAATTGATTGAAATAAGTTATTTATTAATGTATTATACGCAATACATGTACCTTCCGAAATAAATGCTCCAATTGATGGTGAAAACTACATCATATGGCATCCATTCCATTGGGCAGTTAAGATGATCTAAGCGGTCACACAGACAGACACGAAAAGTGACTTTGTTTTATACTTACTATGTAAAAGTGTTACGGATAGGTAATAGGTATTACTGAGACAATTTTTCTTGACCCTAAGAATTTATCCTCGGTAAATCTAGGTTTGTTTCTTTCCCCTTGTCTGTCACATAGTACCTACTATTTAATTTGGTAACGTCACCTATACAAATAAAAAGAGAAGTCCTGACTGACTGATCAAAATCTCTCATCTGAAATTTTGCACAGAGGTTCCATTTTATAATGTAGACAAGGAATAAGGAAGGAATTACTAGTAGTACGTTCCCGTGTCATATCAACGCGGGCGAAGCCGCTGGCAAAAACTATTTCACAATAAAAGGCAACGTGTTTTACTGTCAAACTATTCCTCAGGTTTACTGATTTTCTCGGTCAAGATTTCACAAACCGGGTGTACCTATAATTATTTCCATTCCTAATAGCGTTCTGAAGATTTACGCCGGTTTACGCTGAAAACCAGCGCCTTGACTCGTGCCTTCGTGCACGGGTCACGGCATTATGCTGAGCGTTACCCGTTTCGCGCGTTAGTAACGCATAGTTAAGTATTTGTTGTTTAAAGTTTAAAATTTAGCTACCCAATTGTTTTTTATTTTTTAGGATTATGTAAAAAACGAATGTATGTGCGTCATTTTTCGCGGGAATAAATAGTTTTTCTTTCTTTCTTTATTCTTTCTTTCAAAAGATGTGGATAAGTTTAACTCATTGATAATGAATCACTTCATGCAGGTGTTGGTTAGGCTGGAGTGATTTCGGTGAAATGTGATATATGCACATTATTATGTATGTAAATATTGTTATGTTTTCTGTGAGCTTAGTACCTGGTTATAATGTTTGTATTAATCAAATAAATTCATTTAATTTATAACTCTTGGGTACTTTACCAGTCGACAGCGATACGGAGGAATTTTTCGACGCCATGTTTTAGTTTTTTTAATATAATGTTTGTATTAATCAAATAAATTCATTTAATTTAATTTAATTTATAACTCTTGGGTACTTTACCAGTCGACAGCGATGCGGAGGAATTTTTCGACGCCATGTTTTAGTTTTTTTAATATAATGTTTGTATTAATCAAATAAATTCATTTAATTTAATTTAATTTATAACTCTTGGGTACTTTACCAGTCGACAGCGATGCGGAGGAATTTTTCGACGCCATGTTTTAGTTTTTTTAATATAATGTTTGTATTAATCAAATAAATTCATTTAATTTAATTTAATTTATAACTCTTGGGTACTTTACCAGTCGACAGCGATGCGGAGGAATTTTTCGACGCCATATTTTAGTTTGTTAATAGTTTTAGGTAGTTTAGGATCTTATATTTTTAACTAGATTTTGTTGAAAAAAAACTAATATATAACATACAACGTCAAAAATAAAACAATGTTTTATTTTTCATAAACCTACACAAGTCAGGTGCATGTTATTATGATACTATGATACTCAACATTAATCTGGACACTATATGATGTACTCCAAAATTTTATCCTGAGTGTCAATTCTTTGATACATATTTTGGAGCGACGTCAATCCAAAGATTTTTCGTGCACCGTAATCTATAGCCTCACGCCGTTTGGCGTCGCGCTATTTATCCGTGAGTGCGAAAACCGTGGGCCGTGGCCGTGGCATCACGATACGTGGCAAACGATTGTGCTCCTTATTTATAACACGAATAAGTTTCCTAAGCAAGTATTTTAGTATTTTGGCGGCGCCCATGCGTGAGTGCTCCAACTTTAGTAGTATCTTTGATCGTTGTGTCTATCTAAAAACAAATATTAATTGTCTAATTATATTTGTTTCAGATATTATCAAGTACATAAAATCAACGAAGGGCAAGCAGTTAATACTGTACAATGATTACATTTACGGCCATCAGCGTAGAGTTCAATCGAAAGCCCCTGATTATTGGTTCTGCACGTCGGCTAGAACTAAGAAGTGTAAGGGGAAACTAGTTTTAGACTCTGAAAGAAATAAAATAACTGTCACGAAGAAGCATAATCATCAACCGCCAAAATTTTATATTTCTGACGGAATGTATTTTAGATTGTAAGGCTTATTGACTTAGTTCACAGTAGCTTAGATGTCAGGGAATTTCTTTCCTATAGAGTTGTAGCGTGACCATAGATATAAGAACGAAGATTTCTATGAGTGTGACAATAGCTGTCATTTCCCTTTCCCTAATATCTCTCCGTAGGAAACCAAACAAAAAACGTATGTATGGTTTTTCGTTATTGAAACATGTTGAAGATAATAGATGTTGATTCAGGACGTTAAGGGGATCGATCGATAAATTTTGTGTCTTAACCAAATGTATATGGTCAAATTATTTGGATTTTCCATACGTGTTATTTGACTATTTATACTACTGCTGCTGTACTAAAACCGATACATGTTTACTTTTTTCTATATAAAAAAAAATCTAAAGTAGCACTGTCTATTTTCTGTTTTATACGATTAAAATTACCGTAAACAGTTCCTTATTGTGCAGTTAAAATTTGCTTTAAATCGAAGGCATTTAATTATGTTAAGAACTTACTAAGCTAAAAATGTAGTTAAGTATAGCATTTTGTCATTAATCTACATTTTATACGAAGCGAGTTTAGTTCCGGTGCGCGCGAGTTTTCCATCTCGCGCGTCACACTAGACAGCCATAACGCCATTTCACTTACAAATGGAGCTAAATCACGCTTCGATGTATACGATGTATATTCGATGTATATTTTTTAAATAAAATATGCTAGAAAATGTATACGAGTCAATGATCGCTATTGCCATGCTAAAAAGTGACAACTTATCAATTATATTCACGTCAAGTACAGATTAAAGTTAGAACTAATAAAAAGTTTTTAAATATCTCATCGTTTTCTAAAATATAAAATAGGTTATGAAGTTTAATTACAAGTTATAATTATAATAACCACCAAAATTGTATGAAAAACAGATATCAGTCGCTTCACTTATTGAAAATTTTTGTATTTCATTGGCATCTTTCAGTCGAAGTGAAACGTCTGAATACAATAATTAATCAAAAGTGAAAAATGAATGCTTTAGAATGAACCATACACTTTAGAGCAGGGATACCCAAACTATTTTGGGCAAGAGACCCCTTTTCCAAAATGAACTGATACTTCAGACCCCCTTGGCCAAATTACTTTAAAAAATCCTATCTCTAGTTTTTGAAAACGCGCCTGAAAGATTTGTACGCTCGAACACCATTATCTTGTACGAACTTGTCCACGCTTATTGACTTGTTGAGTTTTTTAAAAGTACAACAATAAATACTTCCTTCTAAAATATTACTCATTCTTATGACAAGTTGGTAAGTACACGTAACACAGAATAGTAGTAATAGTAGTATCTTGAAAGTTTCAAATAAGAACTTGTGTTAATTAATAGCGGTCGATTTTTAGATCTCGTCGACCCCCAGAATCAGTTCTCGTTTATTTCGACCCCTGGGAAACCGATTTCGACCCCAAGGGGTCGATATCGACCACTTTGGGAATCCCTGCTTTAGAGAATCGTCTGATATTTAAAATATTTTTTTTTAGAATAAACCAATAAATATTTACTTTAAATATAAGTTAATGTAATTGAAAATTTATTGTAGAATCTCCGAATGTAGAATTAAATAAAACATAATAATCAAGAGCTTTGATTTCTTATCCTTGATAATTATCGGAATTGAGAGGTGATCCATTAATTGCGGGACACCCTGTATAAATAATAGTGGTTAAGTTTAGTTACCCAAACATGTCTATAATGAGCTATGCTAAGCGCGCCATCTTGCAGTACATAGTTCTGTTACTGATCTGAATATAAACTAACATAGGATATTAACATCGTTAATTTTCATATTTACTGTTACTAAAAGAGTGTCCGTGGAGTTTCTTGCCCGTTCTTCTCCAGGATCTACGCTTTGGAATGGGCAACTAGCTTCATTTTTCTGACTGACCGACCAAAGACCGACCCTTTGACAATTCAAAAGTGCCTGTAATAGGTTTATTTGAAATAAATGCTTTGAGTTTGAGTTACCGAACTCTGTTACATTAATAGACGATAGTAGTTTTGATTCAAGTCTTACCAAGGGGTATCGTATTACCCAGTCACTGGGTTGTGGAGGTCCTATCTGACCTCAATCGCTCCATGTAAAATACTGGTATTCAGCTGCATCCGGTTAGACTTGAAGCTGACCCCAATATAGTTGGGAAAAGACTAGGCAGATTGATTGAATTATCGGAATAATTACCGCGATGTTTATGGCGATGATGGGCTTGACGTTGACGTTGGTGTGGCCCCGACACGACAGGTGTGTAGATATAATAAAAAAAACAATAAGGAGCGAGTTGGACTTGGACTCATGTGCCCAGGGTTCCGTTCCTTGGTTAGGTTTTTTTGTATTTCCAAAGGTTTTTCATTTTTTGGAACGGCATAACTAATTTATTTAGAAGACATGTGACATCTACCAAGCCGCACTGAGACCGCGTGGAAGATTACAGATCAAACGGGACCAACTTTGAAATCGCGAAAAAAAAATCTGCTGTTCCATACTTATGTTTAATAGCTACTGTTCTAAACTGTATGGGACAGATGTTTTTTAATGATATATTTAGATTGACCGCTACAATGAAGACTGGCCGAAAATAAACTAAACAAGTAGGTATATACATTATACATGATTTCAAAGGGAAAGGTGCGCAAGATAGATTGCGCAAAAAAACGTAACGCTTTTGAGGTATTGCTTGCATTAATTTAATTTCCACACGGGCTTTACGAGTAGGTAGGTGTATGAAAATCGAATCGTATCGAAACTCCAAAAAATAATAATTAGATTTTTCAAATTATTTAATTTTCACTAAAAATGCGTTTTGTTTTCTTAAAACCAAAAAGTAGGAATACTCTTAAATTCCACGACATTTGTGCTGATTACGTAATTGTCGTTATTATGGTCAACTAAATGCAATACACGGTTCACCCAAATTGATTCACTTTTGCTTCATCCAATTACTTAACAAAAACCGTGAAGCATGTGAGGGTGTGGGGGTGTGTGTGTGTGTGTGTGTGATTTGAATTATTTTCATGATTTTCTTAGTTGTCTGAAACTGTGGGTAACTAATACAATGCGCCATGTTGTCGGACACCAATTTGATGAGAGTTAATTTTATTTGTTTCAGATATGACATACATAAAATCATTGAAGGGCAACCAGTTAATACTGCTCAGAGAGCACACTTACTACCGGCAGCGGATTTTTCAAAAATCAGGCAAACAACATTGGCTTTGTACCTCAAATCGCAGTAAAAAATGCAAAGGGAAATTAATATTAGACTCTGGTAAAAACATTATCAAAGCAAATTATGAACATAATCATGAACCATCACAATTTCATTTTAAGGGAATACATCGATAATTTTTTGTTTTTTAAATTCCTATAAAACTAAATGAACTATAAACCGAAACATGAGAACTTGAAATTTTTTAGAAAAAAATTCCACAGTAGCACTGTCTATAACAGTAATATACGTAAAAAGTTCCTTATTGTGCAGTAAAATTTGCTTTTAATCGAAGGTAATTAAATATGTTAAGAACTTACTAAGCTAAATATTGGTTTAATTACAGCATTTTGTCATAAATCTACATTTAAACGAAGCGCGGATAAATTCCGGTGCGCGTGAGTCTTCTACCTCGCACGTCAAACTAGACAGCCATAACGCCATTTCACTTACACATCGAATAATTATGTATCCATACTAATATTATAAATTCGAAAGTAACTCTGTCTGTCTGTCTGTCTGTCTGTCTGTCTGTCTGTCTGTTACCTTTTCACGCCTAAACCACTGAACGGATTTCGATAAAATTTGGCAAGGCTATAGATGGTATCCTGGGGACGGACATAGGCTACTTTTTTTTTTCAAAAATAATCTTACAGGGGGTGATATAGGGGATGAAAGTTTGTATGGGAAACTCAGTATTTCTTAAGTTAGGGATGTGAAAATTAAAATGTATGCTTTTGATAGGAAATTAAGAAATATGCGGTTCAGCGTTTTTGAAAAATCATCCCCTAAGGGTGTAAAATATAGTAAAATAGGGGTTGATTTTAAAATTTATAAAACTGCACGGATTTCGACAAAATTTGGCAATGCTGTATATAGCATCCTGGGGAATGACATAGCATACTATTTTTTTCAAAAATAATAGTACAGGGGGTGATATAGGGGATGAAAGTTTGTATGGGAAACTCAGTATTTCTTCAGTTAGGGATGTGAAAATTAAAATGTATGCTTTTGGTAGGAAATAAAGAAATATGCGGTTCAGCGTTTTTGAAAAATCATCCCCTAAGGGGTTAAAATAGGGGTTGATTTTAAAATTTACAAAACTGCACGGATTTCGATAAAATTTGGCAAGGCTTTATATAGCATCTTGGGGAAGGACATGGGCTACTTTTTGTCTTAAAAAATAATCCTACAGGGGGTGATATAGGGGATGAAAGTTTGTATGGGAAAATCAGTATGTCTTAAGTTAGGGAGTTGATTTTAAAATTTACAAAACTGCACGGATTTCGATAAAATTTGGCAAGGCTTTATATAGCATCTTGGGGAAGGACATGGGCTACTTTTTGTCTTAAAAAATAATCCTACAGGGGGTGATATAGGGATGAAAGTTTGTATGAGAAAATCAGTATGTCTTAAGTTAGGGATGTGAAAATTAAAATGTATGCTTTTGATAGGAAATAAAGAAATATGCGGTTCAGCGTTTTTGAAAAATCATCCACTAAGGGGGTAAAATAGGGGTTGATTTTAAAATTTACAAAACTGCACGGATTTCAACAAAATTTGGCAAGGCTTTATATAGCATCCTGGGAAAGGAAATAGGATACTTTCAAAAACAATACTACAGGGGGTGATATAGGGGATGAAAGTTTGTAAGGGAAACCCAGTATTTCTAAAGTTAGGGATAACAAATTCATGCTATTTGGTAGGAAATTAAGAAATATGCGGTTCAGCGTTTTTGAAATATTATCCCCTAAGGGGGTAAAATAGGGGTTGATTTTAAAATTTACAAAACTGCACGGACGTCGATCAAATTTGGCAAGGCTTTATATAGCATCCTGGGGAAGGCCATGAACTACTTTTTGTCTTAAAAATAATCCTACAGGGGGTGATATAGGGGATGAAAGTTTGTATGGAAACTCAGTATTTCTTAAGTTAGGGATGTGAAAATTAAAATGTATGCTTTTGATAGGAAACAAAGAAATATGCGGTTCAGCGTTTCTGAAAAATCATCCCCTGAGGGGGTAAAATAGGGGTTGATTTTAAAATTTACAAAACTGCACGGATTTCGACAAAATTTGGCAAGGCTTTATATAGCATCTTGGGAAAGGACACAGGAAACTTTCAAAAACAATGCTACAAGGGGTGATATTATTATAAGGGATGAAAGATGGGAAACCCAGCATTTCTTAAGGTAGGGATATGAAAATTCAAATTTATGCTTTTGGTAGGAAATAAAGAAATATGTGGTACAGCGTTTTTGAGGCGGTACAATAGGGGTTGACAAATGTTTAGAGATTTAAGGGATTGGAAATGTAGTCATAGTTCGAATCTTGAGATAACATTTAGTCTTTATTTCATTCGAAGTTTTTACGAGGAAATTATTTGAACGAGTGGACACTCGGACAAAAGTTATTTGTTATTAGAGCGTGACTGGCATAATAAATTTTAAGTAATTAACAAAGTCCCCCCGCCGCGTAAGTGTGTCTGTTTGAATGCGATAATGTCAAAAAGTACCGAACGGATTTTCATACGGTTTTCTCCAATGAACAGAGTGATTCAGTGTAATTCATTATGGTTTTGTGTAAATTGGCTGAAATATGACGACGACTGTTGAAGATGTCGGAAAAAATCATGCCGACTGGTAGCTTTATGCCTACTATACACGGTAACGATATAACGTAGCGATTTGAGTTTGTACAGTTATATCGGACGGCCCTATGTTTTCCACATGTACGTTCCCATGGTATATTTTCCGACATCCACGCGGGCGAAGCCGCGGGCAAAAGCTAGTCTTTAATATGGTAGGAGAGCACGTTAGAATAGGCCACACAAAACGTTGATACTCGCCAGCTCGCCACTGACGCGCCGGTTCGCCCCCTCTACCTCAATCAGGAGTCCATCGTGAGATTGCACAGCTTATATAATAAAGATAAATGCATTAAATATATTTTAACATCAATTAAATATTCAAATTGTACCAGGAAAGAGTTTTGTTCTTATAGGTAAGCCTAAGTATCTTTTCTGAAAAACACAAAACAGGTTTATAGTAAGTATACCTAAATCGTATGACAATTTCTGTGTATTTTGGTCAAGTTATCGCAACAGTATATACCTACTGCGAAAACAAATTTGAATAGTTATCAATTTTGTTGCTTCATCTAAATTGAAATGCATAATTATGTGAAACGAGTAAAACATGAGATTTGGCCCGTTTACTAATTTTCTCGATCTGTGTGTCTAAAACTATAAGCTTACGGTCAAAGTAGCATACATTTACTACCATCAACGCAACTTAAAAACCTGAGCTCCAAACCATATATGGCCAGATCCCAAGCGAACTCACACAACCAATCACTAATTTAGACACTACTTCAGTATCTTTACACTTCAGTATATTTACACTTCAGTATCTTTACAAAATGCTGAAGGTCAAAGCCAGCACGACGCAAAAAATAAATTTGTTATAATTGAAGTTACTTTTCCAAACTGTTTGAAACTGTGCAAGAAAATACCTGTACCGCATCATACAGACACCAGTATGACCACAGCAATACCAATCTCCGAATATGTGGCAGTCAACCTAAAGAAAGATTCCTTCTTCAGCATGTCCACACACAGGAACTAACGGCATGTCTACACCATGGACCAACTTACATGTGTCAGTTGCTAAAACCAAATATAGACCTGGAAAATGACGAAAGTAATCTATATAAATAAAAAGAGAAGTCCTGACTGACTGACTGATTGACTGACTCATCAACGCCCAGCCCAAACCCTTGGACCTAGAAAGCTGAAATTTTGCACAGAGGTTTCCTTTATAATGTAGACAAGGAATAAGGTAGGAATTCCCGGCAGCATGTTCCCGTGGGCTATTTTCCGACATCCACGCGGGTGAAGCCGCGGGCAAAAGCTAGTATAGAAATATTCACGATAAAATTGTCCACTAATCAAATGTGGTTTTTATTTGTTTCAGAAATCAAGTACATCAAATCGAAGAGGGGCAATAAGTTAATATTGATGAGAGAGTACACTTACTTCTTGCAGCGGACTCTTCGAGCATCAGGCATTCAACACTGGCTTTGCACCTCAAGTCGCAGTAAAAAATGCAAAGGAAAATTAAAATTAGACTCTACCAAAAAAATGATTAGTGCAACTTATGAACATAATCATCAAACACCACAATATGAAGTTTCATTGGTAGGACGTAGAAGAGTACGTTAGAATTCAATCGTAATTATTGAAAATAACCCACGTTCTCGAAAACGGCTCTAACGATTTCGATGAAACATGCATTATAGAGGTTTACGGGGGCAAAAAATCGATCTAGCTAGGTCTCATAATATATGAGAAAATAAAAAAATAAATCGTTTTCTCTATATTCATCCGAGCATAGCTTGGTCGCTCAGGTACTCAGACTATTAAATTAACAATATTGTATATATATTTATTTGTTTGTTGTAAAACGGCTCTAACGATTTCGATGAAAGTAGCAATATAGGGGTTTACGGGGGCGAAAAATTGATCTAGCTAGGTTTCTTATCTGGGAAAATTCGTTTCCTCTATTTTCACCTTAACAGAGCTTGGTCGACCAGGTACTTCAGTTTAAATGCAACATAAACATAACGTCATGGCTGCAATCCCCGAAGGGTTGGACAGAGGTATACCAGTTTGATTGTTGTGTCAAAGTTAATACCTTAAGAAAGTTTTGTGTTAAATCTTCAAATTCATAATCAAATAAATGTTTATTAACATTTATTTGATTATGAATTTGAAGATTTAATTTCATGTCAAAATCAATCAACTCATCCTGTCGCAGTCCACTGGTGGACGTAGGTACAGCCAGGCGAGGCCAGGCGGCGCCACAACACCCTGTCCTCCACCTTCCGCAGCCAGTCTGTCCCACCCAACTTTTTAAGGTCATCGGTCCATCTAAGTGGGGGGCGTCCCACACTACGTTTGCAGATACGGGGTTTCCACGCCAGAATTAGACTTATTTAATGTAAATTATATTACCGTAATAGTTATGTCTAATAATGAATATCTAAAACTTGACATATTAAACTTATTTTTATTTTTCTGACATAACTAAGGTAAATTGCATGACCGTAATAATTATGTCTATTAGTGAATGTAAGATGAGGTCGACTAAACATCGACATGTTATGCTTATTTTTATTTTATTTATTTTTTTGCCTAATATAAACGTAAATTGAATGACCATAATGCTTATTTATAGTAATTAATGTAAAACGAAGTTGATTATAACAACCAATGCAATGGATAATAACCACCAAACATTAAAAAAATGTAATTGTATTTTTATAAAATTATTTTTAACATAGCCAATAATATTGACATGTGTAGTAAATATTGTACACCCCATGGGTATGTTTCAGTGATACAAAAATGATAACTGTAAGAACTATTTTCACGACACCTGTGACAATTAATTTCAGTGATACAAAAATGATAACTGTAAGAACTATTTTCACGACACCTGTGACAATTAATAAATGAATTATGAATTATGAATTAAGAACTCGTCTAAACCACCGGCCATCGGTCCTTCAACAAACATGGCCAGCCCACTGCCACTTTAGCTTGCTTACTCTGTAGGCTATGTTGGTAACAACGGTTCTTTTCGTTCATTTCTGATCTTATCCTTCTAAGAAACTCCAAGCATAGCCCGCTTCATTGCGCGCAACCTTGAATTGGACCAGCCCGACTGTCAGTGTCCACGTTTTGTCTCCGTATGTCATAACGTGCATGACGCACTGGTTGAAGACGTTTAGTCTTCAAACACTGCGGGATTGGCAACGAGTTGGCGAGAAGTTTTCGAAAAGCTGCCCAACCCAACTACTGAGAAAGAAGCCGACAGGAGGATCCACCTCCTGTCGGGTTCTTTCTCAAAGTTGTGCCTACTGAGGTGGATGATTTGCCCTAGGCAGACTTACTTCTTCACAACTTCGAGAAGCGCCCCTTTGATGTGGATTGGACTCGGCAAGACGTGCGAATTGTACATGACTTTGGTCTTGTCCAAATTCATGCCGAGTCCTATGTCCCAGTATCGAAAGCCAAGAGAATGTACCTATTGTAGCTTCCACTCTTTATTGTTGTTCTTAAGATTAAATTTATTTGCTTCTTATTACTAATAAAATATTGTTTATTTTTCAGTAATCAAGTACATACAATCCATGAGGGGCAATCAGTTAATACTGCTCAGAGAGTACACTTACTTCTGGCAGCGGACCATTCAGTCGAAAGCCATTGAACATTGGATTTGCACGTCGAGTCGCAGTAAAAATTGCAAAGGAAAAATTGTATTGGACTGCGACAAAAATATAATCCGTGCAAATTATGATCATAATCATCAACCACCACAATTTAATGTTATGGATAAAGTGTACGTTAGAAAAGTAAAATAATAATGTAAAATTTAATTAAAGCCATGTTGTTATTTTAAAAACGTTTTATGTTGAAACTTCAAATACAGAGTCAAATAACTGCTCACTGAGAAGTTTTCCTGCAGATTTACCCCAAAGATTATCCCACGGGGACGTACTACCCGGATAAAAAGTATCTTATGGTCTAATCCAGGTCATGGTCTACCCATGTGCCAATTTTCATCCAAATACGTTCAGCCGTTTTAGCGTGAAAGCGCTACAAACTCATTTCGCAATAATATTAGTTAGGATTCCAGATTTTAAAAGCCAAGATTAAAATTGAAAAGCATATGTGAATCGTGTTATGTCGTCCTTACAAATTTTTTTGACTTTCAAAAACTGTGCCATGTTATACAATACCAATAAGAGTTAGTTGTTTCAGATTTAACATACATAAGATCATTGAAGGGCAAACAGTTAATACTGCTACGAGAGTACACTTATTTCTGGCAGCGGACTCATCAATCAAAAGGCATTGAACATTGGATTTGCACCTCGAGTCGCAGCAAAAATTGCAAAGGCAAAATTGTATTAGACTCTGGCAAAAAAATTATTAGTGCCAATTATGAACATAGTCATCAACCGCCGAAATTTTCTGTCATTGACGGTGTGCATTATAGAGTATAATTTAAAAAAAATCAATTTTTCTTTTAAACTTCGAATACAGAGTTAAATAAATGCTAACAAAGGTTTTTATATCTCCCATTATCCAGGTTTCGAAAAGTCAATCAATAAATTCCGTAATCTCGTGGGTACTTGTACGAGTAATACACATTTAAAATTTGTTGTTGATAGTTTGTTGACCAATCACAACAGTTCACATGAGAGTTAGCATTCTCTTATTTATTGCTTGTAGAATATTATGTTGTAATATGCTTTTGACAAAATTTTTGTTCGTTACGTTGATTATTAAAAAATATTGGACACTATAACGTGAATCCTTTTCTTACCGCTTCCGCCACAATCCGCTCGTCGAATAAGGTCGAGTCGAAGCTTCTAGAAGGTTCTGGAAGCTAAGAGAAGTGACGTAGCGAGCCCCCACTCTTACTTTAATGCGTGTTAACTAAGTATTTTTTTTATTAATATGATAAAGCAAAAAATAAGTGTCTATATTTTATTATTATGTAACCGATGGACTAAATAGGATTTCTTTTTTTTTTGCCCAGGCCCATATATTAAGCATATATTTAAATGGTAATGTACCAAATTGATTACTGTGATTTTTACACTTCTCAACTTAGTTGCTTCAACCAAATTTGAAAAGCAAAGTGAACCGTGTAGGTATACGTGTACCGTAAGTTTTTCATAGTTCGAATTTAGAAGAGAATTGAGATTGGTAAAATGTCTTATGTGTCATTTATTTTCAGAATACAAGTACATAAAATCAATGAGGGGCAAGCCGATAATCCTGTACAAAGATTATACGTTTTCTCATCGACGGCGGGTCCCAACGAAAGGCACTGACCACTGGGCGTGTACTTCAACTCGAAGTAAACAGTGTAAAGCCGCACTAGTGTTAGACAGTGACCATAACGTTATAGCAAGTGATGATCACCACAGCCATCCACCACCACAGTTTTGTGTCCTAAATGGAGAATATATTAGAACTTATAATAAAACTGTCCACAACAAAAATTGTTGAATGCTGTTTTGGGCATACTGCGTCACATCGCAACGCATTGCAAAAATCCTCCTATGTCACTGGTACATTTTGTGTGAACCATCGCACACTATAGGTGAGTCGCATCGCAACGCGAAGCAGTAGCCGCAAACATACAACTGGCAAGCGTTCCGCCATTGTGTTGCGTTGCGGCCCGGTGCGGCCTGCCAAAATGTGCGAGAGCCTCATTGCACTGGAGTGGAAACAGTTCAAATACAAATTCGAAATTTGAATCTTTCTGAAACAATGTGCTTTGGCGTGGCTATAATCTGCGTTTAGCTTTAGTCAAAGAGATTAAAGGTAATATAGAGAGGCTATCAGAAGAAATGTCATAGAAAAACTGTGATCCTATATGTCAGTGACTTTTGGTAGTATTGTCATCACGCATGCGACATGACATATGTAGGCGTAGACCTTTGTCCGCTGGTCATAAGTATCGGATTACGATTTTGTTCGCTTTGTCCCGTTTATTGTTAAGTAATATTTAATGTCTGGCTTTAGTAGTTGCTTTGGAACATAGGCATTTGAGTCTAGAATGGAATATCAAATTGAAATTTGATGTGATTACGTTTTCAATTCACAATTTTTAGATGTATGTAGTCTGTGCATATCAAATTACAGTTTATCTAAGTCCTTATTATTTTGTAATTTATAAATATAGTTGTATTTTTTATAACATGTCATAACTTTATCATCATGCCTGATAGCAAAGTTGTACAAACTTAGGTACATTTTAAAAATTCTAAGAGTGGGTCTCCTAAATTTTCTACATGTATTGCCACTAAATTAACTAGATACTTAAGCGTTATATAAGCAACGTTGATTTTTAATTAACCGTTTGTAATAAAAAGATCCACAAAAGTGCTGAACGAATTTAAAACATTGTTCTATTTCTGTCAAATATTTGAAGTTGGCAGAGAAATAACGATGATTCAAGTAAGTGTAGCACTAAAATGTACCTATTCAGTGGTTTGTGGTATATGCGAGCCCGAGTTTGTGTACCCAAAAGATCTGAATCCAGTATTTGTGATTCTGAATTCAAATAATTGTAATATTTTTGATGGTAAATTGAATATCACCGATGGTAATTTGTCCAACATGGCGGCAATTTGACGCTGACTCGGCAGATGTCCTCCTCCTCCGCCGTCGCACCTCCAGTCTACGGTGCAGGTGGCTCCATCAGGCTTCTGTGATCACGTCAGGGTTTCCAATGAAGTTTTCGACTTTGCTCTAAAATCTAGTCTCCTTAGACGACTTAGATCATTCTATACTAGCTCCATTCATTTTGTATTATAAATCCGTTCTACTGTTCGTACAAATTGTCCTTAGTTCTTGTCGTTCTTTTGTACCTATGTATATTGAGGAAGTGCTGAGGTAGGCAGTAATACAAATAGTTTTGCCAAGAATCACGCTCTTATTTGATTTACCCCGTAACCCTTTAATATAATGTTAAACTCATGTAGTTTCATTACAATGCCTTGCGTTTTCGTAGAATTCAAAATCCGAGTAGTCCTTCTTATAAAATATAGAAGAGAACTAATATTGGTATAATTTATTTAATAAACTCATTTATTTTCAGATTACAGGTTCATAAAATCAGTGAAAGGAAAACCGCAAGTTCTTCACCAGGGCTACACTTACTGCCATCATAACAAGTTTGAGAAGAAGGGCACTGACCATTGGAAGTGCTCATCTCGACGAAGTAAAAAATGTCAGGCGAAAATAGTGATCGACAGTAGTGGTATTATTACGTCAGGCAATCATGCGCACACCCACCCGCCACCAACTTTTAATGTATTCAATGGAGAATATATCAGGAAGTACGATAAACTTGGAAAGAGGAAAAAAAAAATTGAAGTTCCTTTGTTCTTTTGATCGCTTCCACTAAGGGAGAATATAAGATTTTCTATTTATTATGACTTGTGATTTTTGGAATTAAGGCGGTATCACTCCTTCGCGAAATCGCAGTAGTCCCGCCACGACTTTTCCGTTGTACGACAAGCGAAACTGCCTGTTCTAACGCACAGATTTGATTATGATTCTATCTCTTTCCCGCGTGATTTCGCCGATCTGCTCGGAAGTCGGTTACAGTTCTGTGCTCAGCCCGCTATTTTGTTGCGGTGCTGCGTTTATTTCGCACGCATGTATCTGTGGCTGTAGACAAGTTTATAAACCAAAACTTATTTTTTTTGTAAAATGGATGTTGATTTTACGGAAAAACTAATCCAAGAGGTCCGAAGTAGACATATGCTGTATTTACTAAGTTGAAACCGATGACAGTTTGCTGCGATTGCTATAATTCAACTGACTCGAATGACGTTCCGCTACTCGAATTGTGACATAATGTAGTAATGTTTCTTAGCGGAATTCGTTAAGCGTTTTCCCACAATTATTTTCGCGTCTGAGGTGTGCTAAGGCCCTAAGTTCTGGCTACAGTGAGGTGAATCCCACGCGCGCGCGTCGATTGTTTTAATGATTAAACAACAATACAAGTTACACTGTTTTTCCACCACTCCGGCAACGGTATGTCAACGAAGAAACAGATGACGGCGCCAAAGTAAATGTACTGTCGCTATACATCTGTTTTCTCGTTGACGTCTCGTTCTCGGTGCGGTGGACAAACAGTCTTATTTAACACAATTGGTGCGAGCCATTTCGTCCCGCATCCCGCGCGGGATTCGACTCAGTTTTAATTTGAATTGACCCGCTATTTTATTAATTGCAAACTTTGGTTTTAGTAAAACAGAGTTTTTAATATCAAGTACTCAATATCGCTTGTTAATAATAGTAGGTATCACGCTTGTAAATGTCTATGAATAATGTTGACGTGTATCGCTTATTTTATAGAGATAATAGTAAATAAATGATTAAAAGAGTTATTATTGTATTTTTATCTAATTTTTACTTTATTACGGCAAACTTATTATTTAATACTTTATCTGCGGTTCTATACAAAAATCCCAATATATAAAACAAAACGGTAGGTGCATACATACTTTCTTTTCGATATTTGAGAGTTGCTTCCATAGTAAAAGTTGCTACTACTCAGGAGTACTTTCTGCCTCTGAAAGATTGCCAATGAAGTCAAATTCAGTCTGTATAATATTATCACTAATTTTGTAGACGAAGCGCTTCTCCTACTAAAATATATATTTTTTTACAGATTACAAGTACATACAATCAAGGAAAGGACACCCGTTGGTGCTTTACGCCGGCTACACCTACGCCCATCATCAAACGACAAAGGACAATGTCCA
Source organism: Cosmia trapezina (assembly GCA_905163495.3). NCBI lineage: Eukaryota > Metazoa > Arthropoda > Insecta > Lepidoptera > Noctuidae > Cosmia > Cosmia trapezina. The sequence goes on from LR991029.1 coordinate 22,150,412, forward strand.
CTGGAAGTGTTCTTCACGCCGCAGTAAGAGCTGTAAGGCTAGGATGACACTGGGCACCAGCGGCTATATTGTGAACATTGCCCATGACCATAGCCATCCGAAACCAACATTTCATTATTGTGACGGAGAATATATTAGAATGTTCCATTATAATAAAAACCCAGACAAATAAAACCTGCATAAAAAACCGGTCAACAGCGAGTCGGACTCGCGCATCGAGGGTTCCGTACCATCATTAATATATAATTTTTGTTGATGATTTCTGAAAAACTATGCTATTTGAAGGCATCGTTTTATTTTTCCGGTAATCTATACATAAACTTCTATCACATAGAATAATTTCAGATTTTTCTTAATGCAAACTTCGGAGATATTTGGTGGACGAAAACTTCGAAAACTATGCGGCCTAAAAAAATAAAAAACATGTTTGAGAATGTGCAAATAGCGCTCTTTCATATGATACCCCACATGCCCTAGTAGCCCCACTTCGAATTTTTAAGACTCTTTATTTATTTATTTATTATTTATTTAACACTTCAAGCACAAATGTACAGAGGCGGACTTACCCCTTTCAGTACATACTTACCTGTTGCAAAAGAACAAAACAAAACATATATTTTTATTTTTTTATTATTTGCAAAATAGTTGGGAAAACGTCACCTAAAACTGTACCAAGTTTCAAGTTGATAGCATTAGTAGATCTTGAGATATCCAGCTGTGACAGACGGACAGACTGAGTCACACCATAAGGGTTCCTTTTTACAATTTTGGTACGGAACCCTAAAAACGGCAGCCTGAACTCATAAAATAAAGTAATAAATTAAAGTGCCAAAACCGCCCACTTTCAGACGGCGTAGATCAACGAAGGATATAGCAAAACATACCATGAACCCAAAGAGTCAGGTAGAAGTGTAGCTATAGCACACCCACATTTAGCTAGATATGTTTAAATTCCATGTAATTGAGGGCGAGCCAATTGCCATCAATCGGGCACAAATTCTTTATGGAAAAACCCAATAACAGTGCCTGAACTGGGAATCAATGTGACCAACGAGGCAGTTCGTAATAATTAAAAAAAAAAAACATAGATAGTAAGTCAACTGCCGACAGAAGTGATGCGTGACGCGAACTCATAAGATTTTCCCCTACCGAAAAATCGCTCAACGCGCATGAAGAACAATTTGGCACTTTATTCAAGTGAAATTGAATAAAGTGCCAAACCATATTTTCACACGACGTTGATCAGAAGGTCAAGTCCGCTATTTTCATTGATTGGTCATTGTTCGGACATGCAGCGAACAGCGAAATCATGGCGCGATCAATAATAACTCGATAAGTGTTCAGAGTTGTCCCTGTGCTCGATAGATGGCGTTGGTGTCGAATTAGATCTCGCTATGGTTTCGTTACCGGCATTAACCATAGTTAATTTTTTTTTGTTTAGTGTGAGTCTTTAAAATTTGCAGTATTATAATATACTCTATATACAACTATAATAGTGCTATATTATTTACTCCTCGCCTAGGATCGGTCGAGAGTGTTTGTGTTGTGGTTTGTGGTAGTCGCCGGTGGATAACCACCCTTCGCGCCGATAGGTACTAGGCAGTGGATCGCTGTCCAGAGCAGCCCCTTCAGTGGGCACCAGGTGAGGTATTCAGGAGCTGGAAGTGGAACCGGTTGGAGTGAGAGGAGCAGCAACATCCGGAGGAGCGACGCAAGAGAGGTTCAGTGCGGCAGATCGTGGATAAGCAGAGGGCGCCACTTGTGCGGTGTAGTTCAGCGCGACATCATTCACCAGTTTCAGTGGGTAACTTGATGGAAAAAAATCGTGAGTACATTTTTCATCTTAATCGGGAAGAATAGATTATTATTTTGAAAATCTCAGAAAAAAGTGCCTTTGAAGTAGTCGCTAGGTTTTTAAGTTTTATGCCTTAATTAATTGAGGCACGCACCCACAGGAAAGTCTGGTTAAGCAGCCGATAACTTCCTAGGTTGATCTGCGATATGCCATTAAAAAAAAATGTTTAGTGTAAGCCTTGAAATTTCCAGTATTTTAATGATACGCTATGAACACCGATTATAGCGCTATAGGTATTATGTACTCCTCGCCAATATATGGACCTTCGGTAAAAATACAGCCATTGTGACAACCATACCAAGGCAATACCATTACCACTGCTAAAGTAATCTCCTAATTTTATAATGACGTGTCAGAATATTTTATTATGAGAGTTCAGACTTGTCAATAAGTACGAGATTATCAAATACGAGCAATTTTTTCAATGGAGTGTCAGTGACAGTGGATTGAACACTAACTTTATAAGTATAGATATCCACTTAATTACAAGCTTTGCATGTCAGGGTGGTTATTTGTTATTTTCTGTGTATGGACATACTATGAATAAGGTGTAAGGAAAAGGTTTCTTGAAGAAAGGCACAGAAAGACAAGACAAGGTATTTATTATTTCAATCAGGCTTGTCAGCAAATATTTATCTAAGAAAGCTATTTGTCCGTTACAAATCGGAAACAACTTTTACTATGGGAGTAAACCTGAAATCGCGAAAAAAAAATCAGCTGCTCCTACATTTTGACGTATGGGGCAGCTGATTTTTTTTTCGCGATTTCAGGTTTAGTCCCATAGTAAAAGTTGTTTGTTATCATGCGCACAATCATGTGTTTAGGTATCGTTCACTAATTATCAGTCACCCTGTATACGAACAATTGTTAATAATCCAACACCCGCGCCATCGGTAAATCATAATGACGTCTTTCAAGTAACAATAGAATGTGTTTATTTGTCAGATATTGTACAAAGCTGTTATGAGCATATGGGCGCCATTTAATTGTAAGCTTGTTTTGTTTAAATAAAAAATAAAAAAATAAAAAAGCCTTTTATTTCCTTTAAGTAAGAACATAAATTAATTCCAAATTTTAAAATATAATTTTTGTAAAGTTTTTTTTTTGTCTTGTTTTGTTTATTTTGTACTTAATCTGACTTCCGTGTTATTTATTGAATGAATATTTGTATTTCCGGTTAAGTAATGCTAAGTTTTTATTTTATGTACTTATTTAAAAATATTGCTGTTTCCGGTTGAATTTATATAAAGTTTCTATTTTGTTTAATAAGGATTTATTTTGACACATCCGCTTGAATTGATTAAAATGAAATTTCCTGTACAGTTATTATTAGGATTTTTTTTGGCATATCCGCTTGGTTCTATTTGGCGGTAAAGTTTCGCGGTTATTTTGTGTATAAAAACTGCACATTCCCTGTTCACTGCTCGTGGAATAAAACACTCTGAAGTTGAAGTAAGGTATTTTCTTTGTGTTCTCTTAAAATTTCCTGCCATTACCTATTGCTGTGTATTTATGTGATATATTGTTGCAAACTAATATGTGTGAGTCCGGCAACGACGGCGATAATAATCCGACATGCATTATGTATTACGTTCATAATATTCTGCCCTATAGTTGTTTTATCTCACAAAAGCAGGCGAACCATACTTGTGTGTGTAAATGTTACATGCGCATTGTCTTTGTGTGCGTAAGCTCGGGAGCGCGCTACCTGCAGTTACGCACACAAGCACGTGTCGAGTGCGTGTCTGTACGCATTACATCTACAAGTATGGCTCACCTGCTTTCGTGAGATAAAACAACTGTAAGAGATTATGGTGTCGATGATCGAGTTGGCTGTAAGATATTTTCCTGTAGGTTGTGGGATCACATGACATTTTCATACTGCATTTGTTTTAACCGTATTTATATTAAAGTAGGATTTTGACCAAAAAAAAAATTATCTTGAGAAATCATAGGAGTAATGAATAGGCTGGTATTATTTATATTAATTTAATTTTATTTACTTTGTTTCAGAACTCAAACCAATACAATCAACGAAAGGAAAACCGGTAATAGTATACAAAGGCTACTCTTTCTCGCACCGCAAACATTATCTAATAGCTCGTACTGACTTATGGCGCTGCAAAGCTTACAAAAAAGGATGCAAGGCGTTGATCATCTCAGATAAGGATAGCAAGATAACTGGAAATAGTAACCATAATCACCCACCACCAGCATTTAGTGTTCATGATGGAGTATATGTAATCAATGATAAGTGAAAGTGGAGAATGGCATATCAAAATAAAATTTAAAAAAAAAACACTTATTTTTAGTCTATGGATATTATTTAAGTAATCTGATTTTGTTTATCTAAAATTGAATTGAATTAAATTAATCATATTTTTGAAAAATTAAATTATATTATTAAAACATCAAAATTAGCAGTCCCTCAAAACGCCCGCCGTTCTCCACTTCCTAGTGATATATTTGGTGCATCAAATTCCTCAACAACACATCTGTTGAAGACACAGATCTTGACATCTTGTTATCAAGTTAGAAGAACTTGATTTTATACAATGAAGGTGGAAGTGCCTCATGGTGGAGCCGCCACTTTGGTGGCCGGTAGTATCTTAACAATGGAGGCCGATGATCGCGCTAGATAGCTTGCTATTTTTTTTTCCTATGAAAAGCAATAGTAGCAACTGCTATTAGCAGTAGTAGTGGCTGAAGATGCATGGAGAGAATGCATGCCTTGATGTTCCTCGGTGGGGTAACTTGTTATGACACTTTGGCACCTCTATACAGCTAAGCTGTGTAGGAAAACCGGAAAGAAGTTGACCCTATCTGGACGGCTTTAATATTGACTGGATATCATCAGCGCCAACTTTTACGAAATCAGATATATGTACATTCATGTTAGGTTTGTAAGAGAAATAGGACAAATTATGCAAGGACAAATTTATTTTTATTAAATACTAGCTGACCTAACAGACGTTGTCTTGTCCAAATTTCAATAATTCAAAATTCCCATAGAAAATGCACTTTCACTTTTCCCGAATTTTCCGATTTCCCGGCAACTTTTCCAATTTTCCTCTTCACAAGAATCTTCTTCAGACTTCAAAAAATATTTGAAAAAAAAAATAGCCTAAATGGCCTTTCTCGAGTTTTGCGCTTAGCAACATATTTAGCTATTCACTTTTATTTTTAAACATAGATAATTTAGAGAAACCTTGTCAAAGTTTTTTGTTTTGTGGACTGTCAATGATTTACTTAACTATAAAATAAATATATTCTTAATAATAAAAAATAATTTATTTTATTCACAATCTACAATTTATTGTTACACTGTTCAACCAAATAACACAACCCAACATAATTATAAGCAAAGTGCACAATATTAAGCGATAGAAACAGCATTGGTTTTTTTTTATTATTTAATAATGTCTGCAACATTATTAAATAAAAAAAAAATAACACCAAAATTTATGTATAGAAATGCAACAATTTTTACACAATTTTAACACGACAATAATTGGCAACAATTGGGGTACTTAATTCATTTTCATACCAAGAGATGTGCCACTTGTCTACTTGATAATAACTTAAAAACTTTAAAAATTATGTCGCATTGTTTCAGATTATATGTACATCAATTCAAAGCAAGACAAACGGATAGTTTTACATAAAGAGTACACATACTGCTTCAACAATTACTCTGCTACCAAAGGTACAACGCTATGGAAATGCTCAGGACGCATCAGAAAAAAGTGCAAGGCGAAGCTTGTAGTAGATGATCGTGGTAAACTTATATTTGTGTATAGTGACCACACCCATCCACCGCCCAAATATTTCATCAATGATGATGGACGGTACATCATTATTTAAAATAGAAGAACTCTTCTTTCATAAGGAAACCCTCATGGATATCCTCGTCTATGGGTCATGCTCGGGGGGCGTAAGATTACTTTAGTTGGCCGACTAAGAAGCTTGTGGCTAAGTAATAACAGCCGAACGGGACGATCGATCAAATTAAGCTGCACTTGCTGCGGTTGGTCGGTGGATGGGTGACCATCTTTATATACCAAGACCCCTACATCTCGCGTTGGGAAGCACGTGAAGCCGTTGGTCCCGGCTGTCATTCGTGGATCTTTGACAGGCGTTACGGGTCGTCAGAAGCCCGAAAGTCTGACAACCAGTCCTAACCAAGGGGTATCGTATTACCCAGTAACTGGGTTGTGGAGGTCAGACATACAAACGCTCCACGTAAAAGATCTATAATCCCAAAATAGTTGGGAAAAGGCTATGCAGCTACGCACAATGGTCCACATGAAGGACTACGTGCGGAAACCAAATCCTCTGACATAGAACTTAGAAGACTAGACAGATGATGAACCTTATGCTGCAAGGTTAAAGCTTGGATTAAAGTTGGAAGTCGTTTTTTAATGAGACGAAGTCTGACTAAAATCACACGGTGCTCCTCTTAAGCTATGGTTTCATGGAAGAGCGGTGGCCGCCACATAACGACCGCATCTTTACGGTGTCAAAAATGCTCTTTAGGAAAACATACCAACTCACTTACTTATCTGAAATATCTTTTCAGTGACGTCATTTGGCGGTTAATTGCGGACGCTATGTAGCTATGTATCGTAGTCTTAGGATACTCTAGCTTAAGGGTATCGTTATATTTATATTATAGTTATAATATAAGTTTTTTTATTTGATTTCTTCACTTTTATAATTTAACGGTTTTCGCGTTGTTTTTCTTTTGTAATAAAATCCTTTAACTTTATGCGTCTTTCAATCGCAATCTGATCTTCTCAACTTAGTCAGACACATACTTACAACCAGAACATGGTGAACGTTCTTGTTGTCACATTCCGTAGGTGCTTATGAGATGGACTTGCCAGAAATTATCAGATACAGACCAGCCTTTGCACATAAATTCATGTTAAATTGAATCCCAATCATTCAAAATAATTATAAAACAAAATCAAAAGTCATTTATTCAAATTAGTCTGAAAATCAGCACTTTGTGAACGTCAAAGGTAGTTCCCGAAAACGTCTGCCTTTTACCACTTTCTAGTGCTTACTGGGAAGAAGTGACGCAACAATTTCTCCAGCAGCACAGCTATCTGTTGAGTTAGAAGAACTTGACTTACTTCATGTTTTGATTTTGTTGCGTATCTTTGCCGAGTTGAAATAAGCATCTTTTTACAAGCTTTTTAATAACTTGCAATGTTCGTATGTAGGTAAGTTGTCCTCAAAATTTGCAAGTTAACTTCACACTTCCCGGTGTTCGATTGAGCTGATATATGGCATCCGTATGTAAAATCGGTGACAGTGCAATATTTTGGTACCATCGAGCTGATCTGATGATGAAGCCGGGAGGTGACCCCAGGGACTCAGTAAAAAATTACGCCATCCTATCGAGTTTGGGCTCGTTTGATTCGTCTTGATAAGGACTTCTGTCCTAGATGATATTCAGAATAATAAATGCTTGTTTTAAAACTTTTTTTCATGGGGTTGACATATCTGTCTAGATAAAAACCCCAAATTAAATAAAGAGAGAAAAAAATTTTTTTTTTCAAATAAATCACTTGTCCCAAATAACTAGGTATATCCAAATAAATATGATCTATTTCAGATATCAAGTACATAAACTCGAGGCAAGGCAAACGGATGATTCTTCACAAAGGCTTCACATACAACTACAAACATAGCTCTTCTACCAAAGGAACTGTTTATTGGCTTTGCCCGAAACGGATCGCAAAAAATTGCCAAGAGAAAATAGTAATAGATGCTCAAGGTAAAATTATATCTGGTCACTTAGACCATTGCCATCCACCACCTCGATTTTTCATCAATAATAGACAGTATATCAAAATTTAAAATATAAATACATACCTATTTCATATTTCACTGTCTGTATTTTATGATCGTCTATGAAAGGAATAAATAACAGTGGTGGGCCAGTAGCCAGTAGTAATGGTCGTGACTTACGAATTGCAGGTCGTACGTTCAAACTCAGCTTTACTTTACTTTATGTAAATTATTTCATCGCTATATTGCTCTCGAAATGGTGAAGGACAACGTCGTGAGGAAACCGGCATGTCCTAGAACCAAAAATTCGAAGACATGTGACATCTACCAAACCACACTGGCACCGCGTGGTGGATTACGGCCGGTTCCCCCTCACAGAGAGGAGGCCTGTGTCCCAGCAGTGGGTTCATTATAGACTGATTTTGATTAAAGGAGTCCAGGGAAACCTTAGCTTAGCTGGGCGACAGCAATGAGCTTACTGTAGTAATAATATTATTGATTAGCGTTTCCACCTTTGATATGGACCACGTATGAATGTGGAAGGCTATACGAGTAGGGGAAGACCAAAGAAACGATGGATGGACTGTGCGAAAGATGATAAGGCTAGAAAGGGAGTGACTACCGAGATAATGACCAATACAGAAGTATGGAAGAAAAAGACCCCGAATAAATTGAGATAAGGGCAGGAGAATGATTTGAATTTCCATATTTATGTTTCAATAATTTTATTTTTTGTATGTTTAAGTTAAATTACTCTAATTTTATGTTAAATCTTTTGTGATTTAAACCATTTCTTGTTCAGATCTAGTACCTAAACTTTATGTTATTCGCTTTGTTTTAACATATTTAATAAATTTTAAAAAGTGTTTGAATTTGTTTGAAGTTTTATTTTTATACTTAACATGGCTGTCGCATTTTATCACCTGCCTCGCTCAAACGGGACCAAATTTAAAAAAATATTAAATGAAAAAATAGTTTTTAAAAAATGTAATCAATTAAAGGACACGATTACATTTCAGATAATATGATCAAGATCATAAAGTTGGAGAAAGACAAGCAGCTAATTTTGCACAAAAAGTATACTTATGGCTTCACCAGATACTATTCAACAAAAAAATCTACCCTCTGGCAATGCACAGAGCAAAGAACTTTAAAGAATTGCAGGGCGGAAATGGTTGTAGGTGGATATGATAAAATTATATCTAGTAAACTATACCATACACATTCACCACCACAACTCTTCATGAGTAATGGAACATATTTTAAAATTTAATAGAGGGCTGTCGCATTTTATCAACTCTCTCGCTCAAACGGCACCAAATTTTAACATTGTTAAATGAATATACCTATGCTTTTTTGAAAAATGTAATCAATTAGCTACCTAGTAAATAATATTAATTTAATAGGTAGCTAATTATTGAAAACGCATCTCAATAAACTCAGCTCAAAAATTATTATCTGTTTTTGAGATGAGATAGATAAATGCCATAATAAAATTATTTACTAGTCCGCTAATTGATTTTTACATATTGATTCATTTTTACATAAAAAAAGCATGTTTTCATTTAACATTCTTAATTTGGTCCCGTGTGAGCGAGTGAGGTGATAAAACGCAACAGCCCTCTTAAAAGAAACACTTGAGTTGAGGTGGCGTTGTAATTATTGTTATATTCATTCATATTATTAATAAATAAATAATAAGAATATTAAAATAATTAATATTCCACAATTTGTATGATTAACGATTGGACTGTCATACGCGTTGCGGTTATCAAAGACCCTTAAACAATGTACGTACTTGGATTAGGTTTTGTAAATGTAATCCTAACTAATATTGTAAATGCGAAAGTGAGTTTGTTTGTTTGATAGGTAGCCTGGGACCTAGGCTACTTTATATCCTGGGTCGCAGACGAAGTTGCGGCCAACAGTTTACATTTATATGTAAACTGTTGTAGTTAATTTAACATCTTTTTCAGATGTCTATTTTCGAGCATTTTACAATGTGTTTAGATAATTTTGTGTAAGTTTTATGTTTAATTACTTTACGTCTTAATTTTTTGTGATTAAAGACATCTTCAAACCAATTTCTTAGGTTTTGTACAGACACCAGCAGGTCAAGCTACTTCAAACTGTCATTTTCTCATTCTTCAATTTTCACATTCCGTTTTGAGCTTAACCGTAAACCTGATGTGCTGTTGTCTGTACTTTGAAACCAATAAAATCCTTTAAAAATTTCTACTCTTTCAAAACCATATTACCTTCTTTTCCTCTTCCATAAATTGTGTACTCGGTACACAATTTGTGCGCTTTTACCGTACGAAAAAGTCTATGATTGAGTGTTTTAACGAGTCGTTGGATTTTATCGACGGTTTATTTAAGGCCCATCGTCCATGACGCTACTCCACGGTAACGTGTTACATCGGGGAATTGCAAACTATAGTTTGACCACTACCGCAGTACCGCGCCTTAGGATCGCGGGGCGATTTCCGGCCACCGTAGGCGCGGGCCTGCGGACGGTGAGCAGCGGGTAGCTCGCCGTCCGGTAAGGACCAGGCCCGAGTCGACGGCGCGTTGTGTTCCACGCGCGCCTCAAAGAGATGTCAGCAAGTGACGGGGTCCAATAGGGCCGACGCCGCTGGGGTCGCGGATTGTCCGAAGGGGTTACCGCGGCCCTGGCATAGGCAACTGAAGGAACACGGGTGGGTTTTAGTCAGTAAAAGTCTGACACGCCCTTCCGCTCCACCCAGAGCGGGAGAAGTTATTTGATGATTTCCCACCCTCAAAAAAAAAAAAAAAAAAAAAAAAAAAAAAAAAAAAAAAAAAAAAAAAAAAAAAAAAAAAGGATGTGCGCGGTGAGATAAGAGGGCAGTGCAGGCTGCTCATTCGTCAACGATCACTGCCGTGGCCCCCCGCCTCCTGCCGTACAGTGGCAGCGGTCAAGCTAATTGTTATGTAGTAAACTCGTAAGTAAATCGCGTCATATGCGGACCTCCATTGAAATACTAGTGTTGTGCTGGAACATTCTGGCTACTCATTGGTCATTTAAGTAGGTAATTGATTACGTTTGAACAGCGTCGTGGATGACGAGCCTTATGTACTTAGAAAAAAAAAATGATAATTACTTTCATTTTCAGATAATATCAAGTACATAAGTTCGAATAGAGGCAAGCAGTTAATTCTACTGAAAGAGTTCACGTATTGCTTCAGTAAATACTATATAACAAAAAAAAGTACTTATTGGCAATGCACAGCGCGGACTGCAAAGAATTGCAAGGCGAAACTAGAAGTAGATGCTTTTGATCAAATTATATGTGGTAACCAAGATCATACACATCCACCACCCAAATTTTTAATAAGTGAAGGAAGATATTTTAGAATTTAGAATAAAAATACTTGAGATGTCATTGTATTTTTATAATATGCATTTAATTTTTTTTCACTGTGTATTTTTATAATTGTCTGTTAGTTTTATGTGTAAACTTATGTACCTACCATGTCAATTTTGATAAAATAATTATGAAGTTGGAGATGTAAGAAAAAAAAAACTATTTTCTTAATGTCCCTCGGCAAACTTCGTGTTTCGTCAGTCGTCGGATTTCTATCAGTTGCCTTTTGCACTTAGTGCAGACTGGACGAATGTGCGAATCGACTTGGAAGTCGATTGAGAGCTCAAAAATCCGACGACAGATGAAACACGAAGTTTGCCGAGGGACATTAAGAAAATAGTTGTAATGTACGTTTATTTGCGGTAAGATATGACGCAAAGAAAAAACAAAAACACAAAAAAAAAAGTTGGGGGAAAATATGCGTCACATCCTCGTAAAACGAACATCGCTTAGCATAATGTAATGTATGGATAATATGTGTGTGTGTGTGAGTTGTGTATTAAATATTAATAAAATACTTCAGATCGATCTCTTTGTTTTACCGTTATCAATTAATCAATCAACTCAGCCATCCGCAGTCCACTGCTGGACATAGGCCTCTCCCAGGCAGCACCACAACACCATGTCCTGCGACTTCCGCATCCAGTCTGTCCCAGCCACTTTCTTCAGGTCGTCGGTCCATCTAGCTGCGGGGCGTCCCACACTACGCTTACCGATACGCGTTCTCCACTCCAGGAGTCGTTTGCTCCACCGGCCATCCGTCCTTCGACAAACATGGCCAGCCCACTGCCATTTTAGTTTGTATACTCTGCCAGCGGTTACTCCGGTTCTGGTCCGGATAACTTCATTCCGGATTTTCAAAGAATCTCCAGAAATTCCATAATTATCTATACAGGGTGTTTCTTTTAAGGTGTCAAGCCAGTGCGAGCTGATAGCAAAGTACCATACCTATCGATTTAACCCATGTATGATAGTATGTTCTACGATTTTTTGTAGTTTTTCAACTGTCAAAAACTTTACTTTGTTTTAGATTTTGAGTACATTACTTCGAAGAGAGGCAAGAAGTTAATTCTGCACAAAAAGTACACATACAACTTCAATAGATACAATGCCATAAAGAAATGTACCTACTGGCAATGTTCAGGGCGAACGCGAACCTTACATTGCAAGGGGAACATAGTGGTGGATGATTATGGCAAAGTTGTATCAGGTAACCTAGACCATACACATCCACCACCACAATTTGTCATAAATAATGGGAAATATTTCAGAATTCAGAATAGACGCACTTGAGATGTCATTGTATTTATTAAAATACGCATATTTGGTTTCGATAATTATGTGTAATTTTTTGTGATAAATTTAATAATAAAAAATAAAAGAAATGAAGAAGATATGAATTTATTTATTATTAATTAAATATTTAGGATTGTGTTCTTTATGTTTTACCCTATAACGTAAACAAATCTTTTAAAATTTATAATTTTTTGAACATGTGATTGAATTTGCTTGAGTTTGTTAATGTACATCAGATACTTTTTTTATTTTAACAACCATTTTTTCAGAATTCGCAAATATTTATAACTAGCTTTTGCCCGCGGCTTCGCCCGCGTGGATGTCTCAAAATATTCCACGGGAACGAAAGTCCTTCCTTATTCCTTGTCTACATTATAAAGGAAAAACCGGACAAGTGCGTGTCGGACTACGCACAATGAAGGGTTCCGTGGTCGGGATTAAATTGATTATCCCAAGAACAAACTTAACATTATAGTTGAAAAACATGTTCTCCCATACATTCCAACAGTAAATGTAAGTCTGTACTCATAATATTGAGAGATTTACCATGTTATTTTAAGACCACAACTTCTTATAGGTTTTCCAGTAATCTACAGGTATAGAACTATTTTCTGTATTTTTTTCAAAATTTTAGGCTCAGAAGTTTCGGAGATAAGGGAATGGTAAATTTTCGTCTATTTTCTTAAATAACTTTAAAACAGTTTATTTTAAAATTATAAAAAAACACTAGTTTTCTTTTTGAAATCGGTTGTTTTTTTTTTTGTAAAAAAGTGTAAGTCTAAGAAATCGTCCACCTTTTCAAATGTCAGAAACTTTACTTTGTTTTAGATTTTGAGTACATTACTTCGAAGAGAGGCAAGCGGTTAATTCTGCACAAAGAGTACACATACAACTTCAATAAATACTATGCCACAAAGAAATCTGCCAACTGGCAATGTTCAGGACGATCGCGAACCTTAAATTGCAAGGGGAACATAGTTGTGGATGATTATGGCAAAGTTGTATCAGGTAACCTAGACCATACCCATCCACCACCACAATTTGTCATCAGGAATGGAAAACATTTCAGAATTTAGAATAGAAACACTTGAGATATCCATAATTTATTAAAATATGCATTTTATTTGGTTTCATAGTGTATTTCGATAATTATTTGTAATTTTTTGTGATCAATTTAATAATAAAAAAAGTTAAAAGAAATGAAGAAGATATGACTTTATTTATTTACTAGCTTTTGCCCGCGGCTTCGCCCGCGTGGATATCGAAAAATATCCCAAGGGAACCTGCTACCAGGAATTCCTTCCTTATTCCTTGTCTACATTATAAAGGGAACCTCTGTGCAAAATTTCAGCTTTCTAGGTACCAAGGGTTAGGGCTGGGCGTTGATGAGTCAGTCAATCAGTCAGTCGGTCAGTCAATCAGGACTTCTCTTTTTATTTATACGGGGTGTTTGGCGCATGGACCGACACAATTTTTTGGGGGATTGGGGGGGTCATTTGCTAGGTTTCACCTAAAGACCTCCATGTCCTAAGTGTGACGTTAATTGAGATATGTTTTTTTTTGTTCTTTCTTTGAATTACCCAAAATCTCGCCTTTGAATCGATATATTTTTTTTTGTTTATGGTTGCAATAGAACAAAATAAATTTTATAATAGTCTGCAATGTATTTTTATTCTAAATAAATTATTATTTGATGTAATTGATCAGTAGAAAATGACTTACGTGCTTCCAAAGTCTTAAAAATGTTTAAATGTATGAAAAGTTACTACTCTTAAATTCATTTTTTTTTTAAATAAAGCCATTTTGACCTTATTTTTATCTCAAAAAGTTCTTTAGCTTGTACCCTTTCTAAGGGTATGCTACACGCTATGAAAAACAATTCAAATGTAGTCAAAATACTAGTTAGAGAGTCAGTTATGGAGTGTTTTAAGAAAAGATTTATTACGGTTACTATATTTTTTTATTTTATTTCGAATAAGAATACATTGTAGACTATAATAAAAATTATTTTGTTCTTTTACAACCATAAACAAAAAAAATATATCGATTCAAAGGCGAGATTTTGGGTAATTCAAAGAAAGAACAAAAAAAAAAAAAAACTATTACCGTCACACTTAGGACATGGAGTTCTTTAGGTGAAACCTAGCAAATGACCCCCCCAATCCCCCAAAAAATTGTGTCGGTCCATGCGCCAAACACCCTGTATAGATAAATAAATATTTAAGATCAAGTTCTTTATGTTTTACCCTTTTATCTTAAAAAAATCTTATAAACTTTATAACTTTTTAAACGTGTGGCTGAATTTGCTTGAGTTTGTTATTGTACCTCGAAATCAGATACTTTTTTACTTTAACAACTACATTTTTTCAGAACTCTCAAATATTTATAATAAATAAATTATTTACACAAAGTAAAGCACCTGCCTGGAGTCGAACCGACGACCTACAACTCGTAAGTCAGGGCCGTTCCACTTGGCCACTACTGCTATCATCCCATTCAACTATGCTACAAGTAAGCTTCGCGTACTTAAATATAAACTGCCTTACAAACCGCTTATAATGTTATTATAAGAATATTAAAAGTAATTACGCCAAAATATTCAAATAATAAAATCCAAAAATATTGACGATGACTTCTTTAAATAAAGTAAAATTTAACTTTAATGAACACATTCATGGGAATGTGTTCATTAAACTTGATTTTTTTACTCTTGCGGAAGTCAATAGACCTGAGCTGCTAAGCGGAAAAACAAGACCTGACTTTCTGGGAACGATAGCACTTAAAAATATATACATCCTACCAAAATTCAGTAATATGTACGGGATGAGGGTTGCAGAATATTTAACGAGTTTAAAAAGTTATATGTACCTACTAATCAAAATGTTTTCACATCATTAAAAAGCATTATGATATGTATCATTGTAATTAGTAATTAACATTTTATAAAACTTAAATGAACGGCTCGCCAGCACACAGATAAGCCCCGAGAGGTTTTCGCTGTGTGGCTAAGCCAAATTGTAATAGGCTAATACCTGAGGGGTATTTTTAACAACGTTCGCAATCTCATCTCAGTCTCAATCTGTCAAAAATTGTATAGCGTTTACCTACATTTTTGACATTTGATTGACGCTGGCATGAGATTGTGAACGTTTTTAGGTACGAGAATTGGCCATCTGGTTTCTGAAGAATTCTTAAACGGAGTTTAAATTCTCAATATCTATTCGACAACATTATCTATTCTTTATGCTCAGTTTTTGAGGTCCTCAGATAAACCCCCGATAGTAATTCACTCGACTTTTAAGCTAAATTCTTCCTTAGAATATAGTTCAGAAACACGATATCGAACCAATCGTCACTATGGAATGGACAACTTCGTTTAAATACTTCCGAAACCGGGCATAACTTTTCTAGAAATAAATAAATAGAACATACTAAATATTCGACTATTTTCAGATTTCAAATACATAAATTCGAAGAGAGGCAAGCAGTTAATTCTGTACAAAGAGTACACGTACTGCTTCAGTAAATACTATTCCAAAACGAAATCTACCTACTGGCAATGTTCAGGACGAACCTCAAAGAACTGCAAGGGGACAATAGTAGTAGATGCTCATAGTAAAATTATATCTGGTAACTTAGACCATAGCCATTCACCACCTAAATTTGTCATCAGTAATGGACAATATTTCAGAATTTAGAATAGAAACACTTGAGATGTCATTGTATTTATTAAAAACTGCATTTTATTTGGTTTTACAGTGTATTTCGGTATTTAATATTAATTAAATACTTCAGAGCGAGTTTTTTATTATTATTTATTTAATGCTTCAAGCACAGATGTACAGAGGCGGACGGCATGCTTTAGTTTTTTTATATTTTACCCTTATAGCGTAATTAAATTTTTTAAACTTTACAAGTTTTTAAATGTGTGGTTGAATTGGCTTGAGTACGTTTTTATACTTCGAAATCAGATACTTTTTTTTATTTTACAACTACATTTTTTCAGAATACTGAAATAATATAAACGACTAAGTAACTATTTACCTATACGTCATACTTATTATGCAATTGTTTTCAGATATTAAATTCATAACTTCGAGTAAAGGTAAGCAGTTAATTCTGCACAAAGAGTATACATACAACTTCAATAAATACTATGCCACAAAGAAATGTACCTACTGGCAATGTTCAGGGCGAACGCGAACCTTAAATTGCAAGGGGAACATAGTGGTGGATGATCATGGTAAAGTTATATCAGGTAACTTAAACCATACACATCCACCACCTAAATTTTTCATCAGTAATGGAAAATATATCAGAATTTAGAACGGAAACACTTGGGATGTCATTGTATTTATTAAAATATACGCATTTTATTTAGTTGTACAGAGTATTTATGTGTTAGTTAGAAGTGTAAACTTTTGTGATCAATTTAATAATAAAAAAAAAACAAAATATCTGAAGAAGATATTATGTAATTTATTGTTAATTACATACTTCAAATCGGGTTATTTTTGTTTTATCCTTATTTCGTAACGATTTTTTTAGATTTTATAAGTTTTTAAACGTGTAGTTGATTTCAGAATTCTTAAATATTTCTAATAAATAAATGATACAAATATCTAACTATTTGCCTACACTAAATATGCAACTTTTTTCAGATTTCAAGTTCATAAATTCGAAGAGAGGCAAGCAGTTAATTCTGCACAAGGAGTACACATACTGTTTCACTAGATTCTATTCCAAAAAAAAATCTAGCTACTGGCAATGTTCAGTGAGAACTACAAAGAACTGCAAGGCAAAAATGGTAGTAGATGATCATGGTAAAATTATATCTAGTTACTTAGACCACACCCATCCACCCTCTAAATTTGTCATCAGTAGAGGACAATATTTCAGACTTTAAAATACTTCTTAGGAAAGTCTTTCGTTCTAATGGTGTCGTTTGTGTGCATTAAGTGAGAGTACTTCAAAACAGTACCAACTTGAAATTACGTCTATTGTTTTATTTTTAAGTTTTACCCACTATTCTTTTAGAGGAGCTCGTGGCTAAGTCATAACAGCCGCACGAGTCGATCCATCAGGTTAAGCTACGCTTGCCGGGGTTGGTCAGTGGATGGGTGACCATCTTTAGACTCCTCCGTACCTCGGAAAGCACGTTAAACCGTTGGTCCCGGCTGTCATTCGTGGATCTTTGACAGTCGTTACGGGTCGTCTGAAGCCCGAAAGTCTGACAACCAGTCTTACCAAGGAGTATCGTATTACACAGTTACTGGGTTGTGGAGGTCAGGCAGTCGCTCCATGTAAAATACTGGTATTCAGCTGCATCCGGTTAGACTGGAAGCCGACCCCAATATAGTTGGTAAAAGGCTAGGCAGATTGACCCACTATTCCATTGCTTATTTTACGGTGCATACTGGATAGGCTCTATAATGCTTATCCATATCATAAGGGCACGTCTTCCCTACCATTATCGCGCCCCCCGGTCTACTCCTTGATATGCAATGGTTTCTGTTGCACCATGTAACTTGAGGCAACAGGGGCTAGTGTGAATCTTTGGGTTCATTCGAGTAATCGAATGAAGTTAAACCACGCTGGGATCGGTGCATTTCATTCGTTACTCTTATATTTTTTGCTACATTAATTGTGTGTTTTTCAGATCGAATTTTATATTTTGTATTTTATCTCAATAAAGTATATTTAACTAACCTCGTGTTTTAAAAATTGGTTCGATTAATTTGTAGAATTTTTAGATATAGTATCGTCCACGTTTTCACAACAAACACGTTGCTTTGTTTCAGATTTTAAGTACATTACTTCGAATAGAGGCAAGCAGTTAATTCTGCACAAAATGTACACATATAGTTTCACTAATTACTCTTCTACCAAAAATACTACCTACTGGCAATGCACGGCATGCTCGAGAAAAAAGTGCAAAGCGAAGTTAGTAATAGATGCTCAAGAAACAATTATATCTGGTTACTTAGATCATAACCATCCACCCCCACGATATTTCATAAAAGATGGCAATTATATCAGAATTTAAAAGAAACACTTGAAATTTCATTGTCCCTATTTTCTTATTTTTAATTGGTTATTATAGTATTAATTTTAATGGCTATACTTAATATAACTATTATTAATATATTTGGATCTGATTAATTTACTAGCTAAATTGAATTGTATAAAGGCTCCTACAAACAGGCACGATTATATTGCGTGTCGTGCCTGTTTGAAGGAGTCTGTAACTCTTTAAACGTCGATTGCACACCCAGGTGTTCAGATAACAATAAATTACGTTCCTTAGCATAAACCATAAAATAAGAGCATAATGGTAACTTTAAATAATCACTGCGTATTGTTTACATGAAAAGAAGCTTTGTAATTTTTTTTTTTCAAAATCATTTTCATCATCATCATAATTATTAGCTTTTCACAAAGTATTTTTATAATTATGCGTACGTTTTTTGTACAATTAATTTACTCGTATGTCTGAATGTAGTTATAGTTACAAATCATAATAAAACCTTTAAACTTAAACAGTGTTTTATTGGGTTTTATTAGATTGATGTTGCATTTTCCTACAAAAAAAAAACTCTTGACGTTGCTTGATTTCAGATTATAAGTATATCAATTCAAATAATGGCAAGGGCAAACTTCTGTACAAAGAGTACATATACTGCTTCAACAATTACTCTATTACCAAAGGTACAACCCGTTGGAAATGCTCAGGACGCATCAGGAAAAACTGCAAGGCAAATCTAGTAATAGATGATCGTGGTAAACTTATATTTGTGAACGCAGACCACAGCCATCCACCGCGCCCATGTGATGTCAAAAATAGTACATTACTTCAGCGGCCTGCAAAAGGGGCTGAGTCCATAAATACCTGGTGGCCTTGAGTAGTAGCTACTTTTCTCAAATAATGCGTGGAAATTCAAAATAAGCAAATTATATTTTTCATCATCGATTTATCACCGATATTTTTTCACGCGTCGATAATTATGTTCATTTGTTTCTCTTTTACTTTAAACAGCTCTATTTGCAAGCCAAATCGAAATTTAAATAAAATCTTTGATAACTTGCCTCTTTGGTTGCCATGTGTGTCGAAGTAAAAAGTTCATTCCATTTTTAAATGATTTTTAATTAATTAAACGACATGATAAGAGTTTCCATAGTAATTTATTCGGAAACTAAATACGACAGATATGGATTTTCATATTAACATTGCCGGCCACCTGCTCGCATGTATTAGACCAGTACACCATATTTGACAATGTTTTTAAAACAGAAAGACTAGCAATGCTCCAACAAAAAGTGTAATACATATAACATAATCCGCCTATAATGTATAAAGATACCTCGAACGATACCCCTTGGTTAAGATTGGTTGTCAGCACAACCCGTAACGACTGTCAAAAATCCACGAATGGGACCAAACTATTAAATTTTTTATAACAAAATTCCAAAATCAATGAAAGAGTTAAAAAGTGGATTTATAAAGAAACTAGACTTGTTATGTAATAAACGTTATTACATTTTAAACGACTATTTGAATGATATTTAAACATTATCTTTTATACTTTGACATCTTATTAACTCTTTGATACCGTGACATTAAATAATTCTTTGAATTCCTAAATAAATTGTGTATGTTTATGATATTATTTTTAATTGACATACCTTTTTTTTTTTTTTTTTTTTTTTTGAGGGTGGGAAATCATCAAATAACTTCTCCCGCTCTGGGTGGAGCGGGAGGGCGTGTCAGACTTTTACTGACTAAAACCCACCCGTGTTCCTTCAGTTGCCTATGCCAGGGTTGAAATTTTAATTCAGGGTTTTTTTTTTTTTTGTTGGTTTGGTTTCCACACTTAGTCCTTCAGATGAACCATTGTGCGTGCAATCAATAATTTGAATACCAACATATCCTCTGTCCTGTAATAAATATATGTAGGCACCTAATATTTGCACGCCACACTTGGCAGAATGTGATTAATAAATGTATGCCACACTTGGCATGTTCTAATTTTCATGTTTTTTAATGCTTGTTTTCTTTTAATCAAATTAATCTTGTTTTTTTTATTTGAACGGTTGAGGCTTTTACCATTTATTATTTTCTCCACATCGAGTTCACGTTTAAAAAATGACTCATTTAACTGATCTAACTACTGTTTGATGTGGTATTTTATTGTAATGAACCAGCCATTCCATTTTACTAAAAGCCTTCTTTTTATTTCAGATATTAAGTACATCCTTTCAAAGCAAGGCAAGCGGTTAGTTATGCACAAAAAGTACACATACGGCTTGACCAATTCCTCTTCTACCAAAAAAACTACGTACTGGCAATGTACAGGGCGAACAGCAAGCAAGTGCAAAGCAAAAATAGTAGTAGATGATTATGGGACAATTATATCGGGTAACTTAGACCACACTCATCCACCGCCCCGATATTTTATAAAAGATGGCAATTATATAAGAATTTAAAATGGGAACACTTGAGATGTCACGTCATCGTCCTTATTTTCATAATCTTAATCATATAGGCTCTTTCAAATAGGCGCGACACGCGATATAATCCCGCGCGACATAAAGACACCGCGTGTTGAACGACGAGCGCTGCCTTTCTGTCGCGCGGTATTATATTGCGTGTCGTGACTGTTTGTAGGAGCCTTATTGCGTTGCAGCGGTGGTTGAAAATAGCCGCGTAAATGTATGTATTTTAATGTGTAAGAAAAGAGAGACGTGAGTTCATATTTGTATGTATGTATGCCATTTTAGTGTCCTTTTTAGGGTTCCGTACCAAAATGGTAAAAAAGGAACCCTTATGGTGTGACTCAGTCTGTCTGTCTGTCACAGCTGGATGTCTCAAGAACTACTAATGCTATTAACTTGAAAGGACATTGCTCTGCGCCGATACATTGTTCGCCCTGGAACCAAGAGCATCGGAAAATTATGTGTTGTATTGTATTGTATGTGTTGTATTTTTTTTTGTAACAGGGAAAGGGGTTTTTAAAAATTCAAAGTGGGGCTACTAGGGCATGTGGGGTATCATATGAAAGAACGCTGTTTGCACATTCTCAAACATTTTTTTAGTTTTTTTTAGGCCGCATAGTTTTCGACTTTTGATGAAGAATGTAAAAAAAAATACCGTTTCCCCCCCTTATCTCCGAAGTTTGCAAAGATAAAAATCTGAAGTTATTCTATGTGATAGAAGTTTATGTAAAGATTACAGGAAAAATAAAACGATGTCTCTAAATAGCACACTTTTTCAGAAATCGGAACGGAATCCTCGCTGCGCAAGTCCGACTCGCTCTTGACCGGTTTTTTTTTTTTGTATTACTTACTTAACTTATAATTTTTTAAACTGTGTTAGATTTCTTCAGAGGAAAATTAAAAAAAAAAGAAATCAGTTACAGGCATGCAATTGCTTTTAATAACACGATTAGATTTACTTTGCTGGATAGAAAAAAAAAACCCAAGGTTACCCCTTTTCGTAATGGTCAATCAATCTCATAGCTACCAAACAGACGTTTTTTTCTTATTTTTTATTATAAATGAAAACAATCTTATTATGGTTTAGAATAATTCGCTGAGGTTGCCGTGATAAAATGACTAAAATAATTACTGTGTTTAAATATCTACCAAATGCGCGAGGCAACCACTCGCGACCTAAGCCTCTACCATGAGTTTACACAGCCAAAATTCGCTAGCGTCTCCGTAAATGATTTGCATGAAATATTGTACCAGCGCCCCTAGCGGTCACGAAAAGAATTAAAAATTTCATATAAATCATTTACGGAGACGCTAGCGACTTTTGGCTGTGTAAACTCATGGTAGAGGCACTACTTCAGTTCAGTACCTACCTACGCGGCTCGAGCGCCGGGATCATAGCGCCTTAACAGGAGAAACCCCCTTTTAGACCAAACTTGTGTAATTCCGCTGTTTCTAAACATTACATCGTAGGTAAACATCGTATCTAGGCGTAAATTCACAATTTATAAACAAAAATAATAATCTAATTTCCCTCTGGCAATTTGGCTCTTTAATAAACAAATCCAATCGCGTGGATGCGACGCATATTTTCTCCCAACTTGTTCCTCTAATTATTTTATTTTGTGTGTTCTTTGCGTCATATTTACCGCAAATAAACGTATTTTTTTTCTTATTTCTGTCTTTCTTTTTCTTCTAATTTATACATTTTCATACTTTTTTTTTTAAATTAAGTACTTACTCGTTTATAAATAAGTGCTTGGATCGTTTTTATGTGTCGGTGTATACTATACACATATAATAAACAACAATACTAATAAATCTGCCATCTTCCATTTAAGTAAAAGCGTTTTTTTTTTATTTCAGATGTTCAGTTCGTCATTTCAAACAAAGGCAAGCGATTAGTTTTGCACAATGAGTACACTTACAGCTTCACCAATTCCGCTTCTACCAAAAAAACTACATACTGGCAATGTACAGGGCGAACAGCAAACAAGTGCAAAGCAAAAATAGTAGTAGATGATTATTGTAAAGTTATATCTGGTAACCCAGACCACACCCATTCACCACCCACATTCTGCATTAAAAATGGACAATATGTCAGAATATATTCACAAAAATCGAAATTTTGTTGATTTGAAAACGATAATAATTTTTTAAGCAGTTAAAACAAAAACCCATACGATCTGGGTAACCCTTTTGAACGGCTTAAATTAAGCCGTTCAAAGGTGTTTCACTTCAGCTCTCTTAAAAAACGATAACTGCGTAACATTCCGACTCGGAGCAATGTAAATTATGATCTCTCGATGATGGGTTTACGTTGAAAATAGCTAATATGCTATCCCGAACAAAACCCTTATATCTATTATATAGATTATCTTAACCCTTTCACCGGGTTTCAAGTAGAACCCATTCATTGGGTTATCCATATTGAAGGGATAACCCTTCTGCTGGGTGTCAATCCTAAAACCCATTCAAGGAGTTACACATGATAAAGGTAACCTCATAAACGGCTTACCCCTTCGAATGACTTAACTCTTAACCGGGGTTGTACGGTCCCTGCCCTTAACTACCTACCCCTTATGTTGTTTGTTTGCGTTTTTTTTTTGTGTATTTGATCTGTAATTTTTATGGTGTGCATAATAAAAGTATTCTGTATATCATTCTGTTTTAATTACTTTATTGTTGAAACTATTAAGGTTTTATCTTCAGATCAATAAAAACTTTTAAACTTTTTGCGTCTTTTAAAAACTTTTTGCGTCTTTTAATAATTGGTTTTTCATAAAAAATGTTTTAAGTACCAGCGTCGCGTTGCGTCGTGGTCTTTATCAATCACCTTTCAATTTAATAACGTTGCTTCATTTCAGAATTCCAGTACATCAAATCGAAGAAAGGCAAGCAGCTAATTTTGTATAGAGAGTATTCACACTGCTTTAATAAATATTCTTCTACCAAAAAAACAACTTACTGGGTATGCACAAGCCGCTCCGCAAAAAACTGTAAGGCCACAATATTCCTTAATGATTATGGCAAAATTATAGCTGGTAACCAAGACCACACTCATCCACCACCCAAATTCGTCGTCAACAATGGCCAATACATCAGAATTTAAATAAAATAGAATTCTTATTTTAAATTCTGAATTTAAATAAAGTAGAATCCTTATTTTAAATTCTGAATTTAAATAAAGTAGAATTCTTATTTTAAATTCTGATGTATTTAATCAAGATGTATGTCGCTATGTCATTACGTCACAATGTATATAAGTAGATGTGTAAGTTACGTTACTTACTTTTCACACCACAGCGAGCTCGCTAATGTCAAATTAAAATGCCACTACCGACCCGCCCCTGCTTCGCACGGTTTTGGCGACTTTACCAAACACCGACATTTCTTTATTATCTGTAAGTTTAATGTTAATGTATTATACACATAAACCTTCTACATAAAATCTTTAAATAATGTTGAAAACTACATCAAAATCCGTTGCGTATGCGATCAAATAGACACAACAAGTGACTTTAATTTTATACTGTTTAAAGGTGAAAACCTAACCTAAAGCAAGTCATAATAGCCATGAGTTCTAGCCGGGCAATAATGTTGTAGGTACTTAATTTCATTATAACCCGCTGGTCAATAACGTAATATGATTTTTTAGCCTCAACTAAAAAAAATCGTAAGATGTACACGGCTACATATCAAGCTGTATATTTCCAGTATAAGCTATTATTACTATTGTGTTTTTATTGAAATTGCATGAGTTTAGATAAAATAATGTATGAAACTGCACACATAGCTAATTATTCCCCGGTTATTTAACAGTTTCATAAACTACCAATTTGAAAATCGAATCGGTTGTTATTACCTCGCAGTACGTGCGAAAAGTAGAGTATTGTCCTCGGGGATAAAGGTGTCTTCATTTTGGGCAAACTTGAGTCCTGACGGCAGCGAGGTATTCTAGTCTTATCTCTTTCCCTTTGCTCAGGAGCTAACTCATACCTAGTTCCCTGGCTACATTCAAGAGCCCTAAAATCATTCGTTACATTTGGTATTCAAAATAGTGCCCGTGACAAAAGGCACTGCTTTATCCTCTTAGTGAATAATCAATATATTAGTTTTATGTTGAAACTTTATTAATTGTAATTTCTAAATTTGTGTTCAATGTTTTGCGTTTTTATTCTAATAAAATCTTGTAAACTTTTTGCGTCTTTAAATAACTGGTTAGATTGGCTTGACGTGGCATTTTCATATCAGGTTATTTTTAAGCTGATATGGATTTTCATACTAACACTGCCGGTCGCCTGCTCGCATGTATTTGACCAGTAGGGGAAGGTGGGGCAGCCTCATACAGTTTTTATATTTTGTCGTACAGAATTTTCTCTAGTATCAATATCTGTATCGATTCATCAAAAACTAGTAGTCTTGCTATCTGACTTTATATCAAAAATATGTAATTTGTGTAAATACACTTGTGCGGCTTTCTATTAAAGTTAATAAAAAAAAAGAAAAATGTATGAAAGTGCCCCGCATGTGGGGCACTTTCATACACGCTATGGAGCAGATTCATAGATGTGAAAAAATACACAAATTGAGTGTGAAATGTTTAATTATTTATCAAAATAAAAATATGAAAATACAATATTTTCGAAAACAAAAGGAATTAGTCTATATGAGCACAAAATACTAAGTAATAACCGAAAAATACTAAGTGAAAAAGAGAATAACATAAATGTAGGTAGTTTTGTTTCTATAACACTGAATAAACTTAACTAACCTAACAGTCTTTCTGATCAGTCATATCAGTATTTATTACATTTATTATTATTTTTTATTTATCATATTTTTTTATTTATACATTCATAAAGTATGAATGTACCCCGCGTACTGCTGTATGAACCTACCCCATCACAAGAAAATTAAATAAAAACGTTCCTAAAAAAAAACCAACCTTCTAAATCATTATTCACGTATCAATTTACAAACTTGACCCTATTATCTTTTAAATAAAATAGTATTGAATAATCTAGGAAACAGATTACATCAATAAAAATATGTTCAAAGTGAGGTTATAAAATTACTTACACGTGGCCGAATCTTTTTCCGTGTCACCACATCGCGCGTTTCGCACCGACTGCTGTCAAACTCCGTGAGCCAACACACTCATAAATAAGCTACGCACACACGCTTAGTCGTTCAATTTCTGTGTGCCTAACAACAGATATCTCTAGTGTATGAGGGTGCCCCTTGTATGAAGGTGCCCCACTTCCCCCTACAGCATTTTCCATTTATCTCGAAGAAGGTTGTCAAAATTATGCTCCAATTTCTAAGTATGTTTGACAAAACATTATTCACACTGATATTTTTGGCGTTCTGTAATCTGATTAACCCCATGGTAAGAAGGTGTAAGTTAACGTATGTATCTATGTATGCTATATTTAAACCGTTGTAGTTAATTTCACAATTATCTTGTTCAGATCGATCTCTTAACATCTCTGCCTAGACTTTTTCAAACCTTGTTGGGGTCAGTTTCAGTGTAACTGGATGCAGCTGAATATACCAGTATTTTTTTGGAGCAACTGCCTATCTGATCTCCACACTTCAGTTACTGGGTAATTCGATACCCCTTGATAAGACTGGTTGTCATAATTTCGGGCTTCTGAGTTTTCTTCCTGAAAACTTTTACACATAACATAACATTTCGCATCTAAACTGTACAAAATTTTAATGACTGACTAACGTTTTAAGTAGTGTTTATAGGTATACTAAATCTAGATACCTTTAAATAACATAATTAATTGATTTTATTTCAGATTTCAAGTACATCAATTCAAATAGAGGCAAGCGGCAAATTCTGTACAACGAGTACACATACTGCCACAACAATTACTCTGCTACCAAAAAAACTAGCTACTGGCGATGCACAGTTCAGAGCGCAAAGAAGTGCAAAGCATCAATATTAATAGATGAACATGGTAAAATCATATCTGGTAACCCAAATCACACCCATCAACCACCCAAATTCTTTATCTCAAATGGACAATATATCAGAATCTGAATATAAATAATATAACATTGTAGACTTTAAAGGAGATCACCAATTTTGTACGGCGATTTGGGATAAAAAAAGTCGGCCAGCTATGAATTACATTTTATTTCAATGGTGGCAGTTATAGAAATATTTCACTGTACGGTGACAACACTGTAATGAATAACACTATAGTACCTATGTTTCCCGTCGCCGACGTTCTAATTATTACCTGATATAATATCTCCGAACCCAATTTTTTCTCGACTTTGACGCCTTAGTACTACTTTATTTGTAATTTCTAAATTTGTGTTCAAAGTTTTTTCTTTATAAAATCTTCTAAACTTTTTGCGTCTTTTATTAACTGGTTAAATTTTCTTGACGTGGCACTTTCATATCAGGTTATTTTTAACCTAAAACCTACCTTTTAATTTGATAGTGACGTTGCTTTATTTAAATTTTCTAGTACAACAAATCGAAATAAATTATAGTTTAAAAACTCGCTTTAATACCATTAAACTGAACTAAAAAGTAAAAAATATTTTTTTCAATACTTATAACAATAAAATGATTAACGAGAAAATTAATGTTATTGTAAAAAAGCGTGGGGTGCTCGATATTACTCGGTGTACTTATTTTTATTTATTTATATATTTATTACCAAAATATCTTACTATTTCTAATTCGAAATGCATTTTTTATTTTTGTTTATTTTTTTTTTTACCAAGATATGTTACTATTTCTATTTCGAATTACAGAGTTAGTCGGCGTTCGCACGAGCGTAATAAAATCGCGGCGGGATTTTATCGTGCACTGGATTTTCAACTCTCGTTGTTGAGCCGAGCGTTGAGAATCCAACCTAACAAAAACAGAGTGCATCCCAGGGCGACGAAAAACACACTGTTGGATTTTCAACTCCCGGCGCTAAGCAGAGAGTTGAAAATCCAGTGCGCAATAAAATCCCGCCGCGATTTTATTACGCTCGTGCGAACACCGACTTGTAGTGGTAGACAGATTCTGATATGGATTCTTATAATAATAATACTTAACTAGATAACTTTAAATAACATAATTAATTAACTTTATTTCAGATTTCAAGTACATCAAATCAAGTAGAGGCAAGCGGCAAATTCTGTACAACGAGTACACATTCTGCCACAACAATTACTCTGCTACCAAAAAAACTAGCTACTGGCAATGCACAGGTCAGAGCGCAAAGAAGTGCAAAGCGACATTAGTAATAGATGAACATGATAAAATCATATCTGGTAACTCAAACCACACCCATCAACCACCCAAATTCTTTATCTCAAATGGACAATATATCAGAATCTGAATATAAATAATGTAGACTTTAAATGAGATCACCCATTTTGTACGGCGATTTGGGATAAAAAAAAGTCGGCCAGCTATGAATTACATTTTATTTGAATATTATTAGAATATTTCATTGTATGGTGACAACGTTGAAATGAATTTCTGATTACTCACTACAGTACGTTTCCCGTTGCCGACGTTCTAATTCTTACCTAGTATAATATCTCCGAACCCAAATTTTTCTCGACTGTCGCCTTAGTAAAAAAATAATGCCTTTTATGTGTACTTACTATAAAATATTAATGTATTATACACATAAACATTCTTTATAAAATTTCTAAATAATGTGTGAAAACCGCATCAAAATCCGTTAACAACGTGATCAAACAAAATAACAATAAGCTACTTTAATTACTTTAAATACTATGTATAGATGAAAACCTAACCTAAAGCAAGTCACAATAGCCATGGCTTCTAGCCGGGCAATAATGTTGTAGGCACTGAATTTCATTATAACCCGCCGGTCAATAATGTAATATGATTTTTTAACCTCAACTAAAACATTCATAAGTTTTACACGGCTACATATCAAGCTATATATTGTGCATATTGGACTCGCCCAACAAAATTGTTTCTACATTATCTGTGGGCACGTCATCGCTACAGCTGATCAGTGGCTGTGGCGCGTACCGGGGTATTAGAATATTGGATTTGGGAGTCATTTGCGATATTATTTATTGTGTTTTTGATG